>OY982951.1:25548137-26988137 GCA_963890685.1 Plagodis pulveraria | reverse complement strand
ATTTGTTTTTATCTTAAAATAACATAAACCAGTTCACCTTCATCTTTGCTTTGTACTTGGTTAACCTGCTTCTGTAATTTTAATGACAATGGGTATTATCAGTAAATCCTTTCCAATGTCAAATTAAATATACGAAGAGATATATTATATTTGCGGACTCTTACCTCCGCATAGCCTTCAAAGGAATTATATTTACGGGCGTCGTATACGTCGTTTTGTTCACACACATCACTAATTGATGTTATTCAAATCCCATATAGGCTATAAAACGAAAATCGATTAACAATCGCGTTTTTAAATACAAAATCAGATTATATTCTGATTATTTATTCAAAGATTATAAGATTAATGTCTTGGTGAGCATATTACGTTAATATTGTTAATTGAATAAAAAACCTTGGATACGCGAGTTAGAATAATTTGACTACTGTTAATTAAATAAATCATCGCTATATGTAATTAAAGAATTAGAAAATGAACCATCGTGATACTTTCGATTGTGAATAGAAAAACAATAACTAATGTTGTCTTATGTCGACGCCTCGAGGACGCGTGCTCGGCGGATTATATTACAAAATTACTTTATGAAAGAAAAACTTATAATCATGTGCGGGATTCGAACCCGCATCCATCCAGGGGTGGATGGCTACCATCCTCAAGTAGTAAATCGGTCGCCACGCACCTAACAGTGTGTTCTAGCAGCTAAAATAGAAAAAATTCCATACTCAAATAATATAAAAACAGCATTCAATACACTTGATGTACCTACTGTAAACACGAAAACTGATGAGATATCCACCCAATAGTATGAATGTAACTAAGATTATATTAATCCGCGTCTCGGTGTGATATTGCACACTAAAAGCCAATAAGCTTTTTACGGAGTATTTAAAAGTTCCTAAACCTAAAATAAGCATGATAATAAAACAATCAGTAGAGCAAACTTTTAAAAAAACTTTTCTACGAGCTATCAACTATCTATACTGATATTAGAACTTCTCATCAAAGAACACCAAGAGCTGCAGAGACCATTATACATTTTGAATCGACGCAGAATACTTCCGACACTATATCATATGAAAGCATATGTGTCAACTCAATTAATGTTTTAACAAATGTTCAAGCACTTAAATAGACACGATTTTAGCGCGTCTTCAATACAAAGAGAGGCAATATGGAAGGGCCTACAAGAGAAACTAATCAAAGGGAAACCATACGCTAGGTTATTAAAGGACGTTATTAAAAACACAGCTGGTTCTCATTAGGTTCAGAGAGCTGACAAGATTGGCAAGAAGAATGAAGAGGCCTTGATCTGTGGAGATGTTCTCTCATTTAATATTATAAAACAAATAAGTACATTTGAGTATTACTTTTTTAACGTAGCCAGATTGCAAAAAAATGTATGGCTTTGTATTTAATATGTCTATTTTTAATAGATTCGGGCGATACTTTGCGGAAATCCATATTTAATAATAACAAATATTTTAAAATATTTTAAGAAAAAGCTTAAATTAATATTTTCAAAAACACTTAAAAAATATAAAAAAAATATCTAGTGACAATTCCGCCTAATTTTCCTGTTAAGCCGACATGACGTCACAAACGCCACGCAGTCAAACCGGAAGAATTTTCGACGCGTTTCGCTTCTACACGAAGCATCCTCAAGAGGTCTTGACTCTACTAGCGCACGATCGAGAAATTCTCGATCGTGCTTTTGTGCAGTGCGATTATTATGTCTATTTGTATTTATTAGCATAGAATATGAGCTGGGTGTGTCTATAATTCAACAAACGTAATAAACAACATAACTCATAACATATTTTGTCATAGATCTCTTTCTAAACATCACAAAAACAAAGCCTTAATAAAGTCCGTTACGTTTGGCCTTATAGACGATCATTCTAAATTAATAGCGCAGCAATAAAGCTCAAAGTTGCCGGCAGGGACATTACATTAGTAGCTAATGGGTTGAAATTATGATATTTAATGTTACGTGCTACGGGCTTAGGCCAAAGTCTCGTTACTGCGACTAAACCACTACAAACCTTGGAATTGTGTAATAGATTTATGTCTTAACTAATAAAGATAAATACACATTCAGTCAATAAGTTTTCGTCAGGTTCCAAATTATTTTTTTTATATTTTTTTGTGTTTGGTTAGAACTACAACTTTCGATTATGGCGCGGGGTTTGAGTTGCATCTGATATACGTATGAAACTTTTGCCACTCGGCTAGTCCCAAAAGACCTGAATTTTCTCCAAAAACACAATCACATAAGAGTTGCTGAGGATATGCTAGAACGAGTCAATTCCATCCCAACATTCATGTATGTTTGACATGCAAACTAGTCAACAAGCTTCTGACTCTTCAGAGCCTTCCAACTGAACCGAAACCGAAAAAATCACGCCAAATTCGATCAAAAGTCAGTCTTGTTGACAGTTTTCTTTAACTATCGCGATATTGTGCGCTCGGAATTAACAATATTTTAAAAATGTTACGATGATTGGATTATTCGTTTTCGTATGTTTATCGTTTCTAAAGGAGCATACTTTAAAGGTGATAAAATAAATTTGTATGAAAAACTAACATTTAATGTGTTATTTGATCTTTTCCTGGTACTTTTATGACAGAGTAGTAAATAATGTTTCTAGATACTATCAAATCCTTAAATAGAAGCAACGGTGGATCCCACAGGGGTTGTGACCACCCCCCTTTTTGTTAGTATACATAATAACAGTCATCAAATATAGGCATATTTTCCTGATTCGGATGAATAAATCGGTGCTTTAGAAACATTTCCAAAACTTTTGTAAATTCTACCCACAAAAGGGGCAAAAAACGAGTAAAACCTTTGAAATAAGTATGTACCTACTCCGATTACTTATTAAAGTCTTAAATTTTCAAACAATACCAGAAGCGATTTTTAGGTTTATAATTGAAAATACCAAGCCGAAATGAGAGTTAGTGGAATGAAGTTGAAAAATAGAACTCAAAAGGGAACAAAAGATATTAATAGGTAAAATACTTACTTATTAAACTGTTGAAATGATGGCAAGAGGTATAATGTTGAACGTGGTAAAGAATGGAAAGTTATAAAAATATGTGCTTGGTGTTATGTAAGAGTTTGTATGATAGATTTATGAAACTGACAACTCACAGATAAAACAAGACTTGGACTTCGATGAGACGTACGATCGACTAAGCATGCTAAGAAGTTCTGTAGGTGATTTCAAATGATAAGAGACTGTCTAGTAACCACTTGCTGTTTATCAGTTTCATACACAGTCGATCAAATATACAAGCACAGTCCGAGGCTGGCGTAAAGTACTGACGCTCGTTCATTGTCACTAAAACGATGCTTTCTAGTTTATGCTTTAACGGCGCAAAAAACAACGGAGGGCAAATTAAGAAATAAATATGATACATCGGATAGATCACCAGCAGAATAAAATTTGATTTCTGTGACTTTGGGAGTACACTTAGTTTTAGTTCTTTCATTAGCCTTAAATGATTTTTCATACCAGTCATCCTCAATTTTTGTTGTTTTGGAATTTTTTAATATGTGTTTAAAGCAGGTCTAAAAGAAATAAGTGAATTTAGAAAATTCTCTCATAATAAATTAGTTGACCGCTTTTTGTTTAGAAAAATAATGGGCAGTGTTAACTGTGTCACATAACGCTTAATATCAACTCCGATACGTCTGTATAAGACATGGATATTGTACCCAATATATCCGAGTACGTACTAGCGGACCCAATTTTGGAGCAACCGTGAACCTAAATTATTCTACTAGGACCAATGATCAGTATTTTGGATGAATAAAAATAAAAGTAAATCTTGTCGAGCGCTCTGCGGATTGTTTAACCCATGCGCATCGTAGATAATTATAACAATAGAAATGGAAGATATCGTCCACTGCGGATGCTAAGAGTCACCACTAAAAGAGGAAATTATCATTACGTCACTTACCTTCACCTGACTTTGTATCAATTTATAGTATTCCTCAGTACAGAAAGTATGACGTAGGTTTTTTTTACTGCTGACAGGTTAGCCTTACCCACTATCTTACCTGTTAGTAAGTTATGATATAGTCCAGAATGGTAAATGTGTTAGGCCTAGAATTATTGTCTCTCTAGGCCTGCTGCCGGAACATACTGTTAGGTATTTGGAGTTATTCTTGTATTTTAGTTGATACTATTTTGAACTATCCAGTTCTCGGATTGTGGATCAAGGCAGTAATGTAAAAAAGGTCAAGAAAAATGTACAATGCCAATACTATTACAATATGTTCAGGTAGTTTATTGTCATATTGCTTAATTTTAATCTATATGTTTATAAATATTACAGATATATGGTTTACGAATATCATCAGGCAAAAACTCGTAGTACCTACTTTTCTTTTTCTTTTTTTTATGCCTGATAGGTTAGCCTTTGACCACTATCTCACCTGATGGTAAGTGATGATGTGGTCGAAGATGTTGTACAGGCAAACCTAGAAGTACTGGCTCTCAAGGACAGCTGCCGGAACACACCGTTAGGTTAATGTTTTCAATAACCGGCTGTACTCACGCGTATTGGTCGAGATTGTCGACCTAGGTTTCGGGCATGTCCGATGCCCTTCATCAGGTGAGGGCATCGGACATGCCAACAATGCCAACAAAACATTAATATGTCTCATACTCACGGGAACTTTCAAACAAAAACACCGTTAGGTGCTTGGCGACAGATTTTCTACTTGAGGGTGGTAGCTAGCCAGGCGGGCATTCGCATAATGCCCTACCACCATGCTGTAACGACTGCCATCCTAAGATAACAACGGCTTAACGTGTCCTCCGAAGCAAGGAAGCGCTCAGTAGTAATGTCACTAGCGGTCACCCATCCAACTCATGACCGCGGGACTTGACTTAGCTTTGCTGATCGGTTAAGAACGGGTAAGTAAACTTCGCTACGAGCGCTTCAAGAACTTAAATGTTTTTATATACACGTATGGGTACGACTTCAATCCCACAGCGTATATTGATTTAAAAAAACGATTCGATTGCATTATACGATTTGAGTTAATATTAACAAAAGTAGCGGCCTATCAACCTCATAGAGACCGCACCTTATGCAAATGAGGCGGCTCGCGGCAAAGCGTTGCCTAAATATTAGTTTAATATTTCAGAGATCGTATCATAGTGTTGTGAGTGAGTGATGGTGTAAATCAGAATTTATATTTTCACAGTATTTATTTAATGAAAGGAATTTTACAAAACTTTATTTTTTTATTTTGTTTTAATATGTTTAGACCTTTAAATGTGTTCAAAACTTTAAACTCCAAACACCTGTACTGATAGGCTAGCTTTTGTCAAGTATCCGCACTAATCAGTAAGTAATAAAGTAGGCGAAGGTATTAGGCTAAGCATTCGATGTGACTTTCAAGGATAGCTAAACACTACGAAAGGTGCCACCACCAGATTTTCTACTTGAAGGTGCCAATTGACTATAGACTGCTGACAAATATTTTTTTTTTGCATTGACGATAGTCCGCGCATGGATAGCCTTTATAATATAAACTTTGTAATATAAACTGTTACGTATTGGATAAGTCTTTTTTTTAAATGTGATTGATTGTTTTATTTAATAGAAATTACGATCAACGTAAAAACCCGGGTTTTGGAAGAAACAGGCAAAGATTTTCATTTCTTATGAAATATAAATAAGTGATGTCTCAAGTGTTAGAGGGCGAACCGGTTGCCATATATATCGCCAAGCAATTACGAGTATGTGTGTATTTTTCATTCATATGTATTAAAATAAATATATATTATACTGTATCCACATAAAAAATCCGACTAAGTACTATAGTGTCACTCACGTTCAGGAGGGTTTTGTACGTCATGTCATCGATCGTTGCATTGCCTACATGTTTTTTTTACTTTAGATTTTAGTTTTCCTGTAAACTAAAAAGAATTTTGTACATACATAATACAATTATAAGGATCCAGAATATAGATTCCAGCGAAAGCCCCTGTCGCAAAATGTTTCTTAGGACTATCAGAAGTCAACCCTAAGAGGTTGTTAGCATTTAACTAATAACCCATATACAAGATTATTAGTTGTAAGATTAGGGGGGATAACAGTTTTCTATATTTCCTTAAATAACTTTTAAAGTATGTGTGTTAAAATAAGAGAATAAAGTTATTGCATATCTCTTGCCGTATTTTTTTATTGTCGACCCCAAAATTAATCACCCGCAACATCAGAATTCTTTTATATCCGTTATAAGCCTGTAATAGGGTTTTCTGATTTATGTACCAAACATGAACATTTTGCATTTAGTACATTCGGAGTAAAAAGACTGTTATACACGCAAACAGACGCTTATGAGGGTTTCATTATTTCATCGGATGTACGGAACCCTAAAACATTGCAAAGCAACAGCGATTTGTTTATCTTAGTTAAGTAATAGTATTGTAAACGGTTATTTAGCTAAGAGAAAAACTTTAAAAAGTTAAAATCTCGGACTTACATCACTTCTAACTTGACGTGAATAAATTATGTAAATAGTACGCGGCACGTTCTAGCTTTCTTGTAAATGATTTGGCGTTTTGCTTCTAATAGCTGCCACGGACCACGCACCGTCATGTTAATGCCACTATTTTTTAACAGTCAACGTTATACACGCAACTTCGAAAAACCGTACAAAATCGATACAGATTGATGTAAACTTGTACATAAGTAACCAACGCCATGCCTTTCGTCAGTAATATAATATGAACATTGCGAACGAACTTTATTCCAATATTCACCTTAGTTGGAGCTGTTTTTGTATATACCTCCACGCGTAATCTCTCCTTAATTTTGATGACGGAATGATTGGCTATGGTTGGAAAACAAAAACCATTAAGTTCGCATTCCTGGTCCTCACACCGACGCCGCTGCGGCTGCCGAGTATAAGAAAACTGGCCTAAGCCTCAGGCAAGAACGACCAGCAGTAAGGCTTCTGTGCTTAACAACGTGCGCAACGTAGCGCTACAAATTAAAACATCACCGTGCCGAGCTGTACTTGAACTTTAAGATACAGCCAGTATAACTACGAAACCACCGCAATATGAATATTAACAAATAAGATTTGCAGACTGTTGAAAAGGAGAGAGTAGAAAATGAGTTTTCCAGAGAGTCCTTACTGTGATTTCTACATAAAGTGTTCCGAGATCGAGGTGCAAACAGGGCGGGCCGGCATTTACTCCGCCACCTCGTTCCGAAAGTAGTGACAAATGGTAGCGGCATCTTTCATCTCCTCACTTTTACATTAACACACCACTCAAAATTAAACCATACCATTACACCCTAAAGCGAATATTCCCGAAACAACCTGCAGTGATTAATGAAATGATAACGCAATATATAATGAAATTTGGAAATAATTACAAAAAGCTTTCGCGTTTCGACCGGCGTGAGGCCGGGCATCTACCTGAATTGAAATGGGCATTGAAGTATTGCAAATAAATTAAGCGTGGCAAAACCCAATGCATGAATAAATAAGGAATTACTCGCATGTGGACATCGTATCATTACTGGCTTTGTGCGATGTTCAATCGAAGTGTCATGATAAATTCACAGAAATTTCCTACTAATACACAATGATGCGGTCCGCATAAGGCATAGTTAACACGCTCATATATGATGCACGTGGAGAATATTTGCATAATTCTTATAGCAGTGCCTTATGTGTGTGCAATCCAGTGGCCATTGTCTGCGAGCGATTATTGGAATGACGAGGTATTATATTGATAGCGCATCGGCCGCGGTAATAGGGTTTAATACGATATAATTACAGGAAGGAGCCAGCTCGTTCACAGTAGTCGATGAAGATATAGTTCTTCATTGAATTAACGAGGGGAATAAGTTGCGTGATGGGTATATATATCCTATAATAATTTGTCACAGTCGATTAGACCAACTATTCGTAATCTGTACTCACTTAAACTATATTTCGTTATAATTACAACCTCTTTGTTGTTGCCGACAATTTTGCCTTTTATCACTGTATCACAGGTAAGACGAAGATGTGGTCCACGATGTTAAGCAATTGGGATAAAGGTATATAGTTTGGATATGGCTCTGAAGATTAGCAGCTGGAACATACGATAAGGAGCTTGACGAGAGTTTATTCATTTGCTTCTATTGCTATCCAGGCAACCATTCGCAAAATGCCTTCCTACCATGAGGTAAAGCCCAAATGACAGGATTTGAAATGTGGATTTCCTATATCCACAATCATTTCCATTTCGCCATCGTTGTTTCTAAAAAACAACAGTCGGAACACACTATTAGATGCGTCATGATAATGCTCGCCTGGCTGGCTATCACTATACTTGAGGGTATTTTCCTAAAGCGGTAACTTATACAGCTTCTAACTTTCAATACAATATAGACAAATATGTGTGTGCTGGTACGGAATCTTCGGTGTGCAAATCCGGCTCACTGTATGCCGGTATATGTACATATAATGTATATTTCAGTGAATTTAGTCTGGTTTTGAATAGCATAATTAACACATGAGGTCTGTCATCATCTATCAGAATCTCAGGAATGCTGAGCCATATATATGAGGAGAGTAGTGCAGTCTGGTTGTATTTTGACTACTTTCTGATTGAATTGTATTTTCTTATTGTTCTTTTACATGTTGTATTAAGGGCGGTAAGGAACATACCGCCCGCAAAATATTGGTCCTTACATATGAAATTGGCGTTTTGTATGGGAGGAACAAAAAGTCGAATATTTTTTAATATAATATATTTAATTAATCAAAGTATGAACCATTATTTTCTATGCACTTTTGCCATCTCATAGGTAGTTCATTGATCCCTTTACTAAAAAAACCAGTCGGACGGGAATCAATAAAATCTTTGAAGGCGATTTGGACTGCCCCATCGGAGTTGAATTTTTTCCCTTGCAAGAAGTTATCCAAATTTCGAAAAAAATGGTAATCTGTTGGAGCAAGGTCCGGGGAGTACGGAGGATGTCTTAGACTTTCCAATTGAAGCTCTTCTAATTTAGTAGCCGTCTGTAGCGCAGTGTGTGGTCTAGCGTTGTCGTGAAGCAGCAGTGGCGTGGAGCGATTGACCAGCCTAGGTTGTTTAGCCGCTAGCTTTTCCATCATGGTTTGCAATTCCTGACAATAGACATCAGCCGTAATAGTCTGGCCAGATTTGAAAAAACTGTAATGAACAATACCGGCACTAGTCCACCAAACGCTTACAAGTAACTTTTTTGGGGTTAATTTTCGCTTGGGGCAGGATTTGGCTGGCTGGCCAGGATCTAACCATTGCGCTGAGCGCTTCCGATTATCGTAAAGAACCCATTTTTCATCACAGGTAATGATTCGGTTTAAAATACCTTCATTATTGTGCCGGATTAGTAATGTAACGCAGCAGTCGACGCGCGTTTGCCGGTTTGTTTCAGTCAATTCGTGAGGTACCCACCTTTCAAGCTTTTTAATCTTCCCAATTTGCTTCAAGTGAATTAAAACAGTTTTATCACTAACATCGCAGCCTGCAGCTAACTCGGACGTGGTTTGCGATGGATCCGCTTCCACAATAACCTTCAACTCTTCATTATCAACTTGAGTCTCAGGCCGTCCACGGGGCTTGTTCTGCAGGTCGAAATTTCCAGAACGAAAACGTTGGAACCAAAAACGAACTGTGTTTTCTTTTGCAACACGACCGCCATACACATCATTCACCCTTCGAGTTGTTTCCGCAGCACTAGTGCCACGGCGGAACTCGTACTCGTAAATAATGCGATATTTAAGGTTTTCCATTTTGTAAAATGAGTGACGCAAACAGAAAAAAACAGAAGAAAAAAAACAAATGAATGACGATCATCGAAGCACAAATACATGAGTCTATAGCTGTACAAATTTGAATTTGGAATTCCTTACCAAAGAGGAGAAATTCGTGATTAAAGTGGCCAGTACGAAAAACGCCAATTTCAAATGTAAGGACCTAATATACAATGATATTCATCATATTTACGAATACATAAATATGAATAATAGCTTTAATTTAATACACAACTCTGCATAGCTATAATTATGAAATACGTGCACTTTTTTTCAAGTGGATGGCGGGCTTTTTGCCCACACCACAGATTATACAAATGATTCGTTCAGAAACGTTAAGGGCAAATACTTACTTAGGTATACAGCCATGAAGGAGTCTTACAGTAACAGCCGACTCGTCCTCTGCTGAAAACAGCCTCCCCTATTAAGGGGGTATTTGCCATAATCCCCACGCTTGGCAGGTGGCTTGGGGATCGTGTAATATGGCAGTTCTATAGTAGGTACTGCTGCCAACCTTCCAGTATTTTTCCCTTTGTCGCCTCTGACGACACCCACGGGATGATATGATGAGGTGCAATTCTAACCCGGCACCCCACGGCAAGTTAACCTGTATGTTTAGATACTGTTTTCGTGCAGCGTCATGAAAAATATATGAATGCTTGTAAATACTCAAGATTCTTTGGTACACGGTTATGGACTGATATCGTGGGAATCTATAGGTATGTTGAAACCTTTAATAACTCAATAAAGTGTATCCTACTCGTTCATGCACTTACATAGGTATTGTTCATACAAAGCTGTAATAGTAGATTGTAATACAAGGGTGAAAGGAATCAATTCTCATACGAGGTATTTAGACGCCCGAGCGACGCGAGGGTAGCTATAGTCCGACTAGGAATTGATGACATTCACCCGTGTTAAACAATCTGATTTTCATTTCGAATATAAGGGAAGTAAAAATTAGTAGTTTTTCTAAATTACACATTAATAATAATATTAGTAGCACCTTTGAGATGTTAGAAATATTTCCGAAATTTAAAGTTAAATTTGTTTGAAATATTTATGGGTATGGTATTTACGGGTGGCTATAATCGGAATAGCAGTTGATGACTTTCACCCGTGTTTAACACTCTACATTTCACTACGAATATCAGGAAAATTAAAACTGTTTTTCTACAATATTTATTAATAATAATAACATGAGTAGTACCTATTTAAAATTAATGCTGCTGTTATAGTTCAAGTAGGAGACGATGACTTACATCCGGGTTCAATTAAAATATAAGAAAAGTAAAATTTAGTACTTTATGCAAAATATTAACTGAAAATGATAACCTGTCAGAAAATACATATATAAAATTAAATGAGGAGTTAGAACAACAATTTGTGAACATTAACTAAACTTCTTTAATCGATTTTTTTATAAGTACCTAAATTATAATTACTTACTACCCTGCCAATTTACGAGTATATATTCTATTTTATATTCTTAACATAGAACATAATGCGTCTTCTCCAAGGGTCATCCCACTTAAAACGAATATATATATATATTTTTAATTTATCATCATAAACCGAAGTAGTGACTAAAACTTTCATATAAGATTCACTAACTTTAGAAAGTCACATAAATACTGTTATAAATTAGTTATTTTAAGCTTTACATAAACACAAACGTAGTTGTCATTACTTTTTATAATACAGCAGAGTATTTAAGAACGAAAATACTTATATAGACATCTAATTTTGTTTACAACAATGGTTACCTTGGTTACAAGAAAAGCCGGCCCTTGGGAAAGAAGCATAAACAATGAGTTTTTCCCGCCCTTGGGCGGGAAGCAGTCTTCCGCCCGCTACACGGATCAAACAAACACTATTTTCCGAGTATGAGAAATGAAAACCATATTACAAAATTTATAAAAGTATTGTTGCCTTGTATCGGCTACACAAATATGTTATTTGTAAAAGAGCATAAACATATACATATTTGTAGGACGAGAGGACGCGATTGATAAAATTACTAGACACAAAAACAGACTTCTGTAGCACCCAAATGTACATATGTTAAATATGTTTATTAAAAATTCGTATTGTGTGGCCATAAGAATTTACAATAACTAAACCACGTTATATGTTGTTCTTAGAATTTTGTTAACAATGGCATATCGCCGGTAATTTGTACAAAATACGTAATCTTAAAATAATTAAAAAAAAACGTACTTACAATAATTGCCAAGCGCTTTAGCTTGATATCAATTAGATTAAAAACTGGCACAAGCATTTATATTTAACTCATGTTACTTATTAATAGAGAAAACTTACTAACTACTTATTTACACTAATTATTGTGAACAACATGCATAAACTATAGCTTTAATTTGTAATTTGGATAACTTATGAATTTATTTTGCCATGTGCAAGCCGCCTGCAGAAAGGGCCCCACTTTCACAGAGTAGGAAGAGAAAAAGTCGCTCATACAAACATAGGTATGTTAATCATTTAAATGTTTTTTTTTTTATTATAACATTTGCACGCCTGCAAAGGAAGAATAAGATAAGTTTATAATACTGTGAGTTATATTAAGATGCAACCATATTTCTGCAAATAAATGACATTGTATTCTTCTATTCTATCGAATATAGGTTCACCCAGTCATTGCTTTTGCATTTGTTACCCATTGCCACTACAGCTTGCAAATTCTGGATACGAGCATGTCGGTGACTTTGGTTTATCCTTCAATCCCGTAATTTATTTGGAACTGGACTCCGTGCCAAGAGGGCCCGCCGCGGGAACACTAGACCGCGCCGCGCTCCCTTTGAATGGAGTTTTGAATATTAACATCGAGCTAAGTAATGTAAAATATAAATTTACAGGCACAAGAGACTTTTTACATCAGTTGGTCCTCGTACTTATTCCGTCAAATAAACACAAACAAACACAACAAAAAAACAAAAAAAGTAAAAATTTCAAAGAAAACAAAAACATCTCAAAATGTTTGTTAGGACTAGCAGAAGTAAGAGGTGGTTAGCATTTATTCAATAGCCATGTATAGTTCGTAGTATATTGTTAATAAAGGCATACCGCCGGTTTATTTTTTTCAAGAATCTAAAGACTTGGTGATGTTCATATTTTGATTTCATTAAAAATAGCCCTCAGTAATTCGTTAGAACCTATTCCATATATAGCATGAATTGCCCGCTTTTGCAAGATAAAGATGGGCTCTATAACAGCTATATACTGCTACTCACAATAATACCCCTTACAACATTATGATGTCAAAATATGCAAAATACGAGTAAACCATTTGAGCTGTAGCTACATCCGTCAATTGCCTTATCTTACGAATAGCATATGCATCAGGACTAAGTCTCCAGGAGAGATCATTTATATTATGAGGGCCCACTGTGGATTTGAATCCTTTTCATACATTTTTCATTCAATTATATATCATCATGTTCAATGTTGGACTGTATATAATTAACATTAGATTAGTAAAAACTTGAAAAATTTCGTCTTTTTTTAATTTAGTAAATAACTAGAGATTTATTATAACATATAACACATTATTAATTTGAATGAGTTCGCTATCTTTGATATCTACTTTAAACCAGAACGTTATCATCTGCAAATAAAACAATATTATAGAGTTTCTTGGCCATGTAAGGCAAACCGTTGATATACGCTAAAAAGAAATGGTCCCAAAATTGATCCTTGCGGAACTCCCATTTTTATTAAACACTCGGGAGATGTAACGTCATTTATTCCAGCATTCTGTAAGCGGTCCGACGAACATGAGTCTAAAATATTCAGAGCTGTTTCATGAACTCCATAATATTAAATTTTATTTTTCAGGGTGCGGTGTTCTACACAGTTACAGATGGAGGGATCACAAGATACGCAGATAACGTCTTGTGTACTCTCCCAGGTGTCAAATATGTGTGACATTAATATTATAACAGCTTTGGTTGTCGATCTGCTTTTGGTGAAACCGAACTGATTTTCGTGTGATACGAGTACACGTTCATTAAAGTGTGACAAAAGATAATAAAGGGTTTTTTTTTTAAACTATACTAAGTACAGGAAAGTTGTATAAAATATTGATAGTCTCCTGATCTGAAAATTGGAGTAATTTGACTGTTTCAAGACATCTGCAAAGGTTCCATTATCAACACAAAAATTGAAAGTCGTAACTAAATATGGTGCAATAGCAACAATAATGGACTCTGCTACTTCCACAAGTCTTCGGCACTCTTTACATTAAAATTTTGAAGGTCTTAATAATTTCAAAGGTTGTAGTGTATTTAAAACAAAAATCCATTATCATGGCGGTATGATTATTTTTTATCAGAGCTTTTGCTACATTGAGGCATGAGCCTAATGATTCATTGGCATCTAAGGGCAAAATAGAGCAAAATCTTCCAAAAACATTCGCCACTTTTATTGGTCCAGAAATCTGATAATTATTACTGTTAAGACACATTTTGAATCTTTAAGAATATTTTACGTAGGCTGTGTATTTATAGTTTTCCAAATGGGTTTTATTTTAATACTAGATATACGTATTTTATCACTATTGAAAAAAAAAATTGGAATACTTTTTCACATATTCATAAAAATGTTTTCTGGATGTATTTATTTTTCTCACATTGATCAAACTTAAAGTCCTTTCTTTTCGGATTAACTCTCGATGTCCAATAACAAAATTCTTATAAACCTATAAAATACCTTTTCTACTTAAGGACTATTTTCGTTTATTTCGTTGTAAAGTAATGAAAGCTACCTGTTATACAGGGTTATTGGAAAAATGCACAGTAGCATTTGTCTAATAACCTTATGAGGTTTCCCTCGCTGAGAAATTCATAAGAGATATCATAGTGCTACTATCCCATTGTTCAGTGCAGTTGACTATTATGATGTAACTGGTCTGTGTTCAAATACAAATTTCTCAGGTTTATTTTCTTCTATAACAAGATATGATGCAAGGTCTTTGTAATCCGCCCCAAAACCTGTAATTTAAGTAAGTTTGATTAGATATTATCTGAAGCAATAGCGATACACTTTGGTGTGCATTTGGACTGCCTATGGGCCTGCAATGGCCTTTGGTTACCTAAATACTTTCATGATAGCAGTTGTAGCGTTGTATATAGTTTGCGTTTTAAATTTTTTGTTTTTGTTAATGAAGCCTTACCACTAGTAATAAATGGCAGTAGCTTATTATGTGGTGTTGCACATGCATATACGAAAAGAACTTCAATATAGAAGGAAAAAACTATAGTGTAAGTGTGATGTGTAAACATAAACAATAAAATCATGAATAAATCCTGTAAAGTACAGCATGTGATATTGCCGTATTATTTAAATTGAATTTGTTCATTGCTCCGCTCCAACCATAAATCAGCCTAAGTGCACTAGGCTAATAAAAAGCCCGCAGGCTGTAACAATAGGTAAGATTGAGGGTCTTTTTACTTAAATGATGGTAGTCACCGCAATGTCGAAACTGAGTTTTATTTCCACCCATTCAATTAAATCAAATGTGAAATAGATTTGACTCGCACCATTAATTACTGCCGTTTTAAAATATTGATTGAAGACAAGACGCTTTGTTAATCACAGCACGCTTGAACCGCAATTTCAATTAATTTATTTCGTCAAAACAATAGGTGATATTATGGGGTAATTATCAACACGAGCGCAGCAAATCATGTAAGCGTGCGCGGTTTCATTTATGAGTGGATCCATCGCAGCTACGATTATCCGATTACACACATGACACTCTAATAACAAGATGATATCGGAATAAGTCCATATCTACACAATCATATTTAACAATATTGTCTCTGTCCAATCGCTGCCCGCCAAAGCGACGGAATGTGCCGCTGTCACGGCACCGCACTCTTGTCACTGCTACGATTTACCAAATAGTTATTGCCCGTTCACATGAGCACTCAGTAATTTGTCCGAGCGTAAAAAGCGTTCGTTTATCGAAAGAGCCACGAACAAAGGTGTTCATGCTCGTCTTAATTAATATGATTAATGACGCAGTGCTGCGGTTCCTTTTTGAACTCGTGTTACTGTTGTAATCGAGAAATAAATTAATTTTATTAGTAGTTCTCTGTAATAGAATAGGAGCGCCGAGGCCGCACCGTACTCCCAAATGAGTGGACGATCGAATGTTTTCCCGGTTCGTTACGTTTCTCTAATTTAAAAATTGGGCGTTAAAACTCACCGATTATAATTTAAATTTATGACATTATGCATAGATAAATGCATATTAAAATGAAATTGTGACGGTTTATGATAGGGTTTCACTAACAAGGTAGAAATCTAAATGTTCTGTAATGACTGACTTTAATTTTTGTCCTATAAAACATATTACAACCAAAATTACGTGCCTGTAATATCAGTATATTGGGTAGTTTAATTCATTAATCTATAGTCATGAATACTTGCAAATATATTGACTATATATGAACTAAAGAGTGTCTAGTTTCGAAATAAATTATACGTGCAATTAGGACTGAACGATAAAACAAATAGTAATCGCGCGGACTTGTTTTGAAACATAGGTATTTATTTATTTTCCCATGTTTCTTATTTAAACTAACTTGAGCTAGCACTATATCGAAATATTATAGATCTTACTCAATAGAATTAAGGTGCACAATGGACGGGAGTGCGCGAGTCCCGCGATTGCGCCTCAGGCCGAGATCGTGGCGGAGATAATTAGAGGCCGCGGCTCTGTGGGAGCCATAAAAACGGCAAATTGACCGGCGGGATAACCAGAAAGGCACAATGTGTTAGATAATAATTTCCAAATTACAGGTTATGTTGGTTCGCGAGCGAGGCTCAACGAGCTCTTTTTTCTCGGACGCCGACTGAGGTGCTAAGGGCAGGCTAATTATTATTTGGGTATCGGAGAGGGATTTTAGTGCAGCTGCTACCTGTATAAATATTTATTATTTTAAAATATTCAAACGCCAATTTTGATGGATACCAATTGATGCAGCCAATTAAAATCGATGGGCGCTCAATTAGAATCTGGCGCGAGGTTGATTACCACGAAAATTATAATCTGAGTAGCTTGTTTCGCGCGCAGTTGATAAATGTTAAACTAATTTAATGACCCATAGTCCTAAATTATAATCATTTGATTTTTAAATACAGCAAGGAGTGAACACCTATTGTGAATGAGTGTTGACTGTCAAACGGGTTGTCAAGCTATTCCTTGAAGATATGCAGATTGCAAAATGGTGATGGTAAAGTTGGCATGATCTATCTCCACAAAGATAAAAATATGTCAAGTTTTAAGGCTTTTGATGGAAATATTTTAAGTTTTAAGGCTTTCGTTAGTCTTCTCGGTCGATATGGGTTGAAATGGAAAACGACATACTTAGAAGCATCCGGTATACGTACTATGCTATGCCTCAGGTTCTACCTACTCTGCATATCCAAATTTGAGTATTATTCTTATCTTCTTTCCCAATATTTAATGTTACTTATGCCCGGTCATACAGATAGTTTTCATTCTATGGCTAGCCTGATGCAAACACATTTACCAAAAGGTGAGAAAGTGCAGAAGCTTATACACGTTAAACTCGCGCTGACTCCACTCATCAATATTTTCGTTGCATGGTACAAAGGCACGTTTCACGTCCTGATCTTTTTGAAGCAGTGATGGCTCAGTGGCATTGGCTATGGACTGCCGTGCACCAGGTCCATCGTTCGAATCCCACCGCAGGCTTGAGCTTCACCACATGGTGAAAGGGCATTTTGTGAATGCCCGCCTGGCTAGCTGCCACCCTCAAGTAGAAAATCTGTCGCCAAGGATCTAACAATGTGCAAGCAGTCCTTGAGAACCAGTAAAATTACAGACACGTGAGACCTAACAACTGTACGTCTCAGTGTGACGGGCACAGTGCAATTCGTCGTTGACGAAATGCGTCCATAGGCAGAGCTTAGTCCACTTAACATCAGATGAGCTTCGGGCCCGTCACAATAACAAAAACACGAGATTTGGGTCCAAATCCAAAAGTTACCCATGATTGTTAAAAAGAAACAGTTATAAACCGAAGTATACATGGCAATGTGCGCTGTAGATAACAATAAGCTCGTCCCATTGTTACTTGCGGCTAAAATCAAAGTAGTGGAAATTCAAGGTAAATAGTTTTAATATTGTTATGTGTGCAGTAACGCCTGCTTGGCGTATTACATTACAAAATTATAAATTTACGAGAGAAAGGAATATCCCGCACATGACTATATTTTTTTCTCTAGTAAATTTGTAATTTTGTAATAGGTTTATAAGCACCTCTGCATATCCCATCGGGAATATACCAGACGTGAAGATGTTTAATTCATATGTGATTAAATTGTAAACACACTTAAACAATTTATTGGGTAATAAAATGACGTCACTCTCATTTTCCTGAGCCCGGATATCCCAACTTTGCAACACGACTCCCCATTCACTGGCAATGTATCTAAACAAGACATTCCCATTTGGGACATCGATGCCAGTAAATGAGACATCCGTTGGTGACATCGGTAGAGACAATAGCGAAGCCGCGGGGGGCGCTGCGCCCGGGCTCCAGGTCCGCCATTGGCCCAGTTGCAGAGGGCGGAGCTTTACACACGCCTCTGGACTCTCCTAGATTAATGCGACGAGACAACAAACCTGACTGGGAGCAAGTGATGAAATATTAGCAGCTGTAAAATGACTTAGTGATACTATTACAGACATGTTATTATAGGTAGATTGGGACACACATCAATAACAAAAGCATAATAACACATCATAACAATACCTTTGCCCAAAAACCACTTCATATAAGTAGGCACCTATTTAGATTAATTAATTATGAAACAGCATTGGCCCAGTGATGACTATTGAACTGCCGCGTAAAGGCATTATCATAAAGGTCCATGTTTTCGGCCGGATACGGGTTTGAGCTTCCCCACATAGTGACAGGGCATTTTGCAAATGCTCGCCTGGCATGTTACCTACCACCCTCAAATAGAAAATCTTTCGCCAAGCACCTAAAGATGAATTTCAGAAGTTACATTATGGTTTTTGTTGCTAGTTCCATTAGGGTTTAGTTTACCAATATGTAAAATAGGTTTTAATGACTATAGCCTATCAGCTATAATAATATATGCATGTTCAGTTAATATTCGGAAAATTGATTCGTATTCAAATATGTAATAGAAGATGACTTCTTTATACCATAATTACAAAATTATGCTTATTCATACCAAAAATATAAAAGTAGTTTTGCTACTCGTACAATTCCTGCAAAATATAATTCATTACTAATTTGAGTAGATCAACCGAAGCAAATCGTAAATTAGAATTATTCACCAGGTAGAAGGATAGCATCACCGCAAGAATCTGAATCTGTGATTGTTTATCCACCAATTTCTCGAGCCGTGTTCCAATACAATTGTGTTTGTCAATGATAAATGGTTGCGAGCGGCGCTTTTCATCTCTTATGGTCAAAGGCACCGCCCGAATATCATATCAAGGAACTATAAAGCGTAATATGATGGGCATAAGGTTTATTAGAAGTTGTGTATAGATAATTACAACACAGGACTAAATGATACGGTACTAATCAAGGCAAGGTATAAACGCGGATAATGCGATATAATATCGTTTGAAAGGAGCCTTTCGGCGGGCAGTCGCATTCATTTATAATGAGTTTATTCAGGATTTTAATCGAATGAATCGTCATAAGTAAATACTGCTTGAGGGATCCGAGTGGCGCGGTATGAGGTCGGCGCTGCAGGGAGTGGCTTTAAGTGCTTTGATTTCTCCTAATCTTTGTTATAATATGTAATTAAAATAACACCTTTGTGTTTTTGAACACTGCGAATGTTTGGTACCTACCTGTTGTCATTGATACCTATAATGCATAGCGTTTGTTAGCTTTTCACCGCTTATTTCTTCGATAGTGGCTAAAATAAGCAGTATACAAATTGTGACAGCATAGATTGTAGATGATTCTAAGCACGTTGATGCAAGATTGAATATTTTCTAAATTGAATTATTTTATATTATCAACATTATAAATGGAAATTGGATTTGAATGTGCATAAAGTTACCTATGATTTCTGTCATAATGACAATGGACATTAGGCAGTAAACACAAAAGCTAATGTGTCGGGACCAGATCGTGAACTATGGGGTACAATGGCGATGTGTCGGGAGGTGTGGCAAGGTTCGATCCGACACGGTTGGTGCCGCGACATCCGTGACATCGCTACAAAGACACTCTTTTCTCTAACATAACAGCGTGTTAGATGAAAGATTAACGACATGAGACCACCTCGCGCGACGGTCATTTGTTTTCAATGAGCTTTCACCACCGTTCACTAATGTAACCTAACAACACAACAACACGTAAACGAGCGTTTTCAATTTGCACTTTGCATGCAATGATTCGGTCCGATTGCCAGCCCACGGTACAATTAGCTGATTGATCTTTTGTCTATTGAGTGACGAGTCGAACACGAATCAATACGTAATAATTTCTCAAGGTTACTTGTTATCCTTTTTTGCTCTTTCATTTTATTAATAAAATTTTGATTGAGGCGTCACTATCTAAGGGTAAACTAACAATTATTAAATAAAAAAATGCAGGAAAATCTAAGCAAAAATATACTGATAGTTGAATGGAAGTCGTACTCTCGGAAAGGATGGTTGTGTTGTAGAATTTATTACATTATCTACCTATATTTCTTTGGAATCTTGATTTCCTGGGTTTTATTCCGAAAGTTGTTTTATGTTAAAAATATTTTACGTGTCAGTCCGCAGTCTGGAACTATACCCGACAGATCTCAATACGATGTACCCCTATTACATGGTTCCATGACATATATCTGACGAAACGTATATATATACGCGTCTGCCTACATTTTGGGGGATTAAAATTTGGGAATGCTGTTTTTTTTGTTTTTCGTATAGTATAACTAAAAATATATATTTACTAAAAAACAAAATATAATTAACCCTTAAGGTTGAACTGGCCGGTCACTTCTCCATACAAACGCCATAGGGTGATCACACCCTTATTTGAGATTTTAGGTCCTGAATTAAGCATGGTATCGATTGATCTCGTCATTATCTAGGCTTGGTTGATGTCGAAATTTTAAAAAGATAATTAAGTTGAAAGTTATGAGCCTCGAAAATGTTTCGAAGCTCATAACTCTCAAGTTAATTATTTTATTAAAATTTCGGCATCATACAAGCATAAATATTTTTTTTATATGCCTTTGACTACTATCTCACCTGATGGTAAGTGATGATGTGGTCGAAGATGTTGTTCAGGCTAACCTAGAATTACTGGCTCTCAAGGACAGCTGCCGGAACACACCGTTAGGTGCTTGGCGACAGATTTTCTACTTGAGGGTGGTAGCTAGCCAGGCAGGCATTCGCAAAATGCCCTACCACCATACCATGCAAATGACGAGATCAATCGGTATTATGCTTTGTTTTGGACCTAAATCCTCAAATAACGGATCACCCTACGGCGTTTGTATGGAGAACGGGCCGGCCAGTTCACCCTTAAGAAAATCAACCAACATAGGCATGGCGATTTTTTTATTTAATGTTACCCGTTTAAAACCGACTTCCTCACAGTGACTATCCTATTTTATTAAACAGAGATTAACTAAAAATGTATTGATTTCTAGCTTCAAAATGATACTTAATATTTAAGTTTTATATTAGTTTTATTTTTTTAGTAATATTCTTTATTAAGACATAATAAAGAATTTTAGTTTTAGCTGCAGTCCTTTATATTACTGTATCAGCCGACTCGTCCACTGCTGAACACAGCCTCCCCTATTAAGGGGGTATTTGCCATAATCCCCACGCTTGGCAGGGGGCTTGGGGATCGCAGTGTTAGATGGCAGTTCTTTAGAAGGCGCTGCTTCCCACCTTTTAGTAATTTTCCCTTAGTTGCCTCTTACGACACCCAAGGGATGATATGGGGAGGTGCAATTCTAACCCGGCACCCCACGGGGAGGGGACAGACAGGCGATTCATGTTAAGGGGTCCTTTATAAACTACTATAAAAAAGATATTATATATTATTATACAAAAACTAAGAATCGTCAAACCCTTTATTCAAAGTTGTTAGAAAATTCAAAGTTATCCGAGTTTTTAATCTTGACTAGCTCCTACTTAAGGTAGTATAGCGTGACGTCCCTTAACTAAATCTTGTCTTTCTGACATTCAACAACACCACGTCTCGAATTCCTGGCCATTGTGACTTTCAAATCAAATACCTCTTTTATCCAGTACCTATAAGTCAACGTCATCATTAACGTCACCATCATTTTCCTGCACTATCTCCCCTTGTCCCACGTAAGTGCAGCCGGTACACTAAGACTTCTCTAATAAAAAAGGACAACACAAAAACATATTAAAAAATACAATTTCACTAACAACATAGGCCAATACAAAGATAAAATTATAAGAAGTTATGTCTTCGGTTTTTCATAACCGGCCGCCTAACTGAAACCGACCATCCTTGGAAATGATCTAGCACCTATACCTGCTACGTTTCGGGTAATTAAGGCAATTTGCAGTAACATTCTACTCACAACGACGCGCGTGATGGCATGCTCATTAGGATCTTCTTAGTCACAAACGACGTACAACAGGAGGAACTTTACGGCTAATATAATAAATAATTGTATATGTCACCACTGAAAAATACTGAAGGCTCTTTCTGATACGATTATCACAGCAACATGCGTGACAAAACCGCGAAAACTGATAAAATTACCGTTGATATGTAAATGTACACTGTTAAATTTATAACTTAGCATAAAGGAGCGAACACAATAGCCGGGCAGATCACCCGGCTGCGGTCGCGGACGATGCGGGTGCCATTCCTGCTGGTTTACTACCGCCAATTACTATTTATCGCTGCTTTACATCGAACACCGCTTATTTAGCAAACATTGTCGCATTGAGATGTCGGAACTGCGCATAATATAATGTCTAGTCACACGAAACAAGTTCATTTAGAACTGCAAAATAGACTATTAAGAAATCACCCTTACATTACTTCATAGTCATCATTTTCCTTCCCTACTCCACGTATGAGAAGTTGGTATAATATTTGACACCAAAAATAATGACATGATATATTTTAGAAAGTTTTGATTTTAGTTATACCTATGGGCGGCCGTCGGCCTGCTGCTAACTCTCTTCAGGAAAATTCTTCTAGGTCGCATGCCCACTACCTGTTAATGCAGGTACTTATGCGGTTCCTAGTATGTAGAAACACCCTACTCTAGCAAGTTAGCAGCATTCCATTACTCATCGTTGACGTTAATGTGGAGTTGTGCCCGTTTAGCGGGCATTAGCGCTTTTTACGACTACTCTAACCAGAGGATATTGAACAGTACTTACATTCTCTAACCGAAAATTTTATGTTCAACATTTTTAACAGTGTCATTACATAACTAATGTATCTAATATGGAAAAACCTATTTGACTGTTAGACAATTTCATAAAAGAAGCCGTTTAATTATGGTACAGTCATTTAGTTAGAATCTTTTCTCATTTAAACACAAATGAACCATCAAAAATCAACATGATAAGTTGAACTTAATTACAGTTGTCAAGCCGAAACCGCTGTAAACTGTCTGAGTAAATCGAAAATGATATGAAACATAGTTAATCCCTGCAATTAGGCGTCCGTTCATCTCGCGCCGCCGCCGCCAAATGGTCTACCGGCAATCAATTAAAACAATATTTGAAATAGTGCTCCCAAAAAAATTAAAAGGAAGTTCTCGAGCTATAAACATTCTGTGTTATGTTCGAGGAGTGCAGTCATCCTTCTTTAGCATATAGCTTTGTCTCTGTCTCGCTGCGCCGATGCGTCTACGCATCCCGTCGGTTAGGATGCTGTCAGATGAGTTATGAGAAGGCCTGTTACCGCCAAAGCCTTGTTTGAGAGAGTCCGAAGTAATTAACTTTGACTTAGTTACGATTACGGCTTTCGAATTATCTTCAACTTCTCAAGAATACTATTAAAGTTTAGTTTTATTTCGTTTTTGCGTGTAGTGCGTAGTGCGTAGCAGTGTGCTACGGCGTAGCTTTGTTCACCAGAAATCAATTTATTTGCATGTCAAGTGGACAAAAATATTTTTTTCAATAGTATGTTAGTGATGCTAACGATGAAACCGGCTAAGTGCGAGTTGCCCTCACACACTGGGGGTTCTGTACCAACAAAGAATGAACCATACGATCGTTATAATATAATTAAATACAGTCTGAAATCCATAGCGGGTTTTTATAATTTGTCTTCGTACATTAGATATTGAAATATAATCATACTACGTTTGGTGCTAGCATGTATTACCGTTTCTATGATAGAGCAAACAGAAAACTTTAAAAGAACAAGTTAATCGTATGGAGAAACCTTTATTTTAAACTTATCGTTATTATTTTAATTTGCTATTCCTTCCGTCATATTAAAAATATTCTGTAAAAACTTCCCCGGCTATATATTACTGTCCCAACTATAATATAAATTGTTTGGAAAATAAAAATGTAAACGTAATAATTACATATTTAGTTAAAGACGTTTTGCTTATATTGGTATAACAAAATGTTACTTGGTGACAGATGTAGGAGAGCGATAAAATACTTGTATTGATTTTTGGGTAGTCCTTTATACCCAAAATTTTGTGTATATTTTTACAATATAATTAATAGAAAGTTACGTATGAAAACTCGGATATCCAAATATCATAATATTTGAGTGTAACATCTATTTTAAATTTATACATTTCCTTTCTCGAGGGAACACAATATAAATAAACTACGTGCTAATGAAACCGCGAGCTAAAGCAATTTATATTTTATAGCAGTAAAGTAAGTAATGGGGCAAGTAAAAAATCTTTATTTCTAAGATATATTTAAACTATTCGTATATACCGGTTAAAGTTAAAATCAGTTAAACTTTTGCTGCAGTGGAAAGTAACAACCATAAAAACATTTGTATTACGCATAAATGTTTTTATGATTATAGAATGTAGGGTTTACATTATTAAATCCCGTTGTTTCCGCTGTTTTGACACTCGCTTTGCTCTTTTTACTTGTGCCTTTCTCATTGTACCCACTCAAGCCTTTAATCGAGTTTGTCGGCCGATGGTATCTTAAACTAAGCGTTAATAGTACATCGTCTCCGACATAACCCATCAACATAAATACAACGTTTTATTCACACTAAAACTGTGTTCACCACATAACAACTAACCGTTTCACTAATCGTTTCCGGAAAAAATGTACCCAACAATAAAATTTATGTTCATTTATGATATTCTAATTTGGAATCGTGGAGATGAAAAACATGTTAGGCACTGTTGATTCTGTTCTTTGAATTGTTTCGAAATATTTTATTTGTATCCCAACGTAAGTAAACTTGAAGTAATAATAGCATCAAACAGTACTAAAATTGTATAGTACATTACTGCAGAATCCAGTAAGTAAGCCTTCCTGACCAAGTACGAGTTAACCGGACCGAACCGCATGTTGAGGTCCGGCCGGTACTTAGTTGGAGATTCCAAATTTAAAATCTCGCTTCTTACTGGACAGTTGTGTTGAATGTTATACACATTTTTTAAAAGAAGAATCTCAAGAGGTACCTACCACGTGAAAAAAGTTTCACTCAAAAATCTCAAACCATGAAGGTTCTATGTCAATTTGAGGTAGGTACCTATTACAATAAAATGGCAATTTCATACTATAGCCCCTATTATTTTATATAACCTAGTAGTTATATCCGAACACCACTGCTCTAAAAACCCACACTAGAATTTCTGGGGAGTTCACAACTCATCCACAGGTAAAAAAATCTTAAGGCAAACCTACATGAATAAAGACCAATCGTATAATATCAAAACTGTGAAAGCATGTTTTGATAATGTTTTACTATCAAACCGTTTAATAAATCAAGGTAACTTCCCGTGATTATATTTGGGGGCTGCTAGAACAATAGCTATTATATTCAAAGCAAATGGACAGCGTACAATAACAGTAAAGTATTGCTTCCGGCTGGCGAAGGCGTTTGATGCCTTCTGTCACGGCTCTCTAATAAACGTCGCTCTAATGTTACGTTTTATATGTGGTTTATAGTATATTGTAGCGTATTTTAGCTAAATGAATGGGAGTTAGGGCAACCATTCGGTTTTCTGTGGTAACTAGTAGAATAATCAATAAGTAGTGTATACTGAACTTGAGGCACTAATATAAAGAGAAATCGATGCATAGAAAATTGAACTTATAGATAACTAATCTTTCTTAGCCATTAGGAATTTTATTTAACTCGTATTCCGTGTCTTAATGCAAAAATACTTTAAATTTTTCTTTGTCATACGAGAATATTCACAAAATATTTGCTTAAATTGTCGATGTTTTTCGAATTGAGTTTTTTCTGTCTTGTTCTTACTATTTATTATTACAAGCCTGGCTATTAACAAATTTGGCTGAATGAGTTTGGATACATTAAAATCTGTTGCCTGGAAATATAATGTGATGAATTGAAATAAAATTCCCTGATTTTATTTCAACTTATAACTATTTATTTTGTGGGTGTGGGAAGGTACTTTTCATACCTGAACGAAAATGTGAAGACGTGTCATGCATATGACGTAATGTATTATGAGGTAAAGTAAATTGTTATGACGCTTCGCAATAATTTTATACAGTATTCAATTCCATTACAACTCGCTGGTCAATGATGTGATTTTAATTTGGATTAGATGTAAACGTTTACTATAGAAGGAATTATGAAAAACTATAAAAACTAAAAAAAGTCTGTGCTTGAATAAGTGATATTAGACTGTTCCCAGCATTCGTCATCGAAATAAAATTTGTAATAGAAAGGTTATCGAGTAAAATTATTATTTCCCGCGAGTGAAGCACTAAAATTACTGAACTCAAAGAAAATTCTTAGTAGTATTTTATTATATTTTGGCAGTGATGGTGTAAAAGTAGAGTTCCTACTCTCTTTGGGAAACGCCAGTAAGCTTGAATCTGCAATCAGGATTCAAATCTGCAATCCTTCGTTACACTCGGGTTTCAAACGGGTTCACTCGGAAAATAGTAGTGAGACGGTTTCATCGCCTTGATGTTTCAACCATTATAAACAGGTGGAGGTATAAGTAGATTGATCGATTTATTTATCCGAATACTTTAATCGTTAATATAAATAATGTGATGTGCTTATTGCCGCTCACCTCCAAAACGGTTAAACGGATATTTCTTAGGTCCTGTATATTCCGCTTTTTTTTTCATGGATAACCAAATGCTTAGACAAACTTCTTCTACATTAATTGATATATAGACCCATAAAGACAATTATAGGTAATAACGGATAGCAATAGAAATTTGATAAGTAAGTACTTCTCGTGGGAGTGCAATATACTAACAGTTCCACGTTGGTGAAGCTGCGAGCGCACGCTATTAATCATAAGCTAATTTTGCTCAAGGCACAACATAATTCATACCCTCCAATATTTTCTTTCTCCCGAAAATATTTTTCTTGAGATATTCAAATTTCAATTGTTTCCATTCTTTTAACATTCCAGTTATATTGTTAGGGTGAAGAGGGAAATGGATAGATGATGTTGCTCTTTATTTTATTATTCATTGTTCGAGGGGAGCACGCGTTCTTTGAGAGCTTTTCTTGGCTGCGTGATATGGCTCATTTTTTACACAGCAAAAGGACCTTTCTTTTACTTTAATATTCTCAATGGTTGTGCTTATATTGTACATTGCTGAAATGAATTTAAATTTTGTTTTGTTCATCTATAAAATAGCTTTTAATAATATGTAAATCATCTAAGTTTGGAGGTTGTGTTTGAAAACAAATGTGAACAGTGGTACAAGCTTCTAAAACTAAAACTATTCTATTGAGTCTATAAACTTTAAAACAAACAGTTGCTCTTCTTTGGAAAGCTAATTCAATTTTGATTCTAAAACATCCGCAGACATATAATAACATCAAAAGGTTTAATGAAGCTCGCTATACTTTAATCCAAACATTCAATTCAACTCTATTTGAATCGATCAGTTGCGCTTGTAATCTAAAGGCTGCGTAGCGATTACAAAAAACTAATTGACAACAATCAGTTGTGTCAAAAGAAAAAAACAGTTTTTTCCTTTGATCGTCATTAATGATAGTTAGAAAAAGTCATTCACACCTTTGCGCGCTAACATGACAAATGCGCACGGCTCGGTGCGGGCGGCGCGCGGCGGCGGGCGGGCGCACAAAGCGAGGTCCGCGCCGCGGGGCGCCCTCCGACCCTAAATATTAATTATCTACAACACTACGAACACCTTTTAGAAGATTATCGCACTACGTATACCAATGAAACAATCTTGAGATCGGAGATATATAGCTCGCAATGTTAGTACAACTTGGTCAAGAGCGGGTGCCACTTCGTGTCCAGTTGCAAAGGTACTGACCGTTTTTAATAATTATAAGTCGCTGCCGTTACAGTTTTAGCAAAAGAACATATAAATAAATAACCAAATCCTTAATCCGGGCACATTCAGAATCGGTATTACGCAGTCGTGTTACGGGATCTCCATAAGCTAAACGATAAGTAAATGTAGCAACAAAAGTACACACTTCTTACTGTCCAAAGAGAAGAATGAAAAAATAATGGTATTGAGCATAATCAAATGAATTAATGTTAAATAACAATAAAACGTCTTTAAAAAGTGTAGTAGGTATGGGTTTTTGTTTTGGTATTATCACAACAGAAGGATCAATCAATATTCTTTTTCGGTTTCCATGTAAGCGATGATATTATTTTATTATTGTCAATTTATTGTAAATGCAGAAATTTCATGTCATATTATGGATGTATCTGCCTCACCCAAAAGAAAATATGCAAGTGTCTAAACACTCACGTTAATCCCATGTGCCTAATATGGATCGCAGTGCAAAATGGCAGTTCTTCTGATATATAGACCTTTCTTGCTTTTAGATATGTATACTTTCTCATATTTTCCCCTTTATTACGACTCCTACAGGAAGATATGGGGTGCAAGTCTAGCCCAGTGCTCCTCGGGAAAACTGATGGTTGGCACTATCAGTTTTTAACATGCATAATATATATTGCACTTTTAATAGCAATATATATTATGCATGTTAATTATAGGACTTCCAGCTTTCTACGTAATATAAATATGTATGATGTCGGCATACGAACGTCTGTTCTACGAGGAATGTCCACATATCCCCAAGTTCCACAACATATCGTGCAAACTGAAAGTTAACGGTCAGCGTTCCGCTAAAATTTCACATTCGTGTAAACCCCTATTTAATACAAAATGCTATTCTAATTGCCCACTACATCCGTTATTGCTTTATTCCAATGATGATGGAGAATTAAATTAATTTTGCGGTGTGTTTATAAATCGCGTGGCCTCAGGCGACAGGACCATGTGTTGCGGGGGCCGGTGGACTGTTAGGTACTTACAATGATATTAAATAATAATGACGCGGCCTCAGGGCTGATTGGGCGATTATCGAGTGGCCCATTGTGATGGTCGGCAAACGAGCAGAGACACAATGCGCCCGTGACGTGCCTGTTAAAATATTGGCTGCAGCAACAGAGGTCAGTGTTTTCGTTCCGCAATGCATACAATTCAAAACCGATTTCTGGTACGGCTAAAATCGATTTATACAAGTTTACAATCTCTTATAATAAATTTAATTCGGAATTCGAAATATTTTTTTTGCTTGTAGCATAAACACTTTGGTAGTTTTTATAATACTGAATATGGTTTATTATGCAAGTTCTTCGTTTACATTTTGTTGCCGTGGTGTAATTAATACCACAACAGAAAACCAAACAAAGATAGTATAGATAACCAAATATCAAATAAAAGTTTACGGTAAGTTGTAAGTGATACGACAAAGTAGTGATGGCTCAGTGGCATTGGCTATGGACTGCCAAGCAGCAGGTCCATGTTTCGAATCCCGCCGCGGTCTTGAGCTTCACCGCATGGTGGAAGGGCATTTTGCGAATGCCCACCTGGCTAGCTACCACCCTCAAGCACGTAGCGGTGTGTTCCGGCAGCAGTCCTTGAGAGCCAGTAAAATTACAGGCACATGAGACTTCACAACTATGTCTCAAGGTGACGGGCACAGTGCAATTCGTCGTTGACGAAATGCATCTTTATAGGCATAGGTTAGTCCACTTTACATCAGGTGGGCCTCGGGCATGTACCGTCACAATAAAATAAAAAAATACGATCTCAGTTCCATATTAGAGATCAACGCCACTGGCCGAGTACTACATGCCACCGAGACGCAAACTCTTGTACAAACAGACGTATAAATAACCTTCAACAACAAATATTGTAATAACTGATCGCGGTACGATACTTAACCGGAATAATATCTCTAAAGTAAACCAAGTCAAATGTGTCTCAATGCTTGACAATTTAAGGATTATTGTCGCAGTACCTTAAATTCTCACCAGTATAATGTTTCTTTAAATCCCTATGGAAAAACATACAATTCGAGTGAACGATCCATTTCTGGACTTAAGCCTCAGGTTTAAAAAATAATTTCGTCTGGCGGTCACTAAACGTAAAATTTTATGGGAGCATTAAAGTTAAGTGGGAAATCCGAAAAGGAGAGTTAAATTCAAGCGAACAGATGGCGGTGCGGCATTGATACAAACTCAATTATTTACACTCAATAAAAAGGACGTTAAATGTGTATTAGAAAATAATCCGCCAAACGTTCCGATGAGCGATCGAGACGGGAAAGCTCTTTACGATATAAGCAATTACTAAATACAGTTACGTAGGTGCCGTCAAAATAAAATTAAGTTTTAAGGGGTATTTTCAAATATAGGTTTTACTGTGTTACTTAAATATAAAGCAATTTTTTTTACCGGCGGTATTCCTTTATTAACAAAATACTACGAACTATATACAACACTGCAGCTACTACAATAAAAGTATTTATGTAAGTATTAGTATTTAGATATCAATAAGTCATTGCAAACTCACAGGCAGTCCAAATGCTCCAGCCCACTTGACAGCCACCAGTTGACAGCGACCCCGGCATGCTGGCAGAATTGCCCCGTTGAATTCCAATGCTTATTCTTTGAGCCAAATAGATGCCTGCATTTTGATTACGCGTCGCATCGACCATGCGTGCTGATAAGTTTTGGAAAATACGATTAGCTCCCGGTCCCCACGGAACCAACGTCTCTACACCAAACGGCTCAAATATGTAACCCATGAGGTTAGTATACTTGCGCCGCTTGAGTCGCTCCGTCTAAGTAGTCGCGGCGACAGCCACCTCACGTTGGTTTCCGAAATTAAAATTTAGCAAATTGTATCTAGGTATAAGATATACCTAAGATATAACTGACTAACAGTCATCGTATTAGAACCTACTATTATAACATTCGAAGCAAACGTAGAACTAGACAGGCATTTTGAGGTAGTTTATGTATTTGGCAAATTACAATAATAAATAATAATAATTTTTATTATTATTTGTTATTATTTATTAACAAATGATGTTATTTATAAAAAAATATAATAAATAACAAATAATAATATTTAAAATAAATAATAATAATAAATAATAATAATAAATAATAATAATAAATAAAAACAAGTAATACTGGTAGAGTTCCTTCTGACGTTAAATTTCAGAACTACACTTTCATTATTTAGAAGTGTTTTTTTCCGAAATATTGTTAATGTACAGTAAGCCATCTGCATCCAACTAATTCTTTTTTTTAAGAACCTCACACGTATCTTTAATTCACCATGGTAAATCAGAAACATCTTTTACGGCGTCCTTGATATCGTCACGGCAAATATAATAAATATGTTGGTAAAAAGCACAGGTAGACGCAAATATTTGTGAACAATTTGTAGAATTCACACTTAATAACAAGGTGGAGGTGTTTAAGTTTTTTCCACGTGTGTCCAGGGTCCAGCGGCGGCGGTGACTTCAAAGGGAGAATGATTAGCCCTTATAGACTGTGGCGAGAGGAGCTATGATTGGCTCTACGGAATATTGCAACAGGTGACAGGGATCATTGGGATAAAAATTGTTCGGAGATATGATGGTACATATTTTCCGTACTTTTTTTTATGCTTCATAGGTTAGCTTTTGACTACTATTTCACCTGATAGTAAGTGATGATATGGATAATTGTAAAATAATAATTGTATCATGTTTCATACTGAGAACTTAGAATGTCGTCTTGCCTTTGTCACAATACTTTTTCCAAAAACTTGCTTTGACTTTGCTCCTTGTCACAGGGCAATGAGACGCGGGAACTATGTACTCAGACCCATTTTCTTTACAATGTGCAAGTTGAAAATAAAGTTGGTAATATGAAATAATTAAAAGGAATACTCGTAAAACTTAATACGAAAACGTGTTTATTTTTTCTGTTATACTGTTATCTGTTGTACGTTAAAAATATTATTTATATTTAATTTCAAATATAAAAAAAATACGTATTCATTACATACATAATAACTAAACAGCAAAACATAAAATATACTGATAGAAAAATGGTACCAACGCTGCCAACTAGTAGTGGGCTGGCTCATTTGGACTGCCTGCGAGTCTGCAATGGCTTAAAGATTGTCTAAATGCTTTTACTGTAGTAGTTGTAGTTTTGTATACCTATACTTCGTAGTATCTTGTTAATTGCGATTATTTTCATCGGTCATTGTATTTATTTAATATTTCTTAATATATCATATGCAGTGAAGAGAACGAGTTCAAAATGTGAATACAAAAATCTAATTGTTTGGTCAGCAGTAGTTACAAAATTATTATTAAGCTAAAGTTCTCTTACTGCCTAAGTTCAAGAAATAGGATCAAATAGTAAAATAAAATATTAACTATATGACTCAATTGAATGACGCCCAAGTTGCTACCTACAGAAACCTTCGCATCAATAGGTCATTCAATAACATTCTTTTATGAACAAGTTTAATTTTTTTCCATTCCTACTCGTTATGAAGAGCGGATATTCACTTTGGATGAAACAACCCGCAAAACTATATAGATGACCGTATTTCCTTCTTAACAATAGCACCATCATCAGCCAGATAACATATGACATGCATATTGCCTCAAAGTAAATTCCTCGTGATTCTCACGAAAACGTCACAGTTGTTCCTACAGGTGGGGACCTACCTAGGTCAAGTTTTCCAGATCAGCCTTAAGAAGCAACTCTTCTTAAAAATATCTTCCCCGTTAGTTATCGTTTCTAATAACACCGAAGTTATGTGGCCTGTACATTGCCACATCAACTTGGAAATTTTGAAAAATATGTTCTTGACTCTGATGCATAGGGTAAATGTGGTACTAGTTCCTGATGTTGTGGCCAGATCCGTTCTGAACTTTGAAAACGTCCCACTGCTTCCACATTTTTTTATTGAGGTAAGAACTTTACCTGAACTTATTATTTTGAATATTGTTATGTTTGCAATAACACCTGCTACGAGTATGCGGATTACATCACAAAATTACAAATAAACGAGAGGAAAAATTTAAGTCATGTGTGGGATTCGAACCCGCGTCCATCCACCCTTTTAGCCGGGGTATGCTCTAACCAATTGAGCTAACGTGACGTTAGAACAATTTTTTTTCCTATCGCTCTTTAACCATCGTATTGGGATGGAGCGACATCTATAGTACAGCTTACGTTGTACTACAAGCAAGAACAATTTTGCAATTGGTATTATACTTGTAAATGACGCAATCTTATAATTTTAATATTTTTATGTTTGCAATAATGCCTGCTATGCTGATTACTTATTATTTTATGTTTTTGACTAACTCTTCGTTACGATGGGTAGGCTAGGTATGCCACTTTCCATTGGTAGGCGAACGTTATTTGACACTAGAGAAACGATGGGTTCACGTATTTTTCTTCTCATAAACCTAAAATGATGGCTTAGTGGAAATTACTTTATATACTGCTACGCAGTGAGCCAATTGTTTGAATCCTGTATACTTGAGCTTTACCGGACAGCATTTAATAAATGCTCGCCTGGCTATACACTACCCTCAAAGAAATCTAAATAATTTATTTAGATTTCTGTGACTACCCTCAAGTATAAAATCTGACACCAAGCACATTAGCATGTATTGCGGCGGCTATTGAGCCGGCTATGATAGCCTGTAACCTTAGCTCGTTAGCACCTTCAACTATATCATCACTTACCAACAAGTGAGATTGTGTTCAAAGGCTATCTAATTTTTTTTTCATAATCCTGGCACTGCAACGTCTTGGGGATTACATTTAAATTGATCTTCTTTTGCTGGTCATAAACTGGTTGTCTCGTAATCAGAATTAACCCAAAAACTCTTAAAGAAATCGGGCACTTGCTTCTTGCTATCCATTTTATTAGTGGTTCTGATAGCCGGATTTTTTTCTTATAGTTATTTAAAATACTCTAACATAGATTGAAAACGAATCATATCAAAAATAATGTTTTCCATTTATTTCAAATGAGTTTGACTAAATCACATATCATCAGTATGATAATTGAAAATGCGAGTAGCGTCGTAGGTCTGAAATTAGGGTGAAGTGAGTCCCAAAAGGCAAATTTTGAACATGTTTCTTTAAAGAGAATGTACGCATTACCGATATGAAAGACATACATATACAGGGTTGTTTGAAAGCTAACAACCTCTTAGGGTTGACTTCTGCTAGTCCTAACAAACACGTTGTTTGTTTATTGTTCTTTTTTTTCTTGTTTGTTTATGTGTATTTGACGGAATAAGCACGAAGACCACCTAATATTAAAAGTCTCTTGTGCTTGTAAATTATTTTTTATTTCCTAATTTTTATTACTTTGCTCGATGTAAATATTCAAAACTCGATTCAAAGGGAGTGCGGCGCGGTCCAGTGTTGCCGCGGCTGGCGCTCTTGGTTCGAAGTACGCATTATCTTTTACTACGAGACACAAAACTTAAAAGTGTCACACAGTACTAAAAAAACTTATTGTATAAGTTACGAAAAAAACACAAAAAAATAATTGTTAGGACTACCAGATGTCAACCCTAAAAGGTTGTTATTGATTTACCAATAACCCTGTATAATATCATAGAAGATATGTCAAATACGATACTTGTTCCGAAAACACGATTACATATTATTTCTTCCGATAAAAAATCATGAATAGAGCTCTAAAAATTCGCTTAGACAAGTTTTGTCTATACACTGAGAAAAATCTAAAGTCAAAAGCGCCCTAATGACGGCCAATTTATATGGTATAAGGCGAAAAACCGACCAAACGTAAATACGTACAAAAACGCCTTCCAACTAGAAGGTGTTAAACTAGGTCAGTGAAGGCGAATGTTTCTTTTCGTCTTCATTTAAAGTGTATTTTGTGGTCTTTCTTAAATATTGACTTTTCGATGAGGCTGATTAAGTCGTACGTTATAGTGATAATCGCGTAAAAGTAAGGTATATTTTATGGTCAATACTGCAATTATTATCGTATAACAAGTTCAATTCTGAAAATACTTTACAGAAGGCGTTTTTGACGGTTGTGTTTATTATAAAACATGGTAAATTTTTATTGATTGGTGAAAATCATCTTAAGAGTTGTGAATTCATCTTACGTATTTACAATTCAACGGTAAAAGGTCAAATTTGATTTAAGCCTTTAAGTCGTTTTTCTCAGTGTATAATAAATCGTATCAACACAAATTGTATTACTCATTTGTAGTCAATTTGTATTAATTTATTTTATAAAAATCAATTTTAACATTGCGTAATTCTGCTTCCCTCACTCGCATGGGACACGAGCTCTCTACGCCCTACGTCTTCAGTCTGGCATTTTTCAAAGACCACTTCGTCTTAACTACTTTTAATCTCACGCATCCGCTTGTTGATCATGCTCTTGATTTTTTTCGCTCACTGTAAACAGTGAATATATATATCGTTTCAAATCTTTGCTACTACTATGAATATACGCCAACCTCCATTGGACCCACTCGGTGAGGGCTGAAATATTATTTCCATTATTTTATCTCTCTCTGTCTCTATATATCTCGACGTCTCTGTCACTTTCTCTAAATCTTTGTTAAAGAAGACAAATCCCAGGAATGTAAAAGAGACAGACTGCATAATGAGTAATTGGTTACTTTCATGGATTCATCATCAACGTTATAAAACAACACTTAGGTACCTGTTATAAAATTTGAAATATAGAATCTACAAAATATATTAACTTACATATCTTCAAACAAAAGCGATAAACAAGAAAGGAATTTATCCGTAACAAATTTTTCAGTTAGATAACGTCACATGTGCAAACAAACATACACTACACAATACACATCACACACAACCTTTACGCTCTTGGAATAATAACAATTTTCCATACAAATTGTTACCGTATTTCATAAACAGAAATTATGCTCCGTTACAAAAATATTGAATTTTACAATTCACAACCTTAACAAGCGTAACATTTTTGTAAAACAGCGTCAACCATGACGGAACGACTACACAATACGACTTTAATTGTATCAGTGTTCTCTTTATTTTATTTTAACGATACAAATGTACCTATAGGGTTTACAATATAAAAATTCGGCACCATTTCAAAGAATTGAATAGTGCAAGCTGCTTCTATAGGCAACTTATTTGTACCCAACTTTTTAAACCATTATAGTCGCAGGATATAATATCAAAAAACATTATAATGTCAGCAATTTGTGTAACCTACTCGTATTATGCTTGGAAGATCTGCCGCGCGCTGACGTTGTCAAAGACGCCACAATGGACGGGACATATTTGGCATACAAACCGCGTGGATTCCATGCGACATTGCGTTTAATATCTCTAAATTATATAGGAGGATAAGTGACGCTACTGTCTTATGTAGCGATTGAATTTAATGGAGCTATTGGAGGAACCGACAGTTTAGCGATTCTTGTACGTGGTGAGACTACGGATGTTGAGTTATCTGTATGAAACTATGAGATAACACTGTCTACGTTCAACTTATAATCTTTTGCCCTCAGCATAAAGACAGTATTAGTGTTTTCTCTTTCACTTAGAATCTATGGGCGGCAGGATAAAAGGATCTGTATAAGATACAAAATACCGGACAGGTCCACACAGGGCAATTTGGGAAACGAGACCAATATGTCGTGGAGATGCGAGATCATTTTATCATTTATGGGTCTGCACATATGATTGATTTTTTTAGTATCTGTTTCAGGATTGGGTTATTATTTGTTAGTTACGCCTCTTCAGATATAGTAATCATGATCGTGAATAGAGCATTGTACAGTTTACCTGAGAAAAATTATATGATTGAAAAGTCATCAAAGGTACCAGATCTTAAAGTATAAGTAGGGTAAGAGATTCCTTTAGCACAAAATTTTCCATAAGCAGGAGAATGTTATAGAAGTAAGCTTCTAGATATCTAGTGCTTCTGTTGCTAACTCTCAATAACTCATTGGCAAAATTTTATTATATATTGCACGACAAATTTCAAAATCTCGAAGCAGTGATTGCCCATTGACAATGGCTATACCACGCAAAAGGTCCATGGTTCGAATCCCACCGCGCACTTCTGTGTGTGCTAAGTCCACGTGGTAGTAAGGCATTTTTCAAAATCTCACCTGGCTAGCCACCATTTTCAAGTAGTAAATTTGTCGCTAAGCAAGTAGCGGTGAAGTCAAGCAGCTGTGCGTAATCCTAGTTTAAGCCTGTGAGCACCGTAGACTCAGACCCATCATCACCTACCATCAGGAGAGATAGTGGTAATTTGTGGTTTATCTATCAGCAATAATAAAAACTGAAAATAGCAAGTCCGCATATGAAAATTTTATCATGACAGAACCTCTATGGTTAGGAGAATCTACAGAATGTGGAGTTCAAGTAACTCCCGAATTTTCCAAAAATTTTCGTGAATACGGCGGAGCTCTCCTGAAATTAAAGTAAAACTCAACCAAAATCACTAAATTCATGAATTATAATGATCAAGTTTCGGCGGGATAATCGAATATGTGACAGTTTTAATATTATTTCATTTGCCATCATTTGCGTTTCTATAAGTGATAATGTAATTATGGCTCGTCTATGACGGTCAATATTGAAATGTTCTAATTTGTACTATCACGTTTAGCAAAAAAAATTATAGAGCCACTGCGATAAGAACGGCCAAGAAACTCGCGGCCATTATTTTAAATGTACTTCAACAATGTGTTAAAACTATTACATAAAATAATTACAATATTTGTTTAAATTACTTAGGTGACAGGGCAATAGCTTGGCAGAGGCGAAATTGTCCAAGCATTTTTGTCGTTTATGTAAACACAAACTGTGTAGTAGGAATTCTTAATTGAAAATGTTTTTCACGTGTAACTTGAATTTTCCTTCTGTGAGCGTCGTAATACGTTTGGGAACTTTGTTATAAAACCGCAAAATTTCACAATTTTCCTTTTATATGTCTTTGCTAATTTCAATCCTGGCACCGCTATTTTACCTTTATTCCTATAAGTGTTGTAACCGTAATTGTCACTGGTTTATTTATATTTACTCATTTTTATACGATAATGCGTAATAGTTTCAAATATATAAAGACTCGGTTAAGATAAAATATCAATTTCATTATAAAGATCCATAGAGAAATATTTCTTTTCTGTGTAAAGAACCCTCAGAGATTCTTTTGGGATCCATTTCATATAAGGCTCGAGTTTTTTACGCTTTTGTAGGATAAAGACTGTCTCTGTCTCAGCAGCAGCTCCCCACAACAATACACCATAGAACATAATACTGTGGAAGTACGGGAAATAATATAGCATAGCGGTAGCTACTTGTGTTACTGTCTTACAAACTGCATATGCAGCAGGACGAAGTCTTCCGGAGAGATCATGTACCTATATGGGATCCCACTTGAAAGTTGAATCTATTTGATTCACATCTGGTCTGACCATCTCTGATATTTAAAGCGAATAGTGAACTAGAGTAAGTAAGGTCTAGATAAACTCTCTATGCGAAACTGTGGCATTGTCAATAGAGAGTTTATCTAGACCAAGCTTAATATTTGGGGTTTTTTGGATTTAAAAGAATATTATTAGCGGCGAACCATTAAGAGATCATAGATAATACATTATTTACTTTAGTTCACTATTCGCTTTAAATATCAGAGATGGTCAGACCAGATGTGATCTGCAAATAAAACAATATCGCAGAAATCTTGGATCATGTAAATCAGTTCATTAATAATATGCTATTAATGAAACACAAAGTGGGTATACTTCTGGGGCGGGTTTCTTATTTCGATCACTTATTAAAGTTGGATTCTTCAGACGATATTATTTGGATTAGGAAAAAAGTTATAGGTATATGATGTAGGGACAATTTACAAACAAATCCATGCTGAATGTTTTTTCATAACAGCTTGTTTACCTAATATTTTTATAATCAGAGGTGCAGCTATTTATTTATTATTATTTATTAGCTATTTTTTTGTGCAGCATACGCCGAGTAAATGTTGATAGAATTTGAAATAAACTTACGACAATAATATAAGTTGTTTTAAATTCAAAAATTCTAATAAGAATTCCCTTATTGGCTCGCAAAACGCGAGAGTTCATAAATAACCTAAGCCTTAATTCAATTACCTAAAGCTTTATTTAAAGGAGCGGACACAGCCTCCCACTACATTTTATTCATTTTGATTCGTTTATACCACCATAATATCTAGCCAACCTTAATGTGGGTAGAAAATATACAAATGTCTTAAAATCCGCAACTTTAGCCATGTCTTCCTAACTTGGAATTTAACTAACTATACGTGTAGGTACCTACCTAACTAACTGAGCAAATCGCTAATTTGGTTTGATCATGTGGTAGTGGTGTTAGAATAACTTAGATGAAATAATTTAGTTTTTTTTATAGAAGTAAATAAAATACTACTTTCTACTACTACTATCTTTTGATTTCAGAAATAAAGATAGAAGATGATGTGTCTATTTTCATTTTTATAAATGGATAAAACTAACATAGCGCAGGATAATTCTTCAATGACTTTGATGTTTTGAATTACCTAATAGCTGGATAGTAAACTAAAACAGGTTGGCAAATATGAATCATGAAATATAAATAATTAATAATCAATTAACCGACTGCAATCCCCTGCAACTTGTACTAACTGAAAATCAATGAACTTAATCCCAATGGCAGCCATTACGGATTAATATCGACATAACTACACAACGAAGATTATCTTCACTCCTTTCGCAGCATCTATAAGTACCCACTACTTTAATCATTGCAATTTCGAAACAAGCTCAAGTGTCGGTGTCGAATAAATTTTGTATAATGTAAACGTGATAACAATTTAAATTCCTCTGTAACGGGTCCGAAGCCGACAAAAACAACAAACAAAGTGGAGGGCGCGCCATTGGCAGGCGCGAAATAGGGCGGCGCCGCATGTGGGTCCGCCTGCCTAACGCGCGCCTCTCGCTCACTCACCCAGTCCTTATCTTACACTCCGCCGTGAGAGACGTGTCGCCTCAAATTTTACACTAACCAGGTGACATTACAATAATTGTATATTGCTGAAAGCGAAAAGTGCTATGCCTCGGCCTACGCGTGAGTCTTACGGTGATCAAAAACCTCCCTTCTCGTACATAGCGCTAACAGCTATGGCGATATGGAGCTCCCCAGAGCGCATGCTGCCGCTGTCGGAGATCTACCGGTTCATCACGGACCGGTTCCCGTACTACCGACGCAACACTCAGCGCTGGCAGAACTCGCTGCGGCACAACCTCTCCTTCAACGACTGCTTCGTGAAGGTGCCGCGCCGCCCGGACAGGCCCGGCAAGGGTGCCTATTGGACGCTGCACCCGCAAGCCTTCGACATGTTCGAGAACGGCTCTCTGCTCCGCAGACGCAAACGCTTCAAGCTTCACAAAGGAGAGAAGGATAGTTTAAATGCTGAGTTGCAGGCGTTGGCGAGTTTTAACAGAGCGTTTTTGGCAAGACAGGCGGGAGGCCCTCCGCAAACCCAGATGTCGGGGAGTGGATTGTATTCGCCACAGATGTCATATATATCAAGGCGTAGTCCAGAGCCTACAGAGCCGGTGGATACGAGCGCTTTGCTGCCGCTAGGACCAAGGCCGCGGCGTGCGTTCACAATCGACGCGCTGCTGGAGCCGGAGCCACGTCGTTCACCGTCACCAGCACCACTGCCACCACCGCCGCCGCTGCAGCCACACTGCCCGTTGCCGCTAACGCCACCATACCTACTAGCAGCACAACGATACCATGCCGAGCTGCTCGCAGGCTTGCAGCAGTCCTGTCTACCGCCATTGTGGACATGGAGGGACACCAGTCAATTTTCACACTACACGCTTAATTCGTGAATGGTAAGTTAAACTTTTTATTTAGCTTCAGTCCACGGCTTAGCCTGAACAATTGAATTTCATTCATAAATGGACGATATCGGATGGGATACGTAAGGGTTAAGAGTATCTCGCTCCTTCAAAATATCACAAGACCTAACAAATTTATGTGAAAGCGATGTAAAGGCTAACAAAGCAACAACCCATAGAAATATTTTTCCGAAAGCAGTCCAGCGAACTAAACAAGCACCTTAAACAACCAAAACTACATTTAATTAATGGGAATAAAAAAACCTGCCAAAACTCTATTGGTTTTGAATTCAATTTTACCAGGGAACCGTGCATTTTCGAAGATATAAACATTATATTTTATTTGTATATATTATTATTATTTTTACATGTTACTCAAAATGGAAAATGCTCACGGTTGAAAAACAGAGGAAACAGTCTGTGGCGGTGAAACAGACGTTGTAGATACTTCTTATTAAGTAGCATTTTACTGACAATAATTGAAATGCATGTAAAACACCAAACCTCCTACTTGAATTATGATTAAAAAAATTCAATTATGCAAAAAGTAGCTCTGACTTTGAGTCGTTGTACATAATTACCTATGTATATGTTATGTATCCATGTGTTGGGCCAAATTTCATGTTCGAAGACCATTTATACTCGTACTTTTGGGTAGATGATCCAAATCTATTTATAAGGTACATTTTGGAAAATCTTTTGTACCCCAACGGGGGAGAGATTGATATGTTTATAGCCATTTCACCCCTATAAGGACATTTAGTAAAGAAATTTCTTTACGCATATTCATTGATTTTTTACATTGTATGTGCTAATATTTTGTCTAATAAGTATGATTTACCAGCTTTTATTTATTCACAAAATAAACATAAAAAAAATTATAAACATAAAGAAATAGTGTATTAATATATTTTAATGTAACAGCAGCAATATTTTAATATTAAATATGATATATTTAATAATAAGTTATATGAAACAAATCAATACCATTTTAGTATCATCAATGTTGTATTCAGACAAATCAGGACTAATTATGCCTTCAATTGTACTATGGTGGTAGGAAGTATCATAGTACTAGTACAAGTTATACCACCAATTGTGCTTGTGGGAAAAATCATTAGCATTACTAACTATTCGTGCAAGTATGTTGTTTTGGAACAGTGATGACGCAGTGGCAATAGCTATGGATTGCCCTGCAGAGGGTTTAGAGTTGAAATCCCGTCGCGGGTTTCTGCTTCACCAAATTGTGTAAGGGCATTTTGCGAAAGCTTGCAGGGCTAGCTACCACCTAACACTGTGTTCCTGCAGCTGTGTCTGAGATCCATTAGTTATATGCGAAGCCTGTTTACCACCCTCGATCATATCATCGCTTACCAAGTGGTGAGAAAGAGGTCTAAGGCTAAGCTAGAAAATAAAAAATAATAGTCCGAGCGAAGCCGTCCTTACTGTTTGTACCATGAATGGTACTAGTGAGACAAATGATTATCGGTTAGTACATGGGTTTTGCTATACTATTAGTAATTATGTGCTTTTGGTACAAGAGATCCAGCACAGAACAGCCACGGATCTCTAGAGTTCTATGTGCGATTTCGTCCGGAGAAGAACTGCCACCATACCTATTTGTACTGCAAAGCTAGTAAGTAAGTAATGTTATCATCAACATGGTCCAGTTTGAAGGGTGGCGGTGAAATTACAGGCACATGAGACTTAACAACTTGGTGACTCTCTAGGTGATGGGGGCAGTGCTGTTCGCCACTTGTGACGGACTGCATCTGTTATAGTCAGAGGTTACCGCTTCGAGCTTGATCAGACACGATAACATAAAAAAAACGAATCCAAACCAATCAGTGTAAGACCTGCGTATCCTTAACAAGTACTAGAATTCTGAAAGATATTTCAGAGGTTTATGTTTGCTCCAAAAATCAACAGCACCCATTGACCTTCTATATGAAAAGATTAAGTTATTGTTTGAAATCGTACATTAATCTATTATAAACTATATATATATATATCTCGTATGTAACAAAAAAATCCTCACTGTTCGACCCCATAACTTAAACAGATTTGAAAGATACCCGCCTTTTCAAAATTATTAGCTACCTACCAAGTTCTACTTCTCTCTACCGAGAGATTATTACATTATTGATATTTCAGCCACTTCTAAGTTCTTGAACAAGTTGAAATTTATGTTGCTTGTCAAGTTCCAATAAAAATATGACGGTGACAGGAAGCTGGTATGATAGTAGAGGAGGAAGGTAAATAACGAAATTCTTTAGTAACTTAGAGGAAATTTTATTTCGTGGTTTGATTTTCTATATAATTTTCTATATATCTTTACCAATTACGTATTTTATTTAATTAAGTATATTATTTTCCACAAATTTCTAATGTTGATGTAGTGAATAACTGCATCAGCTATATTTGTAATTCAGTTTTATAAAAGCCAAATTTTTGCCTACAATATTATTCTTCAAGCAAATTATTCCCCCTTGAACTTTTTTTAAGCTCTCAAAAGATTATATTTACAAAAAATAGTTTATCAAATATTAGTCACTTTCATTTATGTTATATATAGTCAGCGGTTCATCATCATATCGGGTTTTAATAAAACATTCTAATGATGAATTTCAATATCCTTTTGATAAAGACCGTATCAAAAACGAATGCTAAAAATAATATTGCATTCAAAAATATGCATCATTCTATTTTAGAATTCAAATCAGGATATAAAATGTAATATCAGCGATCACGTCAGTTCGGAATCAATCGAGATTAAAATTTTAGTAACTATCGTTTCTCACATACCTTCTCATAAGTGAGATTGTTTGAAAATCCAGCCATGACATTTCAACTTATAAAGTGCTCCTTGTGGAGCTTGACTAGTCGTTCTTAATCAATGAACTACACTAAACTATGTTCGCTGCAGACATGGCTTTTATGGGTGACCGCTAATGGAATTTAGTATTGAGCGCTTCCGTGCTACTGCTGTACTCGGACCATTATGTCACTTCCACAAATCAATGCAAAGAACGTTTGACTAGGCGTGAATTAGATACCACTAGACCTTATTTAGGATTCTAAACTTTTTATATGCGAACTTAACTTTACACGCAATATGGTCGTGGAACTGTACAGTCGCAGAAATGTCAACTCCCATAATTCCCATGCTCTGAAACTTTAAAGGAAATGTATAGAAAATTCTGGAATGGGTAATATAGGGCCAAGAATATTTTGTTCCGCTAAATGCGAAAATCTGTTTCTTTGCGGAGTTTAACTCTAACAAGTTCAGTTTCTTCCATTTCAATACCATAAGAAAGCAGTTTCAACGTCAGACATTCGTTTCTTCCTACTTTCTTCAATAACGGTGCGAGGAGTATTTGTATACCGGTGTATTGTGCATTGCTCCGCTTAACAATGCTAGTATGCAACATGTCGTTGATGTGGAGAATAAAGAACGTAGGTGACAATACAGAACCTTGCGTTTACATTTATAGTAATACTATCGGAACACGAACCAACTATTGCTCTGATCAGATAAGAAGCTGGCGAGCCAAGTGCATTACCCTTCGGGGAGGTCGTATGGTGGTATATAAGAGGGCCTTCTGCTATACACGATCAGAGACCTTGGTAATGTCAAAATTAACCCCTCTACTTTCAAGGTCTTCAGCTTAGTTGCGAGGAAAGTACACTACAAGATCATCAGCTGATTTTCCATGATGAAAACCACACTAAAAATTACTGATATGCTGGTGTTCCTCCAGGCATCCAAGGAGCTGTATGTTAATTAATCACTCCATCATCTTGTAAAGTAGAGCAGTAATAGCTATGGGTCTGTAGTAGATGGATTTGACCGATCGATTTTCTTAGCAATGGGTTTGACTAGGGCAATACTCCGTGATGACGGCAGGCATCTTGTTGTGTTTTAAAGTACCTATAGGTAGATTGGAGCTAAATCAGGAGCACATATTTTTAAGACGATGATGGGTGGAATTCCTCCATACATATATATAAGTAAAAACTGATCTTCTTTGATGTGAAGTCATAGGGTCCGTTTTCTGAGAAAAGCGTTCTTCTGGCATGGAACTCACACACTGCGGTACTGTGCTTAAGCTCCGTTATCGTTGAGAGTCAAAGTTTAAGGCAAAGAGGCAACGGTGGCAGCTTTACCTTCTTTGGGAATTGGACTTCGCATTGCTGATAGAGAGGACTGACAGAAGTTGCCTTCAGCAGCCTTGGCTAGCGACCAAAATGCTCGGCTTCCAGATGGAAGGAAACTTTGCAAGTTTGTCAATCAATTTTGCTAAAATGAGCCGTTTTGGCCTCAGAAATTATTACGTCAATGGCATTTTACTGATACTCACCAGAAGAAACTCTCTAACCTCATATCAGATACTCAAACAGACTCAGAATAACTAAAGATGTGCACTGGCAGCTGTCCTTGAAGCCAGTGGCCAGTTCCCATTCTAGGCCTGACTACAACGTTGACAACAGATAATAGGTAAACAGATTCAGGCGTTATTGCGCGGCAATCTATATTTAATAATAACATATAGGTATTTAAAAAATACTGTAAGAAAATATTAAATTAAAATTTTAAAAAATCACTTAAAATATATATCTAGTGATAATCCCGCCTAATTTTCCTGCTAAGCCAAGTTGATGTCATAAAGGCCACATAGCCAAACCGGAACAATTGTCGACACGTTTCGATTCTACACGAAGCCTACTTTTCAATCGCATGATCGAGAACACAACTTTGATTACGTTATCACTAATGTTTACTAATAGTGCTATTAGAGAATCACACATTGCTGAATTTAAAGTAAAGTCATATTTATATTACTTAACGCCAATGTTATTTGGTACCTATATCTACAAAGGCGACATTAAAAGCATTTCACACCTTCTAGTGTACAGTTCTTTACGATAGGAAAGACCTTGCATCTCACTCAACAAAGGTCAGTGGCATAAAATCTATATATCGATAAAAGACCTACAGTACGTATGCATGACTACAAGCTGCCTATAATTGCATTTTATTACTTACAGTTTAGGGAAGATGTACCTAAAGGTTAGTTTCTACGTAACGAACTGTAAAATACACTCGAGAGCAATGAATCCGGGTCACTTAAAGAATCCTAAAAATCTCGGAAACTAAAAATGCTAGGTTAATGCAATAAATTGTATTTAATAGACAATGTAATACTCCTTAAATGAAGGTATTAAAACTTCTTAGTTATTGTAAAGTTATATCATAAAAAAATCAAATTTGAAAAAGGGCCACTTTCGAAGATGGAACTACGAAATTACAGCATTTGGTTTTGCTTTTGTTTGTAATCTGTCATTTATGTGGGTACATAAACCATGTTGATAGTGCTCTATATTCATTATTCAAGCTGAAATTATGTCGCTTACGCCTGAAGAATGCACCAGAATACTTACAATGCTGGAAACCGGCCGGAGTCAGCGCGATACAGCCAGGACTGTCGGTGTGTCGCTGTCAACAGTACAAAGAGTTCTCCGACGTTACGAAGAAACTGGTTCTAACCTACGCAGACCAGGAACGGGCAGAACCAGGTGTACCACAGCACGAGAAGACCGATACTTGGTGAACACCATGCTTCGAAATCGCTTTCTCACAGGAACTGAACTCACCAATCAGTTTCGACGTCTCGGAGGAAGTAACCCAAGTGCATGGACAGTAAGACGTCGGCTTGCTGAATCTAACTTAAAACCCCTTAGACCTGCAAACGGCCCTAAACTGGAGCGTGGGCATCGTATTTCGAGACTAAGATATGCCCAGAGCCACGTAAATTGGAGTATTGAAGATTGGTCAAAAGTTATGTTCTCCGACGAATCAAAATTTATGCTCTACAAGCACGATGGAAGACACAGAGTGTATCGAAGACCAGGGGAAAGATTCAAGCAAGCATGCATCGAAGAAAAAGTAGCCTACGGTGGTGGGTCTGTACTTGTGTGGGCCGGAATTTCTTCTGAAAGTCGCACAGAGCTGGTGATCATAGAAAACGGCTCTTTAACTAGCGTAAGATATGTGGAAGAAATCCTCAATGATCACGTTGGTCCATTTATGGTCAATTTAGGTGAGGATGCTATATTTATGCATGACAATGCCCGACCTCATACAGGTAGGATTGTGAATGACTACCTTCAAGAGATGAACATTACTCGTATGGAGTGGCCAGCGCGCAGCCCGGATATCAACCCGATCGAGCATGCTTGGGACGAGCTAGGCAGATGCGTAAAACAACGAAACCCTCCCCCAATCACGCTTCGTGAGCTCAAAATTGCTCTCACAGAGGAATGGGAGAATATTCCCCAAAATCGTATAAGGAACTTGGTGTACAGCATGCCAAACCGCGTAAACGCAGTAATGGAAGCACGAGGAGGCAATACGAAGTATTAAAATTCAAGAAAATCGTAATAAAGTTCAAAAATTTCATGTTTCCTATTTTTGTTTTAAGGAGAGATCAGCAGTTTTTTTCTTTATGTAATTTTGTGTTAATAAAATGTATGGTGACTCATATTTTTTTTACTTTCACTTAAGGAGTATTACATTGTCTATTAAATACAATTTATTGCATTAACTTATCATTTTTAGTTTCCGAGATTTTTAACATTCTTTAAGTGACTTGGATTCATTGCTCTCGAGTGTAGATGAGATCAAACACCATATTACGACATATAGTCCTAGCAAAGGTTAAGAAGAAGTTGCGAAACGGAGAGTATTGTTTATGCCTTTATATGATCATGGCTAAACTTAAAACAATCATTTAAGAGATCTCTATTTGAAAAGCTTTTATAAAAAGAAACAATTGAAGCTTTTCCTAAATATTTTTAGGCTCTCGTCATGGAATAAGCACGAGGCCCAAATGGTCTTAAGTGTTAACCTCTGCCCAAAACAGATGCATTTCGTTACAAGTGTCGAACTGCACTATGCCCATCACCCAGATATATAAAGTTAAAGTCGCATGTGCCTGTAGCTTCACCAAACCCCACACCCTTCAAACCGGAACAGTTATTTTTATATTAATGTGACAGAACAAGCTCGTGGCCCACCTGATGTTAGGTGGATTAACCTCTGCACATCCTCTCTCTCTATAACAGTTGCATTTCATCACAAGTTACGAATTGCACTGCGCCCGTCACTTTGAGACATGGTTGTTAAGTCTAATGTGCCTGTTATTTCGAGTAATGCGAACGTTTCTGTTTGGCGGTAGAAATATATGGTGATTGTAATTCTCCGGACGACACTCAAAGAGAGAAGCTTCTACTCTAAGTGAAATATAAACGTGGGCAAAGCATTCTTACACAATAAATATCCACAATTTTTCATCAAATCAGTTAGGTACATCAATAGCATCTAACATTTTATTGCACCTTAACATACATGAAATGTTTCTGCACTTCACATTAATATTAGCTTACATTTGGTATGAGCACAATATTAGTCACATATGTGTCATGTTTTTTGCAAGCAACATCACTTTTCTACTGATTTTAACCGAATTTGTCGTCTACGGATGCAACAGTGTATTCCTTGTACCAAATGTCAGTACATTACTTTTTCTTCCACCTGCCCATATCCCACGTGAAGTGGATTTAGCAGAACATGTGGTTTTCATCCATTTGTCGTCTCAAATATAATTTCAATGTGCGCGCATCATCATTCGCAGAATGAATTAAATTTTGTCAGTTATTTATATAAATCACTTTAAGGTTTGATTTTTTATTAAAATCTGCAGATACATTTTAAACATTTGTGCAATACGCATGCACAGGTCTACGAAGCACTCGTAGCATAGCTTGCTCTCTGTAACATCCGGATTGGCCACTGCTGAACACAGCCTTCCTCATTATGGGGGTTTCCCAAAACCCCCCGCTTGGCAGACATCTTGGGGATCGCAGTGTAAGATATCAGTTCCTCTGAAAGCGCTGCTGCCCACCTTTTGCTGTATTACCTTAAATCGCATTTTACGAAACACACGGGTAGAGATGGGAGGGTGACATTCTATAGCACGGCACCCCACGGGCTTATTATAAAGCTTGCTTAGTCGTTCTTAATTGATCACGCTACGGTATTGACTTGGATGGGTGACTATTTGTGGCATTTGCTGCTCAGCGCTTCCTTGCTACGTTTATTAGAGTATTATACGAATACTGGCCTAGCTAACTACCTCCCCAATAAACTAGAAAATCTATCCCTGAGAACCAGTAATTCTTAGGCTGAACAACATTTTCGAACGCATTATAACTATTTCGAACGTATTGTAACTTTCATAGGGTGAGATAGTCAAAGGCTAGTGAATCTACTGTAAAATAGACGCGAACAAGACAAGAAAAATCGCTTTTTGGAACCGGGGGTTTTAGTATCACGCGATTGTAAGATCTACTCAAAAAGACAGCAACCGTCGTTACAAGAATTTTTCGGCAATAACGTTAGAAATAGGTGTGATTGGATAATCATTGTGGATACGGATAATTAATTTCACCGATAGTCATACTGTTTAAACCTAATAGCTTAAAACAAGTGCTGTTTAACTCTATCTACTCTAATTGAGTGGGTAGAGTTAAACAGCCCTTGTAAGATCATATAGTTACATAGTTTAATCGTGTTCGGAGGTTATTATATTCGAAAGACAAATCAGTCAAAGTGAGAATTAGGGCCTCTTTCATGACCTTCAAGTAAAGTGTCAATTATTTAGTTCCCAGTTAAAACTTTTGCCTAATAAAAGTTACAATTATGGTTTTTCAGTTTCACAAAAGAAAACAGACTTCTGATTAACAACTCTCTCACAGGTTACAAAATCACAAATATACGATAGGAAAAATTTAAGTCTTCGCGCATGACCTAAATTCCTACGGGACTTAAATTTTTCCTATAGTATATTTGTGATTTTGTAATGAAATCCGCATAGCAGGCGTTATTGCAAACCTAACAATATTAAAATCACTCACAGGTTACTTGATCTTCGAAGTAAATTCAAATATCCGTACATAATCTGTCAACAACATCGCTTATACAATACGTCGAAAATCATTTTAATTAAGGTTGAACTGGTCGGCCCGTTCTCCGTACAAACGTCGTAGGGTGATCACTCCCTTAGTTGAGATTTTAGGTCCAGACTTAAGCATAATACCGATTGATATCGTCATTATCTAGGCTTGTATGATGCCAAAATTTTAAAAAGTTAATTTAGTTGTAAGTTATGAGCATAGAAAACTTTATATGAAAATGTTTCGAGGCTCATAATTCTCAATTTAATTATTTTATTAAAATTTCGGTATCATACAAGCCTAGATAATGATGAGATCAATCGGTATTATGCTTTATTTTAGACCTAAATCCTCAAATAAGGGAGTGATCACCCTACGACATTTGTATGGAGAACGGGCCGGCCAGTTCACCCTTAAGAAATTTTTACCCAATATGGAGTTTGCAATACCAACCTTTTTTTGAAATCTGTATAAATGATAGGCAGATGAACCTAGTAGTAAGTTAGTGGTCACTTTAACTGTGGGTTAGCACTACTCAGCTGTTGTAAAATTCATATGCATGGTTACTTGTGACTTAAACCGACAATTAGCGTACTCGAGACTATACTTGAAGGTCGTGAAAGAGGCCCTTTATCTAGTATTTTCCAATTAAAATTTTACTTTTGAGCTACATCTATCGTGAAAATAACAATGAAATGGTTTTTACATGTGAGAGTCCGTAACTGACTTTGAGCATAATTAATTATGTCTAACCAACGCAATTACAGCAGTTTACGATGTTCAACATAAATATACTCTTGTGCCAGTTTATTTTACTTTGCCAGTTTCAAAATGTCAGCCTTCGACAAGGAGTTAGTTAAGGCAGTTTTATATGGCATAAATCAATACGACTAATAGTCTTTTTGTTCAACCTGGCTTACTGTCTATTTTCAATAATTAGTTAACATAAATTAGCTAAAGTCAGTACAGCTAATTAGTACGAAGTGCTTGTACTGCTTGTGTTAAGCTTTTGAAAGGTTTAAAGGCCACAATTTTTTTTTTTTTACTTTTCTGTTTAAAAGCATAAAGGTAGGTAACTTAAAAAGCAAACTTTTTCAAAATGTCGGTAGTCTGGCAGCAGTATCTTATTATTTTCATATTTATGTCGAATATTTATTATTTTTTAGAAGGAATTTCCCAATTGCGAATCTATAATCTATCTCCCCGTGGGGTGCCGGGCTAGAATGTCATCCCCCCATTGCTACCTCTGCGTATCGTGAGAGGCGTCTAAAGGTAAAATAACCGAAAGATGGGCAGCAGTGCCTTTCGAGGAACTGACATCTGAAACTGCAATCCCCAAGACGCCTGCCAAGCGTGGGGATAATGGCGAATCCCCCTCAATGGGGGAGGCTGTGTTCAGCAGTGGGCAATCTGGCTGTACAGTACAGAATCTATAAACAAACCTTGTAGCAGGATTTTAAGGATAAACAAAAAAACGTTTAAACAAAGAAAAATGCACAGTAAGGACTGTACTTGGCACTTATATACCTACGCTATGCTCAAAATTCGGAATATGTGGTGCACCCTTATCTACGGTTTGTGATCATTGTGATTGTTATCCTTTCTTAAAGATATCCATTGACCTTAGAGTGTAACTTCAAAAAACATCAAAATCCCTTGTGTCGCACTAATGTGAGTAGGAATAAACATTTATTTTCTAACCACATTTCATCACTAGCATTAGTTACAAAACCCCGTTACATAATTTAATAAAATACAGGCACATGAGACTTAACAACTATGTCTCAAGGTGACGGGCGCAGTGCTATTCGTGACTTGTGAAGAAATGCATCTGTTGTAGGCAGAGGTTAGTCCGCTGGGCCTCGAGCTTGTTCCTTCACAATCACATAAAAAACATAAAAAATATATCTGAGTGATTCTAATGTAATTATACAAACAAGTTAATAGAAGTAAATTTTTTTTTGTTCACAGAACTAAGCGTGACCCGTCGACGATCTCGATTAGCTGTAATTATAAGCAAGTTCATGTAATGCGATAATTTAGAACATTAGTGACAGAAAAGTTTAGTCAAGAACTATATCTAGATAGTGCTAGCTTGTAAAACGGATAAGGAATGGGATTGAAAGGTATGTATTTTTCTTTTTGTTTTGCATTGTAATTATATCATGTTCATTTGTTCGTATAACCAAAGGTAAAATACAAAGCCTAGACCATATTCATCGAGCATGCATGATATGACGTGCCAAATTATTGTTCACTAATCAATAGAAATGAAAGTGTAGTAAAGAAATGAAAACATACATGTTAAAGAGATGGAGATTTTAAAAGTTTGTTTGAAAGATAGGCGTCTTTTTTTTTTTTTTGTTTTTATAGTGAATTGACACGCATTTTACCGCAGTCTCACCTGATGGTAAGTGACGACGCGGTCGACGGTGGAGCATGCTTGCCTAGAAGATATTTATTCACTCTATATTTGTCTCTTTAACGCCAAGACTTCTCTCAATCGAATAAGAAGGTCACGAATGATAATATTGTTCCAATTTTCACCAACCCTTCGTGCGGAAGAAATGGTCATAGCTTCATAAATTTAAAATTATGGAAGATTACTGGGTATGATAGCGGGAATCAATCCAGATACAGTAGACTGATCAAGGTGTAGTTATTCTTAGCTGGAACATCAACCAAGTACTACTAACCTATAGGTTAAAGGTAAAGGTCCACTTGATAAATGCATTGTATCAAGCAAGACTGCAAAAACATAAAAGGCATTAAGCCTGCTCAGCGTCGTTGAGTTGTATGCAAAAGTATAATTTGAAAAAAGCAAATGGTTGAAGAAGCAGAATTTGAGAAGGGCGAAGGATGTACGGATCAAGTCTTTTTCTTGCAATGCAGAGACGGAATAGTACATTGCACATCGAGGGGAGAAAACGATCTATTTCTGTTCGAGAGTTTGTTTAAGCCCGAAGCGCAGCGGAGGGCTTAAAGGCAACTCGAGAACAGAAATAGAACTTTCTCCCGAGTGATTCATAGTGCTTTATACTACACCTACGAGGAAAATGAAATCATTATAAGTTTTCTCGTACTTATCTCGAGACTTCTCAGGCAGTATGTTCTTTACAACTTCTTGAGCTGCATTTCTTATATCTGGTGGCGTCATCATTATAAAATTTTCACTTTCACTATCAGATGATATTTTGGAAAATGATTTAGAATTAATTAAACGCGTACTTTTAAAATATCAATTTAATAAAAGACAACATTTAGCCAAACATAACACATTACCGCGCTTTTTTTCTCGTATTACAAAAAAAAGGTTGCCAACCTCCTTTCATTGAAAATCGAGTACAAATAAAAATCACACCTGTTTTTTCTAATTATTTGATGTAAAACCTTTTTGAGATTGTATTTTTTTATGTAAGCAGCTAAAAAACAAAAGAACGCTACCGCAAGGCAGGTATGGATTTTCATACAACATTCCTTCACTGCTACGGAGTGAAGGAATGAAAATCCATATAACTTTCCCTGCCGTACATTTATGAGGGAAAAATGACGAAATTTATAACATGTTTTTGAACTAGTTATGAGCCTTTTCTGAGTGGGTGTGGTATAATAGTAGATTGCTATACAAGGGTCGAAAGGAATCAATTCCCATACGAGGTATTTAGACTATAGTCCGAGTAGGAATTGATTACTTTCACCCGTGTTAAGCACTCTACTTTTCATTTCGAATATAAGAAAAATAAAAAGTAGTAGTTTTTCTAAATTATTCATTAATAATAATAGCATGAATAGGCAACTATTTAAAATTAAGTAATTGTGATATTAGAAATATTTGTGAAATTTAAAGTTAAAGTTTGCTTGCAGTATTTACGGACGGCTATCGTCCGAATAGGAATTTATGACTTTCACCCTTGTTAAACACTCTACTTTTCACTACGAATATGAATAATATAAAAAATGTTTTTCGATAAAATGAATGCACTTATAGTCAAAATAGTATAACTTACATGCATGTTAAACACTCTAATTTTCTATACAAATATGAGAAAAGTAAAAAAATGTAGTTTATCAAAAACTCTATAAAAAAAAAACAAAAATATTTACTGAAAACCATAACATGAGTAGAAAAAACATATATAGAATTAATTGAGGGATAAGAACAATTTGTAAAATTAAGTAACTTTTTGTTAGATTTTTTATAATTTTACTTACCATCCTGCCAATTTATATATATATCTAGTCTTATTTAAATTATATACATGGCACATAAAGCGCCTGCTGCGGAAGCCATACCACTTAAAAGGTATTTTATTAAAGTTGTTTTTAAATTTACCCTTATAAACATAAGACTAAAATGTTCATATAAGATACACTTACTTGTGAGAGTCACATTAATTCTGTTATAAACTAGTTCTTTTAGCTTTTACATACACACAAATGTAGTCGTAATTAGTTTTTATAATACAGCAAAGTATTTTATAACGAAAGAATATAGACGTCGAATTTTGTTTACAACTATGGTTGCCATGGTTACAGTTACAGCAGAGTACTTTAGAACGAAAAAACATAAACATGTTGTTACAAGTCATTCCGGCCCAAGAGAGGGAAGCAACTATGATTTTGTAATGTAATCCGCATAGCAGGCGTTATTGCAATCATAACAATATAAAAATTAACTATGAGTTTTTCCCACTCTTAGGTGGGAAGCAGCGTCTTCCACCCGCTACTCAGATCAAATAAACACTATTTTCCGAGTATGAGAAATGAAAAGATATTTTATGACCAAGCGATTTAATAAGCTTTGGAAAATACGTTGAGCTCCCGGTCGGTATAATATAATTTATTAAGTACAATTCCGTTAACATTAGTGTACTACTGTTACAGTTATTTTTTAGAAAAATATCTAGTAGTCTCTAGTCTTGAGGAATTGTGGTATAAATAGTTTCAATTTCTGTAACCGTTACGATCTTAGTGTCAGTTTAGGTAGTAAAATGGTTTAATTTATTCATAAATCATAGTTGCGTAAATAGATACGTTCTTGCCATTTCCATTATATTTTTACGAGTTATTTAATGATCTAGTATCAATATGAGAGTACTTGACTTAACTAAAATTATAAACGTTGGTAGTTACTATAATAATATTTTTTCCGAACCTAGTACATTTTTTCGTTTTAATTATTCCGTATACACTATATTACCTGAAGTTTGTATGCTATTTAATATACAAACTTCTTTTTTGTTGGTTGTTTGACAAAGCATATTCCTCTAGATTCATGACATTATTTTGAGGCTGGTAGCTAGTTTGACGGATGTCTTAGCATTTTGCCCAATTCGCAATTTGCCCACTAGGACATTGCCATTTGTCCACTAAGAAACACTTATTAATTTGACAGCTATCATGTGAAATGACAACCTTTCTTCAGTCTACTTCAGTCACATTTGTAAAGAAAATTAAGTCAAGGATCAATAGTTCCGGAGATAAACCCCTTTGAAGTTTGACATATGCCACATTTTGTATTTTAAAATATCATATAGTGTTCCTAAACTTTTAATTTTTACATTAATGCATGCTAAGTGAATAAGCATACAAAATGACACCGAAAGGAAAATTTAACTACAATCCCGCGGTAATCGGTCCCTGAAGCCGGGATATGTAATTCCAATTGAACTATCGTAGTGGGTGAGCCATAACTCAAATTATCCTTTCGTTCCTATTATTTAACCGAATTAAGAGGACGGTGATAACATACCTATACTCTGGTTTTTAATTCGAGATCAAAAATGTAAACAAAGAAATGTCAATATATGTCATTGTCAAACTGATTGGTCAGGGGTATTCAATATTTTTTCTTCAAAAATGTTCTTAGGTAATCTCAAACCTGTAGTGGCGCTAAGTTTCACATATTTTTATTTCATTGAAATAATTGTACACTTATATATATACAGCTTAGTCACTTCACTCACGACACTCAAGGGAAGATATACGGGGGTGATATTGTAACCCGGCATCCCATGAGGCGTTGGGCCACAAAAATAACGAAAGGTGGTCAGCAGCGCCTTCTAGAGAACTGACAACTTCTACTGCGATCTTCAAGACGCCTGCCAAGTGTGGGGATTATGGCAAATCCCCCCAACGGAACCATGTCCATTAGTGGACGTTTCGGATTTGATTGTTTGACTTGTGCTTGAGTAGGTATACATTTTGTTACGTTGAGAAAGTAGAAAAGTATTAATTACCTTTTCTAAAGTAAGAATTTTGTTGTATTGAAAAAAACATACAATCTGCCGTATAGCATAAAAAAATAGTTCATCAAATTTGTTCACAAATGACTGCTTTGGTTCTGTTTTTCTTGGTGAAGTGAACTCATCGCTGCCCCTATTTTCACTGACAATCTTTCTGACTGAAACTGACAATATCCACAACATGTCAGTGTTTTTTTAGTACTCTCCATTAAATACTAATGCCCTGAATGAATTAAAGAGCTTCAGCCACGCAAAAAATTTGTGTTTGTACGCCTTCATCACCTTCAGCTTTTCAGAAGCACTCTAAGATTTGTGAGGACGTTTCTTAACAAGAGATACAATGTCTTTCGTTATTGAAGAGCCTGGATCGAGTTCTGGTTTGGAGGCAGCCTCCATATTATGAAAATAATCTTTTCGTAACAATAAAAAAACTGAACACAACTCTCTAACAATAACTATAAACGATAAAAACAATAACAAATAACAACGAAATTCAACAATAACAAGAAAAACAAACGGAAAGAAACACATTCAAATTAAAAAAAAATATATATAATTTTGTAAAATTATATGAATTACAAATAAGCAAAAATGGCGTCAGCTGGAAAATGTCGACGATCCCGCCAGTGTAGCAATTAAAACCAAAAAAATCTTATACTATTTTTTTCAGGCTTGAATATATGCGTAAATATGTACGCGCATAAAAAAGTGTTTTATTAGTTAACACTAAAGTAATCAATTATAGCTTAACATATTTCTTTTATATCAAATCCTTCCTCCGTTTCCAAAATTAAGAAAATTACTAAATACTTGTATTTTTTTTGCACGAAAAAAAGGGGTTAACCTTTTTTTACATTTTTGATCTCGAATTAAAAACCAGAGTATACACCATTTCAAATTTAGTTGTCTATGCTCACGCCAATGGCTGTCAAATTTGTTTTTTTATAGGTCCCAATTGCATTAATGTTTGCAGTCTGTGGGTTGATAAATATTTTTAAACTTTGAGAAGCTGCATTTTCATAATAATTTAAAAGTGGTATATTATTGCAAATTATTCTGAGACTATATCAGCTGGATGGTGGGTTTACCATAATCCACACTTAGCGAGCGGCTTGCGGATTGCAGTGTAAGATATCAGTTCCTCAGAAAATGCTGCTGCCCACCTTCTGTTCCCTTAGTCGCCTATTACGACACCCACGTGTAGAGATGTGGGTGACATTCTAGCCCGGCACAGCACGCGGTATATCTGTCAGTGATGATACTTTTAGAACACGGTTACTAAATGGTAAGCAGAGCTTATAAAGTCTGTCAAATGTCAGACAAATAGTGTCACTTTGTACACCATTGTTGAATCAAACTGAAATTACGTTTCTTTCTTTACAGGTACTCAAGTCCAGAAGCAAATATGCTTTACAGTCCCACAAAAGTTGCAGAAGTGAAATTGGTTTTGGTTTTACTGATGTGAAAACAATTTCAGGTATCATAGCTGACAGGCTAAAAAGGCGCATAAAGTGCCATGGTACCAAGGTCAACAATATTTAGTACGCTCTATAGTAACTTTAACTTAAATAAAGTCCTATTTAACAAATTATTGGAGTACAAAATTTTATGCCCAAGGCGGGAATTGAACCCGCGTCCTCCGATATCGCGTCGGATGCCTATACCCCTCGGCCACTTGGACTAAATAAAGTCCTTCAATAATCTGAGTATGTACTATGTACCAATCTTGAAGGAATCATAAATACATTTTTGTGTGTAAATCATAACAATAATTGTAAGGGATTTTTAAAATTTTGTTCTCATTGTCACAAGAGCGAATGCAATCAAGAATTATGTTTCATTGTAACGTTTATCGACACGCCTGTTTTATGAGGGGTTGGCAAAGACCACTGATTACCACTTGGTATGTGATTCCAGCAAGTTTGTTTCGTTGTTCACCTAAGCAAATAATTATTGGTTATAAATGTACCATATAGTTTCATTGAATTCATAGAACGTAGGATACCGAGAACAGCCTACTCACAATAAGTGGAGTTTATATACCCATTATGTTGTTGCTAGTTTGGAGAGTGTCTATTGATATCGGTTTTCGAAACCATGCCGTTGCTCTTTGCTTAGAAACCACTCATCAATATAGGATGGCAACAAGCTTGAAATTGTAAAAACATTAAATAAGTAAACCTCTAATAGTACTTTTACGTATAACATTATATCAGTTTCAGTATAACATTATATCAGTTTCAGTATAACATTATATATTCATAATTAATTGTACATAAATAATTCATATTATATCTAATATGTCGAGTTTGCTCCTCTGCCAACGCAAGGCTTTACAGACCCTTTACGGCAGAAAAAGTTTTACTTACGCGAAGGTTCTTAATAAAACGGGGTTATATCTACTCTTTTTGAAGACTTTGTATTGGGCAATCTTAATGAAAAGCCTCCTTATAAAGTCATCAAAATGGCTGCCTGACCAAATCACTTACTGTGCGTCGTAGTTGATAATGAACGGCGATTCTATAAATAATACTGTGCAACTGAACTTTCGAGAAACGCATCATACGGATCACGCAAGACTTTTCAAAGCCGTAAGCACCATGAAATGACAAATTCCTTTAGTTTAAATTTAGTTTAGGATATTTAATGAATCTTTAGAACTGATCTTTGAAAAAAAATTCATTCGGGAACGGTGAAATAACTTAATATATTTTTGTCTCTTGGGTTTTATGTAGGTTAGAGTTCCGCAATTACTCTATAATCTATAGGCCTATTAGTACCAGCAGCCGTATTATCCATAGACTTCAGTTTCCTAGTTATTTAACCAATTTATTGATTAAGTAATGTTGGCTATGCGTGTAAATACCTATTATTTGAACTGTGATATTTAGTTTAAGTGTCAATAACTGTTGTAAATAGTATATTTATGTAATTATACAGTTGTCAGCTGTACGTTAGTATTACGAAACAATAATTATCTATTTAAAGTCAATAGTGAAAAATAAATAATATTGTGTTAAGTGTTACTTGTTGTTTTATTTTCAAAATTTGAGCGATACATGGCTTTTGTTTCCCATTAGATGAAATGCCCAAAATTTCGATGTTTACAAAATCTGTGTTAAGGTAAGCGAGTCAACGGTATTCTTACATCAAGTGAGATAGCCTTCAGTGTTTATAAGCCTTTTTGGACTCAGGTCGACTTTTCCATATCTTACCGTTGGAAGATTTTTTAAAGCAACTCAAGATAATAATGCAATGAATGAGTAGCATGCCACTCACATCGATTCATACACATATAGGCACACGACGTATATATATTATCGACGGCTTATTCATCTATCCTAGTGCCCTTAGCTGAATGGGAGGTAATGGTATACACCAATGAAGATTTCGTCTATACAATTTTGTTTTCTATCAACTCAAGAGATGATACAATTGTAAGGGAAATCATTATTAAACTAACCCCACATAATAAGAATAAGGGTTGGAAGTTGTTAACCTTATTTCGTCCTATTCCTGGATACAGGTATTTTTGTGAAAAAAAATGTTTGTTGCTAAAAGGTGAATGACTTCGTAGCGCTTTCTACACAAACGAATTTTAGATATATTTTAAATACCATCGTTTCGAAATCAGTAAAAATTTGGATGCATATCCTTGAGTCTAAAATCAAAGCTTCTTTTTTTTTTTAATATTGTTAGGTTTGCAATAACACCTACTATGCGGAGTACATTACAAAATCACAAATATACGATAGGAAAAATTTAAGTCATGTGCGGGATTCGAACCCGTGTCCATCCACTCCTTGAGCCGGAGTATGCTCTAACCAACTGAGCTAACATGACATGACGTCATGACTCGAATCTTTCCTATCCTTCTTCAACCATCGTATTTTATGGCTCAAGGAGTGGATGGACGCGGGTTCGAATCCCGCACATGACTTAAATTTTTCCTGTCGTATATTTGTGATTTTCAATGCTTCTAGTTTTTCAGTTTTCCGGAAAATTATGAATCTGTTAATAAATCAGAGCTCGCTTAGTATTTGAATTCTTATTTTAACTAGATCTTCTTATTTTAAGTAGATATAACATAAATCATAGAACGGAAAATTGGCCAACCATAACTATAGATACCGATTAGGGTCAAAAGCATGCATACCAAATATCACTAAGTTTTAACAATTGGTATTTACAATATGACAAATTTAACTTTGTATGGAAAGCGGTGCGAAGACACTATCCTTATATACAGTCTAGGGAATTACAATATTTTTCTCAAATATGACAGTAACTATGAAGATATGGATGTATACTCAAGTAAGTTTTTTTATAAAAAATTTTATGCCTGATAGGTTATCCTTTGACCACTATCTCACCTGATGGTAAGTGATGATGTGGTCGAAGATGTTGTTCAGGCTAACCTAGAAGTACTGGCTCTCAAGGACAGCTGTCGGAACACACCGTTAGGTGCTTAGCAACAGATTTTCTACTTGAGGGTGGCAGCTAGCCAGGCGGGCATTCGCAAAATGCCCTACCACCATGCAAATAATTATATAAATATGAGCGACACTAAGTATAAGATTAATACAAAATAATATTAAGTATTCTATCAAGACCGCGATGTTTTATCAATTCGTTAATTATGGTGTTTAGGAATCTCGACCCAAAGAGGTTAAATAGACGGCTAATGATGTCACTTTGCTGTCTCTGTGTTGATATATTATGTCCAGTCTTTAGACCAGACATTCAGATATTTTGTGTAGAATGTTGACTCAAAATCAAATAAAAAGTCTGCCGGAACACACCGTTAGGTGCTTGGCGACAGATATTCTGCTTGAGGGTGGTAGCTAGCCAGGCGGGCATTCGCAAAATGCCCTACCACCGTGCTATAACTACTGCCATCCTAAGACAGCAACCGGGAGCGAGGGCTTAACGTTCCCTCCTAGGCACGGAAGCACTCAGTAGTAATGTCACGAGCAATCACCCATCCAACTCCAGACCTCGACGGACGTTGCTTAACTTTGCTGATCGGTTAAGAACAGCTAAGCAAACTTCGCTACGAGAACTTCAGTCATCCTCCTGTTTGAATCCCGGATGCAAATCTCACTAGCAACCAATTATTTTTCCTTCTAAAAGTATTATAACTGAAACATAACGTTTGCATTACGTAAAGGGCAGCCGAAAAATAAATGTCAGTGTCAGTGTCTAGACTGTAAAACTTATAGAAATATATTACGTTATTTTTGTTTTTTTTTTACTGACAAAACTAATATACTACAAAATTTATTGCGCAAGCGTATTATACGACCTTTTAATATTATTCAAACTCTATGTTACAGACTGTTATTACTGCGCGAATATCTGTTAACAACATTGAATCAGAATCAATAGTAACAGTAACTATTCCAGAATTATTACAGGTCTCTATATATCGTTAGTTTTAGATTGTCCTCTGCAATTGTCTTATGTATTTGTACTTTGTTTTTCTCGACATGATCACTTAAGAGTTTGATAGATCCATATATATTTTCAACTCTATGTGTGCAATAATACGAGTGCCTGTCGTCTCTCTTGACATTTGAAAAGCTGCAAACGATAGGTTATGTTCTTGGATTACTTAAGGACTTCTTAAGGAAAGTAATTTAAAATTATAATTAATTAAAAGTAATAAACATTTTAAGAGTTATCCTTAATGTATGATAATGTTATCCGATAATGTTAATGTTATCCGACTAATTGTTAATTAATGCCGGGGTACATCAGGGGTTGATGTTGATGATGACAGTTGGTCCACAGCTAAATTAGTTGCTATACAGAAAATATTGCAGTCGAAAGTGTAGTGCATCGTTGGACAGCTTCATAATCATAACCTGTATAAAAGTAAGTCCAAATTAGTACTTGTATAATATAAACATTCAAATCAACTTATGTCAAATGTCAAGTAAATTGCCAAAGAAAGTTTTATCTAAATATCGGCTTATCACCTTGGAGTAGTTTATTACAGAGCAGAGAAGCTTATGAACGACTAATTGATTACGACTGTAGGTTGGAACGGTTGTTCCTATGTCTCACCAGAAGTCTCTGTTTACCGATAGCAAACATTTCTGTGATTTTTGAAGTATAGATTGAATAAGTATTCCTATGTAAGCATGCTCTAGCTGCGTGTGCATTTTCACTTTCCACTATGTTACAACACTATGTCCCCCAGGTCTGCGGACACATGCAAGGTTATCGGTTTAAAAAAATTTAACGTCCAGAACAGATAAATGGATGTGGATGTTATTTATTCCACATCCATTTATATGTTATAACAAGATCTATCGGATCAATGTACTTATTTAGTACATTGATCCCATCTAGTGCGAGACGGACTTGTACATCGACGGTTCCTTACTACATACCAATATTACCAATCAATATTATGTGTTACTTATTTATTAGCCATAATTTGTGAATCCAGAAATAGGTACTTGAAAGAAATTTTTAGGTTCATTGAGCGAGTGAATCACACTTAGACTACAGCTGTTTAATTATCACTTTAGAGTTTGCACTCAGCGTAATCACACCAAGATTGACATTTGTATGTAAGAGTATTACCTAAAACGATAGGCTTAATACAAAAATATAACTGTTGCCGACCGACCTCTTTTGGTACTGACTGTTTTTCTACCTCTTTTGATTCTGGCTCTTTTTCTAATGTCAAATTATAGAAAAACAGCCAGTACCAAAAGAGGTTAGTCGGCAACAATAACGTAAAACGTTACATATTCTTTCGAAAGTTACAACGTACGGATGGCCAGCTTAGAAATATGATTCCGTAGTCTCTTACGTACCCTAAAAACAGTTGTTTGTTCCAAACGCCAGCTAAAGCTAGTACAAATTAATTAGTGAGCAATACAATAAAGAAACAATAGCAACTTTCAATTTGGAAGTCTCGTCTCAGTTCCCATTATGTAATTGCCAACTAATTACATACCTTGAAAGGAAGACGGTAAAATATAGTATTTCTTTTGTTGTCAATTGAACAACGGTACCATTCTCGACGTCTGCGGTCTTCAATGGATAATGAGAACTTAATTGTCTGAGCGATTAGGAGAAATGTTGCGATGTTGCGAATTATGTGCATTATGGAATTAGTTTCGCTCACTCTCTGTTTTTAAAGAAAATGTTGTCGATGTGGGTTAGTACTCGATGTGATATTTTACTGTTGTAAAACGATTATTCCACGTAAAAAACGCTTGTCAAATGTCGTTCTCTTCTCCTTATGTGATATATTACGGTAAATCGATTTATGCTTTTTTTGATTCCAGTCCAGCATCGTCATTTAACCTTATGTGATACTGTTCTAAATCGATCTACTTAATAACGTAAGGAGTATATAATTATACATGCCTAATCTCGTTATCTCATTTCCTTGTGTTATATTTTACTGTCCTTAATCGATATATACATGTAAGAAATATCATCTCTAGTACAGTTACCTTACAAGCTGATATCTAACTTTATTTCACGACTGCCCAAAAAAGAAGTGTTATATTTTCAGGGTTCCGGGTTAGAATGTCACCTCCCATTTTTTTCCCGTGGGTGTCGTTAGGGGCGAGTAAGGGAAAAGTACGCCTAAATGAGCAACATGCCACTCCTCACGTGTGAATGTGAGTAGGGTAGGATTTTTGTGTTCCTATCTTATATGTTGTTAGCGTAAACATATTATTAGTGACATTTTCTTGTGTTTCATATTTATGTATGTAATTCAATATTATCACATTATGTAACAAGTGTAATAAGTTAATTATTCCAATCCAGGCTACGATATTGTAAGCCCGAGTCGTAGGCGAAGGATTACAAAGCTTCTATGTCATTACATTAGTTATGAGGTTAATTAGTGATTCGTATCTTAGCAAAGAAACTCCTATGTTTGTAAGTACTAAGGAAAATGAATAAAACACTATAACCTCTTTGGTGCGAATATCTGCTGACAGCTTATTAAAACTAAACTGGAAAGTAAAATACACGTGTGTGGAAAGAAGAACATTTCGGTACAGGTGACGTCTACATTATAGAGCTCCTGCGAGCACGTGGGTTTGAATAAATATTTATAACCAGTATACTTATCGAACCTCCCTTGTGGTCAAATGTTTGCTTAAAACCTCAGCAAATGATTCACACGATGAAAACACGACGTCAGGCGACTGCAATAATTTGTATAGTAGTGCCTGTACCTAATTATCAAAGAATGGCCAGCTTCATCGTGTCCGCTCTCTATGCATACCGATTAATTCGTCGAGGAGTTTTCATTCAATTTTACCCATTTGTTGCAAATGAGTTCGATAATGAGGAGAAACTATGTAACTAATTATTTGGCTGTTTTATAACGATCAGCATCTATTACATTCAATTCTTCCTTGTACTTCATCATTGACACACATTGTAGAAACTTTGACATTCACAGTCAAAGTTTCTACAGAGAAGATTAAATCGAAAACGCACAGTGCGTTTATTTCACGTATTCTTTCCAAACCCTACTTTAATATTGAGAACGGTATTCTGCTGTTGGAGAACCCAAACGAAATTAGTATTTAAAATATACAATACAGTAACAGTAATATATTTTTCATCACCCTTGCTCGTAAAGTGAGCTTTATTATATCGTTCTTAGGGTCATAAACCGAACTATAACACCCTCGTGCATAATAATATTATACACTAGTGCGTAATAGAATTATCCCTACAAAGTTAAGTTAGTACCTAACTGCAAATTATATGCGAGTAAACAGAGCATTTTCAATTTAATCGGGTAATTTATCCCTACAAAGTTAAGTTAGTACCTGACTGCAAATTATATGCGAGTAAACAGAGCATTTTCAATTTAATCGGGTAATTTATCCCTACAAAGTTAAGTTAGTACCTGACTGCAAATTATATGCGAGTAAACAGAGCATTTTCAATTAAACCGGGTAATACAAATTTGTAACATAAAAGAGGTTTATATGTAATCAAAAACAGATATTTGCATCGCGCAAAAAAAAAAACTTGCGCGCTATTTTCCATAATTTTCGTATGTTGTTTGTATCGCATTTATGCAACAATTTTTTTTGTGTGAAACTCGTGAGCAACTTGCTCATTATACACGAGGCTGTTTGTTGCTGCCCGAGCCGCAGGCGAGGGCGTAAATCAGCCGAGTGTGTAAGATACAAGTGAGCAACTTAGCTCACTTGTATCATAATATACTAATACTGAATGAAAAATAAAACCATTGAAAATCAAACGTAGATAGAATGTCGTTTAGTAATTATTATACAAAGTGGCCACAATGCAAAAGTGGTAACTTCATACTTTGTGCCCCTACTCGTATTTTATAAACTTGTAGTTACATTTGATTGCACAGATCGTAGGGCGTCCTGATAATGCCGGCCTGGCTAACTACCGCAATTAAATAGAAAATCCGTTACCAAGCACCTAATCCAGTTCAGACAGTTCTCATTCTGGGTTATGCACGTTTACCACCATTGGCCACATAATCACATGATTGCGAGGTGAGATTGTTTTCTAACGCTAACCAATTGGTAACAAAAATGATTAACAACCAAATCAATTGCTGAATCTAAGACATACGGGCCTCATAGCAATAACTATGGACTGCCATGCCTGCGCTCCATGGTTTGAATCCTGCGTAGGAAGTCTGTCGCCTTGCCCCTAACGAGATGTTCTTGCAGCTTATTGAGAGTAGTACCTATTCTATTAGGTATGTGTTAACATCAAATTAATCTGATTGCTGTAGTGATTATAAATACTTATAGTTGTAGAAGGACTGCCAATAGCTCTACTAGTAGCAGGTTCGATTTCGACTAAAGCCTTGAACAGGAGAAAAACTTACTATAAGTAATTAGGTTTGTCAATTTTCTTTTAATATAGATACATTTTCACATTAAATCCTAACAAATACGGATGTATCGCAAAAGTAAACTAAAAAATTCCGTTGGTACCAACCCTAGCTTAGATGTAACAATGCAATATGATGTTCTTAATTGTAACTAACTACTAACTCTTTAATTTTGAGGCGATCGTTTCGTTTCAAGCGAAGCTTCCGAAGTCGTTCTAACTGATCAACTAGATTAAGCAACGTCCGTTGCGGTCCTGAGTTGGATGAGTGACCGCTAGTGGTTACTATAAGCTTCCATGCTTTTGGAGGAAATGTTAAGCCGTGGGTACCGTGGTTCGTGTCTTAGGACGGCAGTCGTTATAGCATGGTGGTAGGGCATTTTTGCGAATGCAAGCCTGACTAGCTACCAACCTCAAGTAGAAAAACAGTCGCCAAGCACCTACTGGTGTGTTCCAACAGCTGAAAGTGAGTTTTTCTAGTTTAGCCTGTAACAACATCTTCGTTCCCATCATCACTTACCAACAGTGGAAATAAATTAAATTTAAAGTATTATTTAAAATAAATAAAATGAATAATTTATTAACTAAAAAAGGAAAAAAATAAGTTAACTTTGATTATGAAATGAATAGATTTAAAAAACTGAAGGCCTGTAACACCTATAAGGCTTATGGAACTGTAAAATAAAAACTGATTTGGATATCTCAACGTTATTTATATACATATAATGTCTGCATCAAAACTCATACACAAATAGCTGAATACTAAACTTGTCTTGCTTCAATGACTCACAAATAAAATACTATGTCATCAGTAAGACAGTGGCTGTCAGTGACTGTGGCTTTTATGACCGCGCAAGGTACGCGACTGAATTCCTTCTCTGACTGAATTAATATCCATATGAAAATAAATGATAAAAATATGTATACATAAGAAAGGGATGCATACATTTATGTAGGCAAACTGTATCTACTGTACTGTACTGTATCAGCCGGATTGTCCACTGCTAAACACAGCCTCCCACATTGAGGGGGCTTTTGCCATAATCCCCACGCTTAGCGGGCGTCTAGGGGAGCGCAGTTTAAGATAGGTATCAGTTCCTCAGAAGGCGATGCTGCCCATCTTCCAGTATCACCTTTAGTCACCTCTTACGACACCCACAAGTATTACTGGGGGGTAACATTCTATCCCCGCATTTCACCGGGGATTGTACCTACACTGACACTGACCCCACAGTACCTACACTTGATGGATATTTCTATTAACCATAATTAAAAAAGGGATGGCGTACGGACGTTGTAAAGTATAACATGACATAGGTGACTTTTATATTTTGCTTGAAACACGCGGTAAATCGTGGATACATACTCGTACCTCTACAGGGCGGAAGTCGGATATTCTAGTACTTCGTTTGTGGGATGCTTAGCCGCCATTATTATAAACCGCACTGGGGGAATCACTGCCATCACTTTTTGAACGCCGCAATGTATGACTTTTATGGAAAGCACCCATCGGTTCCTCGCCACTGTCATAGCACCATCGGTCCACCTATTAGTGGAATGCCTGCCGCTGCTACCGTCTGTGTCTTATTTTTTTCTTTATTGCAATTCAACTTGCGAACTCTTTGAAATATTGAACAAGAAGTTGTTGTTTCCCGCTGCCCATTAGAGTTGGAATTTTTGTATCTTGAATCTATATGCCGCATGCCGATTCAAAGGTTAGATTAAAAATGTACTAAGATGCTGATTGTTACAAGCAGCTATGCTCCATCAAAAATTGATTTGAGGTTAATATGTACCACTAATAGGTTATTGGTCAGGAAGACCTTTGGATGGATACCACCACCTTGTCAATTCATTTAGCCGTCAATCAACGATGCATACATTTCTGTTCGGTTCCGGATTCAAAGACTAGGTAGCTTTACTAGTCTTTGTTTCCAGCTATCCTGATCACGGGCCAATACCAAAGATAAAGTAAAAAATACAGTTGGTACTTCATTATGTGAGGTCTCTGACAAAATTACCTCCTATAACTAAGCAAAAAAGGTTACAATTCCTATTCTATATTCCATTTATAATACATACATATTCCTTTATTCTCCGAAGATATAAGCAGAGGTGTGTTAATATCCACATTTCGCCAATTGCATTTTGGTCCCATGTGATTAGGGGCGACAGTTCCAGGGTCATACAAAAGGTTTTCTCTAACACACTGAACGAAGCACAAGAACGAATAATATGCTTACGCTATCAACATTTACAAGTCAGGAACACAAAAACATATTGTATGACACCCGGCAGGGCACTAACTTAATATAGGGACACAATACATACACAGCCCTGTTTTCCGTCTAATGCTCACAACTTCCTACTTAAATGCATGTGAGAAGTGGAATGCTGCTCATTTGGCGCACTTTCCCATTAGTCGCCTCTTACGACACCCACGGGAAATAGAGTGGTGACATTCTAAGCCAAAGGGTACAGTATATAAATCTGATCCAAGAATGTCACCTGGAACAACAAATTTTTAAATGCAAAATCACTTTATTAATGAGGGCGTATTAATTTTACTAGATTCGCAAGTCTTCTCATAATGATTAATGTATTCACACTGCAAACATGACGTTTAATAAACATCTTGCATCATAGAGCGTCTTTGACATGTAAAATCCCGTTAAGAGCTTACATAAAATGTCAAACAATAGTCTTTAGCGATGGCTAGGTCTCGAGTAATTGTTAACCCTGTGTTACATACGGGCCATTGAGTGGCGACAAAGCGTAAGCTATGGAGTCTATGGAGGCAGGAGAGCGAGCGGCGTCGTTGACGGCGGACTGGAGTCAAACGATATGTCACGGCACGTATCACAATGCAAACAGTCGGCGCGTGTGTCGGCGTCTGTGATGGCGCTGTCACAACACTAGCGATACGGCCGCGGCGCCGCGACTAATCGCGCGACAATGCTGCCGCTGTCCGCTATGCAAAGCTGAGAAGAAAGCTGGTGACAAAGCTTTTGTGCGCGGGCGGTCGTATGCCCTCAACTCGACTCGGCCATGCGGCGGCGTGGCGTGCAGCATACTTCTACTGCAGTCTGCGGTAAATACATACGAGTGCATACTCAGTACATACTTAAACTTTTTGCTACGTATAGATGTACCTATCTACGGAATTAAATAAACATAAATGGATTTTAATACCTATATAATAATTTAGTGGGATTTTTTCACAGCGATTGCCTTTGTTGAAACACCAGCCACTTTATAGAAATAACTACAGCTATTACTAACTCAAAAAAATAATTAAATACTTACCTTCATAATTATTAGATACCTATAAGCCATTGCTATTATTTGGCAATCCAAATGATCCAGCCTATTATACCAGCTTGCACCATGCTCAGCATTCTAGCAGTCATTGGAATTAAGTTTATTTTTGCTAAACGTGACAATATCATGTATGTGATCTCTCAATATTAAATTTTTGACCTTCCTAAACATCGTAGACCGTGAATTGAATAAATGATTTGACTTTGACAGTGACGAATCACAATAAATAATCGTTTTGACTAGTACAAGAGACACCTAGTAAGATATTCATTTATCATTCTCGATTTTATTCCACTCACTAACTCCTCGTGAATACATAATGCTTCCTCGTAGTCAGTATGCGAATTGTACTCAATCTACTGACGCTTTTACTTAATTAATCTATTCTTTATTATCATTAGACATAACTACCGTCTGATCTGCCCGCTTTCAATTGAAACAATATTTAATACTTTGCCGGCATCTCCACAGGAATAAAATAAAACGGTAGAATCATAAACATTCCACATTTATATTCGACCTCTGACGGCCGGTCGAGTGCTTTATCCCTTTTTCTCTCGCATGTTTTTCTCTTTTCAACTGCGCCGATGCGTCTGCGGGATCCTGTGTTTAAAGATCCGAGAAAGAGATAAAATCCTATGGCTCATAATGTTTTAACAGCCAAGGTACATCCCTAAATAGTTTTTTTTTTAATATCGATATCGAAATCGATTTTAATCTACAGTAACATGGCCATCTTAATAGCTAAACACAAAATGGATAGAGAGTAAGTACGAGTAAGTTTAATAATTCTGAGGTTATTTTTATCTAAAACTTACGGTTGATTTGCGTCTAGGTAATATAGGCTCTCTTATTATTAATATTGTTTCAATAGACTGGAGGTTGTGATCAACACAATAGGGTATATTACCATATTATGCACGAAAAATAGATAATACAAATACATAATAAACATAAATATACGATAGGAAAAATTTAAGTCATGTGCGGGAAATTTTTCCTATCGTATATTTGTGGTTTTGTAATGTGATCCGCATAGCAGGCGTTATTGCAAACCTAACAATATTAAAAATAATAAATATAGTTTTCGCTTTAAACATTACGTAAGTACCTTATTTTGATTTTAACTTACATATAAATGTACATCCATAAAATACTTAATAAATCATTAAAACATATATAAAAAAGTGCTTCAAATATTCGAAACCAAGGCCCAATATTTTGTGACGTCGACCACAGATAAGCAAACAAACGTTTTTCATTTGGATATATACCTATTAAACAAGTTTATTATATGTTCTATAGTTGTAGTAGGTAAGTACATAAAAATAGTCACAAGGAAGTTTCAATTACCTAAAAGTACATCATATTTAAGTATTAAAATGAAGATACTTGTTCCGATTTCATAAATTAAATTTCATGCTAACTCAAAAATGTGATATTCAAATAGATTTCAGGACTATTACTTAATAATTCAATTTATTAACAACATGGAAACAAATTAGGACCGTTTTTGAAACCATGTGTTGTTCCCGATTCTAAATAGTGAAATATATCAATAAATAGAAATGCCAAAAAGTTCAAATATTATCAACACTTAAACCTAAAGTTGACGTATGATATACCTTAACGCCTAAATCAGATTTTGACCGATGCGAAGACCAATTTAATTTTCCTCCTTGGATCTTATAATAGCTTTTATTCGTTCTATAAAGCTTCGGCTAGCCTAAAAGCCGCACCGCAATCAGAAACACATCGTCGAGCCGCCATTCCCAGAGCTAGGCAAAGGTTAAAAAAAAACCACTTACATTTTGTACCCATGTAATATGGAGCGATCCATCTACCGGGCAAAGTTCCAGACTCCATAATACTACAAAAAAATTCTTTGTCTGATAAATCCAATAACTTGTCCCGACCCTGGGATCGACTCTAGGACATCGGGATTTCAAAGCGGTGCTTTTGCACACACACATACGTAGTAGTTCTACTCATAAACACATTAAGAAATGCTTAATTTTTCATCAGTTTTTCCCAATGACATTACAACTACTACAACTATGAAAGACCGGTTACCTACCAAAGCGAAAAATGTATCCTGATTTATCACTATCAAACGATGATAAGTTAATAGAAACAAAATAATCGTATAGCTTCATACATTAAAAAAAGGAAAGTATCTGAATTCATTAAACTAAGACTTAATTTTGCTTGTTATATTATTACAATAAATAATAATAATAATCTTAAATATTAAATTAACATTACTATGTTTCAACTGGGAGTCGTTGGGCGTGGCGTCGTCACTAGGGTGTTAGAAAAGTATATAGGAACATTCTGTTCAAATGGACTGACATCGTGATGTACTTGTAATTAAATCATAATAATATTCTGAATGAAATCCTGACTTATTGCAATATTTTGATTTCAAATAGTAAAACAACAGTCTACTTACTGAAAATATTATTACACCAATTTGGTTAAGTACTTTTTATACGTTTTGACAACGCAGTATGCCATAGATTGTCACCTATTTTATTTTAACTTTATGCACGAGCTTTTTTATTTATTTGCAATTAAAGTTATATAAGCAAAAAATCAATGGACAATAATCATATGGGCATGGAATTAATAGACAACTTTAAAGACAATATACAACAACCGGCAAAAATCACGATGGGGATCGTCGACTTTTGCCGGTTATTGTATAACATTTAAATATGTATGAAACTAATGAGAAATTTATTTCTAATTTTTTTAAGGACTAACAGATCAGCTGTTCTCATTCGCTTGTAAATGATGGTGCGAATTAACGATAGTTAGGTACGCATATAATAAATACCACATTCAATATTTTAGTATATGTACAATAATTAATACCAACATTATAATTATAATAATAATAATAATTTTTATTATAATTATATTTTTAAGGACTAACAAATGAGCTCTTCTCATTCGCTTGTAAACGATGGAGCGAATTAACAATAGTAGGTACGCATATAATAAATACCACATTCAATATTTTAGTATGTGTACAATAATTAATACCAACATTAATTCAGAAGATTCATTTCATTGAATGACTTTCCATTTGTTTATTTACGTACAAAAAGTAGTGTATTCTAAATTTGAATACCATAAATTTTGCGATGCTATTATCTGCCCAGGAGAATTGGTCACAGTGGGCCACAAAGGCCGCCGTGCGCCGAGCCACCTACATCGGCGGCGACCGGCGGCGCACCACAAAGCCTCTCTACATATACAAATAAATAACGTCCGAACAACAAATATTTTAATAACCAGCTCAAAAGAATTGTTCAACGCTTAGTTACGCGTACATGTGTGACAGTGTCGCTCGTCGTGTATGCCACCTGCGTGCGTCCTCTGATCCGGAGTTCTGTTTCTAAACAGCGCAAATATACGGACGTGTTTTGCTTGAATTTCTCTTGCGTAATGTAGGATGCTCGCAAACTGCATGACCAATGCTGGAGCAGATCTACTCGGTATTGAACTAAGGCCTTTTCGAAACCTTTAACTTTTATAGAGATATGAAAGAACGACAGATATTTTAAACGCTGCTGGCCGGTTCGAATATGGCAGATGTGACCTTAAGAGGTCCAATGTTCGCTGATGGAAAATACATTTTGTGAAAACATCACTCTATCCAAGGTGCTGCATTGAACGTGTTATTTATTAAGAAAAGATTTGGAAATTAAATGGCGCTGCCGCACATTACCGATATAATTCATTTAGATTTCTCCGCACATTAACAGCCTACAAATTTCATTGCTATATTTACTGCAAACCGGCTATAATATTATTTAAAGCAACGCATAAAGCTAAAAAACTGGCTTCATGCACGGTAAATTAAGCGTTTTTCATTTGAACACTGTCGCTAAAGTCATTTAATAAGTTTATGTTCTTTTATCGTAGTGGAGGTGGTCGATAATAAAGGAAACATGGGGTTGGCAGACATAATGGCGGATCAAAAGGGCTCTACCAACTTTTCTCGACATTAAAACAATGACCTCTAATCGTGAGTTTGGAGATAATCGGTGATTATTTTAAGTAAAAGTATCTACAGGAGGAATGTTGACTGAACTTGTGTATACATATTTATCAGTTTTCACTCTGCATTATACAGGGTTATTGGTAAAATGATAACAACCTCTTAGGGTTGACTTCTGCTAGTACTAAAAAACATTTTCAATTAAATTTTTTGTTTGTAATTTTTTGAAACTTTGTTGTGTTTGTTTGTGTAAAAAAAAATTTTGTAAAAATTTCTTCACAAAGCTTTTGTTAGGATTAGCATAAGTCGATCTTATGAGGTTGTTCGCATGTTACCAATAACCCTGTATAGTAAGTAGTAAGTAGATATTGCTATGCTAAGTCTATTCGTCGTAGGTTCGTAACAGTAAGCAATACACGTTGCTTAAAAGGGTGACAACTACGTGTATCTCTAATTTCATGATCTAATTTCAAAAATTATGACCTTTTACTTCTTATTCCACTATAGTTATATATGATTTATGCTACTATATGCCACTACAGCAGTAGAAAACTGAGTATCAATATGATTTTGAATTAGTTACTTCACAATTGCTACGTTTCCTGCCCTCAAAAAGTGCACGTCCTCGCTTGGCAAAAGATGATAGGAAACCTTGACAGTGACGTAAGGAGGCCAAAATGAATACTCTATTCAAAAGCAGAGTAGGTCCCCAGGAATGTCGGCGGTCAGTGCGGGTATGGCGAGAAGCGCGGGCAGTCGGCACGGCCAGACAGACGAAGAGGCACCAAAATGCATTAACTTTCACACAATAGGTATGTTCAACCTGGCTCACTTTACTGGCCATCCCATAAACTTAACGTTGTAATTGCTTTCGTGATTTAATTGAATTATAAAAATAACTCTAAAATAAGGAAAAAACATGACATGAGCATTTGTAGAGTTATATACTTATAAACAACTTATATAGAAACTCAGATTCGTATTTCTACAAAAGATGTGATGAAGCTGTCCGCAGATGAACGATTATGCCGTTATAATTTATGAGGTAAGCATAGGTAGACAATAGTGGCTACAACTTTGCCAGCGAATTCGCGCTGTCTCAGGTAGTTTAAAATAAATAAATTGAGTTAAAAAAGTGCATGCACTTACCTACTACCGAATTTCATCTTAGTAAATCCCTTTACTTTGGAAACTATCGCGAGTTTTATCCATTATTAACTTATTAGGAACCGGCTGGGACCCGCGTTATATTTACTGGAAAGATTCCGACCAGTTTCGGACTGTTTTGAAGTCCTAGTCGGTTCCTAATAAGTTACAGTCCCACCAACTTATCTGTTCAGGTGGCAGAAAAAAGAACTACAACATTCCTTCAAATTGTGACAGTTTGTAGTTGATTTCCTTGACCAGTAGCGCCCTCAAGAACTGCATAGTTAAGTTGGTGGTAATATAAATCCGTTTAGTTCTGTCAATAACTGAATGAATTAATGAATAGAAAAACTCCAACATCACCTTTATCTCAAACCACATACAAACCGTTTTCAAGTTTACTGCTAAGAAGATAAAGACTCACTTTGGAATCTTATCAATTATGCAATAGAGATAGCCGAGCGGTAATAGCTATAACGGCTCGGCTACGACTGCCGTGCCGCAGGTCCATGGTTCGATCCTCATCCTTGGCTTGAGTTTTACCGCATAGGTGAAGACCATTTTGTGAATGCTGGCCTGGATAGTATCACCCTCAAGTAGAAAATCTGTCGCCAAGCACCTAACAGTGTGTTTTGACTACAGTAAATTATGATGAAATTACTGACACATGAGACTTACCTGTATGTCCCAGGGTGACGGGCGGAGCGCAGTTCGTTACTTGTGATGAAATGCATATGTTACCGGCAGAAGTTACCGCTTAACATCAGGTGGGCCTCGTGCCTGTTAACACACACACACAGAGAGGATCGCAGTGTAAGATTACAGTACTTTAGAGGGCGCTGCTGCCCACTTTCCAGTATGTTTCCTTTGTTGCCTCTTACACAACCACTTGAAAATATGAGGAGTGCATTTCTGACCCGGCATCACACAATGTTGCGTATTTAGCTTATTATTATATTGAATTATCAATTATAAAACTAGCGGCTCTGTGAAGTGAAGACCCTGTGGCTAAAATATATTTTTTCAACTCATATTTCCAGATGAAATAGCTAAAAAATATATAAGTATCGAAACGGTTGACAAAATTTTGCGAAAAATCGGTTGAGGAATGAAACCTGTAAAGGAGATCAACCGGTAATCCAGAATCCGGACAGACAAAAGAAAGTACTTTTGCCCAAGCTGAAACGGAGACGCTTCACACTCGCTGGGTCAAAACTATCAATGAATGAATTAATTGAAATAATTAGCATAATGATATAACTATTTATACTTTTTTCCTCTTTTTTTACGATTTCGTGTGTAAAATTATAGCACCATAATGTAAAAACATTTGTAATGAATTGTAGAATGTAATATAAAAACTAGAAAATGAAATTAATGGCTCAGTAATATTTTTATTAAATCCTAGTTTATGGAGCTGAGACCTTGACACAAACTTTCTCATTCATAAGCGATTTTATAGCATTTGATTACTATCTCACCGTTTGGTAAGTGAGGTCGGTCACAACAAAAAATCAGGCCAGATTTGCCTCCTTCAATTTTAAAAGAGAAAAAGGCAAAAATACAACAATGAAAAAGAAAATCCATTTTATTTATTAAAAAAAAATCTGAAGATTAAATAAATAATCATAATTTGTATAGTTATCCTCCATAATTTAAACATATATAGCATAAAAAAGATGTACCCCATTATTAAAAGTAGTTTATATAAGAATGACCCTTATTTTCTTGCCCGTTCTTATTGCAGTTGCTCTTTACCATTTTGTTGCTGAAGCACGATGCCCACCTGATGTTAAGCGGTAACTTCTGCCTATAACAGATGTTTTTCGCCACAAGTGACGAACTGTACTGCGCCCCTCACCTGTAACTCCATTTCTTACTGGCTCTGAAGGACTGCTGCCGGAACACACAGGTGCTTTGTGACAGATTTTCTACATCAGGGTGATGGCTAGCATTCACAAAATACCCTTACACCATGCAGTGTAGCTCAAACCGGGGGCGGTGGGGTTCGAACCATCGCGGCATCGACACGGCGGCAGTCCATAGCTATTACCGATGGGCTATCATTGCTGTTGATCATTCTGTCTGACGTAGATTTTGGCAGTTGACCTTCGTCGTAGTAGCATAATAATATAATTGTTATTAAGTTACTTGAAGAAACTTACTTTTACATGGTTTTACATTAATTCAGGCTAAAATATCACGTTAACAAATTATTATTTATCCAACTCATGAAACTCAAATCTGTGAAATATATTATATTATTGGTATTAGGAACTTATTGTACAAATATCATAATAATCTTGGATCAATATGAGAGAAATTGAATGGTTTACGTATTTAGCAATCATCTTTTAAATACTAAAAAAACAGACATATACTTTCTCGATTTTAAATTACTTTTAACACCATCGATCTTCTAAGCCATTCACAAGTTAGAGGCAAACGGAAAAACAAAGGCGCATAATAGCATCGCTTACTAATACCGCTCTCGAAACAGCCAGCGTTCATCTCGCTGGCTTTTTCGCGTCTTTTTGGCCCCGAATCCATCAATTCTCTTGATGGATGGTGCAGGCAAAGGCATCGAGCAATCGAAATTCAAATTCGCTAAATCTTCCCACAATCGAAAACTGGTCCGGTCGTTAGCAGAGTGTTCGTACGGCGAGGGACGCGTCGCAGTGAAGGCAGTGCCTCGAGTGCCTGAAAGTGACTGAGATTGTTGCACGCTCTCATACACACATGTTCACACACGTCCAATTCAGCTTTCGGCGGGCTTCGTCAGTCTTATAGAGTACCTCTAATGGTTAACCACCGCACCGCACATATTTTGTATGTAACTTAGTATGACGGGCGAAGTGTAAATGAAATCAGTACAGTAGCAATCACTTTTTGTGAATGCCATCAAGTAGAAAATATGTAGCCAAGCACCTAAGCTACTTCAGGCAGATATCCTTGAGAGCCAGTAATTCTAGGTTAGCCTGAACATCATCTTCGGCCGCGTCATCACTTACGATCAGGTTAGGTAGCGGTCAAAGTTTACCCTTTAGCTATTTGAAAGAAAATTTATTAAACGTGATATATATTTTATAATTGCATTTAATAATAAACATTATATTATTTAGAAATTATTTCGGATGGAAAAAGATAACTTCCAGCGGGACTTGAACCCGCAACCCCCAGAATACCGTCCTGGTGCATTGCCAATTATGCCATGGAAGCGGGCGCTGGAAAGTTGAATCTTCTCCATCCGTTTGAATGCACGTCTTTTTGAAATAATTTCTATGTTTTCGCTTAGCATGCGCCAATGCTGTTATAAAATAATATTTTATTATTTACATTAAATAATAAACCTAAAATTATTGTCGCATATAAGAATTTCGTTTTAAGCGTTTATATCGTATGCGATAGCAAATAAAGAGCAATAACTAAGTTTTTTTTCAAAATACTTTGACAACATTATAATAATATTTTAGTGAAACACTTAAAAATATAGAAAATGTAATAATGACAATTCTGCCTAATTTTCCCGTAAAGCCGACGTGTTGTCACAAACGCCACGCTGTCAAACCAGAAGTATTTTCGACGCTTGTCGCTTCTACACGAAGCATCCTTAGGAGGTCTTGACTCTTCGAGCGCACGATCGAGAAATTCTCAATCGTGAAAATTCTTCCGGTCTGGCTCATTATTGCATCTGTGTTTCACCGATTTTGGTTACTCTCTATTTTTAACTGTTTCAGTACCTACTCAAATATAGATTTTATGAACCCGGTTAATGGTAGTGACCACTAACCGGATTCCTAAAATCTATATTTGAATGCGAAATACAGCATTTCGAAAAATTAACTGATCTTCACAAACTAAAAACAGTATGATCTTCGATACTGTCTCCGTATAAACGATCTTCCTCTTGTTTTGATTTTTTTCTATTTGGCGTGAAGATATTTGGCCCGAAGGTAGAAGGGGGTGGCGGGGGCGGGGCGGTCGAGGATGCGTCGGCGCAGACGCCCGGGCAGCAGGCTCTGATTACAGGGCTGGCGCTAATCGCTCCCGCAACACGGCCCGGCCGGACTAGGACAAGATAAGTACAGTGCGCAGAAAAACTGAAACTATATAATAGATTTATGTTAATAGTATAAGCATATAATAATATAAACACGAGGCCCATCTGATGTTAAACGGTATCCTCGGTCTATAACAGATGAGCAGCACCCTGAGATATATATCAATATTTTCAATAACCGGCTGTACTCACTCGTATTGATCGAGATTGTCGACCTAGGTTTCGGACATGTCCGATGCCCTTCATCAGGTGAGTTCACGCGTCTAAATCGAGATATATAGTTGTTAAGTCTCTTCATGTGCCTATAAATCTACTGGCTCTCAAGGACTGCTGCCGGAACACACGTTAGGTACTTGGCGACAGATTTTCTACTTGAGGGTGGTAGCTAGATAGGCGGGTATTCGCAAAATAGCCTGCCACCGTGCGTTGAAGTTCAAGCCGGCGCGGCAGTGGGGATCGAACCAGGGACCTGCGGGACCGCTGACCATAGCTAAAACTGCTCGCCTTTCATAAATATAATGTTCTTTCGCGATTTAATAATATTTGATGAAGAAGAAATTATAAGTGATATGAAAGGCGCTGCAGCCCACCTTCTGTTATTTTTATTTTGTCGCCTCTTACGACTCCCATAGGAAGGATAAGCAAAATATGGAAGACACCCCAAGGGGCATAGACAATTATCTGATAATAATTGATTTTACTGTAAATAATTATCTCGGTAAATAAAATCATACCAAGATATATTTATGTTATTGTTTTTTCTTCCAACCGTACCTTTTTGTATCGGCTCATTGTTGTTAATAACAAACAAGACAAAAGTCTTACCGCTAACTACACACGTTCTCCACATCTCGCTTTTTTACAGATACCGACACTTACGTACAGACTATCGTATAAACTGTGGCACACTTAACCACACTGAGGCCTATTCTGTGGACGGCTGATCACTCATATAAACATGGTGGGCTACCGTACGCGCAGCCGCGCAGTGTTCTATAATATTAATACCTTACAACTGGTTCCTCTATTTGAACTGTTATAGCAATCTCGTTTTAAAATGTAGACTGACAAGGGATGTTTCTAAATCCAAGGAAAGTAAATTGAATCTAATTTTACGGGTACGTTAGCATAGCATATTACTCATTACTCTTGACGGGGTAATTGTTGGGAACTAATTGAACTTTTTCTTAAGATCCAGTAATTGTAGGTTATCCTGAACAACACCTTCAACCGCATCATCACTTATCGTAAGACGTGATGGTAGCTATCATCAGCTATATTATTTTATAGTCTTTCAGCTGTATAGCAAACCTAATGATATGAATAATTTTATATGGTATGATATTAATTATATTTGATTTCAATATGGCGAGAAGTCTTCTTTGGTTTTTAGCACAAGGCAAGTTGAAAAGCTAAATGTAGAAGTAGAGAGACACGTAAATGTGTGAGAACCGCAAAGATCATATAAATCTCAACTCTGAACACAGTTGGTTATGCTTAAGTTGCTTTCATATCGTGCGATCAAAATAAAAATAAAAAAAAACTTCTTGTAAAAGTTTATTTAAAGGATCCCAAATAGTTTTTATATTTTTTATTTTTGTAATACCGAAAGCTCTGTGGATTACTTTACAAATTATAAAATTACGATTGGCAAAATTATATTACCCGCCCCCCCCCCCCCCTGATTATAACATTTTCTCTCGTAATTTTATAATGATCCCAAATAGTTCAAGTAATTTGTACTTTTTGGGTACCTAACGAATAATATGACCCTCCACACACTCACGTGTTTTTCATAGCATGGGTAATGTAACGACGAGATGCGGCCTGTCTGATGTTAAGCTCATGTCAATATAAGAACAATTATTATTCTCCCATTAAAATAGCCTTTAAAGACATATACTTATCAAACATTGAGAAAATAAAAAATACGGGCCATGTGTAAGTCAGGCCTCGCTTTGTTAGTGCTAAGCATCGCAAAAACCCATCAAAACAAACCTGCATTTGTTTCAGCTTAAAACTACAAGCAACGGCTTATTTTTTTTGTCTATAAGTCGTATATGATATAACAGAAGTTCTAGGTAACTAACAAAATTAAAAATTAAGACATACCCGGTTTTAAAATGTTAATAATGAACAGCCGACCATTCATTCTTATTTTTATAGACAAAAATAGATATTATAGTTATATATTATATTAATTTGCACAAAATGACATTCGACTTTCTTCATATTTTTATTTTTAGCATTGAAAGTAGATACAGATTTGGCTACCCTTTCTCATAATGAAAGACCACCGCTGAAAAATAATTAAGTAAATTTGGTTATGAGTCAACATTCTACACATAAATATTTTTACACAAATTTTGTGTCTGTATATATTTCCGCTTACGAACTAAAGTCCCGTGACATACGCACTAACAGACAAGAGTAATATGTATACTTTGATAACAGAACCCTCAAATTAAACAATATATAACAATATAGTCAAAATCATCGTTTCTCATTTGTTCTAATATAAAATTTAAAATACCCATTGGTGCTGTTACGTACACTGTGACGTAGACACGGCTTATGAGTTATCGTGAATACAATCATGCCTATATTATGCCGGTCGGAACTTCGAACAAAAATGTTAGACCAAACAAACAATTTGTTATAAAACAATATAATCTTGATTCAAACAAATTTACGAAAATAATGATTAGGTACATTTTATAAACAACGAGTGGGTTATCAAATTACGATCATTACGTGCTAAAGTCATTAGCACAATAAACAATGGACACCCGCTTTGCTTGTCGCTGAAAAAGTCGCTCGCATTTACTCTGGAATTTTCTTTTTTCGTGCTTCGGAGGGCTCGTTAAGCCGCCGGTCCCGATTGTTGTCTTAGGATGGCAGTCGTTATAGCATGGTGGTAGGGCATTTTGCGAATGCCCGCCTGGCTAGCTACCACCCTCAAGTAGAAAATCTATCGCCAAGCACCTAACGGTGTGTTCCGGCAGCTGTCCTTGAGAGCCAGTAATTCTAGGTTAGCCTTAACAACATTTTCCACCACATCATCACTTACCATCAGGTGAGCTTGTAGTCAAACTCTAACTATAAATACTATACTACTTAATACCTATAATATTAATCTGAACCTGAAAACCTTAATCCTACATACATATTGATTTTAGTTTTATTTGTATGGTAATGGTTTCGTTTAATTACCTACATGTAAAACTTCTATATTCTACATTATTATAGGATAAGTAATCGCACCAGAGTATAGGCGTTAAAGTCCCGCACGGGCCTCGTGTTGACATACTTTTCTAGTTCTACTATGCCCGCGCACCATAAACATGAGTTCGCACTCTCGATGTGCACCCTATCCACATTTTGCGTGCCATAGTATATGCATTTCCTTAAATTACAATCATACAGCCACCCTCAAGTAGAAAATCTGTCACCAAGCACCTAACGGTGTGTTCCGGCAGCAGTCCATGAGAGCCAGTGAAATTACAGGCACATGAGACTTAACAGCTACGTCTCAAAGTGACGGGCGCAGTGCAATTCGTGACTTGTGATGAAATGCATCTTTTATAGGCAGAGGTTAGTCCACTTAACATCAGGTGGGCCTCAAGCTTGTTCCGTCACAATAACATAAAAAAAAGACTTTTTTTAGAGCCTCCTTGAATAAGGAGCGCGCATATATCCACGATTCCTTATTGGGCAGAAGGCTTTAGGTGTGTCGTTCCGGCGGCTGGCAGCGCTCGAGGCGTCTCCGCGTCACCGCCGACTGACAGCCGTCAGCAACGCCTGTCAAATGTCAACATTGTAAAGCCACAATATTGGAGCAATTTTAATTCAATCGAGCGACATTCTCGACAATCGAGCTTGCAACGCTGCGCTTGCGCTGTCTCACTCCTACTCATTACGGCTTCATTTTGTTGTAACAACAATGAGTTTCGCATTTTATTCATCAACGGCTGACAGGCTTTGTGCGGGAATCAATCTTCTTCCATTTATAACGATGCAAAATCGGTTCCACTCCACGACAAAGAAGCTGCTGCTAATGTACTTTATACCTTTTTTATTTGTTGCTGAATAAATTGTTGCGGGAATGTGTGCATTGTGTTTTTTGCTTACGTACATTAAAAGTGCTATTAAGACGGGTATGAAGACTCGTCAGGCATATATTAAGAAGATGCGTAATGATTTGTCATGTATACGTTTTTCTCGTTACTCCTTCTCACGTTCGGTGAATTTTAAATTTAAATGTGTCGTAATTTACTTGCTTATATTTATCATTCTTTTTATTAATTATCACATAATTTTCATAAATTAATCATATAATTTTCATATATAAACAATTTTATTGTTATATACAAACATAATTGCAATTCGTAAACTACTTAACTGGGGCTTTATTATCGTAACATAATTGAAAATGGATATGAACTTTATTTTGTAATTTGAACTGCAGAACAAGCATTGTTTGTGGAGTTGTGTTGGAGATGAACTTAATTTTGATATTTGAACTCATGGTTAGGAATTGTTTTCGGTGAAGTTGTGTAAAAATGATGGTTATTGGCTTAAAAGCCCAAATATTAGGTTTTTAGCAAAAGTACATATTTATTCTAAGATTAGAATGTATACCATAAATAAATATTTTTTTTAGAGTTTGTATACTAAATCAGTGATAAGTTTTAAAAGAAGCTTCACGTTTTCAGAAACACAAAATTAGTTATATATACTTACATTTATACCTGATTCTTAGTATATATAGTATATTACTGTTAACATAAGTTGCTCTGTTATTATACCTTAAAGTAGTGTAACCGTAAATTAAGTCATGAGTTTGTAAATTTATTTTTGGAAATAAACATTTATTATTATTATTATTATTTATTATTATTAAATTAAGGTTACGTATATACCTAAATCTTAGTACCTAAATATAGTAAATTAAGGGCTTCTTTAGACCTTTAATTTCAAAACTGTGAAGGTAGCCCAAGGTAAACGTATAATAAGTAAAACTATGTATGTTTGTTACCACTCACCTCCGAAACGGCTGAACTCCATAAAACTCGTGAAGGATTTCATCTGTGAATATCATGGTGGTAGAGCGGTGCTAATGCCCCTTGGCTAGCCCACAAGCAGAAAAACTGTTGTCAAGCACCTAATATTATGTTCTGACAGCTATCCTAAAAAATGAGTAATTCTGTTGGCCTGAACATCATCTTCGACAGCATAACTTATCTTCAGGAGATATAGAAGTCAAAGGCTAGCAACAAAAAAAAACACTATGGTTTTGATTCCACCGGCGAGCAAGCCGCTGCCAGTTTTCGTTTTGAAGGGAGTTCTTCTTTGTGACTTGACTTTGATCCAATTCCTCACCCTTTGATATCACTAATAAACGTGACTTATAACGATTGACTTTCGATGAACTCCTAGGGACCCCTTCTTGAGGCTTTAATAAAATAAAGGATTTTTTTTAATTTTTCATCTTCAACTCCTGAGCGTTTGAAGTGATGACCAAAATAGTACATAAATAGAGGCTGATCTTTATATTTCTGATTAATAGCATATAGGTATTTAAGTATATCTACCATATGCTATTCAATTCAGCGATTTAAGTAGGCCGTCGACCTGCCTCCTTATACTCGTATTATGTCAAACATATCATAACGACCCAAATCATCTGTCGTAAAATCCAAGTCGTAAAGTTTTTGCCCGCAACCCTTGCCTCATTAGACGGTAGTTATAAACTAATTTAAGGGCAAACAAACAAGGCTGGCTAAACGTAATGTGTAAATAAAGACAGGGCAGATCCCGCTGGTTTGTTGAACTGGCGACATGTCGCTTTCCTACTAGACTAGCTTAGTAACATTATCCTTATAAGTTAATGAGTGAAAGGCCTTGAACACACTTGAATTATACATGTAAGAGTTGACATGTTCAAAGACAGCACCAGGCCAGACTTAGAATAAAAACAGGCTCTCAAGAACAGCTGCTGATACACATCGTGCTGGGTTACCAGATTTTTTATTGAGGGTAGTAGATAGCTAGGTGGACGTACAAAATACCATACCTATATATAACTATATACCTACTGCTGGAGCTGGAGCTCGTGAAGATATATTTTTGCAGTTACAGATATTATATGGTATCCTCATCTTCTCAGTCATATCCCACCTATGTGGCGTCAGTAAAATATGTTTAATTAACAACACAAACAATGACACAATAAAAATAATAAACAATGTAAATACACTCTAATGATGGACGACATCAGATCTTTTTCCCCGTATGGAAGGTATAACAATTGTTAGATTGTATTTTAAGCCCGTGTGGCACTAGCATTTTAAGTAGAAAATGTGTCTCAAAACACTTAATGGTGAGTTCTGGCAGCTGTCCTTTAGGAGCATTCTGGGTTAATATTCATTGTTATCTTCGACCACATCATCAACAGCAACAGCTCGCCAACAGCTGAGATGATGGTCGAAGGCTAGCATTTTTTTTATCTAATTGCATAAAGGACTTATACAAAGTTTGGCTCTGGTTTTATAGTCAGCCGCTTGCCTGGTTCTAATCCTCCATAGGAATGCTCTTGTTGGCCTTATAAATAGAGGCTGGCGAACGATATATAAAGCAAAAGAGAAGGGGTATTTCCAAACAAAATCTTTGTAGTACCAACTTAATTGCATAGTGTAATATTTCATGTTTAGAGATCAATCACTAACACGATAAAAAAGCAGTAAAAATGTTTTCTTGAAAACATATCGACATCTTAATTAATTGCTATAAAAACCAGATAGTTAAATCTACATTTTATCACTTTGTTATTAACCTAAAACTATTTACGAAATTATACGCAATTTAGACGAAAAGCACTTCGGTTTATACAAATGTTATTTTCGCGTAATTAGATCCCGAGTTTTTATTAGTTCGTGTGTATATATAATGTTGATTGCGAATGAGACTTGCGAACCGGTAACTATGAGTATATTAAGTGAGTGTGAAACGGAAATAGCATAGCTTTGGAAATTGATACGTCATGAAAATATACGCATGTATGCGGATAGCAGTTAATTTTTTTTAAGAATTGTGACGGATTATGATCCTTTCGGATGTAATACCGGAACCTCTAGCCATAACATATGCATTTCGATATAAGTAAAGAACTACACTGCGCCTGTCACGCTGTGACATACAGTTGTTGAGTCTCATATGCATTTTGGCAGCCACTCTCAAGTATCTATAATCTCCAAGCACCTAACGATATGTTCCAGCAGCTGTTTTTTTTTAAGTCTTATATTTTAACCTTAGACCACTATCTCACCTGATGGTAAGTGCTGATGTGGTCGAAGTTGTTGTTCAGGCTAACCTAGAATTACTGGATATATTTATGATAGATAAACCACCTTAAAAAAAGTATTAAAAAAACTCATCGACTGCTCCAGAACACAGTAATAATGATAATAATAATGTTTATTTCTTATCAGTCACACATATAAATAAAAGTACACAAAGAAGTAGTTAACAAACATTGGAATTGGTAGGCTATACAATTTCACAATATAAAAACAGGGCCCCTACCTCACAAACTAGTTTTTAGCACAACCCCACAAACTGTATCTTGTGAGACAGTGTTCCTACACCAGCTAAATATAGCAATTAATATAGCCCAATATGCCACACCATTCTTCAACTAAGTTCATAGCAATGAACTTAGTCAAAAAAGGCGAAACATAACGTATGTGACTATGACGGCTTTTATAAACGAGAGTGTATTTGCATGTAATTTGTGTTTGTGTCCAGATGTAAATAATTGTTAGAGAAGGTGTGTATTTTTTGCGATGTAAGAGTTTTAAGTTAGTGTGCTATAATATATATATATATATATATATATAAATAACAAATATATGATTTATTTAATAACTTGAAGAATTTTTTCCGTTTCGTCGTATGTTAGATTTTGAAGCCAGTTTGTAACTTTGGATTTACATTCGATTTTTTTGAGATTATAAATTTTTAGGAGGCGGTTAGCTCCGTTGAATACATATTCTCCAAGAAAGCAGAGATATTTATGAGAGAAAACAGTTGTAAAAAATTTTGTTACAAAAGAAGGAAAGGTTTTACTATCTATTGTCACTCCCAGATACTTGATACTACTGACACTCGATAGTGATGGGCACGCGCAAATACTTATGTTGGGAGAATCGCATGAATTTACATAGAGAGAATGTACTCCTTCCTCCGGTAAGGTGATGTTACGCATTGCAAAAGGCATAAATTTAGTTTTAGTAGGGTTAATTGTCAAATTATTACTATTTAGCCAGCGTGTGACTATATTTAGGCCATTTTGAGTAGCTTTAAAAACACTTTTTCATGAACTACCAGAAAAAAGCAGGGCAGTATCATCGGCAAATGATATAATCTTACAGACCAGTAATTCTAAGTCTAGGGTAACTTAGAATTAATCGTTTTCTAGGATAGCTGCGTTTCGGAGATGAGTGGTAACAAACAAATAGTTTTACTTAGTATACGTTTACCTTGGGCTAAAAGATGTCAAATGAAGCCCTTATGTATAGACCTAATTTTTTCTTTATGAAAATATGAACTTCCTTTTAAAACTTTAACACCGGTTTAGTACACAAACTCTAAAGAAATCGATTTATTTATATTACCTTCTATAAAATTTCATGAAGATCATTCGGGGTTCAAAAGTTATAGTAGGACAATACTTACAAATGCACGATCTCCTTGCTGGCCACAGAGACCTCGCTTTGCTGGGTCGACTAACACTAAGTAACTGAAAGGTTACCTTTGTGGTCCTTACATATGAAATTGGGGTACTTTGGTCAGGAGTACCCTAAACCGACGCTTTTGTATGAAAGGATTGACTAGTGTAGATGAAATGAAAGAGGTATGTAAGGATCGTAGTAAGTGGAAATCTGTGGTCTCTACCTATCTCTTCAGAAAAGTGGCATCCCAGCACCCCACGGGTGCCAGGCCCTCATTGCTACCTGTGAGTGTCGTAAGAGGCGACTAAAGGCAAATTACCGGAAGGTGGGCAGCAACACTTTCTGAGGAGACTGATATCTTAAACGCGATCCCCAAGACGCCTGGCATGGGTGGGGATTATGGAAAAAGAGGCGGTGTCTAGCAGTCGATAATCCAGTTAATACATTGAATTACATCCTAAAACGACCAATACAATTAAATACAATACAATACAATTTAGATGAATGTTTAACTCACTACTTTAGAATAATTAATTGTTTGATTAAAAGAGACAAATTCCAACCAAACAATCAACAAAATTCAGTCAACTCTGAACACTTGGTAATTATCATCCTACTTAGCTGTTTTTAATCTCAGGTAGAAAATTGCCTAGCACCTAATGGTGAGTTGTGACATTTGTATTTGAGAGTCAGCCCCCATTCTAGGTTGTCTGTGGACTATCTTCAACATTTCTTACATGTTCACTTACCATCAGGTGAGCTTGTGGTCAAAGACCATCAAAGACCCGCATATCAGAGACTTATCTGTATGTTAGCTTATGAGCAATAAAAAACTAAGGTCACAAGTATTATATTTTAGGATAACAATGCATTTTTGAAAATTAACTAATAGCTAGCATGATTATTGTAATGTTACGAGCTGAGGGTTCGGGATAAATAATGCAATACGTTTTCGGCAAACTGACACCTTTATTCACAGTTCTACAGTCACTTACCACTTCACTGAACACAACACTAAAACACTGACTGTTCGCACTTTAAAGATCACTGATCACACACTTCACTCAATTTAACTATTCGCGCTTGGAGCACTTGGTCCAAAGGTAATCGCACTGTAGCTTGTTTCGAACTCAAAGTAAGACTGTCTTGTCGGCCCGGACCCGACCCTATTTATACCCAAAAGTCAAAGCTACCAGAATATTCTATACTAGTCTAGATAGAAAAACAATAGGGGCCATAAATCACTCATTTAACGTAAACAACTTTTTTATGCAATTCAATGGAAACTAACTACTACTTATTCTGTGGTTGTTTACTAGTTGCCTGAGAACAAAAGGCGACCCTTTTTTTATAACATTTTTTTGTGAAGAGTAGGTACATTGTTTGTTTAGTTTAACTTGTTTATCGACCTTGGATTACTCTAGATTGTTCGAGTTCTTGCGCCGTAACAGTAATAATGCCAATTTAATGATTCGTTACTACATCGTGTTTCAGGTTATAAAATGAAAACTTGTGATAGTTCAGTGATGATTCTGAAGCCGACACTCCATGGGTCATAAAAGTTGACAGTAAATCAATTCCTGGCTAGTTATCGCCTCCAAGCAAAGGAGTGTTTCGCTTAATGGTACACTACGGCAGACTCCTTTGACAACTAGTTCCTATTTGAGACCTAATCTCGACAATATTACTTTAAAATCGGCATGATAGGAGGCAATTGTAGCTGTGAAAAAACATTCCATTGAATGTATGAATCGTAAACTATAAACACATAGTAATAGTAAAATATGTGTTCATAGTTTGCAATTCAATAAAAGCAAACCAGCGAATCAAGGAAGAAGTGCTACGGCGTAGCACTCCATCGTAGATACTTGTAGCAAAGAGCTTTTACAGAACAATGAAAATAATGCGTAGTCTTCTCGTAGCTTCGTCGTAGGACATGGTGTATCACTGACACATTGTCAGGATTGATATCTCATCAGTCTGTCACTTGAAATTGTTTCCGTCAATGTGTAGTTGTAATTTTGTTTTAAATGCTATTTTATCATTTCTATTCGAAAAAAGCTAGTTTATTCCACGTAAATAGGGATGAAAATAGCTTTTTATTATATATATATATATATATATGATTATAACCACCGAGGGACAAATAGTGATAGTAAAAGTTCCAATCACCAAAGAGATCAATCACAAACATTGTATCAACAAGATACACGCTGTTTTTTTTTGTTCTTTAGGTTATTTTTATATCATTTTTTTTACGTATTAAAAAATAGTAGTTTCTCAAAAACTATATCCTGAGACGATGCTTTCTGAGATTATTTCTAATTCTCAAGTTATAAATAAATCGATATCTGCAACGGATGGTAGTGGTAAATTTGTTACGATGCACTTCCATAATTGTTCAAATATAAACCTTAGCCCCTAACTATTTCTATGCAATGTCTTACTTTTCCTTATTATATTTAAATAAATAAACATACAATTCTTATTCATAAGTTGCTCTTACTTATTTTCTTATAGAAGGTGATAAAAAGTTTTAATGAGTGAAGCCAATGGAAGCCAACAACTATTTTAAGCTCTGAGTAGCTTTGAATCCCTCGCTGCATTTATGATTCTACTCTAGGATCGCTCTTGCCTTTAAAATGGTTGTTTGCTCCCCTGGTAAACAATCTATTTTTTTACTTGACACTGAGCATATAACAGTCGGTAACAGAATATACGCTTATCTAATTAAGGCATATTAATATTTTCTAAACTATAATATAATAAAGAAGAAAGATTTGATTGTTGTTTGTTTGTTTGCATTGAATAGGCTCTGAAACTACTGGACCGATTAGGATGAAATTTGGTATGGAAATGGTTTGAGACACGGGGAAGGGCATAGGATAGTTTTTATCCAACTGCACAAAAAGAGGTTAATGGTTTTGCGCGATAACCAATCTACTGGACCGATTAGGATGAAATGTGGTATGGAAATGGTTTGAGACACGGGGAAGGACATAGTAAGTATAGTTTTTATCCAACTGCGCAAAAAGATTTTAATGATTTTGCGCGATAACCGATATAACCGCGGTTGGAGCCGTGGCCGGAAAGCTAGATTATTAAAATAAAACAAAAAAATAATAACATAAAAAACAAAAAAAGATAAGAACAAAAAAAGTTTATTAAAATAATTATATTCAAACATTCTTTATTATTTTCTTTTCTTAGTAACCCGATTAAAATAAATGGGTTTATGTGTGTGTATAATAATTAATATTTTTTATATTTTTTTGTAAAATACCCGTGCGAAGCTGGGGCGGGCCGCTAGTAGTAGAATAAAGAAACATACACATATACAAAACATCCTGAAACTGTAACACTCCTGTTGTGCAGTCGTATAAAAAAGGCTCAAACCTGTTACATTCCTCTTTTGTTGAAAAACTAAATATTAATATTCGGTACTTAATTTTGACGTTACATCTATTAAAGACACCATTTTTTTTATATTATAGTCTTAGCAATTTTATTTATGTTTGAACAATCACGAGGACCACGTGATATTAAGCGGTAGCGTCTACCTGTAGCTGATGCATTTCGTCACAACTGATGAACTGCACTGCGCCCTGAGACATTCAGTTGTTGAGTCTTAGTGCCTGTAATTTTACTTGCTCTCAAGGACTGCTGCTGGAACATACTGTTAGGTGCTTGGTGACATATTTTCTACTTGAGGGTGGTAGCTAGCCAGGAAAGCATTCGCAAAATGCCTTCCCACCATGTGGTGAAGCCTAATCCGGCGGTGGGGACCAAACGATCCTGACCTGCGGCAACGCAGTCCATGGCTATGACCGCTGGGCTATCATTGCTTCATATCTAGATTACATATTTGTAATATCTCAGCATGCTCCATTTAAAGATGACGAAAAAGACGTCGTATGTAACCCTAAAACTTAAGGTCCACTTGCGCCATCGAGGAAACGCGAGTTAAACTCGAATTAAGTGTAAATTGTCATACAAAAACCAAGTTAACACGACTTTAACTCTCGAACTTACGTTAGTAAGACTTCTTTTAACGAGTAGATACATTATTTTACACATATCCGCCTTGATTTAAGCTAACAACCATATACACTTACATACTCCCACATTTATAATATTAGTAAACCTAATATCCACTTAACCATTGTTTAAATACTTACAAGTCGACACAAAAACACGAACAGAAAAGGAAACCAAACATAATCGTCCATTGATCAGCACAAAAAGCTTATTACAGAATAGGAATGCATCAATAACAAACAGGAATGAATTAACAATAGTAACCTACGTGTCAAGTCCCACACACTTCGGCATTACAAACATGGGACAAAAAAGAGGTCGGATCCTAAACGCACGCCACAAAAACTGACTTGTTCAAAACGGTACTGGCCAGAGAGTTCAAAGATGCCGACGACCGCTCATTTCACACCATCGCTTGAACCTCTGGCTCACGTGATGTCTTATATATGGATGAGAGCGACAGAACACTACTTGGAGTTTTTGCCTTAATAGAAATTAAAGCGTCCAAATTTAGGAAAGGGGATTGCAACCCTAATTTATAAGGTTCTAATACATATTTAGAAAAAATATATTATTGTTTTTAAAATATATAAAATACGGAAATTAAAAAGGCTGGTTAAAATTCACGGCACAATGAAATCGGTCTAAGTTACAGAGAGATTAGTAAACCGATTGGTAAGATTTATTTGCAATTGATAATCATTAGGAGCTGGTATTGTATATACGTAACGTATTATGTTTTTGTCTAAATCTGGTTAAATCTACACTACTAATGTTATAAAGAGGAAAGATACGTATTTTTGCATTTTTGCATATATGTATGCAACGAATAAACTTAAAAAGTACTAAACCAATTTGGATGAAATTTGGTGTGAAAATAGTTTGATATCCAGGAAAGGACATAGGATATTTTTTATACAACTGCGCAAAAAGAGGTTGGTTTTGCGTGATAACCAACATACGCGCAGGGGAAGCCGCAGCCGGATAGCTAGTTTTTAATATTTTCAATAAAAAACGACAAAAGGACAACAAAACCAACAGAGAAGAAAACAGTAACAGTAGCCATATTCTGACAAATAACCCAACCAGTGCCACTAAGTAAAGATTACTGTGGCAGTATAGAAGTTTGCGGATGTTACGTTTTGCACCAAGTTTACCCACTTCGACTTCACTGATTGTTAAGTTGCTGATATTCAAAGTAAATAGTACTGGAAAAGATTGCGACGATGTGCAATGCTCTTAAGTGCTTTTTAAAACATGCCTCTGTTACCGCTTGGCTTTTTTATTGCTATTAGGTAAGCCTTTGACCACAATCTCGTCTGATGGTAAGTGATGATGTAGTCAAAGTTAATAAAAGACTTAACTTAGAATTACTGGCTCTCTAAGATAACTTCCGGGAGACAGAGAGCGTTAGATGTTGTGCGACAGATTTTCTACTTAAGGGTGGTAAATGCTCATTCACAAAATGCCCTAACACTATATGGTGAAGTTCAGTGGGGCTCGAACTATGGAGCCCATACGGGGCAGTCCAAAAACCCACTTGGTCCATCACTTTTTGTTTTATCAGACATAATTTCCAATGCTGTTAATGGGAGTTAGTTTGCACCAAACGTGCGTTGGAGCTAAAATTTGTACCAGTGGCAGCATTTTGTTCTTCAATTAGAAAAGGTATCTTGTGAAGACGTAGTAGCACGGGCAGCAGCTCATGTTTATTTTAAATTTTAGTGATCAGATTTTTGCACTATTCTAGCTTTGCCACCTCACACGCTATATTGTCCCTATATTATTTATTCCATATTTTTTTCATTGCTCACAAGCTACCTTTTGACCACAACCTCACTTTTCATGAGCGCTGACGTAGTCAGGCAAGTTTTTCAGGCTTAAACTGGAATATATACCTAAAAGTCGCTCTTAAGAGCATTTCCTATATATTGCTCTCAAGTACGCAGCTGCCGCAACATACTTTTGAAGGTGCTTGGTGACAGTTGTCTACATAAGTGTGATATAGCCAGGACACCATTCGCGAAATGTCCTACCATCATGCGGTGCAACTCAACCAACTTTCAGAATTCTTCTAAGAACTTTGGGCGTGGCTATCCATATCTATGGCCTTTGAACGATCGTTGCTTCAATATATATTCTTCAAAAACAAATTTGATAATAATGCTTAAGGAATGTCAAAGTCAAAGTCAAAATCATTCATTCATTTTAGGCGTCTACGACGCTCTTATGAAGGTCAATTACAAATTTTAGTATTGAAATATTCTACATAGTACTGCCACGTTCAGCAAATAAATTGTATAGAGCCACTGCGAGAAGAACGGGCAAAAAACTCAGGGCCATTCTTTTAAACATCTTTTAACAATGTGTTACATACTTACTATATAATAGAGTTATTACAATATTTGTTTAAATTATGTAGGTGACAGGCAATAGCTTGGCGGAGGCGGAATTGTCCAGGTATTTTTGTCGTTTATGTAATCAGAAACTGTTTAGTAGGATTTATTAATCAATATGTTTTTCACATGCAACTTGAATTTCCCTTCTGTGAGCGTTGTAATATGTTTGGGAACTTAATTATAAAACCGCACACAATTACCTAAGAAGGACCTTTTATTTGTCTTTGCTAATCTAAAACCTGGCACTATATACCGAATATATTATGTACCTATATTAATTTATTTAACTTAGATTAGGTAATCAAACTTAAATAAAAATAGCAATGTTAGATATTCAGTTTAGTGATTATACGCTTTCGCAACAATGTACACGAGAGAACATGTATATTATGCTGCTCAAGGTTACGTTGGCTTTAACTTGCAGACATTCTACAGAAGAATTATATGACAGATGTAAAGTCCTACCAGTCAGAAAAATGTTCATATATCACTGTATTAGAAGATATCATGCAGATGCAGTTCCGTATTTACGAGTACCTATTACAAACAAAAGGCTCGATGACTGTCCAGTTCCAAGATACCATAGCATAGTTGCGTGGAGACACTACAATCATATGTCACCTACGTTCTATAACATATTACATAGAAAAAATAAAATAAAAAATCTCGCCTTTCATAAACTCGAACCAATTTTATTAGAATGACTAAAACATAAAAAACTACGATGAAACAGAATCACTTATGGAGAAAGTTTTTTAAAGTTTTAACTTAATACCTTCTTTACCCCACAGTAAACACAATACACATATTTTTATTCATACACTTGTACATATATTTACTTATCTTATACATATTTAGAATATCCTTACATATACTTATACCTACCTGCATACATAATTATTTATTATTGTTGTAATGTTTCTTTTACCAAAACTTCTGTGATCTTTTTACCGTATTTTATTGCAAATGTTCCTCTTCCAGGGAAGACACTGCCTTTTGCAACACAGTGTAAACTAAAGCAAAAGGCAGGGCTTCACCAATTAACATTGTGTCATATTTAATTATGCAATAACTTTTTTGTATTTGTAATATCTGCTAATAACAACCACTTTCTTATTGTGCTATATGACTACAATAGTATATAGAAAACAATTGTATCCGTGTTTATTTTATTTCATTACATGATTAATCAGTGACGTTTCACAACAAGTTTAGTCAATGGTTTAAATGTGTGTCGCCAAGATAAAAGGGTCACGAGGCTAGTTTAGGGCTCCGTGCACCTTGCCGGGGGCGGAGTGCGACACAATCACCGGAACTGCACCGCACCGCAGGACGCGGCATTCTCCTATTCAGCCGGAGAGGCGACGGACAATGGGCGAAGCCCTATGATTGCCGTGACGACATTGTTCTCAAGTTTTATTCAATTGGCTTTTGGTAATTGAATTTTATCTACGTTGTATCATTATGTATATGTGTTGGTTAGTTTTTATACTCAACGCAAGACTGATATTGGTTTGACAGTCTCAGAGTCCTCTTACACACGAAACACATTATTATACTAATGTTTTTCTATAATAAAATAATAATACGTATCTGTGCCCAAAATCCTATTTTTAGGGATCTCTTATAGAATTTCTTTCCAATACTTTTGTTATCTATATTTTCATAACAGCAAGTAATTAGATAAATCACTGTATCAGTCAAATTGATAGACAAACATATGTTAACGAAAAAAAAAAAAAATATAGTAATCGACTTCCAACCTTAAAAAGTATAATATAACTTGTGGCGGTCGGTACCAAGTTGTTTTAAAGCACTGAACTCACACTAACATGGTACGATTTTCAAAAGTTATTTCATACTTTTCAGTGTTGGAAGTCGGGTCTGTTCTTTTTATATTTTATTTTACTCATTTTTGTGATAAAGTCTACTTACAAGATCATTTATTCACCAAAAATAGTGTTCATCGTTGACAACAGCATATACCATTAAATCATCCAGATATGCGTATACCTTTTTAGGTTAATTGACTATAACTTATAATCAACTCAACCGATTTTGATGAAATTAATATGGGACCACCTCGGAAGTATACCCTTGTATATTTATTTCCAATAATTTTGAGAATCGGTCCACAAATAAAGGAGAAATAGGTGAACATACGAAATAAAAAAAACATTCGAATACAGAACCTCCTCCTTTTTGGAAGTTGGTTAAAACTACTTACGGTTCAAGGTTTCAGTAAGGTTTCCATCCTTAAATTGCACCTTAAGAAGCCTGTTTTTTCTATTAAACACATCCTAAGCGCATCATGTAAATAGGTACATTTAAAACCTTAATTTATATTCATTTCTAACTTTAAATTGTTTAAGAAATTTCAAACCTGCAATAAATTGATTTATGCTTCATAAGGATTGTCTAAACGTTTTAGAAAAACAATAAACCAATAATCACCAACACGCAAGTTCAATAAAAATACCGTTGTTTTATCATAAAAATGGCCAAGTTCCGAAACGCGCCGCGAACGTTTAACTCAGATTTGATTAAAATCTATACCAAAATATGAATTATAAACTTTATTTCATAAATTGAAGGTTGAATCTTGCTTTTCGCTGGTATTTCGGACAGCCTTGAGGCGATGCCGCGGTAGAAATAATTAGCAGTTACGGTGTCGGGAAAGTCATAAAAACGGCAAATCGAGGGACGAACGGATAGGCACAATGTGTTAGATATTAATTTCGAAATTATAGGCTAGAGCGTTCTGTGTAAAGGTGTTCAGGGCAAAAACATCAACAGAAGTGCTAAGATAGCCCGATCATTATTTAAGGTTCGTGTAATGTTTCTCAAACAGCTGCCTCTACAAATATTTATTATTTGTTATGTGATTTGAAGTATTTTTTAGTATCATGACGGTTCGTCTGACTGACAGGACTATGATTACAATACTTCGAAATAAGGTTTTTTTTATAGAGAGCAAAAACTATACATCAAATTAAATACACTTTGATGTCTTATAGCTTGATATAAATATACTTCTCCCAAATGTGATATTACTATTCGTCTTCAGAAAAAGTTAGGAAGGATAAGTTACTAAATCTTGATAATAAGCAATATGATGATGCTACGTCAGAATATTTCAATTCCAAATTTAATTAAGTGGATTGGATTGTTTTTTACGTGGGCATATCTAAAAATAACATTTCTAAAAAATATTAGATAATGAGTCTCCCTGACCATGATTTTGAAGAATGCTGCTCGGTATGCCCCAAAAATGTTCATCACGCATAATGTTTTTCTTAAAATTGTATAAATATTAAATGCAGAAACTTAAGGAAGATATTTATTCATTTCTCATACTCAGAAAGTATAGTGTTCGTTTGATCCGAGTACCGGGTAGAAGATGCTACTTTCCAACCTGAGGGCGGGAAATACTCATAATAAATGCTACCTTCTCTAGGGCCGGAATCTCTAACCAATGTAACCATTTGCGGTAAACAAAATTAGATGTATTAAAATAATGATTTTTTGTTGTAAAATACTCTGCTGTAGTATAAAAAATAAGAACTAGTTTACAACAGAATTAATGTGACTTTCTCAAGTTAGTGTATCTTACAAAATCACAAATATACGATAGGAAAAATTTAAGTCATGTGCGGGATTTTTGTGATTAGTGTATCTTAATTGAAAATTTTATTCACTCATTCAATTTATCAGCGTGTATTTAAATAAATAGGCATAGCGCTGCTTTTAGAGGTAGCTTTCGCTACGCTGCGTCAAGGTATTGGAACAATATCCCGCCGCCTATCAGGAACCTGCAAAGTTTGCACACGTTTAGGATAAAACTAAGCACATTCATTTACAAACATCAAAAAAATTAAGTACAAGTGCTATTTAACGAAATATTTGTAACACCTGCATTAAAAAAATCCTTACATTTACATTATTACATCTTTCGTTGGCCCAGTACATAGTATGATTAATTATTTATTGAATCTCTAATAGTTTTTACCAATTTAGATTTTTTTATATTTTGCTGTATTTAATTGTGAATTTTAGAGTAAAGATACTTTATATTTTATATTACCTTGTTTTATTCTGTTATTTTTCTCTATTTGCCTTTGAATGTTGGTTTTCCTTTATTTCGATATTTTTGTAATGTGTTGGCCGGAAATTAGACCATTTACGCAAATATATTCAGATATTATACTGATAATACGTCAGGTTAAATATTGTATGTGTTATATTTTCTGTTACAAATAAACTTTATTCTTCTTCTAAATAAAAAATCTTTGAAGCGGTATAGCCCCCAGGGGAGACGCATTGATATATAAAATTTGAAAAATACTACCTATATATAAAAATAATTCTAATGAAAATTTTACTTGACTTTGCACTCAGATTTTTTTTTTATTTTCTTATGAGAAAAAGAATCATTTATTTGAGAAAAGTTTTTAAATTTAACGAATTGTTTCTCCTCTTTCTCAATAAATTTTATGAATGTGTATTTTCATTTTCAGTAAATATTTTACTATTATTCTCAATTTCAGTAAATATTTTAGCAAAAGGTCAACTTTTTATTTGCTTGTCATTTAAATGAACAGCAGAGACTATAACACGGGTGAAAGCCATCAACTCCTACTTGCTGCCTGTCTAGCGACCATCCTCAAGTAGAAAATCTGTCCAAGCACCTAGCACACAGCGCACAGTGTGTTCCAACAGCAGTCTTTCAGAGCCAGTAAAATTACAGGCACATAATGAGACTTAACAACTGTATGTCGCAGGGTGACAGGCGCAGTGCTGTTCAATACTCGTGGATATAGGCAGCGGATACCGCTTAATATCAGGTGGGCCTCGTGTTTGATCCGTCACAATAACAAAAAATAGATAGATAAAACACGTTTAGACTCTCTTTCTGAATTTTTTTTGACTAACGATTTAAAATTTGAATAAATTATAACTATAGCTATATTTCCATTATCATTGTCATAAATTAGGTAATAATTTATTAATAATTTAAATATATACTTAGACAATATTTGGATGTTTCAGCTTATACGTCTATGCCTATAGCATTAACCAGAATCACTTTTAAGTATACATTTCTAACATTCGTAATTTGCCTTGCTCTCAATCCATCTTAAATTAAAACTTAGATTAAACCTAAAGAAGTGTTAAATTGCGAAAATAATTAATAGATTCAGGCGTTACTTTGCGGAAAGCCATATTCAATTATAACAAATATTTTAAGAAATCATGCGATCAATATTTAAGAAATACACTTAAAATATAAAAGTATATCTAGCGAAAATTCCGCCTAATTTTCCTGTTAAGCCGACGATGTGACGTCATAAACGCCACATAGCCAAACCGGAATTTTCGCTGCCTTTCGCTTTTTCTTGATCGTCCGCTGTAACAGTCAAGACCTCCTGAGGATGCTTCTTCTAAAAGCGTGTAGATTATATCACGTGTTGTTCAAGCACATAATCAAGTATTTTTATTAATGACACTATTAAAATTGCATAGTTGCCGACCCTGGATTTAAAAATATCTGCATTTTTTTTTATTTCATGATAAGCAGTTCTTTGACATATTTTTATAATAAGATTATTACAATTATTACCAATAATAAAAATATTATATTTGCCATGTTTTTTTGTAATGGCCTATTTTAACATATGCCTATCCGTCTTGTGGAGAAATTATGTACATATTTTTAATAGTCTCGACAATTGTCAGGCATTCTTACTGTTACTTCGATGTAGGAGAAAACAAGGTCAAAGAGACGATTAGTACTTACAAACCTATAAACGTTAATTGTGTTGATGTAGGTTACATGTATTCAGGATATCTGTATATATCTTATAAAATTACAAATAAACGATAGGAAAAATTAGTCATGTGTGGGACAATTTTTTTTCCCATCGTATATTTGTAATTTTGTGATGTAATCCGCATAGAAGGCGTTATTACAAACATTATAATATTAAAATGTATACATATCTACTTAAAAAATTCAAAGTAGGTAGAAAGTGACAAAACAATGTATGTTTTCCTTCTTTAATTAGATTTTGTAGCTTTCCTTTCTACGTTAAATTTTCTTGCTAAATGTTACAAAACAATACTAGCAAAACTAAAAAAGCTACCATAATGGCAAAATAAGTAACAAATTTTACTTCGAGTATTGTTATGAATCCTTTTTGTTGTATACCTAATGCATTTCTGGAGAATTTGAACTGTCAGTGGGTAACATTCAGTAACTCTTTGTTTGTTTTTGTAGGGGGGGAAATGCCTTCGCACTGCCGCTCCACCACAAGGGTGGTGGAAGGGAATGTGTGGGACATTCATATAAGGTACTTTACATTCGACTAATAATTTGTCGGTTACAACAAGAAATTAAACGTGACTTTCGGACCAATAACGTCGTACTATTCCTGTTTTAAAAATATAATGACTTTTCCATAATATCCGCCTGTTGGATTCCGTTAGAGATGGGTAAAGTATGCGCTGAATGAGCAACATACCACTACTTACACAGACGTGAATGGGCTGCACCTAAGCGCACAACAGTGATCTTTACCCAAACATTGCTAAGCCTAGTAGAAATACTTACTTGTGTAATTCGCTATCCAGTGCTGAAAGCAAGCCTTAAGAATGCTGTAGTTGGCAATATACCCATATACTGCCAACTACAGCATTTCTAAGGAAGGAGGGGGGTACCACGCAGGTAAGTGGCTAGCTGTAAAACCAATACAAAACTTTGACTCAATTTTTTTTTTTTAGAATATACCTATATGAAATATAATAAAAATGTTTCATGATATTTTTACATGTATTGGTTTGTTTTTTAGAGAAAACATATTTTTACTGACACGATATACTAAAGATAAGGGTAGGCAAATGATGCTCAATGACATGCTGTCAACCACATTCAGAACTTTTTTTTTTTTATGCCTGATAGGTTAGCCTTTGAGCACTATCTCACCTGATGGTAAGTGATGATGTGGTCGAAGATGTTGTTCAGACTAACCTAGAAGTACTGGCTCTCAAGGACAGCTGCCGGAACACACCGTTAAGTGCTTGGCGACAGATTTTCTACTTGAGGGTGGTAGCTAGCCAGGCGGGCATTCGCAAAATGCCCTACCACCATGCTATAACGACTGCTATCCTAAGACATCAACCGGGACCGACGGCTTAACGTGCCCTCCGAAGCACGGAAACGCTCAGTAGTAATGTCACTAGCGGTCACCCATCCAACTCATGACCGCGCGTGACGTTGCTTAACTTTGCTGATCGGTTGAGAACAGCTAAGTAAACTTCGCTACGAGAGCTTCGAACTATCTCAATCCATTATTATTAAGGAATTACATAAAACGTTCGAGTATATAGAAAGTAGTAAGCTTTCGCGATGGATAGCAAAGCTATACCGTATACCATCTCTTGCCTCGTAAAGGTCCCTCGGTGAGGTCTTTAATGTCCCTAATCTGTGTAACGAGGCGGAGGGTGAGTCAGCAATTGTCCCTTGCAGGCAATATCACGATTCGTTAGGACGCAAACGGTGGTCGTCGCGCTTATTTACACCGTGAAAAGACCACCGGCACCACTATTTTTTACCATTTAACCACCACTGGAGTCTTAAAGCCCTCACACGATGAACGACAAGAACTTCTTTTGGCCACACTAGTTCACGACTGCTATTGTAAGTTTCTTCATAATTTATACCTAGTGTAGTTCTCTCTTCGAGAACATAAGGTCTGGCTTTCCTCTGATTTCGGATTAAATTAAACCAATATAAAAAATGTATACCGATTGAGCTCGTATAGAAACTTTTAGGTTTTACCATTTTACCATTTTTAGCGTTCCGTACTATAAAACGAGACCCCATTTCCAAGCCTCTGCTGTCCGTCAATCAGCCCGAGCTTTGGAACCGTAAGGGTAGCCAGTTAAAATTTTCACAAATACGAGTATATGTTCTAACCAATAACTGTATAAAAATAATAGGAGTCCACAAAAACGTGTTTTTATCACATCTATTCGAAAAGAGCTAGTTTATTCCTCGTAAACATGGATTAAAATAGGTTTTTAATCCTTGAGGGACAAAAAGCGATTTGAATTTAGAATGTGGATATTTTTAGTAGATGTTCCAATCACCAGAGAGATCAATCACAAACATTGTATGAACAACTTCCAGGCTGCTTTTGTTTTGTTTGTTTTGACTTGTAAGGTTTTTTTTTTTAATTTATTGATTTAAAAAAAATATATATTGATTCTCAAAAACTACACCCTGAGACGACGTTTTCTGAGACTATTTCTAATTCTCAAGTTGTAAATAAATCGACAACTGTAACGGATGGTAGTGGTAAAATTGTTACGATGCACTTCCATAATTGTTCAAATATAAACATTAGCCACGAACTATGTCTATGCTATGTCTTATTTTTCCTAACTATATCTAAATAAATAAACGTACTATTCTTATTCATAAGTTGCACCTACTTATTTTTTCATAGATGGTGATAAAAAGTGTCCACATCGGGAGCTTCGGTCCGCTCTGGATTCAAAGAAACACACTCGCCTTAAAATGGTGGTTTGCTCCCGTGGTAAAGAATCTACTATTTTAACGTTTTATGATTTTACTCTATCCTAACAACGGTAAATCATATATATATATTATAAAAATTGTCATATTTGTATGAGAAGGACCTCGAACTGTATGAATACAATAAAAATGTTTAGTACATTATGTATTGGTACGGAACGCTCCACGCTCCGTATGTATTTCCAACAAGCACTCGGGCGGATTTTTTATTTATAAAAATTATCAAATCATAAAGAACAAATAAAGTGATTGAAATTTATCGTCGAAACATACAAACGCTGAGACCCCCAATTCGCCCAAAAAACCTAGCTTGGCCATTCTTCATTCTTAAGTTAATAAACTTCTTAATTCTTCTCAGATAAATAAGCTTTTAACAACAACTCTTCAGCAAATATGTGTACCTACTTTACTTCTGCATAAAGGTGCAAGCCTACAATTTTCATGTAATAAAAATGCTAGTAAGACAAAGTAACTCAATTACTATATTTGTTTTGACATTTAACTTTCTTTGTTATACGTTTTTTTTTAATGGCAAATAAACCTAAACCCAGTATCCTGTCGACAGCTGCATAGGTAGTTAACCTTTTAGACTCCACAGTTTGCTGGCAATGCATAATGAATCTAGTAAAACCATTTCAAATCAAAGCTTACAGTATCCAACACCCAAACACTGAGAAAAATCTAAAGTCAAAAGCGCCCTAATGACGGCCAATTTATATGGCATAAGGCGAAAAACCGACCAAACGTAAATACGTACAAAAACGCCTTCCAACTAGAAGGCGTTAGACAAGGTCAGTGAAGGCGAATGTTTCTTTTCGTCTTCATTTAAGGTGTATTTTGTGGTCTTTCTTGAATATTGACTTTTCGATGAGGCTGATTAAGTCGTACGTTATAGTGATAATCACCGTATATAAAGCGCCGTAAAAGTAAGGTATATTTTATGGTCAATACTGCAATTATTATCGTATAACAAGTTCAATTCTGAAAATACTTTACGGAAGGCGTTTTTGACGGTTGTGTTTATTATAAAACATGCTACATTTTTATTGATTGGTGAAAATCATCTTAAGAGTTGTGAATTCATCTTACGTATTTACAATTCAACGGTAAAAGATCAAATTTGATTTAAGCCTTTAAGTCCTTTTTCTTAGTGAACGATTTGAGTTAGAACATCTTGAAATGTTACTGTAATAGTTTGTAATTAGTGTTTTCGTAATTTTGTAATTGTTTTTTTTTATGTGAGGATAAAAAAACAATTACAAAATTACGAAAATACGAGAGAAAATATTTAAATCATGTGTGGGATTATTCGATTGTCTTTAATAGATAGATTGTACATAATGTTTGTCACTCTTATTTTAAACTGCAGCCTTTAAAACATTTCTTTTCTACCTTTTCAATTTCTAGTAATATTCCCTTCGTCGCCTCTTACGAATCCCGCAGGTTGATATGGGGGAGGGAGCAACTCTACCTCAGCAACCTACCGGGCAAATATAACAAATATCATCATATTTGTTACAATTTTAACATAATTTTTTTTAGTAACAAATATTATGGTATTTGTTATATTTGCCCGGTTTAATTTAAACGTTCCCTATACCAGAGCAAAACTTTAATTTTCATAAGTACCTATGCTAAACTATAACTTCATTATAATCTAACATAAAATATTTAAGTATTTACTTTTATAATAGCCTAGTACAAACTGAAAAACCATATTTTTTTCAGGATAACCAGACAACTTTGAATCCCTAAGAAGTTATGGACGTTTTAATTAAACATTGTGTGACTCCTTATGGAGTCATGTATACCGATCTTAATATATAAAATTCTCGTGTCACAGTTTTCGTAGCCATACTCCTCCGAAACGGCTTGACCGATATTGATGAAATTTTTTGTGCTTATCCGGTATCTATGAGAATCAGCCAACATCTATTTTTCATCCCCCTAAATGTTAGGGGGAGTCCACCCCTAAATTTTATTTTTATTTTTTAGACAAAATTTTTAATTTCTATTTTTTTATGATACAACATACAAAAATACATACAATCCTCAATTTTCACCCTTCTACGATCAACCCTTATTTTTTAAATTATTTATATGGCATAACAACGTTTGCCGGGTCAGCTAGTTATTATATAAATTTGATTAATTATTTATTAAGATTTAGATTTAGATACTATATAGTATGAATAACAAATGTCAGATATGAAATGACAGAATCTGCAAAAATAAAACATTAAGATTAAACATAAGTTCAAATAAACTAGATCTTCTACCATAATGACTGCTCAAAATATGTGTGCTGCTGACATATTCCGGAAAATAAAACATATCAATTTAACTTACCATAAATAGCGGTCTGCCACCCATTGAGTTAGGAAACAACAATTCCTATTAAAATAACTGTTTTATTTTACCATGTTCATATATATAGGAAACTGGCAACATTTTACGGCGGCTCTTTTGAATTTTCTGTATATTCCTTGTTATCACAATATACGTATATCATATCTTATTCATACGTCCAGTAAAATAAAAATCAAATTTACATTTGGAGCATGACTCCAATCAGAGTCATGGACGTATGAGCTCGACACAAATCTGACTCCTTTGGAGTCACTGGATACCTACTAGGAAACATGGTTATTTTTATTTAGGGGTAAATATGTATATAAGTATGAACCGTTTTAAAATAATACCTCTTAATAATTACATGGCTGAAGATACTAGCGGGCACATATTATAGACTTCATATAAAAATTAAGCAGTTTTAGGCAACATTTTATTTTAATATCATTTTAGTCATAATTGAAAACTATTTAATAACTAAATTGTTGCCCTTCTTTTAGAACTCTTGTCGTTATATCCGTATTTATATGCTTTAGTTTTTATGAAAGTTCCAGTAAAATCATAAGTAAAGTGAGCAGACATTGGATTATTTAGAAGCCATAGTGTATAATGGTTTCCCTGACACTTAAATATTGTGATATACGTAAGTATCTACTGCCAACTTACCTAAATCTCATTCATCAGTAATGACATCGTATTTCTTTTTTTCGTATATAATTTCGCACCATCTAAAACAATACGAAAATACCATACACCTTTGCGTTGATTTGACTTACTCGTATTTCTGAAAACTTCTATGGGTACGTTTAAGTTGATACTGTGTAATTGATAGGTACTGATTCTGTTGAGTCCACTACCCAATGAAATTTAATGCTCTAGCTCAGTACCTATGGTAAAGATTACAGGCATGCATAAAATACATTAATGGCATACAGTTTTTTTTTAATTAAAATTACTCAAGTATCTGGTTTATTAACAGGCATCGAAACTACAGCAAATGGGAGCTCAGTTGACAGTGATTGCTTAAATTTTCTTCTTTAGATTTCTTTCCAAAACCATACTTCTTAAAATATAATTAAAAAGAATTTATAAATTATGTCCTCTCTTGACACCCAATATAGTTTTTTATTTATTTCTTATAGGTTTGCGTTTGACTACATACTGCCTGATGTTGAGCAGATATACAGATAGAACATTCGGTATATTTGTATAACCTTCTTGGCATATTTTTATGCTCCCCAGAAATTTAACCTAGCACCACCTTTTGACCTACCAAGTTTCTCGCATGTTGGAATAATAGTTCTATAGTTATGCGAGCGAGAACAAAAATTCATGAAACATACAAATTAATAAAAAGCTAATTATTCGTTATAAAATTTACTTGTATATTAGTCCTTAGAGCTACTACGGCATATAAAAATACGCTTGAAAGCTTACTACGCAATACACTACAGTAAGTAAGGAGTAGATTCCTCTATTCCTTACTTCTACTTATGTATATCTATACGATAAAATTATAAACAGGAAAGATTTGTATTTTTGTATGTAACGAATAAACTTAAAAACTACGGGAACGATTTGAAAAAATCTTTCACCATTAGTATCCTACACTATCCCTGATGAACATAGGCTGTAGAATATTTTCAAAAACTTAGTGATCCGTATGAAAACTTCGATAATGTAACCAAAGTGTGAAAAAAAAACAAAAATTCGTTATATTGCGTACGCTGCGGAAATTGTTGACAATAGAGCAAAATAATGTACTTACTGCAATTTTATAGAGGACATCAATATCTACAAAAAAAATACGCAATATCATGTCTGACTGTTGCTGTTATGTCACAATAACTACTTTTATTTGTTTAAATTTATATTTTATGTTAAATACCGTGAAGCCGGGGGGGGGGGGGCGCTGGGCGCTAGTTTATAATAAAATGTTGATATATATTTCTAGTTTTTTTTTTATATAATTATTTGGTCCGTACCAAACATTACTTTCATTTATAAACAGCATCTAGACATGGTAGGATGCACCTATATAATATATGTATATTTCTAATTAAAATTGAAATGATAAGGTAATGAAACTAGGTTACTCATATCAATAGATTGTTTAATTTAATATTTTAACTTAAACTTTATAACAGATAAACAATATTTACAAAGATACAGACACAACTAAGAAACTAACAAAATTTTCATTTCCTACATTTTGTTTCATACTAGATACAATAAATAACAATCCTTAATAGACAATGTAACAGCACATGAACTAAATTAAGTAAGTATATTATTATAGTTTAAGCGTATATATTTACAAAAACATGAGTCAGTAGTTCTATCCAAACATAGTTCAATCAAAACAAACAGTTACTTCTTTGCATTTAAATTAGTTAGGAACTACATAGGCTAACTAGTTGCGTTGAAAGTTATGTCGTGGAATCACGTCATTAGTTGTGAACAAGTATTTTACTAAGTATGCTTTAATTCATATATAAAATAAGTGAGATCATCATACTTATCATAGGGGGAACTCAATCATGAGTCATATGAGAAATATTTAGCTGCAATATTCGCTAAGGCTGCGTAGGCCTAAAAGTTTCACACGGTTGATTGCATGAACATCAAATTAAGTTAATCAAAAACATATGTATCTGGCTCACAAAACAAATTGCTAGACACAATGTTTTTTCTTAATATCGTGCATTGATAATATGTTAGATAAAGGTTATTGTTAAATGTTGAGATCCACCATTTTCTTGCAATTTACTTTGTTATTAATTATTATAACTGGATACCTATTGAGTGATTGGTACGGGATTATACAAAAAATCTGTAGGCATAGGCACATCATATACTATGTAGTGCTTGGCCGATAAAAACAAATGAAAACAAAATTCTACCTATACAAAATAAATAACTATACTCACAGTACCTACATAGTTACAGTGACACCTACATAACTAACATCGTCACGATACTACGATTTAGAATTAGGTATACTTCTAAAATTGTAAATAATGTAGTAAGTATCTACTTACAATGTTACATTGCACATAGTGTCCGAGCATTCGGCTCGCGGCAGTGGTTGTCACGCAACGGGAAGTGGATGCTGCGGCGGCGGTAGGTAGCAGGGTCGTAGCGCGTGTGCCGCCGCCTGCAGCAGCTCGGCATGATATCGCTGCGCCGCCAGCGCGTACGGTGAGGCCAGCAGCTCCAGACGAGGCACCATCGCATGCATCGGCAGGCTCGGGGCCGGCGCGGGTTGCGGCGGCGACGGCGACAACCGCGGTGAGTCTGGCTCTAACAAGGCTTCTATTGTAAACGCACGCCGGGGCCGCTCTCGAGACAACATTGTCACTGCACCCACCTCTGGCAGCTCCGCTGGCTCCGGGCTCAGCTGCGGACACATTGTTGGCGTGTACAAACCCGCCGACGGCATAGGCGCCGGCGGTGGAGGCGCGCCAGCTTGTCTCGCCAAAAATGCACGATTGAAACTTGCCAGCGCAGCTAGCTCCGCATTCAGATTGTCTTTCTCTCCTTTTTGCAGCTTAAAACGTTTGCGTCTGCGGAGCAATGACCCGTTCTCGAACATGTCGAAGGCTTGCGGGTGCAGCGTCCAGTAGGCACCCTTGCCGGGCCTGTCCGGGCGGCGCGGCACCTTCACGAAGCAGTCGTTGAAGGAGAGGTTGTGCCGCAGCGAGTTCTGCCAGCGCTGCGTGTTGCGTCGGTAGTACGGGAACCGGTCCGTGATGAACCGGTAGATCTCAGACAGCGGCAGCATGCGCTCCGGTGAGCTCCATATCGCCATCGCCGTTAGAGAAATATACGAGTACGGAGGTTTTTGATCACCATAAGACTCGCGCGACGGCCGCGGCATCGTCACTTCCCAAACGAGAATCAATTTTAAAAATATTAGTAAGTGGAAACCACAACACGGATATAAGATCACGTCACTTCGTGGCGAGGTGCGAAGAGGTACTGAGACGCGGGTAGTGCGGCGCTCAGCCCGCCCGCTCGGGCCACGGTCAGAGGCGCAGGGCTCCGCTTGCGGCTCCTCTCGCCCTGTGATTGGACTGTTACGCGACCAATCCGGAGCCTCCACTTTCAGGTATGATGTCGGCTTTCGCTTCACTAACAAGGAATTTAAATTGATATTATGTTTATATTGCCTCCAAATATCTTTTGTGATGACACCGCTTTTTATTTAGCGTATGTAAATTACAGTGATACAGAAAAAGAGATTTGAATTATATACTGATCTGACGATGAATGAGTGTTATTAAAAGCTCTCTGCATTATAATCGGTGAGATAAAACATTCTGTACTTTATTTATTGGACGAATGTGACCCCTGCCCAAATTTATTATATTCGGCTCTAGAACATATCTAATAGTAAGTAGCTATCTTATTTAATTTTTCATGGCAGTAGAACTCTTTGTAAACGATTTCGTCTGGGGTAGTAGGTACTTCTGCCCCCATACGTGTTTCTACCACCACGCATGTCCGCATTACTGTGTTCCGGTTTGAAGGGTAATTTAAAGGGTATGGGTCCGGTATATGGTATATATGATATTGCAATAATAAAAACCTATATAAATATTTATTCACTATTGGTACATTACAAAATCATGTGCCATTTTTTTTATGTGACGGAACAAGGTCGATTCCCATCTAGTGTACTTCTACAAGATTTTCCCCGCCTTCTATATTTTATTAATTAAAATGATTGCGTTATTTACCACCCAAGAATGTGTTTGAAAATACTCCTGCGTAATTTTGGCATTGTGACTACCCTTAAGCGGTAACCTCTGCCAATAACAGATGTATTTCATCACAAGTGACGAACTGCACTGCGTCAGTCACCCTGGGGCATACAGTTGTTGAGTCTCATGTTCTGTTTTAAGTCTCATATGCCTGTAATTGTTTAGTTAATTACTGGCTTTTAAGGACTACTGCCGGAGTACAACACTGTTAGAAACGAAGTTAGTTTAGAAGTTTTGGGATGAAACCTCCTTGGTTTCGCTTGTGAAGGACATGTATTTTCGTACACTACCCCTAGACTTTTAATTTGTGCTTTTTGGTGCCGTTTTTTCATTGAAAGCTTTCATACAAATTTTGAGGATCCATATTGAAATACGAGAGTTCGCCCTTGACGTGCCGGGTTAGAAGGTCCCCCCTCCCCACCTGTGTTCAGCAGAGGATAATCCGGGAGATATAGTGAATTACGTACCTATCGTCTGTGGTATAGACCAGTTGATAATGAAATCCAGTACGAAATTATAGCCTGGCTTAGCCCATAGAGCTGTAATTAAAAGTAGTATGTATGTGTCGTTCCATCCCGATACGATGGTTGAAAGAACGATGGCAAAAATTAGAATTATGAGTCATTGTGTCATATCACCTCAATTGGTTAGAGCATACCCCGGCTAAAGGGTGGATGGACGCGGGTTTAAAACCCGCACATGACTATAATTGTTTCGCTCGGAAATTTGTAATTTTGTAAAATAGTGTTCAATAGTAGATTATACAACGAGTGCATAAAACAAATCTTTTTAGGCGGGACATTTAACAGCCCCTGACAAAGGGGACAGTTTTTAAGCACGAGTTATACACTCGTCTTTTCACTTTAATTGGAGGATATTAAAAAATAATCACTTAAAATAGGGTGTTACATTGTTATTAGGTTTTTATATTTGTGCTCCTATTTTGCCGTTACTCGGCATGTGAATTTGCAAAAATATATATTTAAATGGTATTTATACAATTTATGTGTTATATAAAAAAGGCATGTAACTCAATATCACATGTTAATTATTTAAAGATACAAAAACTAATTATGTCAGCGTATAAAAATAAAAAATATGGAAGCAATAGATGAATTCAATATTATATAAAAAAAACAAGTATGAAAGTATAAAAAAGTTAGATAGAAAGTAAATAATTCAATGTCAAATGCGTGGTCAACATTAATAATAGGTCAATATGTCAAAAGAAATCTGTATAAAACTTGGTATGTCAAAAGAATTGCGTATATAATATAAAATGAAAATGTCATTTAAATAATTATTAAATGTCTAATTACATTAAAAAATATGTTATTTACATCTTAGGAAGACTCAAAAATTCTTTTATACAATAAAAACGTTTTTCATTAAGCCAAGTTTTAAGTTATTTTCGAAATATTGTATAAGGAAGCTCTTTTAGAGATGTTGGTATTTTATTGTAAACAGTTCTGAGTTCACGGGAAGTACCCTGTAGGTTTTGGTTCCCTTGCGAGTGTCGAAAATGTGCGGCATAAACGGCTGTATCTATTGATTGCGTTGGCTTGGGATTTTTATTTTTTTCACAGCTCTAAGGGACAGTAGACCTAAGTATTTGGTATGAATTTTAGCTTGATACCTCCACGCGTTCCTGTGAAAAAGATTTTTGACGGACGCACAACAAAGTGATCCTACAAGGGTTCCGTTTTTTCCTTTTGAGGTACGGAACCCTAAAAGTCGGGGTCTTTAATTATACCCCTGATGTATGGGTATTATCAAAGACTCATGCAACCTTCTGACATGGAATATGTAAAAATTTGAACTTCTTCAAACAATAACAAATATATATATATATGCACTTGTGCTTATAAAACACTTAGAGTGCACTACTTAGAGCTAAAAACGCCGATTGACTCCGCTTACATCGGGCATAAACAAGAACTTTACGAGCATGAGAATGGAAAAGTGAATCTAGTTTGTACAACGAGTGCATTAAACATGTAATTTTTGCCGAAGCGTTTATCAGTCCAAGCCAAGAGCGCGGCTGATATTAAGTCCAGACTAAAATGGGTATAATGCACGAATTATACCTGACTGTATAATTCGTGCATTATTGGTTTCACTTAGATTGCGAGAAAATGAAAAACATCTTTTCAATAATATTTGTAAATAATTTCATTTTTAGCTGATATTTGAACATTGCCCTATTTTTATTGTTATTGTTTCGAAAAAAAATATGTCTGGGCCTTTAATAATACCGCTGATTTATGTGTATTATGAAAGACCCAAGCTACTTTCCACATGAAATATATTACTAACTGTACCTCTTTGAACAATAAAAAAGATCATTTTATGGACTAGTGCATAAAACAGCCTCTTTTGCGCTAGGGCTTAAAAACCGTTTTAGTATTTTTACACCGGGCATAAAAAAGAACTTTACGAGCATAATAAATGACAAAATAGGTATACCTATTCTGTTTTGCTGCTTGTCTGATAGCGCATGACATGAAACGGACTATAAATTGATCTTAGTTTGATTTTATTTATTGTAATTGAAACCAATTGACAACCAGTTTATTTAAATCCATTGAGAACCTAGGTATTGAAGCATCCTATACCAAGCGTGGTTGGCACCCCGTTATGAACCACCCAACGGCTAATTTTGAATGAGGCTTTTCACTCCGTGGCTATATCCAGAATAAGAAGAAGAATAAAAACTCATACAATGAATGGATTAATCGTTGTCTGATAGAATGTAAAGTTTGATTGAGATGTTTTACTAGGTGATAGGCCTCCTGAGCATGGGTTCATCTTGGCGCAGTTCCCGTGTCAGAAAATGTGCTTCCAATCGGTAGTGTCTCCTAGAAATATTGTATAAGTACTAAGAGTAGTTTGCCTGAACGAAGCGTTCTTGAAGTACCTATTTTGCGCATAACATATGTATCAAGCCAAAACCTTTTGTATTATGATACGCAGCTTTACGATTTTTTATTACTGTTTATACAGTGAGCAAAATTTGTTTCAGCTCCATATGCCTATTTTTACCGACTTAAAAAAAGTAGGAGGTAGGTACTCAATTCGTCTGTTTCTTTTTTATGTTTGTTACCTCAGAACTTTTGACTGGGTGAACCGATTATGATGATTCTATTTTTATTTATGTGAAAGCTGATGATTGCCGTGTGGTCCCATTAAAATTTCCTAAAAATCGGTCAAGCCTTTTTGAGTTACACTCCAATAACTGAAAAGTATTTCCCTATCTTGATGAGTCATTGACAGTGAATAACAATCGATACCATAAGTAGCAAGGGTCACAATTTTTTTTTTCTTTAACACTCAAATATGTGAAATAACTTGTCGAAGTCGGTACCATGCGCACAATATTGTGATAATTGGGACTTTTGAACCATCATGGTACTGACCTCAACAAGTTATTTCACACATTTGAGAGTTGGATACGGTTTCATTTTTAGTAAAAAAAATTTTTGGACTTTATATATAACAAACCTGCAATTGATATAGCTTATTTATAAATTTCAAGTTCCGCGAATGAAATAGCTGTTCAGTACAGCACTGACCATACACGATATCCCGTTCATGCTAATACCCTCACCGTCATCGAAGAAAATATAGGATCAAACTTGTGTCTGAAGGTGAAGTGGTTCAGTTTAACTTCGTTTCTTGTTTGCTGCCCTTAAGGTTTCAGTGAGCATTGGAATCCTGGGAGTTGACATATCTACGACTATAACAGTTCTGCGACTGCTAAGCTCGCATCAAAGAAGTTTGGTGTCCTTAATATGTCCACATGGCTTAAGTCGGGTAGCTTGTGATTTACAAGAAAAATGTAAGCAATATGTGTATATCATTTATAACAACTTACCTAATAATATTAAAATTTTGGAAGGAAAATGCTTTAAGAAACAACTATGTGACTGGCTGCTGTTCAAATGTTTTATAGTAATAAGGAGTATCTTAGTTATAATTATAAAAATAATGTTTAATAATTTCGTATTACGGAGTACCTCAATTATATATTATTATTTATTATATATTTATTAATATATATTATACGTATTTTAAAGGACTTGGCATTCTCACATTGCCTGCCATCTTGATTCTTCAGGTGGCAGTATATGTGAGGGACAACTTGGATACAAGAAAAACAGTGACACTCACTCGTACAGCACCCGCAACTCCAACAAGCTCGCGGCAGTATCACGCTCCCTTGCCAAGTCCAGCAAATTGACCCATATACTGGGTCCCGCCGTCTACAATAAGCTTCCCGACGATGTAGTTGCAGCGTCCAGCATGGCCTGCTTCAAGTCCCGTCTGAAGCGCTGGCTGGTCGTGCAAACGTTCTATAGATTTGACGAGTTCATGACATTGTAGATATTATTTCGTAAGTTGTTATGTCCATATTATTTCTATTATTAATTATTATTTTTGTAATTGACTGTAAAAGTTTTTATTATTATGAATTTTTTTGTGTTTGAATAATTATTTTTATAGATGTATACACATGTATACCCAACATAATACCTAACTTGACATGTAAAATTTATTTTACCAATAAATGAGTATTTGAGTATTATGTAGTTTTTATAGGTGAATAATATTTAATATTTGCACGCCTGCCTACACGCTGTACTTGCCTTATCAATCTTAATAATTGTACTGTATTCTTGCAAATAAACATTTGATTGATTTGAAATCTTCAGACCCTTGATGCGTTATAGCGAACAGCTATTAGAAATGTCAGCGATCTCAAGTTTTCGCGCTGACGTAGAGCCACTCAGTAATCCTATGCAGAGATGTTGGATCGCATAAACAACGGGGCTTGTTTTAAATAATTATAAGTTAATGCTGGCATCACAAGCCGCCATTACATGAAAGCTCATCCACATCCTTTTGACTCATGAAAATCACATACCGTGCGATCAACGTAATCTTTGTTGTGCAAAATATAGAAAGAACTATCTCCTGTGGTATTCCCGAGTAGCTAAAACATTGATTTTGAAGCAATGATGGCCGAGCGGTAATAGCTATAGACTGCCGTGCCACAGGTCCCTGGTTCGATCCGCACTGCCGGCTTGAGATTCACCGCATGGTGGAAGGGCATTTTGCGAATGATCGCCTGGCTAGCTACCACCCTCAAGTAGAAAATCTTTCACCAAGCAACTCACAGTGTGTTCCGGCAGCAGTCCTTGAGAGCCAGAAAAAATACAGGCACGTGAGACTTAACCACTGTATGTCTCAGTGTGACGGGCGCAGTGCAATTCCTCACATGACGAAATGCATCTGTTATAGGCAGAGGTAAATCCGCTTAACATCAGCTGGGCCTCGGGCTTGTTCCGTCACACTCACATTGCCCGTCAAAAACGAATCAACACAGTCCTCAAGGTGGAAAACGTAATTTTGATGCCCAGTTTCGCATATCCTAAGGCGATGGTGATCACTTACCATCGGCGGACAGTCTGCTTGTTTATCATTATATAAAAAATATACGATTGTCGGCATCCTATGACTTCCACAGATGCCCTCGCCTTGTTTGTTAATTACTCATTTCATAAACACTTCCATGAAGTGTACTCTTAAATAAACTTAGTTTCATTTAATACAAGAGAAAATATAAAAAATCTGATAACAACGTATTATAATTGGATATAAAGTGTCGATGCCAATATGCTGGGCAAAGATTTGTTGGTAAATGAGAAGTCGTAAGCTCATACCTTGACAGAGAGCATAAGGTATCATTTACTATAATTTATAAGGTTCAGATTTGAACGTTTGAATTGTAACATAAGCCTTTTATAGTTTGAGTAGGACGAACGAGTATGATAAGTAAAGTGGTGCGAATTCGTCACGGGCGCTTATCGGAGACGCAGTCGATAAAACCTTGTCGAAAACACTTATTATTATAGTGACCGTAAACCGACGTTCTGCTTTTAATAACCCTCAGGGATCTTGTTGAGAAAAATCAATTTTATTTTGTACTGTAATGCAATTCAGTTCGGTGCGAATTAAAAAGAAAACAATGACGAAATAAGGTTATGCAACAGCATTTCGCTCTTAACGGACTCACTAGGTAATAATTAATTCTAAGCACAAGCTCAAGTGACTCAAAAAAGCTCTCAGGGTGCGTCCGTCATTACTTGCATATTTTTTGTTCCTAGTAAGGAAGGTAGATCGAATTTTTTCGCGCCCTCTCGACTTAGCCAGAGGGTGATTTATGATAAAAGTTATAAGCGGCATTTTTGATATCAACGAGCCTTTTAGGCCTTCATTCTTTTGTAGATGCCGGCGCAAAGATAACCTAATTAACAAACGTTTTATATCATTGGACAGCAGGCGAGCGCAAACACAAGATTTTATTTATTGACTGAAGTGGAAATTGTTGGACTATTTATATGTTGTCGAACTTGCAGTAATATTTCTGTAGACGCTTAATTATCTGCTATCACATCAATGAATGGGTGTAAATTTACTGAGTTGGTACAACGATTTATACGTCACTAGCTGCGGGCGGTTTGACCTTTTATGAAAAATTATGGCAACGATAGTGAGATCCTTAGTGTATTATTCTTAGACAAATAGGAAAAACGTAACGTAATTATAGGTTTTTGTTGTTAGAACTTCGTGTTTATTTTATTATTTTTTATGCCTGATAGGCTAGCCTTTGACCACTATCTCACCTGATGGTAAGTGATGATGTGGTCGAAGATGTTGTTCAGGCTAACCTAGAAGTACTGGCTCTCAAGGACAGCTGCCGGAACACACCGTCAGGTAATTGGCGACAGATTTTCTACTTGAGGGTGGTAGCTAGCCAGGCGGGCATTCGCAAAGTGCCCTACCACCATGCTATAACGACTGCCATCCTAAGACAACAACCGGGACCGACGGCTTAACGTGCCCTCCGAAGCACGGAAACGCTCAGTAGTAATGTCACTAGCGGTCACCCATCCAACTCATGACCGCGCGTGACGTTGCTTAACTTTGCTGATCGGTTGAGAACAGCTAAGTAAACTTCGCTACGAGCGCTTCACAACAATCGGCTTCTAAAACCAACTAATGTAAAGAAATGTTAAAATCAGTGCATTACCATTATGGTTAGATAAAAGTATGATTATTTCTATAGATTTTTCTACCCACTGCGATTGTTCCTAAATTAAATACTTTTGAAAATTCCGATCCTTTCTTTTTTTCTAGACCATTCTCAATTATGAGTTTAAAAAATCATATCTTATGATGCCTTTCTTGACTTATCTCGCTTTTTTCTAACGCTTGAGTCATTCTTCTGTAAATTTTAGCTTCAGAATTCCTAGCTTATTTTTTCATTCTCGTACCCTCTATTTTAAATTTAAATTTTTCCATTGATAACTTGTTTCTGTCTTGAATAACCTAGAACAATCTCGAATCGTTCGTGACCCAAAAGACACTAAAGTCCATAAGAGCATTACAAAGAAAAGTTTTTTTTTACTGTGTTTTCATGTATAGTTTTGACATTATAACCGACATATTGAAATCTAACTCCAGACAGCAGGTGTGTATGTGTAAGAAGGTTCAGTTATAGCTATAACCAAGGCGTGGGCGTCTCTCATGAATTGTAGAGTGACTTACTCCACCTGTACTTCATAACATAAGGTACGAATGACACGTCGATGGACATGCATTATATTATTTAGTTTTAACCTTTTGTCTGCTCGTTATAGAACTGCTGTCGAAATGGTTTGATGAAAATGATGAATAAATTGGTGAGTTAGGTACGTAATTTAGCCGCCTAGAACATAATAGGTTCGGGAAGTACAAGCTCACATCACGCCGCTCACTGAAAAAACATCTAGAATATAACCAATAGATCCATGCTTTACTTTGCAGATATCTAAATGTAATAACTTAAAATAGTCGGTACATTGATATACAAAGGTGGAATGGAGTCTATTTTCATACCGTCGGCTTACTGTGAAAAACCAATAATTAACACCATCTATTGTCCTTTCGTAAATCGCGTTATATAGTGCTGACTTTATTAAAACTTTGAGAGCTCGGAAATTACTAATGCAAAATCATGCCATATTTATATTTAAGAATGCCTCAATATGTTATATCTCGTTGAAGTAAAAACTCTATAAAATTGACTTTATATCCTGAAGGGTGTGCAGTTAATTTGAATTGGTTTTACCTGTAATTAGAAAATGTGCTCTAACTACTGTTTTAGTGACTTCAAAAAGCTGAATTTAGTATTCACACATTTATAAAATGACTATGAAGCAATATCTGAATAGATGCTTTTAATTTTCGCAATATATACTTTAAATAATTTTTTATTAATGTTAATTGGTTTTACCTGAAGAATTTTTCGTCAATAAGTGTTATTTAGTACTTTAATTACCGATAAAATTTTGAATCAAAATACATACTTATGTTACTTTTTCTGAAAATGTTTCATCGTATTCTATTAGACTTACTACATGCTAAACCAGATAATGATAATTATATATATATAATTATCATTATCTGGTTATGGTTATGTATATATATATATATATATACATGTTCCACCCTAATAAAGTCGAGCAATAAGTATGGCTTATGCTGTTTACTTAAGTTATATTTTATATTTTTAGTGATATTATAATTTGTTTAATCCGAATATCTTGGCATCCGTAGTTCGGGACATTTCTTATGTTTTAATAGACGATAGACGGGGAAAAATACATAGCACTGCATTTCTTAGTCAATTTGGCCAAAAAGTGCACATAATTGGTTTTACCAGTAATAATAATAATAATTTATTTGCCAGAAAAGTATTTAGTGTGTAACAATTATTTTTAACTAAGACCAAGGTTTAAACAAATTTAAAACAGAACACTAACTTACTGAAAAATCCCAGCGGGTCCCAAACTAGGCAAAGCCTGTATCTTGGCGACCCAAATGAGGGTGACAAGGTTCAACCGTGACACTCACCTTATGATCATAAATTAAACTATGGCCAGTATGGTCATAAGTTGTCCTATGCAGATCCATTGCATGAGTGTCACAGCTACACCATGCCCCTCAAACCAAGATATACCAAAGGAGATATGGCGCGCAGTTACAAATAAAAGGATGTAATGAAAAACTTATAAATAGTAACCTATTTTCTAAAACAATACTAATATAGGTATATATATCAATCATCCTATGCATAAGAAATATAAAAAGATAATTGTCAGTCTGTGATTTACATTTTAAAATAAATATAAAGAAAATACTTATATATATGTGATATTGTGTGAACAGTGTGTGTTTGAAGTTTATGTGAGTGCGGAATGTGATGAACATATGTATGCTAGGGTGCGTGTGATTACAATGTATAAAATTATGAATTTTTATGAAGCTGTCTGTGTGTATGCGAGATATCATAAATTTTCCTATATTTATTATTAGGTAACAGAAACCGGATTTCCTGATATTGTTAGCAGGGCTTTGTCTGTCTTGCTCTTATGTATGTTTATTTCCATTTACTTTCCATCTCGACTGCGCAACTACTGGTAATAGAACCTAGTTTTTATTAATTTTTCGGTTTCTTCAAAATCCAAGTGAGTGTAACCATTTTTTTACCTTAGCTCTGGCTTTCCTGTGAGAACATTCTTTAAAGTCACAGAGTTTACATACTTCATTGTATGTGAAGGCAAGTACATATGGCGGAAGACGACGTGCAAATACCGTTTTTCGATAAGGGAGATGTATCCTTTTGGGAGTAAGGCAAACGATACGAGGTATTTAGCGGCTTTAGCCCGAGTAGGAATTGATGACTTTCACCCTGTAACTCTACTTTTCATTTTGAATATAAGGCAAGTAAAAAATATTAAGTTTTTCAACAATATTTATTGATTATAATAACATGAGCTACTTATTTACAAATTAATTGAAAAGTTAGATCGTTTTGTGAAAGTTCGGGGTGCTAAGTTAGGATACCTCCTCGTGTGCCTGGATGCTCCTGATATACCAATAAATTTAAATGGCACATCTTCAGCAATTGTGTGAAGAAATTCCTTTCATCAATAGTCCTGGATCTTAGGAGGTAAATTTGGTATTCCGTCTACCCAGACACAGGCACTGATATATACTTGGTTTTGTTAAATGTTCGAACCATACACAGAACTCATTCACTTCTCATTAACGTTCCTGACGTATTATATCCATTTTCATGACTAATTAACGTTATTGTTAACCCACTTTCTTTCATGACTTTTTTGAGCTTGTCAATTAACATATTAATGGAACTGTATTGAATGGTATTGGTGATTAGCATAAACCCACATTGTATTGCAATGTTTTTTTCAACACACTCGCTCGTAACGGGCCTTTAAATGCACCGATTTTAGTGTAATAATATACCTAGTCTATTACGCACTCGTTCTTTTTTTTTACTTTACCGTACTAGTGTTTTAAATATATTATATAAAAAAAACAACGTTTCCACACTTCTCACCAAGAAGATTGTAGTTTTGTTTCGTTCGTTTTTCATATATAAAAACAAACCAAAGAGTTTTTTATCTACTGAAGTAGAACTTTAGAAGATTTAATTATTAACCTTCTTAATCAGATTATTATTGATAACAAAAAGATCATAAAATATTTTCGCATTGAAATTTTCGTATTCGTTCCTCGCAAGTGTGATGAAAAACGTCGTATGAAACTCGTGCGCGTTGTTTATTATAATCTCTACTCCATTTAGCTAAAACCCATATCGATGGTAATAAAAAATTTCGCGCACTTGTTGCATAATGTACTATTTATTCACCTTTTATATGATATGACTCATTTGTGTAAGGAGTAATATGACGTGTTATATCGCTGACTACAGATTGTAAATTATATCATTTTATCTGTTTAATAAAAGTTTATACTGCACAGAACCAAATGCATTCTCTAGGTCTATCCTTCCTGATCTATAGTCTATTACACCTGAAAGAAGGCAGCATAATTCGAGTATGTATTTCAGAAGTTGAACCAAAGAAAGTTTTATGGTAAGCCCAGCAGCAGCACTAGACCCGCAGAAGGTAGTGAAAGATATAAAAGATAATAATAAAAATATTATTATTATTTGGCTTAAAGAAAAAGCATTGCAATTCATCGGGGCAATGCTGCCAGCATGCTGGGCACGCTGCCAACTGGTAGTGGGCTGGAGCTGTAGTCTTGTATATGGTTTGTAGTATTTTGTTGATAGAGGCATACCGCCAATAAATAAAAAAACTATAAAATAATAAAAAAATCTCGTTTTTCCTAAAAATATCACAACGAGCCTAATAAAACAATAATATTTGGACAAAAAAGCCTGAAACAATATTATTTGGACAAATAAATTGGATCATCCTTTGTAAGGCGTACGCACAGACAATGATCTTTCGTTGTGTGTGCGTACGCAACGACTGTATTGAAAGTATTTGTAACAAAGCGCAACTGTCAGATAACACGCACACTTTGTTAAAGCTTGTGAACTGCGCTGATGTAGTTTATAATTTACCCACTTTATTATTAAAATGTTTTTGTATACTTGTCGAGAACGTAAGTGACTGGACAAACCTTACTTAGGTTTATAGACACTACTTATCATATCACTATTGTAATACTTAATTTTGATAAATAAATAATAATAAATAAATAAAAAAACAAAACTTCAGTACGTAACGAAAATACTTAATAACTATAGACCGTGCAAGTTTATGTTAGTTTTCCTCAAAGCAAAGCCTGTGCAAACGAAGCCCCGAGTCACGTCATGGCTATACAATCACGAGCACGAAACCCTACTAAAACACACCACACTATTTAACAATTCAATACTATTACGCATACAATGAATACTTCGTTAGAACACAGTTTGAAGTTACCATATGAAAGCGGCAATGAATAAAACAGTCAGCTAAAAAGTCGTTTAAGTCAATGTAAGTTGGGTTTATTTGTCGGAAACGGAAGCGGCAGGTTGTACTGGTAATGAATTTGCGGGGCGGGCGGCGCCCTAACAAAATAAATTGCCGCATAGTTTCCCTGTTTTGTTTTTAAAAGCTTCAGTTTGACTTAAATAAGCAATGGGCTCGCGTGCAAGTCAGAAAAGGAAACACTTGCAGCGTTCATGTTATAAATTAAATTTTCGTTAAGTATTTCAGTAGTGAGCTTATTTTGATGCCAACTCTGTGGTGTTTTCTGTTAATTAAAGCTAGTAGATGTTTTATTTGCAAATTACTATACCTACTACATTACGAACGTTAAAATAGATCACTTACCGACAAGTTAGCGTTCCCACTAAAACCAAACAAATTGATGCCAACCTTGCAAATACTATGTTTTTATAGGGCTAGCCTAGCCTTTGAGATCTTACTGTAAATAAGTAATTATATTTACCTCCGGTATGCCTATTGACAAAATACTACGAAATATATACAACACTACAGCTACTATAATAAAAGCATTGAGATACCTATAAGTCGTTGCAGACTCACAGGCACTCCAAATGCGCCAACCCACTACCAGTTAGCAGCGTGCCCAGCATGCCGGCAGCAATGCGCCGTTGAATTGCAAGGTGCCAGCATTTTGAACGGTAATAATATTGTCGCATCGTCTTCGATAGTCTAAGCCTTGAATGGAAATTGTCGCTCAAGGATAGCTGCCAAAACACAAAGTTGCTTGCCAAAAAAAAGTGCTAGTATTTCCAATTTTCCTTAAACCCCTGCTGTAACGATGTAAAAGTACATCCCTAGTCAAATGCACACAAAAATATATATTATAAAAGATGATCCAATCAAACCAAATGATTCAGAAACGGTCACAATTTGGTAATTATCATTAAGGTAATGTGCAAGACGTAAGTGACCGTTGTAATTAAAGGTTTATAAAGGACGTTTTATGTAGCTTTTAACTTCTGTAGCTCTTTATAGTCTTGATTTATTAATGTTTTGGACATAAATATTTGCCCATTGTTAAACTGGTTGCCCCGTGGGGTGCCGGGCTAGAATGTCACCCTCCCTCACCCTGATACCAGTGAGTGGGTGTCGTAAGAGGCGACTAGAGGTAGAAGGCACACCTTCTACTCACACTTCCACAACTGATATCTAATGCGATCCCCAAGACGCCTACCAAGCGGGGGATTATGGCAAACCTCTCTCTCCTTAATGTGGTAGGCTGTATGCAGCAGTGGACAATCCAGCTGATATGAGTACAGTAAACTGGTTGACAAAATATTCAATTTCGGTACATTATAAAGGTCTGCATAGTAGGTATGTAGTATTTGATCTAGGTATAGTAAGAAGTACTTCAATCTTTTTAATCATACAAAGGTAGAGAAAGTGAAGTGAAGATCGAGATCTTGGGCTGAGTGTCCTAGTAATCTGTATAGTAAATATTACTTGGACACTCAGTCCAAGATCTCGATCTTGGGCTATCAAGACTGATCATAGAGACGTAGATTAATAAGTTCCCTTATTTACATAACAAATATTTCTAACCGTGAAAATGCCTTTTACGTATAAGACAACCACGCAAACGAGTAGGTAAACATATTACAAAATCACAAATATACGATAGGAAAAATTTAAGGCATGTGCGGAATTCGAACCCGCGTCCATCCACCTTTTGAGCCGGAGTATGCTCTAACCAATTGAGCTAACATGACCTGACGTCGTTGTGATTTTGTAATGTAATCCGCATAGCAGGCGTTATTGCAAACCTAACAATATTAAAAAGGTAAACATATGTTTTATTAAGTTTATTTTCGTCAACAGTTCCGTCAGCCACCACAAACACCTTTCAAGAATGAGTATTAAATTAATTACCCCTGCAGCGCGTGTCCAATAACTCACTCGGAGGCTGAACCCCTAATTACTAGTGCAAGACGTAGGTGCCGGTGGAGCTGTTTGAAATAAAAATTGGACAGACTGACGTGTTATCTTCTATATGAATACTTGCTTAAGTACGTATAGGTCGTAGTATCGTATTTCCCAATGACATAAAAAACTGGGGAAGTAATGAGTTACTCGTATATCTTTGTTAACACACAGCTCCGTTCAAAATAGCTGAATGAATTTAGTTCTTTTTTTCGTGATTTACATGGAGCACAAACTTTTTCATCCCGAATTATAAAGAGGGCGTTCTAGAGAACCAAATTCCACTAGGGTGTGCAGTACCTAACTAGTGTGTAAACGTGAATTAATGTAAAACCGCCCAAGTGCGAATTGGTGTCCATTTTTTTATTTATTTATGTTGTCATGACCTAAGCAAGCAAGCAGGTGGCCCACTTAATGTAAAGCGGTAACCTCTGTTATAGAAACAGCATTTCGTCACAAGTAACGAACTGCACTGCGCCTGTCACCCCAAGACATACAGTTGTCGAGTCTCACGGGCCTGTAATTTTACTGCCTCTCAAGGACTGCTGCCGAAATGCACTGTTAGGTGCTTGGCGATAAATTTTATATTGAGGGTGGTAGCTAGCCAGGCGGGCATTCGCAAAATGCCCTCCCATTCCCATCATACGGTGAAGCTCAAGCCGGCGGTGGGGATTGAACCATGGACCTGCGGCACCGCAGTCAATAGCTATAACCACTCGGCTATCATTGCTTCAAATTACCTATATTATCCGTACCAATATAGAATGTACCAAGAAATTGTAATATTTTTCATACAGATCGAGATCCTTGCGGGAGTCCAAACTGCATTTGACCGGTTTATAGTATTTGGTGTTGTAAGCTTGATATTGGAATATTATCGTTTATACGATAGATCAAAAAGAAAAAGCGTTAAATAATCTCGACTATTGTATGGAGACCCTCTTTTATTCTAAACTTTTTCTTATGATTATTATTTTTATGTGTTATGCAATCCGCTTTACTATAACGTTATATTCTGTGAAAATTTCAACTGACATCTACATTCACTCCCACTTTCACTAACCCATACCCTAGCTCCTACTTTACCCTAATCTTTGCCTATCTTATAGCCCTATACTTTTACCCAAATGCTTACTTACTCCTACCCTATTTTTTACCATTAGTCCCCCACGACAATAATATTTTATAAGATATATATGATTTATTTATTAAGATACAATTTCAATCAATAAAAACATAGAGGGCCTGTTTCAGAATGTATATGTGTAAAGTTAGTTAGTTCGAGTTATACTCGCAGAATATACTCGAACATTCTGAAACAGGCCCTGAATCTCATAATTATTAATTCCTCATATATAAATCTTATATTATTGTAAGAATTTGTGTGATAAACAATAAAGTATTTATTTAGTTCTAACATCTGGCAACAATCTATGCATGCTTTATATAGTCTCTGGTTAAGAAAAATGTATGGCGGAAGCCAGTCGTGTAACGTATTACTAAAGTGATTAATAAAGTCCAAAATATTGCCTAATTAACAGTCTCATTTATTGCTACTGTGCCCTGATCCGCTGCCCCATCCCCTCTGACAGGTTATGGGCCCAGGGTACGAAGATCAGCAGCAAAAACGAGAACTGTGTTGTTGCGTTGTGTGAAGGCAAGTCGAGTTAAAATTTCAAGATGGAGAAGTTTAGTACAGGCACCAAGTTGTTAAGTGCAAATAACTGGAGTACATGGAAGTTCCAGATCAGAATAATGTTACAAGCCCTGGAATTATTTGGATTGGTCGACGGTTCGGAAGCAATCAAGAAGGATTGCGATGTTTGGAAAAAACGTGACAACAAGGCCCAAAGCATTATCGTTACGAATGTAGACGAAAGTGTTCTCGTACACATAATGAACACAACGACTGCGAATGAAATGTGGCTCAAGCTATCAGCGGTATTCGAACGAAAATCAAGTACATCTTTGCATTTGGAACAACAAAAGTTTTTTATGTTGAAGTGTGACAATGAAGATATAACCTCATTCTTGTCGAAGTTAGAAGAAATTAAGGGCCGAATTAGCCAACTTGGAGAACAAATATCAGAAAAAATGTTCATCACGAAAATATTACTGTCGTTACCGGAAAAATACAAACATTTTGTTGCTGCATGGGAGTCAGTTCCTCAGGCAAATCAGACATTGGATGAGCTCACAGCGAGGCTTCTGGTGGAAGAAGAAAGAACGACAGGTGTAGACACTCCTTCATCATCTGTGGCACTAACTACTAAAAGTGATAAAGGCAAATCTAAGTGTTTTTTGTGTGGGAAGAGTGGCCATATCAAGAAAAACTGTAAAAGCAAAATAGTGTGTCATTATTGCAAGAAACCAGGACATTATATAAGTGAGTGTAGGGTGCATCAAAATAAAATGACCAGTAATGAAAACAAGCACATCGAGAAAAATAAGTCTAATGCATTCATAGCATCAATTTGTGATGACAACCAGTGGGTGGTGGACACCGGTGCAAGTGAGCACATGTGTTTCAAAAGGGACATGTTTGCAAAATATACTGAACTTAAAACACCAAGAAAAATTGTATTGGGTGATGGAAATGAACTTGATGCGCTCGGTCAAGGTATTGTAGAACTGTCTGCATTTGATGGGAACAAGTGGATTAAGACCACTTTGTCAAATGTACTGTTTGTGCCAAAGCTAACAGTAAATTTGTTTTCTGTAAGGAATGTTATGGACAAGGGCTATCAAATGATTATGAACAGCAATGAATGTAAAATCATTAAAAATAATGCTGTGTGTGCATTGGGCATCCGAAGAAATAAGCTCTTTGTTATGAACTTTACTGTAGATAGTTCAACAGTTGCTGCCATCAGTGTGAAAAGGGACAGCACTGATAGTCTTAAAACTTGGCATGAACGTTTAGGACACCAAAACTATAACCATGTAAAGAAGATTTTGGATATGAAAAACATATAATATGAAGGTGAAAGTGAAAAAAATTGTGAAGGATGTTTAGAAGGAAAAATGCATAAACTACCATTACCTCAAAGTGACAGTAGAACTACTCAGACATGTCAGCTGATCCACATGGACTTGTGTGGACCCATGGAGACTACTTCGCTTGGCGGGGCAAAATATTTCCTTCTTATCAAAGATGACTATTCAGCGTTCAGACATGTATACTTTCTTCAAAATAAGCATGAGGTATTCGAGAAAATAAAGTTATTTGTGAACAAAGCAGAAAAGGAAACTGGAAATAAAATTAAGATAATAAGAACAGATAACGGAACAGAGTTCATCAATAAAGATGTGAAAAGGTTTCTGGAAGAAAGAGGAATTAGACACCAAACTTCAGTGGCGTATACACCAGAACAAAATGGTAAAATAGAGAGAGATAATCGTACTATTGTAGAGTCAGCAAGGTCAATGCTACTATCGAAAAATCTAAACAAAAACTTGTGGGCTGAAGCTGTAAATACTGCTACATTCATATTGAACAGAACTGGGAAGAGCAGTGTGCTGGACAAAACACCTTTTGAGATATGGTATCAGAAGTCATATGATATAAATAACCTGAAAGTTTTTGGCACTGAAGTGTACATACACATACCAGATGTGAGACGAAGGAAATGGGACTCCAAATGTACCAAAGGCATATTTGTTGGATATGGAGAATCGGGAAATACAGAAACTAAAGGATATAGGATATTTGTACCAAACACAAATAATATAGAAGTTAAGAGGGATGTCATATTCAAAGAAGAGAAGTTAGAACAAAGAAATACATCAGGTATACTGCAGGAAATACACAAAGATAGTATAGAGGATGTACAGTCAGAAAAGTCATCGGATGATGAGTACGAGGTGCCAGAAGAACAGATCTTGACTATAACAGATATAGAAGAATCTACATCTGCTAGAGAAAGTGAAGTGAGAGGTAAGAGACTAACAAGAAAGCCAATATGGCATAATGACTATGATACAAATTTTTTATGTGTGATGGCAGAACCAACTACTTATGAAGAGGCGATGAGAAGTGAGAACTCCGAGCAGTGGCAGGAGGCAATGGTTAAAGAGCTAGATGTTCTGAAAGAAAACAATACTTGGACTGAAGTACCTGTACCAGAAAATAAGTCAGTAATAGACAGTAAGTGGGTGTACAGAGTCAAGTATGATGAAAATGGACTGGCGTGTAATTTTAAAGCTCGTCTGGTTGCACGCGGCTTTCAGCAAGATGACAGGTTTGAAGCCTATGATATTTATGCTCCTGTAGCTAGATTAAGTACAGTTAGAGTCATGTTAGCTATTGCAACGAAGTTAAAACTTCCAGTATATCATATGGATGTATGTAGCGCATTCTTGTATGGTGAAATTGATGAGGAGGTATATATGAAACCACCTAAAGGTACAGTTTGTAATAAAAACATTGTTTATAAGCTAAATAGGTCATTATATGGGTTAAAAAAATCACCTAAGTATTGGAATATTAAATTTGATTCTGTTATAACTAAGGAAGGCTTTGTCAGATCTGAAAATGATTTCTGTTTGTATACAAAATGTGATAAAGATAGTAAAATGTACCTAATATTATTTGTTGACGATATCTTGTTATGCGGTTCAGATGAAATGAAAGTTTCAAAATTAAAAATGTATCTAAATGCAAATTTCTGTATGAAAGATCTTGGACTTGTAAACAACTATTTAGGTATATTAATAAAACAGGATTTGGAAAAGGGTGTAACAGAGTTAAGTCAGAAAAATTATTTAAAATTAGTTTTGAGTAATTTTCAAATGTTAGAGTCAAAACCTAAGTGCACTCCTATGGAAAATAAATTTCAACTTGTTAAGCCTGAGGTCAATGATCCATATTATGAGAAAAAGTGTAGAAAAATGCTGGGCTGTCTCATGTATGCTGTGCAATGTAGTAGACCAGATTTGTGTTATGCAGTGTCATATTTGTGTAGATTTCAAAACTGTGCTGATGAAAACTTGTATAAAGCAATTAAGAGAGTATTAAGATATGTTCAAAACACAATTGACCTAAAACTTATATTTACATGCAAAAATAACTCAGATATGTTATGTTGCTATGTGGACTCAGATTGGGGTAGTGATTTAAACAGCCGTAAGTCAACTTCAGGTTTTTTATTTCAAGTGTATGGTTGTACCGTTGCTTGGTCATCAAAGAAACAACAAAGAGTCAGTCTTTCCTCAACAGAAGCTGAATGTTATGCTCTTAGTATGGCTGTGGTAGAAGCTATCTGGCTGAGGAAACTTCTGAAAGATTTTAATATTAAAGATGAAACTCCAGTCATGATTTTTGTTGATAACCAGGCCGCTATAAATATAAGCAAAAGTCCTGAAAATAATAAAAGGGTTAAGCATACTGATATAAGATTTAATTTTATAAAGGAGAATATAGAGGGAAACATTGTGATGTTAAAATATGTGCAAAGTGAAAATCAACTTGCAGATATTTTAACAAAATCATTGTGTAATGAGAAGTTTACTAAGTTCAGAAAGTGTATAATGTACAATTAGATTAATATAGGTCTACAATGATAATTAGAATATAGGTTATTATTTTTGTTTAGCTAGGGTTGCCACATGTTAATTAGTATTTTGGTGAGTGAAAATTTTAATTAAGATTTCGAAGTTTTTAATTGGTTTGATAGATACTTTATTGAGGGGGGGTGTAAGAGTTTGTGTGATAAACAATAAAGTATTTATTTAGTTCTAACATCTGGCAACAATCTATGCATGCTTTATATAGTCTCTGGTTAAGAAAAATGTATGGCGGAAGCCAGTCGTGTAACGTATTACTAAAGTGATTAATAAAGTCCAAAATATTGCCTAATTAACAGTCTCATTTATTGCTACTGTGCCCTGATCCGCTGCCCCATCCCCTTTGACAATTATAACAAAATCAATCAAAGACAATTAAATTATAGATACGTGCTTAAAAAAATAATGCTATTAAAACTATCTTAGTATAATATTTACCGAAATGTACAATGTGCGCTTTTGTCCAATACTGCATAATTGGGCAACCCAAATCTATTCTCCAGGCTAACAACTGCAGGAAAGTATTAGGGCTGCAAAGCACTCGGCAAAAACAAATAACTTGCATATGATTTCTGCAAAGCAATCAACAAACGCTTGCGCACACATCCCCGATGCGTTACAGTAGCGCGGCAGCCGCACCAGTGCCCTGAAAGCATTGTTGTTCTATTTGTACTGCATTAGCCACGCAGTGCGTTGTACGACTATTTACTGTTTAGTGGATTTGGCCCACAGACTACACGTGTAAAACGACTGTCATTACCTTATATGCTGGCTACATCGTACCAACTTACGGGCCAGCATATTCGCCCGTACTGACAAGACAAAGCCCTGCACTCCCCCCTCTCCTCCTCCTACCCTCAAATGATTAATTCAAAAATTGGGAAATTAGACTTACCGGACAATGAAATCAGCTATGTCAATGGTACATATTCTTCATAACATTTGAGCCTGAGTACAAATCAATACTTTTGCAAACAAAGAGATTATTTTTCCTAATTTCTTAATTTGTATAACATTATTTTTGTACCGGAAAAGTTTCCCGCGACATTATTTTACTCGTAAACTAGGGTGAAAAATAGTAATTAACTCACTTGAAACGGTAAAATTCACTTATATTATATAATTTTATCCGGACGTTTCAATTAATTTGCAGTGATCGTCACTGCGATCACTTTATGCTGAAATACCCCAAAACTGACATCACAACAAGGGACTCGAAATGGCTACCAGCGTGTAAAGCGGTACACCAGTTGTGCACCACTATAACGTCCTATTGACGCCTGGGCCGCACGGCCTCATCGTATAGTAATATTTCGCGTAAATACAGATAGTGGCGGCGTTAAAATGTTCACCTGTGTATGTTTGGTGTTAGCAGCCTATGATTATGGTTATGCTCAAGCAAACCAGAGAACAAAGTGTAGTTGTAGATGTAATCAAATACAAAGTTTTAGAAATGTTTAATTTAAATTCATTAATGATCATAAATGCGAGTGCATCTGTTGTGGATCTGCGCTTCGTGAAACCGAACTGATTCTCATGCAATAGGTATATTACGCTCATTGGAACTAGATCAAAAGTTGTTCAGAGAAAAACAACCTGACTCGTGATTAAATCTTCGCCATTAGGTTGGGTCGTATAGTATATATCCGTCCAACCAATATAAATAGCCCCCCAACCAATATAACCGTAACCTACCATAACCTGATGATCCGGCAAGGAACTCAGAGAAATTTTGTCAGAGGCAAGGAAAAAAGTTTTCAGGAAACAGTACAATAGTGCTTTCATTTTGTAGATCCATAGAGTTATCGCAAAGACATAAACTACCTCTCCAAGAATGCAGACTTGTATAAATAACGAGGGCAAATACTTTTTGGGCAATCACGTAAATATATTATTTCGTAGTATAAAATGTGTTTTATTTTGTCAATATAATATGATGTTAATGTAATAACTGCATCAGCCGGATCATCCACTGCTGAACACAGCCTCCCCTATTTAGTGTACCTAAGTGCCAGTATTAGTTACATTATAAACTCAATGCTGGTGAATTTAATCTATTATGTGACGAATGTAGCATAATTTATTTTTGACCTTGTCATTCCGAGTTTGCACTGGCAAAGTTTATTTGTTTGCTACCGACGATATGTAGGTACCTGTCACTGTGATCTGTTTGAATGAACCTCTGCCTATAACAGATGCATTTCAGCGACGAATTGCACTGTCCCCGTCACACTGAGACGAACAGTAGTTAGGTCTCATGTGCCTGTAATTTTACTGGCTCTCAAGGACTGCTGCCGGAACACACTGTTAGGTGCTTGGCGACAGATTTTCTACTTGAGGGTGGTCGCTAACCAGATGAGGACCTTATCGAAATCTTCATTGAAGATGATAGCTGTCAAACTAAAATTGGAGAAAGTCTAAGAAACTTTAAATCTTAAACAACTAGTTTCTTTTCAAAAGTTATAGATCTCGACAAGATCTTCAATTCAAATGACAGCTGTCAAACTAAAAAAGAACATACCTATTTAAGAAATGTATTAATCTTTGACCACTAGTTTGTTTAAAAAAAGTTAACGATCTCACCGAGATCTTAGTTTTAAATGACAGCTGTTGGACTGAAAAATAATTTACCTAGGAAACAATTGATCCTAGACCATTACTTTTTAATAAAAGTTTTAGATCTCATTGATATATTAATTTCTAATGATAGCTGTCAAACTTAAATGGGCTTTATCTCGGAATCTACAAATCCTAGACCACTAGTTTCTTTTTCAAAACGATAGATCGTATAGAGATATTTTGTTTCGGATGATGGATTATTTTTTGATGACAGCAATCTAATTTGTATATATCCATAAAACAGGTGGACCACCGGAAGACAAATTTACTTATGGTACAGCCAGGAGAACTATGTACCTAGGTTGACGACGGGCAGTGACTGAGTTATTGCTAATCGATTAAAATTAATATTGTAAATTTTTAACTTGAATATACTTTTGACAAAAGTAGGGAAATAATAGTTTATATAAGTAATGTGTAACGTAAAACTTTATTTTTGTAATAGAGACGATAGTTTGTTTCCGAGAAGGTCGGCGTCCAAATTACAGGGCTTGTGGACCGCACCGCCACGTTCCGAAACTACTCAACCTTACCCAAACACTCGAATTAGCTTGTAATGACTACGATCTACTTTTTTCTAAAGTAGTGTTGTATTGAACTCACTTGTTTGATTTTTAATCTATGATAGTGGATTGTGGCACAAAGAGAAAAATAGCAGATAGGTATCTAAAACAGGACTATCATTTCATAGTTCTTAATACTTAGTAAAAAACATTATAAACACAAATTATTATAGTACATGTCATGGAAATTATTACAGCTGTTTTTGACAATGTTATTACAATTACGTAATATGTACCTACTTATAAAAATATTGCTCGTTTACAAAATAATGCTTAATCGTCATTAGTAGATGAAAGTCACCAAATATGGTATGGTATCCTAATATGGAATAGCTTGATATCTCCTAAACCATAATTTTAAAACGCAGCATACGACCACCTGAATTAACAAACATTAATTAACTATTTCATCAAACACTATTGTGAACTTTAAAATATCAATTCTCACATTTTGTTCATATTGAGATTCATATACAAAATCACAGTGATTAATGTTTAAGACATACCTACCAAACTATAAAGAATGATTAACGTCATGTTAATACGGCTACTCTATACTAGCAAGTAGCAATAACAAACGAGATGTGTTTTGTACAATAAAAAATCCTATTAGTCGGGCGAGTGAGCCCAAACACTGAACAAAAACATACTCTCATACCCACCTACACAAACACGAATCGCTACCAATAATTACCGTTTATTAGAGGAGTAAAGGGTGGAATAAAGCGCATTCCACACTAGCGCGCCGCCGCCGCAGCCTGTACAAGCTACATTCGGTAGTGCGTGTCACAGGTCGTGTCTAAACTCATCAATCTTGGCTCCATTTAATTTTAGAATAGAATATGCATCGTGAAAAGCCGCCGTTGGAGCCGAAACAAAACGGTCTCGCGTGCACAATGGGCCGAGCGCCGAGCGCGGAGCGGACCCGCAAATGGAATATACGGGCCGCTCAGCCATTGTCGCTCCACAAAAGAAAGGCAATCATTCGACATGAATAAATATTTTTGAATAATGGGGCCGCGTTGCCTATAATGAAATGTTTTATGTATTGGAATTATCGCGTATAAATCGCTTTTGTATGTCCGCGTCGATTCACTTCCATGTAACCGTTTTTATTGTGCTGTTTCTTCGTACGTTGCCATGAGTTAATCGACCGTTCGAAGATTATCCGTTTTTGCCGCATTAAATAGATTACTTAAATAAATAAAATCGTGCGTAATGTGAAGTTTCCTATTATTATCTGTAGCTTAATTAAGTTATAGATGCCGAGTCAGTTAAGCATGCTAAGCTAACTGAGCTGAATAAGCGGTTGTACTTGTATAATTATTGTACTCACGCGTACTTATCTACTCTGCGAGATAACATAGTTATTAAGAATCTATGAAATAAAAAACATAACCCTAAAACCTACTGACGCAATACGTGGAACGGTAACTCCGCATCAAATGAAAATCGCCCATTCTACTTTATTGATTTGGGGAGAGGGCAAAATCTAGGCAGAAATATGTTTCTTTGCAGATTCTATTTTAAATTTAAATATACATCGAATTTTCTATTTACATGTGGTTAATTCCCACCCTCAAGTAGAAAAGTAGTAGGCTATCACCTTAATTTCTGTTTGCAGCATAGTGCAGCTTTGTTCAAAGCCAGAACACGGACAGCCAATGTAGGACTTCTACAAAGATACAATTGAGTGAACAAGGAAATTTGAATCCTCAGCGCAGCGATAAGGTTTCAAAGGTTATGACACCCAAAGTAACTTTGATGCCAAGCGAAGAATGTAGAACTTCTACAAAGATAAAATGAAAAGTAAAATATATAGATATTTTTATGCAACTCTACAAAATTGTTATTTGGAGCGAGTACTTGAATTTCAACCTGAGGATCACCAGAATTCTAAGATAATAAAACCGCGAGCAAAACGAGTGAACAAGGAAATTTGAATCCTGAGCGCAGCGATAAGGTTTCAAAGGTATATGGTAATACCCAAACTAGCTTTGATGCCAAGCGAAACGCATTGGATTTTATACACGTAATTATATTTATTTATTTCCAGCTTAGCCTAGCCAGATAAGAAGTATGAGTAGATATTACATAACATAGATAAGAGTAATTATCAGTCACCCAAATTATAAAAGCTCTAGATACAATGTAAAACAAAACAAACTTAGTATATGACGAACAGCTTAATTTATTTAGGATAATGCACATAAATTTGACTTGACTACTGCCCATTGCACAATACTAATGTTATTATAAATACGTTCTAGGTGTAAACAAAGTTTAATTTAATTGTTAGAAATTATACATTTTAAAGCCTAATCAAGTAAATTTATTTTTTATGTCATTCTTTTGCATTGTTTCTGGTGATTCGTTTTTCCGGTCAGTTTCCGAATCGAATGGCATTAATTATGGTTGTGATGGAGTGCACCGGAACGAAACGCGGCGGGAGCGCGACTGGAGAGTAATAGGATAGTGTTGCCATCGTACGAATTTTCCCCTGTATATTATAAATGTAAAAAATATATCTATATGTTTCTTCAAATGTCTCACCTGTGTGTCTTCTAAGGCCGAAAGGAATCGAGCGATTCCATAAACCAACATACACATTTACATTAACTTTCTTTGAATTCTATGAATTCGAACTCGTCTGGCAGTGTCTGCCATCTGATACTGCGATCCCCCAGCAGCCTGCCAAGCGTGGGGATTATGGCAAATACCCCCTTAATAGGGTAGTCTGTGTTCAGCAGCACGACCTGGCAGTACAGTACATTAAAATAATCAAATATTTTAATAACAGCAATGGACTCATGGATTTGGCCAAAGTACATTCTGAATGTATACATGGTTATTGGTAAAATGCTAACAACTTCTTAGGGTTGACTTCTGCTAGTTCTAAGAAACATTTTGAGATATTATTTTTTTATTTTCTTTTGTGTTTTTTTATGTATTTTTTGCCGAATAAGCACGACGGCCACCTGATGTCAAAAGTCTCCGTTGTGCCCGTAATGTATTATTGCATATTTTTATTACTTTGCTCGATGTAAATATTTAAAAGGACAACGGTGTTTGTTGTCCAGTGTTGCCACGACGCGGCGGGCTCTCTATGCTCGGAGTAGGCATTAAAAAACCAAAAAAAATAAAAAAAATATATATATTTATTCAAAACAAAAAAATATCATCTCATATTATTTATTTATTTATTTATTTAGTTACCCATCTATTCATTCTTATTCATAGGACTAGCAGAAGTCAACCCTAAGAGGTTGTGAGTATTTTACCAATAACCCGGTATATTGTTTTTTATATATTATATATTGAACAAATAATGTAACTCGATACTAATGAGAAAAATATATGTACGCGTCTGGCAGCACCGGCTAGGGCTCAGAGGACCGGCCGCGGCCTCACGCTCCTGCACCAATAAATCAATTTAATCTAATTTAATTTGAGGCGAGCTTCCTCCGTCCCAGCCCGGCTCTGGAGTCACGCAATCTTCTACTCAATGATATTATGTAATCACTTTTCAGGATTTGAAACGTCTGCTCTTTGCAATGACTCCTTATCGTAGTTAATATTTACGAATACTACATTTCTGAATGAGATATGTGTAAGTATCTTTCTATACGTATTTTATATTGCAGAAAGGTTAGATTTTGGTCGCAACGATACCTAATGATTGCCGGAACAAACTCAGTTGGCGAATATTTTTAACCCTTTTTATGTATAAATAATAGGTTCGCGTTTGATCACCCCGCCTTATGTTAGGCATTGATGTGGTCTAATGTAGTGCACGCTTATACTTAGAAGAAACCTATTTACTCTCGATTTTAAAACACCCATGTTGTGTCCATCGGGAAAACCTGACCACGGTAAGGAGTTCCAATCTTTCGCAGTACGCACGAGAAAAGTGCAAGCGAAGTATTTTGTACGAGTCATGGGACTATTAACTATGTATGGATGGCGCCATACACAAACAAAGGCTTGTCTGGACGTCCGATGGAACAAGGGAGAAGGCGGAACTAAGTCGTGCAGTTCTTGTGCTTACCTACTTTTCGAGGTTTTGCAGCTGAGTCTCCCCCAGAAAGTCACTGCCTATTGGCGCGTCTCTCAATCGACTTAAATGCTTCAAACTGGTTTTTGGCAGAGGTGAGAACATTACTCAAAACAGGACCTTACTTGATTACGCTTTGTACAAAGTTAGCATCTGTTCCGGTGCAAAGTCTCACTTTTGAGATGATGCCAAGTTTTTTTTTGGCTCACTGTGCCTGATATTTTATATTCACGATTACAGAAGATATACGAATATAGCAAGGAATCCTCCTCCGCGCTATTTGGTCTGGCAATTGGCAGGTTATTTTTTATTTCCAATTAGCAGTTTCAGGTTTATATATCAGAATTGTCTGATTCTCCTTGGGATGTCCTGAAAGCGTCGTTAACCTAGTCACGTCTACGCACGTTGACATATTGTGTAGCTGAGCATTAACATAGCTCATTGCGACCTTTTACGTCCTTATTAGTTGGCAGAATTCTCAAGAAGGGCTAACTTTCGACAGGCACCCGTGTATTTAGCATTGTAGTAATTGGTGTATATTTTACTAAGGTAAATTTGTACTGAAATATAACTTAAAACAATCATAAAAATGTTAATAGAAAATCCTTCATATTTGTAGTAATTTTAAACTACCTCCTATCACCCGTTAGGCTTATGGTAGGGCGGCATTTGCTTTAACAGTGGACGTTATAGCTGGTGATGTGAATCTTGTCTACAGTAAGTTGTACGTGAATAAGTTAGAAAAAGTAGGAACTTACTGTTACAAAATGAAATCAAACTGTGCTTCTATTGGGAACTAGAAGATCTTCTAAATAAATCAAATACCCGTTCAGGAATGTAATGTGTTCAGTATCTCACAATGAGAATACCAACAAGCGAGCTACCGTTCTTCGAGCGACCACACAGACGGCCCGTCACGATTCCAATGAGAACACGATGACACCCTTGAAATGCGTCTAATGGACTGATTTATAGAGCAAATTAAACATTTGACTTGCCGTGAATTCGACGCTGAGTGGATCCGTCACGCACGGACACCAGCCGGGCCGGACGCGAGCCGTGCCGAGAAATTTGTACATTCGCGTACTGCACCAAAGAAAGTAGGTTTTTAAATAAGCTAGGTCGATGAATCCTTACTACTAAGTACCCAACGGTATGTAGCAGCTACTCTTTGGGACTAGTTCCCATTCCAGCTTAGGTTAGCTCTGTTTACCATCTCCGACCACATCGTCATTATTTTTAATATTTTAACTAAGTGCTACTAAGGTATATTATATATATACTATACTAGCAGACCGTCGAACTTTGTTATGCCTCAAAGGCAATAAATGAGCAGATTTTGGATTTTATTAAGTTGAATTTTTCAAAGAATAATAAAAAAAAAAACAAGTATTTTAATGATTCTTTATTGGCCATGTATTTTGATGCATGGGTTGCTCTCTTCAATGAAGCACCATCATGGTCCGGAAGACCCCCTGCGTTATTTGTGAACATGCCACATATAATTGACCATGGGAAAAACATAGATTTTCTAGATTCAGGCCACAAACTTTCAAGGATTGGCCTTGTGATCATGGCGAATGCAAGACGGATCGGAAATTGAAGACTTACAATTTTAGTTATATGACAATATTTGTTTAAATTACGCATGAGTAGAAATGTCTTAATCAAAATGTGTTTCGCGTGCAACTTGAATTCTCCTGTGTGCACCAAATATACCTAGGAACTTTATAAGTGCAATCAATCAGTGCATTGATTGCACTGGTAAGAATCAGTGCAATCAATTCCCTATAATGTTTGCCCAGCGTGGCATGTCCTTTGACCACTTTTTATTTATATTTATATATAATAAGTTGTCTAAAGTTTATATTTTTTGTTAGTAAGTGATGATGTGTTCGAAAATTGTTGTAGCAAGCTAACACTGGAATGGTAACTTGAACAAATCTCAATGGCAGCAGCTGGGAAACAATTATTTACATATACGTACAGGTAGTTAAGCCTAATGAGCATTTTATAAAATGCCCACCATACTGTGAAGTGCAAGTCCGTACTGTATCAGCCGAATCGTCCACTGCTGAACACAGCCTCCCCTATTAAGGGGGTATTTGCCATAATCCCCACGCTTGACAGGCGTCTTGGGGATCGCAGTGTAAGATTGCGGTTCTTTAGAACACGCTGCTGCCCACCTTGTAGTATTTTTTCCTTAGTCGCCTCTTAGGACACCCACGGTAAGAAATGGGGAGGTGCAATATAATAACCCGTCACCCCACGGGGGGGGGGGGTGAACAACGCAAACCAGGAATATAATTCAATAGTAAATTACTTTCCTAACCCACCTTAGAAACTCTGTGTTCGAGTGTACATATCAATGCACTACTGGTAGTTGCAGCTGATTAATACGGAGCTGCCGCTACCGCCTTGCTCCAGGTTTTTTCGACGACGCGCGTGTCCGTGAGAACCAATTTTAGCGTCTCTATAACGGTCCATTGAACTAAGCAACGAAATAAACTATTTCTTAAACATAAGCTAGTGCGGTCAAAACTAGATTAACCATCCCAGTATTATACCAAGTCAGGGTCCAGGAACCAACTTTTGGAATTATCAAGTATCTCTGCGATTCACCGATATGATCTAGGCTTAACTGCGCAGATAATGGTACTGTTGTTCCTCTTAGAAGCCACATTACTCCCTTAAACAATGCTTCTATGCTCAAAATAGAATCTCGTATAGAGCTGCACTTAGCAGGACTTTATAACTAAGTACCAATCATATTTCAAATCAGGATTTAGTTAATAATACCTTTTTCTGTAACATATAGCCGTGTATTAATGTACTGTGTATTGGAAGGATTAATAAACTACATAAAGTCTAGATAGATAAGCCAGAACAGTGATACCATAAGATAGATCTTACAGTGTCACTGTTGATTGTAATTCTAATAATAAAAGTATACTCACACAACCGATATTTAAACAGCGAACGTATGTTGTTTCAAAGGTAGGTTAATTTGTTTCACATGTGGTTGATTACAATTTGGATGGATATGGTTTATCTGTTGATAGAAACACCAAGGCTAAGAGGAAATAGGATTTACCGCACTATTCGGCGAATTAGCTATGGAAAGATATTTTTTCCGAGTTCGCTAGTTTTATATTATCGAGTGCTACAGTTATTTAATTTAAAATACAATGTAGGTATCCCACTATTTAAAAAGAAACTAGATTAGATTCGCAAAATCAGCAGACCGTGAAAATAAATATGTTTTCTTCTGGTTTTGTTGTCGTCTGTTTACTGGTTGTTTATTCATCTTTCCTCCTATATAGATATAAAACCACCGTAGTGCCAATAGACCATTATGTGAATCATGATTTGCTGGAATCTCTTTATATGATACCTCTTATATATTTATACAATACATATAATGGTACTCTTTGCAAATTTAGTTCCGATACTATCTGGCCCTACCCATGGGGTGCCGGGCTAGAATGTCACTCCTCCATCTCCACTCGTTGGTGTAAAAGGCGACTAAGAGTAACAGCAGAAGGTGGGCAGCAGCGTTTTCTGAGAAACTGTTATCTCACACTGCGATCCCCAAGACGCCTGCCAATCGTGGGGATTAATGTCAACCCCCCCCCCATAAGGGCAGGCGAAACCTATACATAAATTTAATGTCAAGGATACCTGCTGAAACGCACCTTTCGGTGCTTGGCGACAGATTCTCTAAATGATATAAAATAATTTAAAAACTCCTGATATCCTTTTTTCTAAATCGTATTTTTGTTAATAATAATTCAAATACACATCACAAAAATGATATACAAGGTTATTAGTAAATGCTAACAACCTCTTAGGGTTGACTTCTGATAGTCCTAACAAACATTTTGAGATGTTTTTTTTTTATTTATTTTTTGTGTTTGTCTATGTGTATTTGACGGAATAAGCACGAAAACCACTTGATCTTAAAAGTCTCGTGTGCCTGTAATTTATTATTTCATATTTTTTATTACTTCCGCGCAAAGAACCCCGCCGCAGCAACACTGGACCGCACCGCGTTCTTTTGAATAGAGTTTTGAATATTTACATCGAGCAATGTAATAAAAAATATGAGACTATTAAGATCAGGTGGTCCTCGTGCTTATCCAGTCAAATACAAATAAAAAAACATTAAAAAAAGAAAAACTCCAAATGTTTGTTAGGACTAGTAGAAGTCAACCTTAAGAGATTGTTAGCATTTTACCATTGTAAATCAGGCTGCAGCGATGTGGATGAAACCTGGAATATGGGTACATTAGGTCCTGGATAAACACATAGGATACTTTCAACATTAATATCATCACTTTTATATATGTGAAACCGTGGGTGCAGCTTGTATAATAATTAATAGTACAGCTGCTTTACACAAAAAAAGGTATCAATGTACATATTCAGTATAAGTACGACTATAATATAGAATTTGCTAATATTTAATATGTTGTAGTACATAGGTACAAACTAAATGGATGGATGGAGTAGATGGAGACTGGCTTGTCCAAATACTGAATTCGCAAAAAATTTTGTAATCTCACAATCAGCCCCTATGCGAGCTAGCACGGAAAGAGCTTTTAAATACGTGTCCTAGTATCGAAAATCGTGATCATATTCTCGCTGTGTCTGTGTGGGAATTTGGTGGTCTTTGGTTACAATCCATTCCTTCTTACAAAACTGGTAGCGTATATCCTTCCGCTTTTGGTCTCACTATTTGCTGACGCTTGGGTGCAGGGTGTTAAATTGCACATCACTGCTAGTTTTCTAAGGACAAGCGTGGCCAAGAGTGTGGATGCCGTTGTTTTTACAGGCAGATGAGACTTAAAACTTGATGTCTCAGGGTGATGAATGACTTGTGACAAACTGCAACTGTTAAAGGCATAGGTTACCGCTTAACACCAGGTGTTCCTCGTTCTTATTCTATCACGATAGCATGAAAAAACGCATTTTTAGTAAATGATTTACAGAACAATAGGTCTATAAGCCAGTATTTTTGGTCTATAAGTCAGATTTTGAAGGATTCAATAATCAGAGCACCGTTTCACTGTCAGTTTCTCTAAATTTAAAATTCTTCAAACTTAACTTCTTGTTTTGGGTATACTAAAATCTACATTCGTGTAACACTTACAATGACAATATCGAAAATATTATTCTATTCAATTATGTCTGTATAGAGAGCACCAAGTTACATGACGACTAAATCTGCATAAAGAACAAAAATATCAAATTAAGCTCTGTAATTCGCACGCTTTACATACATTTCAACTTTAGCTTGAACAGAGAACACTCCAGACGGACTCTTGCAGGCCTCATGTCATCATCGTCATCATTCATCATTTCAGCCGCAAGAAGTCCACTACTGTATATATACTTCCCCGATAAATAACTAAATAGAGCGGTTGGAAGCGGCCTGCATCCAGCGTCTTCCTGCGTCCTTAGTAATGTCGTCCGTTAATGGCCTCATGTATTCCGAAGAAATTCTTATCAGTGATTATCGGCAGCTGATCAGGAAATCGTAAGTTGGGCGCGCCTAGCCAGCTACCATTTTCTCTAGTCGAAATTAATATGACTGTCGCCCGCACCTAGTGTTGCGGCGGCTGACCGAGCCGGTACCCATCCTGCTCCTATACCTTACTGTATCAGCAGTATTGTCCACTGCTGAACACAGCCTCCCCTATTCAGGTGGCATTTGCCATAATCCCCAGCTCGGCAGGCTTCTTGGGTATTGCAGTGTAAGATAGCAGTTCCTCAAAAGGCGCTGCTGCCCACCTTCCCGAATGTTACCCTTGGTCGCTCTTATGACTTCCACGGATAGAGATAGGGGCGACATTCTAGCCTGGCACCCATGGGTCTATAACTAATAATATTACTTGCGACCATAATTGTAAGATTGTGGTTAAAGGTAACCCTATATTATATATATCAAAGGTAAAGTACTATAAAATGTCAAAGGTAAACATATACCATAAACGCAGTGACTCCGCAATGAATTTAGTTCCACTTCAAAGAGTGTTAGTCATCTAGCCCTCATCAATTATTTACCAATTATTCAATTCAAAACAAAGCAGATCTATGCTTTGTTATTTATTACTTAACGGTTCTGTGCTTCGAAGGTATATGTCGTCGGTCTCATATGATGACAAATGTTAAGCTGTGTCGGAGGCCGTAACATTGCTTGGAAACTCCGACACTTTGCATTTGGCGAATGCGTACCTGGATAACTATCACTCTCAAGTAGAAAAATCTGTTAACAAGCACTTAACAATGTGGACCGGCAGCTGTCCCTGAGAGCTAGTTCACATTCCAGGTTAAGCTAGCTTACCATTTTAACCACATCATCACTTACCATCAGGTGAGATTAGTTTTTTTTTTATTGCTGATAGGTAAGCCTTTGACCACAATCTCACCTGTTAGTAAGTTATGATGCGGTCGAAGGTGTTACCAGGCTTAACCTTAGAATTACTGGCTCTCAAGGACTGCTGCCGGAACACACCGTTAGGTGCTTGGGCATTCGCAAAATGCCCTTCCACCATGCGGTGAAGCTCAAGCCCGCGGTAGGATTTGAACCATGGACCTGCTGCGACGCAGTCCATAGTCAATGCCACTGAGCCATCTGCTTCAAAATCTGTCAAGCACCTAACAGTGTGGCCCGGCTGCTGTCCCTGTGAGCCAGTTTCCATTGTAGGTTAGGCCTGCTTACCATTTTCAGGTAAGATTACATACTTCAGGTGAGAACTTATGATGCCTAGCCAATAAGCAAAAACAATATACCAAGTAAAATACCTGAACGGAAAATAGGATATCTAATATACTATTATTCAATACATTAAAATATGATAATTGGATAAAAAGAAGTTTTATTAGCCCTTTTGTAATTTTTTTACAGGCAAGTCCAAGGTACATTTAATACATTATATATACTACTTAAATATATTAAATGGAAAAACTTAAGCGATGCCGCTTTAAGAAAGAAAAGGTTCAACGTATCGTTTGACAGTGGATCATCCAATATTTGTTATGTTAAGGATAACCAAAGAAATGTGAGTCGAAAGCACCCATTGTGTTTGTCACTGGTCTCGCCTCGCCGCGGACTGTAGTCGTTACAGTTCTTGGCATTTTAGTGTTGGTACACAGGATGATTTCTCTTACTTCGAAGTCAAAGGTATTTATTATTTTATTTAAAGCGTATTGCTAGCCTTTGACAACTATCTTACCTGATGGTAAGTGATGATGTGCATAAAATTGTGGTTCATGCTAACCTAGAATTCGAGAGCTCTTTATTTTAAGTCTTAAAGCTTAAAAAATATATAGAAATCAAAAAGAGGACGTATACTTAACGCCTTTTTATCATGAAAGATACACCGAAGTGTGTACTACCCAAGCCGATGTATCTTTCATGATAATACACGTGATTTGGGTGTTTTCGTGTATCTCTATTTCATACATTTTAGTACGTGATTGATAGGGTTGGCGCTGGAGAGTGCGCCATTTTTTTTTGTCCTCTGGTGGGTATGGCGACCCACATAACTACGTGTCTTCCCCGTCCCCGAAGTCTTACTAAAATATTACGCTCTAAGTATACTAACTTAGTATATAAGTACAGAACTAATCGGATGCTGGTACTTAGGTCTTTTTAACAAGAGTGCGTCTTGCTCGTACCATTGTAGTGTCAGTAATTCTGCCTTGACAATGCAGTGCTTAAGCACTGCTGTGTTTAGGCGTGAAGGATACTGTAATGCAGTAAAATCACTGGGTGAACGATACATAAGGACTAACGTCTTGGAGTGACAAGCGCAGTGCAGGTCGAGCAGAACAAGAAAGGTGACACTGCAACTGTAATTGGCATGCATGATGCCATCAGGCAGGTGACTTGCCATTAAGTATGCGCCGTAATTAAGAACCCATTAAACTAGTCGAGTGGTATAAAACGATGCTGTGGTATCTCAAGAAACTGGGTTCAATCCCCAGGCCCAAGAATTATTACAGATTTTATGAAACAGTCCGGAGTCTGGAACAGTATCTGATACCTGGCAAAATACTGGTCTTCTACCTATTTTATGTATGGGATCAAAACACATATGACGAAAAGTGGCTGTTTAGACACCTCTAGCCCACCCCTCCGGGAAATTGCATAAAGACGTGTAATTATGTCAAAAAGCTAAGTAGATACATTCGTAATTTATTCTCATTATTAATTCAAACCCTAAATATGACCTTATACATACTGCACAGAGACGAACTCAAGTAATTGAAGATAATGTCTTAATAACTTAATTTTTTCTGTCAAAAGTTATTAAACAGCCACCTTTATCAGTAAAAGTAACGCTCAAAAAACCAACTGCAGTTATGTTGGTAACTCAATCACAAAAAATAAGATCTTGATCTGCACCAGACCGTACAAATTATACATTTTGAGTTGATTTTCAAAATCTTTGTATTTGTTATCTGTTATTTTAATAGCTGTGAATTTAACTTATAAATTAAGAATTTTGACGTAAGTTATTATTTGTGTTGCTTTCGATTTTATTATATGCTTTCGTGATACATATTTGGTACAGCGTGTTTGTTTTTATTTTAATATGGTTTGCATAGTAATGCTAAGTAACTAAATAAGAAGTTAATGTAATTACTAAAGGAATATGATTCTTTACTTTTTCCCAAGATTAAATGGACATGTAAGCTCTATTTTTTTAAATCGTACCTTTTTCCGTTTGGTTATATAATGGAAACAATTCCAGTCAAATATATATGATTGTTATATACCAACAGAAGGAAAATACAGTTTATTATCGAATGATAAAAAAATATGCTTTAATTTCTTACTTTTCGTTAAATATGGGAAAAATCTTGAAAATCTAAATTCGACATATACTACATACTTACGTGACCTTGCGTATCTGCCATTGGGTTATCCATCGTATTATATCGATATATCGGTAACTGATTGGCTTCGCCCTCGTACATTACGCAGTTCTTTTCTTCCTACGTTCCTCGTACTTTACCATATTCTTTTTACAGTACTAAGTAATTTAAAAGGAATTGTTTTTTCAGCGTACATTATCCATGTTATGTTACCGGTTACCGGTAATCTAGGGAGGAGTTAGATGACGTTATATTTACGATGAGTAAGACTTGATGAAGGCGATAGTCGTTCACAAATGGTTATATAGAGAATATAAAGATAATGAAACAGCCCCCTTTATCATATCATGACTGCAGACGATACGCTTATGCCATTAGACCAACAAGTCGTTATGTTCAAAATAAAAAAGAAAATTGATAACACAAAATCTTAAAATAATCATTGCTGAAAAGACATTTGTTTTTATTTTCCTTCCCTTTTTGCTTTGCTGACGCTATATATAAATATTGCAAAAGATACTGCCACATAACGACTCCTCATAAAATCCCTCAAACTGCTCTCGCTACTGAGCGTGCCAAAGAAATATATAGTGACAAGTAGTAGTAACAATAACAAGGAGGTTACAAATGCAGTTTATAGTATGCAAATCTGTTTCGAAATGCAGTTTATAGTATGAAAAGTATTAAAACTATATAATGTATTTTATTTTGCAGTATCTATTTTATATTTTGCATTATTTATTTTATATTTTATTAAGTAGGTTATATGCACACGTTAAGGTATAAGCTTATTAAGATATTTAGTATAAGTATTTACATTACTCAATACTATGCATTATGCACTTGTGCTTCTCCGCATGGCGGAAGGGCATTTTGCGAATGCTCGTTTGGCTAGCTTAAACCTCCATGTCAATGGACATGTATGTATTCAGCGTAGGTTTGCTTGCCTGGAAGATATTGTTGCCTAAGGCCGTTCATTGTGTCTAAGATATATTATTTTGTAACTAGTATCTAGTAATTATATCAAGTGTTATATATAGTAATTATATAAGTGTTTATATATCTATCTATAGTCTAAAAACCCTTGAATTCTGGACGGGCAGATTAAAAAAATACTGAAAATACCTTTGGCTCCTCCTGTACACAAACAATTGAGAGTGGCCGGTATTGTCGTCTCAATAATACTCATTTGGACATCGACCGATCCATTGTCAGAGGCTTCAGTGGGCTCTACAAGAAATTGCACTCACCTTCTTGCAACGTAGGCACCATTATTTGAAGCAAAGAAAATGAACATGGACTTATATTAAATCGCTTAAAATCTACTTAAAAGTAAGGAGAATAATTTTGATACATATTTATATTTTATAACATCCAGATAAGTTAGGGCCTTTTAGTATTTGTTAGTCCTACAAAAAATAGAAAGTAGTCTTAATTGGGCTTTCTTCGTTAGTATGTTTTATGTATTTTGTTTAACTTAAGAGACCTGTAAAATCCAGTAGAGCGCATGCAAATGCTCATTTCGGAGCTATGTGTCAACCATATGAAATATGTGCATGTTACTAATGGTTTGTTGATCATAGTCTCACATGATAGTAGGTGATGTATTTTTTACATTGGTCGTACTAAAACCCTATTCGAATATCATATAAATCTGTTCACAATGCCAAGAACATAATCAGGTTACAAAAGAATGATTTTCTCAGTTTAGAAAAAAACGGAGAAAATCATTCTTTTTCAAAGTCGCTTAAAGCAGGCTCTGCTTTGCTTTGCTAATAGGTAGAATACAGACTCTACTTGTTATATCTCTATATATTATACCTAGGACCAATATTTAACCAAAAAATTGAGAATACAATAGAATTCTTAAACAACGGTACATTATTACAACAAAAATAAATTTATTTTATTTTTAAATTTTACAAGCTAAGATCTAAAATAAATTCTTGGTACTTATTTTATTGAATATCTACTAATTGTTGTAGGAAACCAACTATGATATAGCAACACCATGTACACTATCCTTTCTAAGGTCAGATATATATTTTACGATACTATATATATTTTTTTTATTTTTTTTTTATGCCTGGTAGGTTAGCCTTTGACCATTATCTCACCTGATGGTAAGTGATGATGTGGTCGATGATGTTGTTCAGGCTAACCTAGAAGTACTGGCTCTCAAGGACAGCTGCCGGAACACACCGTTAGGTGCTTGGCAACAGATTTTCTATTTGAGGGTGGTAGCTCGCCACGCGGGCATTCGCAAAATGCCCTACCACCATGCTATAACGACTGCCATCCTAAGACGACAACCGGGACCGACGGCTTAACGTGCCCTCCGAAGCACGGAAACGCTCAGTAGTAATGTCACTAGCGGTCACCCATCCAACTCATAACCGCGGGCGACGTTGCTTAACTTTGCTGATCGGTTGAGAACAGCTAAGTAAACTTCGCTACGAGCGCTTCAAATTATATCAAGAAGAGCGGTTAATTTACTTACCAATAGATTCTAGCGCCAAATAGCACAGATTCATCGTCTCTCTCATATTAAGCACTCGACTATTTTGTATAAGTTTATCTTCACCGGCGTTCAGCTCCCCACAACCAGTTACAGCCTGTAGCCTCCAGTCCTTACACCTGACCGCAGGCCGCCCCTTACGCTGTACAATTATCTCCACTCAAGAAATCGTATATACTAGGAGTTGTGTTCTTTCTTAAAATATTTTTCTTAGAGTGATTGTTTAGTTTGAAAGCAAGAAAGCCCGAGGGAAGTGGAGGAGAGCGGCAGTATTTTTAATGGGATTATGATGGAGCACTCACGAGGCCCAACTGATGTTAAACGCAGTGCAGTTCATTACGTGACGAACTGCACTGCGCCCATCACCCTGAGACATAACTACAGTTTCTTTGTGTCATTGTGTCTCATTGTGCCTGTAATTCACTACCTCTCAACGACTGCTGTCTGAACACAATTTCAAATCATTGTAATGTTAGCTCAGTCGGTCAGAGCATACCCTGGCTGGATGGGTTCGAATCCCGCACATGACTTTATTTTTTTCTCTCGTAAATTTTAATTTTGTTATATAATATTAGGTGCTAGGCGACAGATTTTCTACTTGATAGTGGTAGCTACCTAGGTGAGCATTCGCAACATTCCCATCCATTATGCGGCGAGGCTAAAGCGGCGGTGGGGATCGAACCATAGACCTGCGGCACGGCATCGCTAGTACCGCTCGGCTAATACTTCTTCGAAAGCAAACATATTGAATATTGTATGTCAATGGTATATTTTAAAGAAGTGATGGCTCAGTGGCATTAGCTATGGACTGCCGTGCAGCAGGTCCTTGGTTCGAACGCCGCGGGCTTGAGACCACCCTCAAGTAGAAAATCTGTCGAAAAGCACCTAACAGTGTGTTTCAGCAGCTGTCCTTGAGAGCCAGAAAAATTACAGGCTAATGAGACCTAACAACTGTACGTCTCCGTGTGACGGGCACAGTGTAATCTGTGTAGTCTGTTATAGGCAGAGGTTACTTCACTTAACATCGGGTGGGTATCGGGCTTATATATATATGTATATATATATATATATAGACAATAACCTAAAAACAAAAAAAAACAGTCTCAAAGACACAAAAAAAAATTGAGCATGAAAACCTCCATCTGCATATTATTATATTGTACACGAATAAACATAGGATTATAGTTGATTGAAGACACACACCTATATTATTTGGCTTAGTTTCCATTTCCATAGGCCTTTGACCACAATCTCGCATGACGGTAAGTGATACCACCGTTGAAGATGGTAAACGGTTTAACTAGAATGAGAACTGGCCCTCAACAGTCTCAAGGACGGCTGCTGGAACAGTGATTGAGGACCTATTTTGTCCTTGAGAGTGGTAGATTGCCAGTCCGGCATTCGCCTAACCCTACCACAAGGTATATGTATCAGTGAGTAAAGATAGCACAATAAAGTGTCAATTAGAGCGGAAAAAATCTGGATATACTTAAGTATTCAATGTTTTTGTATAGTATACATATAAGCTTACCCAAGAGCAACACTAAACTGTAGACAGAATTCGTATACTGAGAGCAAGTAACATTTTCAATGATTTACCTAAGTCTTTTGATATTGACCTATTCTGAAAATAACGTCGGCTAAGCGGCTATGAAGCAGTTAATTTTTTAATAATACTTTATACTTAACCAATACTTAGTTATGTTAGACCGCATCGTCACTTACCATCGCAGATGAGTTGTGGTAACAGACTAGCCTATCAGCAATAAAAAGAAACTGACTTAAAAACTTTTTATATTAATAAATAAACTGTCTAATTGTTGGTCCATAATAATTTCAGATAGAGAAACGTTGCTCCCCTAAGAATGAAAATGTTCCATAATACTCTATATTAATGGGTGACACCAAACTTAATTTATTACCACTGATAGACGCCGAAAAGGTGTTCGCGCTCGAACAGAAGGGATGCCCCGGGGTAAACGGCACTCAATTTGATCATTCCTTTATATTAATTACCGAATCAGCCCTCGCCTTTGGCGTAACACATAAATAACAAAAAAATGACGAGTTCGTATACAGCGCTTCGGCCGATGTTCCGTCACGGTGTTGAATACACCGATTGCGTTGGTTACATCCCCTTACTTCAAAGTTCAAAACCTAAACGAATTTAAGCGATTTATCTTTTAAAACGAACAGGCTGCGTAGGCTGGCTAATATCCATAAAAATGGTTCGTATACTATCACCTGCCTGCTTGCCCTACATTTTCAATTATATAAACAATGTGGGAGGTTTTGCGCTTTGTAGATAGATAATATTTAAAGGGTTTAAAATAAAATGGTGGCATTAATTTATGACCAAGCGTAATGTTTAATGTCATTCTTTAATCATATTTTAAATTAACATAAATAACTATATTCACTGTAGTATACAGCTATATAAATATTATTAATATCAACATTTACCTAACAAATTTCACATAAGCTAAACGTTAAAATACTTCTAGGAACAGATAGTAGTACTTATTATCATCCCTCAATAGGTAGGTACATAGGTAATATAAGTCCTATACTTACATAGTCCTAATAAAGGACTTTTAGGTGTTAATTATACGCATAAGTACATAAGTACACGCTACATTTTATAAGGAGTTCAAAATATTTATTTTGAAAACTATTATTGATCTATGTATCATTGTTTGTATCTATCGTCTGAATTTACAATATAATAACTCTATTAACTTCTATTATTCGATCAAAATGTTTAATCTAAAATTGACCGAGAATTTCGATCGAATTTAAATTTAGTAGAAAATGTGGTGGGTATTGTGGACCCAAAATGTATGTAGGTCTGAATGTCTGTATTTATGTAACATGAGTCGAAAAAAATTAAAAATATTTGTATCCATTTACCGGTTCGATCTAGCGTCGTTGGTACATAAGAAATTTAAAAATTTTGATATAAACAGTTTTCAAAGGACGCCGTTCTTTGATTTCAAAATCGTTCAGTACCGATTAAAATATGTTAGTTAAGGATAAATTATCGATCGACATGCTGTTGAAGAAAATCGACAATGTCTTTAAGTAGGAGATATTTTGCTCCGTAAACATAATAAAACTCATATCACATACATATTATTAACTGGAGAAGTGCTACGGACAAATTATGTTATAGTATTGACAGTGTATCCAAGCCCTGACGATTCTCAGTATATTTTTATTAATTTAAACTGATTCATGCCTTTTTTATAAATATTGTAAACATATTATTCATAATACCTTGCTACCTATATATTATTCATAATAGGTTGCTTTCAGTCAGGTCTGATACAAATTCGAGTACCATAAGGGCTTCGTTAACAAGAATAATATTTCACCAATTCCAATATTACATAAAAATAGGCATATTTTATGTAATTCGATAAAGCTATTTCTACTCAGCCGAAATTGATGAATCTCTTCTTCATAGTCGGACGCTCTTGGCAAAATGGTCGTATTAGTAATTACAGCCGATACAGCCGACTACTTGGCAAAGTAGTCGGCTATATTGTCGTGATTGATAAACTTAACCTGACAAAAATAATCGATAACCCCGTGAAATATTATACCTACGTAGCGATATATCAAAGAACAAAAATTACACGTCCCTTTGAGAAAGCCTCACTCTTTATAAAGTCGGTTAATACAACGGAGTTTTGTGTGTGGTAACTAAGAGAAATTTTTTTGATTACTTTCGTACATATACCTATGGTATACATTATTATACGTAGGTATTACCTCAATTGTTCATGTAGTTAATAAATAAATAAAGTCAATAATATTTACTTAGTTAATAAATCCTCACTTAACTCATTAGAGACAACTAAATTTAAAAAAATACGTAGGTTTGAGTATCTTATTTTTGTGTTATATTATTAAGTAATGAATCTGAGGCTTTCTTTGACAATTAAACCTTATCTTAAGAAAACGGTTACCATTTTCTTTAAGCAAAATGTAACCTACGTTTGATATTTTGTCACGTGGTTGGAGAAAAATGTATGTACTTACAGCCATCATAATGAATAATGAGAGTAGTCTTACACCTTGTCTGTACTGTATGAAATGTCTATAAAGGATTCAGTGGAGGTTGTAGGCTAGGTTGTATGCTATCGTACGTAAACGCTAAGTGCAAGGGTCCGTATATTGACGGAGAGAATGGCTGTGGGTGCCTGAACATCGGGGACCACATCGCAGCCGCCATCGCTAACAGCTCAGGGTGGTACTGAACTATTGGAGCACACACCTCACTCACGTTGGGTTCATCACTTGTTTTAACTATATCACTTGCCAAGATACTGTCTATGGTGAACGATTTCTTGGGCTTCACTATTGAACTGTTTGTAGTGTAATTGTTTTCATAATTAATCGGTTCCTCGTAAGAGGGTAAGGGCGGGATTCTGGCGCTTGATTGACTCGCCAAAAACAAATTGTTGAAATTCGCCAAAGCTACCAACTCGGCACCGAGATTATCCTTATCTCCTTTTTGCAGTTTGAAACGTTTGCGCCTGCGGAGCAACGACCCGTTCTCGAACATGTCGAAGGCTTGCGGGTGCAGCGTCCAGTAGGCACCCTTGCCGGGCCTGTCCGGGCGGCGCGGTACCTTCACGAAGCAGTCGTTGAAGGAGAGGTTGTGCCGCAGCGAGTTCTGCCAGCGCTGAGTGTTGCGTCGGTAGTACGGGAACCGGTCCGTGATGAACCGGTAGATCTCAGACAGCGGCAACATGCGCTCAGGCGAGCTCCAAATCGCCATCGCAGTCAGGGAAATATAGGAGTACGGAGGTTTCTGATCGCCGTAGGATGCGCGCGTTGGCCGCGGCATGTTCGACGGCGGTGTAGACTAGCGGCGTGCCGCGAGGCTGTGAAGGCTGCGTGCGAACGGGGCGTGGTCTCGAGCTAGGGGCGGAGCTCAAGGCCCCACCCCGGCTCGTTGGCGGCGAGCAAACGCGATAACGAGAATGCCACTCAGCAGGCACACCGCGCTGCATCTCCAGCGTGCTATCATTACCGCGCTGATTGACTGCGCACTTACCTCCTGTTGGTTTATAGGTACATACACACAAAACTACACACCCACACTGGTTTACTCTACGAGCACAAAACAAAAGCGTCTTTTATGCTAAGCTCCATATTGGATATTAATAATTGTTTATTTTTATAATAACCAGGTTGATAATAGGTAGGTTTTTTATAACTAGGTTGATAGTGAATGTTTTACTAATGTCATCGTCACTTTCCTGGCCTAATTTCGCAAGTACTTACCCATCTATACATAGATATACTTATATAATATGTGGAGTCGGTTACAGATATCTATGTCCTTCTCTTACAACGAAACAGCTAGGCATCTACCAGGTTACCTTCCCTTATACCTACCAACTTATACCTACTCCATAATTAAGGTAAAAACAGCAATGTCTTCTGATGATAGAGTTATTAAACATACGTACTGAAGTACAGCTAAGGTGGCACAATATCAACCACCAAAATCTATTCGTATTTAGGCAACCTAAAGGCCATTGTAGACCAACAAGTACCAAACGCTCAAGCCCACTATGAGTTGTTAGCATGCCCAGCATGCTGGGCGCATTGCTCCGTGGGATGGCAATGCTCATTAATCAGTTGGCATCGTCAGGACCACGATGTCCTAGTTATGAATGAAATTCTATTGTTATCATTATCGCCGATGACAATGGGTTAAGTGCCAGCATTACTTATGATCACGCGTCGCATCGACAAAGTGCCTTAAGTTTTGGAAAATACGATGAGCTCCCGGCCCCAACGGACCCAATGTCTCCATACCAAAAGGCTCAAATAAGTACCGAGCTCTACCGAGGCTAGCATACTTGCGCATCTTGAGTCGCTCCACCGAGGCAGCCGCGGCGCCAGCCCTCACATTTGTTTCAGAAAGATGAGACGGTGCTAAAGTGTCAAAACGCATTACCCACACTAAGGGCTGCCCTAACTTCCATAGGACCAGAGTCATATTGTCAGGACTTTTACCATTGTCACGCATTAAACCATTCGGTTCGAGAAAAGCAGCAACATTGGCGCTGGTAAAAGCCCGCTGGATGATATTGTTAAGGTAGGCGTGGCTAGAAATTCGAACAGCACTTCGAGAGCAAGAGAAATCATGGTGACCGAGTTGATCAACTGCAGTGCCACACTGCTAGTGTTTGGCAACACAACATTTTGCATCCAAGCGTAAGCAAATAGGGAGGTCAAAAGCGGATGGATCTATAAGGGCACCAGTATAGTATTAGTACAGTATTGTATTGTAATAAAGGCTTGCCTATAACCAAAAAGAGATTCTCACATAGAAACAGCGAAAATACGAGCACGATCTGCGACTCTAGGAAACGTATCTAAAAGATTTTTCCGTGCTACCTAGTTCGCAAACGGTCTTACCCCAGTCTCTGAGAACACAAAGAATTCGGTATTTGGACTAGCCAATCTCGATGTACAATAGTATTTCTGCATAGCTTCCGCCAGATACGCTAAAGATGGTGCGAGATTTTTACCACTATTTTTATGTACCTACTGTGTATGGAAGACATAAAAGCTGGTGATGCTACTAGAATTTTTTCTTGGCTTGTACCTATAATCTTCCGTTTAATATGTACCTACATATTTATTCAATAGTGGTCCACTTTGAACTGAAACCTTGTGATATACCGCGTTTTATCAAGTAACCGACTAATTTAACTCATCGTATTTTCCAAAACTTATCTGAGCGCTTGGTGATGTGACGCGTGATCAAAATGCTGGCACCTATTTGGCTCAAAGAATAAACATTGCAATTCAACGGGGCAATGCTGCCAGCATGCTGGGCACGCTGCCAACTGGTAGTGGGCTAGAGCATTTGAACTGCCTATGAGACTGCAATGGCTTATAGGGATCTAAATGCTTTTATTGTAGTAGCTGTAGTGTTGTATATAGTTCGTAGTATTTTATTAATTTAAGTCATATATTATTTATCATTAAATCTTTCTGAATATTTACTTATTTTATATAGTAACTTCATAATAATTGTATTGTACATTGTAAAACATTTTTACAGTAGTTAAACCTTTGATACATACTGCCATCTAGCGTCGAGTAGCAAAACTACAACAAATAATGTTCAAAAACATTCAATCGTAATTTAATTTTCTGCAAGATTTGGGAGTGTATTCAATAGTTTCGGTAGCATGGTGATGTTCGTGCAAAAAAAGTAGGGTCGTGGCAACAAGAACTAACCACGAATGAAGTGGAACTAGCCACCATAAAGATTTCATATAAAGTGCTTCCTCGCTCACAAATTCCTTTCTTTTCTTACACGCCCATTAACTCAGAAACCTCTACCGTATATGAACAAATAGAAATACATATCTGCCTTTTCGATAACCTAACCTAAACCTAATGATGCGAGATAGAAGATACATATAATAAGGGTGCGAGTTCATTATAAGGGCATATTCCACTTGACGCCAATTTCGTTATTTTCGATAATTTTGACCACAGTTGCGTCTATGGTTCCAAATTTAATATGAACCATAGACACAACATGTGGTCAAAATTATCGAAAATAACGAAATTAGCGTCAAGTGGAATATGGCCTTATTCTAAGGAATGCTGGAGTGAGTGATAGCGGAACTGAAGGCAAAACGTACCAGTTGGTTAGTTACTAATCCTTGGTTAAGCCTGTTAGCATCTCCGACCACATCATCACTTACCATCAGGTGAGATTGTGGACAAAGGCTTACCTATCAGCAAGAAAAATAAAATAAAAAAAACCTGCTTTGAAAATGTTATCGAGAAATGTATACGAAAGGTGGAGCTGCCTCCAATTAGACATTGCACGATTTTTTCACAGCACACTAATTATTGTCTAACTAAAATGGTGATGGACACTTCATTTAGCCATTTGAATTTTTATTACCACCAAATTCATAAACAATCCCACAAAAAACATTACCCATTCCTCCGAACAAACAGTTCAGCTCTTTTGGCACCACGATAACCGACCAAATACACAAATTATTATGTTTTATATTTTATTTTTTTAATTTATAGGTACGGAACAATACCGAGGCCCACCTGATGTTAAGTGGACTTACCTCTGCCTATAACAGATGCATTTCTTTCCATTGCCGAAATTTATCTAACGGTAAAAAAAACTAACCGGCTTCTATTTTAGCGGAAACGAATCCAAAATGGCGCCAAAAATCATTTCTTTCTTCATTAACTCGGGTTATACCAGTAGTTTTTGAAGCGCTCGTAGCGAAGTTTACTTAGCTGTTCTCAACCGATCAGCAAAGTTAAGCAACGTCGCGCGCGGTCATGAGTTGGATGGGTGACCGCTAGTGACATTACTACTAAGCGCTTCCGTGCTTTCGGAGGGCACGTTAAGCCGTCGGTCCCGGTTGTCGTCTTAGGATAGCAGTCGTTATAGCATGGTGGTAGGGCATTTTGCGAATGCCCGCCTGGCTAGCTACCACCCTCAAGTAGAAAAATCTGTCGCCTAGCACCTAACGGTGTGTTCCGGCAGCTGTCCTTGAGAGCCAGTACTTCTAGGTTAGCCTGAACAACATCTTCGACCACATCATCACTTACCATCAGGTGAGATAGTGGTCAAAGGCTAAACTATCAAGCATAAAAAAAAAAGTAATTATAGTAGTACCACTGAAAATATAATCTCTCTCTTATGACATCAACACAAAATAATTCCGCTTATTATTCACAAGTTACACAGGTACAGGTCTACTTTCATAAAATTCGTAATATTGTATCTAGGTATACTTAGTATGCGTGCGAGCTCATTGTAATTAGGGTCGCAGGATTGTTTCGCAGATGTTGTTAAGGCTAAACTTTAATTATTGGCTCTCAGAGAGCTTTTTTTTATGTTATTGTGAAGGAACAAGCGCGAGGCCCACCTGATGTTAAGCGGTATCCTCTGCCTATAACAGATGCATATCATCACAAGTGACGAACTGCACTGCGCCCATCACTTTGAGACATACCTGTTAAGTCTCATTTTGCCTGTTATTTCACTGGCTCTCAAGGACTGCTGCCGGAACACACCGTTAGGTGCTTGGCGACAGATTTTCTACTTGAGGGTGGTCGCTAGCCAGGCGGGAATTCGCAAAATGCCCTTCCACCATGCGGTGAAGCTCAAGCTCTGGGCGGGATTCGAACCATGGACCTGCTGCGCGGCAGTCCATAGCCAATGCCACTGAGCCATCACTGCTTCAAAACCAGCCTAACATACCGTTAGGTTGTAGGCGACCGATTTTCTAAATGTATGAAGTAGCTGTATAGGCGGGCATTCGCAAAATGTCCTACCACCATGCCATGGTTTTTGGTGGTTCATGGTTATTATTTATTTGTGTCTATAGTATGAGTATCACATTTCGAAGCAGTGATGGCTCAGTGGCATTTCCTATGGACTAACGTGCAGCAGGTCCATGGCTCGAATCCAGCCGCGGGCTTGAGCTTCACCGCATGTTGGAAGAGCATTTTTCGAATGCCCGTCTGGCTAGCGACCACCCTCAAGTAGAAAATCTGTCGCCAAGCACCTAACAGTGTGTTCCGGTAGCAGTCCTTGAGAGCCAGTACTTCAAGGTTTGCCTGAACAACATCTTCGACCACATCATCACTTACCATCAGGTGATATAGTGGCCAAAGGCTAACCTACTAGGAATAAAAAAGCTGTTAAGTGGGCATGGATGGGGTTGTGCGCCATAATCTTATATAATAATAAAGTCAAATTATCCAACAAATTTTATTTCTTACTTAATCAATAATCAATTACATAAGTTAAATATGTAGGTATATACACATCATTAACGTAAGTAAACACTTCAAAAATCTCACGGGAATGGGTACAAAAGTTGTATATATATATATTTTTACTATTTCGTCCGACCATACTGTGCTTGGACATTAAATATTATTTATTCACAACTTTGATGTGAGTTCTGGAACCACCTTGAACAAATCTGCCACAAGGCCGTAGTCGCTCACCTGTAAAAGTATAAGAACAATAATTATAAACTAGTATGTCCACAACTTCGTCCGTGTGGTATTATAGGTATATAAACCCACGGCTACAAATGAGAAGCATGCCACTTTTCACGTGGATGTGAGTAGGGTGTTGTGTGCATTGGACGCACTACAGGGCTGTATACAATCTTAGTGCCCTGCCAGGGTATAATACCATACATTTAACAAATTATTGGAGTACAAAATTTTATGCCCAAGGCGGGAATCGAACCCGCGTCTTCCGATATCGCGTACGCGTCGATACGCGTCGGATGCCTAAACCTCCTCGGCGTCCTGGACACAGCATTTGTAGCCGAAACCTCATACTCCAATCCACTTTAACCGTCATAGGGGACGATGCCTTGGGCATAAAATTTTGTACTCCAATAATTTTTATATATATTTCCGCTTGGCACGCGATGGTGCTTGTAATAATATTTAGAAGTATAATACGATTTGTTCTTGTGTTCCTGTCATATGTTGTTAGCGTAAACGTTTTATTCGTAATATGTTCTTGTGTTTCGTCCAGTTAGAGAAAACATTTTGTAGTTAGAGAAAACATTATTTGACCCCGGACCTGTGCCCGTTGAATGGCAATACCCTCGCCCCCTATTATATGGGACCAAAACCCAATTGGCAAAACGTGGGTGCTTACACACTTCTGCCTACCCCTTCGGGGAACACAGGCGTGATTATATGTATGTATAAACCCACGGCTAAGCTCTCGAGTTTAACTCCCAAAGTGAACTAAATATATATGTAACTGTGAACGTTTTGTAAGGACACCTATTCCTGTCATTTACTTAATACTAGTAAGAGATAACAATTATTAAAAAGATTTAAAACTAGTCGTTTACATTTCCAGGGCCGGTACTAATTCTTACTACGTAGAATTGGGACCTGGTTACCGCCTAACACCTACCGGTTCAGCAAAATTAACTAATTTAATTTTAGTCGTAAGCCAGTCACAGCCGTGAGTGGTCGTGCGATATTGGCGAGGATTAATTTGTAAAGCACTGTTACTCTGATTTAAAGAAATAAGGAATGCATTTAAAAATATTTGGAGCACACTGATGTAATTACATTTATTATTTAAAATTTCCCTGTCTAACATAATATTTCATATTAATCGAGGCGCAGTTAGAAAAAGTGATTGCTATTCGTAAAGGCACAGGGTTGAGAATGCACTGACGCAAATTCCAACCGTACTGTGTGTGGCGATGGATAGCGTTAGTAAGCAGCTGATGCCTCTTGCTAACGGGCTTGGCCATTGCCCACGTCCCCACCGGCCGGTAGCTTGCTTACCGGGCTTGTGTGAGGCGAGCGGTACGATTTGTATTCGATTCTGGCCTCCACGTAGCCTGATTCTTAATAAGAATCGGCCCGTACAGAAAGGTGTGAGGTCGGTCTAAATGGCTTAGTAAATCATGACCTCTGTTACATACGAGCGTAGAGAGCTCACGCAATTTTCTAGAGACGTTACAAAGTACACAACCACGCTCACGTAGCCCACTTTACGATTTCGTTTATTACAAAGTAAATTAGATAACTCAACACGTTTGTACATTTATTAAGATGTACGGAGAATTGTATAAACATACATCCATATTTCGCTATTTGATTCTGATTTCGTGTTGTAGGGGGCAACATATAGCAATCTATCTAGGTTAAAAAGATACAATATCGGTGCCAGGTATAAGATGAGCAAAGACAAATAGGTCCTTGTTAGGTAATTGTCTGCGGTTTTATAATAAATTTCCCAAACATATTGCCACGCTCACAGAAGGAAAATTCAAGTATGTAGCATGTGAAAAGCATTTTGATTAAGAAATCCTACTCACTGTGTAGTGAGTAGTTTGCGATTACTAAAACGACAAAAATGCTTGGACAACACCGCCTCTGTCAAGCTATCGCCTGTCACCTACGTAATTTAAACAAATATGGTAATCATTTTATCATATAGTATGTAACACATTGTTTAAAGACTTTTAAAAGTGGCTCTATACAGTTTTTTTTTTATGAACGTGGCAGTACAATTTAGAATAATTCAATACTAAAATTTGTAATTGACCTTCATAAGAGCGTCGTAGACGCCTACATTTAATAAATGATTTTAACTTTTGACTTTTAAATTTATAACTATACAACCCTAGATAATATATGATATAATGAAGAGATCAATCGATATCAGGCTTAGTTCTGAACCTTCGACGTGTGTACGAAGAAGTGACCGGCCAGTATTTTCTGTAGGTTTACTTAATTACGTGTAAACACAATCGTAAATTACATTACTTTTACGGAAGCAACTTACTTGCAAAAGCGGCCTTAATGTTAATCTTTTGTTTTCAAAGTTCCAAATGTCAAGGCAAAGGGTCTCAGTATTATTTATTTTAGTAGCATGGATAACGAACGGTAGTTTATCAATCGGCATTGAACTTGTTGACAACTTTGATAAGGTTATTACACTTATCACTGTACAATTCGATGGTTCAATTTGTATAATTCGCTGTCATTAAATATAATATCAAATCACAAGTAACGAGAAGTATCGTAGCTAATGCTAAGCGTCAAGCGCGTTTACGACAATTATTGTACCATTTTTGGATAGCAACTAGTTTATTTTTATACCCTAAAGATAACATTATAATGAAACTAATACATGCTTGTATACAAAGAAGCGGTATTATCGAGTAATTTCCTCTAATCAACCGAGCTGATAAGTAAAGATCTGCGAGCGACTGCGCGTTCTGATATATTTCCAGTAATCTTCGTGATGTAGTGCCTATTTAATCTAAACACAGTAATGATGTCACCATACTGATTGAAGGCAGCATATACTTGGCAGTTTGGTACTAACAATGACATACATAAAACGCAATCAAATGCTACATTAACCTTTTCCAACGTGAGATTTGATCCTGGATTTGGAAAAGGAGATTGCTACCATAAACGAGCGATATTGGATAAATAAACAGAAATAATTTTGCGTTATCCATGTTACCAGAGTACCAAAGTAGAAAATATATTCAAGCACCTTACGGTGTGCTCCGGCAGCTGTCCAAGAGAGCCTGTACAATTCTTGGTTTAGCCACAGAATAAAAAGGAACAGAAGGATCACTTCGCAAAGCCATTCCAATAAATAAGCGACTCTAGCTACGAGGCAATAAGGTGCACTTCAGATCGCAAAGCACAGAGTACCTAATATTAATATTCACCTACAAGGCGAAGGCGTCTCTCTTTCTATCGCATAGTCACACATAGCTTTGATCTCTTCGAACGCGTCACGCACCGTACAATAATCCCGTCCGGACGGATCCTATGTATGCCTGTAGGTTTGTACCCAAAGTGCGGAGTCAGTCAGGCTTGGTTTGGCGTCTTTCGAGCACGTGTTGGAGTTAGTAGTTAAACGCTAGCGTACTAATACTAAAATGAAACCGGCCGAGTGTGACTTGGACTCGCACACCCAGGATTCCCGATTGAAACAGAATGTACCATAAAATAGTATTTTTTTACATACAGTTCTACATGCTTATTTTTAATATTTTTTGTTATACGTTACATACTGGCCTATAATTATATTAAGTTCGAAGTGTAATACCGATTTTATAATTTATTATAGAACAAAAACAAAATACGTTAAACACGTTCCTTGTATAAATACCACCTTTTATTTTGAATTTAACCTTTTTCATTATTATTAGTTATTCAATCCGCCATCCTACTGATTCCAAAGATACACTCCTTTAAAGGTCAGACGGACGGACAGAACGGACGGAAGTACAGGTTAGTTACAAATTTTAGTGTAGGTAATAATATAATGGTGATGTCTCCTCAAAGACCGACAATGCATCCTCGAGACCTCAATTGTTGCAGATGTTTGTGTGCGACGGTGATCACTTACCACCAGTAGAGACACTTACTCGTTTGCCCTACTATCCCATAAAAAAAGAATCTCAGAATTTTTCATGGCATTGTTTGTATTTAAAGTTAATTCTAACCTGAAAGATTGGTGCCTCAGGGTCTTTGTTGATAGCGACGATAGTCTTGGAGTCCTTCATGCCAGCGAGATGTTGGATCGCGCCGCTGATACCCACCGCGATGTATAGGTCCTGGAAACAAGGTTTATTAGGTTCCTTTAATCATCCTAGACATAGGTAATAAGAGACTTATTCATAATTTTACCAAGTTCATCATATTTTATCAAGACAGTACAAAATAACAACAAAAGAAAACAATTTAGCCACGAGCGGGACTCGAACAGTATTCGTCATCTCACACACATAGATGGCGTGTTCCTTTAAGGCGGAACGGCCGTGGCGGGCAACTCTAAATTTAATCAGTTTTATTGCGCTCTTATTTCAAGTAATTGTGACGGATCCAGCGCGAGTCCCACCTGATGTTAAGTAGACTAAACAGATGCATTTCATCACAAGTGACCAATTGAACTGCGCGCGTCACACTGAGACATACAGTTGTTAAGTCTCATGTGCCTTTTATTTTACTGGCTCTCAAGGACTGCTGCACGGAACACACTGTTAGGTGTTTGGTGTCAGATTTTGTACTTGTGGGTGGTGGCTAGCCAGGAGAGCAATCGCAAAATGCTCTTCCACCACGCGGTTAAAATCAAGCCGGCGGTGGGGATCGAACCAGTCCTTAGCTATACTGTCTCAACCAGATTGTCCACAGCCTCCCGCATTAAGGGGGGTTTGCCATAACCCCCACACTTGGCAGGCGCCTTCGCTGTAGAAGTTGTAAGTTCTTCAGAAGGCGCCGCTTCCCACCTTCTGGTATTTTTCCCTTATTCGCCTGTTACGACACCCACGGGAAGAAATGGGGGTGACATTTTATCCCAGCACCCCAGGGATCATGCCTTGCCGAGAGATATATAATTTTATGATAGATACACCCATATAATAAGTATATGGCTGAGATATAGTTTACGAAGTCTAGCTAATCAGCAATCAGTGTAAAATAGATCATTAACACACAGATAAAAAAACATACACACAAGTTTTGTTATTCCTAAAGGCGCGCGGCGGAGTTTGATAAAGTTATCTATATAGAGATTTGGACTAAGGTGGTGAATCTTTGGTCAGTAATTAAAATTATTCTTAGAATACTGTTTGTGCACGTGCATGGGCCTCGCAAGGAGAGTTCTAAACGTATTGTTATATAAAATATCTTGATTTTTAGTTTATAATTGGGTTACAAATATTCTAAACATTACTAGGAAATATCTATTTAGACCTAAATTCTATATATACAAAAAGAAAAAGATGACATCACGTGTCACTTTGACATCTGTCACATCTAAGACCTTGTCCTAGAATTTCTATTTATATTTGCCATCCAAATAAAAATCCCAATTCAAAAAAATATGACATCAAGTATCACTTTAACATCTGTCACATCTGAGGCCTATTTCTTAATATTTTCAAAAAAATATTGTAATGCAACTTATACATTTATATTGAAAATAGACTTTAAGTGTCACTTTGATATCAGCCACATCTAAGACTTAAGATTTCCTATTCATCAAGTTTCAGTTTGACATCTGTCACATCTAAGACATAGTAGACCTATTATTTTTTTGAATATTTGCAACCCAAATTTGTAATCGAAATTGAAAAATATAATATTGAAATATGTCACTACTAAGAATATTTCATTGTTTTTTTTACTATTTCCAACCATATTATGCAATTAAAAATCAGGATTATGACATCAAGTATCACATTTGACAGCTGTCACATCAAACATCTGCCATAAAAATTAAATAAAAAATAAAGTCATCACGGCGAGGTTGTACAGCAGTTTGTTCGAACTAGCGGCAGTAGTAAAGCGAAAAGTATTACTCAGTTGTTATTAAATTACAATAAATAAACTTTGAAAATATTGCTTGTGAATCCACGAAAGAGTAGGCGTCCAAGTCAAAGATGAGTCTCTGTCGATATCGCTATGTCCTTTGCTATTTCCAGTTGTAATATCACTATCACTACATAGTATAAAACAAAGTCGCTTTCTCTGTCCCTATATCCCTATGTATGCTTAAATCTTTTAAACTATACAACGGATTTTGATGCGGTTTTTTTTAATAGACAGAGTGATTGAAGAGGAAGGTTTACATGTATAATAACATCAATTAAATAGTGGAGAAATACTGTTATTTTTGAGGTTTCTAATGTCATGTCGTAAATCATTACATTTTTTCCGCTTACATTGCAAACGCAGGCTGAACCCTATGAGATTTATCAAAATAATGTACTAAGTATTGTACACAATGAAAAGGTCTAAAGAAAACTTCGCTATGGTATATGTCTATCTCTTATGAATATCCCACAATAATTTTTTTTGTCATTTACTTTTTACGACAAATAATGGCTAATTTTCGAAGCGATTTTAACCAATACAGCATTAATCCTTATCTAATTAAATACCTTAAATACATTGTTGATTTAGTATAGATCTATATGGCCCTATACAGCATATGATTTAAATAAATATTTTCGGAGATATTACAGATTTACAAATTGCGGGACGTAGCGTTTGCAGCGGTTCCGGCCGGCCCGGGCGGCGGGAGCGTGTAGTAGTGTAAAAATGTAAAAAGTAAATAAGTAAAAATGTATAGTGTATGAATTTTGATATTCCAAAGATAGCAGGAAATCTTCATGGTTTAGGGAAAGAAGAATCGTTTAACTCTAAATTTTACGCGTGCGGGCCACGGGCGGTAATGAATAAATCAAAACTACTGGATAGATTTTAATCATTTTTTCAGTGAATGACATAGGCTATATATTTTATACCCGTGCGAAGTCGGACCGGGCCGCTAGTTATTAATAAAATATAGAGAGGGGCCGATATTCTTAGATTACAGTAAATGCTGACTTGAGAATGATGTGTGACTTACAGGTGCGACAATCTTGCCGGTCTGCCCAATCTGAAGGTCGTTGGCGACGAAGCCAGCGTCAACGGCGGCACGGGACGCTCCCACGGCCGCGTTCAACTTGTCGGCTAGGTCGTACAACAGCTTGAAGTTGTCACCGGACTTGAGACCTCGACCTGTCAACCAATGTCATTTATAAACACTTTTATTTTACTTATGCGCTCAGAAAGTACTCATCTCACTTGAAATTCAAATTATTTATTTGCTTATACATGGGTAAAATTAAATTACAGATGTTATTGTTAACAATGTTTCGTTCGCCATGTTTTAACCTGTTTGAGGTATGCAACATTATTGTATAAAAACATATTTAATTAAGCAAGTAATATAAATTATCAGCCATGCTTAGACTATATTTAGCAAATTTTTATTAATGTTTAAGATGACATAGACTATTTGCAAATTTTGATTAATTCATTCCAATACAAGTCAATATTTGTGTGATTAAATTAAATAAACAATAACTTAACAGAACATAACAAAACATTTATACTACAAATACATTTCTATGCACATCGTCAATATTACAGTCATGTCAATTATATTATAATATATTACAATTAATAATTTCAAATTTTATCGTCAAAAAATTCATTGATGGAATAATAAGCCTTAGTTGTCAAAAATAATTTAAACTTGGTTTTAAATACACTGCAACTGTTTATTTCTTTAAAGCTTCCTGGAACTTTGTTATATATTTTAGGTGCCATGTGCAACAAGCTTTTTCCAACACAGCAGTGTTATGATGGGCTGATCTTATAATGTGATTATGTCTCTGGCTATTCAAAGTTTCATAGTTATTAATATTTTTCCTAGTTAGTAGTGCCATTTCTAATATATACAGCGAGGGGAGGGTTAGAAGCTTAAGCTTTTGAAAATATGGTTTACAAGAAACTGTCTCTTTTAAATTGTATATAACACGGACACACTTTTTTGAGCTTTAAAGGCAGATTCTTTGTCTGTGGAGTTACCCCAGAACAATATACCATATTTAAGAGAGGACCCTACATATGCATGATATGCACTAATAAGTGCACTTTCATTTCTTAACATGTGCAGTGCATAAGAGAATTGATTTAACTTAGTGCACAATTGTTTTATTTGAGGTTTCCATGAAAGTTTTGCGTCAATGTGTATACCTAAAAATTTTGTTCATTCAATTTCATTTTTTTTATTTATTTAGATAATTAATATTAAGAATATCAAATTTGGAGTTTTTATTTTTAAATGTCATTACGTTAGTTTTGTCCAGGTTTATTTTTAGATTGTAAGAATGTAACCAGTCAATAATTGATGTCAAAGATTTGTTTATATCATTCTCATATTCACCGTTCTTGTTATCTGTAAAAATCGCTGTACTATCATCAGCAAACAAGACCATGGGCTGGCTTAGTACTTTAGGGAGATCCTTAATATATATCAAAAAAAGAAGTGGCCCTAATATGCTGCCCTGTGGCACTCCGAGCTTAACTGTCCTACAATTTGACCAGTGTTTATCCTCAATTATCCTCCATTTATCCTGGTTATCACTGTACATTGTTTACGTTTTGATAAGTAAGAAACAGAAGCAAAACAAGTATTAAATTGTAAACTGGGTTACGGGACCTTTCTGACATCATGACGGTGTACCTACATTGAAAGTTTTGGTGATATTATAACCTAATACGTTATATTTCATTTGGATGTTTATCAGGTAGGAACACACAGGTTTTTTTATTACACTGTGAAAGTAATATACATTTTATAAACATTACCATTCACTTCGAAGCAGTGAAGATGGAAATCAACAGTTATTGATGGTCCTGGGTTCAATAAATTATTAAATAAATAAAACAGTGAATTGACAATAGTTCAAACATTATTGGCAATAATTGCTCTTGTGCACATAATATAACCTTTTTTATCATCCTTGAAAATTGTAGTTGTCATATTTTGGTGTGACTCACTTCCAGAAATAATGTTCTTTAATTGGTGTGACTCACCTCCAGAAATAATGTTCTTAGCGCTGGTCAGTTCTGGCCTGTCAGACTTGGTAATTTCCTGTGACACAAATTCTACCAGGTCCGTTTTGTAATCGCCTTCAGGAGCTTTTTCTACTGCAGTGGAACCTCCTTCTAAGGGTTCTGGTGGGAAGGCAGTGGTTCGGACCGTGATCACCTTAATGGGGTCTTTGGCTTCCAAGGTAAGGATGGCATTACCTGAGAAATATTGAGAATAATTAATTCAAACTAAATATTATCATTATCTATCTATTCTATGTTGGGATAAGTCTAAAAAAGATTCTTAATTAATCTATTAGTATCAAATTCACCCAAATTTGTTTGGTATTTATGAATAAAATTCAATTGTTATGAATATCTATTATACACATGGGTTAAACACACATTCAGAATGTGGAAGAAAAAGTTAAATGTAAGATTGTACAAATATTTCAAATTCTTTGCTGTTATGTTTTGTATATGAATGCTTATACAAAGTGGCATTAGTAGGATCTTATAAATTTTTGAGTAGGAAAGAGGAGAGGTTCGAAGAGTGGAGGGATGCATTGATGACATATTAAAGGAGCTCCTTAACCTTACTCTGTGGGTTCCAAGCCTTGACTTAAGCCACTTCCTCTGCAATTCCAGACAGTGGTAGCTAGTCAGATGATTAGTGAGTATAGTATTCTTAATAGTTTTGGGCATAGGCTATAGTGAGCAACTCGCTCATGTCGTTTCACTAGTGTGATAATCTACCAAGCTAATCTTTCAGCAAGTTAGCGATAATATCTTGGTCTATTTGGCCACCAAGAAATCATCTATAGCAACTCGCTTTCTTGGCGGCGCACACAGGCGAAAAATCTATAAAAAATTGCATAAGCACCATTTTCAATAAATTTGTCTTTTTAAGGCGTGAAATGGCAGGAAATTGAACTTTTACTTATAATATATGAGATAAATTCTCTACAAAAATTTCTTAATTGAACCATAGCTAATGAAAAACTTTAATTACAAATCTGGAATACTCTAGAAACATACAATCATTACATCCTGGAATGGGATTGATTTTTGATCCCACCTGATGCTAAGCGGACTAACCTCTGCCTATAAACGACGCATTTCATGACAAGTGACAAATTGCACTGCGCCCGTCACCTTGAGACATGAACAGGCCCATGAGACTTAACACCTTGAGTTGTTAAGTCTCATGGGCCTGTAATTTCACTGGCTCTCAAGGACTGCTGCCGGAACACACCGTTAGGTGCTTGGCGACAGATTTTCTACTTGAGGGTAGCTAGCCAAGCGACATTTTAACTTTATTCATTATTGCTAACTTTTATTGATTTTTCATGTGTGTGGAGATATAACGTAACAGTGGGTATAGTTGACATTGAGGTAGTAGTTGACACTTTCAACTTTGAAGACATATAAAGACAGTTTTTTCATAGTACAGGTCATGTGAACGCATCCCATTGATAGGAAATATATCCAGACTCATTATTTTTTTCATTTTGACAACATTGATTCTACCCCTTAGTAATGTCGTGTGTTTTTCTGTGTAGGTGTCAGTAAAAAATGATTTTTATAATATTTCTAGCAAAATTAAGAGAGGTGTGTGAATTTACATTAAGTCACTTTTTTGTATTGCTATGTCAAATAGCTCACTTAGCTTATGTATAATGTTGTTAATAGTTTAGTGCTCATCACCCAGATTGCACTACTAACCTGGTGGATGCAACGGGTTCCGTTACTTTGTGTGTGTCAACTACTAGTTACGCATTTTTCAGCATTAAGTAGTAATTGACACCCAAGTTAACTACTGGTTTTCTAGGTGTAAGTCAAGTTTGCATTATGTCAGTGATCAGTGTAAGGTGACAATCATTTAGTATTTAGTGAGTCAAGTTCCTATCACTAAAACCAATACTTGATAGGGATGTCAACTACACATGCATACGGTGTCAAGTACTGAGACATTTTTTTTTAAATTGAAAACACTGCCCCTAATCTAGAGCAGGATACCAGCCGTGAAAGCGAGAATCCCTCTCCGGGCATCTACCTCCAGGACCTGAACCTGAAGGTCGATGCTTGGGCTGCACTGCTTATTCTGGAGGGAGTAAAACTAAGAGTATTTCTGCTGCTCGAACCAAACGAAGTAGGAGGCTTAAGTCACTCAACACCATTCTAGCCGTGGACTTTTGCAACATACGGGGTCTCCTTTCTAACCTGAACGATGTCCACTACCACCTGGAAACTACTAAGTTGGCCTTGCTCTTTTTGACCGAAACACAGATATGCTCTCCAACAGACACCTCATACCTCACATACCCAGGATACAAACTGGAGCATTTCTTTTTGCCGCGAGCGGGGGTGTCTTTACGTCAGAGAGGATATCTGTGCTCGTCGTCTCAGCAGCCTTGAAGGACGGGGCCTTTCTGACATTTGGTTGCGCGTAGACTGCGATGACCATCCGCGAATCTACGTGTGTCTTTATAGGTCCCATAGCAACGGTAATGCCAAAATAGATAGATTCGATATCGAGATCGTGATACTTGGCGATTTCAACGCCCACCATGGCGAATGGCTTAGTCCGCGCACCATCGATTATGCGGGGAGATCTGTTCACGATTTCGCATACACCTTCCCTGTTGGACCTTCTGCTGACCTCTCACACGGACAACTACTCATCCATAACGCTCCTCTAGGGTCGTCGGGCCACTGCCTGATCCGGAGTTCAGTGCTGGCTACACGCCCAACTTGACCCCGTTTCATAGGTTGTCGTTGCGTGTGGCACTATAGGTCTGCTGATTTGGCCCTTGTCCTTTTTTGCATCTTACCAATTGGGGCAAGTTTGCTTCTTCCCGGATGATCCAGATGTCACTGCCGATTTTGTTGCTGATGTAGTGCTTCAAGGTATGGAACTCTTTATTCCATATTCTGCAGGGACCATCAGAGAGAAACACGAACACACCGCAAAGGAGAAGACCGATCTTCTGGGCTCTCTCTTTGCGTCTAACTCGACTTTGGATGACCAAGGGAACTCACCACCGAACATACCACGGTGTGATACCTCGATGCCGGATATAATTGTCTGGCAAAGTGCAGTACGTAACGCACTGTTCTCCTTGGATATTCATAAAACAGGTGGGTCTGATGGCATCCCTCCGATTGTGCTGCGTACTTGTGCTCCAGGTTGACACCGGTTCTAACGCGTCTTTTCCGGTTCTGCTACACATCAAGAGTTGTCCCAAAAACATGGGAGACGACTTTGCTGCACCTGATCCCTTAAAAAGGTGACCGCTCAGATCCGTCCAATTACCGCCATATAGCCATAACGTCTCTGTACTCCAAGATAATGGAATCTATTATCAACAACCAGCTCTTGCAGTATCTAGAGGAGCACCAGTTGATTAGCGATCGCCAGTATGGTTTTCGTCGCGGTTGCCCAGCTGGTGATCTTTTAGTACTTTTACCTTACTCATCGATGGGCGGCGGTGGTGGATAACAAGGGTACGGCGTTGGCGGCTTAGTTTAGACATAGCGAAGGCCTTGGAAGGGGTGTGGCATAAAGCGCATCTTTCAAAGCTTCCTTCCTATGGGCTTTCTGAGAAATTTGGCAAGTAGATCTCCAGTTTTTTGGCATATCGGAGCATCAAGGTCGTTGTCGACGGTGCATGCTCCGACTTGAAGCCGATTAATGCTGGCATTCCGCAAGGCTGTGTGCTATCTGCGACTCTATTTCTCTTGCATATCAATGACATGCTGCAGCTCACCGAAATTCATTGCTATGCGGATGACAGTACCGGAAATGGATTTGCCAACGCTGTGCAAAATTTTCTCGGGAAAACGTTTCCGAGAGTCGCAACAAACTTGTGTCTGAAGTAGAAACCATGTTGTCAAATGTTTCGAAGTGGAGCCGACAGTATTTAGTCCAATTTAACCCTAAGAAGACACAAGGTTGTGCGTTTACCGATAAATTATTCCCCTTTGTGGTATCCCTCCGTTTTGAAAATACTCCCCTTGCCACCTCTACTAGCATCGGAGTACTTTGCGTCGACATATCGAGCGTTGTTCAATTTCGCTGTCACTTGGAAGATAAGGCTAAATAAGCCTCTAAAAAGCTTGGTGTGCTCGGAAAGGCGAGACGGAACTTCACGTCGGTCTATCGCCTGCAGCTTTATAAGGCTCAGGGTCGGCCTCACATGGAGTACTGCTCTCACCTCTGGGCGAGAGCTCCCCAATACCAGCTTCTTCCATTTGATCGCATTCAACGCAGAGTGACGCGAATCGTTGACGATCAAGTTCTCTCCGACCGGCTCAACCCTTTGGCACTGCGTAGAGATGTTGGATGCATCTACATCTTTTACCGTATCTATCACGGGGAGTCTACTGAGGAACTGTTCGATTTTGACGTTTGCTCAACCGTTCTGAACCAATCAGCAAAGTTAAGCAACGTTCGCCGCGGTCATGAGTTGGATGGGTGACCGCTGATGACATTAATTTACTACTGAGCGCTTCCGTGCTTCGGAGGGCACGTTAAGCCGTCGGTCCCAGTGTTGTCTTAGGATTGCAGTTGTTACAGCATGGTGGTAGGGCATTTTGCGAATGCCCGCCTGGTTAGCTACCACCCTTAAGTGGAAAATCTGTCTCCAAGCACCGATCGGTGTGTTACGGCAGCTGTCCTTGAGAGTCAATAATTCTAGATTAGCCTGAACAACATATTCGACCACATCATCACTTACCGTCAAGTGAGATAGTGGTCTAAGGCTGATTTATCAGGGATAAAAAAAAATGTTGCCAGTTTGCCTGCAGCTCAATTTCGCCATCGGAAGTCCCGACAAAGCATGATGTTTCATCAATTTCATATCGACGTCTGGAATTCCACGACCTTGCGATTTTTATGTCATTTTCAACCTCGCACTGCCATAATTTTGAAACAGCTGCCTGGTGAAGTATTTCCGAACAGATATGACTTAGGGGCCTTCAAGAAGAGAGCATATTCCTTCTTCAAAGACCGGCAACGCATCCTCGAGATCTATGGTGTTATGGATGTTAGTGGGCGATGGTGATCACTGACCACCAGGTGAGCCGCCTGCTCATTTGCCCTCCTATCCAATTAAAAAAGGATGTTCGCTTGTCCTAAACAGGATATTCTTACAAGCTATTTAAAATGTAAATAGAGGGATTTCGGTTGCTACAGCAATAAACATAATGTACCCAGAGTTACATAGATGTATTGAAGAAACTCAAGATCCATCCAATGAAGATCCAATAAATGTTTCATCATCTGAAAATAGGGAGTCCTTAGAGATGTGTTGTGTTTTGGCGATCCGATTTAGAACAAAAAAGTTGGAAAAGTTACTGACAATATCTTTTTTATTTTATTTAAGGTTGAAGGTTTGAAGATTTTACTTTAATTTTTGAAGTAGGTTGTAGATATGTATTATGGTAACTTTAACCGGCCCGTTATTAAAGACAAGTCCTTTGGTTGAATAAATAAGCCCTCATTAAAGTATTCATTATAAATAAATGGTTTTTCTTTGTTTGATGTCAACTACTGAATCAACTATGTCAACTACCCAAACAAATCAATTTTTAGCATGTCAAGCATGGGTGCATGTGATACTTTATATTCATGTATTTTTCATTTTTTATCGGTTACACTTATGAGTTAAGTGAATAATATGCAGTAATGTACATAAAACACTTTCTTTTAAAATATATTATTCACTATTACATTAAAACATTTTGGTCACCCTACACTGTTTTTAAGGTGAATATCCCGACCTATGTGTCAACTACTCCCCCATTTACCTTATATATATATATATAGGTATATATACAGTGGGAGCTGTATTTCAAGGCTCTTTTAATGAAATAATCAAAAAAAATAAAAGAAATAATTTACATAGAGAGCACTATGAAAATAATTCCCACAAACAAAATCTTACCAGCATAAATAGTTCTAATGAAAGTATTAGCATCTTTAACACCAATGATATCCGTTATTGGAGAAACATCAAGCTTGGCAGCCACCCGTGGTAGTACCGCCTTGCCAATAGCTGTAGCTGGGGCTAGTATATGTGTAAACTTAAACTGCTTTTGAGTAGCAATGATCAGAGGAGCTAAAGTTTCTGCTGTGAATCCTTTGAAGACATCACTTTCCGCTACTAATATTTTTGAGACACCACTCGCTTTGGCAATTTTCTCAGCTGCCTGAAATGAGAACAAAACCATTACAATTGGTCCCTTTAAGAAACAATGTAGTAGAAAGTGCATTTAACTATGAAGGGTACTTGCAAGATAATAATGAGTATCTCAAAGCATGCTTCAGGTTCCTGCATTGTAATTGAATGATGACCTTTATTTACAGAGTAATGTTTACAGGTAAACAGTACTTTTAGTCTTAAACTTAATAGAACATGAGCTTTTGATTACATAGACTCCTGCCAACCTGCAATCCCTGACATTGTATAATGCCCAGCTTATATCAATCAATTAAGGTATTGTATATAATAAAAATTCAAGTGAAGTTTGGAAATAAGTTTTACCACCTAAACAATATTTAGGCAACATATTTTGTGAACTTAATCTACATATACGGGCACTTAATAGTTACAATAATATGCATATCTGCAATAAAAACTGAAACATACAAAATTTGGCGAGTTTGTTATTTTCAATAGGTACTTAATGATAGCTACCAATTCTTTTTATGATAATAGGTATAAACATTTGAGTAAAAGACAATATTTACAGGTTCACAATGAGTACCAGCTACAAGCACATGATTTATGATGATAAAAATGTGCATAAGAGAAGTGAGTAAAAATCAATACTTACTGGTCCGCACTTAGTACCAGCTACAAGAACGGAAACATCACCACCAATCTTCTTTGCGGCACTTAGGGCATTTTGAGTGGCAGGTGATAGAACATCATTGTTGTGCTCAGCAAGTACTAGGGTACTTTGCAATCTCCTAAACTGAAATATAAACAAAATTATCATACTAATTTACTTGTTAGTCCATCTTCTATTTGTTAACACATCTCCAAAACGGATGGTATTTTTATTCATAGATTATTTGTCTGGGATAACACCGAGGATAAAAATATTGAGGTTTAGATGAATGGAGGAATGGAACGGAACTAAATTAAAAACAGGTGAAGCAGTACCCTGGGCAGAAGTAAGTAAATTATAAAGCAGTACTTTGATCTATTATTTTTTTTATTAATCTTTACTTAACCCATTGATATCTGCGATAATGATAACAATAGAATTTCATTCATAAATTGGCCATAGTGGGTCAGCCGATGGCAAAGGATTAAAGAGCTTTATCGCTATTGCAATTATGCCGAACTGTTAACAAAATCACCTTATGTAATTAATTAACGTTATGATAATAACACTTACTAGGTAGTACACTTCATACTTAAATTATATAGTTCATATAATAATTTGGCTTTCTCTGAAAGTGGATATGCCAGAATACTATTATGGTAACCTGCATCTGAAGTGTTCTAGTAAACTGTATTCTTCTACAATTATCTATTGATATGAACAAAAAGTAATGAAGTTTATGGAATGGTAAAAGATTTGCAGCTTTGTGCTTCTTGGAATTTTCAAAAATGCAGTTATTCCATTAGATTATCAAATTGAGGGCATACTGTGGTATTAAATAATTACATATGATTACTCCATAATTCAATGCGCTTACTTTCTTGATTATTACTGAAAATAGATAATGTAACCATGTTCAATTCAATGAAATATTATTTGGTTATGGCTAAAAATATTACTATACCTGTGTGGAGAGGAATAAATGCCTGCTGCTAGGAGAGAACATTTTGTTTTTATAAAATAAAAAACAAACGAAAAAACCCTTTTTATTTATAACTCCAGTCAGATTTTGTTTTAGATGGATACAAAGTCCAAAACTTCACTGTACGATAGGGATGTGAAAAATGGTCGATAACGTTATTATACCGCATACCGTCTGCGTAACGTACCGATACCGTCAGACAGTGCAACCAACTCAGAGGTCTTCTTTGGCAACTCTATTTAGCAAAAACGCACTATCAGCAAGTCAAAAACGCGCTAGAACGCGCTAAATAAGTCCTACAAAATAAAAAAGTCATAAGTGACTCCAATCAGTGACTTAACGACCAAAGAAGGGCTTTATTAATTTGACAGTATTTTATATACATATTTGATTAGTAAAAAAATTAAAATAAAAAGATTTGGCAATAATGAAATATCAAATAAAAAGCAAAATAAGTTGGTGCCTACTAAGGATATTCTATTACTAAGACTCTATTATACTTAACAACGTCAGTACTTAACAACTAATCAGCTTTTAATCATATTCTCTATCCGGTTCATGCTGCCATGATAGGTTGTTTCACGATGTCGTTTAATGTCACTAATTATAGCCCAAAATTCCCGTGCACAATTTGTACACTGCGCTTTTGTTGAATTAACAATCACTTGGTGTTTGTTATCAATATCTTGCTCCAACTCACTCATAATGTTGTTTGTACGCGTTGCTGAAGGTAAATTTATTTTATCATTAAACTCTTAAAAACTTACATATGATTGGGTGAACTCTGTGGAACTGGTAACAGTAGAATATGAAAGGAAACGAATACACTAGTTAGGGGTTCCCCAATACACTATAAATGTCGGGCAATCCCTAATTCATAGTTCACAAAACATAACAGCATTTCACTTAAAAAAGTTAGTGTAGTTCTGTTTTAAGCTATTATTGTAATTTGACATCAGAAGGGTGCTAGATTTAGCGCTAGGCGCTATAGCGCGCTTTTAGCCAAATAAGCGCTAGATCTGGCGCTGAACGCACTTAGTTGGCAGCACTACGTCACATCGGCTTGGCCTCCAGAGACTAATAACCAGCCTCCATCACTCCAGCTGCAGCGATAAGAACCTACACTTTTAGGCTGCACCCCGGCATGCGGCAGCGCAGCTATCACTCATCCATCTGTGTTGTCGCTCACGTGTGTGCGATTTGTGATAAGCGGTAATATAATAGTATTTGCATATAACCTATGATGAGTAGGTATGTTGGAAAATCATAACTGGAAATTTTATGTTGAGAGAACAGGACAGGCGGTGCAGCCGTTAACCATCAAGTGGCAACGAAATACACCAAACCTAAAATATTGATCCATGTTTTACTAATATGAGTATATGCTTAAATGCCATAAAAAACATGGTAACATAATATATATATTCGTTGCACGCTCACACGTCTTCTGTTTGTGGCTGACATAGTAATATTCAAATTTTAAAACATTAGTTAGGCAAAAGAGATGTATAAATGGTGGGTTCAATGAGCTAGCATAACGCGCGCTGTACGGAGTATAAGAAGCGCCAAGTCAGCGCGTTAGACATGTTTAAGCGTTTAGTGATCTGAGAATGGGTAGGAGTATACGCATAGGCATTTCTCTTCGAGAGGACAGTGGTGTATCTGTTAATAGGTAATCTGTGCTTATATGTCAACGAGATCATACATTGAGTGTTTCTATCGACATATTATATGTCCATCCCTATTGATAGTGATTTGAAGTGTCACCTGGGGCGCGTTCCTGCAAGGCCGGGCCAAATTTTGGTCGAGCTAGATTTGCTCCAAGGTACCTGGAACGACTTTTAGAGCTACTGGCAGCAATTCTGTTGTACGATCTCTAACTATACTTACTAATTAAAAATTTCTAACTTTAGTGTTAAGATTTCAAAAAGTCATTCTGCTGTTACCTCAAACTAAATTTAAAACAGCAAATTATCAATTCTAAATATAATTCACTTTTCCGCTACTCCACGCTAGATGGCGCACGATTCAAGTTGTTTTGTAATTTTTTAGTCTTTGATACGTGTTTTTTACTTTTTACCTGAGGAACTTTGTTTACATTCAAACCCTGTGATAAAGCCAAAAAATAATGATTTTGCCACGTTGCTTGACAGAGCAGCTTCAACAGGTCGCTTCGCAAACTCGAAAGCTGACGTTCAGTATCAGGATATAATGGTTGATTTCATATAAATAAATTACAAAGCACATAGCTGTCCGACGTCTATCAAAGATTACTTCTACCTGCTAAAATATATAAATAGATCCGATGAAAAGTGGGTATTTAAACACATATTCCACCCTCAGGGTATTACAGGTGTACAAAATTTGATTGGAGTTTGCCTTTTTCAAGATTTTTTCTCTAGTAATGCAAGAATTACCAAACAATACAATCCTTTCCGGAGAACCCTGTCAACGAGTCTAGCAACCACATAGCTGCATGCTCCATTGTTTATCCGACTAAGAACGCCGTGATTATGATAAAATCCGCCAAAATAAATGAATTGGAGAACATTACATTTTTAGTCAACACCAATTTACATGTTGATTAATTTTAGGTTAAATTATCTATGATTCCACCTAATCTGACTAACATTTGGTACAACAGAATAGCAAATGTGCAAATGTTACTAAGTTTAGTGACTTTAATAATTGCAGCCGCTTATTTAAAACATTAATAATAACTTCTCCTAAACACAATGACTTTAAGATTGATGATAAACAGAATGACAGACGAAAAAACTAAGGTTAAGGCCGTTTGACATAGATAAAAATTGTATCCTGATCGATTCTCGAGATTCAAAATCGATCCACTCTGTCGAACAATTAAATCGATTTGTGATTATTTTATTCCATACTTTCCAAACATGCCTAGCTACTAGCTACATGCATAGTGTTGGATTTCGTAGTATAATTATACTATTTGTACCATTATTTCGTGGTGTGTAGTATGTAGTATAGGAATATCACTATACTGCGCGAAAATACCATAATTTTATATTCAGACCGACTTGTAATATTTAGTGAGCCTTTTTTAATAGATAGTAAAAAGTAATGCCCTATAATATCGGGAAGGGCGATACTAAGCGCTTGGTGTGATGTCTGAAAACGATACTATTATAAAATTGCCAAATTTATTTTTGATTGCGTGGGTTTACCCAACGCAAATGCTGATTGTGAAAAAATGTTCAGCAAAGTTAACTTGGCAAAAACTAAATTAAGAAGCATAGACTTCATGATACCTTTTTTGCAATGGGTACTGTATGAGAAAGAAATCTTATAACTGCATAGAATTTTTGCCGTTGACAACATTTTGGGTCGTGTCAATTCTAAGGACCATGTTCCGATTGACGAGTTAGCCGATATCGAAGTCTATTTGCCTGGATTTCATGTTTATTATTGTAGCAAATTAACTAAACAAAATATTATTTACGATTAACGAATGCATTTTTATTTTAATTTAAAACAAGAAACACCGAGAAACTAAACGTATAAATGCGATATAAAAAAAATTACACGTAACGTCTAACATGGTATAATTTTGGACGAATAGTATAATTTCATTTTCCATGTAGTATAATTTTTTGAGGGGTTGAATCCAACCCTGTGCATAACATACTTCATTGAATATAAAAATAAAAAGTTTGAAATATTTTATTTCAGTTTAGTCCACAATTGGATTTTGTACAATAGTCTTGTGCGCGTTATTCAACCTCATAACTACCACGTAGTTGAAGATTATTTTATAAGGAATTTGATTTATTTGATTGCTCTTTTGTTTCATAGAAACTTAAAATAGAAAGTTGTTTTAAAAATGACGTCTTTACCTATTGTGTCTATAACACGTAGAGAAACTTTCAGTTCATGTCACAGACTTCACAGGTATAAAACTTACGTTTATAATGATTAACTCTAAATTTACGTTGTGTTACTACAATTACAAATATTATGTGCATTATTTTTTTTTGATAAGCCCTTAGATTTTTTTTATGCTAAACAAACATACTCTATATTTATTTAGTAAAATAAGAGAACTAACTTATAATAAAAAGATCTTATCATATATGCCTACACCTACCTATTGGTCAGTTAGAAATACCTACCTAATGTCTACTCTGAACTCCTCGTTTATTAGTATCTTTCACACAGCCTACCAACATAATTTCTTTGATATAGCTCTACCTTGGAAATTATTGTCACATAATATATATTAAATAGTTTTATGGTTAAATGACTATCTCTTTCCATGACATGACCATGCCATAACTGAGTATTCCTCAACTTACCCCCTGGCTCCACAGAAGGAAGGTAATTTCCCATAGTTCTTTTAGTATTCCTCATATATATATATATATATATATACAAAGGTACTAATTTCTAGTAATGTTCCTTCTTGCTATTTCACTTACCTCCCTAAATATGTATTTAGTTATAGGCAAGCAGTATCCCTTTTGGGGCGTGCCGGGCTAGAATTGCACAATCCAATATCTGGGGAGTTGTAAGAGGCTGTATGTGACAGCCAGTTATCAAGTTGGTCCTTAAAAGAATTAACATATTGGCAGTCACAATGTACCATTGCTAATAAATGATAGCCGAGCGGTTATACCTTTGGATTGCGCTGCTGCAGGTCCATGGTTTGAACCCTACCACTGGCTTGAGCTTCACCACATGGTGGAAGTGCATTTCGTGAATGTTTGCCTGGCTAGCTACCACCCTGAAGTAGAAAATCTGTCACCAAGCACCTAAAGCGTGTTTTGGCAGCATTCATTGAGATCCAAATAAAAAAAAGTTTAAGAATATGAGACTTGACAGTTGTATGTCTCAGGGTAATGGGTGCAGTGCAGTTCATCACTTATGACGAAATGCTTCTGTTATATGCAGAGGTTACTGCTTAACATCAGGTGGGCCTTGTGCATGTAGCATAACAAACCCAATAAAAAAAAACAAGTTCCTAACATACTGTTACCTACACTTGTTTCTCGTTTATTACAGTCCATATCTGTCTGATGAAGAAAATAAAAATCTGTATGGAAAATGCAATAATCCTAATGGACATGGACACAACTATGTTGGTAAGTTAGCTATATGATTCCAAGTCATGGAATATGACATGGTATGGAAAATTGGAAAATACCTATATTTATGAGTAATTTCACTGATTCATACTTTTAAAAAAATTTGTTGCTCTATTCAACACATTTTTTTATCATCAGTTGCTGTTTCCTCCCTCTGAACTAATTAAGATGATTTCTTCTTGGTTTTAAGGGAGAGTCAGTATGTCCCTATTATTACATACATTTTACAATATGTAATGGTTGAAACCAATGGCAGAAAAGAAAAATAGGCCTATTAACTTTGTTAATATAAAATAAATAATAGGTATTCAATATGTAACAAACATACCTATAAAGCCCTAACATGATTATATTTAAAAATTTACTGATTAAGTGATTCAATCAATAATATCTCTAATAAATATCTATTTTAAGACACTTGAAAAATACAGTAAAAAATTCTACCTTTAAAGCTACAAATAAATATGTAAAAAAGTGTAACTCTCATATGCAGATTCTGAGGTTTATAAACTGACTTGTGTAGGTATAATATTTAATAACCGTAGGTCAAGATCTGCACTATAAATAAGCTCAAGGGCTAGCTGTCATATATTTTTTTTATTAAAGCTACATACAACAACATTGTTGTAAGTTATATTAACTTCCATAACAGATGTTTGTCATGTAAGTGACAAGACTATACCAAAACTATTCTCAATGTGACAGTTTGAGCATTAATCAATGCGCAAGTTACAAATAAAATTATTTTAATATTGTAACACTTCCTAACCAAACAAGCATGTGGGGTTACTGGGGGTCGGGAATGGTGGGGCCGGGCATGAATTTCTCCCTCCATCTCTTCCTGTGGGTGTTGTAAGAGGCAAAATAAAGTAAGGGTTAAATACCAAACAGTGGGCAGCAGCTAATTCTGATGAACTGCTATCTTACACTGTAAACCCTGATACGCTTACCAAGCGTAGGGATTATGGCAAACCCTTCCCTAATGGGGAGACTGTGTTCAGCTATGGAAAAGCTGACTGATAAAATAAGCAAAAATATTGATAGACATGCTCTTCCAACTGTGCTACCATGGTGGAGTGGGTCATAGTTGATTGTATCCTTTCATTCTTATTATTTATCTGTTATATGGGGACACAGCAATAAGTAACCTTATTTTCAAGGCAGGCGATAATTATGTTCAATCTCAAGCAAATCTATTTGCAACATAAAACTTGTCACGACTACTCCACAATCAATTTTGTAATTTTAAAGCTGTAACTACTATAAAATTAGTTATCTTTTGATTGTCATTCTTGTTTTTCTATTTGATTTAAATTTAGATGTTAACAAGATATTTAAACTTATTTCAGTACTGGTAACAGTGAAGGGTCCTATAGACCCCACAACAGGCATGGTGATGAATGTGCATGACTTGAAACAACACATGCAACAAGCCATTATGGACCCCCTTGACCATAAGAATTTGGACCAGGATGTGTCATACTTCAAAGCTGTGGTAAGATGATATTCCTAAAATACTTGTATTATTACCAACCACTGCTCGGGACTTTGTGAAAAGGTATCCTGCATCATCCTTTGGGTTACAGTGCATATACCCATATCCTAATTTTTAGCAAAGTCGGTTCCGTTGCTTTTATGTACAAATTATTAAAAAAAATATCTTAGTTTCAATACTTTATAAGCAATTCATTTAAAATAAAAATAATATAAAGAAATGAATTTTATTGTCATGCATAACTATATTATCCATTGTACTAATTTTCATGAGTTGGTCAATTTCCAATGCCCACACTTAATTGCGTGATAAATTTAATAGCATTTAACCAATGTAATTAGGGAAACTGATTAAGCATGTTGATAACGATATCTCATAGTTAAACAATGTTGTGTAATACTTTAGGTATATATTGTTACATATTTCATAATTTACTAGATAATTAATAGATTCATCTGTTACTTTGCGGAAATCATTTAAATATGCCAAATATTAAAAAAACATATTTAATTAAATCAATTTTTTATCTTCTTCTTCTTCTGCTGATGGTGCCTCTCCAATTACTGAAGATTGGCGATCAGCTCTGTACATTTGTCTCTGTCTCACTCGCGAATATTTCATAAAAACGTTTAAAAATACAAAATATTCGCACAATCAAGTCGATTGTGAAACGTCAAGACCTCATGCTTTCGTGTACAACCGAAATGCATCTTCTTCCGGTTGGGCTACGTGGCGTTTATGACACCACATCGGCTTAGCAGGAAAATTAGGTGGAACTGTCACTATTTTTTTTACATTTAATAGTTATTATTATTGATTTGCTATTTTTCTAATAGGCAATGTAAACAACATTGCCTATTAGAAAAGTAGCAAATCAAATAAAATAACACTATGAATACAACACTACTTGGACTAATATTACTTGGGAGTCTTATTTATATTCATAGAAAAAATCCTAATATAACACTTTCCCTTTTTTGATGGTAATAACGGGGAAATTCATCACCACTGGTAATGATCGAGAACTTTTTTCTCCTCTTCGTCGCCAGTGGCAACGTATGGGAAAAAAAATCCTACTCGTCGCCAGTGGTGACGACCGCGAATATATCTTATGGTTGGACTAGTTCACAGAGCAACTATCATTGCTCTGAGGATTTGCAGTAAAGATATGTCTCTAATAATAATATAATAGGTAATACCTACCACCAAAACTAATAATTACAACTCTGTTCATGTTTTGTGCTATCATGATTGAATTTATTATGGTATGAAGGGAGTGCTGAGTTCCTAGCATGGCGGCACGCTCAAGAAGAAAATCTCACTGAATATCAGTTTATTTATTATTTCAATCATACAATTTTGAAAAAAAAAAAATATTTTTTTTTTATGCTTGATAGGTTAGCCTTTGACCACTATCTCACCTGATGGTAAGTGATGATGTGATCGAAGATGTTGTTCAGGCTAACCTAGAAGTATAAGATAATACCCTAAAAACCCTATTAGGTTTGTCGAGGGTATCATATTCCTCTATTGTTATCTATATCTATTATACTTAAAAATATCACAAAGATTTGGGAAAGTTATTATTATTTTCTAATAATATACATAAATAGAATCTGTTATACAATTAGGTGCGGTATACTTAATTCACCCAGGTGCACTAAGTACGCTTTTGGTAGACTTGATTCACCCTGGTTATTTCGGGTGCATTAAGTACACTATTTAGTTGATTTAAATCACTCAGGTGATACCTAGGTGAATTAAGTGCACTACATGATATACTTAATTCACCCTTGTGCTTACAAACTATCGTGTAATGCAACCTACGTGGACAGCGTCACAAGTAACCAAATACATGCAATTGTTGGTGAATGTTTGAGAGCATATTTTTACTGTTTTTATTTATTTATATATTTATAATTAATTCATAAAAAAAATACGTCATTTACTGTAAGCGGCAAGTGGGGCGAGATAAAAGAGAAACAGCACGTCCATTGCTGCAAAAATGGCTGTCAAACTTAAAACTGTCTTATGACTTTAATGAAAATAAATGTATAAGGGGATCCATTCCTACTACTACATTATCCTTAAGCTTGCAGCACTTTCTTACATCTCGATTTAGTTGCTATGGGTTTTCTGACAAAAATCCAAATAAATCGAGATTTAAGCTAGTGCTTCAAGTGACCGTTAATGTTTTATGTTCTTTTTTATGCATTAAGTAAAAATAAATAAAGAAATAAAACCTGAAGTAAAAATATGCTCTCAAACATTCTCTTTCAATTGCATGTATTTGGGTACTTGTGACGCTGTCCACGTAGGTTGCATTACACGATAGTTTGTAAGCACAAGGGTGAATTAAGTATACCATGTAGTGCACTTAATTCACCTAGGTATCACCTGAGTGATTTAAATCTACTAAATAGTGTACTTAATGCACCCGAAATAACCAGGGTGAATCAAGTCTACCAAAAGTGTACTTAGTGCATCTGGGTGAATTACCCCAGGTGAATTAAGTACACCGCACCTACAATTATGCTTTATATCAATACGAGTAACCTATTTCATGCCTCATGTGTAAGCGAGGCGAACAGTAGCGGAGCGCTCGGAACCGGTTCCTTGCTCATGCGGTGTCGCTCCATTGCTTGATCCGCTATCACCTATATACAAGACGTGTCCAAATAACCAAGTTATTTTAAATATTCATTTTTTAACATTTGTAGGATTTATTTTATCTTTTATTTGTTTCGGGACCTGGTTCATAAGTCTTGGATAGTTCCAATCTAGGCTTAGCCTTTTCAATATCTGTTATAGTATAATATACTACTATACTATAGTTACCCCATGTCATCCTACATGTATTTAACTAAAATGACAAATAATACAAAAATACTTACCAGAAAATTCAACTACGTTATTGCTCGCGTAGGGTCAGTTGCCCCCAAAAGCACTTTCCTGCTACAACCGTTCTAGACAGCGACGTGCCCGTTACTAGTTATGTAAGTAATTACAACTTAGGAAGCTACTTGGAAAACAAAGAGGAGAAATACAAAACCTACAAAAATATGAACGTTTAAATACGCTCTGGGGTCAATTTGACCCTACGCGAGTAATTGAGTGTTAAATAGTATATGTATGTAATAAAATATTTCTCCACAGGTCAGCACAACAGAAAACCTAGCTATATTCATTTGGGACCAGCTTCAGAAGGTGATGCAGAAGCCTCAGTTACTTCACGAGGTCAAAATACTTGAGACTGAAAAAAACCACGTAGTATACCGCGGTGGTACTACATACCCACGGAAGAAGTTTGATTCCTCTTCCTTGCACCCGAATCCTAACCAACACAATGTCTCTTCAGATTCCGACTGACTGATTTAAGTTAGAGGGTCAACATTTCCTCATTTGATTCATAAGTAAGTCACCAAATAGGTATATGATGAAGTTTATAAAAGATGCCAGATGTTTTGACTGATTTACTGTTACTGACGCTGCTGTTGAAGATTTTTATTGTGATCAAGAACACGAAAACTTTTTCGGACTAACGCTCACTGCTTTAGAAAGGAATCAAAGATAAATTATGGCAACGACGGAATGCGCGAGAGTAATATTGATTTTATATTTAAAAATTAATTGTACAGAATCGGTACAAAATTAATCATTGCTTCCCATCTGCGCAAATCTCCCTTTCAATAGCTCATTCAATGTGGCTTTTTAAAATGTATGAAAATGTGCGTGGTACGTTTAAAACAGATAAGTACAGGCACTGTCTGTCAGTGATACTTCAAATTACAGGTCTCATTTATAATCCGTTATCAAGCATAGCGACATACTTATGTATTTCAGGAACTTATGGGGAACTTAATTCAGATTTCTATTTTATAAAATTGTATTGATATATGTATTTTTATGTAGTTTAGGTATTAAAAATATTAAGTGTCTTGTTATATGCTTGCCATTATTATAAGCAATTGTACACGTTTTAATAAACATTCCAAAAATAACTCGACTGTTATTTATAATTGCATAAAAATAAAACATACTGAAGTGAATAGTATTAAATATTTTATTTATTACATAATAATCTATTATACATAATTATCCACTTACATATTTAAATCTATAATATCACATTACAATACCTGTCTTCATAGTACGGAATTGAGTATATTCAGAAGTAAAAATATATATTATTACTTCTGAATATATTAGTACCTACATAACGTAGGTTCTTAGTTCACAAAACACCCTAACAAAATATTCCTGATTATTAGCTTTTTTATCTAAAAATAATCAAGATGTGTAAATGAATACATTGTTAAAATTTAGGTAAATATAAACGTTTATTTTATTCAATATAAATCAAACTAATTTTGTTTGTCCTATGGTCAATAATTAATGACTAAAAATGTCTTTACGTTAGAGCAATGTGAGATCTACTACATCATCGGGAGCTACTTATAAATTATACGTAGGTACTTACTGCTTAGGTCACATTTTATGATGGATTCCAAACGAGTCACAGAATTTATTTTCACATCGAGTCATACAGTCATACTTTATAAGTGACATACAATGTATGTAACATCAAATAGCTACATAGAAGTGTTAAGTAATTATTTAGATAACCCATTAACAATTTACAACCACTATATATTAAATCTATATATTTGAATCAGATATTAATTTCAACTTGATGTCTACCCATTCCAAAGAAAAACGGAACCCTAAATATTATATAAGTACCTATTTATGAAAATGATAGGATGAACGAAGGTTTTACACATACTGTACCGCATTCGGTCGCGCTTGTGATATGATAGGAGCACATTGATATAGTGGTCATATCACACTTTAAAGTGTTAGTAATTTGCTCACAATGAGAATACACCCACTATTCTGATATAAGGCTGGCTGCTCACCTAATTTTTAGGGTTCCGTACCCAAGGGTAAAAACGGGACCCCATTACTGAGACTTCGCTGTCCGTCTGTCAACAGGCTGTATCTCAAGAACGGTGATAGCTAGACAGTTGAAATTTTCACAAATGATGTATTTCTATTGCCGCTATAGCAACAAATACTAAAAAGAAATATTTAAGGGGGCTCCCATACAACAAACTTGATTTTTTTACCGTTTCTTGCTCGGTACTAATAATGGTGACAGGTAGACGCTTTAACTATTCACAAAATATTTAGTTACGGAACCCTTCGTGTGCGAGTCCCACTTGCAATTGGCCGGTTTTTTTATAATCCGTGGTTTCAATGAAGCACATTGCTTCAAATTTTGCGCACACACAACATTCGCCAGCCCGATACACGTATGTTCCTGTTTTGAAGAAATGCTATCTTACACTGCGATCCCCAAGATGATTTTATTGTGAATAGGATGCAGTTGATTAACATTATTTAATTAGCTTTGACACACCACAAACATGATCTTTATTTGGTGCAAACAAAGTTGATTAGTTTGACATACTCGTAGTTTTATGAACTTTTCATGAAGTGGAGGTTAATTCATTAGTTCGACTAAGTTTGTGAACTTTCGTGCAGAGGAAGTTAATTCTTTACATTAACTTAATTAATGGACTTCGCCGTTTAGATTCGACTTTGGTACAGAAGTTCATATGAATAAAAATAATGTTCAGTTTTCTGAATTTATAGTGCAATTGGCACATGAAATGACTTATCCTACTCAAGATATATAGGATGTAACGTTATATGTATAAAAAAAATAGAAGTAAAAGCGATATATATCATGACGTCATCAGTACCTTTGGTAATAAAATAACACAATACGCGTCTGGCGTCATCGACCGTTTCTGCGTGTGCAGCTCAGCTGCGATCTCTTTGTCGACAAGTAATTCAACTCGTAACTTCGCTGTGCCTTCGGCTTCTCAAGATACGTCGTTAAACCTTATGTACCTATATGTATTATTTCTGGACTATTTATGTATGTCAAGTATATTTTTTAGATACATTCTCACGTATTTTAATGTGTGCATATTATAATTATCCAATTGGGTGCCGGGCTAGGCAATTACTGCTAGAGGCAAGGTGCAGCAGCGCCTTCTGTAGAACTGCAATCCCCAAGATATAGGGAAAGCATTGTTAAACGTTACGGCTGTGTATTTAAATATAAATAACGATGTCTTAAATTACGAGGGTGAATCAAAAAGTTCTTAGAAGTGCATATATATGAAACCTTTTTGGATCAAGTTCGATATTCAAATTAAAGAGTGTCTATCACACTATATTTATGCAGACTGTCACTTATTTTTGTCAGTTCGTTCGCATGTAATAAATTTTTTTGTGCAACGAGTTGCTAAAAAGTCAAAATTATGGATAAAAGTGAGTTACGTGCGGTGATAAAATATCTCAGTTTGAAAAAAATTTCTACGAAGGAAATTTTTTTGGACATTCAGCAGACATTAGGGGGTGATGCTGTACCCTATTCTACGGTTGCGTACTGGGTGGCTGAATTTAAAAGAGGTAGATCAAGCTGTAAAGATGACCCGCGTTCTGGGCGGCCTTCAACCTCCGTTACAGAAGAAAATGTCAAAAAGGTTGAGAATCTGGTTTTGGAAGACAGAAGAATGACTATAAAACATATAGCTGAGATCCTAAAGATATCTTTTGGTAGCGTTCAATCCATTTTAATTGATTCACTGGGGTTCAAAAAAGTGTCTGCAAGATGGGTGCCACGAATGTTAACCGACGAAAACAAAAAGCGACGTTTGGAAATTTCCAAGCGTAATCTCGAAATGTTCCAGCGTGATCCGGATAATTTTTGCCGTCGTCTTGTCACCATGGATGAAACGTGGGTCCACCATTTTGATCCTGAAACTAAAAGACAAAGCATGTCTTGGAAACGACCATCCTCTCCATCCATTAAAAAATTTCGAGTTGCTCCTACCGCTGGCAAAGTTATGGCCTCTGTGTTCTGGGATAGTGAAGGAATCCTTTTTATTGATTACATGCCAAAAGTCCAGACGATTACTGGACCCTATTACGCAAATTTAATCCCGAAAGTGCGTGAAGCGATTAAAGAAAAACGTCGTGGAAAACTGTCGTTGGGCGTGTTGTTCCTTCAAGATAACGCTCCTGCTCATCGATCGGAAGTTGCGGTCAACGCAATCCGCTGTGCTGGCTTCAATCTCCTTGACCACCCACCATATTCTCCGGACTTAGCCCCAAGTGATTTTCACTTGTTTCCAAAATTAAAAGAGGAAATTCGTGGAACAAAATTTCACGATAATGACGCGGTTATAGCTGCCGTAGAGGACTTTTTCGAGAGTCAAGAAAATAATTTTTTTTCACAAGGAATAAGGAAGTTAGAAACGCGTTATTCTAAATGCATTGCATTGGAGGGAGATTATGTAGAAAAATAAAATATTATTATTTAAATCTTTGCATTTTTTAATATTGATTCCAAGAATTTTTTGATTCACCCTCGTATTTTATACATACAACGATACATCCTATATACCTAGAAAAGAAGGTACATGTTCATATTGGTAATAATTACCTTGTCATTTGTTATTGCATTCACGGAGTTTCATCTATTTAGTTACCATATCACAGACACATTACATTTGCCACTACAATATATTTCTAAAATATAAGACAACATTATATATGAAATGTTTAAATATCTCACTAGCCTACATGCCCACTATATACATAATAACATACACCAACTACAGTATTTGCTTGTCATGTACGCTATGCTGTCTGCAGTGAATAAAATTTGCTTACAGTCTATTAGTAGAGCTTTTAATTATAAAACCAAACTATATAATAAAAATAACTATTATGTCACATAAACACTTACATTTCTCCGCTGCCTCAAATATCTCAGACCTTTAATAACATAGTCAGCCTTACTCCACATTTGGTAAGTAGCGCGTTGTACTTATTCAGATTTCTAGATTGCTATACTTTCTGCTAGGGCATTTGATAGATATGTAAGGTATGCCCAATTCGAAGTCGTTCCGTGGCCAGTACATCAGCAGCGGTTTTTGTTCGGGCCTCTCGTCTGTTACGTTGAAATAAGCTAGCAGTACTACTGCTGTGTAGCAAGAGATGAATATCAGGACATGCCAGGCTCCGTGGAGGTATGGGAAGTTGATGTAAAGCCACGCATCGCAAAACATTCTGTCTATAATCCAGCAGAATACGGCCAAGAAGCTTACTGCGACGTTCCGAAGGCCAAGCCGGTACACGCGGGCACATTTAACTCTGGAATCGGTTAAAAATTAAAAAAAAAAGCAAATCACATGCATGTATAATATAAAATCACAGTATAAGGAAGAGAAACTTGTAGAACTGTGGTCGCTTGCAATTTGTTGTTGCAAAATTTACGTGTGAAGAAATCTTCAAACTTGAGAAACCCTATTTATTTAATGCATGTTATTGGTAATCTGTTGGTCTATGATATCACGCCCAACTTTTGGGACTTTGCATGGAAAAGGAACAATACACAAAAAGTATACGGAACGGAAAAAATAATTATTTTCTTCAGAATGGCCGCGATGCCACCCACAAGATCCTGGGGGTTTATGCATTGTTTACTGGACAATCTGTATACAAAAATAACAAATTCCGATCTACTATTAAAATAGAGCAGCTATTTATAACGACTAATGTTGAGTAACAAATAACTTATAACAATATATTATAGAAATTAGTAAAAGGAAAAATTGGTTCTCACCTAGACAATTCATGTTGTAGAAACGCTATAGATGGTACAAACAACATCATCAATGCGAAAGCATTTGCTGCAGGATGCAGAACCAAAAAACCTGTGGATAACACTGAAAATATGCTTGAGTAGAGGGCCAGGGTACGTCTGAAAAAAAAAAGAGTTATTTTGGACACACTAAAACATTTTAATAATGTTAGGTTTGCAATAACGCCTGCTATGCGCTATGCCCGCACATGACTTAAATTTTTCCTATCGTATATTTGTGATTTTGTAACACTAAAACATATTATAATTCAAATCTATAAAACACCAAAAAACACCTTTAGTGGGGTGAGTGATACAATCAACCAAAATTATATATTCATAATTATATAAAAGTAAGCATGATTCAATGCACGAGTCAGGTCATTATTTTCAAGTAGCTACATTATATATTTCTAAAAATATTGTTTTGAGGTTATTCCCTACCCTTACAAAAACCTATATCTTATAAGGGCAAACATCTCACCTCATGGTGAGACGAGACACTTCGAAAGGATAATACACCTTTTTCACATTGTGGTAGTTTTATGGCAGTGTGGTTAAATCAAATTTAACATGGGTGACAGGCACAAGATAGCCCATTATGTATAATATAATCAACTAATTACGAAATGGGGAAAGGAGTATGGAATGGAAGCATTGAATGATTAGGTTCTGCATTAAAAATATATTTTTTACCTGTTTTTCCCCATGAACTTAGGAAAATATCGCTTTGGAAGAAACATTGCAAATGTAGCCATAAACACCCATATTATTGCCAGCTCATCCAATAGTTGTCCTGAAACAATCTTAAATTAAGATATTTTTTACACCAGCAGCAATGTTACGTTTTACCTCAGCTGCTATTTTATTAATTGGCTGATATTTAACTTGATTTACATTAAATATTCAAGAATAAATGGAAATAATAAGCGGGTAAGATGTTTTTTTTACTATTATCATTAAAGTGTTATGTTTACCTCAGCCGTTATTATAATCCCGTGGGGTGCCGGGCTAGAATGTAACCTATTTCTACCCGTTGGTGTCGTAAGAGGCGACTAAGTGTAACACTCCTGAAGATGAGTAGCAGTGCTTTCTGAGGAACTGATATCTCACACTGCGATCTCCAAGACGCCTGCCAAGCGTGGGGATTATGGCAAACCCCCAATAATGTAGGAGGCTGTGTTCAATAGTGGACAATCCGGCTGATACAGTTATTTTATTTATTGGCTGTCATTATCTCTGCTGGGTGGAAATGTTTAACACCTCTGACTGATATTTAATATGAATTACTTACATACAATATGCAAGAACAAATGGAAATAATAAGCGGGTAAGAAAATGTTATTTTAAATGATTATTAGTTTAGGAATTGCCAATTCACTCACATTGATTAAACTAAAAGCTGCAATTTAGTAGGTTTAGTAAATTATAGTTAAGAAATGCCCTATAACATATTTTATGACATGGCCGAATTATGAGGATCAAATTGGGGCTGAACGCTTGCATGAAAGTCCTATGTTTTTGAAGTTAGGAGAATTAAATTTTGTGATAAGTTATTATAAACAAACAAGTATCGTATTAAGGTTTTACTACAGGGGTGAATTATGGTCCTCATTGGGGCTTACATATTATCTCAAAGTATAAGACTTTCATATACTTAATTTGTTTAATCTGAAAACTACTTGACCTTTGAAGCTTAACTTTGGCAGGTAAGTAATTTGTTAATAGGAAATGTCACATATGAATGAAATGTGTAACAGGGACGACATGTGCGACAGTAAAGGTGTCGGTATGTAGGTAAGGGGTAATAACGATGACAGTATGTGTGTGGTGTGAGTAATGATAAAGGTAACTTTACATCGAGGTTGAGGAACGAGGGGCGGCTGAAAAGTTCTGAGCCTAAGGTACTTGATGTCCGTATGGATTGAGGAGCCACTCCAGATTTTAAAATGAAACTCACACCCTTATTTAGTAGCAAAGCTAAAAATTTTGTAGGACAAATTCTAGAATTTGTAGTAAAATGCATCAAAAGTTATATCAATTTAAAAGTGGCTCCTCAATCTAAACATCTGAATTGAGGAGCCACCTGGAACTCTGAAAGTAATGGACAAATATATCTGAAAATTTTGTATCATTTAGTAGTAATTGTGTATGGTATTTTTTTTATGTTATTGTGACGGAACAAACCCGAGCCCCACCTAATGTTAAGTGGATTTACCTCTGCTTATAACAGACGCATTTCGTCAACGACAAATTCCAATGAAAGCTAAAAATTTAGCTTTCATTGGAAAATGACCCCCGCTCGGGGCGACCAAACACCGCCGTCGCAGACGAAAACATCGTCAGAGTGAAGCAAAATTGTACTAGAGGAACGTCGAATAAAAATGTGGCAGATAACAGAAGAGTTAAGCATCAGTAAGGAACGAATTGGTGACATTTTACATAATCATTTGCACATGAATAAAATTAGTGCACGTTGGGTTCCAAAAATGCTCACGCCGCTCGATAAACAGAGTCGAGTTGAAACTTCTTTAGAGTTTATCGAATTGTGCAAGGACTATTTGGACAACATTTGTGACCGTATTGTCACCGTGGATGAAACGTGGATTCGACAGTATGATCCAGAATCAAACAAAAATCATTGCAGTGGATAAAAAAGGGAGAGAAGCCGCCAAAGAAGTAGTCGACTTCGAAACTCATGGCCACTATTTTTTGGGATTCGGATGGAATGAGTAAATTGACTATCTTCCAAAAAAACTACAATGAACGCCGCGTATTATGCGGCACTTTTACAAAAGTACGCAATCTTATTGTTGAAAAAAGAAGAGGGAAAATCAGCAAAGGAATTTTGTATTTGCAAGACAATGCGCCAGTCCATACGGCGCGAATTGCGAGGCAAGCCCTTCGAGAAACTGGCTTTGATGAAGTGAATGATCCACCCTGCAGTCCAGACATGGCCCCAGCGACTTCTTCCTCTTTAAAATTTTGAAAATAGTCCTTCGGGGGCGAAGATTTGTGGATGATGAAGAAATTAAAGCTGCCGTGAACGAGCATTTTGACTCCAAAGAATACTATTTTTTTTAGTGCGCATGCAAGCTCTTATTAAAATGCGTTGAAGTAGAGGGAGATTATATAGAAAAATAAATTAAATTTAAATTTTTATCTGCTGTTTTAATACCTTAGGCTCAGAACGTTCCAGCCGTCCCTCGTAGACATAGAAGTCAATATTAAGGTCAAGGTGGAGGTAATGTTAGTTGAAATATTTATATGAAAGTAATAATAATTGTGAATGAAACTGTTGACATCATATGTAGAATGATATGATGAATGATGGTAATATTTAAATAAGATAAAGTAAACCAGCCGAAGCCAAGGGCAAAACAAAAATGATTTTGATTTGTGATAATGATTTGGTGAGATGTGGGAAGAAATTTTGTTAACCGATAAACATATAAGACTTAATATGAAAGTGCTTTTACAATATATGGGGGCCACATGTAAAAGAAAGTTATAATGTAATTATAATGAAAATTAAACTCACCAACAAGACTTAACGTAGCATGGAAATATGCGGAACTTAATCCGACCACCATCATCAAAGCCCATATCACATTTATGCCAGGGTTATAGAACTTTGAATATTCTTGAAATAGATGGATCAAAACCGGTGGGAATAGGAAAAATAAAGCATTGCTTATCTGAAAATGTTGAAATAGCTTTCACATAAATACATGTATTAGGTATACTTAGTTTAGTAAAGTATTTTGCACAGCAGTTCGAGTGCTCGTAGCGGAGCTCGCCTAGTATTTCTTAATCTATGAACTAGGTTATGCAACATTCACTGACGGTTATGACTTGAATCCTTAAGAAGGCTGCTACCCAACATGGGTGTGGCCTAAGCGTCAATGTGATGGATATGCAGCAGGCCACTGCCCTGAGCAAAGTAACAAATAAAGCTCAATACGAGCTTTACAGAAGCAACAGAGGTGATGCGGAAGAAGAATGAAGACCACCAACTTTTAAGCAGAGACCTAAGATAATCCATAGCAGCCTAGCCTCTGCATTGTTCCTGAGGATGATCCTTTTGGAAAGAACGAGTTTATTTTGAACATAAACAACACAATAGCAAAACACTATACATATACAATAAGAAAAAAACAAGAAAATTAAGAACATTGCCGTTGTGTACCTTCAGTCCAAAAAAGGTCATGGCTCAGCATGATGCTGTGGGCGAACCTACAGCTTTGGTTTTCAGCCAAGACCTCAGTAACACACAAACATGTAATAACTAAAAGTGCTTATATGGAAATAATAACAAATGTATGACTATTATATATAGATCAATATGAAAATAAATACACACATTACATAATATCAAAATATAAAAAAAAATATTTTTAAAAATAAATAAATTGAAATAGAAACACAAATCGTCGGTCAATCTCGGTCAAGTCGGAAGCAATGATGGCCGAGAAGTAATAGCTATGGACTGCCGTGCCGCAGCTCCTGGTTCGATCCCCACCGCCGGCTTGAGCTTCACCGCATGGTGGAAGGGCATTTTCCGATTGTCCGCCTGGCTAGCTACCACCCTCTAGTAGAAAATCTGTCGCCAAGCACCTAACGAAGTGTTCCGGCAGCAGTCCTTGAGAGCTAGTGAAATTACAGGCACTTGAGACTTAACAACTGTAATGAACAGAACAGTACTTCGGGTCCGATGTTTCCAGTCTGGTGGTCGTCTCAAGAATGCGCCACTCCTCCGCTCTTCACTTCGTGTCAACACTCGTTATCCCCTATTGAGTATCCACCGGTCTGCCGGATTTCCCTTATGTGTCCCAACCGGCCTGCCGGAGAGCGGTCAATAGTCGTGTTTACATATTCACCATAAAATCTGCGTAAGTTCGATTTTCATAATTCAAACGGTTTTCGTGAGGATGGATCCTTGGCTATGCGAGAAAAAATCCATAATATTCTGATATAACAGAAAGTATGTTTAAAATTGATATGAAATCTGAAACCAGCTCAAATTTCATTTTGGCGCCAAAATTTTGTATAGATTTATGTCATTTAAAAATAATCTCGTAACTACTTCTAAAGTAATTAACCTAGAAAGCTGTAATTTTGCATTTTTATAGGCAATAAGTCAATAACGATGTTAAAAGAAATTAAAAGGATAAGGATTGATAACTTTTTTTTTATAGATTTTTTTATTTGACCCCTGTTTTTGTTACGGCTGGAATTCCGGTGGTCTAAAAAAAAGGTTTAGTGTGAAGCTTGTATATATCCGATCGTTATTATTTAAACGTTGTTAGTAAGCTCCTATCATTGGCTATACAACGAAATAAACCGCATTACTCTATGGTAACGAGAAGTTACTCAAATCATGAAATGAAAAAAAATAACTTTCACTCGATGCATTTTGCCGCGCAAACACTCACCGATCGAAATTTACGTAATAAATAATCTCGTAACTACTTTTAAACCTGTAAACCTAAACATCTGAAACAATTCAAGTGTATAGATTACATCTGAATAATCATATCAAAAGAAAAACCAAATTCGTAGGTGGTATAGTTTTTGAGAAAAAAAATAAAATCCGCTTATGTACAGTTTTCCCGCCAAAATTCTTAAAAAAAATCGCGTTGTTTTAATCTCGTTACTACTTATAAAATATTTATCCTTACAATCTGGTATTATTCATGGGTAAAGAACCATAATAAATACACACATTAAAAAAAAAACAAAGTTGTAGGTGGAATAGTTTCGGAAAAAAAAAAAAAAAAAAAATATAAAAAATGCCGTTTCCCGCCATTTTCGTCGTCTGTTCAAACCCATTTTCCTGTAAAATTTTCCATGAAAAGGTCTATTTTCATTTCTTTTCCCGTAAAGAGAATATGATGAGGATTGCATTGGTACCAAGAAGTTTATATGTTGATTGGAGACTGCCACAAATAAACTCGATTAAAAAACAAAATACCTCAAAATCTGGAAAAATATATTTTTATTCGCTGTTTGATCCACTCAAACTAAATGTATGAAAATGTTATTTTTTGTATGGTATAGGTAATATATTGGGGTATGGGGATGTTAGGGTGACATGTTTAGGTAATGGAAAACTACTTAGTACTACAAAAAAACGTTACGGGGCGTCGCGGGATAAAAAAACGTGAGCAGTTTGGACGATTTCGTCATAGGAGGTGGACAGATTGGACGCACGAGGGGAGCGAGAAATCACTCGGCCAATAACAGAGCGTGTCGTATGTTTTATCCCATCAAATGGTGGCGCTACTGTCGCTTTGGTGTTGCCATTACCAACATCCGCCAACTGATCAGTATTATATATTTATTTCCGTTCAATAACACCATAATATCGAATGAAAACATAACATTCGGCCATCGGACATTGTGCAGACTCCGGCGCACGAAAAAAAAAAACACCTAAGCTAGATTGTTAAAAAGAAGAAAATAATATACAATAAAGGGAGACTAACGGAGGTTGTTGATGGATGACCCAAAAACATAATGATGTCCAATGACATTTAACTGTTTTTTTTAATTTCATATTCATCGATTATGAGTTTGATGTACCTACAGGTACATATAATTTTTTTCTGTAATCCATCTATGCAAAAAGAAAAACAACAACTGAACATAACAATAGGCCTTTTCTGAACCCGTATGAAAACAATAATTAAGTAACTTTATAAGCTTATTTGACGTTTCATTTGACTCTTTGTGTAAAATTGAAGCATATTGAGGTCATAAAATCCAACACAAGCGCGTAAGGTAAAAAAAAATAAATGCATCTTTTCATTTAGGGAACACTTTTTTTTTTTATGCTTGATAGGTTAGCCTTTGACCACTATCTCACCTGATGGTAAGTGATGATGTGGTCGAAGATGTTGTTCAGGCTAACCTAGAAGTACTGGCTCTCAAGGACAGCTGCCGGAACACACCGTTAGGTGCTTGGCGACAGATTTTCTACTTGAGGGTGGTAGCTAGCCAGGCGGGCATTCGCAATTTGCCCTACCACCATGCTATAACGACTGATATCCTAAGACGACAACCGGGACCGACGGCTTAACGTGCCCTCCGAAGCACGGAAACGCTCAGTAGTAATGTTACCAGCGGTCACCCATCCAACTCTTGACCGCGCGCGACGTTGCTTAACTTTGCTGATCGGTTGAGAACAGCTAAGTAAACTTCGCTATGAGCGCTTCAACACTATAATATATTTACTTATATATAGACAACTTAGATAGAAAACTTGTAACAACAGTTTTATTTTTGACTTCATATGAATAGCAGGCGTAAGCCAAGTTGCAGGTTGGTGCTTTAATTTCACTAGTCTTAAAAGGGCATGTTTATCGTAAAGGTTAGTTAAATGCTATTGAAATTGTTGACTTTTTCTTTTAAAACAGCGGACCAGTGTAAATCACGTGCATCAGTTTTTAATAATTCCAAGTCAATACCACTAAAATAACGCTGCAGCAGAAATTTGGGCTTTACTTTACCAACTACTGAAACATTGTTGCTGTCTTACGTGAGGTTTAATAAAGATGAGAAAAATGTGAAGAACTATTGTTTGCTAGAAATTTAGAGACCGATACAAAAGGCGACACCATTTTCAATACATTGGAAAAGTTTTGTGATGAGAAAGAGATTCCCTTGAAAAATATTAGAGCGCTCTGGCTATGACAGGATGCCATAAAGGGTTATTAAAATTTAAGTGAACAACTATTTCAATCACTGCAATATGTCAGACGAATTACTTAATTGCATTCCATGGATTCACCAATCAAGGTCTTTTATTAGGTAGTATAGGGATTTTGCTGGTATACCCCCTACTCCAACTTCAACAGCATAAGCTGTGTTAAGTCATAATATTTATTAGTTTTTATTGTGTGGTCTTTAGGTATGTTTGTTTCCCACGGCACAGTAAGTTCTATAAGTACTATGCGTTTTAGATTTTTTGAGGATAGAAATATGTCTGGTCTGGATGACAAAATACCAACATCATCAGGAATTTTGTAATGTTTTTCATACGTGTACATCAAAAGAGTCCAATCGGGAGCTGAATGCTGATGGAAGTTACGGTTGTTCTTGGTAGGCACCAAGAACAACCGTAACTTCCATCCTAGAATGTGTATCTAAGGCGGCATTAGTAGGATCTTACCAAATTTGGTTAGGTAGGGGAGGAGGCTCAAGCGGTGAAGGGGAGCATTGATATATCATAAAGGGGCCCCTTAACCCTACTCCTGGGTTGCAAGTCCCAGGCCCCTCTAGCCTCTTCCTCTGCAACGCTATGAACCCGGCACCCGTATGGTGAATCCATGGAATGCTAAGTAATTCGTCTCCGTAACAACTCTTTGAATGATGGATTATTTTAACAGCTTTCTGTTACTAATGATGAAGATTTCAACTGTTTGCTGTTTCATACTGAAGTTCGTTGGCTATCAAGAGGCAATTGTCTGACTCAATATTACAACCTGTTTCTCTCTGTGATAGAGTTCTTGGAAACTAAAGATACAGATTGCGCAACAAGCTCATTACATCAAAGAATGATATAGCTTACAATACAGACCTGTATAAATTGTTCAACAACATGAATCTCCAACTGCAAGGCAATGAACTAAATTTAATTAAAACAAAAAATGTTGTTGCTGCTTTCGCAGCCAAACTGCTTCTACACAAAATTGATATGGGCAGATGCGAGTTTCACCATTTTCCGAATTAATCACTATACTGCAGTAACAACGACTTGTTTGCCTACTGCCAATAGCCATCACCCATCCATGTAATGACCACAGCACAGTGAACATTGCTTAACATAGTCTTCGATCAGCTGATATATTTGGTGAAAATATAACTCAGATCGTTAGCCAATTCTGCAGTATTGCAGTAGCAGTGACAAAATTACGGAATGCATTATGTACTTACTGTGTTGACAAATTCAGCAATAATGGGAGAAATAGAGTAGTTAGATTCACACCAATCCACAGGCGAGCTTCCTCTCTCTAAATGAGACCACATTGCTAATTACGCGTATTGTAGAGATATCCTTTGTTTTAACTTGATCGGCTTGACCTAAATGTTGAGAACAATGCATTTACTGTATGTGTGTAATAATTATTACAGTTTTTTTAAAATAAAGTACAAGTCGTAGTCAACAATAAGAAAGGGGTAAATTTTAATCTAATCCCTATTGAATTAATCTACGTCTTTAAAAATTTTAATCTTTATTACCAAAGTTACTATAAATTTATTACTGTATTGTACTGTACTGTATTGTATACCAATACAAAGTTACTTTATGTTGTATACATACAACAAAACAAAACAATGATTGATCTCTCTCCCCTCGACGTACTCTTTCTACGAACGGAGAGAATATAGGCTGCGTTCGGAAACGAAAGATTTCTCACCAGTGTAAAACTTGACAGTTGGTCAAAGTAAACGTCATGTAATAAAATAAGTTAACTTTCCGAACGAGCATCAAGTAACTAGTAGTCATAATTATTACCAGACCCTTTGCATATATTTTGACAATGTCAGTAAAACTTGGAAAATATTTTATATAAGCAAATAAGTAATAATACTGAGTTCCCAAAAATGTTGTCATCTCAGAAACAGTGGGATCGGCCCCTATGCGAGCTAGCACGGAAAGATCTTTTAAATACGTGCCCTAGTATCGCAGATCGTGCTCGTATTCTCGCTGTTTCTGTGTGGGAATCAGGTCTTTGGTTACAAGCCATTCCTTCTTACAAAACTGGTAGCCTTATAGATCCTTCCGCTTTTCGTCTCGCTATTAGCTTACGCTTGGGTGCAAGGTGTTGTGTTGCACATCACTGCCAGTGTGGTACTGCAGTTGACCAACTCGGTCACCATGGCCTCTCCTGCTCTCGAAGTGCTGGTCGAATTTCCCGCCACGCCAGCCTTAACGATATCATTCGCCGGGCTTTTACCAGCGCCAATGTTCCAGCTGTTCTCGAACCGAACGGTCTGATGCGTGACGATGGTAAAAGACCTGACGGCATGACTCTGGTTCCATGGAAGTTAGGACGGCCCTTAGTGTGGGACGCTACATGCGTAGACACTTTAGCGCCGTCACACCTTTCTGAAACCCACGTGAGGGCTGGCGCCGCGGCTACTTCGGCAGAGCAACTCAAGCGGCGCAAATATGCTAACCTCGGTATGGGTTACATATTTGAGCCGTTTGGTGTAGAGACGTTGGGGCCGTGGGGACCGGGAGCTCATCGTATTTTCCAAAATCTATCAGAGCGCTTGGTCGATGCGACGCGTGATCAAAATGCTGGCACCTATTTGGCTCAAAGAATAAGCATTGCAATTCAACGGGGCAATGCTGCCAGCATGCTGGGCACGCTGCCAACTGATAGTGGGCTAGAGCATTTGGACTCCCTATGAGTCCAAATGCTTTTACTGTAGTAGCTGTAGTATTGTAGTAGCTGTACTGTTGTATGTAGTTTGTAGTATTTGTTTAATAAAGGCATATCGCCAATTGAAAAAAAAAAAAAAAAAAAAAAAAAAAGCAAATAAGTTCATATTCTTAACCTCAAGACAGTCCTTCGTGCATATAGGGTACGCAGCAGCAGTCCAGATTTCTAGCCCTAGAGGCCGCATGGCGTTTTTTTAGTACTAAGACGTTTTCCAATACTTCAACTTGTCACCCTCAAATCCACATACCCTAATATATCTCTTATACCATACAAAAATAACATTTTCATCTATTTATTTTGAGTAGGCCGAATAGCGCAATGTAAGTAGCTATTGAGGTTTTTGTTTTTAAATCGGGTTTTTTTATGTAATGTATAATATATTTAAAATAACTTCTTGGTACCAATGCAATCCTCTCTGAACTGAAAATTTTACAGGAAAGGGGGTTTGAACATACGACGAAAATGGCGGGAAACAGCAATTTAGTTTTTTTTTTTCGAAACTATTCCACCTATAACTTTGATTCTTCTTTTAAAATGATTATTTACAGGTGGTATGTAATGGTTCTTTACCCATGAAATATTACAGATTTTTAGACCAAATATTTTTAAAGTAGTAACGAGAAGAAAACAACGCGTTTTTTTTAGAATTTTGCCTGGTACACTAAATAGAAGAGATTTTTTTTCAAAATCTATACCACCTACAACTTTGGTTCTTCTTTTGATATCATTATTTACATGTAATCTATACACCTGAATTATGACAGATTTAGTTTTGTAGTTACTAGAGTTTTTAGTTAAGTAGTTACGAGATTATTTAGTATGCGGAAACTTGCATCAACGATGAGTGTTTGCGTGTCATAATGTATCAAGTGAATGTTTTTTTTATTTTCATTTCCCGATTTGAATAACTTATTATTATAAATGACGTAATATTTTGGCGCCAAAATGAAATTTGAGCTGGTTTCAGATTTCATAAAAATACTTTCCGTTATTACAGAAAAATATGGATATTTTCTCGTATAGCCAAGGATACATCCTTTCGAAAACTGTTTGGATTATGACAGTCAGACTTTCGCAGATTTTATGGTAGTTTTGTAGATACGACTATTGACCGCCATCCGGGACTATAGACAGACGAGGAGAATTTTGTAATCGTTTTTTCTACGAGGAGTAAAAAGTTAAATGGAAACTCAAAATATGACAACTGACTACCATTCACCTGACAGTTGAAAATCTTCATCCTCTTTTGCATCGTTCATCGTTACATATTCAACTATCGAGTGAACTTGTTTTACGAACCGCGCGGACGCGGCCTCGATAAAGCGATGATTACCGGACAGCCCACGGGAAACTGTTACATTCACCGAGTTATTTCCGAACGCGCATATGTGCATGAAAACTATTGGAATGAGTACAAAACATAATTATTTAGAGAAAGTAAAAAAATAGTAGTTTTTCTAAAATATTCACTGAAAATGATTACATAATATTATAAAGAAGAAAGATTTGTATTTTTATATGTAACGAATAAACTTAAAAACTATGTACTGGAGCTATTTGAAAAATTATTTCACCACTACCTGTACCTGCGACCTCGATCGAGATTGCCGTACTTACTATTATATGCATATTAACTATTCACATTTGAGCACTGTTTATCTCATAAGTCATATTAACCCATTGGCATCGGCGATAATGATAATATACTAGCAAAAAACTGAGCTTTGTGAGGGCTCGCGTTTATATTACCAAGTGATTCTAGTAGTGTCATCTTGTATTGAGTAGATCAACAAGGATGCATTTAAGTATTGAGTTCAATTATGTTACAACTTGTTAACTCTTTGGTTTTCTAATAGATGGCGTTAGTAGTACAATAACATTATATCTAATGAATACAATATTACTAATATAGGTAGCGATATTTCGTTACAGTACTTACCTCAAAAACTACAATATGTATCTTACCTGTCGAATCGACGAAGGTTAGCTACCTGGGTTTAACAAAGTGGAGAAATAATTATAAATTATGTAAAAATTTAACACACTGAATGATATAGTTATTAACTCAACTATCAGAGTAGTTACAAAGCATTTTTGCTTTCGCGGCTTTCGCTCGCTGGCGTCATTCAGTCAAAACAGTTTAAATGATGGAGAGAACAAAACGAGTTCATTTCAACGTTTTCTTGTTTTTGCACTATCCTAAAGATGGTAAATAACTACATACGCCAGTTGACTTGTTGTGAACATAGTAAGAGTATACCCTAATCAAAGTAAAATAATAAATAATAAAACATGGCCAACTGTTACCCCCATTTTCTGAAAGATTTGTCAAAGCTTTGATTAGTTGACAGACTAAATACTATACGCTGATTGGTCATTGATACTCTATGAGGCGATATGTGACCAATGAGCGTTCAGTATTCAATCTGTAAACTGATCAAGACTTTGTCAAACGTTCCAGAAACTGGGAGTTAGAATCCCAAACTGACGATTCGAATGATTTCTTGGTAAATTCAAAGTATTGTGTGTTGGGTGGGGTTGGTGCGGAACCCTCGGTGTATAAGTCAGACTTGCACTCCGCCTCCCCGATTCTATTTTTTTTTACCTCGTACACAATTTCAAGATTTTGGCGTCTTAGGTACCTACGTACCACAAAATGTATTATCCCAACTAGGCAGTCACGAGTTATATGTAAATCCATTCCACGACCACATTGAATTCTCATTTTTTTACAAATACCTACCGTTTACCTAAGTGAATTTGTTAATTGTTTTAAATAATTAATTTTACAAAATTTCTGTGAATGTTAATTAATTTGGCAACAAAATCACAAATATGTACAGCAATTCAACTTCAGGTGAGTCAGAATTCAAAATTGTGTATCCAGATAAGAAGGAAAAACAATAAATGTAAAGGAAGACTACAAATAATTTTGTACACTAACTTCTATCGAGCGAATGTAAGCTAAAGTCTCTATGTTTAAAAAAGTTAAAACTACCTATACCTTAAACAATGTTTACTGGAGCTTGCCTTCGACGAAACCGAGGAATTAATTTAATTTACACATAAGTATATTCTAGGACTTTGTCTCTCTTATGCACCGTACCTACACAACACACCACGACACACATTACATATCACAACACATACTATTTATATACAAGGCACACATATTATCCACGTCCATTCACACAAGCTCACACTTAATTAACATACATTTGTTTTTGTTATAAGTTGGCATCGGACTGGACCACTATGGCCAATTTATGAATGAAATTCTATTGTTATAATTATCGCCGATTATTGCACTATATTAGTCTACTTTGTAAGTCTTCTAGTATACTATGTAACCTTTTCTAAGAAAATTGATAGTTTAACCAGATAATGTAACTATGACTTAATTTGATGTATAGACAAATTCGCCGTCAAGCTCCAAGACACAGGCCTCGAGCTAAGTTTGGGTTCATTGACAATGTGTTTCATTCTGTAATCCAACAAACAATGTAAACTTTTTCTGCATAATTTTGGTAATACTTATGGTAATAAAGATATAAGCACGAATGTCTGATGGTGATGCTTGATAAAAAATATTAAATACTAGTAGCTCTCGGAGCTGTAAACCTCGCGAATCTGCCCTTGCTTAGCTTACGATTAAAAAAAGTTTCACTGCGCACGCTGATGGAATGGATCCCAAATCCAAAAACCATACTTATATTTTGAAAACTGATGAAATTTAATTTGATGCGACTCAGCTAATTTGCGTTTCTTTATTAATATAATAACAATACAACATTTGAAGCAGTGATGACTCAGAGGCATTGGCTACGGACTGCCGCGCAGCAGGTCCATGGTTCGAATCCCGCCGCGGGCTTTAAGCTTCACCGCCAGATGAAAGGGCATTTTGCGAATGTCGCCTGGCTAGCGATCAAGTAGAAAATCTGTCACCAAGCAACTAACGGTGTGTTCAGGTAGCAGTCCTGAAGAGCCAGTAATTCTAGGATAAGCCCGTTAACACCTTCGTCCATACATCATCACTTACCATCGGGTGAGATTGTGGTCAAAGGCTTACATATCAGCAATAAAAAAAAACATTCGCGCGAGTCCGACTCGCACTTGGTTGATTGTTAGTATTTTTGTGGTATTGACAACAGAAATATATCATCTGTGAAAATTTCAACTGTCTAGCTATCAGTTCCTAAGGCTTTAAAGAGAAAAAAGAAGAAAACGAAAGCTATACCTATATGAGTAAAGGTTGATATGTTGCTAATGGACATAGTAGGTAGGTACAGCCAACAAAATTGGTTATTGGTTTACGTCTTCTATAGTATTGGTCAACCAAAATCATTATCATTATAGGTAATATATACCTATTTCAAAAGCTGACCTTGTGATTTGTTGTTATGAGACAGGAAATTATATTATTTCAGTCTCAGTTTTTCATTATGTTCCATCCCGGCCTCTTTAAGTTTATCGGGTGAGTAGGTAAGTTGAGCTGACAAAAAGTAGCTTCTTGATAAGGGCAAGCACAAAAAAAGTTGTATAATTTTTTTATTTGGCAGATATACGATTTTTTAAAGATTTTCACCCCATATCCATCATTTTGATAAAATTCCAAAAACTGATACCTACGACAAAACTTATATGAAATTATCAAACCTCACAAAATTTTACGAGAATCGGTTGAGAAATGCGACCTGTAGAGGAGAACTATACCGGAGTCCGGACATACGAAAGCATTTTTGGGTAAGCTAAAGCAAAGACGCTTCGCTCGAACTTCGTTCTCGCCCGGTCAATTAAAGCCGACTGTACCTAAACGGGTGTCGTGTTTCCGCATGCCCTGCAGCCCCGGATCTAGGGGGGCAAACCAGGGCCAACCCCTTACAGCAGTTTCAGTGGGTGCCAAAATCTTAATATAGTAGGATGAAAAATAAAAAAACATCCTCCACAAAGTGCCTAACATACCTACGGAAGCCTGGTTAGCTCACCTTCGACTTGTAAGAAAAAGGCGCCACACAGGCCGTCACTTGTGGTGTACCACAAGTGAATTTGTGGTCTCGAGATGCCGATTTGAGATTTGCCGTGTCAACAAGTTTCTGCCCCGGTTTCAACAAATCGTAAATCCGGGGCTGAAGCCTTCTTGTCCTTTGTAATTGAATACCTTGTGTACCTAATGTAACGGAGATGACTAATGCAGATAATCTATTGCAATTCCGTCGAAGGGTCTCCTAAAAACTAATCCACAACACTGATACGCTGGCTACTACGACGATGTTGAAGAGCCTCAAACTTAACGATTTATTCAGATAATGCATAGACTGACATGACGACATTATATGCACTTACAGACTTGCCCTTGGGCTTTGCCTTGGCAGAGGAGCTGTCCTGGCGTGCAATAGCGTCTTAACAACCCTAGGACTCAACTTTCGAACTGCTAATTCATGTGTATGAGCCAAATGTATGAACCACAGCAGTTTATACCAACTATCAACAACAAATCGTTATCAAAACGTCATACCTACTTGTCAACAATACTTAATCGCTTACCTTCCTCGACATTTCAGCTGATTTGCATCACGACGAGGAGCCGGAGTTGCATCAAGCGTAACGTCAAGTATGAAAATACTTAGTCAGTACTTACCTACGCGATTATGTTCCGTTGTTATTATTATTGTAAATTATATGTTTATCAATCGTGTAAGTTTACAATAAAGTTATATGTTTTTAAGTAAGAGTACCTTCAGTACCTACTAAAGCAAATAAAAATTGAGGTTGTATGCGGTGTCCTGGTTGTAACCCAAGGGTCAGATCACGTAAACCTTGTTTAATAAACCAACAGACGTGGGTGCCCACAAATGGATCATTATTCAAACTGAAATGGTGTCATGATGGCAGGACTAAATACCTTCGAGGAACTAAGTATGTAATTCGTTTGTTAACAGGTCAAAAGAGATCGTCAAAAGACAGCGACTTAGATTTCGTAAGCTACTGGGCGGATCAAACAGTAGAAGAAGCTGTTCTAAGAGGAACTCAACTCCGACAAGAGAAGTTGAATCCTTTACCACCGCGGCATTATGATGTCGTCCAAATTGATTATATAAAACCTCCTCGCAGTGTGAGCCGTTCACATCGCAGGTGAGTCCATTTCCTTATTTTATTATTTTTAGGGCTCTAAGGAGATTTTGAGACAGATTCTATTACTATGCTTACGCAGCGCGCGCCGCGGCGCGTGGCGTGTGCCGTCCTTAGGACCGTAGGATAGACAGACGGATGTCTGTCCTATATTTAGAAGCTTCTTGAAATCTTTTGTATCGTAATAGGTAGCTGTGTAGGTTTGATATTTATCACAGAATTGTGTCATATGTTATTTTAACGCTGGGTGTGTTTGTATTCAAAATTAATAATACCTATCACAGACCCAAGATTGCATTAGGTAATTTCTAATTCGTAAACTGAAAACCCCGTGGGGTGCCGGGTTAGAATTGCACCTCCCCATATCATCCCGTGGGTGTCGTAAGAGGCGACCAAGGGAAAAATACTGGAAGGTGGGCAGCAGCGCCTTCTATATAAAGAACTACTATCTTACACTGCGATCCCCAAGCCGCCTGCCAAGCGTGGGGATTATGGCAAATACCCCCTAAATCGGGGAGGCTGTGTTCAGCTGGACGATCCAGCTGAAACAGTAACAATAAACAGTAAACTGAAAAACGGCCAAGTGCGAATTGGACTCGCAAACCGACCGTTCCACACCAACACAGAATTTCCAACCTGTTTATCTACACCAAAAGAACTATTTTTCTTGCTGTGTCCGATTTCGTTAGGCAAAATTTTATTATTTGTTATGGTACTTAATTACTTTAAACTTCGGATTATAATCACACTCGGTTGACGTTTTTATGAGATAACTTTTTTACGTTAGAGCTTATAATTATATTATTATGTATGTTAAAAATAATACATTAAACAAGAAACATTTATTAATTGAAATAGAATTGTTAGAATGGCGGGTTGCCTAAAAATAATTCAAATAACTAAACATATGTGTATTATTACAACTTTTTGAGCAACACGCCATTCAACCCAATATATTCTGTGGAAATTTCAACAAGTCGGAGGGGCAAAGATGTCTTAGTGATGGGAAGGATAGGTTTTCCCATATAAGGTACCTAAATTACTTATATATTTTGTGAAAGTTGGCAAAAAAATTTAGTTTTTACTCATTTAGTTCATCATCTAGAGCTCATACAGTCTAGTAGATAATTATGCTTTTTATCAATTCAAATAAAACAATGAGGAGCGTTAAACTTGTTAGACCATTTTGCTGACGGAGTCCATCTCTAAATCTTAAAAAAACAATTTGTCTCTTTTGTGAACTCTTGCGATGTGGAACCCTAATAGAAACTTAAGAGATAAACCTGGCCGATTTATCAAAGATTGTATGTTTACCTAAGTAGGTATATCTAAGTTCATACATTTTTACAGTTTATATTCCTGCCCCGGATTGAACATCAATGAAGTTCTGATTTACCCAACTGTTGTTTGTAAATTTACAACACTACTTAATTTCAGAAAAAAATCTCCAAAGAAACGGGTAAAACCACAAAGCCAGAGATCCACCTCACCAGGTTGTCGAGAGTGTCAAGAGAACTCATCTTCGTTTTCCCCCAGCAATGCGAATAGATATAAGAAATGTCGAAAGACGAAAAAGAAAGTCTTGTGTGGAATGAGAATAGCTGAACTAGCTGTGCCAACTAAACGCCAGTGTCTTGACACTTGGAGGAACAAATGTGACACACTACCTGCAAATATGGTAAATGGGGTCTAATTCCGAAATCTTTAAACCAAACTCAGACTTATATAGTAAGATCATCACATAAAACGCGGAATCGGGGAAGCGGGAGAAGTAGTGTGTAGAAACAATATTTACAAGGTGTTTTTTGGTACAATGGGTTAGAGCGAGCCTAATATCATCCTAGTTATTAAACCCAGGACCGCGCGGTTGGGTCATGACACAAAATGAGTCATCGGGTTCGTTTTATCTACATACTCTTTTATATATTCAATTTTAATACATTAATTACACAACACTTTTTATGCTTTATAGATCGAACGATTACGTCAACACGTACTAGACCAGCGACCCGTAGTACAAATTTCTGACGCAATTTATTGTTTCAAGAGTAGATGCATAAACGAAACAAAGAAGAAAAAGGCCGGAGATAAAAAATCTAGGTAAATTAATACTACAGCTAGTTTTCTCAATTTGTTTTTTATGAGAATTATCTGAAACGAATACAATTTAAGACATTTAAGAATCTTGGTATGGGTGTGAGATTAGTTTACACTATATAGGCATATATATACCTATAGCTAAAGATACAGGTATATATAGTGTGTATAATTGTAGCTTTATTGTATTGTACCAATATTGTGTGAAAAATAAATCATTTATTATAAAAATATTTAGTATAGTTAAAAACAGTAATAAATTGCGTTTCTTATTGTTATTTAATAATATCAATCTGTATAAAAAATCATGATTAAACTATATGTTTTAGAAATATAAAGAAGACTAAAAAATCCATGTGCGCAAATGAAATCAAAACCCTGGGTGCCATATTTGGTTACAATATTATAAAGAAGTTGAACACACCGCTCAATATTATACTGAACTCTGAGTAAGTAATAATTTACTTACATAATTATATATACATAAATTTTAATGATTAACATAATATTTATGTAGCATTTGACTATATCTACATATAAATATTTATTCGTATGACTAGATAATATAATTATATAACACACTAATTTACAGTTTGGAAAAAGTTGCAAATGTGATCTCAAACGATATAGCAGATCTAGTGTGCCAATCAAAGAAAGTCGATATGAATAATACTCTTAACAAAGCCATCCACAGAGAAATAACCAAAAAGGTTAGTACTGAACCGGAAACGTCATTTACGGTGGATTTGCCTTAATAGCGTTCTCTCGGGAAATACTCACTACACCCGATCTCAACAACAGTCCACGGGTATTTTCACGCTTTTGTATCAATAGTCTATAGTTTTCCAAAAACTGAAAATAAAATTAAGGATAACCTCAATTATTTTTCGACATAACGCAAATTTCCAACGCAAACGGTTGAGTAGTTTACAAGTAAAGTGTAATGTAATTCGCCAAGCAGGCGTTATTGCAAACATAACAATAATAAAATAACGCGTGAATATGTAGCTTACAATTTTATATTCTAATGGGCTTAAGTAAGCCGCATAGTATATTACCAAAAGTCGGTCGCAGGACACGAGACCCTTTTTTTGTGGAGGGAAATGCCTTCGCACTTCCCTTTCACCACGGGGGTGGTGCAACCTTGCTCACCAAGGTCGCCCCCTAGACGTGTGGGGTCGTGCAAGCTGGTGGAGAATCCCCCGACACTCCACCAGTGACCCCACTACGGAGAAGGAAGGAGGCGGGCGAACCGCCGCCTCCTCGCACCCGTTCGTCTGCGGGTCAGCTTGGAGCGTCTTACCTGACCCGCTCCGCGGTCTCTTTCTGCATCATAACCTCTTCACAGAAAGAGACCACCGCCTGCCATGACCTCTCTCCACCGAGCATGGCGTTTACAACGCTCGGCAAAGAGAGATCCCCTCCTATGAGCGCTGAAAGTGTGTGCCGCTGCAGGCCCCATGCGGCACACACCTCCAGCGTATGGAGCGCCGTATCTTCCGGCGCCGCACACTCGTGGCAGGCTGGAGTCGCCTCCCGTCTTGCGATTTGGTGCAGGTACTTGGTACTTGGTACTACATCCGTGTCCGGAAAGCACCTGCACCAACCGGAAGGTAAGCGATCCGAACCGCCGCCTCACCCACCTCTGTAGAACCGGGCGGATGGCCTCCACCGTCCATTGTCCAGGGACCGGCGGAGCCAGATCCTCCGTTCACCGCCGCAAAAGTGTGAACCTCGCCTGCCATCGCAAGCTCGTTACTTCTTCCCACGTTGGGGGATCCCCCTGAGTTCTCTTCGCCACCACAAAGTGATACACTTCGGCAAGTATCTCGGCCTGTAGCTCCCAAGGAGGGTCCCCAGCTAGCACGCAGGCCACCGTCCAGGACACCCTCCGGTATCCGCGTATCGCCCTCGTCGCGACAATCCGCTGCGGACGTCGCAGCAGGATTTTATTGTCGCGGTTGAGGGCGTCCACCCAGACAGGGCCATACTCCGGATCACTCCGGAGTATAAGCGGCAACAGTTGGCGTTCGGGCCACCCACGTTGGGCAGCAGCCTCCCCAAGGCGGCCGCGGCTCCTACGACTCTTTTTTTTTTTTTATTCCTGATAGGTTAGCCTTTGACCACTATCTCACCTGATGGTAAGTGATGATGTGGTCGAAGATGTTGTTCAGGCTAACCTAGAAGTACTGGCTCTCAAGGACAGCTGCTGGAACACACCGTTAGGTGCTTGGCGACAGATTTTCTACTTGAGGGTGGGAGCTAGCCAGGCGGGCATTCGCAAAAGCCCTACCACCATGCTATAACGACTGCCATCCTAAGACGACAACCGGGACCGACGGCTTAACGTGCCCTCCGAAGCACGGAAGCGCTCAGTAGTAATGTCACTAGCGGTCACCCATCCCACTCATGACCGCGCGCGACGTTGCTTAACTTTGCTAATCGGTTGAGAACAGCTAAGTAAACTTCGCTACGAGCGCTTCAAAACGCTCTTGGTGCCAACTTGGTGAAGTGGACCCCAAAAGACCACCTCCCATCCAGGATGAGACCCAGATATTTCATCTGGATCTCAACCGGAACCATGACCCCCTCCAGCGATACCCGTGTTCCTGGAGGTGGTCCCCCTCGAGGCCCATGAAACAATAGCGCCTCAGGACACAAGACCCTATTATAAGCCTACCCTGTCCACTACATTTAAAAGACAGTATTTTAAAATACGTTGTTTTCCAATGCTTTTTAGTTTCACTCATCTTCAAAATGGTAAGACGTAAGCATCAAACTTGGTCTGTGTGGGATTAACCAAACTCAGATATATATTTTTAGTATGCCTATATGGTTGTTATAACAGTAAGTATATTTACTATAAATATTTTAGGTAACCATTTGGATTTCTGACGTTTTAGAAGAATCAACATACAAATACTTAGAGGATCAATTAAAAGGTATCTTTTTAATTATACAATTTCAACTTTAGTTACGTGACTTTTTAGAAATAAAAGAAAAACTACAAAATTGTGATAAAATATTTAATCTTAATTACTTTTATTTCAGATTTTGAAGAAGAAGCAGGGCCAGTGTTAGACGTTGTAGACGATTTATTCGACAATGTTTTGGTACGTAATTAATTTTTGAGCAAAACGAGTGATAGATTATCAATATTGTCATTGTTATAACCGAGGAATGCGTTTTTTACAGGACATTTGTATTCCACAACCTGAAATATGCGCAAAATCATCTTCAAGTTATTTCGAAGCAGCAAGTTTAGAAGAAGACGTCCTAGTGGCACAAACATCTTACGAACAAGCAGATTTAGAAGTTGTATCTGTGTTAGAAGATGATAAAATAGCTGTTTACCAAAATATTGAAGATAATAAAATAGCTGTTAACCAAAATATTGAAGATGATTTCAAAAATGAAATAATAACCATAATCAATAATATAGATAAAGAAGATACAAAGAGTGACAAATATCTAGATGTTGGTGATGGCCCGGAAGATGTTGAGGTACAAGACATTGATGAGAAAAGTGATGAAAACTTAGAATTTGATAATGTTTCTGACGAGCACCTTGCGGATGAGAAAATGGACGTAAATGTAGATTTTGATGTTATTGAGGAACAACGTACTCAGGATGACAATAAAAATTTTACAGATGAAAAGAGAGACGAAAATATAGATTCTGCCGAACCTTTTGTTTCGGCATCAAATGAAGGTATCGATAAAATATCTGATACAAAGAGTGATGAATTTTTAGAATCAGAAGATGGCGGCAATGTCGAGCAAACCAGTTTGACTTCAGAAACAAAAAATAATGACGATTATTTAGACCAGACGATAGGAATTCCTGTTGAAACCGACAACCCAACTGTCGAAGGGACTGAAACATTTGCTGACGCTATTGACGAAAGTAAAGATGAAGACAATCTTCCTGATCAGCAAATAAATATTGAAGCTACAGAGCCAAGTGAAGGTTCGTCTGATGAAAATAATAAAAAAGTAACATTCGACGACATCGGTAATAGTTAATTACCATATAAAATTATATGTGTGGAAATGATTGCCCTAATTTTAGGGACACAATTGAGGTCCCAGTGTTATAAAATGGTCGCGCTTTCTCTTTCCGCGGGTGCCGTGAGAATCGATTGAAGGATTACTTTGAGAAAGAGCAGTAGCAGTTTCCTTGGTACAAATTAACATTAATGGCACCCTGCAAGTTTGACCATATGAGGGTGGCTTATTTTCAGCAGTAGACTTTTTCTGTGCCTGATGTATATAAGGCATACAACTACTTTTTATTTATCGTGACTTCTCGTTCAGTGTCATTTCATCTATTATAATTTTAGGGATCCATAAATTATTGTGTATGCTTATTTATTGCAGTAGACAAGGAAGGAAACGCTGAACCAATATCCGACGAAGTACATGTTTTAGTTACAAAATCATCACTTGATCATATAGATTTTGCACCACCAAACGAAGATTTGCTAAGTGAGTTATACTTTATGTGTATATTTTTGGTAACTAGTATTGTTTTGTGATTATTTTGAGCTAATATTTCTAATCATATACATTCCTAATAAAATATTTCTGACGATTAGGTGATGCAGATGAATCGTGGCCCGAAGAAATACAACCACCTTTTATTAGACCAAGTCAAAGTGTAAGCAAATCTGTTACGTCACTAGGAAAAATTACTGAAAATGAAGAAAAGATATCTGTACTACCTGATGACAAAGTAAGTGATCTGGGACAAGAAAGTCAGCATGGCGAAGAAGATATAATTGTACAAACTGAAAAAAAAGATTCTGAAGAAGTTGAGGAAAAAGATTTAAATGAAGTCCAAATAGACACAAATTCAGAAAAAATAGATATAGCTAAAAATAAATTAGAAAATGAAGTGACTAAGATTCATATGCCCGCAAAAGCTAAAGATGATATAACTAAACAGCCCAAAGAAAAGAAACCTATTAAACCAAGTAAGGCTAGCGTCCCTGCTACAGAAAAAGATAAAAGCTCTCCTGAACGAAAAACTAGTCAATCTTCAAGCAAAAAACCGTTTAGAAAACGAAAATCTTCTACAATTAAGACAGGAATTACAACCAATGAGCAAGTGAAGCCAATTACGAAATTGGGCAAAGCTGAAAAAAGAAGAAGTAAAGAAAAAACATCTATTTCTAAAGTAAAAAGGAAATATATTGAATCTGCCGGAATTAGTCAAAGTGTCAAAGATTTAGACAAAAGTCTTAATGGAGTAGAAAAAGCTAGTGATGTCCTGTTTTCATCAATGAGGAAGCCAAAACCTAATTATAGTATGACTAAAAATTTATAAAGAAAAGTCACTTGTACCGATTCTCGATTATCTAAATTTAAAATTCTCTAAATGAAACTAAAATGTGTTAAACAAAGTTTCGTACGTTGGCACGCACATTCAGTTCTTAAATTTTCTTATGTATCTTATTTTATATCTAATTATCACTTATCCAAATACTAAGTTTGACGCATCTAACTTAAGTATGGAGCTGTCGTAAATTCAAAATGGCGAAATTGTAGATGGACATCATACAACCGACCTAATTTAAACTCGACCTTTTAGAGAATTTTAAATATAGAGAATACTCTCTAGAATCGTCTATATTGTCCTGTTTTATATATTACTTAATTTTACGCTTATTTATCCATAATCTCACGTATTTCAGAAGTCGATGTTAAGACAGCTCCTGCTTGGGTTGCGAGAAACGTTGGTGAACCCAGTTGCAGTTGTGCCAACTTCAACTCTAAGCCTAAAGGTACAAGTGTTCTCTGAATGTTGAAGCATTTCTGACATTATTAATTTTGCATTAACATAAATAATTATTTACAATGAAAGGAAAAATTTAAACCACGCTGGGACATGCTCTACCCATTTGAGCTACCGTTCCAGCCCGAGGAACGAATGGTCGCGGGTTGGAATACCGCTTGCGGTTCAAATTTTTATTTTTATTGTTATTTTGTAAGCTTATAAGTTAAGCAATAATGCAATAAAGGACCTGAATAAAACATAGCGATGTAAATAGTATTTAATAACTTCGGGTTTTTCGACCCTCCGTCTGCCGCTGACGTATTTTATATACTTACCTAAGTATAACTTTAATTCATTTGAATATGTATATATTTTTATTTATATAGCATATCATATAATTTTAGAATAAATTTAGATAAAGTCTATGTAGGTATTGAAAGCATTTTTAGTTGAGTTTGAGTTTAGTTGAAGTCTTTTAGATGCTTAAAAGTAGAGTGCACGGAACGCTTTCCATAGAAACGTAGTTTCATCATATTTTAAATACCAAGAGTTCAAACTCGGTGAAATTTTGTATGCATATTGCTGAGATATATATGCTTCTGGTTTGCCAGATTTTCGATTTATTATTTATTAATGATTATTATATACCATACCAACTCAGAAAGTGTCTCATTGCTCGTTCAAAAACGTGTTCTAAAGTTCGTCATTTCTTCCTATAAATGTGCGGCGGGTAAAGTTAAATGGAATATCATTCCTGCCCTCCGTAGCAGTGAAGGAATATTGTATGAAAATCTGCCTAAGTAAACCTGAGGCCCGATTCTCTTAGCTATTGAACGGCGTTAACGCAACTTAATTGCATGAAAATTGTAGTTTTTGACAGTATCCGTAGTCTGCCCGCTATTTAGGTTCGATCGCAAGTCAGTGGCTTGCTATCAATAGTTTTTGACATATTCGGTATGCTGTAAGCTATTTTGTTGCGATTGCGTTGCTACAGTGGCATTAAATATTTTGGAGGATTTTAGATAGAAAATTAGCATGATGATTTAAAAATATTTATTTAATGTATTGTTTGCTAGAAAATCACTTTATTGATGTTTCGAATGATGCGTGATTGATATAAGTTTTCATTATTATTTCAGTAACAAAATTTGCAAGCCATATCACAGCCATACGATAGGGACGCGATTGCTATACAACTGCGATTAGGAGCTAGAATTAGTAGACTACCGAATTTGACATTAACATCAGTTCGATCGCAGAAGCATCGCAGTTGTGTGGCGTTTGATTAACTAGCTAAGAGAATTGAGGCCCTGGCCTGCTAGCGTCCTAATGTTTATTAAGCTACGAGCAAAAAAAAATTACAATCGTCAATAAATCTCAACGTAGTAGTTTCATGGGGGCCCATTTCTGCTATGTAAAAAATGGCAGATGCTATTAGCACAATACGTCTGATATTTTAATAAATGTACATAGCAAGTGGGGTGTCCGGCTAGTATGTCCCTGACCCCATCTCTTCCCGTGGGTGTCGTAAGAGGCGAATATAAGGTTAAAATACCGGAAGCTGGGCAGCTTTCTGAAGCTTAGCAGCCTGACCTGCCATCATACACTGCCATCCCCAAGAAACCTACCAAGCGTGGGGATTATCGCACACCCCGCTTCCTCTACTTATAAGGAGGGCTGTGTTCTGCAGTGGAAAATCCGCCGCAAGAAGTACAAAAATACTGTTTTCCGAAATATAAATCCGTAGAGTTCTTCAATATATATACCTACCTACAAAATGTAGGTTATTCCCCACTTTTGTTCACCCCCAGGTAGGGGGAAAGGGTTTTTAAATAGCAGCAGGTGGACAGCAGCACCTTTTGAACAACTGCCATCTTAGACTGCGATCTCCAATACCCCTGATAATGGTGGACGTCCGACTGTGCCAGGCTAGAATGTCACCCCCCCCCCCCCATCTCTTTCCGGGAGTGTCGTAAGAGGCGACTAATTGCCTTCTGCGAAAAGAGCACCAATAACTGCCATCCCCAAGACGCCTGCCAAGCGTGTAGATTAGTGCAAAACCCCCCTTATGATAAGCACAGGGGTAGGCTATTGTTCAACAGTGGACGTCTTCCGGCTGATGATGAAATACAACAGTTCCATGTATCTTTGATTATCTCCGCTGATGGACAGCGGAGGCTTTAGTAATGGGTTACGTTTCCTTGTACGGAATCCTAATAAAAGATGGTATTACTTTAGTTACAGAAAAACGTAAGATGAATCAAAATGAAATTAGAAGATGGTGTCGTGACGTAGAACAAGGCTACAAAAACCTTAAAACATGGAACGACTGGATAGAGAACACTACCAGGACGGTTTGCATACTGCGACGAGAAATAGGTAAATAATTAACAATAGACATTTCTTCCACAGACTGCTACTGTTCGATATTTCGAACAATTACAGTCTACTCTCGTACAGCTACTTTAAAAAAACAAAGGTATTTAAACTTAATGGGGACAATAAGTTTAAAGCGAAGTATAATTAGCCATTCTTAACCAATCAACTAAGTTAAGCAACGTCCGCCGCGGTCAGGAGTTGAATGGGTGACCGCTAGTGACATTACTACTGAGCGCTTCCGTGCTTCGGAGGGCACGTCAAGCCGTCGGTCCCGGTTGCTGTCTTACGATGGCAGTCGTTACAGCATGGTGGTAGGGCATTTTGCGAATGCCCGCCTGGCTTGCTACCAAGTAGAAAATATGTCGCCAAGCACCAGTGTGTTCCGGCAACAGTCCTTGAGAGCCAGTAATATTACAGGCACACGAGACTTAACAACTATAAGTCTCAGGGTGACGAACTCGGTGCAATTCGTCACTCGTAATGAAATGTATCTGTTACAGGTAGAAGTTAGCGCTTATAGGTCGGTCTCGGGCTTGACCTGACACAATAACATTTAAAAGAAAAACATACGACAATGTAAATAACAAAAATGCTCGCGCCGCTCCATTCAATCAAAAGAAATGCAATAAGTAAAAATGTATTAATGTAGGTGAAGATTGTATTATTGCAGGCGGCCGGGATTTTATCGACGTTTGTCCAAACCAAGAATGGGTAAAGTTGAAAAGAAACATTGACACGGACGCTGCTCTTTGGAAGAAAATGAACCATACTACCCGAGAGAGACTCAAATGTTACAGGAAGATGTATCAAAAACGATCCGAGGTACATTCCCATTTTCGATCTGGATATTATTTAGTTGAACTGTTGCACTGAAAAGTATCAGCCACTAGACTCATTAAGCCAATTTTGTTATACCGATTTCATGCCTTATTAACAAAATACAACACTAATACATCTACTAAAATGAAAACATTTAGACAACCTATTAGTCATTGCAGACTCACGTGCAGTCCAAATGCTCCAGCCCACTACCAGTTGGCAGCATTGCCCCGTTATTTAGTCATTATAATACATATTTAAATTCTACACGAGTACCTATTATATGCCCTTGGGGTGCCGGGCTATAATGTCATCCCTCATTGCTACCTGCGGGTGTCGTAAGAGACGACTAGGCGTAAAACACCGGAAGGTAGACAGCAGCGCTTTCTGCGGAACTGATATCTTAAACTGCGATCCCTAAGACGCCTGCCAAGCCATATAAGATTTGCCAGAATCCCCACGATTATGGCAACCCCCCTTTAATGGGGGAGGCTGTGTTCAGCAGTGGACAATCCGGCTTATACAGTACCTATTACATAGTTTCATAACATCCCTCGTCTTACATTACACAAAATTAAGAGAAGAAAAATTTGAACCCCGAGAAGGCTTAGAATTCGCGACCACACAAACATTTATTTTTGACTTTTCGTAATAATTTTGTAAAAGTCAGTGTTTTATTACCGTGGAAAGGTACATATGCATTTATCTTGTTTTATTCACTCTCATCACATTGGAATCAGGTGGTAAACCTCTTTAGCAAGTGGTCCGTCTTGGAGAGTACCCCCGCAGTGACAGATATTCTGCCTCGAATCAGTAGCGTACAAGCACTAATGTTCAGGCGTGTATTATGGCAAATAACCCCAATGGGGGAGACCTCGTGGACGTTACGGTTGATGTGATGGTGAAGATGATTCTTCAGAACCCACATTAACCCTCCTGTAGGTACTAACAATACTGTATAGGTAGGTAAGTAACCTACTTCTTTGACACTAGAATATGGAGGATAGAGGTAAGGAGAATCATCTGTGTACATGAAAAAGTGTCCGTCCAAATGCATTAAATAAGGGTGGCGCCACATTAGCATCAGGGTAAATTTTAAAGGAAGCGCCAAAATCAATAAACGCTCTCTTCAACGAAATAAAATCCCTCTAGCTACACGTTTTCGCATAATAATTCTTTAAGGTTATATTTACTACATTACTTTGTACTACGCAAGTAGTTGAAATTTTCAATAAGTAACTACTTTAGTCGACAATAATATTAAATGTTTTAACTCAGCATACTTCAATTCGTTTACAATTACTACAATTATACCATACCCTTTGTCTACACCAGCACCATTCTGGAAGGTTTTTGAACACTTTTCTAAGTTTTCTACCATATGAGATGTCTCAAAGTCAAAGTCAAGATCATTTATTCAATTTAGCCGTCTATGACGCTCTTATGAAGGTCAATTACAAATTTTAGTATTGAAATATTCTACATTGTACTGCCACGTTCAGCAAATAAATTGTATAGATCCACTGCGAGAAGAACGGGCAAGAAACTCGGGGCCATTCTTTTAAACATCTTTTAAAACAATGTGTAACATACTTACTATATAATAGAGTTATTACAATATTTGTTTAAATTATGTAGGTGAGAGGCAAGAGCTTGGCATAGGCGAAATTGTCCAGGCATTTTTGTCGTTTAAGTAATCAGAAACTGTACACTGTTTCTGATTACTTAATAAATAATTGTAATTGTAATCACAAACTGTGTAGTAGGATTTTTTAATCAATATGTTTTTCACGTGAAACTTGAATTTCCCTTCTGTGAGCGTTGTAATATGTTTGGGAACTTTATTATAAAACCGTACACAATTACCTATGAAGGACCTTTTATTTGTCTTTGCTAATCTAAAACCTGGCACCGCTATTTTATCTTTATTCCTAGTATTGTAATCGTGATTGTCACTGTTTAATTTAAATTTACTAAAATGTTTAAGAACATACATAATATTTTCAAATATATACAGACTTGGTAAAGTTAAAATATCAATTTCTTTAAAAAGATCTCTCAGAGATTCCCTGGGACCCATTTTATATATGACTCGAATTGCACGCTTTTGTATGATAAAGATTGCCTCTATCTCAGCAGCAGTTCCCCACAGCAATACACCATACGACATAATACTGTGGAAGTACGCGAAATAAACTAGGCGAGCAGTAGCTACGTCTGTTAACTGTCTTATCCTAAGAATTGCATATGCAGCAGAACTAAGTCTTCCGGAGAGATCATGTATATGTGGATCCCACTGTAAATTGGAATCCATTTTGATTCCCAGAAAGACTGTCGCATTGTCAGTAGGGAGTTTATCTGGGCCAAGCTTTATGTTTGGTTCAACATAAGGAACATTTTGTAAAGAAAACTTTAAACATTTCGTCTTTTTTTAATTTAAGAGAATATTATTCTATAGGTCTCTCCTTAAATCTACCCTCCATATACTAGAACTAAATCTAACTCAAAACATTTACGTCACACTTTCATCCTTGTATACATGGGCTTAGATGTGATGCCAGTCGAGAAAGATATTTAGAATACTTTTAATATTGTTATGTTTGCAATAACGCCTGCTCTGCGGATTACATTATAAATTCCAGGTTAGCCTGAACAACATCTTCGACCACATCATCATTTACCATCAGGTAAGATAGTGGTCAAAGGATAACCTGTCAGACATAAAAAAAATACAAATTTATCACAAAATTATAAATAACAAACGTACAACGTAAGTCGAACGTTTGTAATGTAGGTATCGCTCCATCCCAATACGATGGTTGAAGAACGAGAGCAAGACTTAGAGTTATGAGTCATACTGTCATGTTAGCTCAGTTGGTCAGAGCATACCCCAGCTATAGGGGTGGATGGACGCGAGTTCGAATCCCGCAAAAGACTATAATTTTTTCTCTCGTAAATTTGTAATTTAGAATACTTTTTGGATTAACGTACTATATGCATGTTTCAGGTCCCAAACAAGTACAAAGTTACATGCGACTGTTCACAACCGAAATTAAGCATCATATGAGTGACAAATGCAGAAATAAAAACTACAATAATCAAATTATCATTTTATCTTACCATTACATCGAGTAATTATCACTTAAAATGAACATTGACTTGGTTATAGTCATATTTGCGTACGACAGCATCTCGGCATCCTGTAAGTATCCACTTGCCATTGAATGCTAAATCTCTAATTCCATCGCAGTCTGATCCAGTCAGGTGGACTCTGATAGTAGTATGCGCTTCGTGTAGAGATATGACAGTGCATGTACCGTCCTGTCGACCGACGATGAACATTTGATTTGGTAAAGCGGCTAAACTAAGTACTGGATTCGCTGATTCGTGCCATTCATTTATCTGTGAGCCATCTTGAAGGCTTAGCCGGATCAACTGAAATAACAAAAGGGTTCAAGATATAACTACTTTATCTGTATCAAAATATAACTGTATTGAGTTGAGTTGCCCTCCTCCTTTTTTGAAGTTGGTCAAAAATTAAAGTATAGTGACCCCATAAGATAATCAGCATCCCTTGATGGGGTCACTATACTTTAATTTTAGACCAACTCAAGAAGGAGGTTACTCAATTTTGCTGTATTTTTTTATGTTTGTTACCACAGAACGTTTGGCTGGGTGAACCGATTTTGATGATTCTTTTTTTATATGAAAGCTGATGTTTGTCGTGTGATCATATTTAAATTTCATCAAAATCGGTCAAGCAGTGTTTGAGCTACACTCTAATAACTGAAAAATATTTGCCTATTTGATGATATAATCTTGACAGTGACTGACAATCGATCCCGTAAGTAGCTAGGGTCTCTAAGAAGGGTGGAAATTTTATTTTTATTTAACAATGGAACCGATTTCAACACCCAAAAGTGTGAAATAACTTGTCTGAATCCGTACCATGCGCACAATATTGTGATAATATGTACTTTTGAATTATCATGGTACCTTCTACTTTTGGACTTCAACAAGTTATTTCACACTTTTGGGTGTTGAAGTCGGTTCCATTTTTGGTTATTTTTTTTGTTAGTAACAATTTGTGATTGAAATCGTCGTTTGAAAACGTTATTCAGCAACCGGACCCTACTGCAATGGAAAAACTGACCTCCAAACTCGTGCGTTGGACATGATCAACGCCCGAAAAGTACGGCAAAATTTTCAACCAATCGTTCGGGAACTAAATGTAATCCTTCGTTACCCGTGTTTCTTACTACCAATCATACTATCAGTAGTAACACGGGTTTTTTTGCTCGTGTATCACGAGTAACCAATCTGCTAATAACACGGGTCCAATTTTATTTCCCATATTGATACTGGCCAATATCATTGTCGAAACTGCTTCTTTTTAACCGACTGCAAAAACAGAGGAGCTTCTCAATTGGCCTGTTTTTTTTATGTTTGTTACCTCATAACTTTCGACTGGGTTAACCGATTATGAATTCTTTTTTATTTGAAAGCTGACGATTGTCGTGTGATCCCCGTTAAATTTCATCAAAATCGGTCAACCCGTGTTATACTACAATAACTGAAAAATATTTTCCTATCTTGATGATACAGTCGTTGACAATGAATGACGATCCCGTATGTAGCAAAGGTCACTAAAAAGAGAGATAAGATTTTTCTTAATTTTTTTTTTATTGATGTAAGGTAAGCCTTTGACCACAATCTCACCTGTTGGTACTTACCAAGACCACATCATCACTTGATGATGTGGTCGAAGGTGTTAACAGGATTAACCTAGATTTACTTGCTCTCAATGACAGCTGCCGGAACACACCGTTTGGTGCTTGGCGACAGATTTTCTACTTGAGGGTAGTCGCTAGCCAGGCTGGCATTCGCAAAATGCCCTACCACCATGTGGTGAAGCTCAAGCTCGTGGCAGGGTTCATGCAGGCGTTAATGCAAAAATTACAATGTTAGAATCTAACTTTGTAATTTTTGTATTAAATTTTTACTAAGGCACAACAGAAGGAAAATTGGCACTGGGAATAAAAATATACTTACAGTATTTTTATACCCGTGTCCGTGTTAGGTCGGTTTCAAGCAGTGATGGCTCAGTGGCATTGGCTATGGACTGCCGCGCACCAGGTTCATGTTCGAACCCCGACGCGGGCTTGAGCTTCACCAATTATTATAAATATTTTCACTCAATTTATCTGGGTATATAAACCAACGAAACAATTTCAATTACATTTTTTTATTGTGCTCGATTGTATGTCTAGTATTTTGAGAATGTAATAATTAGCGAATGTAATGTTTTGCGAATATCATATTTTGAATGTAATATTATGATGAGGCAACAGATCAGCGTACAATCAAACCAAAAGAGTATTCTTTTTAATTACCTTTCCGTCACCGCAGCCAACGATGATGCTCTGGTCGAGTACAATGCAAGCGTTGCACGCTGACTCTACATGTTTGCAGAACAACTCTTGTCTACGGGCAACGTGGGCGCAGACAACGAGACCACTCTCACACCCCACCACGAGTAACTTGTCACTGGTCCCAATCTGGAATAGTACAATAAAACATTTAGTTATAAACATGGTGTTTCTTTATAATATATTTCGAAGCAATGATGGCCGAGCGGTAATAGCTATGGACTGCCGTGCCGCAGTACCCTGGTTCGATCCCCACCGCCGGCTTGAGCTTCACCGCATGGTGGAAGGGCATTTTCGATTGCCCGCCTGGCTAGCTACCACCCTCAAGTAGAAAATCTGTCGCCAAGCACCTAACGGTGTGTTCCGGCAGCAGTCCTTGAGTGCCAGTGAAATTACAGGCACATGAGACTTAACAACTATGTCTCAAAGTAACGGGCGCTGTGCAATTCGTCAATTGTGATGAAATGCATCTGTTATAGGCAGAGGTTAGTCCGCTTAACATTAGCAGGCTGAGCTTGTTTCGTCACAATATTCAAAATAATATGGTGTTTCTTTTTAACTGTACGAATAATACTTAGTAAGCGTTTTAAGTGTTACAGTATAAAATCGGTTTAATAAAGAAACGAATCTAAAATGGCGCGCCTCTCACTTGCACATTAGTGACAGCAGTAGTGTGCGAGTGAGAGATAATGATTATCGGCGCTATTTGAAGTTCGTTTCTTTATCAAACCTTTATTGCATATGATCTAATTGATTTTCTTTTGTACAAGTTTAAATTGAACAACAACATAAATTGGTCGAAATATATTTGGACAAAATATTATATATACCTATAAAAACTTAAGTGTTGCCCGTAAAAACCACTCGTAGAAACTTTCAAAATCCTCAACGGATTATACAACCTCCCCGAAATACATAATCTGTTTGTGAACGTCATCCGCGACTAAGAAGTCTGAGGGCTCTATCACTAAATTCAGCGTATACATGCTAACACAAACACTGCACACTATATTCTCAGCAACAGAGCTGTTCACAACTGGAACAGGTTGCCCGAGGAGGTTGTCTCTGCTACATCTGTGAACGCATTTAAGAACCAGCTGGATGGCTGGTTGCGTAAAAGCAAAAAATCTCTTGCCAATTTGTAAAGTGCTAAATAAAAAACGTGTGGCCACTACAAAAAAAATATATTTTGACACAGTATAATATAGGCACATCAGAATTACGCTGGTTGCCTATAATCAAATAAAATAAATAAATAATATCCTTACCCCTGCAGGCATTGCATTGCATCTTACTTTAAATTGAAAAAAATTACTTCTCTTTCATTCTCTACTTCAACTTTGTCAGCAGTAGTAGCAACGCTGCAGCAGTTGATTTGACCGTGACCATCCATAACATTCGCCAGACATTTTGATTCACCAATATCCCAAAGTTTTGCAGATCCATCTCTGAAATGAGAAAAATAAACCTCAAATTCATGGAGGAATTATTGCACAACTATAATGGAGTTAAAAATTGTTTATCCTTTATTTTTATTCTGACCTTTATGACAGAGACAGGTGGTACTTATACGAATATTTTTCTTATAAGAATTTAGGGGTAAGTAGTAAATACACTATTTTTCATAGTTATTCAGTACCTACCTATACATAGCTCACAAAACCAAAAATGATTGCTTTCTTTTAAACTTCTAGAAGAAAGCAATCAATTATGACTTTGTAAGCTATATAGCTACTGACTTGCAAAATACACTGAAAAAAAAACTATGAACCGGATACGAACCCACAACCTATCTATCCCTTGGGCAATCTACCAATTATTATATAATGATTATAAGGCATAGTTCCAATCAGTCCTTTGGTCCCTATCATTCAATTATCGTAAGGACACGGACAGCTATGGTCAATGTGAGTAGACTTAGTTTTTAAACATGCAATTTTTTTTCGTAACAGTGCAATGTAACAAATGTCACAATTATTTATTAAGTATATTGATTACCTACATCGAAGGGCCTTAGTAAGACATAATAACACTAAATTATATGATTGTATATACCATCACACGGTTTGCCATATATTTGGGTACCGACTAGGGAATGCAAAACCGACCGGAATTAAATACTGGTTTTCTTTTCGGGTTTCGTCTTTATAATTGATATTTTTAAACAGCATTTGAAATCAGATCGCCTACATATTACATCCTTTCAATTCTTAGTTAGGAACGTTAAAAGGAAAATGCAGAAATTTGTAGGAAAATAATTACTTCCTGATTTTACTTAAGCGAAGTAGGTAACTATATCATAAACAGTATCAAACTGATCACATACAATTATTTACAAAGTATCATCCATAAATAGAATGTTTATTGAAGAATATCAAGAAATTAACAAGATCTAATAAAATTTTTGTTGTTGTCTTTATATTTTAGAATTTAATAACCTAAAATGGCAAATACGAAAATAACTGAACTGCACAACAAATCCACTCAGCTCAAGAACTCAACTTTTGAAAACCGTTTAAAAAATAAACAACGCGTTTTTTCACTAAGAAAACCTAAAGAATATATAAATACTAAAAAAACGGAAATATTTTATTGATAAAAATGATACCCGGAATTTTAGTAATTTCAAATATGGCAATAACCCAGGTTTTCGGAGAAATCAGTTTGCATTTCCTAGGACCGACTAAATAAGCCTACTGATAATTTCTTTGTCTGAATAACTCGAACAACTATCCGATCCAAGATCAAACCCACACTTAATTTATAGCTTATCTCTCTATACTCTCTATACTTAAACCGACACTTTACATGAACGAGGTATACGAGTGCCATTAACATCACTTTTTGATGCATACAACTCAAGCCGATATCTATAAAACACACACAGGCTTATCTCCGTCTTACCTTAGCACAACCTATTCTATGTATTTGCTTTACTCATAACCAAAATTTAACAAATTACGCATAACTCGGCAATAAATATTTATACGTGGGTTTTTTTTTATGTTATTGTGTCGGAACAAGCTCGAGGCCCACCTGATGTTAACTGGACTAACCTCTGCCTATAACAGCTGCATTTCATCACAAGTCATGAATTGCACTGCGCCCGTCACTTTGAGATGCAGTTGGTAAGTCTCATGTGCCTGTAATTTCACTGGCTCTCAAGGACTGCTGCCGGAACACACCGTTAGGTGTTTGGTGATAGATTTCCTACTTGGGGGTGGTAGCTAGCCAGGCGGGCAATCGCAAAATGCCCTTCCACCATGCGGTGACGCTCAAGCCGGCGGTGGGGATCGAACCAGGGACCTGCGGCGCGGCAGTCCATAGCTATTACCGCTATTACAGCTATTACAGCCATCATTGCTTCAGTATTGTACTTGTATTTTTTTATTGTCAACTTTATTTACAGCTTATCTCTCTATAAGTCCGTTATACGACTTTTCAGCCTAAGAAATGTAGTGTTCCTTACTTGCTAACAGTAATGACATTCCTCCCTTTCTCCACAACGCTGAGATCAGTGACGGCCATTGTGTGGCCCTTCAGCGTCACAGGGTTGATCCCCGTCTCCGCAGACCAAATCCTACTGGAGCCATCAGCACCAGCAGATATTATGACAATGCCAGATGGAAAGAATCTACATTTGTAGACAGGACCGCCATGTCCTTTAAGGTCTAGGAGAATTTCACCTGAAATTGAACATGATGGATTCAAATATATCATCATCATCTTGCTCTTATTCCTCTGAGGTGAGTCCGGTTGGTACAATGTCTATCGCACATAACCATACATGCACAATATGCAAATATTTCACTTATGATATAAATGTACCAATCCATAATACTATACTTGATTATAATTAATTATTACATTGTATATTCTTTATTATGGAATAAGACAATTACTTCCTTTTTGGATTGTATAGGGTAGATTTACAAATTTTAATTAAAAGGTATTATAATGTTAAAACAAATATAGATGACTTATTCGTCAACTGGTGAGCGTGAAACTCGCGAGTGCGCGCGAGTTAGCACCTTTCGATTTTACCTACTTTTTTGTCGTCAACTCGCGTGCACTTACATTATGAAGTATAGTCAAATAAAAAAGTATTGATAGCAGTTTAGTATCGACTATCCAGAAAGATAGAAATAAATAAAATAAGTTTATTTGATAGAACATTCTTGACTTATATAAAATAAAAGCACACAAACTGGACGCGGCCGATGACGCATGCTATCCCCTATGACGTTGGTTGCGTGCAAACCCTAGTTGTCTCCCTCTGATTTCTTTTGCGAATCCGTTATGACGCCGCAGTTATTTTAATGTCAGCTTAGCTGCCAGTTAAAGTGCATTACATATTTTATTAAGTATTTAAGACTACCATTTATTAAATAAATAAAAAAGTTAAATGTATTAAATGATTTTGATGTATTGTGGGGGTAAGTTTATAATGATTTAACGTTTTGCTTAGTTAGAATCAGTATATTATTAACATATTTTATTCATGTACCATAATAAAATAAATAACACGTGCATTTCTCTTTCTCTCTTATTTATAATTTTAAATTTGTTATATTATGTATATAATAACGGTGATCTTATCCATGGAAAACAATGTAAACTGCTTGAAAAACTTTTTCATCTTGCACATATTTGTTAGAGTGACAAAATTTTGAATAAATGTACTTTGTAAATGTAAAATCAAATTTAGTTGTTGAAAACATGACATCTTTAATAACCTTTGTTAAGGTTTGTTTACTTCATAGATTTTTTTCTGTGTTATTCACAATAAAAATGTTGGTCAAAGATATATAATAACTGTAACAAATCTTTTCAGGGAGTGGATTAAAAGCAGGTCCGTCTAGTATTGAAACTAGACATGAAATAATTACTTTCCAGCGAGGGAAGTCGATACTACTTAGTGCAGATTATATATGTCAAAGACCGAAAAAATTAAGCGAGACTATTTATTACTAGCAATAACTGCATTAAACGAAATGACAGGTACAACTGTGTGCCTGATGTTATGTCAAATGAATGTTAATTTTAATTAACTGTTTTAATTATAATAATGCCAGGAGCAATTTAGCTTCTCTCACATATTATAATTTAGTTGTTTTTTTTAGCTTAGTATAAGACAATTTGTATTTCAATTTTTACAGAAATAGGTAATAAACCAAATTACTCATTGAGTCATTCTGGTATTGTTGATATGTGATATAGTTAATAATTATTAGGAAAATAAACAGTTCCATATTGCTGTCCATACTTACTTACATCTTAGTAGCTTTATTTTGTATAAGTAAAGTATGTCATGTCAAATAAAAATATCTTCTTTATATCTTTCTCTCTTCTTTTTGGATAGTCGGAATTTAAATAATTTTATCCTTTTGTACTTTAAACGTGCGCGCGAATTGACCACAATAAAAATAAGAAGGTGCCAATTCGCGCACTCGCGAGTTTCACGGTCGCCAGTTGACGAATAAGCCATAGATATATAAATATTAACAAATATGTTAAAATAATACATATATGTTTACAAAACACCAGCAACATCTAACAGTATCACCAGGGAATAACTTTAAAACCCATAGACCATTGCAAAATTTGCAATGATAAATATTGAAGAGTTGTTGGCTGTAATCTATGTATAATTATTGTACATATGAATAATAAATTCAATTCATCAATTTCTTGCAATAGTAGAAGCAGGAATTTGTATACCAATATTTGTTCCTTAAACCTTAAAATACATTTATTGCTCAAATATTGACCACCGTTTCCTTGAACCATTTCTCTGAAATTAGTTGTCTGGAATGGATTGCTTTTAGCGATAAGACCACCCTTTGAACCATTCTATTGTTATTTTTTCTTTGTAATTTCCTGTGTTTGGTGTCAATATAGAGTTATTGATTCATATTTCTTTATATTCTTATATAGGTACTCTACTCAGAGCTTTCAGGTTCTCCTTTATTGACACTCAAGAAAAAATAATATTATTCAAAATGTAGGGTGGAAGATTTCAAATAAAAAACAGTGTTGTTGATTTTTAAAGCTGTATTTATTTTTCGTCGTTTTTAACTAATGCTGCTGTAGCATATAGTTATAAATAAAGTTTTTAAAAAACCTCATTAGTTAAGTGGCGTTAATCATTGCAGTGGAATTTCGAAGTCTTGGGTCTGAATCTCGGATTGGAGACTGATAATTGGTTTTCCAAACAAAGAAATTCTCAGATGCAGTGCAGATGGCAACAAGCGCACTGTGAATAACTTGATACTTATAACAACAAGCACACTGAGAATACTTAACCATAAGCTATATGTCTAGACTCTAGCCTCTAGCCCATTTAGGACATACTGGCATTTAGGTACATAAGACTAGTTCAAAGAAATAAATGTACAAAATCGCATTATTTAACATTCACTTACTTGTCCTGCTATCCCAGACCAAAAGCCTATCCCCTTCACAAGATGACACTGCCAGCGCATTTTCGGCCGCGTGAACAGACAGAACACCTTTACTATGAACTGTATGATCTTTGGTCGGTGCAACAAATGCTACCTTTAAGCCAGAAGGTAAATGTTTTACAACAATGTTCAGATTCCCATGAGATATGTACTGATAATTGTCCGAAAAACTGATTTTAATTTTATTATCACAACTGTTTATTGATGTTTTGAGATTGTCATGCACACTGATTTCATTCAATTTCTTTGAAGATATCCAAGCTTGTTGGTTGGGTAACCTGTAAATCAGTAAATTAACATTAGAAGAAGTTATACTATTTCCATTTTTTTATTTTATTGATGACAGCTCCTGTGAAAACTTGAATGAGCATTCTTTTTTACATTATGTTTGCATTATTTTAGGTATTATAAGGTATATTTAAGGTTATACCAGAGTTTCTCCGACTCTGGTATAACCTTGTACATGCGTAAACATCATATTTTAATAAAATAATCCAAACATGATGTAAAAAAGAACACTCATACAATTTTTCACAGGAGCTGTCATTGAGAAAATCACAGAACAATTCACTTAGCCACCATTGAAAATGAAATTTGCTAAAAGCATTAAAAACAATGGCTTGTCTTTAATATCGGTATACACCACATGGTACCTTCATTTTTATTTTACACATCGATATAGATGATGTCAAATGGTGTATTTAATAACAAATTAGAAAGAATAGATATTTGGAACTTAGGTAAACCAAAGGAAAAATTAGATTAATATATAAAATATTACATTAGCTGGATGCCAGAATACAATACAAAATGTACTGCTGGCCTCAGACATACTTATGTACTTATGCTATATCAGGAACAGTGCTTTATAAATTATTAATCGTCGTCTATATCGCACGACCTCTACCGCACGGCTCACGACTAGAATGAAAAATTGAAAATTAATATTAGGCGAACCGGAGTGTAAGACGGCAACCAAATTCCAGTTCCTTTCTTTAATGGATATGAACCAGACCGGAATATATAAGCATACATTAAGCCACCCAAGACCAAGGAACACTAAACTTAAAATCAGCTGGTTTTGTAAATATGACTTACCGCACAACTTCATTCCAGTCGCATTGAATGGTGATCATAGGTACTTGATTAGTCATTTTTTCGACAATATATTCATGAGGGGTTTCAATCATATAATAAAACAATTCAATTTACCTTTGAAATAAATACAGAAAGGAACCGGGAAACTTTGCTCGTATTATTGCAAAATCATGAAAACAAATGTCAAAAGTCAAAACAAAAGTCAAAGACTACAGAAGGTGCGGTCCAAAATGCGCCAATAGCACCAACACTACTGACGATTGGACCAATTAGCATATGCACATTCACGGCAGTTTGCATTGCCATCAATTCGGACCAAACAAAAGCGTGCACATGACATCATTCAACTATCTTCAAAAAACATAACATCCTTAGCTTCTCAAACGGATTTTAACAACAGTTAAAATATAAGAGTACTTGAGGGAAAGAATTACAAGCTGTAAAACAACTTCCCGTCCGGAACAAAACAAATTGTACTCGATAATTTGTAGATATGTAAAACAACTAATAAAGACAACTGATAGTGGGTTAGAGCATTTGGACTCCCTATGAGTCCAAATGCTTTTACTGTAGTAGCTGTAGTATTGTAGTAGCTGTACTGTTGTTTATAGTTTGTAGTATTTGTTTAATAAAGGCATACCACTTTACTAATAAAGATCTCAGATTTTTAATTTTCATTTGTTGTGACAGTTTTACCACAGATACGTAAGAAAGCCAATATTAGGTCCGATACGTACTCAGAGTGCTACTGGCATGGCGTACTCATGGTGCCCATCCACGGGGCCGTAAGTACTGTTAGCGCTGAGTCATATAACATATACACCAGAAGAAGTGACACTCAAGTATGTGTGCTCGTAAAAAGCGCTCACTGCTATGTGTGAGTGCGACAGAAGGCGCGGGCGGTACGCTGGCTGCATGGTGTGTGGGCCGGGCACCTCTAGTCGTGCCTCTAATTCAGGGAGTTCACTCGCTCATTCTTAGTCTGGCTAGGCTGGCTTGAGGTTTTGTCACAATGCCAGGGCGTAAATATTTTTGTGTTTACGGTTGGTGCAGTAACACAAAGGAGAGGATTGAAAGAACATTATCGCTACCTAATTATTGTTGTCGGCTTAAGTTATTGAAGTACCTCAAACGAAAAAAACAAAACACGATCATTCTCGTGTTAAAAAACTACAGTTACACACTGATGAAAACTTTTACATAGAAGGTAAGTACTTAATAATTTATTTACATCAGGCGTCATTTTAATTTTAAAACACAAGATTGATCATATTTAATTTTTTTGATTTTGGTCCGAAACCCTATAATTTAAAAAAGAGTTTCTGTATATTGTTTGTTTTTTGTTTAGGGAGGACATAGATGCTGACTACCGCCAAGCGGACGTCCAGCTCCATCGGGTTTTGGGCGAGGGAAGGCCCTCTTATAGCCCGGGAGTTTCTGTATATTTTAAGTGTAATATAAATAACCTTTCATGCATTTCGTTTTTGTTTCTGTAACATATTACATAACCAATATTCTTTTATATGCGGTACCTTATTTAGTTTTTCAAGTCAATTTATTTAAATCTTGCCATCATATTATGCTGAAATAATTAGTCGACGACAGTCTTCCTGGGAATCAAAATGGATTCCACTTTACAATGGGATCCACATATTCATGATCTCTCCGGAAGACTTAGTTCTGCTGCATATGCAGTTCTTAGGATAAGACAGTTCACAGACGTAGCTACTGCTCGCCTAGTTTATTTCGCGTACTTCCACAGTATTATGTCGTATGGTGTATTGCTGTGGGGAACTGCTGCAGAGGTAGAGACAATCTTTATCATACAAAAGCGTGCAATCCGAGCCATATATAAAATGGGTCCTAGGGAATCTCTGAGAGATCTTTTTAATGAAATTGATATTTTAACTTTACCAAGTCTGTAGATATTTGAAAATATTATGTATGTCCGTAAAAAATTGAGTAAATTTAAATTAAACAGTGACAATCACGATTACAATACTAGGAATAAAGATAAAATAGCGGTGCCAGGTTTTAGATTAGCAAAGACAAATAAAAGGTCCTTCTTAGGTAATTGTGTGCGGTTTTATAATAAAGTTCCCAAACATATTACAACGCTCACAGAAGGGAAATTCAAGTTGCATGTGAAAAACATATTGATTAAAAAATCCTACTACACAGTTTCTGACTACATAAACGACAATAATGCCTGGACAATTCCGCCTCCGCCAAGCTATTGCCTATCACCTACATAATTTAAACAAATATTGTAATAACTCTATTATATAGTAAGTATGTAACACATTGTTATAAAAGATGTTTAAAAGAATGGCCCCAAGTTTCTTGCCCGTTCTTCTCGCAGTGGCTCTATACAATTTATTTGCTGAACGTGGCAGTACAATGTAGAATATTTCAATACCAAAATTTGTAATTGACCTTCATAAGAGCGTCGTAGACGCCTAAATTGAATAAATGATTTTGACTTTGACTTTGACATAAAGTCATGTACTGTAACAGCCGACTCGTCCACTGTTGAACACAGCCTCCCCTATTGAGGGGGTATTGCCATAATGCCCACGCTTGGCAGGCGGCTTGGGGATCGCAGTGTAAGATGGCAGTTCTATAGAAGGCGCTGCTGCCCACCTCCTAGTATTTTCCTTTAGTCGCCTCTTACGACACCCACGGGATGATATGGGGAGGTGCAATTCTAACCCGGCACCCTACGGGGGTAAATCTGAAATTGAAGCTGTTTAAGATTTGATAAACGCAAACTCCATCAAGTGCGGTGTATAAAATAATAAGTTATAAATAGTCATCATAAACTTGTCTTATAGCTAAGCTTTTATTATTTTCTTTCATAAAAAGACTAACTCCGTCAACCCTAGTGATCCCGCGCGCCAGCTCAAGGTCAACGTCACTCGATCTCACACGTACGACGAGTGTCACGGGCCTGGCTGGTGGTAACGTCATCGATGACATCACACCCATCAGCTATGCAAACATTTGGTGCCCTTCGTATAAATCGGACCTGCTGTGAGTGTGCTACGGGTACCATTTGCGCAAATTGAACCGTACCCAGAGTCCCGCGGTGTCTCAGCACCGGCCAAGGAATGACTGGTCGATAATAGGCGATCCAATATTGCACGACCAGACACTTGATGTATGTGTACTTCAATTATCATGCTGGTATTTCACGGGCTGCGCATTACTGCGCGTGCCCAGAAGGGAAGTAATTGATGACTTACAAAATATTTCTATTATTAACAAAGCGTAAATCGGATTCCAAGCTACCTTGATATATAGAATATTTTTGTGTGCTTACGTAGCGCATAGTAATTTTGTAATGTTTTCCGCAGAGTATACGTCATTGCAGATATTAAAAAAATGGTACAAAATTATTGATAGTGCGATAAGGAAGAATGTTAATATATTTTTAATTGGTATTTATAAAAAGTTATGTTTAAACACTTTTGTCGTCTTTTTTTTTACTTCTTATTAAAACAAACATTTTCAGTTTAATAATACGTGTGCCTTCAAACGTTTAATATATTTAGTATATATATTTATTTTTGTTGGGCTGTTAAAATTCTTTAAGCCAAGTTATAATAGATTCGGTTCTTATATTTAAATAATATAACGTTCTTGTTATTAAATAATAAAATAAGCAGTAAGATATATAATTTGTACTTTATTTTTCATTTTTAAACACTAAAACTTCTGATATTCTTTATTAAAAATAACAATATTTGATCGCTTTCCACACAATTTCATTGCTTTCCAAGCAAATATCGTTTCACTCCTAGTGAAGTTCATTACTCCCCAGGTGATTTTCATTACCATCCATTGGTTCATTACTTTCCATCGTGTTATTAAAAACAAATGCCATATGAAGGTGCCTTTCACAAATTGCTATTCCGAATATACATCGAATTCTATAAATGCAATAAAAAGGTCAAAAAACCACTATAAATAAAAATATCATAAAAGTTGAAAATCTGCACGACCCGTGATAACGACCCTTATCATTTTTAGAATTCAATACAAATTAGTCTGAATTTTCGATTCAATCCTCTTTGTACATCATCTTAATATCAAAGAATATGTTAAATATTTTTGCTCATGTTAATGTAAACTTCTATTATTAATAATTAGCGACATCACATTATTTTGAAAATTACGAAGTGTATACTTCTTATTGCAGGCGACTGTACATGAACCGATCCACAAACGGCTCGCTTGCCAAAAAAGCAATTGTATAAATAATTGTAAAAAAGCCATTGTAGTGATACAAAAATCGGGTGGATCGTATATCTTTGTTAGTTATTATCTATTCGTATTTTTTGTATCGATCCAAACAAGTATCGGATCGGATCGGATAGAACACTCGGGTAGGGTAGGGTATGTAGGAGGGGCTTAGTTATTACTTGCTCAGTGGTTAGTTAGTACTTAGTAATCTTAGTATGTAATCTGTGGAGTGATTGTGGGCGAATTTTATTTGTTTTCATATCAGTGATGTGAAAATTGAAAGCAAATTGTTAAAAATCTGTTGTTATACAAGATAACAGTTTAAAAATATATTCTTACGTTTATGAATAATCCTTTAGCGAAGGAATGAGAAACGGGACTAATAATAATAGAAATGCATTTCTCAATTCCTGATCTGCAACAATTTCACGATGACAATGGAATCTCTTATACGGTAGGTATTTAACTATGTCTATTTGCAATAGAATGCATTAATTACAATTATAAAAAAAACATTACATGAAATCTTTTACAAATAAGAACATTTTGATCACTGACAAACCTGACAAAACATTTTGTTGTATTGCCTCCCTTTCCATGACCTTTGTTTTGTGTCAGGTTTTTGTACATGCACTCTAGGTCAGTTCATAATAGTTAGAATTTGCGGCTTTACCATCTTAATATCCTGAGCGGCCTTATGATAAAAATATCATTGTGTAGGGTTTTAAATCAATTTGTTGTGTTAATCCAATTATTCTCAGTGTATTTTGATAAGGAGCTAATCAATCATCTAATCCAACAGGGCTACAACATCTACATTGATGGGTTTTTCCACTGCACAACTCGATACAAACAACTGCTTAGTCTACATGAGCAGTTATTGGCTCAAAACTCATATGTGAAACTACCACAGTTCCCGCCCAAAAAGTTGTTCCTTACGAATTCTCAACTAGAAGAAAGAAGAATATTGTTAGAAAAATACATTCAATTGGGTAAGAAAGACATATTACATGTTTGTGGCTTATAGTAATCTTATTGTTTATTTCACAAGCTCTTCTTTAGCTGAATACTTTATGAGGCTGAAAACAGAATAGTTATTGTAGTATATGTCTATCAGATATGATATTTGGGACTTGTATAGTGTAGAACTGACCTTTAACTACTAAAGATCGGCAAATGCAAATTCACACAAAATAACAATAGCTTCAATTGTTTTAATTTATTCCCCAAACTATAGTAGTTAATTACATTAACAAATTATTGATGCACAAAATATTTGTCCTGGGCGGGAATCAAATCTGCATCCTCCGATTTTGCACTGGATGCCTAAACCACTTGGCTACCGGAACATACTCATGCGAGCTGAAGCTTTGTGCTCCAATTGTATTTCTTTAACTATCATAATAATGTTAAAATACCTTATTAAGTAACAGTAACCCAGAGAAGGGGTAGTAGTTAACTAACTACTAGTATTTTGAGTCTTAATTATGTTGTTTAGTTTTTGAGACTTAACTTTGTAGTGTTGCATGCATATGGGATGCAAATTTCCCACAATCCTATCATAGAGGCCTTTTTCATGTTTCTATAAAAGTACTCACTAAATAACACGATTCTACGTCTGTGCTTTGGGCTGAAAGTTGTGTGTCAGTCAGGCACTCAGGCAGGACAAAGTTTTTTTATGTTTTTGTACATAGAGGTTAGGGTTGTGAATGTCCCAAAATCCTATCTTAGAGGGCTTTGTCATCCTTCCATAAAATTCTCTCCAAATATCCTGTTTCTAGATCCACTGGTTTAGGCTGAACATTGTCTGTCAGGCAGTCACTCAGGCCAAACTTTTATATGTATATATAGATATAGTTTTAGCTATTGCCTATCCTTCAATGTAGTTAGTTATAATCTGAATAGCTTCTGTTGAAGTATAAGTTCTAACACAAGTTTTCATTTGGAAAAAAGTCGTTTTGTCAATTTAATTGTGAATTTTGTAACCAAAGTATGACAGCAAAAATAACGTCTGAGAATAAATCAAACAATTATATCTATAATAATAACAAATACTTTTACGCACGATCGAGAATCTTCTCGATCGTGCGCTCGAAGAGTCAAGACCTCCTGAGGATGCTTCGTGTAGAAGCGAAACGCGTCGAAAATTCTTCCGGTTTGGCTGCGTGGCGTTTGTGACGTCTTGTCGGCTTAGCAGAAAAATTGAGCGGAATTGTCACTAGATATATTTTTATATTTTTTAAGTGTTTTATTAAAATATTAATTTGATGTTTTCTTAAAATATTTAAAAGTATTTGTTATTATTAAAAATGGATTTCCGCAAAGTAACGCCTGAATCTATTCATTATTTTAATTATATCTATTTTTAGATGCCAACACACTTTATGACTGTGATTATTATTTACCTTGAACATGGTTCAAATTTTCCTGGAAATATTTGTAAAACGGGTGTAACTATTAATATAGCTATTATTATGTTTTTTTCAGTGGGACAAAATCCTGTCTTGGCCAATTCTGACCTGTTAATAACATTCCTATTCTCCGCCCAGCAAGAAACTCACGGTGTCAAAATGCATGAAGTGGACATAGAAATATCTCTAATGAACAGTTACAGAATACCTCTCTCTGTATCTTCCACTGACTCGTCCAGTACATTATTAGATATTGCCTGCAATCAAATAAACCTGCCAAAAGAGTTGGTCAAATATTTTTCACTATATTTATTTAATTGGAGTTGTGCAAAAGATGGCCAGCCATCATTAAAAAAATTAGAAGAATATGAATCTCCATACATATCTCAGAAATATGTGAGACCAGAAGATAAAATTGTTTTGAGAAAAAGGTATGTTATATTTAAACCAATATCAGGATGTAGTTAATTCATGTTGCAGTTTACATAAAAATTTTTCCTTGTTTACAGTTACTGGGATCCATGTTACGACGTGGATTTGATGATAGACAGGGTATCACTAGACCTTTTGTATTTGCAAATTATTGAAGAGTTGGCGTTGGGTTGGCTAACTGCTGATTCGGAGACGCGAGAGATCTTGTCGACTTATGAAGCAAAAAAACAAAGACGAGAAGTAAGTTGTTAAAACTTTAGTACGAGTATGTGTATTTATTTATCAAAACTATTGTTACGCCAGTATTCCCCAGAAGAGGTAGCCAGAGGTCTCTAAACATACCTATATTTTGCCTGACATGTTTTGGTTCAATGTAATAGGGGACGAGCCTATTGCTACCTACCGGGTGCAGTTCCGGACTCCGAATTACTACAGAAATAGTTTCGTCAGAAAACTTATAGATTCTACAAAAACGCAAATTAAAAAGAACCACAAACTCATGTGTATCTAATTATAGGTACACACAAGTAATCTGGTGTTTACCAGCTTATACACAAACCATCTTTATCTTCTGAGAAGAAAGAGGTTACATAAGTTCAGTCAGCGTTAGGGCACCTTATCAATAAGTTCTTAACATTACAAGTTCGAACTTTGTCTTCCTCTGATAAGCTCTCTAAAGACAAAAATAAAAATGTTTGAGTAGGTACTCTTTGATTATACTTACGGTATAAATATATATTTCTTTTCCAGATAACTTTTAATGATTTGGCAATACTATTCAAATTTATCTAGAAATAACCAATATGTACATGCATGTTGGTTTGTGTATATATATCGATACATGTTTTTATTTTTTATACCTGATAAGGTAGCCTTTGACCACTATCTCACCTGATTGTAAGTGATTATGTGGTCGAAAAGTTTGTTCAGGCTAACCTAGAAGTACTGGCTCTCAAGGACAGCTGCTGAACACACCGTTAGGTGCTTGGCGACAGATTTTCTACTTGAGAGTGGTAGCTAGCCAGGCGGGCATTTGCAAAATGCCCTACCACCATGATATAACGACTGCCATCCTTAGATAACAACCGGGACCGACGGCTTAACGTGCCCTCCGAAGCACGGAAGCGCTCAGTAATGTGACTAGCGGTCACTCATCACAACACACATCGAACTCATGACCGCGGGCGACGTTGCTTGTGTTGCGCCCTTGCGGTGCTTACATAACTAGTCTAGCCATAAATACTGTTACATAAAAACTTATTTTTCAACTTTTTAATTACATATTTTAAATTTGAAACGAGCTTATTACTTTTAAAACTTCTTTCGATTTCGGGCCATCCCACAATTTTTTTCGTGTTAATTATCAAATTACAATACAGAATGGGGTGTTAAAGAAAATAGGATTGCAGTGATTGCCTTGCACAAAGTTGGTATGGAGCCGTCGGTCATATTCCAAAAACTTCAAAAGCTGTTTATGCTGTTAAAGCCAGAATTCGTCGATATCTTATTAGGAAGCAAAAAATCTTATCGCGAGAAATGAAGATTCCCGCTTAGAATCAGGGATCAATCTAGGAATAATAGAAATATTATACGACAAGGACTTTATAAGAGCTGAAGACTGGCCCTCATCAAGCCCAGACCTCAACCCTTTAGACTACAAATTATGATCAGTTTTAGAGGACATAGCTTGCTCTACACGGCCACATTGAGCCTCTTAAAAATTCTGTGGAGCAAGTGGCGGTGGCGAAATTTCCCATGGAAACAGTGCGTGAATCCATAGATTCGTCGCCAAAAACCTGTATAAAAGCCAAAGGTGGCCATTTAGAATAGAATATTGTTTTAAATTTTTTGCTGAGACTTTAATAGATATGTACATATACGTTTTATTAATATTACATCACTTCTTAAAAATAAATTGCATTTTCATTTGTAACAGTACTTATGGCCGGACTAGGTACATATTGTATGCAAGTAATTTGAAGCGGCGTGGTGTTTGAGACTTTAATAGATATGTACATATACGTTTTATTAATATTACATCACTTCTTAAAAATAAATTGCATTTTCATTTGTAACAGTACTTATGGCCGGACTAGGTACATATTGTATGCAAGTAATTTGAAGCGGCGTGGTGTTGAGAGTATGTGCTAGCGGCCTGCAGCTGGCGCACCGGTCAGCCCTCCATGTGTGCGCACTATATAATATAGGCAATATCGCGGAATCGAGACCCGCCATTTGTACATCCAAAGCAGCTTCTGGTGCGTCCGATGCACATCAGTGCTACAAAGCACAGACAAACACAGAAAGTTTACCACACCTGCCATACGAAGGTAGACCAGTGGAACACGGGATAGCTTCGTTATTCGGTGTCAATGTTTGTAGAACTTAGCTTATATTGAGCTTGATCATGTGCAGGTCCTGCTCAGGGGCGCGAACGCTGTGTATAGTATACCGTAGTAATTACTTACAACAGGTATACTGGTTGTCACGGATTTATACAAAACATAAAATACCGCATTTTTAACGTTATTATTATCCCAATCTGTATTTTTTTTGATTACAGGCGTTTGTTCTCGAATTTGATAAAAAATATAAAGGAAAGAAACCTTTTTAGGATTTTAATCTTCCTATGAAATCATTATACATTTATCACAATAAATATGAGTCAATAGTTTTGCAGAATAGATGTATAAACAATGTTGTACTCTGTTGTGGATGATTGCAGCTAACCAGTGTCCATTAGTCATTGGCTAATGCAATCGATAAACAAAAACCTACTGGCGGGCTGGTGATTGTGTCATCAAACTGTTTGATGAATCCATCTATTATTTATTATACTAGTGTGATAAGAAATTAAATCCAGCAAAAACACAATTTTGATATCTCATGTATATTTTATGAGGATACTTATGTGAATTAAAAAAATAGCAAATACTTCTGATCTAATTCTTTACCCTTGATTAGTTATTACACTCTTACGACTGTGACAAAATACACGATTATTCATGAGAAACATTTTGGTTCGCTACAACTACTTTGGTTTGATCTGTTGATTAAATTTCATATAATCTGTTGTTATGCGCACAGACAAAAATTAAAATCAGGCAGACTACTACCTGTCCGTTTTGAGAATTATTATTTTAATCGATTACTTAGATTTTAATTAATTGGCGTCACACTACGGTCAAGCAAAAATATAGTGAATCAAAATCGAACTTTTCAATTAGAAATAATTCCTCTGCGGAGAATAACTAAAATTCTCACAACTGTATAAATGTTACTTACAGTACATAGAACTTGCCCGCTCTCTCTGCTACTACGGGCGAATACCAGCTGGCACTGCAGTCACGGATGCAGTGAACCTAACCGGTGATCCTTCCGACTGCGCCAGTAAAGTGCGTGTGTCACTTGCATCCAAAGAACTGACCCTGCAAAGCGTGACGCATCCAACCCGTGAACAACGATATAAGGTCACTCGAATGCGTTGCTGGAGAATCACCACTCTACATCCGGTAAGTTTGCTGTATATTCTTAATTCATATTGCTGTACAAGGAACAACTATACAAGGAAAGAGCAGGTATCCGCTGATCTGTCTCTATGCTCCTGCGATGTGCTGGCTTTTGTGTAGCTAACTTTCGTAATGCTTCCTGTATCGAGTGAGAAGTTTGATGAATTTTACTTGTATTTAAAGTGAAATTAACATTATTGTGTCATATTAATAGGTAGGTACGTGTCGCGCATTTTTTTCTTTTTTAGGTGAAAATGACGGAACCTGCATCAGGCCCACCTGATTTTATACGGACTAACAGATGCATTTCGTCCGAACGAATTGCACTGCGCCTGTTACACTGAGACATACAGTTTTTAAAGTCTCATGTGCCTGTAATTTTTCTGGCTCTCAAGGACCGCTGCCGGAACACACTGTTTAGGAGCTTTTCTACTTGAGGGTGGTAGCTAGCCAGGCGGGCATTCGCAAAATGCCCTTCCACCATGAGGTGAAGCTCAAGCTGGCGGTGGGGATCGAACCATGGACCTGCGGCACGGCAGTCCATAGCTTTTACGCTCGGCCATTATTGCTCAAGACTATACTCTCAAGAAGCGGTAGTGAGTGTCTCCGAAGAGAATGAAAGCCCGTATTAATATTTCAAACATTTATTTCCGTTGCAACAACTTCTGTAACGATAGTAGTGGTAAGATTTACCGAATCAAAATATATGCCGTTAATTTTCATTTTCTTGCGCTGCACGTGCTCATTGTTCTCCGGGTCTGATAATTCACCCCTATCCAGACCTGTTGGTAGGACATCATGGTAACTGTTCATAGATAAGTCGTCTTCCGGGTGAAATGGATTATTGTAAGCCCGCGCGAACCGTTCGTCTGGCATTACTTTCGGGTTTGGAGCTATATCTTCGAATACATCTAATAATTTGGTGGTGCGTGTTATTTTTCTTGGTGAAGTTATTATAACTGGAAAATTAGATTAGTAACTTAAACCACGTTACTTCAGATTATTGTTGTACTATAATTATTGAAAAGCACAAGTTGTTTACATCGATTATCTTTCCTGACCATATTATCATATATTTAGCTGTCGTGCGAAAAATATCGTATTAAATTGTAATAATATTCAGGATACTCGTTAAATACAAGAAACGTGTTTTTTATGTTGTTCAATTGTACTCTACCGTAAAAACTGCAATACAGACAAGCATCAAACTTGGTAGGTTTAGAGTCCAATGTCTAATTTACAAAAAAAATACTAAAAATCAGCTATGTTCTGGTCGGACTCCCGCTAAAGAACTCGATTTGTATGAAAAAAGAATACTATTTATTGGTACATTTGTCATTGGTATGGAACCCACGGTGTGTGAATCCAGCTTCACTTGACCAGTTTTTATTTAAACTATAAAGTAATGGTCTTACCTAGAAATGCTAATAGAAAAATGTAAAACAAAATATTATTTTCCCTCATAAGTAAATACGCAGTTCAAAACATTTCTCTACCTAAAACACTAAAATTTATCATCAAAGTCACAATATGAGTAAGTTAACTGCTTATTGCGATTTTGAACTTTTATTGCCACCTTGTTAGCAAAAAACGAATTGTATGGCGATATAAATATTTGAGAAACAAAAAAACAACTATTTTTTTCAATATTTCTACTCATGTCATAAATGTTTTACCTTATAATTTTGAGTAAGTATATAAATACTATAGAGTAATTGAGTAAGTATATATATACCTTATTGAGAATTAGATTAAAACATACCATAGCAGAACTAATCTATATGTCAATTCAATAAATGTACTGACTTAAGTGTTGTGTAATACTTTAAAAGATGTATTTTTTGTTCATGTTTATTAATATTTTATGTGACAAACTCTAAAGTGTCTCTTGAAAGTTAATGATTAAGGTATTAGAAAACCTGTTTATTAAGAAAATCCTAGCGCAGCATTCACAAATATCGACAATTTCTAATGCTTAATTGGTTTTGTATAAATTACGTTTTTTCGTGCGGACAGCAAATTTGTTGTTTCAAATAGGTTGAGGTTGAGAGAGAACATACATACTTTTAGTATTATAATAAATGAGATATATTTATTATATAATTCGCAATATTATGCGGGCGACGATGAGCCACGTTATCCTAGATGTATCACTCTTGCCATAAAGACACCCAGATTATATGTATCAAGAAACACAGACTCAGACAATGAGATCCACTCTTTGTATGGCCTTACGCCTGAAAAATAATGAAGCGAAAGCTTTGTGCGAATTCTCCCAACACGAATTCTGATCACCCCAATCGGAGACTATTTTCAAGCACCAGGTTTTGCGTTCAACCGTGGTCTCTCTTTGAAACCGTATTTGAGCTTCACTAGTTCGCTCATTGGATGTGTGCATCTATCAAATAAAGTAACTCTGTCGCTTGATAACTTGCTGTCATCTGCATACCCAAAGGTACCGTCAGCAGATCATTGATGTGCAGCAGAAAAGTGTAGGTAGTTAAGAGTACGGACCCCTGAAGAACACCGGCATTAATGGCCAACTGATGATAAGACCAGCCTTCAACTAGGTACTACTCGAATTGATCGTTCCTTCAAAAAGTCCGTAATTCAAGCACAAAAACGAGAGGGCAAGCTTTATGCAGGTAGGCGGCTTATGAGCTGTCTTGCCAAAGTATGTGGAAGGCTTTAAAGATATCCAAGCAAAAGTCTAACGCTTACCATCTGTGTGAGATTTTATGCTAAAGCTAGTCTTCGCGTCTTTCTTCCTGCATGATTAGTTTCCTGGGTACATCCACTCTTGATGTTGGTATTATAGTAAACATATAAATTAACCCAACAAAACTAATTGAGCGGAAGAAGAGTAATGTCGATGATTTGGATCAGCCGCCTGAATAAGGTATTGAACCTGTTTGTCTCTTCCTTTTTGCTGTAGGATCGATAGCCACAGGCATACAGAATATTAACGTTTTTGTCTATCTGGTAGTGGCGAGTCACGGTCCAAGCCTACCACCAGGAAATTGTCACCACCCAAGGGGTACGTGTAGGGTGTCGAGGGTAAACCTACGTACCAAAAATAGTATGTCCAAGTAGGGTTGCCGGCAGGAAGGCGGCTGTCACAAGATATAATGATTATAATTGTAAAAGTAAACGTACTTTAGGTTACCTGTGTTTTTTTTTCCGCTTAGATTTCGGGGAATGTTCCAACGAGCTTTTTGACTTTATTCCTGCGTCGAAATTTCACCACCGCACATCTCGACACCGTCAAAAGACCCACACCCACATCCAGCAAGTATGGACATCATACACTGTTCGCTTTGGTCGCTCCTTTCTTCCGCGTACTTGTGGGATGTGGAACGACCTTCCTCCGGAGGTCTTTCCGCGGAGCTACGACATGCACCTTTTCAAAAGGGGCATCGACAAATTCCTCTCTGCATGGGCAGGCAACGCATCGGCAGCGCAGCTAGTGTTGCAGATGTCCATAAGCGGCGGTTACCGTTTACTATCAGACGGGCCGTCTGCTTGTTTGTCACCCATAATATAAAAAAAAAACTGTCTAGAGTTTCTCTTTGTGTTGTAAAATAACATACCACACCTACAACATACGTAAGATAATCATAGAAAGATGATGATGGACTATAAAAGCTTTATAAATATTAGGAGTTACGTATTATAAATATTAGGAGCTTTTCTATATAAATATTTTTCACCCAGGCATAAGTTTGTAACCTTCTGTTTCATTATAGCTTTATTTCTTAAAGAAGCCGCCAATCTACAGTATTCAGAACTCCAGAAGAAAACGTTTAAAAATCTACTCGTAAAGAACTTCATGGCTTATAGAAGTAGTGCTTCTAGTCCGCCACGTACGAATGTCAAACCTAAAAAGAAGTTAGACGTACAAATGTTGATAAAGAATATATCAGAATCAAAAATTATTGATCAACTAGCTGAGAAATTGACAAAAAAAGTTGTGAAGAACTATAGAATGTTGAGGAGTAAACAGGACAGCAAAGAATTCAAAGTTGCAACATCGTCTGTTGAGAGGATAGAAATAGTGTTCGGAGAAAGTGCATCGAAAAAACCCGGTGCTGATACTATGATCAATGGAAAAATATATAAAAAATAGTTTGTGTTATAAATTTTTATTTTCCCGTCTTAATAGTAAAAAATTAAGGTTTTTTAATTGCTATATATTACTACATACCTTTTACCACAATCTTCCTATGATAGGATAAAAATTTGTCGCCAAGCACGTAACGGTGTGTTCCGGCAGTAGTCGTTGAGAGCCAGTGAAATTACAGGCACATGAGACTTAACAACTTTGTCTCAAGGTGACGAGCGCAGTGTAATTCGTGACTTGTGATAATAATATATAATAATAATCTTTATTTTTCATTCCACAATAGTTTCTATAACTATAAGACAATGCTGAAATTACTTTGGAACTACTAACAAGAAATGTCTTCGGAAGGAACAGGAGCCCAAACTAGGTTGATCCTGTTGCTAAGGCACTCCTGGCTTAAACCTTAAAGCTTTTTTTTTTGTTTTGAAATGCATCTATTATAGGCTTGTTTCGTCACAATAACATAAAAAAAGGTAAACAGGCTTAACCAAGAATCGGAACTGACTTTTATGAACAGCTGCCGGAACACACCGTTCGATGCCGAGTGCCTCGTGACTAGCCGAGTGAGCATGCGAAAAATATACCACCATGCCAACCATGTCTTGTTAGAAGTATCTTACTTCTAAACCACGACTGAATTTAAGATTTATGATTTGCATAGTGGTAGGGCACTTTGCGAATGCCCGCCTGGCTAGCTACCACCCTCAAGTAGAAAATCTGTCGCCAAGCACTTGACGGTGTGTTCCAGCAGCTGTCCTTAAAAGCCAGTACTTCTAGGTTAGCCTGAACAACATCTTCGACCACATCATCACTTACCATCAGGTGAGATAGTGGTCAAAGGCTAACCTATCAGGCATAAAAAAAAAAAAAAAAAAAAGATAAAACATTGAAATCTTATTATTCTTTACAAAATTACAACGAGTGGAAAAATTATATTCATAGGATCTTGTAATGGAATCCGCGAAGTAAGCGTCATTGCAAAAATATATATAAAATCTTATTATTCTCATTCAATTGCTGCAATGTTTGTGCATGGCCATACACTGTAGCAAACCATTCCACGCCTTATCGAATATTATCGCATGCTCACTATAAATGTGTCTGCGAGCTGGTGACTGGTATGCTTATATCCTAAACTACTGAACTAATCAACAAATTGTCTTTATGATAACTGCAAGATAACATGTATTAACTATTGCTATTATATCTATAGCGTGTAGTAAAGTATTTGCATAAAATTATATTATATTTTTAAAACAGTTGCTTCTGCCCGCGGCTTCGCCGGTGTTTAGTTCGTTTATATCAGTGTGTCCCGGTTCCGGCTGCAGTTCTTAAGAGCCAGTAAGTAATTATTCAATTGCAGGCACATGAGACTTAACAACTATATCTAAAGGCGATGGGCGCAGTGCAGTTCGTAACCACCCCATAAATATATAAATGAAACATGGAACACACAAACATTGCAGCATATGACATCTTATAGGGAAGAATGACAATATAATATGGTGAAAGGAGTAGGAAATGCAAAAAACTCTTTTAGAAAATAAGGCTTAATTAAGGTAGGGTTTGTGGAGTTTGGTGTACTCGGAAAGGCGAGACGGTATTTCACGTTGGCCCATCGTCTGCAACTTTATATGGCTCAAGTTTAGCATCACATGGAGTACTGCTCTCACTTTTGGATGGATACGACTAAGCAAGTTTCAAGAAAAGAGCGTAGTCTCTCCACAAAGGCCGGTAACGCATCCTTGACACCTGGTGTTGCGGATGTCCATGGGTGACGGTGATCACTTACCACCAGGTGATCCGTCTGCACGTTTGGCTTCGTATCAAATGCCTTGCATGGTCAAAGATTTCTGCGATATTGTTTTATTCGCAGATGATACCTCTCTGATTTTTAAAGTAGATAGGAAAGACAGTGAAAGACAAAAATGCCTGGACAATTCCGCCAAGCTATTGCCTGTCACCTACATAATTTAAACAAATATTGTAATAACTCTATTATATAGTAAGTATGTAACACATTGTTAAAAGATGTTTAAAAGAATGGCCCCGAGTTTCTTGCCCGTTCTTCTCGCAGTGGCTCTATACAATTTATTTGCTGAACGTGGCAGTACAATGTAGAATATTTCAATACTAAAATTTGTAATTGACCCTCATAAGAGCGTCGTAGACGCCTAAATTGAATAAATGATTTTGACTTTGAATATCTTCAACCAGAAATAAACCCGTAATAACCTATTTTACTTATTTCAATCGTATACACTAAGTTAAACGACGCCCTCTGCGATCATGAATTATTGTATGGGCATTAGTGCTATTACTACTTGCACTTCCGTGCTTCGAAGGGCAAGTTAAGCCGTCGGTCCTAGTTATTGTCTTAGGATGGCAGTCGTAACAGCATGGTTGGTAGGGCATTTTATGAATGCCAACCAGGCTAACTACAACCTTCATGTAAAAATCTGTCACCAAGCAGAGCCATGCAGTAAAAGAATTTTTCAGTTAAAAGATTTTACAGGGTCGGCAACGCATTAGTAACGCCCCTGGTTTTGCAAATGTCCATAGGCGACAGTAACCGCTTACCATCAGGTGGGCTTGTTTGCCAATCCAATACATAAAAAAAAGTAGTTCTACGTTAGCCTGAACAACATCTTAGACCGCATCATCACTTATAGTATAGTATTTACAGTAATCAATGGCTAGAATATAAAAAAAATATATTGGTTCATAATAAATTTGGTAAACACATTTTTGTCGAATTCATCTCTCATGCCACAAGGTTGGCAAACGGCTTTGTATATTGTATAACCAGTAATTGATCAGCGGTGCACTGCAATTGCCTCTGCCTAGTGATATATGACCTTGCGGCAGCGAGTGTTTCACTATACTATTGTATTATATGTTATTCAACCTTCCATAATATCACGTTCACAGATGGAAAGGCGACAATCAAATGGGCATGGCCCACTCCTAGAGGACCCTAGCAAGAACTTCGAACTTTCTTTCGAATATCTCATTAGTAAAGACAACCTGAAATGGATCACCTTGTTGACTGAGCATGCGACCTTCATCAGTGTTTGTTTGCAGGTATGTGTCCTAACTATGGATATTTAACCGATTTTACAGTTCGATTATATCGCCAAATAGTAATAGAACTTGGTGTCATATTTCGTCAGTAGCTTCGTGGTCGAGTAACCTCTGTTTCTATACACCCTCGTTTCGTGCTGGGCATGTTTTGATAGAATTTTATGGGGCGCGAGTCTGTTGCCTGTTCGGAAGACCTCTAAACTCTGGACTGCCAGTGAAAATTTATTCGTTAGAGGTGGGCGCGTTGGTGGGGATCATCCAACTCAGGACATCGAAATTACAAAGCGTTACTCTACGCCACTTGACCAAATAGGAAGTTTTTTTTTATGTAAGTATATACTTTCTTATATTTTAAACTTGCCGACTTCGCTACAAATATATTAACAACGCCGTAGATTTAGGACCAATTGTGCCACCGATCTATGTATAACCATGCTCCGATAAATAAGAGTTGGGATGACTCGAGTAGCTAGGGAAATGCACAATACACCTCAAGCCCCTTTAATGTATACAAACACAAATACAAAATATTTATTACTTGTTCAACATAATCCCAAACTCGCCCAGAGCTTGAGCTTCACCGCATGGTGGAAGGGCATTTTGTGAATGCCCGCCTGGCTAGCGACCACCCTCAAGTAGAAAATCTGTTGCCAAGCACCTAACAGTGTGTTCCGGCAGCTGTCCTTGAGAGCCAGAAAAATTACAGGCTAATGAGACCTAACAACTGGACGTCTCAGTGTGACGGACACAGTGCAATTCGTCGCTGACGAAATGCGTCTGTTATAGGCAGAGGTTAGTCCACTTAACATCAGATGGGCCTCGGGATTGTTCCCTCACAATAACATTAAAAAAAAAAATGTTATCTTATTTCTATCTATTTTTATGGAATACCTGACCTACTACGAGTACATAACATAACCACCGACCTAGCATTTACATTAGTATTAAGAGATCCACCATGTATATTCCTTGAATTAAATATACTCGCACACTGTCGCAGGCACCTCTTTCATTTATACACCTACGCTATCGCAAGTGTTGATCACCACCAGAGACGTGATGTATTTCAATAATACTACAACATAATAAATACGTATTATGTATTTTATTTCAAATACCTTATAAAGGGCAAAATACAAAATATCCAAAACTACTACGATTAACTTTACTACGATACGATTATTGAAACATTTAACGCCCTGGGGTATTTCTGATTCTTGTTAAAGTTATCAAGTTGTTAGAAATCTGTTCGTATATAGTCTTGTCTTCAACCTTGTATGTTTTTGCTGAGGTTGCTAACGTAAGCTCATAGCTTCTGCTGGACTTCTTGGCGTCACTAATCGACGGTTTCTCTTTTTTTGTCTGCGCACGCTACACTGGCACTTGCTACACAACTCCACGCTACACTGGCACTTGCTACACAGCTCCAGTCTGTGTAGCAATATGATGGTTCTGTTGTGTTTTTCTCTGCTGATTGCCTTTGTTTGCCTTTAACGGCATTCTCAGACGCATCGAATGCCATGACGTTTTGAAATATTATGGAGGATGTCATGCAGGGACGTGATCCTGTGTATGTGGACATGAGGTCTGTTATCCGGTGTTATACTTTTTTCTCGACAAGCGGTTAACGATCTACTCCTGTCTCCATCTTGACATCCTCGGGGTTTTTTTTTTATGTTATTGTGACGGATCAACCATGAGGCCCACCAGATGTAAAGCGGACTAACCTCTGCCTATAACAGATGCATTTCGTCACAAGTCACGAATTGCACTGCGCCCATTACCTTGAGACATAGTTGTTAAGTCTCATGTGCCTGCAATTTCACTGGCTCTCAAGGACTGCTGCCGGAACACACCGTTAGGTGCTTGGCGACAGGTTTTCTACTTGCTTCCCTGCTGCTATTTATTGGAAGTTGCCTAGTCACTTCCGGTGGTAACTTCCGCTGGTGGTATAAAGTCCTCTTCATCTAAAGGTTGTACTACTTCCTTTAGAAACTTACCAACCCTCTACTACATCCCTCGTTGGTGAAGTGGTAGCGTCTTAATTGTTGAAGAATAAATTGTTTCGCCAGGATCTCTGCTCTATTATTAGGGTAGTATTTTCTTTCTCTTTCGGAATTGCGTACGTTTTGCTTCCATTCTAGATGATTAATGACAGCGGCTAGAATTTGGTGCAGATTTCACAATAAAAGCACAGGCAGTAGGGTCACCGCCGTTTTATTGATGTTACAGTCTATAGTGGAGGAGTTAATGCGACAGAAGAGCGGTGCGGACGGCATATCGCCGCGACACACGCGCGGCAATCTCACGTACCTACGACGTGACGGCTCCAGCCGTCTCATCACGCCGTGCTCCTCTAGCGACACCCTCAGCTCTGCGGTAAGTGCTGCATGTATAAGAAAGTACCTACCAATAACAACTTACCAATTGTACTGAAATGCAATGAAAGGAAACATGTTGACTATGAGCGGGATTGGAATCTACGCCTATTCTTCCTTTTAAGTCTCATGTGCCTGTAATTTTACTGGCTCTCAAGGACTGCTGCCGAAACACAACGTTAGGTGCTTTGCGACAGATTTTCTACATGACGGTGGTAGCTAGCCATGCGGGCATTCGCAAAATGCCCTTCCACTATGCGTTGAAGCCAAGCCCGCGGCGGGATACGAATGATGGACCTGCTGCACGGCATTCCATAGCCAATGCCACTGAGCCATCACTGCTTACCTGAGTACGACCTGTGGTTTTAAGGTTCGGTACTAGAAAACGAGACCCTATTACTAAACCCAGGCTATCTCTCCTTCCGTCCGACTTTTAAAGAGGTGTTATGTAGAACCGTAATTGCTCATTAAAATTTTTACGGAATATTTATTGGGACGGCGGAATGCCTCAGAAATAAAAATAATAGAAAAATCTTAAAAATCCTCATACGTATATTTTTTTACGTTTTTGTTTTTGCTCTATTGTAAAATCGGGAATGCAATTAAACTTTGTTACATTCTGTGCTGCCGCTGCTGGCCAGTATTTAGTATCAATAGTAGCAGTGACTAACTTTCATTTTTGTATATTTCTACCCTAGTTTTCTTAATAAAAATGGCCTAGACATATAGAAACTAAAACAAAGAGATGTCAAAGAACTGTAAATACCTACTTTGCTGCCAAAATGGAATCCAAACATCCACCATCCTGGACATAAAATATTCATATAATCTCTTTGGTTTTATTCAGAACGGAGACTCGTTCAACTCGGGCAGTTCGAGAGAGATATTTTCAGTGCAGAAGCTCGCCGAGAAGTTTGCCTCTGTCGCCTTCAAGAGCGGAAGAGACTGCGTCGAGAATAACGCCTTCGAGGCCATCGGGGACGAAGAACTCTAATCCTGTGTTCTACTAGGAAGGCGCTATACGGCGCTAACCGAAATACATTACCAACGCGATAAAATTCAAACCAAACCATCAAACTGTTTGAATCTCGTACTTACAGCGTTGTGTCCTACGTGAATATGTGCGACAATCGAGTGTCTTATAAATTATTGTATATTATAGCTTTATAATCATATGAAAGCGAATAACGAAAGTTTTATTACAGAGACATCTCGTCTAGCGTGATTTTGTCGTACTACGGACAAAAATCCTCGTTGAAGCTTATTACAAAAGTGCACGTAGGATCACCGTATCGCGTCGCCTTAACGTTCCATTTAGCAAATAACACGCTGCTAAAAAAATATATAACCCGACCAGAAAAGGTGACCCTGTATAGAAATGGCCACTACACAATTAAATATTTTCAGTTAACACGGTCAAATTTATATGTGCACGAATAATAACTGAATGCAAAAACATACTAAAATAACAAGAAAATATACATTATGTTATAATTACTACTGACCGAGCGGTGAGAGTAATAGGGTTGGTAAACAAATGTAAAACATACAAAAGTATCAGGAAAATAACTTAGATAAGGAGATTAGCTGTACTAATATTTGGACCGTGTTGACTTAGTATTTGATATAGTGTGGTACTTCTCGTAGAAATAAAGTATTTATATGCTGCGGTTTTTCCTTTCTAGTCGGGATAAAAATATTACCTATCTCGAATTATCTTCCAAAGATCTTTCAATCACTGGGAAAAAGTTGCCAATATTGTATAGATGTAAAAATTGTATCATTCATGTTTTTTATAATTGTACAGAATTAAATTGTTTCTCTATGTAATTATTAAGTAGATTATCTAAAAAAAAAAAATATTGGCTATGAAATAAATCCCTGAAATGTTTAACATTCATCGATTAACTTGCCATATTTAAATGTCTAGATTTTTAGTAACATCTTTTGTACTGTTAGTCACAAATTTCATACTAATAGCTGTCTACTATAACTATTGTAACATATTCTATCGATAGTTCAGGGGGGACAAGCAGCAAATGCGATAGTAGCTGATGTTCAACAACTTACAGAATCCAACGGTCTTAGGTTTGGCAATCCACTTGCTCGTGAAACGTCAAATAATTTTTACTCCAGTCTAGTTTTGCTCCAAGCAGATTGACACCAAAGAGTTTGTTGTATTTTATTTATTTTCCAAACTGTGTACTGACTACATGTGACGCTATTTAGCTCTTGTCAGTCCCATACAACACTGGCTGTAACCCCCTGTATTCAAATAATACTTTTATAAACTTTTTCTACGTATCACCTGTCCTTGTCATTACCGTCTCAATAATAAAAGAGGCCAACTTATTATACTTAGCTGTAAGAAGTTTACAAGTTGTCTATGAAGAGGGTTGGTTTATATACTGGAAATGGGTTGCACAATCGAATGGTAAAAGAGCAACTAAGGGTTGATATAATGTAATTCATCAATAATCTTATTAGTATAAGAACATATTACTTATTATGAAAACCTTATTTTTATATTGATTTCTGTATAACATATCATTGATCTTTACTATAATATTGTTATTGCATTTTAACAAAATACTAATTCATGATCAGTTTAAGACTTATTAAGATAGTTTTCTATTATATTTTCTACCCGCATTTTATATAGTTAATTAAAAGCCTTACCTTATGGGTATAGTTTATATTTTGCTCAGAAATACGTAATTGAACTGAGATTTATGTATTCTTTTTTATTTAGTGTTTACATTGTGTAAGCTTCTGTACGTTATTGATTATTTTATAGATATTTAGTAGGAATGGCGTAAATTTGTAAATAATATCATAATCTATTCAAAAATCATGTCTTCAGTTCTGCCTGGAATCTAATACTGTACTGTAATTCTTGCACGAATTTAATAAGTCTTTTAACAGCGCTCCTAGGGAAAATGGGTATGAACTAAAAATGAGGCTGGTATGTATAAATTCGTTACGCGTGAAATTCGTTTTAGAAGGGTTGTACTCGACCGCTGTCTCAACAGATGATCTGGCCGAAGATATATAGGCCGATAATAATGTAAATTTGTTACAAAGCAAATGAGTTTCTGTTTGTATTGTGGTGTGTAAAGTGTCATACACAATTTCTACCTTTTCAAACAAAAATATTTTATTGAATATTAGTTACGAGAGACAGCAACAAATTTATAAATAATATTGTTTTATTTTCGAATATGTGAATGTGTCATATCTTTTCTTGGCTGCCATATGAAATATTTAGTGCATGCCGATTGTTTTGATTGGTTTGATTTTGAGATTGATTGGATTACTCAGTCATAAAAATGTTGCTTGGACTACATATTAGTATTTGGATATCATTATGACACACCCTTATACAGAGTTACACACATACACATAGTACATCCCTATACACAATTATATTGCAGATGTTTAGACAATTGCGGTTATGTTATCATTTGAATTGAATATATTATTTATTGTCATTGATCTTCCTTATAATATCATTATCATTAAAAGGTCATATCTTTCTTAGGTAACTAACTTAACAAGTCATAATACAGTATTTAGAGTATTATGACAATACTTTTTTTAAAGGGACCATAATTTGTTTTTATACTAAAGTTCTATTGTACTATTAATCTAATGATATTAATTATATTTCTTCTGAATCTGAAGCCATAATTTTAATTATTTGCCATAACTTTATCTTTCAATTCTTTCTTAAACATATTGTATTTTATATATAATTGTATAAGTTTTAATAAACATGTTTTTATTACAAACAATGTATTATTTAAAAAATGTTGTAGTTAAGTGATATACCACTTCAGAACCTTTCTTCCCCATCGGTTATCAGTTCGTTGAGCAATGTGGCCCGCCCATTGCCTCTTCGCAAATTTTGAAAGCTATGTCGGCGATTTTAGCGAATATGTCACGATTTTATCGCGCAATCTAATTAACACATGGTAAAATCAGAGGTAGAATCAGTCTGATATGTCCTAATAATTGAAAACATTTCCACGATCCTAAACACGACACTCCTGCTGTAAGTTGTTGAGAAGTATCTTGTCAAAGTTAATATTACAATTTTCTTGCAATATCGTTGATGTACAAGTAAAGAATCAATCAGACCTGTAGAAGTTGCCCACATCGCTTATCGAAGAATCATCAACTGGAAAAGAACGGACGATCTTGAAATGAATATGTAATAAAAAATAGATTATCCTGAATAGCTAAGAATGCATTCGGTTTAAACGATTATGGAGCTACAATGGCACCTTAAAATTTTAATAACACGCCCATTTGTTGCTTCGTTGTCTATTAAACTAACTTAGCATCTGCGCAGGTAGAAGGATCACAAGAGAAGCAAAAGAATTAAGTACCAAGAATAGACACAACAAAAGACCGGATCTTATCACTATCTGCTGATTTGTATCTATATCTGCCGGATGCTTTTTTGGCATCGATCGGGCGGGGAATATAAAGTTTTACCTACCAGGCAGTAATCACAGATACCTAACGCGAATTATACGGGTTGTGCTAAAAAGGCAGCAGGTACCACTTCAGTGTCATGTATTCTGCCTCAAAGCAGTATTGCACTGCGTTTAGGTATGAAGGGCACTGTAGCGAGTGAAATTACTGGGCAAACGAGACTTTAGAACGGATGTCTCGGAGTGACGAGCTCAGTGCAGTGTGCAGATCAATGACACTGCAACTGTTTATGAGCAGACGTGATGCTTACCATCAGGGACCGTTTCACTCGTCTCTTCACATCATAGAATTAAAAAAATAGAATATTTAAACACAATTAACAGGATTGAAAGGTCTACTAATATTTTTGCTTAGACATACATGCTATCTTAATATTTTCAATTCCGATCTTAGTAAAATCTGTATAAACAGGTTTTACTTATATATTTGGATAAAGGACAAGATAGAAATGTTAGAGCCTAAGCGCTCAAAGCAATCTCTAACTGACAACTTTTGTGTTAAAAACCTTTCCTAAAAAAATCCTATATAGTAAATACTTTTTAGGGTTCCATACTAGAAAATGGGACCTAATTTCTAAGCGTTGGTTATCCATTTGTCTATATGTCCATCTGACATGTAGGATAGTATCTTTGTAACCATACTTAGTTACACATTTTATTAGTGTGATGAATTACCAACAAATATATTGCTAAAATTTAACTGGCTACCTACCTACGGTATAAAAATGGATACAATTAAAATATATATTATAATTTTTTTATAAATTACAAGTCAGACGTACATGGACAAATGGATAACCAAAGCTTAGAAATATTGGGTACCCTTTTCTAGTATGGAACCCTTAAAAGGGTTTCTATGACAAGGTTTTAACAACAAGGTTGTCTGTTAGAGATCGCTTTGAGTGATAAGGGCCAAAAATTTCACTACTATAAGCAGTATTCATGTCTTAGGTTTGAGTTCATTAAATTGTCCGGTTATGACTACGATGTCTAAAATGCTTCCATTTGCACACTTTGATGCTTATTAGTCATAAGATATGAAGAAGTACTAATATTGCACCAAGCAAAAGCATGGCAAAATTAGGTTTATAATTGTAAATTAATGCACCCAGGTGCACCACACCTAATGAAACCACCGAAAGAATAAACCAAGACAAATAAAAAAAAATGGTATTTATGTATTGATGCAATATATAGTCATGTACAGAATACATACATATCGTCACTTAGCAAACAACACCGCTAAGTCGAATTATGGCGGCGGTATCGACATTTTAATGCCAATGGCTAGAGCTTCTGTTTGCACGTAGAACCAACTAATCGGATTCAACACATAAAATCATATATTGTTAGCCGCTTAATCATCTATTAGTACTGAACCATTAACAATTCCTTATGATACAGTTTTTTTCACTTTCCTCTAAAACAAGTCAAAATGATTTGAGCGGTGTTGTTTGCTAAGCGACGATATAGAACAAATTTCAATAGTATTAAAACTGATGGTTAGATCTGAGACAAACAATAATATACTTACCAAAATAAAATAAAAAGATTCCTTTGTTAAGGCTAAATTTAATAAATTACATGAATTTTACAATAAATTATGCTATTTAGTAGTTCTTTTCCCACTCTTCTCGTTCCAAGCGTTCTTTTGCGACCTGGTCTACAATAGGGCTCAAGTATAGACGGTCTTCTTCATACTTTGTCCACTCTTCTTTGGGGAGGATGGACTTCTGAATGGAAAGCTGTATAGCGCGTACAATACGGAAGTTACGCTCATCGACAACGTGCTGTGGCAAGCGGCGGAGGGCCTCCGTAACATCGGGGGTTTCATGTAAGCAGTCGTCACGAAGTAGTCCTGAATAACAAAGTTATTTTAGGTGCTGAAATAATACAATTTTAGAATTGCAAATCGTCAATGCAGTTGGAAAACTAAATAACCGGCAAAACCAAAAACGCGAGAAAAACGCGATATACTGTTTCTTTGCGTCAAATATGGTGATAAGTTTTTTTTTCATAAACAATTTTCCCGTACATGTATTTTAATGTTATAGATTAATGTTGTGTCTATTTTTAAATGTAAGGTTTTATATATTTGTTTCATTTGTTTGTTAGAAAAAAAATACAAAATAAATAAGACTTTTAAATGATATATTATTTACTAATTTACTTTATTTTTATTTCTTTTATTTTACTATGAAAATCCTCTCCATGGGGTATATATTTCTATAAAATTTGTATCAATATATTTTAAAATAAAACCAACCTTTAAAATTTATATTTTTTTGCCCGTGGGGTGCCGGGTTAAAATGTCGCCTCCCCCCCCCCCTCTCATGTCCGACGTGGATAAGTCCCAAGGTGCAACATAAAATGAGATCGAGTTTATCATGACGACCAGGAAGCAAATATTGGATGATGTCTCTGTGATCCATAAGGTGAAAACCGGGAGCGATCACCGTATCTTTAGAGGCACATTGAATATCAATGTTGAGCTTGAGAGGTCGCGTCTGATAAATTTCATGCTCCGTCCTAGCGTGCCCAAATCCAAAAACCCGAGAGATTTCAAATTAAACTACATAACCGCTTCCAGTGTATAGCTGAACGCGAAACAGTAGACGAGATAAACAACGGGTTGGTGGAAGCTGTCCAAGCGGTGGGATCTCAGTTCTTTAACACCTCCCTTCAAAATAAACCGAAGAAATTTAGAGGAAAACCAGGTGGAAGACTGGAATGAGATAAGACTTATAAGGCTTATATAGGCTTAATAGATGCATTTCGAAGGCACTGCGACACGACTTGCGCGCCTTCAATACAAATCGAATAAAGGCCGCAATCGAGCTTAACAAAGGCTCCAAAGTGTTCGCAAAAAAATTCGTCTCTAGGGCAAAGCCAAATGACTAAGTTGAAGATCGACGATGGCAGAATCATCTTATCAAAACCGAAAATTCTGAGAGCTTGTGAGGTTTTATGGAGCTATACACCTCGACACGAAAATCCGTTGTCAGTGCAGCTCAGGACAAGAGAGCTATACTGACCAGACACTATACCGAAGACATGCCGGATATCAGCCTATACGAGATTAGAATGGCTCTCAAACTGCTTAAGAACAACAAGGCGCCAGGTGATAACGGTTTCACGATAGAACTGAGAGCGGGTGGAAAACCGGTACTCTCAGTCCTCCAGAAGTTATTTAATTCCGTCATCCTTGTAGGTAAATCGCCATAAGCGTGGAGCAGATGTAAGTGTAGTGGTATTGTTCTTCAAAAAAGGTGCCAAGACCTTGTGGAATGTGGTCCATTTCACTTCTGAGCCATGTTTATATGCTGTTCTCGGGAGCCATTATGAATCGTCTTGCTCGTAGGTTTGATAGCTTCCAGCCTCCCGAACAGGCCGGGTCCCGAAAAGGATTTAACACCATAGACCACATCCATACGCTCCGCCAGATTATAAAGAACACTGAGGAGTATAATCAACCATTATGTTTAGCGTTTATGGACTATGAAAAAGCCTTCGGCTGTACTGCAGTCTCTTCAGCGATGCCAAATTGACTATAGGTACATAGAAGAGCTGAAGTGTTTGTATAAAAACGCCACCATGTCGGTGATGACTTATGGCACTGAGACGTGGTCCTTAACTGTGGCCCTTATGGACAAGCTCAGAGTCCCTCAACAAGCTATGGAGAGAGCTATGCTCGGAGTTTCTTTGCGTGCTAAAATCCGGAACGTGGATATTCACCAGTTTGCAAGTTGAAGTGGCAATGGGCAGGCCACATTCCTTGATGAACTGATAAACGATGGGGAAGTAAGGTTCTCGAGGGATGGGTAGACCCCCCCCCTGTAAAGGGTAAGTTGCGATCCCCCCCTTGTCGGAGATATGATTTTTTTTAATTTATAACTGCACTATTCAGTAATTCGATTTTACGGGGGGAGGGGCGGTGCGGGGGTAGGGTAGACTTCTGTGAAGGGCAAGTAGCGACCCCCCCCCCCCTCCTTTCTAAGATATATAATTGTTTAGTTTCTAATCTCACTTATCATAAAAATTTTACTTTTTCACTTTTTCTGAAAATATGAAACTTGCCGGCTCGTTTCACTCTCCACCTCGCCCCTTCGCTTCACTTGGCCTCGTGAGCTTCTGGCCCGCATTTTTTATATACACTCTAGGGGTAGGGACCACAAGACCCGGTGGAATTGGTGTGCTCTGTGTCGGATCTGTGACTCACTTTGAACCTAACCCAATCCACTACACTACCTTTTAATGTACACTAGATTTGTAAACATAAGTTTTAATTTTTATATAATTGAATAAAGAATATTCTAAACTAAACTAATCCACTACACTAATAACATAGGTTTTAGCTATTAGAAGTACATTATCTACCTACTAAACCTGAACCGGTGGGGGGCGCAACTTCCCTTTCACAGGGGGGGCTGTACCCATCCCCTGTACCGCCCCTCACCCCTAAAATCAATGTCTGACAGTAGTAAGGTTATAAATAAAAAAAATCATATCTCAGAAAGGGGTGATCGCAACTCCCCCTTCACAGGGGAACCCATCCCCGTGCACCCGCCCCCCCTTAAATAGATGTTTTATAATCTAAACCAAAGCCCTTATTCAATTTGAATAAGTACATTTTCACAATTAAATAGTCACAATCATGACAGATCTAAAATTAAATAACTGATTTTAATATTTTTTTCGGAACTGCATTATTCCTGTAGAGGAGATACTGTGCTGAGGGAAAACTGAATAAACAACTTTATGCACTTTTTTCGCTCTTGTAATGACGCATGGGTACACATATCTATGCCAAGTTAACTACTTTTGCTTCACTACCTTTTTCTTAATTCTTCAAGTTTTATTTTTCCATCTTTAGCGTCTCGCAAGGTTCATTTTCGTATAACTTTGATACATTATGATATCAAAATTTTAGTGAAACAGAAAGATGCGGCTTAAATTAGACTATGTAGATATGCTATAAAGTCGTTTTCACAATATTTGTTAGTTATTTAGTTTTCCAACTACAGCGACGATATACACTATGAGAAAGTTATGAAATGATCGTGTCAGAATATAGCGAGTATATTCCGTCATAACATGCAGCTGTCGTATATTTACTTCTTAGTATAAAGCACGGAAAAACGCACCGTATTTGTTGAAGCCAGAAGCGTTGTATGCCCATTTCTTCATGCTACCTGGAAGAAATAACAGTGGATTACATAATGTGATTATGGTTATATTCTAACACAGCTTATCTTTCAAACTTACTAAAGCGAGTCAGTGTGGTCCTGAATGCCATTTTACAAGCAATAGCACGTGAGTTCTCCTCTTGGAAGATTTATATAGTCACTTCCTGTAGTTATTGATTTCAAAATGCTTTTTTTACGGAGAAACAAGAAAGAACACAAATTGATAGACAGACAGGAACAGTGCTGCCAGGGCAATTGAGCCAAAGTTACACCAGGACATATATTCATCTAGGAGTTACGTTTCATTTTGCAAAAAGTAACATTATTGTTGGAAAAGTAGGCGGGTAGGAAATCACGTATACTAACTTGTATTTTATTGTATGGGTAACAAGTTAAAACGCCCGTTATTGCCATCTCAGAAATGCCACCCTTAAATAGAGTGCGGCGCATAATGTTTTAGCCCAGCCACACATTGTAAGATAAAGTATGTCAAAAAAAAACAGGACTGCACGCTGAAAGGCACTTTACATATACGTTTTGTAGAGTTTGTGCAAATAGAGAACTAACATTAGGATTTTATATGGCAACCTAATCATGCTGTCATTTGTGTCGTCACGCAATCATTAGGTGTCAACTTTGACTCGATAACTTATAGTTAATCTTTTCTATGATAAATATTTGCAAAATTATGTCGAAACGAGGAAAAAGGTTACGCAACTCTGATAGACCAATAATGTATTATGTATTACAGTTTCGTCAACGCAAAAAAGCGTCACAAAGATCTATCATTGACCTGAACATAGCGACTAGACTTCTACTATTCCCCGCTGACCAACAGAAAATTTCGGAAGAGGCTTCGACGCTTCCCGCTGGATGTAGGAAATCTGTCTTAATAATTGATGACATGATTGATGGTATGTGACAGAAAATAGGCGAACATTCATGGCAATATAAAGAGAAAAAAATTCAGTTAATAAGTTTTTTAGGTGGCCATATATAAAAAAATATATTATAATATATATAATATATTTATAATATATATAATATATCTTTACTTGGTTTATATTATAAATATATATAAACCAAGTAAAGAAAATTACTACTACTAGTATTTTATAAGCAAATTGTAATAATAATATTTTTTCAACAAGAACTTTGTATTCTAAAACAAAGAATTTAGATGAAGGTGATTTAAATTTTTATTGTATCACGAAGAGAAAAGTTTGGCAATTACGAATGAAAAATGATATCTGGCAAATATCCACTACGAGCACGCTGATAGATGTAGATTCTTTCAACAAAGTTTTTAATCACTTTTTGGCAAAATGCGGGTCTATTTCGTTAATCACATGACGGATTTTGAATTTTAAGGCTGCAATCGAATCGATTGGCTCCGTATAGACTCTGTACTTAACATAGCCCTACAAAAATAACCCAGTGGTGTTAAATCACACGATCTGGCTGGCCACTTAACCGCTGAATTTCGTGAAATTATGTGATTGGGAAATTTCGTTTGCAATAGGGCTGCGATGTTTTCAGTTGAACGTTCCGGTCGAGCTACTATATACTATACTCAAGTCATATTTCCGCGCTGTTTTTCGTGACATTTTCAAAGTATTTTACAGTGAAATATTTCCATTTTTTTTATTGTATTGTAGTAAAGTTTAAATGATCAGGATTATAACAATATAAAAACAAATATTTAATAGTAAAAATTATAATATATTTAGTTTCTAAAAAACCCAGCTCCTTCAGATTTGGGTCCTTAGTCCTTACCCTCACTTTTAGTAGAGCCAGAATTCAGATATGACAATTTCTAATTCTGTTACTTAATTATGTAACCTACCAAAATTGCCTCCAAACGAAATTGCTTTGATGTTACACGAGAGGGCCAAAATATACGAAATATGTTGTAAACGTAACCATTTGGCAACATTCTATGTCAGAACCATAGTTTAGTAAGATCAGAGCATAGATAATATTAATACACCGGAGATCAGACACGGACAGATCTATACAGGGTATATTCCATTAGTCGCTAAGAACGTTATTTTCGATAATTTTGATCACATTATGCGTCTATGGTTGTGATCACTGTGATCGTTTGTAACTGTCATCCCCTGTTCCATTTAGGATAAGAATGCCTTCAAAATTTGCCACTTCTGTCACTTTTGACATTAGATATAGCGTTTATGGCGAATTGAGAGAAGAAAACAATGATTAAATATTTCAGGCTAAGCTCAAGAACAAATTAATACAAAATGTTATTACACAGTTAAAGAATTTCTTGAAGACAAAAGCGTAACAAACTCACGATGATTTACATAGCAAATATATAATTTTTACTTTCATTTATAATTTCTGTGGTATTTTGTAAATTGTGTGTTTTTCTAAATATTGTGTAAAATATATATAATAACTATACTCTTTTGCTACACCCTAACAGGGTTATGTAATTTATGTGACATGTCAACATATTACATAGTGCAATAAAAGAAATAAATAAAAAAATAACGCCATGACCCATGTGGAACAACTTTTTGGGAGTGTGATCGTTTTTAGCGTTTTTAGCGAATCTAACTTCAAATGGTAAGCACCCACACAAGGGCGAGTTCCAGCACTTCCAGCAACTTCCAGCTTCCAGCCCAAGAGATATTTTTACATAGATGACATATTTTTAAAATTAATATTGACAGCATCACGCCGAAGGTTTTTTCCCTCTTTTTAACGATGTTTTTTTTTATTATGCTTGATAGGTTAGACCTTGACCACTATGGGTGCTTACCATTTGAAGTTAGAATCGCTAAAAACGCTAAAAACGATCACACTCCCAAAAAGTTGTTCCACATGGGTCTTGGCGTTATTTTCGCCATAAACGCTACATCTAATGTCAAAAGTGACAGAAGTGGCAAATTTTAGTGGCATTCTTAGCGTTCTTATCCTAAATGGAACAGGGGATGACAGTTACAAACGATCACAGTGATCACAACCATAGACGCAACATGTGATCAAAATTATCGAAAATAACGTTCTTAGCGACAAATGGAATATACCCTATCTCATCTGATGGTAAGTGATGATGTGGTTGCCCATCCAACTTATGACCGCGGCGGAAGTTGCTTAACTTTGCTCATCGGTTAAGAACAGCTAAGCAAACTTCGCTACGAATGCTTCATACTACTGCTTATAGTACCACCAACTTAACTGTGCAGGTTTCGAGGGCGCTACTGGTCAAGGAAATCAACTACAAACTGTCACAATTTGAAGGAATATTGTAGTTCCTTATATTGCCGCCTGAACAGATAAATTGGTGGGACTGTACAAGATCATTGCCACTCACCTACAATGTATCGTAGGCGTTTGCGCATATTGGACTTTGTATTCTCTTTTATCAATTATTTAGTGATGATCGATGTTGCAAAAATATCGATCATCGACAGCTCAACACCGATGTTTATCGAACTTAAAACATCCAAGGTTCCTCACATCGATGTTTTTGAAACAGTTATAAGGGCGTATTCTATTTGACGCCGCTTTCGTTATTTTTGATCACATTTGTGTCTATGGTTCATATTGAATGTGGAACCATAGACGCAATGTGCTAAAAATTATCGAAAATAACTCAAATGGAATACGGCCTATGTTTTACATTTTGTTCGTATTTGTGTTGCGTTCTGTCACGTGTTTGCCTCCCTTCGAGAAAGTACCCCGAAGAGAGGCCACTCTATTAGCTTTGTAAGAAACAAAATTCCGCCAAATTTTCTCATATAACACGTTCTTATTGGGCTAAGCCACCACCACTCGATTTATAGTGATGGGACGTAATGAATGTGCAAATTTAATCGATATCGATAATGTGCATATTTAGAACATCAACGTGGTAATATATTTATAAACATCTTAAGCGTTGAGTGTGAATTCTATATATGCTTGGTTGTAAGAAGTAGGTAAACAATGGAAACTACTGTGTAACAAAACCTAATGTTAGCAAATTACAACGTCAAATACACTTATAAACTGCTGCACTGTATTAGCAGGATTGTCCACTTCCGAACACATCCTCCACCATTTAGTTTGGCATAATTCCCACGCTTAGCGGGCGTCTTGGGGATCGCAGTTTAAAATATCAGTTCCTCAAAAAGCACTGCTGCCCACCTTCCGGTATTTTACCTTTAGTTGCCTAATAATTTATTTATATATTTCCTATACGTATGTATCTGTTTTAATGTATTTGCCAATTTTAAAATAGTACAGACAACCAGCATAGTTTAAGAGTCAGAGACTCATCTATATATGCCATTTGATCTATGGACGCATCATAAATGTATCACAATAAGGATGAAATAAATTTATTTGTATATATTTGTAGGTATTTTCTGTTCATAGATATATATATGTCCATGATTTTTAGCAATTTCATTTGACATCAATGTCTTGCCGTGACATCGATGTTTTGCCTTATAACATCTATGATCATCGAGCATCCCTATAATATGTATATTTTAGGCTCTTGAAAAAAAGTTTATGGTAAATTATGTAAAAATTGTAGAATTGTTTTCGAATAAAACAAGGTATTGAGCAATTTCAAGATAATTCATCAACGTTTGTTTAGTTTGTTACTAGAATTCCGAAAGACCAGCTATCCCACTAAATACACAGATAACAAAGTGGGGTACTGATAACTTCGCGGTGCGCGTGGCCACTTCGTGTTTCTTATCAGGTGTTTGTTTTCTTGATTCCCGACCCGACCGTCGTCGTGCCCTCAATCGACCTCCTAGGCTGCTTATCAACCACCAGCAATATAATGAGACGACGGAAGGTGCACCGTTTAATTCGTTCGATACCGTGTCGCGATTGCATCGTGTTAACTTAATTTAAATTTCTATTGTTTCATCGAAAGTTTTCTCTGTAGTGTTTTACTATTGGAATAACTTGCGTTAATTAGTGTTAACTAATTAGTGATTTTTTTCTTAAATCTGCATCCAAGAAGAGGAATGCCAAGTGACTGCCGTGACTGTTTGGGGATTCGTTATCGAATTAACACCCTGCACCAGACCTGGAAGTGGTTACACCAGACCATCGCCCTACACGAATATTTGATCTCCCTCTCTGCAGGTGACACAGATGCTTGTTGTGCTTCATTGTAAACTGTAAGAATCAAGGACTTTACAAACTGATTAGTGTAGCTTAGTAGTTAATCTTAATTAGTGCTTAATTTACGCTTAGAGAACTATTAACTTCATACAAAAAAGTGTCCGCTTGTTTAACTGAACTCAATAATAAAAAAAGTAAAAGATGGCTCAAGCTTTCATGAAGAAAATGGCCACTACAAGTGCCTGCATTGTGGTAGGACTGACAAGAAGAACTAGTGCTCGAAGCTTGGCTACAGGCTCTAAGGCTATACCTATGAAGAAAGAGCGTGAACTACCACTAGAGGGGGAGGTCACTAAGTCTGTCTTCATGTCACAATCAACTGACATTTATACCAACTTAGCTCTCGAAGATTGGATGTACCGTAATATGGATTTCTCTAAACATCATGTCATGATGGTGTGGCGTAATGAGCCCTGCGTTGTTATTGGTCGTCATCAAAACCCATGGCTGGAAGCAAATGTTCCTCTTCTGAATGAGAGAGAGATTGCCCTGGCTCGTCGCAACAGTGGTGGTGGTACTGTTTATCATGACCGTGGTAACTTAAACATCACCTTCTTCACTCCTCGTGAGAGATATGACAGGGTGTACAACTTGGAACTAATCAAGAGGGCTCTCTTCAGGGAATTTGGAATAAAGTCAATCATCAATGAGCGCCAAGATATAATTGTACGAGACAAATATAAAGTATCCTTTTTAACTCGTTGTCATCGGCTGACCCACTATGGCCAATATGTGAATGAAATTCTATTGTTATCATTATCGCAGATTTCAATGGGTTAAAGTACTTAAAATAAGTACACACAAGGTAGTTACCATCAAAAATGTTGTTTTAACCAAGTAACATATATCATACATATAGATATAATATTTTCATGCCTATTACTTTGGTGTGAAATTAGTTCATTATGCAATTTGTGAATAAATGATAGATTTAAATCAAGCGCCATAGATGAATCACAAGCATGTCAAGGATTCTAACAACTGAACCATGACTGTAGGGACTGTATTCATGATGTTTGAATCACAAGTGTTTCAAGTGATAGAATCCTGAGAGACACAAGTAATTCATTGTCTTTGATATACACCGTTTTTTAATATTCAAGAGTTGCATACTATAATTTTTACTATGACATAAATAAAGAAATAAATATTTTACCTAAAATAGACAAGAAAAAAGGGAGTTTAAGTTAGTTAAAATGCATATTAAAATTGGAACGATCACTAAAATTAAGAGTAAGTGTGACTGTGGAGAGATATTTATTTCCTTGGAGTTTAAATGTTGATTACCTCAAATCTGCAATAACTCACATGCAATCCAAGCCCAAGTTATATATAATGGTATTATATTAATGGCCTTTATTTCTTTTTTATTTTCATTGCAACTACTAAATAAAGCAAAATTAAGAAATATCGGCTGATCATAGTACAAGGTAAAGATAAGCCAGATTATCTCTGACATGTTTAATCGAACCTGGATTAGTTATGAGTAACTAATCATGTTTGAAAAAGTAAGAGACAGCCGGAAAAAGTTGGATTTGCATTCATAATATTTGTAAACATTATGAAAATATTACTAAATGTCCCCAGATTTTCCTAAGTAATATGCTATAAGATATTATAGGCTAGGCCAGGGGGAATAGACTGCTTTTTCTTATTTATCTCAATAAAATAAAATAAACTATGAAGAGCTCAATGCAAGTCTAATATTTTAGCATTATGATAATGAATCACATAGAAAGTTTGACTCCCAATTTAGATCCAATAAGCAAGTCACAGATTTTAAGCCATACAGGCAGAACTTATCACCTGACATATGACATATTTAGTATGTATTGTTGTTAGTTATTTCCTTAACAAGCATTCTATCAGATATCGGGCACGGCAGCTAAGCTTGGCAGGCTGACAGGCTACCACCACTGTACACTTCTAGTCAATGCCAACAAGGCAGATCTCAGCAAAGCTCTTGCAAAACGAGAGGTGAGTACAACACCCCTATGGCGGGATATCTAATTCTCTATATACTATATCTTACAACCACTTATGCTGCATGAATATGTGATAAGTGCATACCCCTTTGTAATGCTGTTATGAAGTAACAAATTAAAATGGATCTAAGTAAGTAGTTAGCTTAATAAATACTGTTTACCGTTACTTTAATATTTTCTAGTTCCTATTCTAGTGTACAATTTGATCCAAGGATAACCTTAAGCCAAATACTACTTAAATTTGTGATAAGTGCATACCCCTTTGTAATAATGTTATGAACAAATTAAAATGTATCTAATTAAGTTGTCAATTTGATAACTACTTTTGTACATCACTTAATTTTTTTTTGAAGTTCCTTTTCTAATGTCATTTTGACCTTCTATTGACAATTTGACCTTTAGCACCGAAAATGATTTGATGTTTTTATTCCCAAATTCACAAACAGTTCTGATAGATACTTAGTGGTATAAATAAATTTCATTATACAAGTTATTAGAATAATTGTAAATCATATTGATTAATTTTCACTATTCTACTATTTATTTAGATAAAATCACGAAGGTTGTTTCTGCATAGCCTTTTGCCACATACTGTTTGGTTCATTTATTTATGCATGCATGCACTATATTATATGATCATAACAACCGCTAGTATGCGACATTTTTAAATGCTCTTAGTACTTAATGATTTTCAGTTTTCACATTCCAAAACTTCTAAGATTTATGATCATCATTGCATATACAGTGATAGTGAATTAGTCAATAAAAATGAGTTTAAGCTCAGTGATGGAAATAGATCTGATTCTGGCAGACATGGTATAAGAGGCATCAAACGCTCAATCTACTCATAGATTTATGTGTTTTATTCATGCATTTTTTTGCATGAATAATAATATGAATAATAATCTGGGTTATGTCTTAATAATATTAACCATACTTTTCAACTCTAGAACTGCATGATTGTGAAAACATAATTAATATGAAGTTGTCTAAAAAGTACATATGAGTACGTACTTAGTTGTATTTGTTGCATAGCTATAATCAAAATACAGGCATAGTAAGTTCATATTGTTACATATTCAACAATGTCAAAGGTCGCGCGTATACTTACATTTCATTGTTTTTGCGTGAGTCATTGTTTACGCCACCGAAGAATCAAAATTAAATTAAAGATAGTGATGCAAGATTTAAATGCAATATACATTGAAGTTTGCCATGGAATATTTGATCTTTGAGGTTGCGAAATATAATACAAATTGAGTTAACAATAGATTAATGCACTACTCAATATAATTTTGGAGGAGTTGCCTAACCCGTAACCTTTTGTCTTCCTTTTCCTTTTCTTTGTGTTTTAATAACCTGGTTTTCATTAACTTATTAACCCGATTCCATCGTCCTGGGTATTGTTCGTAAAGGGCTTGTAATTCTATTTAGCATGGCATACAGACGAACGCGACGCCGTCTACGCCGTCTCCCGTGGCGAACCTGTCAGAGCTCGACAACCGCATCACGGTAGACGCCCTGCAGACTGCTGTCGGCTACGAGTTCCTCCGCACACCGGCCATGCGTTTAGAAGACGGCGGCCAGAATCTCATTTCACAGCAGAGGGGCTTCCAATTCGTTAATCCTACTGATGACTGGTTCCCAGGTAATTATAACGCATTATTGATATTTTTTAACATGTTTTAGTACAGGGGAAATCCTACGTGGGAGAGTTTGGAACATTCCAGAATAATTGCTCAGGTGCGACAGTGCACTTTTATACGATATTTCTGATCAAATATACTCTCAGGCGCAAGAAAATCAAGCTATTGTTATTATTTAAAACTAAATTACTGATATTGAAAAATATACCAAGAATGGAGCAAGTGCGAGAGCCACAAAGGGAACAGAACACACAACTTTAAATTTTGAACCAATAATGAAAAATGCCTCACCACATTAGTCTAGAGTCTAGATAAGCAATCGCATTGTAGTAGATAATATGCCAGTAGAAATACGTGTATAAGGTATTGCTTATAAATTCCTGACAACTAAAACGGTGGTAAAACTGTTGCACTCTCTTATCTTTTATACCAAAAAAGCGGTGTTAATAACAGGGGCAGTTAAGACTTCCCAAATATTGACGAATCTATTTTATCTATGAATAAAAGGACTTTATAGTTATCTATAAACTTTAACTGTTAGCTTTGATCGTACAATAGCACTGCGTGTTTCTTTGTCATCAGGTCTAGCCGAGTTAAAAAACGAACTCCAAGGCTGGGACTGGTGCTTCGGCCGCACTCCCGAGTTCACGGTGAGCCGCTCCTTCCCTGTGCCCGCAGAAATCCTCGCTCCATCTAAGGTTTACTCCGCCACTCAGGAGCTGGTCATTAACATGACTGTGGAGAAAGGTCTCATCAATGACGTCACTCTCAAAATCCCGCCAGGATTGGTCGAATCTGGTTTCCACGGAGAAGCATCTGTCATTACCCATCTGAAAGGAAAGAGGTTCACTTCTGAAGCTCTCAACGCTCTCCAAGATGCGATGCTCATCCGTCATACGGACAGCGACAGGAAACTCGATGAAAAGGAACAGTTCGTAGCAAAATGCTTCGACCAAGTCGTCAACACTAATTAAAATGTAGATTATGTGAAGCTATAATCTGTTTGTACAAATGTAAAAATAAATGTATTTATAGATACTCTCGACCTAGTTATCTATCACGTCAATTGGGCATGCCGATAGTATATCGTAAGGTAAATAATAAATGTATAATAATAATCGTGTATATACAATTTATTACTTATAACTAAAAAATTATATGCTTTTACGTAGTGTTGTTTGTATGGATCTTTAGCTTCATGTGCCTACTAATGTTTTATTCTTGATGGTTATATTTGTGTTATCTTCCTGTCTGCGTTTATTTTTGCTTTTGTTTTAGTTTAGTGTTAATTATAAGTATCGTAGCTATATGGCGTAATATTACAATTAATTATAACTAGGAGACACTTGTCAGACGGTGGCTCTTCTAATTATATATTTGTGTTAAAATATTATTCTGTATTTTTACGATATACTCACGCGAATCGCACCTATGTGTCGAGCGCCTCAAGAATGCATCATATCATTTGTTTTAATTAGTTAAATTATATTTTTTAACAGGTTTAGTGTACCCCATGTAATATTACTTATCGAGCATTATGTAGCTTATACTCCTATATTAACATTTTAAAATTAGTTAACAGATTTTTAGCCAGAAATCATTTAATTACCGCATGTTTTAAGCTTCACAACACCGGTCCCAAGCGGGGACTTTTTTGTATGGAATGAAATTTAAATTAAGTAATAGAGCTTAGTTTTGTGATATTAATAACTTTACATACGGCATAAGGAACAATTACATAAATGTAGTGTTTAGCTTATGATGAACTGAATGTACTCGTATTCGATAATAAAAAGATTGTATTTAACTTATAAGGCTTTTATTTTTTTGAAATTCAGTAATAACCCAATTGACAAAGTATCTTATCAGCGATTATGATATGACATTTATTACGCACTTAGACGACAGAAAATAGTCTTGTCTGTTGTTGAACTCAATCTATTCGAGGCTGTTTATAGAAGTCTGCGTAGTCTCGAGGTGAAGGTTGCTGTACCTTTGAGCATCACGAGCCGTCACTAATTGCTGTGAATCTATTAATTTGCCTAATTAGAAGCGGAGATACGCTAACGAGTTGTGGATATGTAAAAATATTGGGCGCGGACAAATCAATGCCGGGTTAATGGAAACATCTCTTGTCCTCGGCAAACAGGCTTTGAGCTTGGGGTTCCTCTCGCTAGAGTAGCGTTGGTCGGCACCGAGCGACGCAAGCGCAGCCAGTCCGCGACCGAGCATTGACGCGGCCGTTCGCACGCCGCCATCTTTCATACAAGTTACCATGGCAACCGCGTAAACAAACATACAAGAACTACTGAAAAGTTTTGAATCGACTCGAAACATTTGTTGTGAAGTGTACTAAGGCTATTTTAGCTGATTGTAGTTTAGTTTTCCATTTAAAAAGTAAGTTTTGTTTGTTATCAATCTATTATTGTACATAAGAGGTATTTACATAGGTGTTACAAGGTGCCACAACCCATGAGATAGAGCAGTTACGAAGGATAGGTTTCCAACCCCCATGTAGCTTAAGTAGTAGAAGCTACATATATAGGCGATGTATTTCTTTCTGGGACAGATGTTACATGAATGCTGGACTCTGGAGTGCTACTACTGTACATATACTGTACTGTATTTTTTATCGAAATTATCTACAGTTACTAATAATAAGATTCACATACATTATGGTTAAACTGTGTTAAGTATAGATATTACACATTATTTTAAAGTCCCAACAGCTTGATCATATTGAACATTCAATAATATTTATTGCTAACTTAAATGATTATAGCAGTACCTGAATAAAAAAACCATTCAGTGATAAATGAATTACCTAGGAGTGTAAATTCAAAAGTTATCACTGTAGATGTGATAAGTCATATGATATCACAAGCCCTTTTATTTTGTCACTTCCTCTATAATATCGTTTCTTAAAATTATATATTTTTTGTCAAGGTAGCAGAAAGAACTCTGTGTTTTTCGTAGGATAATAGGTATGGTAAATATTTAAAGAGAAAATAAAGTAACTTTAATTTATAAGATGAGATATTTTATGTATGATTAGGTAAGTTCTAGATATGGTAGTACGTATACTAATATATATCTGAGTGAAAGGTCAATCTATTTTGCAGGAAATTTGTTTGTTTTGAATACTTATGTATCTATTTATGTATAGATTTATTATATTGTATTTATTCTTGACAGTTAATAACTTGCGGAAGTCGGACCATGAAAATGTGAGCTCAGTGTTTTAATCAGGATAGTACTTTAACAGGTTACGTATTGCATATTCTTCAGAGTTAGAAATCAGTACTAAATATCTAAAATACGTTTTTTTTCTTTAAATATGTTTATATATTATACATGATGTAGAAAGCTGCACATGGAGTGCAAGGACTGAATTCGAACCATGATGCGTCTATAGAACTCACACAAGCTATCATCTTGGATAATAGTCGCTTATATATATAGATCCAAATGCCTATGCTACTGCCCTGAAAGCTGTCGTTAGTGGTCTAATCAGAAATAGGTATAAATTAGGTAGCAGGGCAGGTATTATTGTATCGTCAGACAAAGTTGATATAGGTAGTTATCTACTTGATATTTCCGCTTAGAAATCTGGTGTACATATCCGCTAGATTCCGGAAAAGTGATATCACGCACGCCATAGCCTATATTGTAATATAAACTGACCTGCCCGCGACTTTGTCTCCACGTCAGATTTAGGTAGGTATATAGATATAGGTACATACGTTTATTGTGATACGCTGGAAAGTAGAAACTATGTGTAAGAATGGGAACAAAAAGTGTCATCCGATGCGCGGTCCAGGAAGAAAGCTGAAAAGGTTGAAAAAATATATTGACTATGCAGAAAATTTCAAACCTACACAATGGAGTAGGTAAATTATTTAAGTTGGTGTATTCGTATACCTAATTCAAGTATGAAAGGGTAACTATAGCATTACAGTATATCATACATTTTATACTTATCGATTGATTATTTATCTACAGTACTTGTCACCAATAGTCACCATCCACAAGCATTGTGCATTACTAGGCATATTGGCAAATACATTTCTCAGTTAATTGAGTGTTACTTAAAAACTACTCGACCATTGTTGATGAATTTCAAATGGGATCAACTTGGAGGTGCACTCTAAACTACAGAAAATTATCATCAAGATTGGACGATCCAGAGAAAAAGTTTTGTGGTATATATATATATATATATATTTATATATATAATATACATACGCGAGAACCTTCCTTCTTTTTTTAGAAGTCAGATGAAAATTCTTATATTTGTCCGAAACGGTGATTGAGCCCAAAACCTCGCATCGAGATTCTAAACCAACGCTTCACGCCATTCGACCTACGATGCAGCCTTTTTTAATAATCAATATTTTATTCCTTTGAGCTTTAATACTCCAGTATTCTAAATAGGATCGCATCCACGACGTAGCTATTCGCTACACGTTTCAAAGAAAAGACATCAACGCGCGCGCTTCTAAGTGTTCATTTTATAAAATACGGGTGCCCTGGGGTGCACCTGCCTATGTCTAAACTTTTACTACTCAATAACTCTCTTATTAATTTAGGTACTTACCAATTATTATAAAGTTTTTTTATTCATCATTTATTTGTTTACTTAACTACGCAGAACAATAACATGTGTGTTCAGTACCTGCTATACATGCAACGCTGTGAAATGGCATTTTACAATAAAACTGAAGTATCATGTTTCGCGTTTTTATGAGTAATTGCTGTAAACTACTATTCTTTATACTCATTTACTTTCTTACTTTTACTAACATATAATTTATGTTTTTTTAACTACTATAGTTACATACCTAAGATACTTAGTTAAATTATGTAACAAGTTTTGTGTGAGTTAATAAATAGCCGCCCAAATTCGTGTTGGCCACATATATGTGAAGGTTCCACAGTCATGAAAACATTATTTTTTTGTGAATGGAATTAACCATCATAAAATGTAATGAATAGATTCAGGCGTTACTTTGCGGAAATTCATTTTTAATAATAACAAATACAATTCTTCTTTCTCGATCGTGCGCTCGAAGAGTCAAGACCTCCTGAGGATGCTTCGTGTAGAAGCGAAACGCGTCGAAAATTCTTCCGGTTTGGCTGGATGGCGTTTGTGACGTCACCTCGGCTTAGCAGGAAAATTAAGCGGAATTGTCACTAGATATACTTTTATATTTTTTAAGTGTTTTATTAAAATATTAATTTGATGTTTTCTTAAAATATTTTAAAAGTATTTGTTATTATCATAAAATGTATTTAAATATTATACAATAACCGGGAAAAACACTCATGTTGGGGATCGAATATTCGCCCTGATGATGAGCATCTGACATGCTCGAAACCCGGTTCGACGAATTCGATCCCCAACGTGAGTTTTTTTTGCCGGTTATTGTAAAATATTTAAATATCATATAATAAAATGTATCCTCCTCGTGCCAATATCCCATATCTAGTATAGGTTCATACAATTATGTATTTCGCTAACCCAACATAGGCAGATATTGTAAAAATGCTACCTTCGGGTTAATGATCGGCCGCTATCCTAACGCCATGCTCCAGATCTCCATTAGAATGTTATCTTGGGTAGGTAGTTTATATCTGTTACTTCATATGGGCGTTAAGAATATTAGTTAATCTTTTTGAACCATCGATACCTGACAAGAAGAATGATTTGGTTTGCTCCTGAAATCTTAGCTAAACATGCACTAAATTTGAACACTTTAAACATGGTTCGACACGCTCTAGAATATTTTTTGAGACAAATCGAAACCACCTAGACAAAAAATCGCAAATTTCGTATTCCGTATTATTAAGGGCTTACAGCTGCTAAATTAGCAGCTTGTTGCTAGCGAATACGAAAATCAAACAAATATTGTGGAAATAAGGATCATTTTAGCGGACGGCCCGACGTAGAATTGCGCAGGAAATCACACATAACATGAACTAGGTTCAATAAAAATCTTACCAGGACAGTATGCATATTTTTAAATTTCGTATCTTTAGGTGTAATAATTGATAATAGTTTTTATCGATATTGCGGGCTATAGAGACAAAATAGACGTTAGGAAGACATTTTATAATCGTTATAAAGCATATTAAATTAAATACAGTTCAAATACAATTAATCAGGATGAATTATTCAGGTATGTAGGTTACATGTATACTATAATGTTGCGCGATTATGTACTTTTTCAGTATTTTAAGTTGGACAATTTATTTTCAACACATATTATAGGACTATATATGATATATGAATATATATTTATGAACTATATGGTACTCGTTGGTACGTAATATTTGCTCTATTACGAGTTCCTAGGTATAAGGTTCGACAACGTAACCCTAAAAACAGTGTGTAATCATTTGATGTGTGAATATTATAATTTTTATTTCCACCAGCAATTAGCGCGTAGTAGATACATTATGGCAATAAGATCTGTGCATATAAGCACATGTAACGTAATAATAATAACAACGTCTCGACGTTAGAAAACATGATCGCTGGAGATTACACCTATCATTAATTCATCTGTTTGTAATATAGGAAGAGCAGGTCCGTCTCTGTAGAGCTACTATATTACACAATTATTGTCAGAACTGTACGCAGAGTTACGTAACGCTGGACTATAGGTACCTGACCTGAATCTGAGAGAGCACCTACCCGTGGTAAAGGCTTCTTCACTTTCAGCTATTATGGCAGACTAAACGGTACTTTCACTTAGGCATAGGTTGTGTTTACTTCTACATTTCAGAACTAACTTTTGCTCGCGATATCGCTTGCGTGCAGTTTATTTATATGCTCCGTCGGGAACTACTTGGTAAATCTAAAAAAAACTATTCCACCAAAATAGTCGAAGATGAATGATTACAAATAAATGCACGTACCTACACAAAATTAGCATTGAAATAAACAACTCCAAACAAAACCATAAATAAAATTGATATAAAAGCTCAAAGCTATTCATAAAATGTCAAAGGTGGTAAGCTAGAGTTCAATGTCGTTCGCCTTCCACGAATTTGAGACTCTATTTGGCCACGTTTATCTGCTGTTCCAAGTAACTAGATTGTAATATTTCATAAAAAAGGCACAGTGAATCGTAAATCTAATAAATACATTAACTATTAAAGTTACATATACTTACAAAAGTTAATAAATTTAGTTGTATACCTGCTTGGAAAATAAATTTGATATTGCTGCACATTAGGCGCATTGTTATATCTATAGTTGGAATCGATAAAATTTTATATACGTGGTAACACCCATTAAATATTTCAAAACATTAAGACTCCTTACCAATCATAACGCCTCTACCTCCCGAAAGGTAATGGGTATACTATCACTAAGAACTAGAGGTAGTATACTCGTTACCTATTCTAAAGGCGGATTGATTGTGATGGAACATGCACCATGCCCACCTGGTGCTAGCTCCTCTTCTGCCTATTATAGATGCATTTCGGCACAATCGACGAAGTGCACTGTGCCCCTGAGACATTCTGTCTTCCTTATTCGTAGGACAAAAGTAGGAAGATGATTATTATGTATGTATCGCGTATTTGTAACGTGTATTTATTTATACCAAACATGCCTGGCTAAACGTGGGTAAAGACCCACGTCTAAAGAGACAACTCTACTACTCCGTCGAGTAATATAGGCGTGAATATATGATAATGTTTTATATAAATACGTAGGTTGTAAAATACTTGTTACTGAAGTTAATAATAACATGTGTGTCAATAATTATAATGCTATTAACAATAAGACATTTATCGACCTAGTCTCGATCGTGCGCTTGTAGAGTCAAGACCTGCTGAGGATATTTCGTTTAGAAGCGAAACGCGTCGAATACTCTTCCTGTTTGGCTGCATAGCGTTTGTGACGTCACGTCGGCTTAACAGGAAATTAGGTGGAATTGTCACTAGATATATATAATTTTTATAAAGATTTTTTAAGCGTTTTATTAAATAATTAAATATAGTTTTCTTAAAATACTTTTAAAGTATTTGTTATTATTCAATATGGATTTCCGCAAAGTAACGCCTGAATAAGACATTGTTTCTACTAAATAAATGCTTAAAGTTGACTGCATTATAGGTTTTTTAGCGCAAACGTTAATAAATCATTTAGAGACACCTAACGTACATTTCTCTCACTATTTTAGACAAAGCCTACTCAAAAGGTAAAATCCATGAACCGTTGTTTAAATCTTCGTTTTTCATTTGTCTTACAGAAACCAGACTATTTTAGACCCTCAACATCGCGCAAGAGAAATGGAGAAGGATAAAATTGTATTCAAGGTAAGTCAATATCTATGCTTTTTTATGCAATATCTTATTTATAAAAGGTGATTTCTTTTTGGAATAAACAAAAACATCTGTCTAGTATACTATGATGACGAAACCATGTTTTTATAGTAACTAACTTTGTTTTCGTTTATTAACTTTTAATAAAATTGGATAACTCATGTGAGTTAGATAAATCCGTCTGAGTACGAGGCGAAGCGAGACGGCAAGGCGGCGCCATAGTAGAAACGGCTTATTCCACTAAACCCCAAAAATCATTCCACTTCAACCCCAAGACAATTTGTAGGTATGATTAAATATTCTGTATTTTGTTCCACTCCAAACCAAAGAATTAGGGGTAGAGTCAGTAAGTCAAAATGTAAATGAAAGCGACAATGGCACAACTAGAAAAGAAAGCATCGCTGATGCGACGACGACAACGCCTCGCGCGTGTATGCAGAAACGTATCGTGCTCTCCTGCTTTTCCAACTAATCAGATGATGATTTCCTATGTGAAGGAGTTAGGAGTGTTCTACCCCGTGGGGTGCTGGGTTAGAATGTTACCCCCTCATTTCTACCTGTGCGTGTCGTAAAAGGCGACTAAAGGTAAAAACCGGCAGCACCTTCGGAGGAACTGATATCTTACAATAAGACATTTATCTATCGCCAAGACGCATGCAACACTATTTTATTTATTACTAGCTGTACCTGCGACTTCGTTCGCGATTGCCGTACCTGCAAACTAATTATTCATATTTGAGCACTGTTTATCTCATATTAAGCAACGCTGTGGTCTGTAGTGAAGCACTCTTAGTAAAGATTAGCTCAGAAAGGAAATGTTTACTTTGGGTTTGATTACTCCCAGCTTGTTTTTCCAGAAGACAGTAGTTAAGTAACTCAGAGAGTTCCTTCGTGGTTCGCACAATAAATGTTGAAGCAAAGTAGGTACTTTGTGCGTTTCTTTGTAATTTCGATTATAAAACGGTATCTTTTTGCCGAGGTTCTCCTTGTTTGGCGGTAGAACAAAAATATATTACACTTCCATTGCGCAGTCTCCAAAATGTATCCGGCAAAAGATAGATAGTTAAAAAAATTGATTGTGGCGAATGTTCCAGATTTAAGAGTTTTATCTTAGCAAGCTGGCAAATCTAAATAGGGATGCCGAGATGCCCGTGGGGTGCCTAGCTGTGCATGGGGTGCTAGGCTGCCCGTGGGGTGCCAGGCTGCCCGTGAGGTGCTGGGATGCCCATGGGGTGCCGGAAAGCCCGTGGGGTGCCGGGCTGCCGTTGGGGTGCCGGGTGGCCCGTGGGGTGCTGGGCTGCCCGTGGGGTTCCGAGCTCACTCATCACTATTCTAACAAAAAAATAATAATTGAAATCGGACTACGCGTTCATAAATTACAACTAAGTAACATTTTGACTTTCATCGCCTTTCTCGAGGGAACCGTGCTGAATTTCAGGATAAAAAGTATACAATAACGTTCTTCGTGGTATGAACTCAAATCGTGTTAAGTTTCATTGAATTCCGTTTAGTAGCCCATGGGGTGCTGGGCTGCCCGTGGGGTGCCGGGCTGCCCGTGGGGTTCCGAGCTCACTCGTCACTATTCTAGCAAAAAAGAATAATTCAAATCGGACTACGCGTTAATAAATTACAACTAAGTGTACATTTTGACTTTCATCCCCTTTCCCGAGGGATCCGTGCTGAATTTCGGGATAAAAAGTATACAATAACCTTCTTCGTAGTATGAACTCAAATCGTGTTAAGTTTCATTGAATTCCATTCAGTAGTTTTGGAGTGATGCGCGGCCGGGATACAGACAGACAGACAGACAGACAGAAAGACAGACAGACAGACAAAAATAAAAAAAAATACAGTTTTGGCATCAGTATCAGCTACAGAGTGCTCTCAAATTTTTTTTTTGCTACATATCTTGAATGTACAGAATTGGACCTGTTACAGTTTTATTATAAGTAGTATAGATTATATTATTGTATTTATTTATTTCCACACTTAAACTATCTATAAGAGAGCAATAAATGGTGCGTTCCAAATAATTTACTTTTTATGAGCACATACTATTATTTTATTCATGCATCTTGCAATTTTGCTGTTTACTCTACCAAAACTGTTTTGGGGTTGAAGTGGAATTGAAGTATCGAAATATTTCTTGAATGAATTTGATACCTAAAATCGCTTTGGGGTTCAAGGTGGAATGAATGTATGGACCGCAGAGTTTTGAGAACAATGGCTTTGGGGTTTAGTGGCATAGCCGTAGAAACTTCTAATATGGAGGCGCGGGCCCCGAGCTTTCCTAGAAAAAGGCCACCGGATGTGGTCGAAACTGTAGTCGGATCTGTCTGATTTATTATCTAACAAATATACCGAGATTAAAATTGCCATGGCAGTTCTTTACTACCATCAAAAATAGTCGTTTCGAAAGAATAAACGAAAGCAGAGACCTGCTGAAGGTGCTCTTTATACTATTTTTTTACAGCAGCGGTATGCCTAACACTATAAACTATATACAACACTACAGCTAGGTACTTTATCAAAAGCATGTAGACAACCTAGAAGTTATTGCAGGCTCACAAGCAGTCTAAATGCTCACAACCAGTTGACGTGCCTAACATACTGAAATTAGTTTTTTCCATGTAAATTGAGGTACTTTACAGTGTTATCAACTTTGAAGAGACATGACATTAGTCATCCAACAGTATGCTTGTGGCAATTATTGCGCTAATCCTGGTTGACCCCTCAATTTATGACTGTTACAAATCTTCGAGATAGACAATTGCGCCAGTTTACATGCAAATGAATGACTTGAGCTAAAGGATGTGGACTAGTTATGTGCTTATTATAGGAAGGTACCCAACTAGGTATCGTAGGTAGTTGGAATATAGCGTAGGTATAATGCATGACTGGTTAGTGAACTGAATAATGTATTATTATGTAAAACTACTTACTTTTAGTTTGAATATTATAAGTTATAGGTACTTAATACATAAATAATGTAGATAAGTAGGTACATCATTTACAATGGCTTATTCCCAATGACGTCTTGATTGGAAAAATGACTTTATTTAACATCTAAGTAATCTAATTATTTGCAAAGTTACGTGCACCAAGTTGTATTCTTAGTACTAGTCAGTACTTTTCTTTTAAATTATGGAGGTAAGTATCTTGTCTCTACCTTACTTTCATATATTTTTTTTATGAAAACAGCGTTAACTCTTCTACATAGAGAATACGTAAGTAGAGGTCAATTTCATTAGCACTACGACGAATACCTACGCGACGCGAGACGTAGCGCAGGCGTGGATAAATTAGAGATTTGTAAGTCTTCATGTGTTGCTCGGTGACTGAATATTTTATAGATTTCCTGTTTTCTTGAAATTACTTATACTAATTTATAGTACTTAGGTATATTGCACTGATAGCTTTATTTTATAAAGTATGAGTATGACAGAACACCATTGAATTCATGAATCCATAACAGTGCGTCATATCTACCTTATAGGGCAGGTCGTGAGACCGTTACATTCTTGTCATAGCTACTCATTATCGAGTGTCATTATTCAAGAGGTCCTGCGACCCACTTCGTGTGAACCTTCATGCGTATTTACGCTAATGCGGACAACCTTCGATGACAAATTTTGGGTATCCAAACTGTCCAACAATTCCGCATTCGCCAGTAAATATAGCCAGTTTATCTACCTACTGTGAAGGCACTGATCGCTGCTCTGAAGAATCAAGGTGGGTGCCGTTTGGTATTTTCAATATGTATTATTGTTTTATAAATATGTATAATAAATACCTACTACCGTCTAAAATGTATAGAATAAAATACAGTTGCTTTGCCCATAGTATTTTTTTTTTTATCCATGATAGGTTAGCCTTTGACCACTATCTCACCTGATGGTAAGTGATGATGTGGTCGAAGATGTTATTCAGGCTAACCAAGAAGTACTGGCTCTTAAGGACAGCTGCCGGAACACACCGTTAGGTGCTTGGCGACAGATTTTCTACTTGAGGGTGGTAGCTAGTCAGGCGGGCATTCGCAAAATGCCCTACCACCATGCTATAACGACTGCCATCCTAAGACAACAACCGGGACCGACGGCTTAACGTGCCCTCCGAAGCACGGAAACGCTCAGTAGTAATGTCACTAGCGGTCACCCATCCAACTCATGACCGCGCGCGACGTTGCTTAACTTTGTTGATCGGTTGAAAACAGTTAAGTAAACTTCGCTACGAGCGCTTCAAAAAAAGTATAATTCTTCGCTGCTGAGAACAGGATTGATTTCTACATTTTAAGTGAAAAGAAGATGATTCTGTCGTATGGCTTTTGCTCATACAATGTAAGTTTGAAGCTTACCACGATATTAATAAAAAAATTACCTAGTGCGAGTCAACCCTCGCTCTCGTTAGGGTTCCGCATTGCAACAGTCCGAAAAAAAGTGGTCAAAAGTGTTAGTTTTGACCACAGCTTCAAAAAGACATAGATTAATTATGACGGAACCCCAAAAAGCTGCATATAAAGTAAAAAAAAATGCATTATTGCAAAATCTACATTAAACTTAACTACTGGTAGGTTTAGGAAAAAAAACTGACATTTGGTTAGGTTTCTGTCTCCTCCGATATTCATACATTTATCTGACAAAGATGATCACATCAATTCGCACGAGCATGTGATCAAAACGGGTTCGATTTCAATGCTGCGCGACAGGTCAAGGTTTGGATCATGTTCTGATAATGTGCTTTTCGATTTCTTTATCGACGAAGTGCTGACAAAATTACCCAAATTAAATTCAATATACGAGTTAATATGCTCAACATATCAAATCACACCTACTCATGTAAGAAACACGGAAAACGTAGGTTACAACAGCGAATGATTGGAGTAGTTCTGACAGGCGTTTTTTGTATGATCCATTTGATTTGAAATGTAGGTGTGTTTGTAAACGTATGATCGTTATGATTGAAGTGTTAACCAGCTTAGTTTATATCTGTTACAGTTACAAACATTGCGTATTCATAAAATAAGCTGTGAACTACCAACAACATCCTAACATTACGCGGTGCCTTCATATGCCCCCTGCCAGCGAGCTGTCACTTGGAAGACACGATAATTGGTTCTTGCAAGGTTACTTTCAAAAACTGTTCCAATTATTAGTTTTTAGCCTAGGGTCTGCATAAACAGATCTTTTAGTAGAAAAGGGAGCTCCACTCTTTATAGATTTATTAAATCAAGCTTTGAGTATAGCTGTAGTGGATTGAATATCAAAAAAACTTGTGTTGACTTATGTATCTGCACCTTCAGCTTAGTCCTGATTATATATAGATACATGTGCACCTATTAATTACAAGCTAGGTGTATAAGCCTATTGTATTCTAATTTATTTAGCCTGTTTCGTGAAGGCTAGGTTCGTCACGACTACATCTCGACGACAAAGATAATTATACTGCAGATATTCATCTGTGTCTTACCTCTATAATAGATCTGATTGATTTTGAATTAGTCAGTGTATGCTAATATGAGTTTTTGTCATTTTACAATACTTCCGCAATCCATTTCTATTTCGTAATAAACTTTGGACTCTTCAACTTTTGTTGACAATATAGCTTGATTGACGTACCCTACTATGACGTTTAAAGTTCAAAGCGGGACGAATATTTTGGCTTTTAGCAGTTCCCCAATTTGTAATCAACGTGCTCTAAAATCTTATCAAGTTTCATTAGAGTAGTAAATGCACATGTTGCAGCTGACTTTGAATGTAAGATTTGTTTATTGATATACTACATTCCTTTGATGATCTCTCATCTATTTTTCTACATTTTCAGTTTTTTAAAGGTTGTTTTATCATTTTTGACTCTAGATAAATACATACAAATTTTAGACAAGCTGTCATATCACGTTTGCGAGAAAAATGGAACCAGTCACGTATTTGCCATTATATTTTTCAATGCCAAAACACCGCAGGCTCACAGTCCGTTTGATTCAATTTAAATAATAGAGATTCCTCTTCGATCGACAATTTGATGCTTTAAACTCGACCCTGACATTTAGAATCGGCTTACGCATTTTTGTCCTGAGAATTATTTGCCCTTATGCCTATTTACAAAAGCTTTTGTTTAAGTGCTTCAGGTTGTGTTGAAATGAACGCTTCTGATTCTAAAATATGTATAAGTAAGTACTGGTTGGCAAGTACATGCTGTGTACTTGGCAACCAGTCTCCAGTGCTCGACAATGAAAAAAATATGTTTAATATAAAAAGTTCTTATTTAATATACGACTCCTGAAAATATGATAGGAGTTATACAGATAATGCAGACCACCCATGTGTGCGTACTGCTGATGAACGGTAGAGTTTAGAGAGTTCGTAATGTAAATAGAGATTCAAATAAAAGATAGGCGTAGTCAATAAACTTTGTTGTAAATATTACTTATATACATTCTTTTAGGTTTTATTTATAACACACTACAAACTAATTACCACACTATAGCTACTACAACGAAAGCAATTAGGCAATCTAAAGGCATTGCCCGTTGGATTGCTTATTCATTGAGCCAAATAAGTGTACCTACTAATTATATTCGTGGTAGAATCTCCACGTAATATAATTCTAGAGTATATTTATTTATATATATCATATACCTATAATGCAGATTGCATACTTGCTTTCACTACCGTTTCCCTAAGAACGTAGTTGATATGTAAGTGGATAAAAGCATATACTATGTTCCGGTTCTTTGTTTAGCACGTCTGTGTAAATTAGATACATACGTTCGTATACCGAAAAAGGAGTCATATAATGAATAACTTATAGATAATATTATAAACATTACTGTTACGTGTTCTCGAGCTCTTGTTACACATATGAAGAACGCGCGTACAATATTGAAGTATAGGTACTATGTTTCCATCAAAAACTTTGATTTTTGATCTGCGGTTTCATTATGAATTTGGTAAATTTTTGATGCGTCAATTCACAACAAGAGTATAGTTATATTTTTGACAGTTGGAGACACGAGGGGACAAAATAAAGTTTTTTATAAATGACGTCCGTTGCGGTCATTACTTGGATGGGTGACCGCCAGTGACATGCGCTGTCGTGCGTCGGTGGGCGCGTTAAGCCGTCGTTGTCGGTACCAGCTGTTGTCTTAGGACAGCAGTCGTTATAACATGGTAGTAGGGAATTTTTAGAATGCCCGCCTGGCTATTTACCACCCACAAGTAGAAAATCGCCAAGCACCTAACGGCATGTTCCGGCAGCTGTTCTACAGAGGTTTTCTATTGGAGATTAAGATAATCAATTCAAACAATATAAATTGAAACAAAATATTCGACCACATCATCACTTACCGTCAGGTGAGATGGTGGTCAAAGGCTAACCTATTCGCAATAACAACAATGTATATAGGCCATACATTCCCAAGGTATCACGTAGTTATTTAATCACAATGACTGCGACATGCTTTATATTTTTTCTTTATAAAAACATCCCGAAAAAGAAGGTGCAGTCGGTATTATACAGATTCAAATTCAAACACTCTTGTTCAAGATCATGGTCTCGATTTTTACAAGTTATTTCAAATTTTTCAGCGTTAATTTAAATACCCATATATACTTATTTGGGTTACTGGTTATTCGACCTATTCCTATTGGTGGGCTATCGTAGGGGTCAAAAAGCCCCTATCCAAGAGTGAACTATTTCTGCGAAAAATTAAACTAAAGATTTTTTAATTTATCGAGTCAGGGTTACTTTATAAAAAGAGAAAGATGTTTTTGAACAATGATGTCTTTATTTTTACATAGCAGAGACATATTGCAATCGAAGCGCTCGTAGCGAAGTTTCTGTTCTCAACCGATCAGCAAAGTTAAGCTACGTCCGCCGCGGTCATGAGTTGGATGGGTGACCGCTAGTGACATTACTACTGAGCGCTTCCGTGCTTCGGAGGGCACGTTAAGCCGTCGGTCCCGGTTGTCGTCTTAGGATGGCACTCGTTATAGCATGGTGGTAGGGCATTTTGCGAATGCCCGCCTGGCTAGCTACCACCCTCAAGTAGAAAATCTGTCGCCAAGCACCTAACGGTGTGTTCCGGCAGCTGACCTTGAGAGCCAGTACTTCTAGGTTAGCCTGAACAACATCTTCGACCACATACCATCAGGTGAGATAGTGGTCAAAGGTTAACCTATCAGGCATAAAAAAAAAAATATTGCAATCCTCGTCAGATAATACCAAACGGAAACATCGAATGAAATTGATAATTATGACTAGTTACTTTTTGATTGAAAAACGTCAACACATTTGACATGCAGATTATTTAAAAAAAAACTATTACACAGTTTTAGCTTTCTAAAGAGCCATTAAAACCTTAAATAAGTTCACAAATTACAGAGACATTACTAATACAAGTAATGTTAATATCTCTGTAACTAAACAATTCTTGTCAATGACATTCTTCATAACATTAAAATATAGACTTAATTAAAATGTACTTTAGAGAGTCGCATCGAACATCAACTGTCACTAGAGTCACAATTCGTGTTCGATATGGCTCCCTGTTCCTCTGTTCCTAATTTTATTTATTTATTTATTTATTAATAATAATAATAACAATGACGCATTCTTTTTCGCAACTCAGTTTTAACTACGTTACTTGTTAAAGTTTCCTTTATTTGTTTGGCCGCATTTATGATTCGTTGTTTTAGTTTTTCTATCGTAGGCACCGGAGCCAGAGATTGATCATAGACCAGCGACTTCATGTGACTCCAAATGTAATAATCCAAAGGTGTCAAGTCAGGACTTCTGGCAGGCCAAGGTATGGGTCCTCCTCTGCCTATCCAACGACCGCGGTAGTTGGTGTCCAGCCACTGACGCACAGTTAATGTGAAATGCGCTGGACAACCATCGTGCTGGAAAATCATGTTCTGCCTTGTATGTAAGGGTACATCTTCAAGTAGCTCGTGTAGATTATTTTCCAGAAATTCTTTATAAATTTCTCCATTGAAAATTTTAAGAAGAAAATGGGGACCGATCAAATTGTTGTCAATTACGCCCATCCACACATTTAATGAAAAACGGCGTTGTGATCCTCGCGATCGTTTTTTGTTGGGATTTAATTGATCTTTTTCAGCCCAGTGGTGAATATTGCGGTAATTAGTTATGCCATCTTTATCAAATATAGGTTCGTCAGTCCATAATATTTTTTTGAAATAAGTTGTATTTTCTATGTCTGCATTGAGCATAAATCTGCAAAAATCCATCCTTCTCAGAGGATCGACTTCTTCTTTCGCGTGTACGGGAGTACTGGAGACACTGCCAGTTTCTCGGACTCGCTGAAAAACTCCGTCAATAATGTTCAAATCGGGTATACGACGATTGGGGAATCGCCGAAGGTATTCACGGCGAGCTGCTGCAGAGTCGCCTGCGCAATAGCCGTAGCAAAATAAAATATCGGAGTATTCTTCGTTGGAATATTGGATGAAACGGCTATTTCGTTCACGTCTGGACATGATGAAAACATCCCCACAAGTCCTTTAACACGCCAACTCGTCAATCACAAATCCAGTTCACAAGCCAAGTAACAAATTGAAAGAAGAATCAGTCCGATATCAAGCCAAGTCAACAATTAGATCGCAAAAACCACAGAAAGCACGTCTGAACGACACAAAAGGTACGAACCGACTAACTCTACCTGCTCTACAACTTGGTTATGCTTGCTTTGTAAAAAATCCGGGAAATTATTGCCTGTGATCCTCCGATACATGCCGACGTAATAATGACCATTTATGGCAGGTAATAAGGTTCTTAATTCTGTGTTTATTGATGGTTGAGAACGAGATTTGAAGCAGGTAAAGAAATGGTTTCCATGAACTTTTTTTACATAGACTATTTTGTAAAGCATTTTTTTCTTAAGCCCTATGACCGATGTAAAGTTCTAATACCTCATTAGAAAGCTAAGTATGTAGTAGTTTTCTAAATAATCTGCATGTGAAACATTTATTTTTTTGTTAATTATCAATCAAAGAGAGCTTATTAGTCATAGACATAAATGTTTTCGATGTTTCCGTTTGGTATTATATCTGATGATGATTACATAATGTATCTGCATATTGATGTTTTAGAGCAACCCTGCCTCGACAAATAAAAAAAAAAACTTTAGTTCAATTTTTCTCAGAAATGGTTCACTTTTGGATAGGAGCTTTCGGGGTCAAATTAATTTGTTTTGACCCCCCTTACAACCCACTGCCAGGAATAGGTCGAATTATATGTAACTCTAGATGGGTAGTTAACTAAATATTTTGGATTCATTTCATTATGAAGTGAAACCACTGAAGGCTGAATAATAATATAATCTAGCACTTAGACATTGTACCTATATACTATTGCTGTAAATAAGTACTTATTAGGTAAATGCTTTTTTCTGTTACGTGTTATATAACCTTCTGCGACAACACACATAATGATGCTGATTTAATACTAAATAATATTTTAAAACAAATAGGCACCAATATCCGAATTATATTTTAATATTCTGTTACTAAGTAAATACTCGTGCACCAATATCAGGGAGTCACGTGTTTACCCACAGTTTATCAGTTAGTGTGTTAAAGATATATCCTATAGGTATGTATATTGTTTGTATATGGCTATTATCAGGCTACGGCCTACTTATCAAAGTTCTCTTTTTATTTTTAGATAAATACATATAGAGTGCCACATCTATAGCAGTCTTGATAAACCTTAGTATAAAATGCTGAAAACTAGAAAATTAGGATGTTATCAAGTAGACGTGTAGGATGTAGGTACTTTTTTATGTTTGGGTATACATTATTTATCCTGGATTATATTTCAATTACTAGTTTCGCTACTTATTAGGTACATGGAACCATGGTACAATAATATACCATAGAACAAATACAAATCTGGTGAAATGTCAGTGTAGATATCTCTGCCACCCATTCGCGGATGTAAATGCACGTAATGACATGTCAACTATTCTTTGTTTGTATGTTTGCATTGAATAGGCTCTGAAACTACTGGACCGATTAGGATTAAATTTGGTATGGAAATAGTTTGAGACACGGGGAAGGACATAGGATAGCTTTATCCAACTGCACAAGAAGAGGTTAATGGTTTTGCGCGATAACCGATCTACTGGACCGATTAGGATGTAATTTGGTATGGAAATAGTTTGAGACACGGGGAAGGACATAGGATAGTTTTTATCCAACTGCGCAAAAAGAGGTTAATGGATTTGGGCGATAACCGATATACCCGCGAGCGGAGCGGCGGCAGGAAAGCTCGTAATAATATAAATATATTCCAAGATATGTTGATAATTTTAGGTATGTACAGAAATGGGGACGTTACATTTTGCAGTACTCTGGTTCGATCCCCACCGCCGGCTTGAGCTTCGCCGTATGGTGGAAGGGCATTTTACGATTGCCCGCCTAGCTAGCTACCACCCTCAAGTAGAAAATCTGTCGCCGAGCACCTAAAGGTGTGATCCGGCAGTAGGCCTTGAGAGCCAGTGAAATTACAAGCACATGAGACTTAACAACTATGTCTCAAGGTGACGGGTGCAGTGCAATTCGTGACTTTATGTTATAGGCAGAGGTTAGTCCGCTTAATATCAGGTAGGCCTCGAGCTTGCTCCGTCACAAAAACATAAACATATATCTAACCCGGGTACACTGTCCTAATAACGCGAAATAAATTTTGCTGCTAGCATAATAACGAATAATTTTCTTCACGTTTTCATGGATTAACACGTTAAACCGAGACAAACAAAATGAAAATATGTTTCACGATCAAACATGATACGAAGATCAGATCAGATCAGATCAGTATTAGATCACCAAAATAAAACAAAAATGCTTTACTTTATTTATATATGCCGTATTGCGGAGCTCACATTGTTTGAATTTCAATAAACCGGCTCCAAAAATACCTCATTTTATGTTAGATTTTTTTAGTTTTTTGTATGTGTTATTAGTTGTTTTTCGTCTACAGTGCTTTTTATAGAGAGTGTACAAATCCCAAAAGCATATAGAGTTGTAAAAGAAATAAACGAAATTAAAAGGATACCTATATTTATTCCAAACTATTCCTTGCTGTGGTTTGATTAGATAAATATTCAATAGTAAGTAAGATGTAAGATCAAGATGACCTATATAAGAGTAAGATGACCTATGCTGGTTATTAAATTCTATATACACTATCTCAATACATAACTTGAACCTGTCTAGTAAATTTAAACGGAGAGGAGAGCTTATCTTGCTAGTATTACCTAGTAATATAATTTTATCGGTAGCAAAATGTATTGTCTATAGCCGTGATATTATTGGGTTAGTATACCTAGGTATAACTGTGAAATGTGCATGTGATACCTGAATTTTCAAATCTCGTAATTGGTGTTAAAATTTGTTTTTTGGACATATCATTATATATATTAGAGTATAGTCATGATCTTTCTCTCTGCCTAAAATTAATCAACAAGCTACCTTAGTAGGTTTGGAAAATAGTAACCTTGACGTTGGCAATTTTTCATAGTAATTTTTTTATTATGATGCAATCCCAAACATAAATGAATCCTTTTGCCATACAACCACGAAACTAATGTGGATGTAGAGTTCATAGATATATGTAGAATAGGTAGGTATATTCTACGTTTATATATTTAGGTAACAAATACTACAACTCCTAACGAAGGTTCGTAATGATCACAGATTTTGAAGCAGTGATGGCTCAGTTGGATTGGCTATGGACTGCCGTGCCGCAGGTCCATGGTTTTAATCCCGCCGCGGGCTTGAGCTTCACCGCATGGTGGACGGGCGTTTCGCGAATGCCCGTCTGGCTAGCGATTAGTAGAAAATCTGTTGCCAAGCACCTAACGGTGTGTTCCGGCAGCAATCCTAGAGAGCCAGTGAAATTACAGGCACATGAGACTTGACTATGTCTTAAGGCGACGGGCGCAGTGCAGTTCGTGACTTGTGACAAAATGCATCTGTTATAGGCAGAAAGAAGGCCGCTTAACATCAGGTGGGCTAGTGCTTGATCCGTCACAATAACCTAAAGAAACATCATTATAACCTTTAAATAATATCAATCTAGTCCAGCTAGAGTATCTATTAATTTGATCTTGTAAAAATTGCATCCAGTAGCGAAATTTTTCGCCGTTTCTAAAGCTACAAACTAGTTTCTATAAAACTTACACTTTCTTCAGTTCCACACATGTGTCTGATTGACGCGACTCGTTTGGTCACTTTTCCTTGCATTTAGCGGAATTCTATAATGTTTCAATTACCTTCCTACTTAGGCTGGCAGCTGTGGAAGTATTTTATTACTGCTTTCATAAGTGCTTATAAACTTGATTACGAGTATTTAGGAATGTGTAAGATTCAGTGATCTTTATAGTTTAATGGATAGTACACCATCGAAAATATTATAAGATGAAATATAAGTATATATGGTCATCGTGCCTCTTTACGACGTAAAGACGCTGGAAGTAAAACTGATTTAACATGTAAAAAACATATTTTATTTATAAAAACCCAATTAATCATATCTCTATTCATTGCTTGTATACCTATATATACTTTATTTTATAGCAAGTAAAAAATATCATACTTATATGTCATTATTCATATATATTTACAGATATATACAGAAAAGTATGGATTTCACAACTTCCATCTAAAATGGCGGTTTCCGTATTGGTTTTATTAGTTCCTGTCCACCTGGAATTGTTATATTAAAATTTATTTTTGGATGTGTAAAACCGGATGTTGGTAACGAGTATTTTTATTTGGGCCACTCCTCATTACCCTCTTATGTCATGTATGTGGGATCGATAGAATACATGTTTTTAACAACACAAAAGGCAGAACGAGAACATATTAAGAAATATGTTTTCGCTAAGAACACACAGGAAAATAAAATGGCCTAATTGTAAAAAGTTTTAGCGTTGGTTTTATTCGTGGCATCTTGGCTGATGTTCACCCTCCTTAGAAGTTTCTGTAGTTCTTGTTAGTAGTTTTTCACTCGGGTAATGAGGGCCTATAATTTCTAAAGAGCACTGTTGCGCGCCAATTTTCAGCAATATTGCATCGACGTGAGTGCTGAAATGCTGCTCATTTGCTGCATTCATTCCTTTAGTCACCTTTTACGTCATTCAAATGGATGACATGGAAGTATTCATACATTCTTAATCATATATATTATATAGGATAACAGTGACAACCTCTTATTTTGACTTACAAAAGGCAATTTTAGAGTCTCTCTGGGTAGTTTGTAATTTTTAGTGTAGATGTTGTATAGGTAAAGAATTTTTAATACCTACAATTGAATAACTATACAGTAGTATGTAAGTGTTGGTTAGTTATAAGGCAACTAGATAGGAAGAACAAGCCTGTTTATCTTGTTCTGAAATGTTTATCTTGTTCTGAAATGCTTTTCTACGCTTTTGTTTAAATCAGCGGTGAACGGAAAACAGGCACCCATAACCATACGAGGGAGAGTTTCAACATTTTCTCGAAATGAGGTAGCAACTAAAAATATTCAAATGTAGTACACAATTATGTAATATGTAAATAATGTGCAAGTTTACCTTTTAAATTTTGGAATGAATAGTCATATATAAGATAAAAATAGTGGCATTATTGGTGTACCTCGGGGTCCATTTTTAGACCATTATTATTTCTTATATTCCTACCAATAGATAGGTACGTGAAATCGCAGCTAAAGAGGTTTATAAACATTTACTATGTTTCTGCCTACATATAATAATAACTATCTCCATTGTTTTAGCTAGGCTAGTTTATTTTTATATTCAATTCTTGTGTAGATATAAATTCATAGAGCTACCGGTACAATTGAACGTAGTTTGGAAGTATGTTCCTTATGTAATATATATAATATTACATTTTAAGTACTTATCAGGTACATCAATGTTAATCATCTCGAGTTTCAACAATCGCCTAGTCGTGGTAGCTTATCTTGACTGTGGAAGAGTATGTAGGTACAAAACTCCCAGACACATATTTATTTTTATTGTGAACCGTTCGAATTGTGAACCTTTTTAGAGCAGGTATTGTATAATAAAACTTTTTAATAAAAAAAAACAGTACTGACTAGTAATAATATAAGTCGTAGACTCTCGCACGCGGCACGCCTAGTGATCTCAACATTTCTAACTAATGACTTCAATTCTATTTCACTTGATTGGACTCTTACTTAGCTAATTCCACGCGGAAGTTTATATTTAATTTATTAGAAAACAGTAAATTTTGATTGAATATTGATTGACTGTTTGACTTTTGAAAAGATTTATGTTTTTATCATCCATAATTTAACATGTTACGCTTTCGATCATAAATTAGTTTATATCATGATTAGCTGAGGCTGAGATTGCAGATTGTGTTTGTATTATTAATTAGCAATAATTGTAAATACTTATAAATAACTATGTTACTTAATATAAAGATACATAGTTATTCTGTAGTTATATCTGTAAATATAGTTACTTAATATTAAGATACTTTATTTACAGTTCTGTATCTCTAGTCCTCGGTAATTAAGTTATCCTAACACGCCGTTTAAATCGGGATAAGTCATATAACATTTGAAATCATATCTGTGCTAAATATCGAAGCTATAGGTAGGTAGACAGACTGGATAGACAAAGAAAGAAACTTTCGAAGTCAAAGTTATTTAATCAATTTAGGCATTTACGACGCTCTTATATTTGACGGTCAAGTACAAATTTTAATATTGAAATATTCTGTAATCTACTGCCACGTTTGCCGTCTTTCCTTCATGGGACAGACGTACAAACTCACTGCACACTCACTGCATATTTTAGCAGGCATATACTTGTAGACAGATCGTAATCAGTTATTTCCAAGTTTTTACAATGCAATATACATAGTAAAAACATTTGGCTGCGGTTTTATGCCCGGTCTATGGGTATGGCGTGACTGAAGCCAACTCATCTTGAGGATACTCTTGGGAGTAGTACTTCGTTTACCCGCTGCCTCTCAGGTAATGAGGGCGTAGAAATAAAAAGAACAACCCTAGCAACACCCACTCAGTTTGATGTCAGCTTATAAAGCGCACTATTGCTTTAGGTACATTCACTACATCCAACAGGAAGGTATGGAACAGTCCTTATATTCTTAAACCGAGAACTATACGGAGGGATACAAACAAACTTCTAGATATATACTTAAGCGTTTGAGATATATCCCCAATCTAGCGTAAGCCTTCTTACCATCTTCAACTACGTTCCCAGCATCACTTACCTTCAAGTGGCTTTGTGTTCAAAGGTTAATTATGATAAGTGATAACCTACTGAAAATAAAAAAATAAAAAACGCCCCAAAACTGACGACGTAACCGGACCATAATTTCTTTATTGTATATTGAACTCACGAAAAGAGGGTTCCGTATCAAAACAAAATGTAAGAACTATAAATCTTTTTTTTTTCATATGGTAGAGATACATACGGGAGGCCGATCCACACTTGGTAGATTTTTATTGTTTGATGTGCGTTAGGTTTTGGACTATAACGTACCAAGTTTGACGTTTGTTTGTACTTCCTGGATGGCATTGCCGTTTTTGCGATATAGCAAAAACACGTTTATTATTTGGGGACCCTCTTATATCATTATTATTATTATTTGGTAGGCTTCCCTTATAATATTACGCATTCTGTAAAAAATTCAACCGGTTACCAATTACGGTTCACAGTTGATACTCCCAAAGGTCGAACGGACGGACAAAGCCTTAATAATAGGGTACCGCTTTCTAGTAGGGAACCCTAAAACTATGTTAAATATTTATTTTTCCTCTATCAATCAGTAAGTTCTACATCACACTTCACATCAACAGCTGTAACGTTCAATAAAGGCCTATTTTGTTCACAGTAATTTATTTATACTTTTTGCATAAGAATGTAAATAATAACAGTATTATTATGCTTTTTGTACAAACCCATTCATCCGATATACCTATCGGAGATTAGTACCACATTTGATAAGACAATAAACAGGAATGTTCTTCAAATTTGTTTTTTGAAGCCAGCCTAATAAATTAATAATAGTACCTTTGTAAATTATGTATAACGGAAGGAAAAAATGTGAACCACGAACGTGAAATCATATTTTTCCTTTCAATGTAAGGTAATATGTTTATTCGCTACTTAAAAAAGGGTAAATGTGAAAAAAATCTTTGAGCTTACATTCAACACCTAGAGCTAATAAATACTTAGATAAATATAAATATGTATGTATGTTATAATGTATATACCTATAAGTAGGTACTACTTAACATTTTTGCACACCACACTGTGTAAGTATCTACTTAATATCGCTTTGTTATCTTGAAGTTATTGAATGTCATTGTATTTTTTTCTATGTATTTCGACATAGCTCAGTCTTTTTATCAATTTTATAATATTATAAGATCAAAGTCCATGATGAGCACATAATTATGAGTATCTACCAGTGGGTAAGTATCGGCTGACGCGAAGCGGGTTCGATGTCCAAAGGTTCGATATCTAAATACTTTTTGCCCTTGTTTTTTTTATTTTATCACTTGAAATTACCCATCAAATACAAAAGTCTTTATTTATTTTTGAAGATTAGTACAATTTATGTCCTCTTTGAATGCCTCGTCGGCTGAGTGGCGTAAAATGTCGCTCAGGAATCTCCTCTAACTGCAAATATATAAATGTAGAAGTCAGGAGTTTGAAACTGTCCGAGCGACCTAAACATACCTGGGGAAACGAAAGGTGCTTAGATATCTCTGTCCCATTCTTTTTGGGATATAAAGATCTAAACATGATGTATGCGTAATTAATAACCATAGTGTCACTCAGGTAGGAATGTTTTGTTGTTGCTTTATATTGCTTTGTTCTGGCAACATTGACCGTAGCAAGTGATATATCTTTCAAAGGATAACAGGTTAAAGGTAAATAAGTGCTGATATGGGGCATTGAATTACTATGCTTTGTAGTATTACCGTTCAATACAAATAATACTAAACAGTCAAGCCGTTAGAGATGTTGATAAATTGCGTGTCTTGTAGTCAGCGTGCGCAAGCAGTACCTTTGTATGAACAGGGACTGTCAAAACTTGTGTTCAGTTTTATATATGTGCTTGAACTTATGCCGGAAAAGGTAGCCGTCTTCTCTTGAAATATTTTAGCTATTATACTGGATGCTGTATTGCTGAGTCCGAAGGTGCTCACGCGTTTCAAATTCAAAAGACATATTTTGTTAGCACTGGTTTGGAACAAAGTCAATAAACTTTGCAGAGATGTCAATAAATAAGCATGCGTGCGTTAAAGTAAAATGCATGCGTGTTTCGTTATCTGTATTATAAACCTAAAAGCGGTGCAATAAGACCCACTACAACACAAGTGTGTTGAACATAATATAATTTACCAGTTATAGAGATGTCTGTCATAGTTCGATAACTGCGTCAAATACAAGCAAACTATGAGAGGGCAAATTCCGTTGACTTTTCGCTATCATCAGGTGACCCAACCTCCCGAGCAGGGTTATCAGGCCCGATATCCTCGTCCTCGCCTCCGCAGTACGAAACACATGCCCTATATACTTACTATAGTTTATAGTTATCTTGTTATCATTGTATTTGTTCAAGTGTTTAAATACTTTTTGGTCCGTGATTGAATAATTATTTGTACGTACATGTATCATGTTTTCTTGAATGTACTTTTATGTTGAATTTTGATGATGATTTCTAAGTATTTATTACTTTGGATTTGGGGCAGAAATTGTCTTAGGCAGTACTCGATCTAATTTAGTTGGGACTTTTTCCTCCTAAACCAAATGTTAGTGTCAGGCTTTACGTATATTGATATCAAGGCACTGAAAAAAGAAGTCCAGATGTACCTGCTAATTAACAATAGTGAATCAAATGTCATAAATGCATACTGCCTCTAGGTGGCCAAAAACAAAAGAGAATGTGAAAACAATTCCGCCATACGATATGAGTCGGTAGCTCGTATATCTTATTGAAGTATACGACTAAGATTTGTACCCTAATATACATATTTTCTTACATCTCCCGGTTAGCGTAGCTCACGCAGAAAGATCTAACTCTTCGCTGAGAGCTTCAGATTATCCGGCCTAACTATCTTAAATATGCACAAATTGTATAATGTATACTAGCGTTTAATTCAATTTGAAATCCTTTGAAGTTGTAAAAATGTCATCACTACACTCAATAGATAGCGTAGCCGTAGTACCTACAAGATTCACTTAGATCCATTTCATAATATATAGCTTTTGTAAGATAAGGATTGTTTCTATCTAAATTGTACCTCCCCATAATATAGCGACATACCTATAATATTGTGGAAGTACATCCGTTAACTTTCGTATCTTACAAACTGCGTAAATGCAGCAGAAGTTTTCCGGTCATGATCCATCATGTAAAGCTGAATTAATTTTAATTCCCAAAGAGACTATGGTATTGTCAATCGAGAACTTATCTATAGATTTTCAGGTATACATATTCACGGATCAGTTGCTAAGTCTATGGCGGGAACCGCCAATAAGACCAAAACTATGACACTATAATTACTCTAGTTTTCACTTATGTACGGGTTGTATTTGACCACAAAAGAAAACTTTACACGAGTTAAACACGTGACACAACATAATTGCATGCTTCTTGTTACTTAGCAACTAGTCATTCTGTCTTATTCTATAAAACTAATTTATCAGATAAGAGATACCTAATACCAAATAAAATCAGTATATCTAAGTAACCTATACCAATTTTTTTTTATAAATCAGATATCGTTATTGTGTTTACATAATACCTACCAATGTAATACCTATAGTAACCTACCTACTGATTGGATTGAGGTAATCTTTAACATTTCGTGCAGCAATGTTAGTTGCCCAAATCGAAATTATTAACGTGTTAGCAACATAGGTAACTACCATAGTGTGACATCACATCATTCATCAACCTATCACTGTGGGATAGTAATGTTACTGTTTTCCTATGAATGTTACGATAGTACCTACAAGTTATAAGTTTTAGGGCCTGTTTCAGAATGTTCGAGTAAGTTCCGGTTATACCACCAAGAACATAAAATAACTGAATGGTAAAAATGACAGTTAACATGCAGTTCAAGCTTTAACCGATGGATAGGCTAAATTGAAACGCAAATATAGTGTTTTCTATTAAATATGTTCTGGGTAGTATAACCGGAACTTACTCGAACATTCTGAAACAGGCCCTTAGTAGCACAAACTATAACTAGGTACTTATTAAAACTAGGACGGTGGCAATAGCGATGACCGCAACATTATTATTAAGCACAATATAGTTACTTGCGTACACTTAAGTAGGTATATATTTTTCTTTGTGCATCTTTACACGTGGTTCATAAAGCAAAAAGTTATTGACGAGCACACGCTTTATAACGCTTTATAACGCTTTACACCTGAACCATTCTTAGATCCAATTTTAAACCATAATAGTATAGTAATGTGAGTTTGATTCCATCGAGCAGATTACCTACCTATAGGTTTTTAATTCGAGATCAAAAATGTAAACAAAGAAATGTCAATATATGTCATTGTCAAACTGATAGGTCAGGGTGTTCCATAGTTTTTCTTCAAAAATATTCTCACAAGTGTGGCTATTAAAAACAAAAAAATCTTACACAATTTTTTTCAGGCTTGAATATATGCGTAAATATGTACGCGCATATAAAAGTGTTTTATTGTTTCATAATAATGCAATAAATTATAGCATTAAATATATTTTTTACATTAAATGGTCCATCCGTACCCAAAATTAGAAAAATTACCAAATACCTACTTGTAATTTTTTTGCACGGTTAACACCTTTGTTTACATGTTTGATCTCGAATTAAAAACCAGACTATACTTAAGTTTGATTTACCATTACCATTGACTATACCTACTTGATTTACTCTCTGTTAGACAAGCACAATAAGATAGACAATGTTCACATCCTAAATTTATTTCAAAATAGTATCATCATGATAAATCGGTAGCGAACTCTTATCACAGGTACTTAGGTAAAGGGTATTTCAACAAGAACTTTGTTTTCTAAAACAAAATAAAACAAAGAATTTATTATAGATGAAGATTGTAAGTGAGTGATGGTACGTGGTCAAAGATGTTGTTCAGGCTATCCTAGAGTTGCTGGCGTTCAAGTACAGCTGCCGGAACATAAGGTTACGAAGGTGGTAGTGAGCTAGGCAGATATTCGCAAAATGCCTACCACTATGCTATAACAACTGCCATCCTAAGACAACAACCGTGACCGATTGAAGCGCTCAGTAGTAATGCAACTAGCGGTCATTTATCTAACACATGACCGTGGCGGACGCTGCTTAACTTGGCTAATCAGTTAAGAAGCTAACTACGTTACGGGCGCTTTGGAATATTGTTTCTTTGTATTGTACGCATACTTACGATTTATATTGTATAGGTAAGTGTTGAGGGTTCACACTGAGTGCGCACCAGGTCTGCTAGTTTGCTGTTTACAGAAGCGCAATGAGATGTCAATATATGAATTAAATCAATATCAATCGATATTTTTCTCAAAATAACTCTTAATAGTACTTTGTCACATACAACAAATTATCTTACGAGTTATTTTCATTTCTACGGAACTTTCCCAACAATAATACGAGTAGTATCTATTGTCGGTTTGAAATGTGATAACTGGGTTAACTGGGATCACTTAATAGTGTTTATATTTTATTTATTTATTCATATTTCTTTGTCTACAAATTATTAAATGTAATCAATTTATTAGTTTTTGACATGACCTATGTTTTGATTTTTGAAATGCACAGAATATTCTCAACTTAGGTATATAACAACGCTAACTGTTCGTTCCACATACGTCGCTACTATAGGAGCGTACACCACATTATCACTCCAATGATTGGCGTGGCTTGGCTTCTCTTTGTAAGCTCCTCTAGTTCCGGGTCAGGAAAAATGGTGTAATATTATGTTTTTTTTAAATATTAATACGACACAATTTAGTGCGGAAGCGTACCCGAATTGAGTCCGGCGTAAATAATTTTGAAGCAGTGATGGCTCAGTGGCATTAGCTATGGACTGCAGCGCAGCAGATCCATGGTTCGAATCCTGCCGTGGGGTTGAGCTTCACCGCATGGTGGAAAGGCATTTTTCGTATGCCCGCCTGGCTGGCGACCACTCTCAAGTAGAAAATCTGTCGCCAAGCACCTAACGGTGTGTTCCGCCAGCAGTCATTGAGAGCCAGTGTAATTACAGGCATGAGACTTAAGAACTATGTCTCAAGGTGACGGGCGCAGTGCGATTCGTGACTGGTGACGAAATGCATCTGTTATAGGCAGAGGTTAGTGGGCCTCGAGCTTGTTCCGTCACAATAACATAAAATAAACATCTGTACTCGGGCAAACCAATGATTTTATTGCTTGTAATACAGACTCGTGCAAGATTTTTTCAAATACCTTTTCATTATGAAATAGTGGGTTGTATTTACAAGTTACATATCAATTTTGATGTTCCAAACGATAAGATATCGCATCATTTATCTTGAATAAGTTCGTTCGCATTTAATTTTAATGTTTTCTTCGCAACACTCGTAATGAGCGGGGCGTGCCTTGACGGGGCGGCGATGAGATCAAGTCGGTGCTTCAGAGCCTGTGAACTTTGTCTGACCTCTAGTTGAGCTTGCTCTTCGCCTAGATTGCGCTTTAGAGCATTACATTACCTTATCCGTCGACGGAGGTATTTATCATGCCATTCTATCTAGAGTTGAGTTTACCAGTGCAACATGTTCTCTAAAATATTACCTGTATACCTACTAAGATACTACAGGTTTTAGTTTATGTAGCCAATTGTGCAAAAATAAACCTGTATATTGCGTTTTTTTCTTTATATATTTCACACGGTACTTTGGCCTTTTATATTTTTCTTTATTTTGTTATTATCACATTATATTTAATGTTTATATTAACACTCCATTTACAATACCTCAACCCTGAAGTTACTTCTATCATTTCAACACCCTTACTTTTACCTGTATCCTTACTTCTACCTACCTACATCACCTTTATTCGTGGGAATAAACCTTACTCCCTTCCATAACTTCACACTTGACCCCTTAATCCAGCCCTTTCTAAAAGTAACTTAATAGCTGATCTCTATAGTCTATACACACTATAAGAAATACTCGTATATATGGCAAGTTTCGGCTTATACATACTTTACAAAATTTCAAATTTAGAATGAGAGGAAAAATTTGAGTTATGAGTCATTGTCATGCTGGCTGAGTCGGTCCGAGCATACCCCGGCTATAGGGGTGGATGACGCGGCTTTGAATCCGCCATATGACAAAAAAATTTCCTCTCATAAATTTGTAATTTTGTAATGTAAGCATGCGTTATTACAATAATAAAAATATTAAATTAAACATAAGACTTTCCTATTAACATGGTGGTAGGGCATTTTGCAAACACGTCTGATGACTACCACCCTCAAATAGAAAACATACTTATACCTATAGATAAGAGGTACAAGTAGGTTTATTCTCACATGTGTTGCTCTTTATAGGTTTTTTAAGCGACATCAATCCAAGCTCCAATGAACCCTGATGAATGAAGCTTCGTCTGATAAGAATATTATACCCACTTACTGCAAAATACTGCACTACAAATTATTCCAAGAAATGCAAGAATACGATATACCTACCAAAATAATAAACTTACTAATAAAACATCCAAAGATGTTGCCTTGCTGATACAGAATATTGTAATAATATATATATTTGTATAACAAAATCAACTTCATAACATCATGACCTTTGAAATTTTATGATTGCTTGACACTTGCTAGCCTAGGCAATGGTTTTGCAATCCGGTTTTTTACGATAATTAACTCGATGGCCTGCGCTTTGTTCACTGTCTCTTGATGGGTTCACTCATGAGACCATATGACCTTTAGTATTTTATTGCTGGTACACCTAGCTAGGCATTCTAGGCAATGTCGTAATTTCCTCTATAGTAGATAGATACTTCAGTCAAATGAGGTGCTAAACTGTATAACATATTCCTTGTCTGATTTTGTAATGGAGCATAAAGAGGCTTCAATAGGCATTGTTTGAGGAAGCTCGAAAGAAGAGCTTAAACATAAAGGCCTGTGTAACGGTCCTTAACACAGCTTTGTTCTTATTATTAGGTATGCTTGTGTGAGTAAGATGTACGTTGGCTTCACTGTTCTTGTCAATAATACTTGTTATGAAATCAGTTGAAGCGTCTACAATGTAACGTGATTTGTCATGTATAAAAAAATGGACAAGAGCATTTTGTATCACTCAGTAAAGGGTTCCATAGCTAGCAAGTTTGGGCGAAATTTAGTATCAACTTTGGTAGGTCAAAAACTATTAAACTCTTTCTAGTCGTGATAATAGAAAATAGATAGCCGGTATTGTTTATTCACACATTTCTAAAAATTGCAACTGAGAACTTGCATTTTTATACGAAACGTGATTTACAACCATATAATAATTTTGTATTCCCTTTTCAACAATAGAGTATCCAGTTGATGGGAAAATTGATAAAGTTTCATTTTTCATCCCCACGTTGCCGTAGGTAACTAAAATATTTTTTTACGGGAAGCCATTAATAATTTTCCCATGTATCGTATTCGTTAATCATTCAGCACATCAACATACGTAATTTTTAGCGACGCGACGTAGGTTCTGTAACCACTAAAAAAATGGCCGAGACGTACCTACCTCCAGATGGACACGGCAAAACTAAAAGGGTTCCATTTTGCAACGGAACACTAAAAATGGTATCTAACGCAGACCTACTTAACCTTAACCTTTCAGGCGTAACTGCTACCATTTACCTAGGCATGTTGCAATGCGATTTTTACCATTTGAGAGGCCGGTTGCGTTGCGTCACATGCGTGACTTGGTCCTTTGACACCCTTTGCAGATTCGCTACGGGGATTAGCAGTTTGTCCATGTATGTAGGATTACACATAAATAAACGGATTTCAGAAGGGAGCATGTTGTGTGTGTAATTAAACTCGAAAAGAGAAGAGTACATGATTTGAATGATATGAGTACGTCAGATGTAGCTTGGAGTGACAGAAAAGTTGAGAAGTAATAAATTTGTGCGGGATAGCACGTCATAAAAGACCTACCTAGGAGAATAGAAACGTTTGAATATGAAAGAAGAGGATAAGGATAATTAGTTCATGTTAATCTGTGAAAAAAATTAAGTACACAGTTCTGAAAGAATTACGTGGAGAATGACACGAAATTTACTATGGCAAAAAGCAACAATTGAACGTCAGACGGTCCGCGCTTATTAGTTTGCCTACTCTATCAAAGATAAATAAATAAGTTTAAAAAATGAAGTCAGTGGTATAGCACGCGGCGCACCCAAAACAATGTATTGCTTCTTATGTCTGATCAGAGATTATTTCCGGCAAATCAGTAGCTTGTCACTTATAACAATCTCCTGGCCAAGTTGTGATTATCCAACGTTGAAAGCAGCAGAGCTAGTCAAGCACAATTACAGCACAGATACATCATCCGAGAGAGTGCATTACCATAAAGTATGACACTCTCAACGAGAAATGGATCCTCGACGATAGCATCTTAAATAATCATGTCAGATGATAAATGGATAAAACGTCGGCTCAGAACCGGTATACGTTTAAGCCGACAGAATCTATATTTTATACGTTTTAAGTCTTGGCTTGGAGTGCGTCTGGAGAATCTGTTGCGTAAAAGACTTGTGCTTGAAATTATTGTTTAAGATTGTTATGACTTAGTAAGCTGTTATATGAAATAGAGTATGTATGTATTGTACATATTGCATAATCTAAACTAATATAATAAAGAGGAAAGATTTGATTGTTTGTTTGTATTGAATAAGCTCTGAAACTATTGGACTGATTAGGATGAAATTTGGTATGGAGATAGTTTGAGACACGGGGACGGACATAGGGTAGTTTTTATCCAACTGCACAAAAAGAGGTTAATGGTTTTGCGCGATAACCGATATACCCGCGGGCGGAGCCACGGCCGGAAAGCTGGTATATAAATAAAGTTACCTAATGTCGTTCTGAATAAGAATTTCTCATGTGTATCTTATTTTGAAACAGGTACAAAGGTAAGTTGTATTTTACCAATAGGGTTTTTTGACGGGATTTTGTATAATAAGAACAGAGAATAAGTACACAAATAGAACAATCATCCATGTTATTGTATAAAGAAGAATATTAGTACACAAAATAAGAGTTTTAATGGAGCTATCAGGGCTTAAGTGGGCATGATGGCACTGACTTCCATAAATTATTATCTTATTCTTTTTAGTCATCAGTCTTAACGCCATTATAACTCCCAAGAAGTATGCTAAGGTATCTATTTATAAGCGCCTACGCAGATATGTTTTAGTCCCATTTAATAGCGAGCGATTCTATTGTCATCTATTCGTACCAATCACAGTTCTAGACTCCAGAGAGAACTGTAAATGCCTTTGTCAGTAAGCACAATAACTGTCATCCCAAGGAGCAACTCCAGGTTCTCGAATTCTAAGCAAAAACGAGCGGCCACGACCATCGAGACAGTATTCAAATAGTAACTTCTAATACTGTGTATTGAATCAGTTCTGTGATACAACTTATTTAATTTTTCGCATAATATAGTTAACCTTATTGAACCACAACTATTTATCGATATAATTGTTGCACGAACTACTCTTCGGGTTCCATGCGCAAGATAAGACGAGTGTGTCCGTCAACAAGTGACCCTCGCCTTCATGGATCATTGTTAGTGCTATCAAGGAAATGGTGGGCTTATTGACCTTTTAATATAATTTTCCTATCGACAACAAAGAAAATCATTCGACTCTGTCACTACCTAAGATATGTAACTTCTTATCAGTCGTAACGATTTCATCATTGTTCATAGTTCGCTGGCAAATTTTGTAATTTTCCGATGTGAACTCTTTTATAGACGAAGTGAATAAAAGAATACCCTATAAGAATACTATGTCCATAACTAAGTATGAATATTAATAACTATGATTGAAATTTAACAAATATGTAATTGTAATGTAGTTTGTACTTAAATAATATTTATCTGAAAGTCGCTAGGCACAATTAATAACATTCGCTACTTGTTAGCACTATTTTCATTCAGCACATTGCAGTGACGACTTAAGTAGCAAGACGGCACGTTAATCGTAAGCGATAATAATTAATACACTCTTAAAATATTGTTTTGTAAATTCTTTCTAGTAATACAAAGCAAAACATTTTTGCAACGCATTAACTAATCGATAGAATGTAGTCAGTGAATCGTCTGTATTTAGAAATGCAATAGCCAAAGACTGGAACGCACTTACGTTAGCCATTGCACAAGTGCAATCAATCATTTCGTCGCGTTCGAAGCGGAGGAGCGTCTCCGATTGATTATCCCCATCTGGCTGGCTGCTTTGTCAAATACACTAGCTACGCAAATTATGCCTTGGTAATTGGTTGATTCTTTGAATATGCCACAACAGGTTAAGATTATCAACATGAACTTTCCTTTATTTCAAAATTGAGTACTTAAATATTTTGCAAGTAGAGGAGCTATTGATGCCGGTTATAAAAGAAGTATAGGTATGATTTGTCAGCTGCCCATTGTTAATATTTTAATTGTTGCTTCGCAATGATCGTTAGCTCATCGTCGCGTCGTAGTCTTAATGTATCTTAAGTATGGAGTAATAGAAGCGTCTCGCCCTTGCTCGTAAAAAATGCCATGACATTTAAATCTGAATCAGAGCTCGTGCATCAATCGCGCGCGCAGCCTCTGACCTTATTTTCCTAGTGGACGATGTTGGCTGTTCCTCGTCAAATGTCTGAAAACTGACAAACACTTTTATAAACTACAGCTACGAGGTACCTATATGGTGAGGTGCAGGTCAAGAACACGCTTCCTTTTATAATAAGTTTTTTCTTTAACGTCAAGTAAGACGACTATAAATGTTATTTTGACATTGACCTTGTGCCATGAATTGTTACTTCAATTTAGTCATGAATTGTTACTTCAATTTAGCCATGAATTGTTACTTTAACTAAGCCAATTTATGTAGTTATTACAGCGACTAGTATTAGAACAGGAATATATGGGAATTGCACACCCCCATATTTTTCTGTGGAAGAGGAAGGAAAAATAACAGGGGGCGGGCAGCACTGCCTTCTTTAACTGCCATCATATACTGCGATCCCTAAGACACCTGCCAAGCGTGGGAATCATGGCAAATCGCGCCCTGGGAGAGACATTTGTTCAACCGTGGAAGTTCCGGTTGATGTGTTTGTAAGTAGCCATTCAACATATTGGAAAGAAAATCATATTTTTATTATTTTAACTACACTATCGATTTCATTTAGTACTGTCGTGGTATCGAACATTATGATTATGAGTTATGTGTAAAATCAGTTATAAATCTCGTTTCTAGTAGCTATATCAAAATAATATTTCGATCTTATCATAGAGCACGGAAATATTAATAAATGGGCTCATGTGTTCCAAGATTTGCACTGGCAATGGAAAGCTACACAGATTGAGATAATGATAACTGTTGTTATCTGACACCAATATTATCACACTTTGGTCACGAGGGTATCACGAAGCCACGTCATGTCATTGCGCGCAATCGGCTTTATACGTACTCCTAAAGACACTATGATCCCCCTACGACGCTCCTTATTCAAATTATACTATTTTGTTTATTATTCGTTCATATAAAATTATAATGTAGTATAATTGAATATTATTATATCAAAATTCTACTTGGTTAGAGAATAGGTGATAAAAGTAAACGAGTTATAGATAGACAGACGTCACAGACGCTCAGACATTATGAAAAAGTAAGGTAACGTACAATCTCACTCAAACAAACAAACTTACGCACTATCGAGTGTAATATAATATATTATTAACTAGCGACCCACCCCGACTTCGCACGGGTGCAATGCTGATTCTAAATATACTACAGAATGTCTTCATGGCATTAGACAATACAAAAATGTTTTCTTTAGAAGTTACCCTTGAAAGAGTGACATATAATTGGCCATGTGAAAAACACTCAACGGTCAAATCTAAGCCTGCAACGTTGAAAGTTCGATCCTACGATTTATTAATGGTCATTGGAAAAGATACCTATACTGAAAATTGTAGGCGTTTAAACTGGAATGGTAAATCCGATGGTATCAGAGGAATCTGGGTATCAATACCCTTCCCCGGTACCACATCTGGTGAGTATTTTGCACTCTATTATGAAACTTTTTTTTGGTTAGTGATTTTACCAGCAAACGCGTGCCATTACAAAGTTTACGTGGATTCAGGTTTATTATTTTAGAATTTCTGTAGGAAAATGAACAGCAAAGAGATAGACTTATACTATCGGGTACTTTTTTGTAGAATTGTTTAAGCTGTACAATACTGTAGTAGGTACATTATTTTGATATATCTCGTAGGGTTCAGCCAGCGTTTGCAATGTAAGCGCAAAAAATGAGTTTATTTACGACATCACATTAGAAACGTCTAAAATTATCAGTGTTTCTCTACTAAATTATGCATGTGTTGTACATATAAACCTTCCTCTTGAATCACTCTATCTATTAAAAAACCGCATCAAAATCCGTTTGCCTAGTTTTGTAGATCTAAGCATACATAGGGACAGAAAGACAGCGGAAAGCGACTTTGTTTTATACCATGTAGTGATTATGTAGGATTAGTTGAATATAAATATAACGCATGAATATAAATTATTTTTTATAGATATCTTCATTATGATTGCGACGCGACGCTGCGCAGGGGTCGACGACCAATTTTATAGATATTGTCAATTACTTACCTACATTGTATTATTTATATATATCAAAAGTAGAATACAAGCACAGACATTGTTGAATGATAACAATTAAGATAAAATTATCCCGCGTTACATACATACAACGTAAGCCGTCCCGCGTCTGTTTTTCAAAATATTTGCATAAAGATTTTGTTTCGCGATAAGAGCACACAAGCAATGCACCTATTTATAAATAAGTAGAGACCGATGTAACCGAAGCAGTTTATAGACATGTATATATGCAGTGATAGCTCAGTGGCATTGGCTATGGAGTGCCGTGCAGCAGATCCATGGTTCGAATCCCGCCGCGGGCATGAGCTTCACCGCATGGTGAGAGAGCATTTTGCGAATGCCCGTCTGGCTAGCGACCACCCTCAAATAGAAAATCTGTCGCCAAGCACCTAACAGTGTGTTCCGGCAGCAGTCCTTGAGAGCCCATAAAATTACAAGCACATGAGACCTAACAACTGTACGTCTCAGTGTGACGGGCACAGTGCAATTCGTCGTTGACGAAATGCGACTGTTATAGGCACAGGTTAGTCCACTTAACATCAAGTGGGCCTCGAGGTTGTATCGTCACAATAACATAAAAAAAATAAAAAAATTAAGGGCTAACTTATTGCTATCTTCCAGTCACTTCTTTAGGTACTCCAGGCTGCTAGCTTATAAAAACTTGTTAGTTTTTACTGACTCTATCGAATATATTCAATATATAGTGATATACCTTAATATATATATATATATATATAATCATAGTTCTAATTGTCAACCTACTTTAGTATAGCAAGAAGGCAGACAGGTTCAATAAATGTAATATTAACCTTGTTGTGAAGCATCATCTTGTTTACTGGTTGTATCGTGGGATGGCCTAACCCAAAAAAACCACGTAAATTGTGAGCACAAGCGGCTGCCCGTGACCGCAGCACCGGCCACTTGAGACATAAAGTACGCTGCAAGAAGTGCAATGACCTACATTACCAATGCACTTTACCTCACTCCATCACGTCTTCTAAAAAGTTATTTTATTGAATGTACTCGTATTGTACAGTGGCGAAACGAGCACAAGATGTGTTTGGAGTTGTTAAAAAATATTTATAGGCTCTTCACCACACTAGGTTTATCACATGTTGGTAAGCGAGGTGATGACTGATGATAGTGAAGATGTTGTTAGTCAAAACCTAGAATTTGGACCTACTCATAGTTCCCGCGTAATAAATAAGATAACGCAAACAAATTAAAAAGGTTGCAGAAATAAGGTTCTTCAAAATAAGTATAAATTAATTAAAAAAGTTGAAAACCCGACTGCACATTATTTAGCCTTTTATCGTTCCATTGAAATTAAAACTGCAAGTTATATATTATTTATGGAATCGTTTTAAAGGCCCTTCATTTCGATATACAACATACAACTCGATGGGTTTGGAAGAAAAAAAATGTTCCCTTCAATATTGTAGTCTAAAATCCGCCAGTTTTTATTATTTTTCTTTTTATGTGCCTAGTGTCACTTGCACTATCAACAGGAAACTAATGATGTCTTACACATTAATCAAAACATAACACTCTTTTTTTGGGCAGTCGTGCAACCACTCGCGCGTTTGTCATGCGCTTATATGTGAGAATATAATACTTTTTTACTTCTTTTGGAATTTAATTTAGAAAATGTCATATTTTATACGTTCATCAAGTTTGTTTAGATTTGATATGGTCAACAAAAGCTTTTGGCGTAAAGAAGCAATGTCAATTTTGCATCTTGATATAACCAAAATTCATTATATTTTTTATGCTAATCTAACGATATAAAATTGAACACTTTTAAAACTGAAACTAAGAAATTATAAAACGTAGTATTTTCATTGCATTTTCTTACACCCATCTATAGTACTTTCCTAATAATTGTGAATCAATTTAAAAAAAAATATGTTAAGTGAAATCCGTACCTACTTAGCATCATAGACAGCTGCCGGACGGAACACACTGTATAACCTATAGACCTTTAGCGAGAGATAGACGAGCATTAATATAGTGCTAAGCAAGGTCAAGCAAAAGCTAAGCAAATAATACCAAGAATATGGCAGTATACATGATGTAAACGGAATTATCTGTAATAAAAAGAAACGTGCGCAACTCCACTTTTTATTTATGCACTTCATTACGTGCAGTCTTGCTTGTTAAAACTTAAATACATTTAAAAACAACTCAAAGTGAACTTAAAAACAACTATTTGAACAAGGAAATACATTTAGAACGATTAAATCTTTAAGAGCTAAGTAACTAGTTTTGTTCGGAAATAAGAAGACGATTCGCTGCAACATATTTTTTAATTTGTGTTCTCGTATTTACCTACGTGCTTCTTCAGTTCAATGACATTTTTTGTGAACAGACTAGAGATTGTTAAGTATCAATGTACAGGATGCAGGTACTATGTAGGTATGGATGTGTGAGACTCGTAAAATTAGGTTGTTTTTTTAGGGTACAAAAGGAGTGGTATATATATCTGTAATACTGTTGCGATTTTAATGATAAGAAGCTTTTAGGCTGATGCATCACGTATCTCGGTTATTTCTGATTTTTTTAGTTGTATGTAAAGGGTTTTTAACAAGATAGTTCTTGTTAAAAACCCTTTACATACAACTCAACAACGCACTTTTTTCTAAAACAAAATGAAACATAAAATTTTGATGCTGATGATGTAAATTTTTAATTTATTATGGAGAGAAAAGTTTGGCCATTATTAATGAAAAATTATACCCGCCATTTTGCCAACAAAAGTGAATGAAAAGAATCGACATCTGTCAGTGTGGTAGTGGTGGACATTTGCCAGATATCATTTTTCATTCTTAATTGCCAAACTATTCTCTTCGTAATACAATACAAATTTGAATCTTCTTCATCTGAATTCTTTGTTTTATTTTGTTTTGGAAAACAATGTTCTTGTTGAAAAACACTTTATATACCAAGAAATATTTCGAAACATCAATTTTAGGAATATACGGTACTAGCAGCTCCGAACGGGTATTTAATAAAAATAAAAAACATATTTTTTAATAATATTCTATAGTCTATGTTCATCAAGGATAATGTAGAATTCTAATGCTGAAAGAACTTTTCAAATCCGTCTAGTAGTTTTTATGTTTAGTCGTTACATACAAAAATACAAATCTTTCCAGCTATCATATCTATATTTCTATAGTTATAATCGTGGTTGTCTATGTTAAGTTTCAATTTATTGTAATGAACATAAATAATATTTTCCAATATAAGTAAGTATACAGACTTGGTAAGATAAAATAATGATTACTAAAAAATCCCGCAGAGATTCCGATTAGCCTGAATTGCTCGCTTTTTTAAAAGAAACACTATGTGACTGTTTTAATTGGCTAACATGCATGTTTGGCTCCACATAACTGACATTTAATAAAAAAAACTTTAAATATTTCTGTTTTTAATAACCATTTGGAATATTATAGATAACTAGAATTAGTGAGCTATATTTTTAACGGTTTTAAAAATCTAGGTGGTTTCTGCGAATAAAACGTACGTCCTTGCGGTACTCCAATTTCTACCGTGTAATCGATTTCATCGTATTGTAACTTGTTGCTATGATATAAGTGCGGTAAGTATAAAATTACAGCCGAGGCGATATTGCTAGCCCGACCTGTAGGCGAGGGCTACAAGAAACGCCTCTATATCTCCATACGACGTTTTATAATACATTTGCGAGGAAATAAATAAAACTCAAACTTTCTTAAACGAATAAATCTTTGTTTCAGGCAAAGGCACAAAAACAGCCAGTATTACTTATTAGTAACAAAACACAAAAGTGCTTTGTTGCAGATAAATGGTTGTAATTTATAGTCTCCTTTATAACCCTTGTTCACATTTCAATCCACATACAATTACCAATCTCACACACATTCACTTTCATGTTCAATTCACACACTGCCACATACACATAACACTACACATAGGTAACATTAACCTAAATAAACCATTAAAACAATGATGACCTTGGTCAATTTCTTTTAATTTAATACTTTATATATTTCTTTGTTAGTATTATTATCAAGTATTTACTTGTATAAACACATCTGCCAATAATTTAGCCTATCAAACCTTTTTATGTTCACTGTAGTCGCTTTTCTTTGTCTTACACTGTGTGACAGAGGTATCCAAATGTTAAATTGTTGATGCCCAAAACTCAGGTAAACCCTAAACAGGGCATCAGAATCAGTCGCGGTAGGATAACTTAAAATAAATAATGAGAACGCTTAATTTTGTAAGTAGATTTAAGAAAGTGTATATCATAGCTATGTAAATGTTTTCGGGACGTGTGCTGTTTTACTGACTGTCAGGGGCGGCCCTATTCTCAGAGATACAAGATTTTTCTTAGTTCTGAGGGTAGTGTTTCTTTACAGTGGTTGGTGCGGCCTGCGTCCTGGAGCATATCTGTGCCCTAAGTAACATACTTACATTGTACCTACACATGTTTCTTTTGTTTTTTTTTTTTTCTTATTGATATATATTCCTTACGGCGACATCATGTAAAATGTATTTCTTGAAATAAAAAAAAAATATTATTATTAAATTTATTATTATTTATTATAGTCTAGACCGATTTGGATGAAATTTCGTATGGGAATAGTTTGAGACCCGGAAAAGGACCTAGGATAGTTTTTATCCAACTGCGCAAAAAGAGGGTAATGGTTTTGCGCGATAACCGATATACGCGCGGGCGGAGCTAGTCTAAACTAATAATATAATAAAGAGGAAAGATTTGATTGTTTGTTTGTTTGCATTGAATAGGCTCTGAAACTACTGAACCGATTAGGATGAAATTTGGTATGAAAATAGTTTGAGACACGGGAAAGGACATAGAGCCGCGGCCGGGTAGCTAGAAAATGATAATTTGATCACAGTCTATATCAATTAGGGCTCCCTAAAATATTAATATCTATTTCATATTTGATATCAGCAAATCTGAAAAGTAGGTAGGTATGGTACCAAAACAAAAATCGTGGATATTTGTGCTTACATTGGTACAATAAGTTTAAAGCTTACTCACGAGATTAATGCATGTGTGTGTAAGAATCAAGGTTTCCATAAATAAATACATTTAATGTAAGTGCTTCATAGACACGATGGTTATAATTTAGGTGTTATCTAACTCTAGTGCAGGTGAAGGTCGACCACATCTATCAATTGATGACGGTCAGCATAGTCGTAGGAACATTGAATCTGCGGTGTAATGTAGGACAATATGAGGATGAATCTACGATACGATAACAACCTAGTGCCAGTAAGTGCTGAATGCTGAACAGGGTTTTATTTGTTTGTATTTATCCTGCCGCGGCCATTCGATAGAGTTTTCAAGTTTGAATTTTCACATCTGTGGGGAAGCGCTCGTAGCGAAGTTTACTTAGCTGTTCAGCAAAGTTAAGCATCGTCGCGCGCGGTCATGAGTTGGATGGGTGACCGCTAGTAACATTACTACTGAGCGCTTCCGTGCTTCGGAGGGTACGTTAAGCCGTGCGTCAGTCCCGGTTGTCGTCTTAGGATGGCAGTCGTTATAGCACGATGGTAGGGCATTTTGCGAATGCCCGCCTGGCTAGCTACCACTCTCAAGTAGAAAATCTGTCGCCAAGCACCTAACGGCGTGCTCTGGCAGCTGTCCTTGAGAGCCAGTACTTCTAGGTTAGCCTGAACCACATCTTCGACCACATCATCACTTACCATCAGGTGAGATAGTGGTCAAACGCTAACATATCAGGCAAAAAAAAAAAACTATTCCTATTGTACTCAATCATAGTAATTCGAGCGTAAGGTATAAACCTGTCTTATTTTAATTTATTTGTAAACTCTTTTATAAAAAAAGGCGTTACGATTTTTTTCTTTACTTCAATGAATATTACAAGAATGCGGTTTTCTTTTTCTAAAGTGCCAGTTTTTTTTTTGCAAAAGTCAGAATCTCAGGATTAACCGACCTTATTTTTTTAAATGTTGTATTCAAATGGTAATCATAAGTTCGTATAGGTAGTTAGGGACCCATGCCTTATGTTTATGATGGTAAAAAAAGCTGTGGTGCTATAGTAGGTACAACAAATAATAGGATAAAATGTATGTCATTATTGTATAGTTAATATGTATACATATTGTAAATGTGGCAATACCTATTCTGGGTTTTTTATATGTTCTTCAGATTCGTATAAATTGGGTTATTAGGCTCACGAGATAGCATGAAATAAAAAAATAAAACACATTACATAGGTTTATACTGTACGCGTACTATATATATATATAAGTCTATGTATATGTCTACGTCTATACACGCGTGTATAGAGTATGTGCAGAAAGAGAGTAGACTTGGGATTTGACTTAGAATAGAATAGAATATCGTTCATTCGCATATATTGTAGGTACAAAGGATGGAACAATGATTTGCAAAGTGCGCCTGGTACTTTTTGCCAAACTGTGGCATGCAAACATTAATTTAATTTAAAATAATTTATAACAACATAAACAATAATTATATTAGAATTTTACATTTCAATTTTCATCATCAATAGGGACTGTGACACCATTGGTAATAATGATAAATAATGTATGAATATATATAATATTGTAATTTACATAGGTAAGTAAATATGTAATATATGACAATGATTGAGTAAAACAAGCTAATTTTATAGTTTGTTCAAATTTGAATTATAAAACCTAAATCCACTCTCCGAATATACTCTATATAATTATTGTTTCGACAGAGCTTTCACAGTTCAATATACCACAGATGATAGAATATTAGACTATACCAGCACTATTATTCTTATTGCATCGATATATTTTTAGCTATTTACAGTTAACTTTAGACCACAATCTCACCTGGCGGTAAGGGATGATGTAGCCGAGGATGTTGTTCAGGCTAACTTCGAACTGGCTAGGATAGCTGTCAGAACACACCGTTTGCTGCTTGAAGAGATATTTTCTTCTTGCGGGTGATACATGCCCTACACCGCCAACGCTTATAGCATCTGCCTTCCTAAGAGAACCGGGACTGATGGCGGCTTGACGTGCCTACTACGCAGGAGTTCCTTATAAGGATGAATCAATATGCACTAGTCGTTGTAAGCATGGATGCGCTCTGTAATAATGTCACTAGCGGTCACCCGTGCAAGTCATGACCGCAGCGGAAGAATTTCTTGATTAGTTAATAGTTTAAGCAGGATTAATATATTTTTTATAATTGCTGATAGTGTGCATAGCCTGCTGCCTCTGTCAGTGATAATATGGTCATATTAAAAAGTCTAAACCAGAATGGGAAATCAAAGACTCTCATAGATGAATATAAATTTTATTTGCCCGCTATTGAATAATCTATTTTAGGTAAGAAATTCATAATTACGATATATAGGCATATATCGTAATTATGTATTTCTTCCTTAAAGGAATACATAACTGTTATATTAGGTCCTTACATATGAAATTGGCGTTTTGTATGGGAGGAACAAAAAGTCGAATATTTTTTAATATAATATATTTAATTAATCAAAGTATGAACCATTATTTTCTATGCACTTTTGCCATCTCATAGGTAGTTCATTGATCCCTTTACTAAAAAAACCAGTCGGACGGGAATCAATAAAATCTTTGAAGGCGATTTGGACTGCCCCATCGGAGTTGAATTTTTTCCCTTGCAAGAAGTTATCCAAATTTCGAAAAAAATGGTAATCTGTTGGAGCAAGGTCCGGGGAGTACGGAGGATGTCTTAGACTTTCCAATTGAAGCTCTTCTAATTTAGTAGCCGTCTGTAGCGCAGTGTGTGGTCTAGCGTTGTCGTGAAGCAGCAGTGGCGTGGAGCGATTGACCAGCCTAGGTTGTTTAGCCGCTAGCTTTTCCATCATGGTTTGCAATTCCTGACAATAGACATCAGCCGTAATAGTCTGGCCAGATTTGAAAAAACTGTAATGAACAATACCGGCACTAGTCCACCAAACGCTTACAAGTAACTTTTTTGGGGTTAATTTTCGCTTGGGGCAGGATTTGGCTGGCTGGCCAGGATCTAACCATTGCGCTGAGCGCTTCCGATTATCTAAAGAACCCATTTTTCATCACAGGTAATGATTCGGTTTAAAATACCTTCATTATTGTGCCGGTTTAGTAATGTAACGCAGCAGTCGACGCGCGTTTGCCGGTTTGTTTCAGTCAATTCGTGAGGTACCCACCTTTCAAGCTTTTTAATCTTCCCAATTTGCTTCAAGTGAATTAAAACAGTTTTATCACTAACATCGCAGCCTGCAGCTAACTCGGACGTGGTTTGCGATGGATCCGCTTCCACAATAGCCTTCAACTCTTCATTATCAACTTGAGTCTCAGGCCGTCCACGGGGCTTGTTCTGCAGGTCGAAATTTCCAGAACGAAAACGTTGGAACCAAAAACGAACTGTGTTTTCTTTTGCAACACGACCGCCATACACATCATTCACCCTTCGAGTTGTTTCCGCAGCACTAGTGCCACGGCGGAACTCGTACTCGTAAATAATGCGATATTTAAGGTTTTCCATTTTGTAAAATGAGTGACGCAAACAGAAAAAAACAGAAGAAAAAAAACAAATGAATGACGATCATCGAAGCCCAAATACATGAGTCTATAGCTGTACAAATTTGAATTTGGAATTCCTTACCAAAGAGGAGAAATTCGTGATTAAAGTGGCCAGTACGAAAAACGCCAATTTCATATGTAAGGACCTAATATTATTATCACTTTACACGCATATTATTTAACTGCCAAGGATTAAGAACCAGTAATCTTTTATGTAAGTGATTAGACGTAATGTTTCTGGTGTGTTGTAAACAGACAAAATAACTAGATATATTATATTGTTAAACATAATACTCGTCTTAGTATCTATTTACTTTTGCGTAATACCTACGTATTTACTCTCTTTTATAAACTTATGTAATGTATTAAAAATTGATTTTAAAATTGTGAACGAGAGTAGGAAAAGGAAGTCTGCTAGACGCTGTTAAATATTCTAGAAAATGATAAAGTGCAGTGATTTTATGTAATAAATATGTTCCTTATCTTTAAAGCTTTCATGTTATACATAATTATACTTTGAAACTCGGACAAACCACCGCTTTGAAATATGCACAAATCTTATATAACATTAAGAAGTCGTTTGTGTTGGTAACAAAGCATTATTATTCTATTACGTTCCCTTTGCTGAGATTTGGGAACTCGGCACACAAACTATAATGATTTGAGTGAAATAAATTAGTTTGTAAGCCATTATACTACAGTTTTATGTAGAAGCTATTATGTCAAAACAAGAGTTGAATGACTGCAAGCACATTGGACAAATCAGTCGTCCGGCCAATGACATATTTTGCTATACGTGATCATAGCTGGGTACATGTACTTAATTGTTATCATTATCAAAATTTACTCGTAGTTTCCTATGCACTGTTGTTTTGTAATGATAGCGTTAATTATAATGTTCTGGCTGTTGTTTTTGCGGATAATATTATAATAGGAAATATATTATTGAGTATTATACGATAGTAAGTATGCTTGTCTGCATGTTATATTTTTGCACAAAAAAATGGCTCGAGGGAGTGCGATCTTATATGTTCGAGAATTATAAACAGAAGAAGACATATCTAAGCATATAGTCTAAGTAGAGTTTATTCGGGGAAGAGATAATTATTACAACTAATTATTTGTTGAACAAATATTAGATAATATTTGTTCAACAAATAATTAGTTGTAGGTAGGTGTAGTGTATGCGTTTTAGCATACATACGCTGTCTCGTGTGTCTCTGTGTTGGTTAGCAAACGTCACTGTTACAGGAGCCATGGGTGAGAGTGGACGGTAGTGCTTTTGTGATATACACGGGCATTGTCGAGCCAGTGGAGTGGTACGAGGGGTAGTAAAGCAACCCCTATAGGAGATATATCCGGTAGGTAGGTATACAGGGTTATTGGAAAACTGCTAACAACCTATTGTGGACAACCTCCGTTTCTAGTACTGTCTGTGGCTCGTAGTAAAAGACAATGCCTACTCCGAGCTAAGAGCGCCTGCCGCGACAACACTGGACCGCGCTTCCTTTGAATAAAGTTTTAAATAGTTACACCGAGGAAAGTAATAAAAAATATTAAATAATAAATTACAAGCACAAGAGATTTTTAACATCAGGTGGACCTTGTGCTGGTTCCAACACAAACAGATAAAAAACATTCTACTAAAAATGTTTGTTAGGTTAGGACTAACAGTACTTAGAAAACTCTAAGAGGTTGTTAGCATTTTTCTAATAACCCTGTATAATAACGTAGATTACGTTGTGGCCCCAAAAGATTTATCGGTCGATTTGGAAAACCTTATTACACTGTGGCCCGAAAATATTTTTCATTCACAATGGGCACGATGTACAGGCAAGAAATCAGAGTAGTTGGTTTGGTTTCTGTTTATTTATACTGTTCCAATGACTATTTTAGTTCAAAGTTACCCTCCTTGATCTGGATCAGAAGCTATCGTAATTTGTTATGATCAAAAACTGCACATGCGAGTTTGTCAAGTTGTTGCCAAACCATTGTAGTTTGCTGGCGCCAGTAACGCCTTGCTCGTGTCTCTGTGGCATCAGCCTTGAGCTGTCTCTCAATAAATAGGTTTAGATGACATTATACTATTCAAGTTCACTTATCGCATTCTTCGAAAGTATGACTCATGTTATGCTTGGAATAATGTTTGTAATTTTAAAATGTGTAAGTAGGTAAATTGACTTTTTACTCGTTAATTATGAGTTTAGAATTTAGCTCCAGAAGCTTACCCAAAAGCACCTATGTAGTTGTAGTACTTATGTTAGTAGTACATTTTCTTCTTTGCTACCATCATTAACTCAAACTTTTTTCCGGAGCCGCATGATCAAATAATATTTCATCTAAGATGTCATGCCTATTACGGCTCCAATGCATTTTCTTCACAATTCACGATCATGAATGTGATAAAAGATCCAAATAGAGTAAACTACGTAAGTCACATAAGGTTTCTTTTCTATGAAGAACACAAACGCCGCCGTTCAAATGTTTTAGGTGTTGGTACTTATGGCTGATGGGCTTATTCCCAGCTTCCAAAGGCATTTGCAGAGCCTTGTAAAAATACTTCAAAATTAGTGTGTGGTTTATTTAGAACGCGTAGGTATTATAAATACCTATTATATATGCCTCATTTTTATATAGTATTATGCGCATGGTCAAAAAGTACTTACTTATAAATTTACTAATATATGACTTAACCTTCACATGGAAGAGATGATGTAGCTATATATCTTACATTGCGTATTCGATCTACTTGACGACTTGTTGTCAGGCAACCCAAAGAGGTCGTAATCTTAATTGGTTCTCCAATTTAAATACCTAATGCGTGTTTACATTAATTTAATTATCATATCACACATACAAAAATGGAATTAATATTTTTTTGGGTACCTACCTACTATATTATGAATTCTGTGTTGTAAGTTTGAGAAGTAGATGAGTCTTATCTCATAAAATAACATTTTCCTACCGTTGACCCAATTTAAGGAAGGTCAAAAACTTTGTATCATTTCTCCAACAACACAAAGAACGCCAAAACAAAGAATTAAAAACATTTTAAAATAGTAAGAACCCCGCTGTGTATGTTAATACTCAGTGTAGGTAAAAATTCTCACTCAAATTCTAGAAACGTCCACGTAAGAAATGGCACGCTGCTCAAATGAAAAATAAAAAATGCCTTTCTTCCTCTACCCGCCATCTAAAATGGGTAAAGTAACTTTAGTCTCGTGGAAACTACCTACAAGTTTTTGAAATATGTGGGAATATGTTTCAGACTTGTGACAAATTAACAATAAGCCTTACCTACCTGTGACGAATTAACACATATTTGTTTATGTGTGTGGCAAGTTTACTTTGTGGCGGGTTTAAAATAACCCCAGATAACTAGGGGGGTATTAGAGTTAAGTTGAGTTTTTTCGATGGTTCTCGAACAGTTATTTTATAGTCACCAACGCAACCCATACCTATTATTGTATTATTTCATTTGTGAATGAAATGTTAATGCTGTATTAACTAGAATATATTGAGTAGGTACCTTAACTAATGTAAGTATACTTTGTCATATCATATCTATCGAACAATCGTGATAGCCACCCACGAAAGGACATCGAAGCGATTTATCATAAGTCGTATTTGTGTCGACTTATCGGTCGGTCTGGCTCAGCCAAGACTGATTGTGATTATGTACCTACTAGTAATTTAGGAGATAATTTGGCATTATATTTATATACACAGGGTGATAAAAAAATACACGGAACTAAAAACAACATATTTTTTTTGCTATTGTTAATATAACTAACAAGTTTTCATGGTGGTAGGGCATTTCACGAATGCCTACCTGGCTAGCTACCACCCTCAAGTAGAAAATCTGTCGCCAAGCATCTAACGGTGTGTTCTGGAAGCTGTCCTTGAGAGCCAGTAATTCTAGGTTAGCCTGAACAATAGCTTCGACCACATTATCACTTATACCATCAGGTGATATAGTAGTCAAAGGCTGACCTATCAAGCATAAAAAAGGACGAGGCCTACCAGTTGTTATAACAGATGCTTTACGTCAGTGACGAACAGCACTGCGCCCATCATCCTGAAACAAAGTTGTTGTCTCATGTGCCTTTTTCACCCTTCAAACTGTAACACATTAATGTGAACTTTACTGCGTGACGGTAGAAATAGGTATGGCGGCAGTACTTCCCCGGACGAACTAGCACAAAGAGATTAGCTACTGTAGTACTATACCTGTATGACTCAAAAATTATTTAAAAAAAAAAAATACCACATATCTACCTCAAAATTAATATGATCCCCTTCAAAGTTATCACCGAATACAATAAACTTATGTTAGCGTCCTATTGAAACTAAGCATTTCTGGAACGCACTTCTTTACACAACACCAACAGGTAAGGAACTGGTCAATGACTTACCTATATGAGCTGTAAAAATAAGATCGCGATATAAATGACACCGTGGCCATACTAACCAAACAAGTATAAATTATATAAAAAAAGTAAAAAACCGACTGCAAATTATTTATATTTGTTAAAAGTTTTTTTGTTCCATTCAAGATTAAACATGCAAGTTATATATGGAATCGTTTTTTAAAGACCTTCATTTATACCACATTTGATAAGTTTGGAAGAAAAAAAAATTATATCTTAATATGGCGTAATAATACCGCCAGTATTTTTATGTACCCAGTGTCACTTGCTATCAAGACAAATCTAACGATATCTCTTATTATATTAAAATCGGTTAAGCCGTTTAGAAGTTATGACGGAATTAAGAATCTCACTAACATACATACATACATGAACCTTGAAAACATAACACTCTTTTTTGGGGCAGTCGTGTAATAATATAAATAATTAATAATCGTATCGGCATTGCAGTGCATTTGCTTGACACACAAAAGGGCTCATTGCCATGTTTGCGGCTTTAATTCCTATAGGTATATAACTACTTTTACCGTATAAGAAAAGTCTGCGCAGATAGGCATATGTTACTTTGTGTTGTACCAAAATACAAATTATATTGAAGCAGTGATGGCTCAGTGGCATTGGTTATGGACTGTCGTGCAGCAAGTCCATGGTTGGAATCCCGCCGCGGGCTTGAGTTTCACCGCATGGTGGTAAGGCATTTTGCGAATGCCCGCCTGGCTAGCGACTACACTCAAGTAGAAAATCTGCCGCCAAGCACCTAACAGTGTGTTCCGGCAGCTGTCCGTGAGAGCCAGTAGTTCTAGGTAAAGCCTGTTAACACCTTCGACCAAATCATCACTTACCATCAGGTGAGATTGTGGTGAAAAGCTTACCTATCAGCAAAAATAAAATAATAATATTAAATATCGACCACCTAAGGGGGTATAATACTATAAAAGAAAGGAAGATGACGGTGAACATAAACTTTATTATATATGTCTTGGACGTTTGTAGTGAGTTATATGAGTGACAGTGCCTTCCGCGATATAGAGAATCCTGCTACGAAAGGTGACCTAAACATTATTTTTTATAATAAAAAGAACCCATGTGGGTGACGCAGGCGGGTCATGTAAGTAGGTATAAATAATACAACTTCCAAAAGGGTGAATGTGTCAAGGTTGATTATTTGTAAGCGCTACTGAGTCATCATGCAGGATGCGCCGACGTGGGTCGAACGCATCTATTGTCAGACCGCAGGTGTTCCTTATTATATTCACACCTACTTCATAATTAAGCTACGTTATGGGTATTATGGTAATTAATTTAGGCGGAAGACGTAGTACTTAGTCAGTAGGTGAAGGCGTGGGTATACTCCTTGTGTTTGTTCCATACTTGTTTGCTTCATGTCGTTGAACAGTGGGTGTGAATAAAAACAAAAATGTTTTCATAAGTTTAAAACTTTTAAGTAAACATATTTTTAGTATCAATTAAGTACTTACCTATATCAGGCAACGCAGAATTTGTTCCTATCCTGTTTTTCCTTTTTTTTTTGAGTAGGTATAATTAATTATTTGTAGAGTCAAATTGTTTGAAATAGCGTTTTAGAATCTGCGCCGAAAACCTTTTCACATCTCAATAAACAAGTTAGACTAAGTAGAACTTGTTCGGTTTTATTTGAAATACCACCAAAAATAATAAAATCCTACATTATTGTCTGCACCGGCAGCATCCACTTCTCGTTCTTGGTTCACGTTCGACCACAGATTGTGTTCAAAGGGTTAGCGTATAGGCATTAAAAAAATAAAATAAAAAAAGCTGGCTCAGTACGAGTCAGGCCTCGCTCTTTTAGGGTGCTGCATTTCATTTTTTCTTTTCTTCATTGCAACATCTTCAAAACAACATTATAAATCGACGTTAGTATTTTTTGTTCAAATAGAGGATACAATGCATAATATACCAAAATTTCAGATTACTTTATAATTGTTTTTATACTTAATGTATTCTTTTAAATGAGCTCTAGATCTAGACGATGTTATCCCACAGTTAAGGTGCAACAGTTTATTTTCGTCTTGCTTCTCACGTATTGGAATACGCTCTGAAAAATAATTAAATTTTATTACTTAGGAATACTGCTTATTAAAAAAATACGGAATAAATATTAAATATAATGTTGGGCAATGGATGGCATTATTGCATCTGTTGGAAAAAGTATAGCTTTTGATTAGCATCCGATTACTTTTGGTATTTTAGTGCTCTGTATTTTATATCTTTTGACGACTATCTCTCCAGTTGATAAATGTGTTGATGTGAACTGCCTTAACATATCTTTAGGTTCTTGGAGACAGATAATTACTTGGTATGGAGCTAGACGAGGATTCGCCGAAAAATGTCTTGCTTCCGCGTAAGCATTTTCCCCTGCCATACTCTTCCCAAGCTATGAGTATTTTTTTACTGAAATAAGACTGAATCGTGGGTTCTCGTATATAAAGCTACAGATGATCCAGTGGTGTTAGTGTATAGCTAAATATTACTCAAGTAGTCTTTTGTAATTATGATACATAACCTTTGGTTGTATTGTAACAGCCAGGGCAATATTTACAGATCAGAGATATACTACTTAGTTACTTTCTTATCAGAGGTCTAGTGTCAATCGATTTCTATGCTGACATAGTCATGATAATATCACTATGTTTTGATTAATTTCTGCAGATCGTGCATTTGTTATAATATCTAGTAGGCACATAGTTATGTGTGTAATAGATCACGCACCAGGCAGCGGCTAGCCATATCCAAGTAGATAACAATACTTGTTCGATAGACGCACTAAATAAATTATCATATCAGTTCTTCAAACTTATTTCACGATAACATTAGATATTATAATACTTGACTTGTTAATAATACTTGAATACTTCAGTTCTCTTATCTAAATTTCTGTTATACAAAAGTATGTAAGTAATGGAAAAATTAGAATCACGGGCGGGATTCGGTCATTCATCCCTGGGGCCGCCGGAACGTACTCTGCCAATATGAGCTACCACGGAGAAGACGAGTCATAGTACGAATTAATCCTTTCGGGGATGGAGTAATTATATTACAAATTTGAATATGCAATTTTTTTATTATGCACAGCATTTTAGACGTAATGTAAATTGGAACTATTGCATTGGTACTTTTCATAACTCAATATACGTCTGGATACGGAATAATCTTGATTAATTTCATAAGTAGTGCTGGATGGCGTAAACGCTAAACGTGCCTTCAGCTGCCATTCATTACACTATCCCTTTAATTATATACGTGATTGTGACGGAACAGCACGAGGCCCTCCTGGTGTTAAGCTGGCTAACCTCTGCCTGTAACAGGTGCATTTTGTCACAAGGGACGAATTGCACTGCGCCCGTCACACTGAGACATACAGTTGTTAAGTCTCGCATGTGTCTGTTTTTCTGGCTCAACACCGGAATACACTGTTAGGTGTTTGGCGACAGATTTTCTGCTTGAAGGTGGTAGCTTGCCAGGCGAGCCTTTGCAAAATGCCCAGTAAAATCACCATGCGGTGAAGCTCAACCGCCGATGAGGATCGAACCATAGACCTGCGGCCCGGCAGTCGAAAGCCGCTCGGCCATCATTGCTTCCTTTTTTTTGCATCAGAAACATACCCGTTGCAAATGTAGAAATCCTGGCAAGACGGTGTCGCTGTAATTTAGCGAAATATTCAGGATAATAATAAAGATTAAAGATTTCTCGAAGTGAATTAGGTTCGAGTGTCGGAAATCTTCCGCGGTTAATTATTTATTATGTAAATCATACATAACTAATTTCGTTTTAAGTGTAGGTACTATTAGAGTCTGTACGTACGTTACATGATTAGGTATTATGAGTACATCTTTAGCTTCAATTTCATCCGAGATTCCACCCGCGTTTAATTTCGTTGTACTTAGTGCACTCTCTGAAACTACTGAGTAAATTGAGATAATATGTGGATAATATCCTAAAGAAAGTACGTAAATAGTTATGATCCTAAATTTAAATTTAGCCGCCATAGAAGTCAGATGTTTTTTCACACAATTTATCGCATTTTTTTTTACTCTATAGATTTAGATTATTTCAAGTTATTTTGCATTGATTTAGTTCGCATTATTGTATATATCAAATAGTGATATTTTCTGTGAAGATTCTGCTTATATTTGACTTTAAAAAATAAAGGAGGCACTACTCCTGTATGACTTATGTACTCTTTCGCTTGTGAGCCGATACGATTTTGATGATTCTTTCTTTATTTGATTATGGGCACACCTATGCTCAGTGTAGTTTCATAACAAATTAGTGAAAAAAGTACGCCAATTACTTAAGGACTTGTAAACATATACATATGTGTGATTTATTTTTCATCGATTTTAAAAAGGGCAAACCTTAGGACGGTGTGATATCATTTTAATGACATTGGTGATTTCGTTTTTAAACATATACATATTTAATAAAATGCCAAAGAAGAGAATACTACACTCATCTCATCGTATTACTATATTTAGCAATGTAGACCACTCAAAAGTGAATAATAAAACTATTTGTGAAAAAAACCTTGCTTCATATTGTTATTCAAACCGTTAGAGCTCCATAACACACCTAATATCTACGAGTTAAACAAATTATTATCGTTTTTTATGGAGAACTATGGTTAATTTTTTTTAATGTATTTTATTTACCACTACGTAAGTACTTAGGATGAAGGATTAAAATATACTTAAATAATTTGGTTAAAACAAATATATTTTGTCAATAGGAAGCATAGAGAAAAGACAGTTAATTACACTAAAGAAAATAGTATTGTCTATTATGTTAAGAGCCATTTCACAATATCACGCTACTGAAGTTTAGGTAAATGCCAGCGCATCGCATACACAAGCGAAAGAAGTGACGACGGAATAGCGTGACTGTGAGTAACATATTTTGATACTAGCACTCATTAATAAAGAAATGTAAGTTGCGAATTTAAAAATTGTGTGATTGGCACGAGTAAATAATCAATTTCTTGTCGATTACTTGCTAATGTTATAGAAAAGAAGTAGGCATGTACATTAAATAGTCAACCTACATCGTGAATCGTATATTTACATTTCATCCTTGATGAATAAAAAATAGATATGTTTGAATCATTTATTGTAACAATAAACTTAAATAATTATACGGCTTAAAATTATATAAATATTTGACGTAACGGCATTGATTAAAAGCTGCGGACTAAAAGCTCTTTCTTTTAAATTTTCCAAAAATTGCTATTTTCCTCGTTCACACTCTACACAGTATCTATATCCAGTCGTTAACACTGTCTGCCATAATGACCATGCATAGGATTTAATTTTATTTCTCTGTGCATCCGGAAAACAACTCAGTACCAACCACAAACGTCCCATGACGTTTTTGGTATCCATTATTTAAACATGTCACCCTCATATTCCCATACCACAATATATCACCTATACCTTTAAAAAAATAACATTTTCATCCATTTAGTTTGAGTAGACCAAGCAGCGAAATGTAAGTATAGATTTACACATTTTGAGGTTTTTTGTTTTTAAATCGAATATCTTTGATGCAATCTATAATCAACATATATACTTCTTGGTACCAATGCAATCCTCACTATATACTCTTATGCTCACTATTTCCTCTATGGAAAATAAATGATAATACACCTTTTTTAGAAAAAAATACTGGAAATGGGGTTTGAACACACGACAAAAATAGTGGGAAAAAGTAATTTAATTGCTATTTTTATTTTTTCGTAACTAGACACCTAGAACTTCGATTCTTATTTTAATATGATAGTTTATTATTGTTCTTGTAGCCATGAATTGTTACAGATTTTTACGCCAAATATTTTAAAGTAACAAGATTAAAACAACCCAATTGTTTTAAGAACTTTGGCGGGAAAACTGTATTGGAGAGCAATATTTTTTTCTGAAAAACTATACCACCTACGGCTTTGGTCCTTCTTTGATATTATTATTTACATAAAATATAATTTATACACTTATATTATTTCAGATTTTTTGGTTTAGAAGTTTAAAATTAGTTACGAGATTATTTAATACGCAAATTTGCATCGGTAAGTGTTTGCGTTGCAAAATGTATCGAGCGAAAAATGACTTATACATATGCAAAATTGCGTTTTTCTAAGTTTATAACTGTTGACATAGTTACGAGATTAATATGAAAGGACGTAATATTTTGGGGCCAAAATGTAATTTGTGCTGGTTTCAGATTTCATCAAAATATTCAAAATACTTCCGTTATCCCAGAAAAGTAGGGATTCTTTCTTGTATGGGCAAGGATGCATCCTTTTGAAAACCATTTGGATTATGAAAGTCGGACTTTTTTTTATTTATTTTTTTATGTCATTGTGATGGAACAAGCGCCAGGCCCACCTGATGTTAAGCGGCATCCTTCGCCTATAACAGATGCATTTCATCACAAGTGACGAACTGCACTGCACCCATCACCTTGAGACATACCTGTTAAGTCTCATTTTTGCCTGTTATTTCACTGGCTCTCAAGGACTGCTGCCGGAACTCACCGTTAGGTGCTTTGTGACAGATTTTCTACTAGAGGGTGTTCGCTAGCCAGGCGGGCATTCGGAAAATGCCCTTCCAACATGCGGTGAAGCTCAAGCTCTGGGCGGGATTCGAACCATGGACCTGCTGCGCGGCAGTCCATAGCCAATGCCACTGAGCCATCACTGCTTCAATACTTAAACTTACGCAGAAAACACTTACGCAGATTTTATGGTAAATTTGTAAATACGACTATCGACCGCTAACTGGTATCCCGGTTTGTACAAATGATGGAAAAGCCGGGAGGCCGTTTTGTACAAATTAGGAAGGTAGTTTAATTTCCTGCTGAAGTTATCGCTGTGTTCACTTATAGACATTAACTGAATCCAAAAATATTGGAAATCAATTATTCGCCTGTCATCTTATCCTTCTAAAACAAAAGTTATAGTGAGTTACTACTTTAAACTAGAATAATATAAAAACTAGCAGACCAAAAAGAAGAAGTCAACCCTCTGAGGTTGTTAGCATTTTTCCAATAACGCTGTATAAGGCTGCATAATTGTGACGTTTCCTTTTTTTAACACAATGGATGAACAGAAACTAAAGATGTAGTTACTTAACAAGACAACAAAAATAAAGTATAGTTTATAATTAAAAAAATAAAGACATGATCAAAACTCTGTGGTCGCACTATAAACTTGCGTCTAAGCGTTCCGCGTACGAGACGTCAGAGTAAGGCAAAACGAACGCAGGTCCTACCTCGATGAGCGCTCGCGGGGTACTGATCGCCTCGCGCTTGTACATTTCAATTTATGAGCATTTCGAGTTATGTTAAATATTTTTTCTTGTCTAACAAAACAGAGTTAATAGCACAATTTATTAAATATCAGACTAATTAAAGAATGAACTTTCTTTTCATATAATATCTGTTTGGAATTACACTTTATTAATCGCAATATATCGTGGTAAACTGCTGATATAATTCGTGGAAATTGGCGCAAGATCTTTATTTTATTTTCTACAATGACGATTAATTATCGATATTCTAGTACACTATGTGTCAACAGGATTATATGCCTGATGCACAGTTTTTTTTTTTAGTTAATTTGATGAATCTTTATACAAGAGATAGAACTCTGAAGTTGGCTATGTGTACTTTAATTCGTTAAACAAGGTGCGGGAGATTGGTCACTACAAAATAATTAATGTTATGTTTGTAAATCTGGTACATTAACTGAAAAGAGAACAGATTATTCTATTTTTATCAATTATTAAACAACTTGTAGATATTTCCTATGATAGTAAATTAAGCGCTTAAAATCTTCGTATACCGCATTAAAATGTAAAATGCCTCTTAAGTTCCCAAGAGAGCTTTGTAACAAAAGGATAAGTCCGTAGATGTACATAAGTAATTTTTGAAATATAATATGCAATAGTAGTGCAGTGCAATACAAGATAATATTTTTATCAGTCTTTAAGTTAGCTCACTGCATGTCGTCAGCGATGTTCCCGATGACCTCTACGATAGTTCCAAACAGAGCTAAACTAATGATGAGACGCAAGTAACGAGTGGACGTCATTGACTCCCTCGTCAGCTGTCGACCTCACGCACTTCCTTACAAAGTATGTGGGTATCAGCAGCATAATAAGTAACAGCCTGAGTTTAACCATTATCCGCTTAATTATCTCGCAATGCTGCTGCAGTAGGGCGTTGAAATTGTGCGAAAGGAATGAATATAAAGGCATGGCGCGTATGATATATATAACTCTAATTATGTAGTTACTTATAAATTATTTAAAAAAGCCAACCTCCTAACTATATATAGGCAAAAAGGAAAATGTTGAAGTCAGTGCCGTGCTTATAAATATATAAATACATTACACAAACCTAACCTATAGCTCATACAGTTCCCGGCTTAGGAATAATAGTAATGTTCCATATACTCCTGTTGGATATCGACTTAGGGGAAGCATGTGTGAAATTAGCAGCATGCATCATGATGTCAATGTGGATGAGGCGTTCCTGCACAATACCATCTTGCCATCTCAATGCCCTGTTTACCCGTGAGGTATCAACTAAACTATCAGAGGAGCATTCCCAACGGGGGTTGGCTTCAGTTAGGCGGCCGACTATAAAACGTTAGCATTTTTTTTGATAATTAGTTTTCACTGCTGTCTCACCTGTTGGAAAGTGACGACGCGGTCAACGTGCTCGATTACAATATACCTCTGTACTCCAAGATTAAATGTATCTGGAAATAGAGACGCTGGTAAGGTTTTCCATACTTCAGCCGTATGCAAAATGAAGCTGGATTTGCGCTTCTTACTTCTTTTCGCAATATCAACCATGTATGGATGCCGTGTTCCTATGCGTATTGTTATCCAATGAAACAAAGAGATGGGGTATATGGTTTATTGTGTAGATCAATCGCACATTCTACGAAGTGAAGCCTATAAAATACCTATAAGCTGACAGCTTTGCGTCTATGTTTGAGGCTTTTGAGTCTAGTCTCCACTAGCTCATCGTCATCAATGATTAGGACGCATCAGGGACCATATTTTTTTTTAAAACTTTATATACCTTTTTAATTTTTTTTGTTATAATATTTATTTATCCATTTGAAAATTATAAATACCTCTCCGAGCAAAGATGGTATCATGTAAATCGGTTAATATTATAATATGCTATATTGTAAACCTATGAGTATTACAAATTTCAATCCTCATACTTTTCCATACCTTCCCTGCCTTTGAATCTCAGAAAATAAACTCAAGAATTATCAATGTGGAAAGAGTCATCCAAATAATAAAAAACATGAAATACGAGTGAAATACGAGTCAACGTAAGAACTTCTTCCTCTTTTGAAAGTTGGTTAAAAATACTGTTAATTGTTAAAGTGATACATACAGAAAAATACACAGCGTAAGATAAAATAAGTAGTATAAAAGAATAATGGTAAAACTCTTTTTATCTATAATTTAAGTTACAGAGAACAAACCATTGCTGCACAATATTACAAAGAGTGTGAAAATTTAGATCAGATATAAACACAAATAACATTATATAATGACATGGCTCAGAGGCCAATTTCAATAACAACGAATATATATTGTCAAAGGGGTATTACCATATTTAGAATAAAAATAAAAATGACAATCAAACGTTGTAATACCAGTGTCAAAAACTCTAAAAGCAAATAAATAGGTTAGATAAGTATAGTTCATATTAAAATTTACCTTAATATGCTATGTTTGTTTGTATCTCTGTGCCTCGCAAAAAAGGAGGTCATAATCATCAGACAAATCGCGTGGTAGATTTTCCTCTACCATTAGTTGTCTGTTACATAATCACGAGTCAATGGAATACGCACCACTTTGAGATCTACTTTGTCTCTGAATTCACTTTAAGGCTTATATGCCACAGACTCAAGGATTTCTAGGAATTCTCCTTATTTGGGACCAGCACACATAAAATAACTTACATTATTTCCGAAAACAAACTTTAATTCTTCAGTGTTTAGACAGACTGTTGGTAGTTTAATATTTCGAATAGAGATTCCGAGGTTACATTCGGCAACTTAGTTATATAGATATGCGTTAATTATCAGTAGAACATTCCTTGTACGAAATAAATTAAATAATCGAACGTATGTTGAGACACGCCTGGCCATGGGAACTATATTAACCCGTTCGAGTGTGAGAGCATAGGTCTCGCAAGTGTAATGATTTAGGATTTCTAGAATGTATTTGTGCCCACGAGCATTCCGTAGGTGTCTTGGCACGCATTGCTCACTAAGTTTACAGGCAATTTGCATGCAAAATACGTATTGTTGTGTTGTTTCACAACATCTGAAGAAACAACGTAAACGTGTCGATCAATAAGAGCAGGCAATCCGCAAACAATCGCTTGCATTTGTTTTTGCGTATAAATCGGTAATTTAAATAAAGTGTAATTTTGCATTCCGCCAGCGCTATGTGCCGTTGTTCTAGTAAACTAGTTGATTAGTTTCATAATAGTGAAGTGTCCTGTTATTAGATAATTTATGCAACTATAGTTCTTCTCCTTCATCATCATCAGCCAGAAGGCGATCACTTTCAAACATATGCTTCGCCCATTCAGCGCCAGAATGAACTGATTTTAGCCATTTTTATCCATCAATTCCCTGCAACTCTAATGATACCGTCGGCATACATACTAGGGGCCTCGAGAACATCTCTTTCCTATCAGCTATCAGTTCGCCGAGCCTTGTGGTTTACACATAGCCACCTCAAGCAGCAAATTCCAAGAACTATGTTTTACGGAGAATATTCTCATTTTGGATTTAATCGCGCAATGAAACTCTAAGCATAGCTCTTCCAACTTGTTCAGTCAGTCTTGCTTCAGCCTTCATAATTCTAAATACTATTTCAATGTGAGCTAGGTCAATAAGCTCCATCTTATCAATCACAAAGGACTTCATTAGACAATTTCAAACCGTAATATTAATGGTTCTGCTGCACCTACCAACACTTGAACTTTGCATTTCAAGATCCTGCGATATACATAAACATTGTAACAACGCGTTTGTTTGTGATTAATGATACAACCGAGTGAATAAAGCATATGTTATAAATGTTATAATACCTATGTTCGCTGTGATGAATGGCATGCAATGTAAGAATATTAACTATTAGTGTGCTCTATCACCCTCAAAGATAATGTTATTTAATTTTATTATCGCAATTATGATGATATTGTATTAAATTTATAAAATATTTTTTTATAATACAGTGTGTTGTGAAGTGGGCACTCGAAAATAATCTGCTGGGTATCAGTAGTAAAGATTTTAATGTTTTTTCAACTCAAATAAAAGTAAATAGTTGCAAAATTTATGTATGTATAAAATATAATACAATTTTTTTCCAAGGTATTATGTAAAATTTTAACTTTTAACTACAATAGACACAGGAGTATACAGAATATACCATGATACTGTAGTATATATAAGAAAATACGATTAACTTATTAAATATTTTTTGATGGTTTGTTGTTTCAGTCTAGTGTATCTGAAAAGGCTGGATGATGTTTTTAAATATCTTCCAATTGAACTTAACTTTCCTAAGATCGTAACCTGTCTGTTAGATTTTTTTTTATTCCTGATAGGTTAGCCTTTGACCACTATCTCATTTGATGGTAAGTGATGATGTGGTCGAAGGTGTTGTTCAGGCTAACCTAGAAGTACTGGCTCTCAAGGGCAGCTACCAGAACACACCGTTAGGGGCATTCGCAAAAAGCCCTACCAGCATGCTATAAGGACTGCCATCCAAAGACAACAGCCGGGACCGACGGCTTAACGTGCCCTCACAAGCACGGAAGCGCTCAGCAGTGATGTCACTAGCGGTCACCCATCCAACTCATGACCGCGGCGGACGTTACTTAACTTTGCTGATCGGTTAAGAACAGCTAAGTAAACTTCGCTACGAGCGCTTCAAAGCTGTTTGTGTGTAGATGTGCTGTTAGTAACGGGGAGAGAAGAAATGTTTGCACCACCTGTACCATATATTTGACACAAACATAATATTTGACCTCTGTCTTCATCTCCAGCACAACAGTAAAATTATATAATTGACGATTAAGTTTATTGTTATTTCGCTATTCATAATCGCGAAGTTATTGTAGTCGTTGTTGGGAGTTCATGGTCTTACACATCTTTAGATGCTCGTATGTGGCGGTTCTTAATGAACCTATTTACTTAGGTATGTGAAGGTGAGTCAGCTCATTGGGAGAAGTATTGAACGAAGCATATAATAGAGAATTATCATTTATTTTGTTCCTTCAACCTGTCAATAAGAGGCACACTAAAGGTGGAGGTTATCCGGCAACTAGATATATGTACTTGTGGCATTTTGTTTAGATTGATATATATTGTTTAGCCCATAGTTTGCAGTGTTTTTTGTTCGATATACTGAAGAATATTATTAAACCGAGTTAGCCTAAATCTTCACCATTTTTTTTTATTTCCACGATAGCACTTAGCTATCAGTTTTAAAGAAATAAGTATACTCATCGGAATGTACTTAGTTGGATCGATCCAACTACAGTTATAACCACATCCAATGGTTGAAGTCTTGTCTCGTAATATTTACTTAATATTTATATTAGGATCTAGCTTTCCGGCCGCGGCTCCCTCCGCGTGTATCTCGGTTATCGCGCAGAACCATTATACTCTTATTGCGCAGTTGGATAAAAACTCAAAAAAATCCTATGTCCTTCCCCGGGTCTCAAACTATTTCCATACCAAATTTCATCCAAATCGGTCCAATCGTTTTTAAGTTTATTCGTTGCATACAAAAATACAAATGTTTTCCCCTTATAATATTAGTGTAGATTTACATAGTTGGGTCGATCCAACTATAGTTTCGACCACATCCAGTGGTGGAAGTCTTGTTTCGTAATAGCTTTGAAGCACGACCGCAAATGTCTTGAAATCTCCTTGAAAAGTACCGTCAAATGTGATGTGAAATTAGCAACCAACTTCAATTGAGAGAAGTCCAATGAGTAGGTAAATGCGGTAATTTTTTTAATACTTTTTTATTAGGTCCACCTGTATGCTTCTATGTGTATGAACTGAATTTCATTGAACTATAATGGTGTATTTTATCATGAAACTAGACAGTTGTGGGTAGTTCTGATGACATTGCAATAGTAAGGTAGGTAACATGGGGCTGATCTAGTAAGGCCGGAATGACACAGTTTTTCATAGTTTTTTTATTATTAGTTAGGTAACATTTTTTTAATAAAAATATATGTATTTTTGTTAGTTATTAATTTAATTTTAATTTGATGCCTATAGTTATCAGATTTAAGTCGTTTATACAAAACTCCGTACTACTGCCATATTCGAGTAAAATGCATAGGTAAAATCATTTCTTCATTCTTCACGAGGTGCCACTGAGTTCTGATGGTAAATAAAGTAATATAAATTGAGTATAGTGTACTATTGACATATTCGTATTAGGTACGCTACTGACATACTACCATACTCTATGTTTATTAGGTGCTCGTTGATATTATATATTTAATTATAGATAATTAGTTCATACTTAAAAAAAACATATCCTGACGCTGTCATATCCTCTAATTAAGGGCTATGCATAGGTATCTAAACACCTGCGTGTTTTGGGCAAGCCTATTCCTATCTAACTGATGCAATATTCCAGATAACTGTTATAAAACAATTTCTTTGCCAGAAAACTTTAGCATCTGTTGACCCGGGGAACGAATCGCATGATTCTAAAGCGAAGCTTTCGCAACTCAGCCACTTATGCAGTAAGATTAGTAGCCTGTCTTAATAAAATTGTATTTCTGAATTCAGTTTTTACTAATGTAGGGCTCACACTAATATTATAAATGCGAAAGCCTGTGGGTGTGTATGTTTGTTACTTCTTAACACTGAAACTGCTAAACAGATTTTGAAGAAACATGGAATATACATAACTTTTTATTATCATCATCAATATCACTTTTCAACATTCCCTACCCAGGTGAAACCACGGGGTGCAGCTAGTATATGAACGATATAATATTGCGATGCAACTTTCAAAGTGCACCTACTCCCTGAACAAGAATCTTCTAAGCCCACGACCGAAGATTTCCCGATGTAATTTAAGTTAAGTTAGTTTTATTGCTGGGGCTAATTAAACATAAACTCCACTTATTGCAATCCTATTTAATGTAATCCTGAGGTCAATGTAATAAATTCAATCACTTGCAATGAAACACAATAAAATAAACAGTCGTGCGAATAATTAATATTTAAATACACTTAGTTCACTCTATTTCTGACCGGATGCTTTATAAGACAGGTTGACCTCATGTTATATTTATTTTTCCATCATCCTCTACATAAGCGTTTTATCATCATCCTACCTTATCACATTTCTCAGCTGAAGTTGGTATGACTGTCTCAACTCTCTGCCTGTACCTAAATACGCATTTTCTAGGTGGGCATAGGTTTTGGATTTAGTTCGCCCCCCTCCATTTGACAAAAACTCTCCTCACGAATATTCTAGTTGGTAATATACACACTTTTTTTATTTTTCGCGTTAAAATTGGCGTTAGGATGGCAAACAGGTTTGTTGCAGTATTTTAATGGGTATTTACTAAACACCTTTGCATCTGTCTATATCTTCAGATAGAGGTGTGATCATATGCTGTACATACTCAAGTCATAATTATATGGCGCTGGTATGGCGAATGTACTCATATATTGAAACTAAGTTTTGCTCAGACCTATTTATATACTCATGCTGGAAACGTTTTACAGAAATTTAGGTTAATTAATCTGCAGAGGTACATACGTATAGAAGATCACGACTTCACCACCCAGCTTCGAAATATAACTAGTAGTTGGTTACTTTTCGTGACCAGCTACCACGTAGTCCGAGTCAGATTATAATCACTGATGATTGAGATCATCTTGCTCACCTGTCCGTTGTCAATTATGAAATCAGCAGTGAATTATTTTGAAATCTTAATCTTAGGGCAATTGTTCCATAAACTATATATTTATTGAGTGAATTTGACTGACTTTGATGAGATTTGACTCTAGTTTTTTTTTATATAGTTATTTATTGTAATATATTACTATATTTCGTTTTCTATTTCCTCTGTACGTGGTTGGGTTACCAGTAAATAATTCAATATTAAATCTTGCTTTTACCATTGTTTTTTTTAGTAAAGATACAATTCACTTGATCCGTTGCTACGCGATGCGTGTTCAGTGCACGAGCTAGGCCTCAATATCGATATCTTTTAAAACCTCAATAGATCATAACCGGAAAAGTCTGAGCAAGATTTTTTTAAACATCGAAAGCGATTAAACTATTGGGTGATACGATACCACTGGACTGAATAAAAGTCACACAGACACAAAAACTTCAAAATTGTAGCACCAGCTTTTGCTGTCCCGACAGCTAAACAAACATTTCGATTCTTAGAGTAATCTTTGAACATTCAAAACAAACATACTCGTATATATCGACAAATAGATAACCTCATATATTTATTTCCTTTGAAGTCAGTTAAACAATATAGATATGTGTCCGCAAAAAAATAACTACCAAGATAATGATTTTGTTTACAATGCCATCAACAGAAGCATACTTCTAGAGTACTGTTTAAAAATAACCTGTGATAGACGAAGTTATATAATAACAAATACATAGTTATATAATAAAATTATAGGTAAAAAGATTATGAAACAAACAAGTTGTTTTATATGTTATAATATTAGTTTTTTGGTGTTGCTGGGTATATTAAAATTTATAAATCAGTTTTAGAGATTTTATTTGGAGTAAAGGAGCGAATCTTATTTGCATAGAAGTGTTCGACTTGGCGTAATTATAGATATTGGGTGGACATTTCATTTTCCTTTGTTTATTTGATTATTTTTCTAATTTTCTAGGTTCCATACGCAAAGGACAAAACTCTATATCTTTAACGATATAAGTTACACACCTGAAATGAACTGAATTTTGTCTAGTATAAACCAAACCAAAAATTGAATCAGAAATACAATTAAATTATCTTTAAGGGAGGGTCCCATATGATATAAGAGATATTTATATAGGTAATTGTATTTGGCACCTATGCATTTGGGTTATCACTGTCGATTTATTGAATAGATTACAATATTTCGCTGTGATTTTTTTTACGGGTTGTAGCGAAGCTATACATTTTCCAGCGATGAAAACATTCGCATATATTATATAAAAACCACATGATTGCTTTTTCCTTGTATAACAAGTACTCATAGCTCCAGTACTAGCATATTGTTAGCTATAGGCTTCTGTTTCTTTAATTACATATTCGCTATGTGGCGTGACAGAATTTTAAGGATCAATTTGGTGGTACCCACCCTATAGTATTCATACGAAATATTAAGCCATCATTGTGTGAAGGTCGTCCATTATTATACTATAGTCGTAGGTATATGAATGAATTCAATTGTAGGCAAATACACTAAGGAATTGACCTGTGAAGTATGCGGACGCCATTTGTGATCGTATTTTGGAGAATAGGCACGTCGTTCAACCTTAACCGAAGAACACGAGGAGCAAATGTCAGGCAAAGGTTGATCATTGCGCTTTGTTTAGTCTCTCATGTTGTGTCTAATAATAGCAATCGTAAGGTGGCTTAGTACAAAATAATAATAATGCTTTAAAATACGAGATTACTACAACGTGCGCCTCAACAAACAATGAGTTTCAGACTATGTTATGGTCAGCTAGGCATAGAGCAATAGATTTACAATTTCTATAGATCTAGTATTATACGAGTAAGCTACAGCGTCCAATTTCATCAAAGTTATTTTGTTGGAATTTGATTCAGTGATAACACTTGATAAAGTAGAATAACATTTATTACGATGTAACTTCATTAATCACTATGTTTGCATGGTGGTAGGGTATTTTACGAATGCCTGCCTGGCTAGCCTACCTAACCTACTAGGAAATCTGTTGCCAAGCTCCTAACGGTGTATTCCGGCAGCTGTCCTTAAGATCCATTAATTATAGTTAGACTGAACATCGTCTTCGACCACATCACCGGGTGAAATACTGGTCAAAGGCTACCCTATAAGCTATAAAAAATTTATAAAATTAATACGACTTCAAAAATAAAATACACATAATTATCTATTACGAGTAGGGATAACGCAAAGACTACTCGTCAAATCTCACACAAATTTCAAAGGGACCACATTATAAGTATGTAAAATACCGTCTTTAGAAATAAAAAAATATTAAAATCGGTAGACCCTGTAAAGACTTGTGAGGTAACGTAACATACACAAAAAATATACAATTGCATTAAGAACCTTCTTCCTTTTTTGAAGTAGGTTAAAAAGAGTTAATATCGCTTATGTTAAAACAATCGCGATCCAGCCATAGGTTATAAATAATTGTCATCCATGCATGTAATATATTCAGAATAAGGTTTAATATACTGCTCTTACAACCATGACATCATAATGTTGTAATGATAGGTTTAGAAGTTTAGTATAAATCTTTAACTAACGAGTACCGATGTAGGCGACGATTGACGAAGCTGCAACCATTATCTGGAACAAAGTCAGAGTTCAAATACTATCAAATTAATGTTTACGAGATAATTTAAATTTTATATAATTTTATATATCTTCTGTAAATTTAATTGGATATGATGTAAACAGAGTTCAATTCTTTGACATTTTGACACCTAGCCTAGGAGTTAGAGCCTAGATTAGGAGCCTAGAAATAGCTGCAGAGTGCAATGATAATGACGAGGATGAGAGTCCTTGATCGAAAACGAAACTAGTCATAGGTGATGATGTAGTATTACAAATATTTTAGGAACACGATAAATTAATATTTTTATAACACATTTGCTCGTAAAGGGTCTTTTATTTCACCAATTTCAATATCGTATTATATCTTATGACTTACTTGTGCGTTATTGTAATGTAAAACGCACGAGTTTCCTTTTAATAAGGTAAAACGCACGGTTTATCAAGATGCTCCGTCTAAACAAACGGTACTTTTTTAAATCTTAGCAAAAACTTTTTTTCAGAAAAGTGTACAACGTGATCTTTAACAAGTGATTAAAGATTTATTATTTTAAAAAAAGTCCGAGTTTTATTTATTTTCTCGTTATAAAACTTTGTATGACATTCGTGCGCTTTGATAATTACAGCCTCTGCTTTCTTGTAGCCCTCGTCTACGGCTCCGGCTAGCAATATCGCCTCGGGTGTAATTTTCAACTTACCGCACTTCATATATATCATACTATCATTATGTACTATATAAAGTGTTCTCCTACACTTTATAATATGAAAAATACAATATCTAATGGCAATTCCGCTTAATTTACCTAATAAGCCGGTTGGACTACGTGGCGTTATGACATCAAGTAGCCAGAAGGATTTTCAACGCGTTTCGATTCTACACGAAGCATCATCAGGTCTTGACTCTTCGAGCGTACTAACAAGAATACAATTATTCTGCTACGTCATGTCTTTATGTCGTCATGTCGGTTCAGCTGGATAATAAAGCGGAATTGTCACTAGATATATTTTGCAGAACTATTAATTTAATGTTTTTTTAATATTTTGATTCCTGAAATATTTGGTATTATTAAATATGGAATTCTGCTAAATAATGCCGGAATCTATTAACGATGTTGTAGTATTTTTTGACCAATTAATAATACAAATTCACAATTATGACCAGAAAAGACACTTTTTGGCACCTCTGCATACCTAACATATTGGGAATATAAAGGCGTAATGATAAGTATCTTATAGTTAATGAAAAGGCAGCGAATATATTTACAACTGAGGGTTGGCATGTGGAATGAGGCTGGCCATAACCCCGAGGCCAAAACGTTTACAATACGTTCCAACTTAGAGGATAAAGGTAAATTATTCTAAAGAGGTTAGGTACTCGTATTGCGGAAAGTTTTCGCATATTTTCTTCTACTTGAAGTTCCCAAGCTCAGAGAAATATTCTCACATTCACTTACGTCATGTGAAGATAGATTATGTGCATGACGATTAAACCCGGCATGTATGTATTTACCAACAGTTTTTGTAATAGCTTATAAAATATAAAACGACCTAAAAAAAAAGTGTCCTAACAGGACAGTTCTTTGCTAAGAAGTTTGAGTAGAGTATCAATTGTATAAACAAAAGTTGTGGCTTAGCATTACCTATAACTATATGTAGGCGTTGTTCAATGTTAGAAGATTTTAGTGAAAACATCAACCAATTTCCAAGTACTTAATTTTGAGCATGATGGTAGGGCGCTCGTCCAGCTAGCTACCACAAGTAGTTAAATAGTTAGCGAGTACTTAATGATGTGTTTTTTTTAATATGTTATGATGTGAGGAGATGAACAAGTCGCCCACCTGATGCATCATGCCTGCAAATTACAATTGCAGGGTTACTATCCCCGTACTGCATGACATTGAACTGCGCTTAGTTATTCTATTATGTCTCGTTTGCCCAATGATTTCTCTTGTGTTCCGGCAGCTGACTTACCTAGAGTCTATTCTAGCTTTAGCCTGTTAATATCTTCTGACACAATCACTAAGAAAAGGATAAGCCAAACAGTCACAAAAATGTACCAACGGAAGTGGCGACCTTATGACAGTTCTGCAAGTTATCGAGGTATACTTCACACAATCTGGTGTAACTTGGAAAACGAGCAGATTAGACGTAAGTATACCTACTCGTCTCGACTACAGTAATAAACCTACTTAATAACAGCAACATTACGAAACGCAAGTATCTAATCTTTGTGCAACGATAGCCCTAATTAAAGTTTTGTAGAAACTGCAGTCTGATGAGGAATAAATTAATATTTCCGGGCAATATTACATCACTTGGCATTGCAAAACGTTCAGTGCGTGCATATGTACGAATACTCTTTATACTAATAACTTGACATATCATGCTAAGTCAAAGAATACTAACATTTCACATAGGTGAAGATTTGTATAACGAATTGCTGATTAGATTGGTTTTGGTTGCGTACTATTACATATTGCTCAAATTTGCATGCGTATGTTGGCATATTCATGCTTTTATTTTCGAACTATTATCAATATTGTTTTTGACAAATACCCTCTGTAATTCTGAGTAACCGTCCGGATACACAAGTATGTTATTTTGCTCGGTGAAAAAAATATTTCTGACGTAATGTAGACTTTAGAGAGATCTTTAGTTACTCCTTATCAGGTATTTACATGAGTGATCTGTTGTTATATTCAATTCAACAATGTGTGATTTATTACTTGATTTATCAATATCTAATCTAATATATTATTCGATCAAATACTTTCGTTACTTAGTATATTTTTCAATAGGGACAGTTTGTCAACAGTATGTAGCTATCAATACGCGGGATATGCCGTTGGTGACAGTCCGGTCTCGTTTTGCCACCAATAACCACAAGCCACGTATATCAAGATCCTTAGCCGGTGGCCCGGTACTAAATGATGAACTTTTGATGACATTTTCGTTACTTTTCTGTGCGAAGTCATAGCCAATGTAAAAAAAAACCACAGTGGTAATCACATCAACGAAGCCGCAGGCCGTGACAGATTGGTCTTTTTTCCCACAGTAGGTAACGTTCTAGTCTATGGTCCAAGGTTTTATAATTCACGGGAAACATTCGACGTCCAGGGCATGACATTTCCGTTGGTTGTATGTATTATTCCGTAGTCGATATAAGATTCGCGGAACCAAATTGGTCGATGCTTGCCACAGTTACGACCATATCACGTCACCCTACGTAGGAGAATGTATATTCTAAGTAGTAAATTATGGCTCATAGTTTAGCCTTTGACCTCAATTTCACGTGATGGTAAATGATGATGTGGTCGAAGGTTAAAAACGACTAACTAGAATGGGAACTGGTCATTAAGAACAGTTATGGCAGCACATCGTTAGGTGTTTTTCAACAGATTTTCTTCATGAGGTTGGTAGCTAGTCAGGCGTGCATTGGTAAAATGCCCTACCACCATGCAGAGGGTTGATTTTCGGGCCACCCTAGAAGCCCGGTTTCGGATCTGCCATCCTAAACGACAACTGGGACCGACGACGGCTCAACTTGTCCTCTGAAGTGCTGAGAAGTTAATGTCACTAGCGATCACCCATCCGAGTACAGACCGCAGCGAACACTGCTTAATCTAGAAACACCTAGGCAAACTTTGCTACGAGTGCTACGTAGCTCGTAGGTACTGTAATTAAAGGGTGACTTTCGACAGTTCGTGACTTTTTGTTTATGCTATGTTATCCCACGTAGCCAATGTAAGAATACAACAGTGGTCATCAGTGATGCCGCCGCGGGCCGTGCCGTGACAGATCGGTCTCGTTTGCCACAGTTACGTCACTACACGTACATTCTAGTCCGTGGCCCGTGGCTCTGTAATGAATGGGTGACTTTTGACATTGTCGACTATATTGTTGATAAACGGTAGTTTCTATGTCGATGCTTTTAAAATTGCTAAACGTGGACTCAACCTATATGCTAATTATTGTGTTATCTATGGTAATCGTTATAAATTGTATAATATGTAATTGGAGAATATAAACTATATCCAAGTTTGATTATTTTTTTATAGTTTGACTTTGATTGTTAGATCAATAGGTCACCTGTGTTACATACAAGTTTGCGTAATGTAGGCTCCTTCGGGAATTTTTTTGTATAATAGAATACAAATATCTATATAGTTAAAGTATTCCAGGTGTGTGAGATTCCAGGACCTACCAAAGCTCTATATCTCACTCGCTACATTTCATAAAATGCATTTAGCTGCTATGTAGAAAAGGTTTGACTTCATAGCGCTCTCCATACAAAAGTAGTTTCGACATATTGTAAATACCAAGTCTTGACTCGTTGAAATTTTGCATACACGTCCTTGAGCCTAATATATATGCATCTTGTTTACCAGATTTCTGTAAAATGATGTATCTTCAAAATTATTTGGAAAACTCGTTTTACAATTGTACTTGTTACTCGTTGGAAATACTAATATACATATATGCATCTTGTTTACCAGTTTCTGTAAAATGATGTATCTTCAAAATTATTTGGAAAACTCGTTTTACAATTGTACTTGTTACTCGTTGGAAATACTAATATATATGCATCTTGTTTACCAGTTTCTGTAAAATGTTGTATCTTCAAAATTATTTGGTAAACTCGTTTTACAATTGTACTTGTTACTCGTTGGAAATACTAATATATATGCATCTTGTTTACCAGTTTCTGTAAAATGTTGTATCTTCAAAATTATTTGGAAAACTCGTTTTACAATTGTACTTGTTACTCGTTGGAGATACTTTTTTCACATTTCGATATAAAATAAATACCACAGGCACAGATATTAAGCTAAAGGACAAGTAAAATTTCACCGTGTTTGAACACTTGTTATTGAAAATATGACAAAATATGTTTGTATGGAAAGCACTCTATCCTTAAGTGATAGATATCACACTCATATAGGTACACACATAACAAAAATTTGCATTCATTCATGTTTTTCGATCGGGCACTTTTTATTGACAAGAATCAATAAGATTCTTCGTGTAGAAACGAAACACGTCGAAAACTATTTTGACCAGAATCTGGGGCATTTAGACTTGACATTAGAAATATTTTCTGCATTTATGAAATGTTTTTCTAAAATTTATTGTAATGTTTTCTATTATTTGTTAATATTTATTTACGTACACACACTTATATATAAGTATAACGTTTACGAGTAAAGTAAACGTTCTTTGACGGAAATTAACAATGACACAATACGAATTCATACGTATAAATAGACCAGCAGCGGTAGCGACGCGCGTTGATGTCTTTTACAGGAGTAATTCAAATCAGTTTTAATGGTCCGCAGATTTAATTAATTTTAGTATGAGGTTGGATCTGTAGCAGTACCTTAGTCCACTACTAGTTCCGTTATATATTTAGCTAATACTTACGATTTTTTTATTCGTATAAGTTCTATAACTATATATCACAGAAAAAGTTTACTACCGCATACCACTAGCCCCACTTAGAACAGAACTAGAAGTGTCGAATAAACCCACATTTACAGATCTTTTCAATTCAAAGTAATGAGTAAACACGTGAGATGTATGTAGACTGTAGTATATAAACACAAAATACTACATATATTATCGAACACAAAGAATATCTATGGATCAATCAGTTATAACTAGTTTTTCGGGCAGTGTGCGGGCCGCATGCGGCCCGCATCTATCTTGAGTCATTTGAAATTTTAACAGAAACAGCTAATACGTTAAAAAAAGTGTGTTCAAAACTCCTACAGAAGTATGAAATCCCATATAAACCCTCAATACAATAAAGAAACAAACTGTAGCCACCAAACCAGATTCACCCTACTGCCAAAAAAAGGTGGTACCGGCAGAATGGTACCAAGATTCTGAGTCACATTTGTTAAGGAACCCCACTCGTAGGTACTTTGGATATCGCGGGCAGTTGCCATGGAGACCAGTCGGAGACGTGGAACATACTCTCAAGTCGGAGCTCGGCCTTCGGCCTCGCAAGTTACTAACACGGCTCGGCCTACGGCCTTACCATTTTACATAAATGTAAAATCATTTGGATAAATACCTCTAAGTGTGTTGAAGTTTGTGGGAGCTAATGGAAATAAAATAACAGAACGCAAGTATAAGTACGTATATGTACCCATACTTAACATGTGAGCGAAATGCAGACTACATTTCGTATGTAAAAACCAAAACATGTACCTGCATACTAACTTGAAATATTTGGGGCTACCTTGCAATAAAAATAAGTAAAGAATTATATATATACCTACATAAACACTTCGCCAAACGTTTCATAACATCGTGAGACATTAAGTAGCCGCAAGCATTGGAAAAGTAACTACTTATACAATTTAAACTTTTGATTCATTCTGTGTGCACTATGTAGCATAATAATATGGTATTGAAGGATATGGTAGCGCACACACAATTTTTTGTAACAAACTGAATGAGACGAATAATCAATTTGCGAATCAAAAGTAAAGTGATAATGTAATCGATTTAACAAAAAATACTATTCACCATATTTATTTTTATTATGACTAGTTAAATTGCTATAGCTCCGGCTTCAGATTTATTTTCGGTTCCACTGATCCAATACCTCTGAGCAGTAGGAAGGTATACAGTATGCAATCGTTTATGTTTAAGCTAGTGTAGGTAGACAGGAAATTAAATGACAGTGCCAATGGCATAGATTGTATTATACTACGAATAAATAGTTCCTATATAATGCCAATGGGATTCATGTTTCTCGCAACTATGGTAGGTATAAAGTGCCCAGTTAACAGGTAAAATCTAGAAATATTGCTGCAAGAAAATATGTACTGTCGACAGACTTTGAATTGCAAGTCTTATTGGTATTTAACAAAATTATTATTTTTACAAATACATATAATTATCAACACGCTTTCACATCTCCAAAAAGTCGCGAAAATCTTACTATCCCTAGAGTTTACCCTGCGCAAAACTTTATTGCCCGTAAATAGAACTGCCGGTAATGTTATAGGATTTTTGGCAACACTAATAATTGTGCCACGGTATAAACAAAATGTTAATGCCTTTTCTTAGTATATTTGGAGATGTCCTTACGAAGTAACACGTGGATTATTAATCCATCCATGTAGAGTAGGGTTAGCACGATTACACAACGTCACTTCTTTTATACATCTGCTCGAGCTAAGTAGTGGGAACTACGAATGCGCGTACGACGATTATTTATACACTGTCGCGTTTCCATTGTTGCTATAATATTATACTAGCATACCTGAAAATACAGATATATCGTGAGCTCGATTCAAGTACCTATATCGCAGTTCATCAAATCGTTAAATCGCAACAAAAGTAGCTTTCTGGAGTTTAGAACAGTGCCTAGTAGATGATAATAGGCTCGCTCGTTACATGGGACCAAAACATGCGAAACGCGTGTCAATATACCTCCAACTACCCCTCCTTGCATATAAGGCGATGTGTTTTACGATCTATGTTTTTTCTTTACGCAGCAAAAATCTAAGTTTTTTATTTAAGTATCCTTTCAGAACATGGGTGACAATTTTCGGGTCGCAATAGATCCATCTGTTTTTTATCTCGCTACGAGACGCCTCAAAGCTGTACTATACAATACTAGAAAAACTATATGATAATAAATTCCGGAGGCTGGACGGGCCTTCCCTCGCCCAAAACCCCCGGTCTATAGAGGACCTTCCCTCGCCCAAAACCCGGTGGAGCTGGACGTCCGTATAGTGGTAGACACCAGCTATGTCCTCCCAAAAAAAAAACTGTACGGATGCAGCCGCTGCTGGTTCGGCAGCTAGTTAGTACAAATTAAAATTCTTCTGGTAAAATTGGAGATAAATCGTAGCAATCATACTTATTGTGTTGTATTCCACACTACAGCAATACTAACCAAGAAATACGTTTAAAATTGACACTAATGAGTCTGTTGTACGTAATATACATTCCGCGGGATTTTGCCGTTTTTGTAGAAAGTAAAGATTAATTCATGCTTGAATATGCAAAAGATTGGTAAGTACGGTTAGTGCTGTAGCTGGTGTGCAATGGATACGTTTCCGCCACTATGGGAACTGGCACATGTATTCTAAGAAATATAGACTTTGAATAGAATTTACGTCTTATCCTCTAATTATCTATCTTTTTGTTATTGTGTGTGTGTGTGTTATTTGTAACAGTATTAAAGTGCATTGAATTCTATCTATAATATCTCGTAGACAACGTCCACCAGATGTTTATAATAAGACAGATCTTTGAGATGTTATGTACTGCTGTTGAATAATAACGTTGACAATTGCTACATAGTTAAGTAATATGATATAAAATGGAAGGCTTTTTAATTTAATAAGAAATACCATTAGATGTGTAAGTACCAAACTAAATAGTTCACGTTCATTCGGTTATCTTGGTTCTCTAAAAGTTTAATATTTAGGTATTCAAGTAATAATATACAATACTTTCTTATTTAAATTAACTGGGATGTTTCAACAATGTTATAAACCTTATGGAATGAAACTACCATGTTATTTTTATTATGTTATTAATTTCATAATAAAAATAACTTATTATTAAACATTAAACAGGATAACAATGCAATAAGTTCTTTTTAACTACTTGTCATAAGTATTTACATATTCTGTTAATTAATATAAACCATTAAAGTATGTTATTGCCATACTTTAGTTTGCCTTCGTTTTAGGTACATGCTTTCGGTAGCGAGGCCTTCATCCAGCTAATGAAAACTTCAACGAAATACAGATGTATATTTTTAAGTACTTACCTTAGACGCATTCTTCAAAGATTTGAGATAGAGCAATCGGCATTGAGACGTCTAAAGTTACCCATCGCAATTTCGCAGTAAGTCGCTCACAACTATTGTTTCTCGCAACCGTTTAAGAGCCCAGTGGGCAATGAGACTCCCAAAATTATCTAGCTGTGTATCTCCTGGATATAATGGGTTGCGTAAAGTGTTAGTTTTCCACGGTTATTTCTCGACAATGTGTGGTGCAACGGTGGTGAAGCAGCACCCGGTTCAGTCAGTCGCGTAGCCTTGCATCGTTTACATCGATACTTTACGTTTACGGTTATTGTAGTGATTGCAACTATTCTACAAATATTGCACTAATCTAACGTGATACAGTGTTGTTATCAAACTTGTGTTAGTGTACCCAAGAATTTCAGGACGTTACATGGATGCGGTTTGTTTGTTGTTTTTGGTTGAAAAAGCGTAACTGATTCTGTTTTGTCAATAATTACTATTTGTTTTGTTACTTGGTTGAAGAATGGTGTTGTATTGTTTAGTATCTGTTCAATTTTATAATTATTATCAGTTGTACATTTTTATTTTTAGAAGACTAGTGATGAAACATATTATGTTCTCGGAGCTTAATATAAGCAATAATATACATTAATAATAATCTAAATAATACACTGAACTATAAATCCCACTGAGTATGTCGTAATAGTAAATGACATCATGAGCAAATTGGGCGGGCGCGAGAGAGGCGTAGGGCGGAAATTCCAAATTTACGAGCTAAAGAATTATAGTCTTGTGTGGGATTCGAGCCCACGTCCATCCACCCCTATAGCCGGGGTAATATAGGTACATATAGTGAGTGAATGTACTTTCATTCGTTTATTTTCATTACACCATCTGCTCGTTAAAGCTACGTAATGTAGCCGTTACTTTTTCGAAGTGCTTATTGCTATTTGTAATGTTTGCAAGTATATACGCATATACTTCTACTTTACAGATTTATTTTATAAACTGCATGAAGCTTAATACCCAAAGAAAAATAAATCAGAGTTTTTTGGCTTCGTAGTTAAAATTAAACGAATCATATACTATCTTACTTTAGGCGGTACGGTACTTTTGAATTTCTATTTTCAATTGGGTTGATTAATGAAAACTATTGATGGCGCTGCGTGTTTGTTACCTGGCAGAAGTTTAGCTTACAAACCAATCGTCTTTTTACGGTATTTCAATAAATTTTTAGTTTTAAACAAGAGTTTCAAGTTCTCCAGTGATGTAATCTATACCCGGCATTTCACCAACTAAGAGAGAAATTGTAAAAAACTTTTAGATGTTTTTATTATTATAACCATAAATGAAATTAGGTCAAACTTGTAAGTTTCATCATGCCCAACTACCCAGGTGTAGATTTATTAAGTTGCAAACGACTTTAACAGATCATACTCAAAAACTACTATTTCTATTCAGGCGCTACACAGCAACCTTATTTTGCAAAATATAAGAAAATAAAATATTGTCAAATGGTTCCGTACAAATTGACTTTTTTTTATGTAACAAACACTTAGCGCCATCTGGGTGGAATAAACTTGACAGCGGGCTACCCCATTGCATTATGCGTGTAAATTCAATTTAAAAAGAGATGTACGTAAGTACTTAGTAATTTGTTACTAAATAGGATTTTCAAGAAATATTGTATGCATAGCGCGTAAATAACAACAATAAATAAATTAGGATTATTTTATTTTATTCACATGTGTATTGAAAATATTTTTGAATTATAGGAATTAACCATGCTACGTCAATTATTGCAACCTCAGATTTATCTAGTACCGCCTATGGCTTGGACATAAAAGCTTTATAAACCCTTGCCTACAGTTCGGACTTTTAATACTGTATTCTCGATAAGAATCAATAACTTTTAAACATTCACATCATACTATACAATTTTTGGTGTTGTGTGTACTGCATATATAAAATATTATAAAAATATACTACCAACAGAAACACTTCCAGTAAGGGATGTGTTCAGTCCGGCAATAAAACCGAAGCCTGTCTGTGCAGTATATGCTCTTGTGTTATTAGAGAAAGCTTACTGTCCCCACATATGAAATGAGGAAGATAAAAGAAAAGATGCTGATACCATAATAAACAAATACAACGGTTTACTTTATATAATATATTGGATTAACTATTTAAAAGACTTTAAAATGACTAGTTAACGAAGTTGCGTATGGAAGAATAAATAAATAAATGAGACACTTCATTTAATACCCATTTAATAAACAAACAGTTAATTATTTTTTTAGGTAGCATTTATTTTGTTGAAAAACAACGAAATTACAAAAAATTTGTAACCGAGATGGTATTCTTTCATTATCATAAAACTTATAATATATGCAATCATGAATTCAACCTCCTGAAGGCTTAAACAAAGTATCGAAAAAATTATGTACCTACTCCGACTAATTCCAGGTTCATCAACTTGTCAAGGATTTTTAAATCAATAAGGATAAACCTTGGTCTGGGGTCTGATAAGCTTATTTTGCGTTAGTTAATTTCGCGCCGTTCTCCAACCAACCCATAGTGAAGGTCAGTCTTTAGCATGAGTATATTTAGTGAGTATAGAGCTGATTACACCCATAATTCAGGTGCCATGTACCCGCACGCCCTGCAATCTCCACACCCTTATTTCAAAACGAGGCAGTCTTATTATTTCATTGGACGCAAGTAGGTACAAGAATTAAATTAACTATTTGAAATTGTCTTATAAGTAAGTACGCCTAACGAAGTTTTCGGCCTAACGAAGTTAATCGAGATCAATGCCCTGTGATAGATTTCACGTGTAATTAATAACCGATGGCAAGTAACGGACAGCCCCAGGTCAATCACACGTGTTACACTCCGATGCTCCAATGAATACCAATCAGTACGCAAATTACAGCTAATCCTTTCCATGGGGCTGTGGCGCCGCTGGACTCTGTCAACCGTTCATTTGTACTAGCGATGGTCGACCTGGTTTTGCTTGCTTAGATCAGAATATTCTATACAGCTGCCATTATACATATTGACTAATAAGTTCTAGAAAAGAAAGAAAGAAGAAGAATGTGTATATACACAGCTATGGTGTGAGGAACATACCACAACCCAGAACAGAAGTGTAAAATGTCTGTGTGCGTGTTGCGTGTGTATGAGAAAAGCGAACATAAGGAAAACTTGTTTAGTTTTATCAAGTCATTTAGTTGTGTTATTGAAGGCTACCAAGTGTAATCTTAATACCTGGTAATATGATCTTTTGCGTTGATATTGAACGTTGGTGTGCATCCCTTAGTCAATACGAGCGGCGAACGAAATAAGCCCTCTAGATTAACTCAGGCCACACATCACACAAGTGATTTTTGACATAGTCAATGTCGCTACGCTACTATGCCGCTACTATTATGAGCTCGATGCGACGCGATGCATCGAGTACATGTGCACGAAACTATGTATGGCGGAAACATTCAAGCGACTCGACTGGTGTTATAACTTATAAGATAACAAGTCGCGTGCGAGACGACGCTACGATGAGACGTGTGAGCGAAAGTCCTAGATTGTAAAGTATCTTAGCAAAGAACTTCTTCGGGGTGAGGACTATCATAGTTAAAATTTTCATTCAAATCGACGAGTGATTTAAGATACATTTTTAAAAGAATAACACCGGCTATATTGAATTTGCCTATTATTTAAAATTATCCTGTCCTTTACATACATATTATGATACTTCATACTATTCCTGTTTAATTTAGTTTGGTTACACAAGATTTATTTAAAACAAGTGATCGTAAGTCACATTAACCTCTACCGTTCCAACACAAACAAATAGTTCTCACGCGATTTCCCAACACAAATGGTGCATGATACCTTGCACACCGCACACTATAAATTCCCTAAAAGGTAACAAAATACACGCTCTAACATATAGCGTGTCGATAAGGCCTTTAGCTCAATAATGCGGGGTGTGCGCATAGCGACTAGCTAGCGGATGGGCATACGAGTCAAAGAAATTGGCGGAACACCTCACCCAATCAGCAGTGCAGAATCCAGCGCGTGGCATCATCAACAACTGCAGCAAGCTCGTAAAAAGAAAGAAGTGTATGGAATACTACACTCTCTCCGCAGTAGCCTGCCAGCCACAAAATTTCAAGCTTCACATGATTAGTGTGATCGATACATTCCTTCATAGGTGTTACAACTCGCATGAACAGACGCACAACGCGACGGAACACTACCTTTAGGACTAACTGCGGGATGTCAATAACGTAAACTCCATAGGCATGAGTTCTTTTTTTTAAATAGGTGTATGTAAGCTGCATATATATCGGCAAGTGTCTATCACGGCGGAGGTGCGCGCTTGATATCGATGTATATCTCGAATTACTGACGCGTATGTTTGCAGCATAATCATTCAATAAAAACTTCGTAGATCGTTTTCCCACTGTCTTCGACTCACTCGTACCATTGTTGACAATTCAAGCCGTATCACGAATTGAAGGGGTGATAATCTCATACTAAGTATAGTACATTGGTATCTACATGATATTGTGTTCTTTAGAAGTAAGTAGGTATACCATTCGGATTGCGAAATATCTCGCAACATGGAACCCAACATTAGATTTTATGATCCGATTCGTTCTGGCATTGAAATTGTGTACTTTATGTTTAGTGTTCAAACCAATATTGGGTGTACGAAATCTAGATGTCTAATAAAGTATTATCTGTACCAGATTCAATTTGAAACTTACCTAACATGTTGCCTAAATCGCCGCGCTGCATTTAGGATAATATTCCGTAAAATATGTATGTAGAACGTTTGTAATTATCTCAGTTCCAATGCTATTCCATTTAAATAATATATGATATTAATGGGTGATTGATATAGGTTCCATTAGCAACGATTTACGGGGTTGTACCTAATATGCAGTTTAGTTTGGTAGGTGTCGAATGAGGCAGTTGGCATCATTCTTGCAAAGCTTAGGAATCAGGACGTTGTATTTTATTATTCATTTGGTATTTACCTGTTGTAAAATTTGCAAATAAGAGATATAAAAAATATATGCGTACTAAAATTATAGAAGTACCCATTAAAGTTGTTTCTTATACAGTTTCCATTGCAGCATATCAAATAGGAATGAACTTTAAAGTAATGGCTAACTAGATAATAATAGGGTCTTCAGAAGATTAGCGGCAACATAATAACCGGCAAATACTACACTACAGGTAATTTTTAACTTTGTTATTTTAATTAGGTATCTTGCAATTAAAATGTCCTGTTCAATATCAATAGTTACAAAAAACCATTTAAACTTAAAATATCACAAAACGGTAAACGGACATATTTTTTTTCCAGCGGTATAAGCGCTAGATGAACCACACTACATCTACTATACCTACAAGGAAAGCAATTAGGCAACCTAAAACAATTGCAGGCCCACAGGCAGTCCACCCAAATGTTCTACCCTACTAAAATTGGCAGCGTCACCAATATGCTGGCAGCATTGCCCCGTTGGATCAGAATGCCTATTAGTTGAACCAAATAAATGCCAGCATGTTGATCACGCGTGGCATCAACCAAACGTATATGAATACATGATTATACATATACTCTATTATGTTAGATTTTACATACACAATTTACTTTCTTGCAATTGTAAGAGTTTAATCAGATCTGTACTGTACTGTATCAGCCGAATCGTCCACTGCTGAACACAGCCTCCTCTATTAAAGGGGTATTTGCCATAATCCCCACGCTTGGCATGCGCTTGGGGATCGCAGAGTAAGATGGCAGTTCTTTAGAAGGCGCTGCTGCCCACCTTCCAGTATTTTTCCCTTAGTCGCCTCTTACGACACCCACGGAATGATATGGGGAGGTGCAATTCTAACCCGGCATCCCACGGGGTAATCATATCACCTATATTTAAATCGTATTACCCATCTTTAATATTTATCCGAAAATATTAAATGTAATTCAAACCTAAAAAGCTGGTATATAAGTACTAAAAATAGTTATAAAGGTTACACGATGTCAAAACCAGCAAAGCTATGGAATGCCTCACACTATGGTCTTAGGAGCTGATTACATGGGACGAATCGAACTTTACGCGCAAAACAGAGGAGCATTGTATTGTGAAGATAATGGAAGCACATTACGAAATGGCTGTGCATAGATCAAGGACTAATATAAGTTCGGCAGGTTTGATGTTACAATACAATGCGTACGATTATTAGATAAATTGTTGGCTTTGTTCGTGTCTTGAATATTGATGTTGGAATTTGAATTTGTCAGGTACTTCGTAGAATGCGTACAAAGAGACCAAAACAGTAGATTTTTATTGAAGGAGGTACTTTGGCATAGATATTTTGAAGCAGTGGTGGCCAAGTTGCAATGGCTATGGTCTGCTACGGTGCAGATCCATGATTTGAATCCCGCCGCGGGATTGAGCTTCACCGCATGGTGGAAGTAGCATTAAGTGAATACCCGTCTGACTAGCTACCACCCATCCTTAATTAGAAAATCTAGTACCTAACAATGTGTTCCGGTAGCTGTCCTTGAGAAACAGGTTAGACACCATCGACCACATCATAACTTACCAGCAGGTGAGATTGTGGTCAGCCAACCTTGGATTTAAAATTTTCGTTATATTGCGTACCTATTAATAACGATATCTAACATTGTAATATTTTACCGAATCTTAGGGAAATTATTTTTGAAAGACTTAAAAAAAGGAGGAGGTACTCAATTTGACTGTATTTTTTTTGTTTGTTATTTCAGAACTTTTTCCTAGGAGAACCGATTTTGATGATTCTTTTTTAATTTAAAACCTGTGCTTCTCTTGTAATCACATTTAAATTTTATCAACATCGGTCCAGCTGTTTTTGAGTTACACTCCAATAACTAAAAAGTGTTTCCATATCTTGATGATATTTATAGTCAGTGACAGGAAATGACAATCAGTCCCGTAAGTAGCAAGGGCCACTAAAAACTTTTTTTTACCTAGTAATGGAACCGACTTCAACACTCAAAAGTGTGAAATAACTTTTCGAAGTCGGAACTTACTTTATAGCTATTTATTACAATACAATGACAAATATACTTCCCGACTTAGGAATATGAGTATTGCAGGTAACATATTCTCTGTCGAATGTCGTAAAAGGCGATTAAAGGGGTTGAAAAATTCCTTTTCAAATAACACACTCATTGACACACTACATATAGATAATTTATAATTTGTGCTTAAGGTTAATAAATATATTAAGTATAGAAATTTTTAATCATTTCCCTTTATCTCTGAAACCACTGAGCCTAATATTTTGAATGTAAGTAATCTACTTTACCTGACCGAGGATTTTTTCTTGTCAGACGTCCTAAATTCTTATCTGCAGCCGCTTTTGTTTTCTAAATTTAACTTTCTAAAATATCAATAAAAAGATTACGCTTTATTTACCTAATTAAATATACAAGTGACTATTGTTATTTTATCGAATAAACTCTAAGAATAGGGAGTTATTGTACAGAACCACCATGCTATCTTTTCAATCAACACAATCGTCTAGTTCTATAACAATGGCGAGGATAAGAAGCTTTCGAAGCGGCTTTCTTTACATGCATGTATATAGGTACCCACACGTGTGACTCTACTACACAGGTTGTTATCACCAGGAAGTTATGTAGAGATGTCTAAAGTATCCGCTCGCCATCTGTTGCAGTACCTAACGGAACATCAGATCTTGAAGACAGGCCCGTTGCACAATACAATTCAAACCGTGTTACTCATTCACTCTCGTTGTACCCGCATATTACTGTGCTGCGCCGCGCCGCGCGCCGCCTCGCGTCTCGTTAGTATCTAACCAACCTATTGTCGTACTAGTCGCGCACGCGCTTTACTGAGAACTTTCCCGCGCAAACTTCGCAAAAAGCGCGGGAACACGACATAACAATAATGGCCGACATAACGCTACGAATGTTATCTCTCATAAGATATGTGAGTTAGTTTGCAACACCGCAAAATGTTCTCATTAGGTACTTAAGGCCTCGTCACAATGCAGTAGAATAGCTATGGCGTAGGTTTATGGTTGGTATGTTTCCCTTATAGCGATAGATAAAACAGGCCAATATATTACACTACGACAATATATTGAGTACTTAGGTACCTACTACACGTAAGATACGAATTTATTCTACTCAAATAATGTAAATGTAGTCTTTGCTAACATTCCTTGAGGAACACACTTTCATTTCTATTATGCATAAGTACTTCCCTATCTATGTATAACATAAAAATATCGAATCTAAAATGGCGCCGAAAATCATCTCACTTGCACATTATTGACAGCAATAGTGATGTGTAATATATTCGTTTATTTATTAAATTGGTTGATTCCTACTTACTTGCAAAAAAATACTCGAGTATTGATCAAACTGGTCTATCAGACTAGTAGAAGTACCTCCCCTACCCTTTACAAGTATACATACACTACAATGTTAATAAGTAAGTACGTAGGTCCTACTTTTTACTTAAATTTATAGACTTGATCATCGAGAAGTACTTAAGTACTTCAATTCAATTCAAAGGCACCTATACGAAAATAAAAAACTGACAAAGTGCGGGCTTTGCCTCGCTTCCAGATTCCTACTAGTTTAGTTAATTTAGTTCTCATATATATACCTAGAACCTCCCTGAAAAATAATTTAATATCTTGTTAAATATTCGTTTTTAGGTCAACATTCTACACAACATAGGTAGGTATTTAAACAGTTCAGAAGGCCGGACGGTAAGAAAGACAGTGGAGTCTCAATAATATGGCTCCAATTAACCTCTTGGTACGGAACCTAAAATAAGTAAGTAATTATCAGGCAATAAGAAACTTATTGCTGAAATACTTAGCTCGGTAACAAAATTACTGTGTCATTCATTACTATCTAATGGATCAATTTCTGTTTAATCACGACATATTTACCGACTAAAGTATTCGCGTGTTTTAAAGCAGAAAAATCAACATCCACTAACAAACAAACAAATCGCATCCGTAATGAATACTTTATACGCGTTCAATGAAGTATTCCGATGTTGCAGTTAGCATTTTGTGCTCGATGCAAACAGTAAAGCCTAATCATTATGGTATGATCGCATCTGGTCGTGGACCTTACGTGATGACTTTGAAGTGAATACAAACATCATTGCAGAATGGTTACGAAAATGGATGCAGATTCGAAAGCTCAGGTTTAGACTATTTCAAAATGGTGAACGGTAATTACGTGCTATACGGAGACAGGCCATCCTCCGAGTCGGAGATAGTCGATGACCATGTCCAAACTCGCACCGCCGAACGCAAGAACAAAAGAAAATCTAGCAGGAACGCCAATGAGCTTCAACGCACCCTCAACATGGCGCAACTGGACAACGAAACCGACTCCGTTAAATATGAGAAAAAAATAAAAGAACCAAGGCTTCTACGCTATGTGCCAACGACAGATGTTGAAGAACATTTTGTGAGTGAAAAGTTTGAAACGTACGATCTGAAGCCGACGGAAGAACGTCCTAGAAGATATGCTTTCCAAAAAAAGCCAAGAAATCCCACAGATGGATCTATAAACTATGCATACTCCAGATCCAGTAGCAGTTGCAGTTCACCTAATGGCAACTTACCGACAATTTCCGAACATGGAGAGCAGTATGGCACTTATAGAGTTCAGGATTTACCGAGTCCAAAAGAAGGCGAAATCATTAATGGGTATGAACACAAACTGGATAAATACTTCTACAAACCAAAACAAACTAAGAAATTCGCTTCTAAAGTGAACTATCAAGTAAGTAGACATTTTATTTCCGTAAAATATACACTACTGCTAGGTTTTAGAACATCAAATCCTTTAAAGCCTATTGATTATTGTTGAATCCGAAGGCGGAATCTCGAGTAACGTAATAAGGCTATATTTAAACTCAAAAGAAGTCGTAATAACTATAACTTAATAAAACAATTTTGACAGTTTGGAAATAATGTTAAAATTATAAAAAGAATAAATAATATTTGTCTTTGCTTTGATAAATTGGATAAGATTATACAATGAACATCGTTATGTAAGATACATCTCGCTCCATAAAAGATCGATGGTTATCGTGTTCTTTGATCACGAAACGAAAATAAAAGTTATGGTTTGGTGTGTTGGAAGGTAAGAACAAAATTTACTGCCGTGAGATACGACATTTCACTGAACATAACATCCAATAAAGGTAATAAATTACCGAAACGATAGCTCAATTCCGTAGCTCGTATATTTTAAAAATGTTGTTTGATTGCTTAAAGGGTGTATTAAAGCGTGTGTGTGAGATTTTACAGAAAAGAAACTGACTTCTACCCATTCTAATGACCTTACCTGGTAACCTCTGGACCTTTCTATTAAAAAATCATTAATATCCTTTCAACCTGTTCTATATTGAAGCAATGATAGTGGAGCGGTTGGAACTATTGAATGCCGTGCCGCAGGATCGTGGTTCGATCCCCACCTTGAACTTTACTGCCTAGCGGAAGGGCATTTTACGAATGCAAGCTACCACCCGTACAGTAGAAAATCTTTCGCCAATCACCTACCCTGGTTTTGAGCTGTTGCGCCTGTTGTAACATTGATAATGTATGCACGTCGTCACCCTGGTATACATTTTCTAAATCTTATATAGCCAACTATGGTCTGCAATTTGTAGTCGATGCCTGTTGATTTTTTATGAATCTTATATAATTATACTACGAATGATTTCTTATTCCCCATCGGTATTCGGTTATTCAAGCAATGTGGATTGCCCATTGCCACTTCAACATGGAATAAAATTCGTTTCTTCGGCGAAATAAATTTATTGACTCTGAGCTTGTCCATAAATCATGCAAAGTTAAGGACCATGTCTCATTGCCATAAAGGCATCACTAGCAACACAAACTTGGTGAAGATTTGGCTGTGCGGGATGTTAGACGACGAGAAGTCGCGTAATATCCCGAACGCTACCCATCCAAGTTGGATTTTGAAATGAGGAATTTAGATGAGGTTTTAACTGATACAATTATTGTACACAAAAATATTTATTTAAATATACACTCATGCTGTATATTATGAGTATGTATAGAAGTGCACCTAATGCGCAACGATTTCCTTATTAATACGTCAACGCACCAGAAATATGGCAAGTTTTAGAAATTATCTTTCCTAACTCGTATTTCACCTCATCTAATTGGAAATATATGAAACAGTCCTGGTTCTTAAGCCGGGAGCTGTACGGCTTAACCAAAACATACTTTCTAATTACATGTTATTAAACAGGTACAAGATAGTATAAATTGACCTGATAGTGATACCAGTAACAGAATCTAGGACATACGTGTACTATATAGACTGATTTACTAAGGGTGTAGTATAAACGATTCCGGGTTGAAGTAATATCATGTATCGGCCCGTACCTGTGTTTAAATCGCTTTAATAGTCGTAATTATTGCAATTTACTTGATAATGTAACTTGAATTTACTTAGGTATTCTGTAATATTACATCGTTTTTTTCCAGTCCTTAATAAGTTGGCATCGTCAGGACTACTACGTCCTAGTTATGTATGAAATTCTATTGTTATCATTATCGCCGATGCCAATGGGTTAATAGCCATTTACATAGTTCCTGATCTTGTTCGAAAATATTTGAGAGGTTTTGTTTTGCTGTCGTTAGTGCGGTATAAGCGGTTCGTTTAAGCAATACAATAATGAGCAGCAAGCATCTTCTCTCGTCTTCGCACCTGCGTGCCACTGCTTCGCTATCATATTGTTTATATGCATTTACATAAGTAATAGAACAAATGACTTCTGTTCTTTTTATTATTTTCTATTTCTCGAAGGATTAAGATATCGACTAATCTGCTCTGAGTTATATTAATAATACAAGTTTATCAGTCTGTATGGTGGTTTTTCAGTGAATAGTAATTAAGAATATAAGCTCGAGGATATATCTACATTTTATTGATGCATCAGAGATTATATAACAGCCATTTATAATTGCTGAGCGCATGTTGTACCAATCAATGAGCTTATTTACGATGCTATAAACTCAGCAAAACTTAATTTTCATGGTAATTCCCATAAAATGCCTGCTTTAATGGGTTTATGATTAAGGATTTTGTTAAGGTAGTACGAATTCGTTATTATTTCGAAATTGCATATATTTTAATAGCATATAAAAAGCTTTGAACGAGGTGACTTCATAAGAATGACACTACACTTTCTATATTACGAAATTATGTGAACATACTTCATAAAGATTAACTGACTCTTCAAAAAAGGACGAGGTTCTCAAGTCAACGCGTATATATAATAATATCATACTGATAATCGCTTTGCTGTGACTCACTGCAGGAATAGTAAAAGAGAGATGAATAAACGTCCACCTTCAAAGCCAAAAAATCTTGCCCAAAAATTCCAGCAAGTCCACGTCGCGACCCCCTTGTAAACTACTGGTTATTTTGGTATGAAGTGTCCGGACTTTCGCTAGCTACGATTATCACCAAATCTGAACATAATTGTTGAGGCAGTTTAGAACCATGAACTTTGATACAGGGATACACAAGGGTATTAATTGTATTACATAGCTAATAAATAGACATATAATACAAAATATATAATAATATAGCAGATGGTTATAGACGTTAGGAACATTTTTTAATACCTACTTGGTTTATCTACTCTATCCTGTTAGTATTAGAAACAAAAACGTAGAGTGAATATGAACTAAACATAAAGAAAAATGAGAACACGCTAAGCGCTCAAACATTCCAATGAAAGTAGGTAGGCCCATTATACTTGTAATGTGGCTGTATATATTTAAACAGCTCCATTAAATTAGAATCCAATTATCGATTATCGAGTTGAAATATCTCCGACAAAACTGAATCGATTCTTATGATAATGATCAGTATCATCGCTCTTACTGGATAAATATGTGTTTATATGATACAGGTTTTTGTGCATTTGATAATATATGTTCATATGCTTTTTATGTTAAGGTAGAAGACCGTTATTACACCAGCTCTTTTGACTTCCTACCTGCAGGTGCAGTTCACTAATTCGTGCACGTCGGTCCCGGTTGGTGTGGTCTTAGGATGGCAGTCGTTACAGCATGGTGGTAGGGCATTTTGTGAATGCCCGCCTGGCTAGCTACCACCCTCTAGTTGAAAATCTGTCGCCAAGCACTTAACGGTGTATTCCGGTGCTGTCCTTGAGAGTCAGTATTTCAGGGTTACCCTGAATAACATCTTCGTTAAAATCTAGCCTATGAGGTTTTTTTTATTATATTATGACGGAACGTATATTGTTGAGTCTCATGTGCCTGTAATTTTACTGGCTCTCAAGGACTGCTGTCGGAACACACTGTTAGGTTCTTGGCGACAGATTTTCTACTCGGGTGTGTAAAAAAAGCATCCAGGGGCCATAAGTTCACTAATTTGTGCATAAAAATCACCCAGGCGATTTAGCGGTTAGGTGAATTAAGTGCACCTACCCCTACTTTATGTTCTCTTATTTTAACTACATCGAGATCGAGTCTCCAAACCTATCCATGGACTCAAACGTAGAATTTGTTTTCTATGACTTATTTTTTTGTAATTAATGGGTTATTCTTTGCTTTAACACCATCTCACCTGTATAATGTATATATAATACCATAGAATTACTCAACAACAGCAGTCGGAACACACCGTTAGGTGCTTGGCGACAGGTTTTCTACTTGAGGGTATAGCAGGCCAGGCGTGCATTTTCAAAATACCTTAACATCATGCGGTGAAATGTAAGACCGCGGAGGGATTTAAAGTTAAAATCAATAGTTTAATTTAGGCGTGAGGCGTGCAGAGATACTAATAACAAGAAAAACGGTCAAGAAATTTAGGGTCATTGTTTTCAAATATATTTTTAATTTTTTAACATGTCTATTTACAGTATTAATTATTTACATTACAAGGTGATTAAAGACACGCTTGGCAGTGGTACAATGTTTAATGTATCATTTGTCTTCTAACTCAAAATAATCACCGATTATATTAAGGTTTTTAAATTAACGTATGTATTTAGATCTCTACCACTATATCTTTCTTTGCTATTGGCGGACACATCCACGGGCAGCTTAACAGAATATGCTACATATCTGATTAAGTTGGTATATTTATGTACTAATAAGTACAATTACATACTTGTCATTATGACTATCCCCGAAGGAGTACGTGGACGACATTTCGCTATATAAGGTGCCGTCCACTTATTAGGGGCCAAAGACGAGGGCGAATATTTAAGACGAGTCTAAAATAGGTTTCATGATTGAGTTATACATTCGGATTTTTACTTCAATTGCGAGGAAATAAAACTAAATAACATAAAATAAAAAACAAATTGAATCTGATATTTTGCGTATCATCGTTTCGACAAAATTTGTATCTGGTTCTTTAATAATACCCCTGATATATGTGTATTACAAAGACTATGTGAAATATATGAATAATTGAACCTCTTTGTACCATTTAAAATAAAATAATATATAATCATTTTTATGCACATATATAAGATGGCTTTTATGCACTAGATCGCCTACACTGGGCATTAAATAAATTTAATTTTAGCTATGACTCACTGACTACTATTTACGATTGCTCAATTGGCAGAACGTGTCCTGGCTTTATGGACTGATGGTCGCGGGTTCCAAATTTGTCCTGTCGTAGTAATTTTGTAAAACTATTTGAAAAAAATATTTGTTAGCAAAACCTATTCGACTCGGTTATTGAGCCCAATAAGAGCTCGAGACTCCAAAACGATGCTTTGTGCCACTGGACTGACTTCAACGACTAATAATAGCAGCATAAAGCAATAAACCCATTTTATTAAAGCATTATGCCATCATAACATAACTACTGCAGCAAGAAAGTATTTAATTGACCACAAAACCTTTAAGTTTTACGATTGTAAATCAATGGTTTTATTACGTTCTATAAATTAAAACATAAGATTGGTACAGCTTTAGCTTTCATCCATTTATAAAAAGCATCACGTAAGAAGATGAAGTTAAACGAATGATACTATTATATGCATTGTCTACCATTCCGAATTTACAATTCAAACTATCAATTTTAAATAAAGTATATTGTACAATAGGAATATTTTTGAAGAAATGAATCTAACTGAGCGTTAAGTTTAGGATATGTTAGTTTTTGTTACGCTGCATTTATCAATGTGATAACTACAGTAGAATACGTATGTAATAATGACACCTTACTTATTCATAGCAGACTTGTAAACCTTTTGATTAAAATGGTGTTAAATATTTTTTATAGGCTTGCCTTTGATCACTATCTCACCTGATAGTAAGTTTTAAATGCGGTCAAAGATGTTGTTTAGGCTACCAAATGGTTACTGGCTCTCAAGGACAGCTGCCGAAACACACAGTTAGGTGCTTGGCGACAAATTTTCTGCTTGAGAGGTAGCTAGCCGGGCGTGAATTCGCAAAATGCCCTAACACCATATACATTTGTTTATGGTGTTAGGGCATTTTATACTTCACCAGATGATATACGTCTGTCTTGGTCAGTAGTACCGCTTTATCAGATAAGCAGTATTGTGCAATCTACACTGTGATTGATTAGGTACCTACGTACTATGATGGGCACTGTAGCGAGTAAATTTACTGTTCCAACGAAACGATGCAGTAACACTATAGCTGTAATGGGTTTCGTCCCAACAGGCGCGCGACAGTCAGTCTGCGCATATCGCAAAAGAAAACTTACAAAACGTTTGTTTTCTTTGAATTTTTCTCGTAGCGAAGTTTACTTAGCTGTTCTCAACCGATCAGCAAAGTTAAGCAACGTCGCGCGCGGTCATGAGTTGGATGGGTGACCGCTAGTGACATTACTACTGAGCGTTTCCGTGCTTCGGAGGGCACGTTAAGCCGTCGGTCCCGGTTGTCGTCTTAGGATGGCAGTCGTTATAGCATGGTGGTAGGGCATTTTGCGAATGTCCGCCTGGCTAGCTACCACCCTCAAGTAGAAAATCTGTCGCCAAGCACCTAACGGTGTGTTCCGGCAGCTGTCCTTGAGAGCCAGTACTTCTAGGTTAGCCTGAACAACATCTTCGACCACATCGTCACTTACCATCAGGTGAGATAGTGGTCAAAGGCTACCTATCAGGCATAAAAAAAAAAAAAAAGAATTTAGAGGGAGGATATATTATGAGATTTTTTAATGGTATTTTTGCATACTGAACTAGTATATTAAAATTTTGTTAAAATGGTTATATTATTACTAGTAGAAACGAACCCGCGACTCCAGGTCTCCGGTACTTTGCGTGGAGTCGCGCCATCGACTCCGCTCGTAGACTATTCAAATTCAAATTCAAATTATTTATTTGGAACTTAAGCGATAGCATACATTGAATGAAACACGATGGTAACCGCGAAAGTTTTTGAGAAAAACTGTGTTGCAGGTACCAACGCCCTCCTCCTTAAAAACTACGGTACATTTAGTTCCTCAGGCTTATCATATGTACAGAAAAAGTAAAATGAAATATGATTAAAAGTTAATATTAAAACAATTATATAAAATCTATTAAAGTAATTATGTCTCTCTTTGAGTGTATATGCTTGCAAGTATGTGTGTGTGTATGAGTGTGAAGATGTGTACGTATGGTACTTATTTATTTCTTTTGTTGTCAAGTAGTAGTAGTTAGGTTGACTATTACGAGTATATTCTATCTAACAGAATTTTGGTATTATACATGTCGATTGTCTAGATAACACTACGAATAAATATATTTATTACAAGAGATACCAAAACTATAGGACTAAAACAATTCTGTAGAATCCAAATTTCCGTGTAAAAATGGATAAACAGATAAACTTAATTATATCTCCTGTTCATACAAAGTCATGTTAATTATTTATGAAGAAATGATAAAACATAATATACCTATTCATATATATTACGCGATGACGTAAAAACCATTATGTACAAAATATTACATTCATAATGACACTAAAAGGTAACTTGATTACATTGATGTTATTTGAGATGCTATTTAGGGGCATAGTTTATTTCTTTGACGCGTGATTTAAATGCAAACGTGAGTGTATGAATATTAATGCTTTGTATGAACGCGATATAAATACAAGATAAACGACAATAAATTAAGTTATTAATGCCTCTTTAATAACTTGTTCGTATTGTGAATTGTTAAATTCATATTGTAGTTACGCAGCAAGAAGCAAAAAGTACCCACCTATAGTCCGGTTTTTAATTCGAGATCAAAAATGTAAACAAAGAAATGTCAATATATGTCATTGTCAAACTGATAGGTCAAGGTGCTCAATAGTTTTTCTTCAAAAATATTCTCACAAGTGTGGCTATTAAAAACAAAAAAATCTTACACAAATTTTTTCAGGCTTGAATATATGCGTAAATATGTACGCGCATATAAAAGTGTTTTATTGTTTCATAATGATGCAATAAATTATAGCATTAAATATATTTTTTACATTAAATGCATGGAGCATTTTCCCAAAATTAGAAAAATTACCAAGTACTTATAATTTTTTTGCACGGTTAACACCTTTGTTTACATTTTTGATCTCGAATTAAAAACCAGAGTATAGTTATGTTTTTTATCTGTCTCATAACAATTGAATATCAGTTAAGTAAGATACATCTATTCAGGTAATAAGGTAGCATGTTAATTATCCAAAGTATTCAACGGGGAAATGGTGCCAGCATGCTGGGCCCGCTGCCAAATTGTAGTGGGCTGGAGCATTTGGACTGACTGTGAGTCTGCAATGACTTGTAGATTGTCTAAATGCTTTTATTGTAATAGCTGTAGTGTTGTATGTATATAGTGCGTAGTATTTTTTTAATAAAGGCATACTACCGGTAAAAAAAGTATCCAAACAATTGGTACCAACAGCTGGAACATATTCGCTTGATTTCTAGGTCTCCTATCCTTGATACGAAACTTGAACGTTGCTTGCGTTGAATCGTAGGGCAAGAAAGTTGCCACAAGAGCCCGTGCAAGTTTCATGCAGTTTAGCCGAGTAACACATTACCGAGCGCGAGCTATCACGAGGTCAGTAATTTAAACTAATATTATTTTCTATTGTCTCCAGGGTTCGCATCCAGATAGCCTGTACCGAGTGGCACCAAACAACGGAACGGGCGTAGACAAGATGGCGAAGGTGCTGCGAATTATGAGGTGGCCGATGGCTCTGGTCTTTGTATGCATCGCCCTATCTGTTTTCATCTACTTCCTTATGCCTGGTAAGTTCTGATTTTAAAATATTTGATGGGTTCTGTAAATTAGTAATTTTATTATCGGTAGGTAACTATTACAAAGGTATTAAATCCGATTGTTCTTATTGGACTGGACTTAATTAAACGAATACAGTCATGTCATTTGAACTATTCGGTAGAAGTAGGTGGGCACAAAAACTCTTGTAAGACGGTCACCGGGGTCATAGGTTGAGATCGCACGTAACCGGAGATGTGATGTGACCCACAAAATAACGGACTATTACAAAATATTGGCTTTTAACTGGTTCAGTAAATGGTTTCATTGATGCATAACTTTACTTATGACGTCTGGCATATTGTCAAACAAATTATTTTATGAAGTTCCCTTTCTCAGATTTACAATGCTTATCTGCGTATGGGTATAACTATACAATACTGATTAAATGTGTATTTTCGTCCGCTGACACCAATTTTAATGAACTCGCGAAGGTAAAATACATATCGTTCGTAATAAAAATGTAATAAAAAGGACGTGAGCAAGACCCAAAAAGGTATCAATTAAGCTCAGATTTGCATAACGAAAGCTCGCGATTTTAACTCCTGCATTGAACTCCGCTTCAAAACGGAAGCTGAAAAGCTCATAAAATAACTTTCAAAGCAATTATGCTCCTTTTTGTCTGCAAATTTTGCTTTGATAAGAGCTTGGGACCTTTCGGAAAGTTTTTGATATCTTCATAAATATTCAGCCGCTTTCACATGTCACACGCAAAGGGATTTTAACACAATATATTAAATGGCCGAATAAAATCGGACACAGCAATATGATTTCGTTGCGTGGGGCTCTGACACGGCATATGTTGCCGGATGTGCGCTCGTATTTCCTTTTGTTGCTCTCAATTGTTTTTTTTTATATTCACGGGATTGGTAAAATCGAAAGTTGACCTCCAAAAACGTCTGTTTACTTACCTTTTGTATGCATCTGCGCTCGAAAAGAACTCTTCTACATACATTTTTGGCGATTTTAGAAATCGGTGAACGCCCAATTCTGTTCATACAGCTGATTGGATCATCATAAGTTTCGTCTTCGTTTACACCAAATAAAACAATTTTGTTTTACATATATAGTGTGTAGGCATGAACTGGCCATGTTCTGCGTAGGTAGAAATATTACAAACACAAGTATATTTATACTCAAAACACCCCTTTAGCGTTTTGACTTCACGACGCGACGGGTTATCAGAAAATTTTGGCGGAATTTACAATAGTTTCCTTTTATATTTGTTTTTATTCAGTAGCATCACTAGCAGCATCATCACAACAGCATCACGTTATACATAACATTTTGATCAATAGTTAAAGGTTTTTTATAGTTAGCTGTTGACTTTTTTTATGCCTGATAGCCTTTGACCACTATCTCACCTGATGGTAAGTGATGATGTGGTCGACGATGTTGTGACTAACCTAGAATGACTGGCTCTCAAGGACAGCTCCCGGAACACAACGTTAGGTGTTTGGCGACAGATTTATTTTCTACTTGATGGTGGTATAGGTAGCTAGGCGGGCATTCGCCAATTGCAATATCGACGGAAACCAAAAAGTCAAACAAAAACCAAATGTTTGTCATTCAGTGGTGTAAGGGGTGGCATCTTAATATAAATAATTTTGTGTATACTTAAATAAAGTTTTACAGTGTAGGTAATACATATAAAACTATATTAATACACAAAGAATCAAATTTGTATATAAATGGAAATAAATAAATTCTATCGAAGTATCTAATATAGTACATGTACCTATTTTGCATTTTTGTATTACGACGAGCATATAAAAACAACTCTTTGGTGGAGTGGTGAAAGCGTCATTATGGAATTTACAGCTCCTAGGTCTGGCTTTTTCTGAAATTAATCTCAATTTCAGTTGAGTAGCAGTCCGCAGTCTGGAAGTGTGCTTGATTACTCGCCCCCTATTTCTTCGTATATTTGATCAGCGAGCATTTGACATCAGTCTCACCTAATAGAGTTTAGACCTTATAGAGCGACGACGCAGTCTACGGCGAAACATGCTGGCCTAGTAGATACCTGTTCACTCTATACTTGAAGACACCCAGATTATATCTACCGGGAAATAGAGATGCTGGTAGTTCGCTAGAAGTTTCATACATCAGCCGTAGGTACGCATAATGAAGCTGAGTTTAAAGCGTTTCCTTCCTATTTTCCGAATATTTACCATGTATGGATGCCGTGTTCCTGTGCGTCTTGTTGTTCAATAATAGAAAGGAGATGGCAAATAAGGTCGTGCAGATCGGTCGCACATTCTCCGAAGTAAAGCCTTAAAAACACCGATAAGCCGGCAACTTTCCATCATGTTCTAGGCTTTGGTGTCTGGCCCCCAGTTACCAATGAGTTTCTTAGCTCGATTATCTAAGGCTTCAAGATGGTATTTAACCATACCATCCCAGTGATTGCTGCAGTATTCCAGGGACTTGAGCTTGGGTTCAATTACATTTTAGAAGTTGTCCACATGTGAAATACCACCGGAACGGACCGCTTTTTAGCACTCCCAGCTTTTTAGCAGTTAATTTAGTCTAGCCGTTATACAAATATAATAACCTAGAATTGTATATGAGTGCAAGAGTTTGTGTTGGTCTGTTATCGGAACAGGCGCACTTCGGAGGACAGGGTGAATGAGAAATATAGGACCACAAATATCTGTCGAAATGTGGCTGATGATTAGACACAGACTATATCCCTTCAGGGGCATAAAGACGTGATGATATGATAAGTATACAGAAGTTTAAAACATTGCAAGTAATTAATGATTCAATAGGTTTTTTTTATTGTACAATTTAAATGCGCGTTATTGTTGTGTTGAGTAGAGAAATGCAGAATATCCATTTGACCTTGCCTGACCTCGCTTTCTCCCTCTTATCAGACTTTTTAATTAACACGTGTCGTGAGCAGTTTATTGTGAAGTCATGTTTTGCAACAATGTTTTCACATTTTGTTGTTGATACCTACTAATTGTATTTGTCATAGTAGTCGATAGGTTCTTTGGTGAAATACTTAGCAATAAGTAGATATATACTATACCGTATAATATAATAGCTGTATTAGCCGGATGGACCACTACTGAACACAGCCTTCCATATTTAGGGAATATTTGCCATAATCCCCACGCTTGGCAGGCGTCTTGGGGATCGCAGTGTAAGGAGCTGCTACCCTCCTTCCAATATTTTTTCCCTTAGTCGCCTCTTACGACACCCACGGGATGATAGGGGGTATTATATGAGAGTTCGCATGTACCTAATAGATTAGAAGAGTAGTTCTATTATACGGGAAGTGCACGGAACTTGTAATATGTTCGTTACTCCATTACTTCGAGAAAGTAACCCGAAGAGACGCCATTCTTTTAGCTTTGTAAGAAACAAATTTCCGCCAATTTTTCTCATATCGGAACACGTTCTAATTGGCTAAGCCACCACCACGTGATTTATAGTGATGGGACGTAATGAATGTGCAAATTTAATCGATATCGATTTAGTGCATATTTAGAACATCAACGTGGTAATATATCTATAAACATCTTAAGCGTTGAGTGTGAATTCTATTTATGCTTGGCTGTAAGAAGTAGGTAAACAATGGAAACTACTGTGTAACAAAACCTAATGTTAGCAAATTACAACGTCAAATACACTTATAAACTGCTGTATTGGCAGGATTGTCCACTTCCGAACACATCCTCCACCATTTAGGGAGGGTTTGACATAATTCCCACGCTTGCCAGGCGTCTTGGGGATCGCAGTTTAACATATCAGTTCCTCGGAAAGCGCTGCTGCCCACCTTCCGGTATTTTACCTTTAGTTGCCTCTTACAACACCAATGACACCGATAGCAATGGTGGAGTACCACAGGGATCAATTTTGGGACCTTTTCTGTTTCTAACATATATTAATGATCTGCCTTACATGGTCAAAGATTTCTGTGATATTGTTTTATTCGCAGATGATACCTCTCTGATTTTTAAAGTAGACAGGAAAGACAGTGAACTGACGCATGTAAATAATGTATTATCTAAGATTTGTAAATGGTTCGCCGCTAATAATCTTCTCCTAAATTCAAAAAAGACGAAATGTTTAAAGTTTTCTTTACCAAATGTTCCTTATGTTGAACCAAACATAAAGCTTGGCCCAGATAAACTCCCTATTGACAAAGCGACAGTCTTCCTGGGAATCAAAATGGATTCCACTTTACAATGGGATCCACATATACATGATCTCTCCGGAAGACTTAGTTCTGCAGCATATGCAGTTCTTAGGATAAGACAGTTAACAGACGTAGCTACTGCTCGCCTAGTTTATTTCGCGTACTTCCACAGTATTATGTCGTATGGCGTATTGCTGTGGGGAACTGCTGCTGAGATAGAGACAATCTTTATCATACAAAAGCGTGCAATTCGAGCCATATATAAAATGGGTCCTAGGGAATCTGTGAGGGATCTTTTTAAAGAAATTGATATTTTAACTTTACCAAGTCTGTATATATTTGAAAATATTATGTATGTTCGTAAAAATTTTAGTAAATTTAAATTAAACAGTGACAATCACGATTACAATACTAGGAATAAAGATAAAATAGCGGTGCCAGGTTTTAGATTAGCAAAGACAAATAAAAGGTCCTTCTTAGGTAATTGTGTGCGGTTTTATAATAAAGTTCCTAAACATATTACAACGCTCACAGAAGGGAAATTCAAGTTGCATGTGAAAAACATATTGATTAAAAAATCCTACTACACAGTTTCTGATTACATAAACGACAAAAATGCCTGGACAATTCCGCCTCCGCCAAGCTATTGCCAGTCACCTACATAATTTAAACAAATATTGTAATAACTCTATTATTTAGTATGTATGTAACACATTGTTAAAAGATGTTTAAAAGAATGGCCCCGAGTTTCTTGCCCGTTCTTCTCGCAGTGGCTCTATACAATTTATTTGCTGAACGTGGCAGTACAATGTAGAATATTTCAATACTAAAATTTGTAATTGACCTTCATAAGAGCGTCATAGACGCCTAAATTGAATAAATGATTTTGACTTTGACTTTGACTTTGGAGTAAAATTCTAGCACGGCACCCCACGGGATACTTATCATTTAACACTTATAAATTAACATGAGTCACTCACCGTGTCTATTCTACTAAGTCTATTTTTAATGAAGTCAGCGCATTTTAGCTAAGCCACATAATGTAAGTTAGGTAATATTTTAGTTTTCACAGCTATCAATAAGAGATAATAAAATACAGAAGAAATATGGAGCAGGGATGGCTCAGTGGCATTGGCTATAGACTGCCGTGCCGGTTTGAATCTTGCCGCGGCCTTGAGCTTCAAAGCATGGTGGAAGGGCATTTTGCGAATGCCCGCCTGGTTAGCGACCACCCTCAAGTAGAAAATCTGTCGCCAAGCACCTAACGGTGTGTTCCGGCAGCAGCCCTTGAGAGCCAGTGAAATTACAGGCACATGAGACTTAACAACTATGTCTCAAGGTGACGGGCGCAGTGCAATTCCTGACTTGTGACGAAATGCATCTGTTATAGGCAGAGGTTAGTCCGCTTAACATCAGGTGGGCCTCGTGCTTGAACCGTCACAATTACATTTAAAAAAAAAAGACTAAAACAACGTAAAAAATTATAAGTTAGAATACTCATTCTAACTTATTATTTTACCAAACTCATTCTAGCTTACCAAATATTGTTTTATAAGCTTGAAGTTATATATATAGGTTATAAATAAAGTAATTACTATGATTCGCATCTCTTAAATTAAGTAAAATATTAAATGACTCCCTAAATAACCTAATCAAATATCAAACTACGACATTATTGAAAAAATTTAGATCGCTGAGTATTAAGAAAGTCGGTATTTGAAAATATTGAAAATGGTTTATTATATAAGGCTTCCTTCGAAGTGTTATATAATAAACGGTTTAGGTATAAAATAAGTATTTGGGTGTGTTTAGATATACATAAAACTCATTCAAACTAGTCAAATAAAGATCTTTTATACAATACATATAATAAATTGAATAATAATAATGGCTATATAATAAGTGTATAGGTGTAGTAGATATTTTACTAACTATGTAAGACAATACTATAAAGATAGAAATTAATAAGTTGTACGATATCTGTTTAAATTCCACTGTATCTTTTAGAAGCAGTGAGTCCAGATGACTATGAATTTCCGTGTAGAAATTCCATGGTTGGAATCAAAAATTGACCATAATAAGGGTAACATAATATCGACAATTATCTATATAAAATCGATATACACCACCATAAGCACTGTAATCACAACAGTAGGAGGAAAGATGGAATGTGTCCGATATCACACATTAGTTGCCAGATTGACCGTACCGTGAATTCCACTCTCTCCATTACAAACCAGAATGACCCTACTGAAAATATTCAGATCAAATTTAGGAGAGTATACTTACATAAATCTGATAGGTTGTACCTAATAGGTTCTTACTGAACGTGATCCAAGAATGCCAATGAGAAAAAGATAATAAGACAATCATAAAACCCCTCGTGAGGTATGGATCAAAATGTTGGATATCGAAAGAAGCGGATGAAAGAGTAATCCACATGGCGAAGTAAGGAAGCTTGTTTCGAATAACTCAAACCATAGATAAATACTATTAATTTATACATGCTCAAACGGACAAGATTAATTATTTGTATACAATATATGGAGAGAGGAACAGAGGATAGATGTTGAACAGTAATAATTATAGTGTGGTGTTGGGATGTTATGATAGTGGATTAGGGATAGAATGACTGAAGAAGAATATGAGTTTGTAAGCTGTAAGAACTGGATGACAAGTGTACAGGAAAAGAGTGGGATACAAATTCTAGTCGTGCCAACCTTCTCTCAGCAAGGGCTAAGAATAAAAAGAACTAGTATAAATTAATTGAAAAAGTAAAAAAACCGACTGCAAGTTATATATTTTTGGAATTTATCGCTTTATTGCTTTATATTATTAACGCTTTTCATTTTGATACACCACTCGATGGGTTTGGAAGAAAATAAAAATTTTATTTCACAATATGGCGTCTAAAATCCGCTTGTTTGTTTTTCTATTTATTTTTAATATACCTAGTGTCACTTGCGCTATCAAGACGAATCACTTACATCAATATTGGTTAGTATGATTATTAAAAGTTATGGTAGAATAAAGAAACTCACAAACATACATACATGAACTCTGAAAACATAACTCTCCTTTTTTGGGCAGTAGTGTACAAAAAAGACTTACTAAATTTAGAGTTCAGAGGTTAGCGGATACAGTCACTATTTTTTGTAGGTTATCATTATTATTATTTTTATGAAAAAGAAAAATATGGGTTATGCAAAGTACTTTGTAAACTATTTAACTGCTTCTTTTACAAGCAGTGATGCCCTTGCTGCTGTGTACCTTTTCCAGTTCTTGCAACTAAAATATTAAAATGCTAATCGCGATGTCTCAACCAATATGAAAGAAACCGCAGATTAGACTTAATAGCTCCCATATATGGCCAGCCACTTACCGGCATTTGCACGTACTTATGTAACACTTGTAATCACTCTAATTACGTGCGGGCGTGTAAGGTAATAGACCTAAGAGCATGCCTTAAATTGCGTTCCGTTAAGTCACGACTAAACGGAAAATTAAGTATTTGTTTATTTAAACTCATGCATATTACAATAACTGAAAGGAAAAATATTATTCACGATATTTATCCACGTACACGCAATTATTCTCCGCAGTGGTATAGGCTGGGCAGAGGCACATGGAGCACAGTAACAGACTGTAGATGCATTCTTCTGAATTTCTTTGTATAATTTGCTAACTATTAATATTTTAAAAACATGTTACGTCCTTTTTAAAGCTAAAAATAAACCAGTTCCCCTCTTTTCACCTCTAACAATTAACAATGTTCCCCTTCAACAGAAATCTAATGAGAAATATCTCGGATTGCACCTAGACTCACATTTAACTTGGAGTACACATATCGAACACATGAAAAGTAAACTTGCAGCAGTACGTGGTGCACTCCGAAACATAGCACGATGCCTTCCGCGAAAATTACGTATGACAATCTACAACGCCCTAGTTAAACCACATCTTCTATACCTAATCGAGATTTGGGGATGCGCTGCTAAAACGAGAATATGTAAATTACAAAGATTGCAGAATAAAATTATAAAAACCATTTTTAACTATGACTACCTAACACCAACAAAGAAAATTTATTCAGCAACTAAAATAATTAACATAAAACAACTATACAAATATAACACATGTTTAAATATTATACATTAAACCGGCAAAAACACTCACGTTGAGGATCGAATACGTCGACCCGGGTTTCGAGCATATCAGATGCTCATCATCAGGGCGAGTGCACAGCTGCGTCTACCCTCAAACATAAAAAATGTGCCCGCCGGGAGCTCGCAGACGCAGCTGTGCACTCGCCTTGATGATGAGCATCTGATATGCTCGAAACCCGCGAGACGTATTTGATCCTCAACGTGAGTGTTTTTGCCGGTTTAATGTATAATATTTAAATATAACACATGTATCTTTATTCGAAAAACTTTAACTAAAACTATTCATACTAACATAACGTTTACAAAACAAAAAAATGTTAACTGCCGAACTCGCCGGGCGAGCTATATCGTCATTCCAAAGCATCGAACAAATTACGGTAAGACAATGCTCACAAATGAAGGTGCCCGACTTTATAACTCGCTACCCTCAAACATAAAAAATGTTAACTCACTTCATGCCTTTAAAAATACTCTAGCCGAATACATCACAGAAGATGTATCGTTATACTTGTAAGTAAAAGAAAATAAGTTTGAAGTAAGTCTATATTATTCATTGTATTGTTGTTATGTTCAATAAGTTAATTTATTTTGATAATTAAAAATGTGATAAATAGGTACGACTAAAATTGTAAAAATTTTGTAATTATGTTATCATGTAAGTGACAAAGTGGTTGTCTTTATGATAATAAATATCTTTAAACCTAAACCTAAACCTAAGCAAACTTCGCTACGAGCGCATCAATACTCTACATAACAAAAATACAAATGCCTTAGGCCAATGCAGAGGTATCGTTAATGATTAAACTTCGTCGTCTCGACTCAATCTATCGACTACTGGCGAGCTTATCCCGACTCGAGGCAATGCTGCATGTAGGCGCATTGGGATTTACATACAAATAAAACTGAACGGCTTGAGTTACGGCGATGTTGATAATTACGGTGTCGGGTGGACCAAGCGCCAAGCATTAATCTATATTATTATAGCGATGATAGCTAAAGTGGCTGCTGACTGTCTTAGCTACCGGTTTCAAACCCTGTCGCAAGCTTCACAGCATTTATTAAGACAAGGGGTTATCCTATCAGAAATATAAAAATGGTATAGGATCAGCGACTGAGAAAAAATCTTCTTGCTGTCAGTAGGTACGTGAGACTAAAATGGCAAGGACTTATTTTGATTGATATTTTGCAGCTCTACTAAGCAGTAAGCTATATAATGAATTACAGAAAACCATCCTTCCTGTTCTGAATAAATAAATAAAATATTTTAATAAATTATGCTTAAAAACCTTTTTGTTCTAGCCCACTTCAATGAGCATAATATAGGTATATTGCAAGAGAATCAGTTCTGTTTCTCGAAGAGCAGATCCATAATAGTTGCAGCATTATGGATCTGCTATCGTGCTACTATCCATAATAGTAGCACGAGAGCATTCACACGATGCCATTGGCGTATTTTGTGATATATGTGTATGTTTCCAAGGCATTCGACAATGTAGAGCACCGCGCATTGATTCTTAAACTTTCGCACTACGGAATTAGTGGAACAACTATGAATAATATACGTAGACATATTTGCCCGACCGGCTACAGTAAGTTGGAATGAATAGCGATACGTCTTCCGGGTGTTTTGTAAAAGAAGAGTTTTGCAAGAATCAATTTTAGGCTTTGTTCGGTTAAAGCTTATTAACGATTTGCCTTATATGGTCAAACATCTCTGCGATATAGATTACTTCGGAGAGATCTTAGGAATTTCTGCGAATAAATCAATTGAACAAACTCGATACATCTCTGTTTTTTTTTTAATATCTGGGAATTATATCGATCTAATATGTACAATGAAATTATGTGTTATCTAATATATACCTAATAAACTACTTACTCTTACATTTGAAAAATATGTAATGTTTCAAGTTTTCTTTACCAAATATAATTAAAAAAAAATACTTAGGTGGAACCAAATATCTTGGTCAAGTCACTTTCAATTGAGAAGAGAAAATGACATAGATTCAATATTACAGTGGGATCCCCATTTATATTTTTTATCGGGGAGACTTAGTTGTGCTGAATATGCAGCTCGGAAAATAAGTCAGTTGACAGACGTAGCTACAGCACGGCTAGTTTATTTCGTGTATATCCACAGAATTATGTCGTATGGTTTATTGTTATGGGAAGCTGCAGCTGATATCATCGTTATCCTACCAAAGGTTGCATTCGCTCTATATACGAAATGGATACTTGCGAAAGGCTACTTGTGAATACTCCCTGTATTGAAATTAAAAGGGGACTGTATATTTTATTATAAAAACATCACGTGAATTGTATGAATGTGGACGAAACTATAGTCGGAGCTAACTTCGAGTGAGTTATCCCGAATCATTGACTAGTGTGAGTAAAATGAGTCTCAGACTCATTATAGTAAATAATACGATACTAGAAAATATTATTTATAAAATTTAAATTGAACAGTGACAAACACGACTGCAACTCTGGGAATAAATATAAGATAGTGGTGTTTATATTACCAGAGACAATCAAAAAGTCCTTCTTAGGCAATTGTGTGCAATTTTATAGTTCCTGAAAATATTAAAAAACAATCCTATACAATTTTAGGCTACAAAGATGCCTAGATAGATCACGAGTGAGCGAGTAGTGTAGGTTTGTAGCGGATACGATTATGAAAATTGGCATATTCAATTCATGAAAAGTGATCAAGTGTGTCCAATAATATTTTGCCATGCCAGTCACTCATACAATGATGCAACATATCCAATCTAAACTAACGATATACGCATACTCCTCAATAGCCACTTAACATTTCACGCCAAAAAAATAAAGAAGCTAAATTATTTTATGAAAGTATAGAGATACATCCTATAGTTAGATATCAGGAAGGAAAGGAGTATTGAGACTCGAGTGATGAGTCGAGAGAAAGCACAGTTCAACCGTAGCGTCACGAACGATATCCTACAAAATGTACCTACATTCATTGTAGGTACCAAGTTAATGTCTGAATCCACGAAAAATTTCTTCGGAAGTCTGAATGCTCCTCTTTATAACCTTCTACTATTATCGTATATAAAGATCGTGGTCACGGAGTGACTCATCACTGCAAAGTGTTTGAAACGTCCGCGTCGTCGGGACAAAATAATGATATATATACGCGATAAACAGTTTAAAGTTGTATAACAAAAAAGGAACCTAGGCTCTATGGTAGCACCGGCATAGAGTACGGAGTAGGATAATAATCATAGACTTACATAAACCTGGCTGAAGCCATAACAAAATCATCTCAGATATTGGGACTCGCCAAACCATCTCTTCTATTCGAATTGGATTCGGAAAGCTGGCCAATAAAAAAGCGGACGAGAAAAAGCTTGACATGAAAACGTATACCTACGTATTGGTCTGCTGCTAGTCGGATAAATTTGATAAAATAATAAATCCGAGGAAGGTATACGACAAATGACTGGCGCTGGTTTGTTCATAATATGACAGACCAAGTGTTGAATAAGGAAAATAGAAAACGAGGCAGAGGTCGACCACTAGCCAATTGGCTGACGACTTTTTTTTTATTTATTTTTTTATGTTATTGTGAAGGAACAAGCGCGAGGCCCACCTGATGTTAAGCGGTATCCTCTGCCTATAACAGATACATTTCATCACAAGTGACGAACTGCACTGCGCCCAACACATTGAGACATACCTCTTAAGTCTCATTTTGCCTGTTATTTCACTGGCTTTCAAGGACTGCTGCCGGAACACACCGTTAGGTGCTTAGCGACAGATTTTCTACTTGAGGGTGGTCGCTAGCCTGGCGGGCATTCGCAAAATGCCCTTCCACCATGCGGTGAAGCTCAAGCTCTGGGCGGGATTCGAACCATGGACCAATAGTATATCTATAACTGGACAACGAATGCATAAAACAAGCCATTTTAGCCGAGACGTTTAAACATCCCGAGGCGAGGGCTGATATAAGTCGAGGCTAAAATGGGTTTTATTTTATGTATTAGCTATACACTCAGATTTTCCCTTTAATTACGAGCTAATGACACTGTAAGTAATTTAACTTTAATATAAAATGAAACTGATATATGAACAATGTTCTATTATTTGTGTAGCATTCTAGCGACAAAATGTATGTCTGATTTTTTTATAAAACATACCCTGAGCTATGGTTATTATGAAAGAAAAGTTAATTTCCTACGTGAATTGAATCCTCTGTACCTTCTCTTCCTCAGGTTTCAATACAAGTACTCGCGCCAAATTACAACTATTCAACCTTGTATAGCAAATAATAAAAGCATTACAAAATCACAAATATATACGATAGGATTTTTTTTCATAAACCTAACAATATTAAAATAATAAAAGCACCTCACTATTAAATATATATACAGGGTTTATTGGTAAAATGCTAACAACCTCATTAGGTTGACTTCTGCTAGTTCTAACAAACTTTTTGAGGTAAAATTTTATTTATTTGAATATATATTTTTTTGCTTTTTATTTTTCAATATTTATTTTGTGTATGTTTATGTGTATTCGAGACATATACACATAACCCATCAGGTGATGTTAATAAGACCCGCCATTTTGCCAAAAAGTGATTAAATACTTTGATGAAAGAATCGACTTCTGTCAGCGTGCTCGCGGTGTATATTTGCCAGATATCATTTTTCATTCATAATCGCCAAACTTTTGTCTTCGTATTACAATAAAAATTTGAATCATCTTCATCTACATTCTTTGTTTTAGAAAACAAAGTTCTTGTTGAAAACCCCTTTACAATCCCTTGCTTACGTCATCAATAATTTATTGTTTGGTTATTTTACCGACAAATCCCGCACTCAAGTTATTTTCTTTGGTCAATGCACTGGAGGATGGCAGGCCTATGTGAAACTAACAATAAACGAAAATCTAAATAGGTTGCCCAGACCAATTTTTTACACGTTTGGGACCTGCGACGCACCCTAGAATAAATAATAATATTCGTAGAACCCGCCTATCTGTTTTGGCTTCCCCGAAACAGCGAAAACTCATTCCCCTTGTAAATTTACTTGTAGACTCCGTTATAATCAAACGTCAAAGTCAGAATTATGTATTCGATGAATGTCATTTAGGCATCAACGTCGCTCTTATGAAGTTCACTAAAAATTTAACATTATACCCAACACTCTTCTTTCTATTACAAAATTACAAATTTACAAGAGGAAAATTATATTCATGTATGGGATTCGAACCCGCGTCATCCAGGTATAGCCAGGGTATGCTCTGCTCTGCCCGACTGAGTTAACATGTCAATGACTCAAAACTCTAATGTTTCCTCTTGTTCTTTAACTATGGTAAGGGGGTCGAATTAGAGTTATGGGTCATTGTCATGTTAGATCAGTCGGTCAGAGCATACCCCGGCTATAGGAGCGGATGACGCGGGTTCAAATCCTGCACGTGACTACAATATTTCATCTCGTAAATTTCCGAAAAATCCGCAGAGTATGCGTTAAAAAATAAAAAATATTAAACTCTTCTTTCTAGTTATACCACGTTATACTAAAGTTCCATTGAATAAAATCTTACAAATATGGTAAGGTATAAAAATATGCAGGCATTTTAATATTCTAGTGCATATCCTGTCCATAAATTATACATTCTAACAGTTACTAGACATATTTACACATTCTTTCTATAATTCGGCAATTTATAGTCAATTTTGAAGAACATCGTAAAATATAACAACGATGATATTTTTATGAGATTTTATTACCGTATAGGGGATTACATTCTTTGTATTCATTATAATTTTTCGATTATTAATGATTTTTAAGAAATGCTGTATTATGTCACAAAGAATTACAATAATATAATTTCATACAAAAATATAACTAAAAACATCATAACACCAAGATATAAATAATGAAACACTATCGCATGCTAGGCGGATATCACATTTGCGGGTGCGTAAAACTGGGAGACGCGGGTTCGATTTCTGTGTAAACTATATAGAGTATAAAAAGTAACTATCATAAAACCAACCAAATAATCAAAGTATTTTTGAAAGGATTTGAAAATAGTTTAAAATTGAATAATAGAATAAATTGCTACTAGGAATATCAACAGTTTTATTGCATAATCGCTATAATTTTCCATCAACTTTAGTAACGTCAAACGATGAGCTTCAATTAATAGATACATATTTTTTTTATGTGTCGTCAATAAACAAAATATATTCCCTTAGAAAAACCGGCCAAGTGGGAGTTAGATTCCCGTACCGAGAATTCCGTACCAACAAGAATATAGCAAAAAATCCGTTATTTTCTCATACAGATCATGTTCCTGGAGTATGTCCTGCGCTTGGCCAGTTTTTAGTATTTAGTATTGTACGTTATTAATATTGGATTGTAAAACCAAGTTTGACTCTTGTATGTATTACTTACCGTTTTTACGAAGGCGCAAAAAATAAAAGATTTTGTGTGTATTATTATTTGTTAGGTAATCTACCATATATTGTATAAAAACTATACACTATACACATATATAACACATATTGTGTAAAAACTTTAACCATAAAGTTCCAAAAATAAAGTTCCTCTAAGTTCGGACGGACGTATGGCTTTGTAATAGGGTATCTTATTTTTAAATATGATTAAAAGCACTATCGCGTGCTGAGAGAAAATCACATTACAAACTATTGGAGTACAAATTTTTCTATGATTATTTTTTGTACTTCAATAATTTTGTAAATGTAATAGGGTCCTGTTTTCTAGTGTGGTAGTTTTTTTCTATCTAATCTAAACGTAATCAATTCAATAAGTTAAAAAAAATTTTGATATAGTAAATAATCTTCTCAAATCTCGCCTATTACCCGAGCAAGTGAGACGAACAAACACAAAACATTTTTTTTTCATGGTGAATTTCTAGCTGTAGACTTCAATCTTCACCTTAATAAAACAAAAGATTCCTATCCAGACATTCTTGGACATTCCTGGTAAGGAAGACTTTTTACCAAGTTTCCAACGACTTGCTGAGATGACAGTAGTCAATGTTGCGGTTTCTTTACAACCAGGCATTCCTTTTCTGCTTCTCTCACAATGTCAGCAGTCATACTCATCATCAGTCATCACATACATGCTCGTATTTTTTTTTTATTTTTTTTTATGTTTTTGTGACGGAACAAGCCTGAGGCCCACCTGATGTTAAGTGAACTAACCTCTGCCTATAACAGTTGCAATTCATGACAACTCACGAATTGCACTGCGCCCGTCACATTGAGACATTGTTGTTAAGTCTCATTGTGCCTGTAATTTCACTGGCTTTCAAGGACTACTGCCGGAACACACCTTTCGGTGATTGGCGACAGACTTTCTACTTGAGGGTGGTCGCTAGCCAGGCGGCCATTCGCAAAATGCCCTTCCACCATGCGGTGAAGCTTAAGCTCTGGGCGGGATTCGAACCATGGACCTGCTGCGCGGCAGTCCATAGCCAATGCCACTGAGCCATCAATGCAAAATCGTATATGTTAGGTACCTCTACCTTGGCCTTTCATTAGAATGTATTTTATATATTAATTTTGTAACAGACCTGCCTAAACAGCTGCGTCCTGCGATTGACAATGATAATGATGCTGATGATGATGAAAAGTATCTTATGTAGTAATCTGAGCCTTAAACTACCTAAATATATAACTATATTACAAGTTTCATCCAAATCGGTTCAGTCCTTTCAGTGTGAAAGAGTAACAAACACACACTCACGCCTTCTGGCACTCTCAAACTTTCGTATTAATAATATTAGTGAGATTGAGTTGTTGTTGTTGACGCTTATTCCTCATGACTTAACACAACTGCTTGGCAGCAACGCCACAGCATTTTTTTCTTTACACTGCAGGTAGTAATATTTCTCCTTATATAAAAAATTTTTTCATCCCTCATGTTACTACTACGACTAGTATTTTAATTTATTATGATACGACAAGTCAACAACACATTATTTACTGTAACAGCCGACTCGTCCACTGCTGAACACGCAGTCTCCCCTATTAAGGGGGTAATCGCCATAATACCCACGCTTGGCAGGCGGCTTGGGGATCGCAGTGTAAGATGGCAGTTCTTTAGAAAGTGCTGCTGCCCACCTTCTAGTATTTTTCCCTTAGTGGCCTCTTACGACACCCACGGAATGATATGGGGAGGTGCAATTCTAACCCGGCTGCCCCCGTGGGGTGTCACATTTACATGACACATTATTTACGACACAGAAAGTGCACACTATGAAATAACTCCACTCTTACAGAAAACATAGACACTGGGGTGGATGCGATCAACGGGACATACTGGGAGCCGATGGCCGCTGGAGCCTCACATAACAAACACAGTGCCCATGGACATCCCAAACACAAACACCGCATGCACACTAGGAAACCTGATACCTCTCAAATTCACAATCCTGGTATGGTACCAACTAGACAATATCAGACAATCGCAGTTTAAAGAGTCAAGTAGTGGTATTTATGACTTTATGTGGGTGCAATAAAGAAGGCCGGCATTTAAACATGGAAATGCACGGGGTCTCAAATTGCAATTTAAATGTTTCGGTTTTAGCACATCTCTAACATTGTGTCAAAAATACTCATATCTGATGATGATGCTTAAAAGTCGTACGATGAAACAAGGCATTTTGTTAACAATGAAACTTTTCAAACATAATATCTATTTATTTTAAAGTCAAATATTTTATTCCGCTTCAAAGAACATAGGTTCGGTTGATTCAGATTTCTCCCATTGTAATTATCAAACACAACATTATAATCCTTAAGCTCGAAAATATTCCTAAAGGCTACATACAATATAACGACGAATCTAAGCACCATCATTGGAAGACCTTTTGAAATTATATATTTGTCCTGAACCAAGTTTCGTATTTGTGGTACACCCTCTCTTCTAGATCCCCGCACCAATTAAATGTTAGCGGTCTCCTGCATTGTTTCGATTATGTGCAGATATGATAATATTACTAACGGAATAATTACAGGTACGAAAACGCCGGAAATAGATTTCTACGATGCTGAAAACGATAAACATGCAGACTTCACTACTATAATTGATGCGGTCACTGAAACAACCCCAAACATAATGCTACCGATAAAACCTGTGTTTCCATCACACATTGCGCCTGAAGTTCAGTATGGAAATGAAAGAGCAGATACAGACAAGCTAAGGAATCCAAAAGTATTAGAAGCAGGCAGCACCCTTCCAGAAGATTCTACGCTAAAACCACATATCACACAAAAACCTGAGAAACCACTGGCAGTATACTTCAAAGACCTGAATGGTGCTACAACAACAACAGAAACTATTACAAGAGCTGAAACTATCAATGAATTCTCAAGCTACGGAGACAAGCGAACGAGTGCTTTCTCTAACTATGGTGACAAACAAACCACGAAAAAAGTAGAGATCTCTACAAAATCACACCCCACAACATACAAAGACTATAGTGCCTCAATACTAAAAGTAAAGCCACTTAAGCAATATCTTGTCACTGAGTCTGAAGAACCGCCAGAAGTTGTGGAGTTCTATGGTCGCCCGGTGAAAGTGGACGCTAATTTTACATCAGGTCATTCTAAGTTATTTGGTATATCGATAGAGGACGCTGAGAAAATGAAATCCACCACACAAAGCTCTCTGTATAACACAAGGGTGTCTCCCACACTTCCCACGTGGCGTGATGGCGATGACGCTACAACTAAAAAATATCCTATCAATGTTAATTACGAGGGTAAGTGGTCATATTTTGTTTAATAAAACGGGGGCATGTGGTTTTTCTGGAAAGTATGCATCGACGTTACAGTGAGTGTGTGCGTAATTAAATCATTTATCATAATTTTAAATATTTTCTCCATTACTTAGGTAAAGTATACTTACTTATTTACAATTAAATGTGCACTCAACGTAATCTTTTAACTCCCATCATTTTCAAGAACCTACTTATTAACATCATTGTAGGTAACACTAGTTGATAGTTATGACTAATTAATTGTATTTTTCATACTTTAAAACTAATTTAAGACTAACAGGTTTATAGTATAATTAATGTGATTTACCATTTATATGTAAACGTTTTAAAATTTTACGTGCTTGTTTGTACTAATTAAATTAATCAAGTTAATACAAAAACTGAGTAGAATTCAAAACTCCTGGGACGTTTATTACCTAAAAATCGAAAATGGCATTCTAATGGTAAGTTATGAAGCCAAATTAGTGTAGATATAATATAAGTATATTCCTACTTTTGACTTAAAATTTAGCTATTAGAAGTATTTTCATAATTACTAACGCTGCTAAAATTATGTGGACGTACCCCCGTAATCCATGGATAAATTAGGTATTTTAATATTGTTGTCTGGCATTTTCCAGCGCCACTATGCCGTTCCACTCGCCTGCCGCTTTGCAGACAAATCCTACCTTACGACCTGGCAGGATCACCAGCGACTATTTCGGGGGTAGAGGTGACCTCTCTGCTGTCCCAGATTGAGTACTTGGTAGCTACGAACTGCAGCGACCGCGTCAGGCACTTCACATGTGCCCTGCTGGAGCCAGAGTGCAATCCCCCGCCTTACCCAGCGAAAATGCCGTGCTACAATTTATGTAAAGGTATATATATGCGCTTTCATCATATTTTTCCCAAATATCCGTTTTTTACTACCCATATAGTAAACGGTGAGGCATCATATCTCCCTCATCGTTTGTTGATGACACCACATGCGTTCATACATATTCTCATACTGACTTTGGTGTTATTTTGGTTTCCCGAAGTACCCACAGCATGGTAATGATGTGTCAGGGAAGGCCATCAATCTGTAGATTACATAGTAACTGGATTAACTATTATCGATTTCATTGTTGCCGAATTGTCAATATAGATGGGAACAAAGATGATACGCCAAGGTTAATTTGTAGTAAACTTCAGTTAGCGCTGACATTAATTTATGGGTGGTAGTAAAACCTATAGTATGGCAGAGGAGGATTGAAGACAAATAAAGACAGTTAAGATTTTAACCAAAAGGGAAAAACAGCGGGATAGTAAAATAGTTCATAGTGAATCAGGATTTAGTGACGTTAGCTGAGATACAAATATTGGTGAGACGGTAGGGGAAGACTTCGACGAAAGTATTTGACTTGATTGGAGTCCTTTTGGCCGAGTTGGTAAAGCCTCAGTCATGGCTATTTTTAAAAGACGGGTGTGTATGAAGAATGTAATGAGATAGAAAAAAGCTCGAAATGAATGTCAAGATCAGAGCAAGTGGAAACCCGGGGTCTCTGCTTACCTCTGCGGGAAATAGGCGCGAAATCATGAATTCTAATGTATTAGTACCTCAGACGCCTCATAATTTATTTACTACTTAAAATATGTAGTTAATAGTTTAGTAGGCCTGCATGTCTAGCACGAAATAAAGGTTTAAATGTGTATCCACTGCAAAGAAATTTAACGGCGGCGCCTGCGTTTACCTAGGAAGGTGATTTGCTATAATATTTTAAGTATTTTCATTTGTCTGATTTATTGGTTGTTTGTTTGTTGATTGTTGCGTTACGGATTATTACTTTGGAGAAACTCTGTGAACGCTAGAAAAGTATTTAAGAGTGTTTAAGAGCAATAACCGGAGCCAGACAAAGACAAAGTTGTGTACCAATATTAAAAAGGCTTAAATTACTTCCCTTAGCATCATTGTATATTCTAGAGGCTTGAAACAAAATTTAAATAGCTTTGATATAAAAATTACACGTAAGCCACGAAAAACTCGTAAAGACTACAATGTGTACTCCCTCAGGGCTCCAAAACTAAATTTTTTAGCAAAAGTATTTACGTAATGTGTACAACCATTTAATTGACATTCATCACATTTAAAAACAATCTAATGAAACTATTACTGAACAAATGCTATTATACAATTGACAAATTCTTAAATGATAAAAATCTTGATATTTTACCTATATAATAATGATTGCATGACATAAGATTAATTAGAATATAATTAATTATATCATATTGATTAATGTAATATTGTACGCTTGAAAAGGTAGCTGTTGATACTTTCATCATTTTGACCAACATGTAACACACAGCTGACAATAAACAATTTTGTTTTTTTTTTGACTTTTGAATTTTGGTTAACTCGTTTCATTTGTTTTCCTATATCAACAGTAGATACCTGAGCTTATTACAGAATTTAAAGCTACGCATTTTTCTTGAAGTCCTTATAAAATAGGATTCGTATTTAATATACTGTGAAATTTCTTGAGTTGTTATAATCTTCATCTTCTCAATCTCCTCTTCATCTTAGCAATCGTTGATGGCTGCGAGGGTGTGATCCCAAGAGAGCTGACTCCAGCCTTCAACTGCCAACAATACTCCAAATCAGACTGCGTCGCGGCAAAGGCGCCATGCTTCGAGCGAGAGATGACTTGTGGAGACGGGACATGTATTCCGAAGGATTGGATCTGCGATGGCTCTCAGGACTGCCCTGGCGGGGAAGATGAATCAGTGTGCTCTACTTGTGAGAGGAACGAGTTTCGGTATGAACTAATTGAATATTATTATATTATCTACAGTATTTTATCCATGGCCAAATCTTCTGCCTTGTTATAAGACAACTCTTGCTCATAATATATGTATAAAATTACACCCAAACTGTGATTTTTTAAATAACTAATGTTACAAGTAAATAGATAGCAAAATGTCATCAAAATTTTGTATAAACAGTTGAAAATGTAAAAGAATTAAAGAGATGTTACGAGCTTGTCATGTACAGCGTTACTGAAAAAGAAAAAAAATATCCTTTCACCTATGGTATGACAATAAAGCGTTTCTACTATAGTAAATCAATCAGTATTATTTTTATTAAAATTTCTGTCTATTGCATTCTTTCTAAATGTAACCTTAACAAATTAACTTATAGGAACCGGCTAGCACCCGAGTTATATTATTTACCGGAAACATTCCAACCAGTTTCGAACTGTTTTGAAGTCCTTCGTCTGGGAGTCATGATTGTGCGATTCAGCTTCAGCACATTACGACGGACGTTATGACGGCGCTGTCCCGGCATTTGTTAAGTCACAATCAGAACTGTCACTTGTCTCACTGCCACTGTCACTGACTCATCGCTTTCCGCAATTGTGACTCCCAGACGAAGGACTCCAAAACGGTTCGAAACTGGTTGGAATCTTTCCAGTTAATAGAACGCGGGTCCTACCCGGTTCTTGATAAGTTAATATGGATAAAACACGCGATAGGTTTCAAAGTGTTCAATTATATTGTTATTCATTCCTGATCAAAAGTTTGTTTTGTTAGCCTTGTAAGAACCCTTAAGAACCCATATTTCGTTCTATTTTATTCTGTTACGCTAAACGCTAACAGACGGATTTGCATCGTGGTAGGGCATTTTGAGAATGCCCGCCTGGCTAGCTACCACCCTCTAGTAGAAAATCTGTCGCCAAGCATCTGACGGTGTATTCCGGCAGGTGTCCTTAAGAAGCTAGCTTGAACATCATCTTCGACCACATCATTACTTACCATAAAAAACTGTTATACATATTTCAGATGCAAGAGTGGTGGTTGCATCTTGCGACGGTGGCTGTGCGACGGGTACGCGGACTGTCCCGGCGCTGAAGACGAGACCGAGGCGTGCGACCGGCACGAGGTCGGCGAGCCGGGGGAGGAGTCGGCGGGCTCGGCGCCGGCGCCGGCTGTCAGGCGACCCAACAGGTTACCCACGGCACGTGCGGGAGAATCGTCCAGAACAGGTCAGCTTGGGTAGGGAAAGTGGATTTTCAATCATGCCGCACTGCTGCGGAAAGAAGTGGCAGACGTAATGCAGAAGAGGAACTCAGACATTCAACATGTTTTTAAAAGCTTGATGTCATGCAACAACAAGCGTTATCGCTAAAGGTTGCCAAGCACTGCATATGATTTGGGTAGTTTGGAGTCAGAGCGCCGTCATGAAGCTTGAAGCCACGACGGTGAAATTACGCTCTTTCTAGGTTTAGCCTGATGACATCCTCGAACAATTCATCAAATTAAATCAAGAATTTAAAAAATCTAAGAATACACGGTTTGTTGCCAGTTTGCTTTGGGACATACAGTTTTTTTGTTTAATGATGCGTATATGTTGTTCATCAAGGATTCCCAGGACCTGCCTACCTTCCTGCTCATAATAACTAGTTCTGTTACCATGGTTGTATTGTACATAGGTAGAAATAACAATATCAAATAGCGTTTAGTAAAAAACACCAAGGATTAGGTAAATTATATGTTAAATTTGAATAAATGACCTTAAATGGGTTAAATAATGTTGCATATAATAAATACTCATGCCTTTTATCTAATAATATTTTAATTTCAGGGGAGAACGACAACAGTAAAGAACTCCTGGTAACAAGTGACAGCAACAACGCTTTCAAAAGAAACTTCACTAGGCGTCCGCCTTTATCTCGGCTCTCGCCTTACACTCGCTCGACTCAAGCCCCGGCAAATCCTAAACCAGACTCTCAAGAAGAAGACTATTCTAGAAAAATAGAAAATAATAAACAAGATATCATCGAAACCACACAAACTCCTCAAGAAATTCACGATTCTTTGGAAGAAGTGAATATCGGGGATCTAGGATTCTTTGAGGACTTGAAAAAGACTGGAAAGGATGAGGCTCCCAGAAACAAGGAACAAAAAGCACCAGTGCTACAAAAGGTCGCTGAAGAAATGGCCCCTATCACATCTGTCACAACTGCGCCTAAGAGCATCACTAAGCTTGATAAGTCTATAAACAAACTCGAAAAGGTCATCAACGGCGCTGCTTTGCTAAAGGTTATATTTTAAACATTATTCTCATGTGTCAGTAACGGTCATCCACTTTAGACATTAATTATCTCTCTAGTTTAGGTTAATTAAATTTGATAAAAAAATGCAAATTTGTAAGCACTTATCCATATACTCTTTTATGTTGCTATAAGTAAAAAATCGTAATTGACTGACAATAACACAGGGGCCGTGTAGGGCTGTATTATTTTCTGTAAAGTTGTATACTAACCTAACCGATTTCGGCCACAGCAATAGGCATGCTAAAGTTACGGTTTAGAACTAGGTTCTGTTGTTCAATCATTTGGTGCACTTTCTGGTGGCTCGAGTGCCCGATTTTGTTGGAGAAGGTACGGGCGCACTTGGGGTATGTTAATACCCCGCTTATGTAATTGTAAGTGATGACCGCTGGTGGTCGAGCCTTGAGCTCATCACGCTTTTTGTGAAGCTCCTTGTCGCGGGTGTTTTCGAAGGCATTCACTTGATCGTGGATGAGGCAACGCCATGCGGGTCGTTGCGCAGGCTGAACTCCCATTGAGAGGGCGAGCATTTCTTCATGTCTTTTCCGAACATCCTTAAATTTTAGGTAGGTTCTGGCCTCCGCTTTTAAGCTTACCGTATTGAAATTCTGAAAAGAAGATGCGAATCGCCACTATAACAGCCTGTAACTTGTTCATACAATTTTTGTGATTGATCTCTTTGGTGATTGGAACTTTTAATAAAAATATCCATATTCTAAATTAAAATAACTCTTTGTGCCTCAGTGATTAAAAAGCTCTTTTAGTTCCTTTTTACAAGGCATAAACTAATTCATTTTGAATAGATATGATAAAAATTAAATCAACTTTCAATGTTATTTATTTTAGTAATTTTGAATATTAATTAACACTAATTTACTTAAGCTGTTTTCTTGCATCTTGCATTTTTCTCGCTGGAGTGAGATGAAAAGATGATCTTAGGATCCTTTAGGTAGGGCCAGATTTCGTAAGGATGCAATCATGTGCCATGTGAACGAACACGTGGCAGTGGTTGGTGATAATATCATTTAATGGACTAAGGGCCTGTTTCAGAATGTTGGAGTGAGTTCCGGTTATACTACCCAGAACATAAAATAACTGAATGATAAAAATGACAGTTAACATGCAGCGCGTTTCAAGCTTAAACCAATGGATAGGCTAAATCGATGACTGTGAAACGCAAAGATAGTGTTTTATTTATTAAATATATTATAGGTTGTATAACCGAAACTTACTCGAACATTCTGAAACAGGCCCTTAAACTACTAAACCTTATAATACCTAATGTGGCTGAAGTAATACATTACAAACTCCCAGCAGCTGCTTTGCTCGCTCGTATGCAGTGGTCCAAAATCATCAATTCCTATTATGTTCTTCCCAAAAAAATGGATCTATTTATAAATATTTAGATTTAAAAATCGATCACGCCAACTGAGAACTTATCAACATAAAAATTACAGAAAGCCCAAGCCGAAGATCAAGATATAGCCGACGGTTCTCCCGAAACAAACGGGACCGCTTTCGAAAACGACGATATTCCGTCAAACCAACCAGATTATAGTCGCAGACCTAGTATCACCAGCTCTCACGTGTCACCGTGCCCCAGCGGGGAACTGCGCTGCGTTGATGGAAGATGTATCACTCTAGCGCAGCTGTGTGATGGAACCATCGACTGTACCGACCACGCTGACGAAGATAACTGCTACACGTGACCAGTGGATGCCTTCAGGTGGTATGATGCTGAGACTTAACGGTGCTATGTAAGATTTTATCTCAATAAAATGTTTGGTTGAACTTGTCAAGTCGCCTGAAGTAGGCTTTATGTATGTTACGATTTGCAGAACGCTCTCATCGTACTTAATCGTAATTCAGACTTAGTATTAGCTTTAGAGTGTATCGACGAAAATTTAACCTTTATATTTTAGTTGAAATGGTTCTCAAAAGTATCGTATTGTTCGTTTTTTGTTTTGGTTGCTTGTTTCTTGGAAAAGCTTGCCAAGGGAAAACTAGAACTTAATATAAAATGCCTAGTATTTAAAACATACCTTTTCGTACTGTGATAGGATAAACAATGCATGTATTGGAGTAGATCTAAAATTACGGCGTATAAGTCGTATAAATCTTTAAAACGTTTAAATAAGATTCATATATGTCTAGGTTATGATTTTTTTCTTTCTATTTGTGTTCTTAAGCTCGAATCTGTATTCAATCAAAAAATATTTATATGGCTAGTTTTTCATAGAATTTGATCCTTAATTAATGAAAGTATTCACAAAAAATATTATCTACACTAAATTAGATGCCATGCATATTAAGATTATTGAATAGTTATATCCTTTATTTTTTTTTAAAATTCTTTTCTTAATTATCTTTGTTAGAATATGACAGCATTATTAACGCGGTGTATGCGGGAGCGCACTAATGAGAGATTTTCTTCATTCAATTTTATTTTATCTATATAAAGGACAAAATTAATCGATAGCAATTAGGTATACATATGTTAAGTGTGCATTTTGTAAATATTTACTATTTATGATAGAGTAAGATTAGATAAAATTCATATAAGTACCTACCTACGTTAACTCTCTCTCTTTATAGTAAGTTTAAATAACGATAGTTTCTAAGAAAGATATTAATAACATATAAGAAGCTTAAAATAGTTATAACTTGCTTTTGTTTTATGTACTTAACATAAGTATGCACTCATTGTAAATGTATATTGCTTTTAAAGTTCTATTCAGCAAAATTGGCTTATCACTTCTTTTTTGTGTAAAACAATATTTTATTTAATAAATTGTATATTCGTACGTAATTGTTTCTTGTTTAAAATCAGCAAGCAGATTACGAATTTTATGAATCTCTATAAGTTAAAATTTACTTGGTTTTCCGTGTTTACAACTTTTTTGTACTTTTTAGTCTAATTTTAAAATTTATATAGTTTGAACAGGTCCAAAGTAAGGTCATAATAGAAAACATTGTAATAAGTGCTCGAATTAGAATGTTTACAAAATAAATTTGTATTCTTGACATTATATACATATATAACTATATTGCTTAACGGTTTTATAAAATTATACATCTATTAGATTCTAGAAAATGTTATGTATTATTTACTTGTCGTTTTAAAATAGTTTTTTTACAAACTTGTACGTAAAATACCCATTTGTTTTAAAACTTTTGGTACCTACTTACAATAAAGTTTATGCCATGTTATCGTAAATGTGTTCTTTATTTTATATTATTTTGACACTGTATTTGGCGTCGTTCCTGGATCTCTAAGCATTTTCCTTTTTTCTCTTTTTATGATAGATGAGTTAGGACGAATATGAAGTTTATTTGTTACTCGTTGTAACCTTCCTGATGCGTTGTACAAAAAAGCGTAATTTGACATGATGGTACTAATGAATGAGGAATCTGTCGCCAAGCATCTTACGGTATGTTCGGGCAGCTGTCCCTGAGGGCTAGTTCGAATTCTGGGTTAAGCCTGATTGACACCTTCGACCACATCATCACTTAAAATCAGGTAAAATCGTAGGCATAAAATATTAATATATAAAAAACGCTTCGAATTAGGTTCCTCCTGTTATTTAAAACATTTAAAAAGAAGAAGTTTCTCAAAACAATTCAATAATATATTTAATGTATCAGCCTCTTCCTACCGTCTTCACACTCATGTGGGGTCGATCTTTGTTCTTACACAAGCAAAGTACAACTCATGATCATTTAAAACACTTATATAAGTGTTTTAACCTAACCACACTCCGGTATTTGTACATATCACAAGGATTTAATTGTAAAAAGTTTTGGCTGGAGTTTTATGGCCGGCCAACTGACGCCAATCCTCATTGGTAATGTTTTCTTTAATAGTACTTATATCCGCTAACATTCGGGTATACGGGACGTTCTGGTGCTAAGAACCCATAAATGTCCGCCAATGTGCAGCAACACACATCGATATGAGTAGTAGCATGCAGATCTATACTTGCATATTTTCCTTACTCACCTTTTACGACATTTAACAGGAAGATACCAAAGAGTCCTTATATTCTTAAGCCGGGAATTGTGCAATTAGTGAAAGAAAGATCAATTTAGTATGTGTTGGTAACAGGTTTAAAACTACAACATGAAATAGCGTTTTCAGTTTTTGTTTAATGTATAAGGTACATAATGTATTGAAATTTCAGTTTCATAACTAGTCGTCTCGTACCGTTACAGAACTGGTCTAATCCCGACAACATTGGTAAGTTTATAGGCTTTCGACAAGATATCCACAGCCACGCGCTTTTTAATAGCCACTATAGGGGCGTTCGTTTTGGCTCGATTGCGTTTGTAGCAGTTTCAAAAGTGGCATTTGTGTTTTAGCGTTCGGATAGAAGCTTTTGCTATTTTTGACCACCAATTACTGCATGCTATCCGAACGGCTTAAAACATACTTTGACAACCGCCAATATTTTAACAATTTTGCACAGTACGAAACATGGAATCAATCTCTAAAATTAACAAAAAGTAGGTACCTATATTATTATTATTTCTTTGTTAATGGCTTCTGATAGTTACTTAAATAAAAAACTTGTGAAACTCTTCAATCGCGCCAAATACAACTGTCAAAACAGCAGTTGTCAAAAAACGATCACAACGATCCCACTGCAAGACATGGGTCAAAAATATCACTTTTCTCTGTCATTTGTAGCGTTTTCAAAGCTATCCGAACGGTGAGCGAAAACGATATTTTTGCTCACGAAGTCCCAAAACGAACGGCCCGTGTGATCGTTTTTAGCGTTTGTGAGTGTTATTTTTGGCACCGATAGCCTATCCGAACGCCCTATATATTAACCGTCCCCTATGACGGTTTAAGTATACCATTGTAGCTCAAGGTTTGGGCTCGAAAGGGTAAGGTTCCGATGGGCGAGAGTAATAGACATCCGGCGCAAAATCGAAGGATGCGGGTACGATTACCGCCCGGGAAAAAAAATGTGCTCCAATACTTAAATTTGTTAATGTGACTATCATAATTTCATTGAAAATAATTGTAAAATTTGTAGTAGATTCAGATCAGTGCCACCCATGCTTTTAAATGAAAACCTTCGTGGCTGCTGCCTCTGATCACTTTGAAAATTAATTTATCCAAAATATATATTACATTTCTGTTAGTAAATCAAAGTAAGGTTGGTTAATAATATTAGGAACACTCAAACTAGGCGAAGGCCTATGTCTTTTATCTTGGGCTCAGAGTACAGACTTAAACGGTACAAGTGATTATTTTTTATGATAAATTTTAAGGACTATAATAAAATATAAGAGCGTAAGTACAATATATCCCAGGATGGAATGTTTAACAATAAAAGTAGAACTAAGTGGTTTTACGTTCCAATATTTAAGGTTAACAGAGATAAATTGAAACGCTGATACTAGGAAATAAGTGTGTGCGTATACTAAGTAGTAATACATAAATTGTATATACAATGATTAGATTCAGGCGTTACTTTGCGGAAATCCATATTTAATAATAACAATTTTTTTTTAAATATTTTAAGAAAACATCAAATTAATATTTTAGTAAAACAATTAAAAATTAAAAAAATATATCTAGTGACAATTCCGCCTAATTTTCGTGTTAAGCCGACGTGACGTCACAAACGCCACGCAGCCAAACCAGAAAGTTAATGATATAATCCAAGGTGAGGAGTTTGAGCGGCTGAATTCCGACCCAACTAAGAAATTCACTTTAGATATTAAAAATGCAATCAAGGCTACTTCATTTATCCCTACACATTTACTCAAACAGGCGGTCTGCCTTTATTAAACAAGACTACAAACTATATACAACACTACAGCTACTACAATACTACAGCTACTACAGTAAAAGCATTTGGACTCATAGGGAGTCCAAATGCTCTAGCCCACTATCAGTTGGCAGCGTGTCCAGCATGCTGGCAGCATTGCCCCGTTGAATTGCAATGCTTATTCTTACATGCTTGCCCGCAGGTTTGTGAAGTGCACCGAAGATGTAAAACTAACTCTGTTCCGAGGCTACTGCTTATCCTGCCAACTTTGGTGCAACTTCACTAGAAAGACTCTCGGCTCCATGAGAGTTCAGTATAAAGATGCTTACAGAACTCTCATGAAGCTGCCCAGATATTGTAGGGCGTCGAGCATGTTTGCGAAAGCGGGGGTCCCTGACTTCTTCACAATCATCCGATCAAGAATCGCCTCTTTTTGGCATCGTTTGAGAAGTTCCAACAATAGTCCCATATTTCGCTACATGAATATCTTTCCACCTGGACGGTAATAAAAAATTACGTGTAATTTTATTACTATTAAACATCGCATGTAAGCTGACTGAAGTAGGCACCCTATACATACCTACTTCATGCATTTCTTATTTTAATCATCATTGGTATATATATTATTTAATTGTTAATAATAGTATTTGTGTAATTTGAATGTATTATGGGAATATTATCCTGAAATAAAACATTATTATTATTATTATTATTATATAGTGCCAATGAACCCTAGGTCCCCCTGTATCTACGGTTTACCAAAAACACACAAAGAGAATATTCCTATTCGTCCCGTTGTCTCTTATGTTGGCGCTCCAGCGTACAAACTAGCAAAACATCTCAACATTTTGTTGTGTAGCAAATCATCTTTCAAACCCAAATATAGTTTAAAGAATAGTCTAGATCTGATACACAAAGTCAAAGATATTAACGTTCCTCCCGGTGCCAAATTATTATCCCTTGATGTAGACAGTCTATTCACCAACATTCCTTACTAAAATTGCTTACGCGTCTTAGAGAATCACTTTGAGAAACAACGATTACATCCCGGGGAAGTAAATGACCTTATTGATTTAACTACTATTTGTATGAAACAAAATTACTTCAGGTTTAATAGTGAGTATTATTTTCAAAATGAAGGATTAGCTATGGTGTCACCTTTAAGTCCACTAATGGCCGAACTTTTTATGGACGACTTATAGTGCAGGAAGCTAATATTCTATTGTATTATAGATACGTTGATGATATAATCATTTGTTGGACTGGCACTTCACGCAAGATTGATATCTTTGTTAAGAAACTGAATAATATACATCCCAAAATTAAATTTAAACTGGAATTAGAATTAAATAAATCTATCATCTTTTTAGATTTAACGCTTACAAGAGTTAGCAATAAATTAGATTTACAAATAATATCGTAAACCGATACACACAGATATTGCTATCCCCTTCTCTTCTTGTCATCCCATTCAACACAAATTAGCAGCTTTTCAGAGCGGCCAACCCGTCTTACTTTTCATACAAACGCTCGTACGTGATTATAGAGTTGTAACAGATCTTACTTTGAAACTTTTGAGCTAATAGGTATCTTGTGCACTATATCTAGGTTTTTAAGCAAACAAAAAAGTTAAATTTGTAGAAACAACTTCAATATAAGCCTCCAAAAATCATCTTTTTTGCACAAACTTAACCTGAACTTTGGGCGTTCAGAATGTACTCATAAATAGTAAAAGTAGAGAAAGTATTTTGATAGAAACCTTGAAAATATAATGGAGATTCTAAATAATAAACATTTATTTTACAAACTTATAAGGCTTATTGAAAATCACGTAATTCCTGGATCAAGTTTAATGAATTTTACGCACACTATTTTTCGTTAAATGGTATCTCACTCTCACTTGCTTGTTAGCCAAGTGGCGGAAAAAGGTACACGGGGGAAGGAGTGAGACGAAAATTGTAAAATCTGACTTGCTTTTATCAGTTTTCGTCCGGGGTGAACGTCAAAAGAAGGCTATCGCCTTCACGACGCGTCGTGAAGGCGATAGCCTTCTTTTACAATATGTACACAGAACTACTAAGGATACTTTTCAAGAAATAAGTATTAAAAATGTATATCATATGGGGCTTCAAATAAAAACTGCTTTATGTTTTCACAAACGCACCACAAGCGCTCGTAGTGTGACATTACTACTGAGCGGTTCCGTGCTTCGGAGGTCATGTTAAGCTGTCGTCGGTCCCAGTTATTGTGTTAGGATGGCAGTCGTGGTGCAGCATGGTGGTAAGGCATTCGCAAAGCAATTGCATTGCTTGGCGACAGATTTTCTACTTAGTAGAAATATCTATCGCTAATTATATTGAAACCTAACGGCGTGTTCCGGCCGCTGTCCTTGAGAGCCAGTAATTCTAGGTTAGCCCAAACAATATCTGCGACCACATCATCACTTACCATGAGGTGAGATAGTGGTCAAAGGCTAGACTATCAGCTATAAAAAAAAACATCTGAATACATACTAGCGCTAAAATGTTCACTTCAAAAGCGTTCCAAGTACGGTTGTACTTACGAGTAGCTCCCACACTTCACGCTGTGTAATCAACAACATGACTCAGAACAATCTGGTAAAACTTTAAACGACATCGTGGATCTAATGAAAACATACCAAACAACATTCAAAGTCCGTCTTTATTTTCATATCACGAGCAATCAATGTCGATTGACAGACTTTTCCTCGAAATAGCCTTACAGTTATACAATATAGCACGTTTTTTTTTCATTCATAGAATCGACGATTACCTCATGCTTAGTCTTGGTTCCGTTTAGGACTCGGTCTTTGAGGTTTGTTTATATTTTGTTCAATACTTTTTGTCGTTCGTGTCTAAGGTCGTATGGTCGGTACATGTAATTTATAAATGGATAGTTTGCAGGTAACTATGACGTATAAGAATTAACAGGTTACCTATAATAACCCCGTTACTTAAAAAAGGTTTTTAAATCGATCCTTTATGAAAATTCCAGAAAAATAAAGGAAGATAACAATGAGACTAAAATTGGTAATATTGAAATTATTAAATCAAATAGTTTATTTTCACAACATTACATGTAGGTACAGAAGATCTTAAAAATACAATTACACACAGTTGTACTCTGTCTGCAAGCAGGACATGCAAATAGTTAAATTGCAATTTAAATGAGTCTTATATTTTACATAATTTTATAATACATTTATATTCCTTGAATTCCTTAACACTATAAAAACTACTATTTAGCTGCCATGCAGTCAACTCCTTATTAATTTATTACGTTTGCAATATAGTAATTGGGAGTCTGGAATAGGTCCCGTAGTGTGCAGTAGACTTACACCTTAGTACATGAGACCAAACATATTTAGCAAAACGGATGTATATATGTTTAAACACTGAGTTACACCTTCATTGCCCTGAGATGATATCACCTGCATCTCCGCCGGACGAATTTTCAAACACTGCCTATACCATTACGGTAAAATAAAGACGTAATATTATGTTCTATACCTTAATTTAATATTGACTCATAAATTATTATTCTACGAATAATGATACGTATTCTATTACTTTTCTTGATCAATATCCTAATCAAGATGAGTATCGACTCTTACGTAGCCACTAGTTATTTGTATTGCTAGCAATGCTAGACTAAGCGAGACGTCAACGCGGGCGTCCCGAGCTCTCTTTGAAAAAGACTACCGGATGTGGTTGAAACTATAGTCGGAGCTATCTGACTTATTCACGTGAGTTATCCCGTATAATTTATTAAAATGCTAGACTAGTATAGTGTCTCATGTGTAGGACAGTTTCAGCACAATGGGTGTGTGTACAGGGCAGCCTCTGTGTCATCGACCGGCTCAAGCAGCTAGAAAGCGGCGAGCTAGTAGAGACGGTGACACATCCACCGCCATCGCCGACTTATCAGCCTAGTCTACACGGGCAGGGGTTTTTCGTTTGTTTATTTATTTATTTTTATGGATGACCAACGGATGGAGAAACCTCTAATACATATATATAGAAACATAAAGCCAATTACAGTCTATCGCAGATAGCAATAGAATATATTATAAACAATTAGGAACACATATATACAACATCCTAATCCACCGCCTGGCCGCCGCGACGCCGCGCTGCCGCGTTGCTTGTACAGAGTAGATCCAAATCTAAGCGCTTATCAAGGATGTTGAAATTGTTCTAAAAATGGTGTATAAAAGGTGTTGAATTATTACTCTTGATGATAAGCTAGCCCTTGATAATGTCTCTTCACTCTCGACTAGGCGTCGAAGAGTTACTGGTTACTAAAACAGCCAAAAAATACACTATCAAGTGCTAGTGACATTTTCTGCTTGGGAGGTATACAGTACGATACGATACTAAGGTATAATACTAAGTATCCTTATATTTTAATCAACGCAGTCGCGTTATCGGTAGAATACCTAAATATTTACTTTTTATACTCTGATATTAATGAGAATTCGCACAGCCGATATCGAAAGAGTATGTCCACAGATTACACAACAGTTAAGCCTCGAGTGAGGAAAGGATGGCAGTTTCTAACTGACCGGCCTTACGCAAAACTGGCATTAGTAGTGAAATATGCTCAGAGCATACTGACCGGGCTACATAGGCAAGAATTAAGCCCATTTCGTGTCAATTCCGCCGGATACAAAACAAAATTACGAAGAAGACGGAAGTAACCTATATGAATATGTGTATAGGAAGCTACAAACTACCGCATGACCGCTTAATCCAATAATCTCATCCAGGACCTCGAGATTTCAAGACGCGAAGTTTCTTGACGGGCAACTTAACTAAACTCTACGATTTTACAAACGTGTGTATGTTTCTATGCATGTATTGTGTGGTATGTTGCTGGATGTGAATGTACTTATTAGTTCTTTACCCCTCCACTTCATTGCGGCTGAGTGTAGACGAAATTTGAAGCAGTGATGACTCTGTGGCATTTGCCTGGCTAGCAAGTAGAAAATCTGTCGCCAACCCTCAAGTAGAAAATCTGTCGCCAAGTACCTAACGGTGTGTTCCGGCAGCTGTCCTTAAGAGCCAGTATTTCTAGCTTAAGCCTGTTAACACCTTCGACCCTCATCGCTAACCATCAGGTGAGATTGTGGTCAAAGGCTTACCGAACAGCAATAAAAAAAAATATAGATTCTAAAGGTGTGTTACTCTACCAGTGTATACCAGGCTTATAGATGCTTACTGGAGAGGCAAGCGAGACAAACCGGCCGCGGTGGTGTCTACTACGCGTCTCCGTCCGCGGGATGACTTCATCCCACAAAAGGAAACGACTTATTCGTCAACTGGCGAGCGTGAAACTCGCGAGTGCGCGCGAGTTAGCACCTTCCGAGTTTACCTATTTTTTTTGTCGTCTACTCGCGCGCCCATACTTTATGAAGTACAGTCGAATAAAAAAATATTGAAACCAGTTAATAGATAGAATAGAATTTAATAGAGTGATACCCCTGGTGTTGCAAGCGTCCATAGGCTACGGTAACTGCTTACTATCAGGCGGGCCGTATGCTTGTTTGCCACCTTTGTGGTATATAAAAAAAAAAAAGAAGTTAAGTATCGACTACCCAAGAAAGAAAATATGTTTATTTGATATAACATGCTTGACTTATAGAAAATAAAAGCACACAAGTGGGACGCAGAGTACAAACTAGTCGTCATAGTTTTAATTAATTTAATTGCATTTTTCCAGACTTTTTTTATTACGATGTTTTAAAAACAGAAACGAGGTACTATCTTCTTCACGAGCACCTTTAATTAGAAGTCCAAATCTTTTAGGATAAAATCGTACCTACTAATATGAGTTTAGGAGATCTCAAACTAGAAAAGTGAAATATTAGGAATTTTGTATAAAATCTTTGCCTAGTAACTAATTTTATTGAAATTTACTATAACGTGATTTTGAATATGGATGTTAACTCTGTAACACCAACCGTTAAAACTATAGACAGAGGCGAGGCACCCTTTTGACTGAAGTAAAGATAAAGTCCCGGATTTATACACTTTTCCTTGGCTTAAATAATTTTGAAGCAGTGATGGCTCAGTGGCATTGGCTATGGACTGCCGCGCAGCAGGTCCATGGTTCGAATCCCGCCCAGAGCTTGAGCTTCACCGCATGGTGGAAGGGCATTTTGCGAATGCCCGCCTGGCTAGCGACCACCCTCAAGTAGAAAATCTGTCGCCAAGCACCTGACGGTGTGTTCCGGCAGCAGTCCTTGAGAGCCAGTGAATTAACAGGCAAAATGAGACTTAACAGGTATGTCTCAAGGTTATGGGCGCAGTGCAGTTCGTCACTTGTGATGAAATGCATCTGTTATAGGCAGAGGATACCGCTTAACATCAGGTGGGCCTCGCGCTTGTTCCTTCATAATAACATAAAAAAAAAAAACTTGGGATAACAGTCAAAATTTACCTACCAAAAAAACGTTATATTAAATATCTTCCGTGGGATGTCAACAGGGTGGTCCCCTGGGTCTGGAAGTTGACTTTACCTCCACGCCAATGGTAACTATATCATCCACCGGGCTTTTACCAGCCAATGTGCAGCTATGCTTGTACCAAATGGTGTAAAGCGTGGCGAGGTAAAGAACTGACGGTATCATTTTGGTTAAACATAAGTGTGGCCATTAGTGTGGGACACTGCATGCGTTGACAATTGAGCACTGACACATCAACGAACGTAGTGGCTGGCTTTTTCGGTGGATAAACTCAAACAGCGCAAGTACTTATATACTTGTATATTGGTAGTGGTTATTTGGTCTAGATGTTGCAGCCAACTAGCTTAATCAGCTGTTCCATTACCAGGCAAACCTTCTTAATAAACGGCGCCGTTCAACTAGGGGCCTGAATGGACCTGAATGATATTCAGCCATGTAATCAAACAGCAAGGCAAATGATTTGGATCGATTACATTTAACTACTTACCTAACCTAGTCATTTAATTTGCGTTACTTTTTCTGATGGTACAACGAGGCACGTTTGCTTCGCTCGTTCGGAACGCCCGTTGTTGTCACTAATAACCTAAAACGCTCCTCCTCGCTTCATTCCTAGTCGCAACTTTTGTTGACTTTGCTATAAACATGCCGAGTCATTTTATAATATCATGGCTTAAGGATCAACCAGCCAATTAGGCGGAATTGTCACTAAGTAGATATATTTTTGATGTTTTTAAGTGTTTTATTAAAATATTAATTTGATGTTTTCATAAAATATTTTAAAAAGATTTGTGATTTGATAAACCAGCTAGTTCAATAAATGTTGTATGAGACGTTAAGTTTAAATTTCATTCAGATGCCAGTTCAACAGCGCCGTTTAGTATAAAAGCTAGGCTGTTAATTGAACGGCTGATCAAGCTGATTTAAGGCAATGCTTCCAGCATGTTTGGCACTCTGACAACGGGAACTGTATAGAGCATATGGACGGCCTGTGGGCTTGCAATGGTATTTAGGTAGCTTAAATGCTTTTGTTTTAGAGCTTTAGTGTTTTATATATAGTTTGTAGATAATGTTTTGTTAATAAAGGCAGACCATCGGTTAAAATAACATTGAAAATAGAACTGCTTAGTGCTTATCGACACGCACATTCATTCCACGCCTTTATTATTTCTTTTCTTACATTATTCTTCATTATTTAATTTCAATATATCCACAAGAAGCATTACCTTTAATGCTGTAGAAAGGAATTCTTATTATATTTACTGTAATTACCGTGGCGCCGCAGCGCAGGAGAGGTTTATTAAGTAACTGTTTGGCGATTCCTTCACATAAGTACAAGCACCCTTACGCTCGCAGACTAGCAGATGTGTTTATAAAAGGACTATTCCGCGTAAAAACTAGAACTATGTGAATGCTCCTTGTTTATAGACACTAAGGGGTTGTCCTTGAACAGACCCGGTCAGGGGGCTTCTACAAATAGATCAATGACGGTTTTGTGCTATTTGTGTCGATTTGATATACTTCTTTAGAATTTAGGTTCATCAACATTTTGTGCCATGTCTAGGAATTTAGCATTTTACCGATTATCGAAAAAACTATGCAGAATTTACTATTATAGCAAATGGAAGAATTTAAGGTTATTTTGTGAGAACTTTAATAAAAAATAAACTATAATATCATATTTTGTTTATAAAAGACTCAAATTGATCAATTGAATTATTTTTATAATAAAGGCGTTAAAGTTTTCTTCACATAAAATTAGTAAGATGAATTGAAATGGGAAAACCTTATTAAATGTAATTGTTAAAAATCAGTATAACCCGTTCACATCAGCGGCGATTGTTCATACTTAAAATTAGGTTGTTATTGTCTTCGTGGGGTATGAGGTCCCATGTTCATTTTAAATGTATACAGAGTTGTTGACCTGTTGTCAAATTGGATGAGAAATCCCTCAAAGCCCTTCGCTGTAACATGTCTCAGGCATGTTCGATAAGTTTTAAGTCAGGCGACTGTAGAGCCAATCCAAAACTCAAATATCTTGATCTCGGAGAGCGGCCGACACCAGTCGCGCCGTATGGGAAGGTGCACAATCGTAGAAATTCTTGGCCCATTTGGATTCTGTACGGTACCAGTAACAGATTCTACTGCCTTCTTGTGGTATTTTTGGCAGTCGTGCAGCCTTGTATCCAAACGATGGGTTCGTCGGCCAAGACAAATTCCTGTCCACACTATGATTGTCCTGCCTTGGTAGGTATGAGTGGACTTCCTGAAATTGCCGTAGACTGCTGACTCTGCCTGGAGTTCTCCAAACACGTGTTCGTCGTGAATCAGGATGTCCAAAAAATCCAAAGTGGGACTCATCAGTAAACATTACCAATGGCCATTATTGACTTGGTACTCCACAGCAAATCATCCCTAGCCCCAGTCAAAAGCTGACGAACGTGATTGCCACGTCACAACGCTGGAACTCGTAGCGGTCTTCGAGCACGAAGACCAGCTCATACATCATGCAACTTCCTTCGCACGGTTTTGGTCGCTTATCAGTAGCTAGTGATCTCCCTGGAGCTTTATCACTAGTTGCGTCGCTATAATATTGGGTTGTCTTCTGGTGGTCTTTTGTAGATATCGATCCTGTCTTTGAGTAGTAACATGATAACTACCCGTAAACCGTTCTGCCACAATACCAGTAGTGCAATAACATGATCACACCCTCAATGTCACATTTTGGCGGGTGTATACGGCCTAAGCAACGCTACGTTGAGTAACACTATTATCTAACATGCCCACTGTTCGTAACATTACATCTTGATTCAAATGACGAAGTGACATGACAATAAAAAGCTCACACGGGCAGTTCTTTAGATAAGGAACATCAATTTAGCCCTTTTTCATTTTAAACTCAATAAAACAAAATGTTCCTCCTCGTAACCAAGTAGTTAGGTACCTAGAATTATGCCGCCTTATTTAAATTTCCTTTTGTATGATATTTTTTTAATTTTAAAAATATAATTAAAGCCTTGTCCATAATAAACTTTTCCTGGAAACTAAAGCTGGACGTTCCTTGCAAGTTAGCGGACATTACCATAACGAAAGCAAGCTGGGCCCAAGAAACCGTGGACTATCTCCACCTCCTTTTTCGAAAAGCAAGAACAAAACCAAAGGTATATTGTATTATCAGACCGTCAGAAGCCTGAGGAGCACAACTGTACAGTTCTATGATAACATCACGATGAACTGCTGTGACGTCATTGCTCTCACAGAGACTCTTCTCAACAGTTTGGTGGGTGATGGTGAACTTTTCCCCCCTAGGTAACTGATGCAAAGATCACAAGGAGGATGCCGGATGGGGCGGTGTTCTGTTGACTGTTTTAGTATGCGCTGTACCTATATATCAGCTACTGATATTGGTGATTTTAACTTTAATTCTGCTAGTGTCTGTGTAAAGTTGCAGTTATAAAAGTTCATGGACCTCTGTGAATTAAATCATAATGTTATTAGTACTTAACTATTATAGTAGCTTGTTGGGTCTCTCGGAAAAGTGAGTATGACTGCCGATATGTGTTAATATGTCACCTATTGCTGTTTTAGCCATAGGCTTAGGATGTACAGCGAAAAAATCCTATGTTTATGGTTTTAGCTATCAACGCGAAATTATTTGAATCCTTTGTCAATTTTATTATTAGAAAATATAAAAGTAGAAAATCGGTACCGCAGGTTCCGTCCGACGGCGGTCCTTGTAAAGCCAATCTCCATTGTATATATAGCGCATCTGGTACGGAGAAATAATCAAAAATATCGGAAAACAAGCAGCAGTGCCTTCCGGTATTTAGTACTGCCACCTTATTCTGCAATCCTCAAGACGTCTGCCAAGCATGGGCATTACGGCAAAACCTCCTAATGGTGGTGGTAGTTTTTTAACTGTGGATGCTATAGCTGATGGTTTGATTTTATTTAAAAGTTTCATTAAAAATCTCAGGCTAAGAGTAACCCAGCCCCCCCCCCCCTCCCCCCTTTTTGGATTCACGGTTTGCTGCTACTGAATACTTTCAAAAAATCCAATTTAAAAATAATAAGTATTGTAAGTATTACCCATACTCTCTCCTGTATTTTAGCCAAGAGTTCGATACAGGGTCCATTGAATGGATTTAAAAAAGAAATAATGAAGTATCCAGCCATTCTCTAGTTAGAAACATCCTTGAGGAAGGCAGGCAGGCAGGTTGGTTCACAACGAAAGTAAATAAACATTACATTCGTGAGGTAAACAAACTTCCAGACTGGTTTGTCCACTAGTGGAACTAGGTATGTATTTACCTACCTATAGCGAATGCTTTCTAAAGGGGTATCCACTGATTAGTGATGAAGCAATCGAGAGGACCTATTGCTAATAAATAGTCGTGTATGATAAGTAATGAGATTTCTATTTCATGAAGCATAGAGGTGACTCTATTTATCCCTCCGTGTACCCAAATACCTACCGGATTGCAGGTGAAATAACATTATTTGCGATAGGTAGGGTATACATATTGCTATAATAGCATAGCATATTATTTTAATCTTTTATCTGAGGTTTTTATATCCAACAATATAAATAAATTCACAATATACAAGGAATACTTGCCTGTAGTACAGTTGAACCCCAAGCCAATCAAAATTTTTAATAATTGTATAATAATGGGACAATAAGTTTAATGTACATTGTAGGTTAATGGGTTAGTATTCACGCGGTTTTTTCTACGCGTAGCACTCTGCTGTTCAGTATTCTACGAGGTATTCCATTCCATACGGGCATACCTATGTAATGTACCGTCAATTTTGTCGATACACGGTATATTACTTTTCTCTATGCGATACACTCTCATATCATAAGGGATACGTCGACCATATCAGACACAATTTATTTAAAGAAAGTGATACATGCGAATCCTATTTCAAGTTTGTCTTGATGCAAGATTATATATCTTACTTACATATCTTGAAATTTGGTACGAAGCAACGTCTTATAGCACAGTTAAAAGAAAAATTGCGAGAAGTAAAAATATTTAGTTACGTATATTAAAATATTTTTATTAATTTTAAAATGTTATGGATTTTATTTAGCAATAAAAATATCATATATTTTACTTATAAACCTACCTACAGGTTGTTACGAAACTTTCGATGCGTGAGTCCGACTCGCACTTGGTCGGTATTTTTAGCATGGCAACTCTATTCTTACTTTTGAACTTTTTCAATGTTATCCATGCATAGAGTAGATTTACAATTTTACGCTTACTTAAATTCCATAGTTTGTTCTCCAAGCCCATTACCACTGAATTCTTACTCAATGCCTTCGAAAACAATGCCCAATTCAAATTCAATTTTTTTTATATAAGGTACCTGCTCTTTTAACAGATTCAAGTCAACCGGCCAAGTGCGATTCAGGCCTCAGACTATACAGTAGAATACAAGTATGCTAAGGCTTCTATATTAGGTTCTGCATCACCACAACCAGTGAAAGAAGAAAATGTCAGTACGTTGAGGGATGATATTCCTGCCCTTATCCAACGCATTTGGGGTCGGTATACTGTCACATAACAATAACACGAAGGACAACACAAGAATATAATTATTAAATACGGTTTCGCCAAAAGCACTCTATTAGGTTCTGCATCGCCACAACCAGTGAAAGAAGAAAATGTCAGTACGTTGAGGGATGATATTCCTGCCCTTATCCAACGCATTTGGGGTCGGTATACTGTCACATAACAATAACACGAAGGACAACACAAGAATATAATTATAAAATACGGTTTCGCCAAAAGCACTCTATTAGGTTCTGCATCGCCACAACCAGTGAAAGAAGAAAATGTCAGTACGTTGAGGGATGATATTCCTGCCCTTATCCAACGCATTTGGGGTCGGTATACTGTCACATAACAATAACACGAAGGACAACACAAGAATATAATTATTAAATACGGTTTCGCCAAAAGCACTCTATTAGGTTCTGCATCACCACCACCAGTGAAAGAAGAAAATATCAGTACGTTGAGGGATGATCTTCTTGCCCTTATCCAGCGCATTTGGGGTCGGTATATTGTCACATAACAATAACACGAAGGACAACACTAGAATATAATTATTAAATACGGTTTCGCCAAAAGCACTCATGATACATTCAACACAAATACATATTTGTAAAAATATTTGGCTGTACAGAGTGGTACTATTACTTATTCTGTGTTCTACGCACTTCTGCACAGGGAATTTGTACTGAGCGGCATATATGAATGCAGTTCCTGACGTCAACCCTCCTTGGGAATATTTTTACTGGTAGTTTACCCGCCGCGGCTCCCGCCCGCGTTTACTTCGGTTATCGCGCAAAACCATAAACCTCTTTTTGCGCAGTTGGATAAAAAGTATCCTAAGTCCATACCAAATTTCATTCAAATCGGTCCAGTAGTTTATAAGTTTATTCGTGTCATACAAAATCCAAAATACAAATCTTTCCTCGTTATAATATTAGTGTAGATGTAGATATAATAATATACGAACTTCTAGATTTATAGTAGAGTCATATTATATGTTCTATGAGAGTTTTTGAGATATTATACCTACCCTGCAACGAGTACCTACCTATAACGGTTCCCATTCTAGGTTAAGTCTATCAACTTCTACCACAACATCACTTACCATCAAGTGAGATTGAGTTCAAATGCTAACCTATCTAAAAAAAAAAAAAAATATCCTAAAACTGACGACGCATCGTATAAATAGATATACAAAAACAGGCATGTGCGATTATCTTCTAACCCGGTGGAGCTGGACGTCCGCTTAGCGGTAGTCAGCTCCTATGTCCTCCCTAAAAAAAAAAAAAGGCAAAGTGCGAGTTTAACGAGTTAAACTTGTTACTAAACACTATTACGTCCCGTAGAAACACAGTATGTATGTAGATAAATACCTACCAAAAAGTACGTTACTTTTTGCATACGGTTTGAAATCCTTAGCCCGTATTCCACTTGTCGCCATTATCGTTTTTTTTCGATAATTTTGACCACATTTTGTGTCTATGGCTTATATTAAATGTTATACCATAGACGCAAAATGCGCTCAAAATGATCGAAAATAACGATATAGGCGTCAACTGGAAAACGCCCTTAGAGGGAGTCCGACCGCACTTATAAAACTACTGTTTTATGTATTTATATTTTCCCAAGAAATTATTTAATAAAATTTAAGCTCAATATTTGGTATTGGGTCAAAATCTACAATATCACATTACGTTTACGAACCCGTGGCATACTGGCGGACAGAAAGACAGTAGAGTTCCATTTTTCACGGACCTTCAGAAGGTCAATGAATTACCATGAATCACAAATATCAGCCAGATGGGAACATTAGACACAATATCACCATAATTTGCTAACAATAAAAACGACGTGACTTATCTTAAATTACGTTTTCGTCCTTGCAGAGTGATAGAGGATGCAAAAGCATAGTGGTACAGTTTTGAAAATGAATTTCTGATATATACCCAGTTCACATCCATAACCATAACGTCCTCGTTGAACAAAAGCCTCCCCAATTAGGGGGTGGAGGGAGGGTTTCCAAAATCTCTACGTTTGGCAGGCGTCTTCGGAATAGCAGTGTAAGATGGGAGTTCTTTAGAAGGCGCTGCTGCCCACCTTATGTTATTTTTCCATCCGTGCGTCGCATCTTACAATACCCACAGGGCGATATGGGGGTGACCTTCTAGGCCGTAACCCCACGGGTAATAATAACAATAATAATAATATTTAATTAATATAATAATAATTTCTAACATTGTTGACTAGTTGCGTACTTGTTGCTGTAATTGTAACTGGTAAGTAATTGAAATAAAATATTAAATAACAAATAATTTAAAAAATATTTTAAGCAAATAAAATCAACAAACAACTGCAGAATGGACAACTGAAACGCCACGTCTGTTGTTACATCAACTAACGTAAATCTGTTTGTCTTTTCGATCATATGTATCGGGTCTCTAACTGAACCTGGCATTTAAAATGAATTTCCAACAAATACCAACCAAAAATTATTTGTATTATAAATTCAATTAAAGGATGAAAGTAGCCGAAATAAACTTTACGCACCCCACCGTATGAGAGATCGTCTAGAACACAAGGAAGAATTAATTATATTTTGTTCACTATGTACAATGAACAAAATAAATTCTTCTTATTAGGTACCTATAAAAATAACAAAACCCTACTTACTTTTTTTGATACGCGGTTTATCTGAAAGTCTAAAACGAATAATAATATACCATAATGTACCAGTTCATATTTTTAGCTAACAAATATTGAAAACATCGATCAAGGATGTAGTTTCAGAAAAATATTTTTTCCAGTTCATTGCGATGAGAGACCGTTATGAGACCTTAATAGCGAGGCCCGACCCGCTCTTGGTCAGTTTGTTTATTTATTTGACTACCTAAAAGAAATTCGTGATTAACTTCTATTTATATCAATAACAATATCTTAAACAGACTTCGTGTCGACCTCTTTTACTTAAGTCGCGTCGTATGGCTATGACTTAAGCATTTCTTTTCGTAATACGTATCGACGTCAGACACGTCGAGAATGACCTTAAAAAGACGTCAAATTGCTACATGCAAAGAAGCTCAAGTATTGCCTGCAATTCACAGACTTATGTAGATTCACAACGCCTCCATAACTTTGTGAAGTATTACTATTATATTGTCTGTGTAAGAACTTCCATTGTTCCAATAGGAAAACAAATACCAATTGACTTTAATAGATAGCAAACAATCAAGTAAATATCGCAGCTGAATCATAAACAACTGATACGCCACTATATATCTTAGGATCATTACCCACCGTATCCACAGTGGCTGGTTTCACCAGTTTGACGTTATATTCTCTGTAGATCCACCTGAATCACTGTTTATTTCCACGATTGTTGCAATTAATGCTACCAATAGGTCATATGTATATCAGTAGGTCTCTCTAGCTACAATCCGTCTGACTTGGTAGGTACCACCTGCATGTCATGTATTCTGCCTCGAAATGTGCAAACTCCGCTGTGTTTAGGCGTGTAGAGCACTGAAGCAACTGAAATTACGGAGCAAACAAGATATTAGAACTAATATCGTCTCAGAGTGACGAACACAGTGCAATACCAAGCAGACACTGCAGTGTCTGCAACTATAATAGACAGGCGTGATGCTTATCAGGCGGGCGACTTGACCGATCCATCACTTTACGACATAAAAAAAACTTGTTAGAGTTCCATACGATGAACGCATTGTACAATCTACATCTAGACTACGAAGGGTTCCCTATATATATATATATATATATATATATATTATAAAGAGGAAAGATTTGTATTTTTATATTTTTGTATGAAACCAAAAAACTACTGAACCGCTTTGAAAAAATATTTCACCATTAGAATCCTACATTATCCCTGATGGAAATAGGCTACAGGATATTTTTGTCATTTTTTAGGGTTCCGTACCGAAAGGTTAAAAACGGGACCCTATTACTGAGTCTTCGCTGTCTGTCCGTCCGTCCGTCTGTCTGTCACCAGGCTGTATCTCTAGAACGGTGATAGCTATAGACAGTTAAAATTTTCACAGACGATATCTATTGCCGCTATAACAACAGCTATAATAAAAATAAAATAAAATAAATATTTATGGGGGCCTCCCATACAACAAACTAGATTTTTTTACCGTCTCTTGCTCGACAGGTAGACGCTTTAACTATTTACAGAATATTTAGTTTTGCACATAAAACTAAATATTCTGTGTAAAAAAAGCGTCTACCTGTCGCCGTTATTTCTCTACTCTTTAAATATAATTAATTAAAATAAAATAATAATTATGTGGCTCCCATACAATAAAAGAGGTTTTCGCCGTACCTACCCAGCTCAATCGGACACTGCGAAAAGTGTCTGTAACTTGCAAGATAATGGTACGGAACCCTTCGTGAGTGAGTCCCACTCGCACTTGTCCGGTTTTTATAGTAAAATACCCGTGCGAAAGGGGGGGTGGGCCACTAGTGCATAATAAACGAAGTAACTAGTATGGGTTCGCATGTATATCTGTACGCCCTTCCTTAAGCATGTTGTTAAGCGGATATATTGATACTCGTTTAACAGATCCTGAATAAGCCGGTAATGTAGATGCAGTTCTTCAACAACTATGTGTATATACTCAGTACTCAGTGTAAGAGTTAGCATCTGGTAATCCTGAAAACTTTGTGTTTTTTTTTGGCAAGGCACCAAATTTGTGCTCACCAATAGACACTTGAATGACACATTCATATCCTTTTTCTTCTTTTCTTGTTTTACGACTGAGACACCTTCTCAAGTTGTTTTAATTCAATTAACTGTCCAGGTTGTTTAGGTTTCTAGGTAGGCATAGGCATCCTTAAAGTAGGTATGATTGGCAAAGGTACAGATCAAATGAGTCATCAGAATCTTTGCGTTTATTGCGTAGTCAGGTTTTACTTGCAATTATAAACGAGTAAAATTGTATTTATGGATATCTAAATTTATTCTCGTCCTTTAGGCACAGCTGTAATGTCTGCGATAGTATCGCTATATATCCGTTCCTTAGAAAGCCCATCCCATGGGCTTTCTAAGGAAGGATGGGCATCCTTTTACAAACAGCTGCCTTCTTCACGTTGACGCTCTGCCCTCTTTAAAAGGAATGCTCTCGTTGACCTTTTAAACCCGTTTCCTTTTGGTTTATAAGGTACTATGATAGTAAAGTCCCGTCGTGAGCCTAATTTGCAGCAACCTCACGTCGACGATCCAACCGGAAGATATATAGGTTCGGAACCTTACGTAATGTTTTCAATGGACTGGGCTGCACGGTAAAATATCAGTTAATTATTATAAACCTGATAAGTGCGATAACGTTACCATACGTACCTACTCTCGATAAAGGTAGGACGGTAAAGTACCTTCCGACCTAATTACCTATCGTAATTCGTGAAAAGAACCGGTGTGGTAGAGTTTTCTAAAGTAACGTTATTGTATAAAGTATTTATGTGAACGACTCTGCTTACAGGCAGGTTACTTTCATTTGGTAGATACTGCCTAAAGCATCCACTTTTTGCAGATAACTAACTATACTGATGATAGAGCCTGCTGAGCTTCTAAACCTAGTAAGGTACACAAGCTCTATCTAGTATCGATGTGTCGTAGAGGCTACCCTTCCTACCTACTTGTTGACCTTGTTGTGTAGTAAAGCACATGTTATTTACAAATTACAATAATGAGGCAGTGTTTGTTGTGAGGGAATGCGTACTACTTATAGCATTGTGGAACTAAGTACGTTGGTGATTCATTTCTCGGAATTGACCTTGCTATGAGTCATTCGCTGGAAGGCAGAGTTGGGGATACCGCGCACCGCGCTTGTCTGCCGGTTGCAAGCTACACGCACTCCGCTTGCCAAGCAGCGCATTATATTAAATTATCGGTGCTATTTAATATTGAATAAATTCGTTTATGAAAATGTGCAACCACAGGAAACGCAGAAAAGTATTTAAAGTTTTAGTTTAAACCATTAAAAGAAAATTTCGTGTTCCTGAAGTGGATATATCATGCATGATAACAACCATGACGTCATTCATATTTTTGCAAGTAAGTTTATAAATATTTTATTTTATAATAACAAATTGTCTAACGCTAAGAAGTTTTCGTAATTGCTAATTATTTATGCGGATGAATCATCCAAAAATCTTATCAGTTTCTTATTTGACTACAGTAGTTTGTGACGTTTACATTATAACCCGACTCTGTAATTGTCTTTATGTCAGATAGCCCGTCTCTGTTTATTAGCTCTCGTTACACTTTGTTAGAATGAGAAAGATATGGTCTCGTGTCATTACTTTACTGCTTTTGAATTTGTTCCGTTAATTGAATACGTGTAGTGTGAGTTAGAAAGAAATAGAAACAAAAATGGCGAAAACTTTGTAAATTTAATATTTCGTATCGTACAAATAAGTATTCTATGCACAGAAAATTGCAAAATATATATTTAATTTATGATTTAAATCAGCCCTGAATCAATTTACAAATCTTGTAATTACTAATAAAATAAACATATAAAGTTCCTGATTAGTTGTTGTGAAATGTTCAAGAAAAGTTTTGGCTAGACTGCGATACTTGTTCAACAAGTTTTCAATTAACTTTCAGACAAAATCTTTTTTGTTGAGGATGAACAGGGAGGACAATGTCAATTGGTTTCATGGGAAAATCTCACGTGACGCCGCTGAAAAACTTTTGAAAGAAGGTTCGTAATAGCATTCATACATGTTTACATCTGTTGTTGTTGTTGATTGAAAATATACAACAAACTTGTTTTTTCCTGCTTCAATCCATATATTATCAATTACAGAAGGTGAGGATGGGGTATTTTTGGTCCGTGAAAGCAATACTTCTCCAGGAGATTACGTCCTCTCGGTCTTGCATCAGGTATGATCATTATCAAAAAAACATAATAACAAAGGACATATAATTTCTAGTTGTTTTGTTGTGAAGCTCTTTTTTAATTACGAATTGCTAATTGACTGTCAGTTGCATTACCAAGAAATGAGGAAGAATCAATAGGTTATGTTATAATTTTTTCGGAAGTAAGTCTGTTTCTATCATAAAATAAATTTTCAGGGTGAAGTAGTTCACTATCAGATACGAAGGCATGGTGAAGATGCATTCTTTTCCATTGAAGAGCACACAACAGTTCATGGACTGGACACACTTATTCAGCATTATCGAGGAGACTCCAATGGCCTGGTTACCAGATTATCCATTGTTTGCAAAGGACAACCACCTCCACATGAATCACGGACACAAGGCACAACTAATTTGCTACATCGGTGAGTACATATTACCTAGCAAAAAACCTTTTTCAGTGCACTTAAAAAGCACCTAATGAGTTGAAAAGACCAACCTTACAAAAATCCTTATCAAACAAGGACAGAATTGAATTAAAGGTTTGACTTTAGTTTGCCAACATCATTCACTCAATGAGTTTTGCAGATAGCGCTTAATGACTGGCTGAAGTCTGGTTTACGAATTGTTCTGGTATTGTTTCTGTATATTGTACCTTTATTTTCATGAAAACTAAAGTGAGTTGACATAATTATTTACTAAATATATCTGCTAGCACTCACAGTATTTGGTCATAATCTTCAACCAATGTTTGAGCAGTAAAGATTGATTGGTACCGGTCTGAGATTACAACCAAACACTGAGTGTTAGCCGGTATATATAGTAAATATTGTAGATTATTGGTTTTCATCAAAGTTTTCAGGTTTATCAATTCTGTTTATAACCTGGACCCAACTAGAGAAGTTGAGAAAACAAGGTTTGTAGGTAGGTCCTTATGAAGTCGAAATCTCCATATTATTACCAGTTTTCATGGCATTCAACTAGTTTTCCTAGTTTATCATTGTAGGGTTATTGTGCTTATTTTCTGTCTATGGGAGGGAGATGTTTAAAAAAACAGTGTAGAATAGGATTGCAGACCTAGATTAACAACTCATGCTGGTAATTCTTAGTTGCATTATAACTAAACACATATTCCTATTTATTTACTTCATGAATAAGTAGATAATCGTTGACGCCTTGCTTTTATCAGACAAAAACACAGCTAGAGTTGTAAACAATTTGTGGTACGTAGCAAGTCTAAACTAAGATATTTCATCATGTATAGAACCTTTCCTGTACTATGCTTTGTTTTTAGGTTTATTAAAACAAAACGCACCTAACAAGACCTGTATATTGTATGTTTTTATTAGTTTTTCAATATATTATAAGAAAATGGATATTAGGATATGTTTTCTTGATAAACTTCAGTTATTATCCACTTAAAAAATCGGATACAAGCAAGTCATATTTCTTTTAACTTCTCATTTATCAAAGTTTGTAAAATATCAATGCATTTTAACTTTTTATGTAACTTAGCTTAGCGTTCAGTTTTTAGTTTTCGACCTCTAAAAGGCAATTAAAGGCAGGCGTAGGCAAATAAAATAATGCTGTTGGAAAAAAATCTTCATTTTCAATGAACTACTTCCCATCCATTTAATTTTTAAAAGGGATGGATGATAAGCAAGTAAATATAAATATTTATTGTTTTTTTTAAGTACTTGTTGGCCTATGAGTCTTTGTATAACTCTGATGTCTGTTTTTTTTTATTGCTGATAGGTAAGCCTTTGACTACAATCTCACCTGATGGTAAGTAATGATGTGGTTGAAGATATTAACAGGCTTAACCTAGAAATCTGCTGACATTATGAATTCAACATTTTGAAGTGAAAATATTATACTTAGTAATTACTGTGTAAAGGCGGTAAAATATGTGGAACATTTTATTTATAGTGTACTACTAATACACTATAACCGCTTTCCATTGCGTATATTATTTACTAGATTTTATTATGAAAATTAGTGACGTCCCAGTCTCACTCGAACTATTTAGTAAATCGAGATAAAAGTATCCTGTGCCCTGATCCAATACTCAAGAAATACCACCCAATACCAACAAACTGTTTAAAGCAGTAATGAACATATACATGCACAGTTTTGGATTTTTAATAAGTACATACATTGCATTGTGTAATGTCGCACAAGACGGAGTTGTCTGAAGTTTCACGTTCAATACACGTTTTGTTAGCCATGTTTTAGTTCCATCTAAGAGTCTATTGCCATCTGCAGGGCACAGAATAAGATTACGGACAGCTAGAGAAAATTTCTTTGTGGAAAATTTTATTACTTTTATATGTAGATTAAACCCAGGACCTGGTGATTGCATGGTCAGCTTTTTCATATGTATGTGGTTGTTGGTATTTTAGGAGAAATTGGACCTTGGTGAGGTCATGTATAATGCAGTAACTGCTTCTGGAGAATTACTTTACAATTACAATTGCCAATCTGTATATTAATTGAGATTATTATTGAAGGTCTTCTTCTTAGTCGGCATCTTCATTGCTCTTTCACGTAGATCATGTGTTATGATCCACTTTCACACAAAAGCGAATTATAAAACATAATGAAATTCGGGTTGTATCAAAAATCAGATTAGCTAAAGTACAGAAACAAGGTCGTTATTCGAAGATACTAATATATATATTAAATTACTAAAAAGCTTGACCACCTTAAAATGTAGTTTTTTCAAACGAAATCTTAAGAACTTTTTGAAAACAATAAAAAAAATTACAAAAGAGCTAAAACTTCTTTATATCTTTACATGCTTCTGTCTTCGGCGTTCATAATGTACGCAAAGTTGATAACGCAAAGTTAAAGTTGATAATGATAACAATTAAATTTTATTCATAAATTCGGGTTCCAAATTGCGGTGCGTGTGATGCTAACAAGTTAATAGCTTTTGGTATTGACTGAATCAGGTAACCTTAATGGATTTGTATTTATAGCGTTTTCCATAAAAATATAGTCTTGTCATATCTTTTTTGATAGACAAAGTGTTCAAACTCAGTGAAATGTTGCACTGTTCTTGAGCCAATATCTATGCTTCTGGTTAGCCAGTTTTTAGTTTCATTATTTATTTTATCTCTAAATATGAAAATACCAATTCCTATACTAAATGATTTTCCTGATAATTTTGAAAATACATAATTTAACGGAAACCTATCAAACCAGAAGTAAATATATTGGGCTCAAGAACTTTCATGCAAAGTTTCAGGAAGTTTGAACTTTCGGTATTTTAAATTTAACTAAACTACGCTTGTAAATTACGCTTCCTTATATTAGGTCCTTACATATGAAATTGGCGTTTCGTATGGGAGGAACAAAAAGTCGAATATTTTTTAATATAATATATTTAATTAATCAAAGTATAAACCATTATTTTCTATGCACTTTTGCCATCTCATAGGTAGTTCATTGATCCCTTTACTAAAAAAACCAGTCGGACGGGAATCAATAAAATCTTTGAAGGCGATTTGGACTGCCCCATCGGAGTTGAATTTTTTCCCTTGCAAGAAGTTATCCAAATTTCGAAAAAAATGGTAATCTGTTGGAGCAAGGTCCGGGGAGTACGGAGGATGTCTTAGACTTTCCAATTGAAGCTCTTCTAATTTAGTAGCCGTCTGTAGCGCAGTGTGTGGTCTAGCGTTGTCGTGAAGCAGCAGTGGCGTGGAGCGATTGACCAGCCTAGGTTGTTTAGCCGCTAGCTTTTCCATCATGGTTTGCAATTCCTGACAATAGACATCAGCCGTAATAGTCTGGCCAGATTTGAAAAAACTGTAATGAACAATACCGGCACTAGTCCACCAAACGCTTACAAGGAACTTTTTTGGGGTTAATTTTCGCTTGGGGCAGGATTTGGCTGGCTGGCCAGGATCTAACCATTGCGCTGAGCGCTTCCGATTATCGTAAAGAACCCATTTTTCATCACAGGTAATGATTCGGTTTAAAATACCTTCATTATTGTGCCGGTTTAGTAATGTAACGCAGCAGTCGACGCGCGTTTGCCGGTTTGTTTCAGTCAATTCGTGAGGTACCCACCTTTCAAGCTTTTTAATCTTCCCAATTTGCTTCAAGTGAATTAAAACAGTTTTATCACTAACATCGCAGCCTGCAGCTAACTCGGACGTGGTTTGCGATGGATCCGCTTCCACAATAGCCTTCAACTCTTCATTATCAACTTGAGTCTCAGGCCGTCCACGGGGCTTGTTCTGCAGGTCGAAATTTCCAGAACGAAAACGTTGGAACCAAAAACGAACTGTGTTTTCTTTTGCAACACGACCGCCATACACATCATTCACCCTTCGAGTTGTTTCCGCAGCACTAGTGCCACGGCGGAACTCGTACTCGTAAATAATGCGATATTTAAGGTTTTCCATTTTGTAAAATGAGTGACGCAAACAGAAAAAAACAGAAGAAAAAAAACAAATGAATGACGATCATCGAAGCACAAATACATGAGTCTATAGCTGTACAAATTTGAATTTGGAATTCCTTACCAAAGAGGAGAAATTCGTGATTAAAGTGGCCAGTACGAAAAACGCCAATTTCATATGTAAGGACCTAATATACTAAAGAACAAATAGCCAACTGGCCGTTTGTTCTTGAATTCTTTACGTAAAACAATGTAATTAATGTAAAACTGAAATAATATGTGATTTCTCTAACTTTTTTCTATATATTAATAAGATACAGTACCCAACACAATTGAAAGACGATTAATCAATAAGTATATTTCTTAAAACTGCGAAATTCTTGAAAACAACGTCAACATATCATGCATAATAAATACTAAAGGAAGGGAATTATAATTTACTATCCAGTAGTAAGACAGTATTGGGTTAGTTTCTTCGAAAATCTAAAATAGAAGCGAAACATTGCGTAACCGCTATATTTACGCTCCGCTAAATGCGACCGTTTGCGATATAGTGTAAGTAAGCTTAATAAATAAAAGGCAACAAAAGCCTACAACTGCAGCAACAAAAATGTTCATCGCACTACAGGCCCGTCATAATTCAGATTTTAACTTCATATATCACAGTAAAGATAAATTAAGATCTTATTTATTCAAGATCTTCAAAATGTATTGACATATCAGTTCCAAACCACACTGGGTGTAAATAATTTATTAGCTGTTTCTCGCTTAGAGATGGGTGGAATGGGTCATTCCTCTGTTAAAGGAGAGTTTTAGTGAAAATACTTAATTATTTTCCGGGATTGTTCTTACAGTGAAATTTGACTGAAACTCTTAGTATCCAAGTATCATCCAAGGATCATGTCGTAAGTTCTCCAATTAAAACCTTTATTGAAACAGTATGTGAGCTATCTCTAGTAGTTGGATCTCCAGAGGATGTTCCATTAAGCCCAGTAGCCCCCACAAATTGCCCTTAATTTTTCCTTTCTGTTTATTGTCCGACAAATTGAGTTCGCTGACATGCTTTTCATCTTGGTCTATCAATAGAGTAAACAAGACTAGTATAAAGATAATGTATCAGATGATAAGTTTTATACGTTGTTAAGACGCTGATAAGTGCTAAATAGTATTACTTGAACAGATTTTTACCAAAATGTATGTTTGTAGTAAGAAAATTATATGTTAATTTTGATCACTTTATCTAAGACCAAGAAAAGTCCGAAACACGTGTCCTTAAATTTTTCTCGGTAGAATTAAATTGCAAAGTTGACCCTAAATTACGCTTGTAACGTCAATATCTTAATTATTTACGTATGAATGTGTATGAAAATATATTAGGTCCTTACATATGAAATTGGCGTTTTTCGTACTGGCCACTTTAATCACGAATTTCTCCTCTTTGGTAAGGAATTCCAAATTCAAATTTGTACAGCTATAGACTCATGTATTTGTGCTTCGATGATCGTCATTCATTTGTTTTTTTTCTTCTGTTTTTTCTGTTTGCGTCACTCATTTTACAAAATGGAAAACCTTAAATATCGCATTATTTACGAGTACGAGTTCCGCCGTGGCACTAGTGCTGCGGAAACAACTCGAAGGGTGAATGATGTGTATGGCGGTCGTGTTGCAAAAGAAAACACAGTTCGTTTTTGGTTCCAACGTTTTCGTTCTGGAAATTTCGACCTGCAGAACAAGCCCCGTGGACGGCCTGAGACTCAAGTTGATAATGAATAGTTGAAGGCTATTGTGGAAGCGGATCCATCGCAAACCACGTCCGAGTTAGCTGCAGGCTGCAATGTTAGTGATAAAACTGTTTTAATTCACTTGAAGCAAATTGGGAAGATTAAAAAGCTTGAAAGGTGGGTACCTCACGGATTGACTGAAACAAACCGGCAAACGCGCGTCGACTGCTGCGTTACATTACTAAACCGGCACAATAATGAAGGTATTTTAAACCGAATCATTACCTGTGATGAAAAATGGGTTCTTTACGATAATCGGAAGCGCTCAGCGCTATGGTTAGATCCTGGCCAGCCAGCCAAATCCTGCCCCAAGCGAAAATTAACCCCAAAAAAGTTACTTGTAAGCGTTTGGTGGACTAGTGCCGGTATTGTTCATTACAGTTTTTTCAAATCTGGCCAGACTATTACGGCTGATGTCTATTGTCAGGAATTGCAAACCATGATGGAAAAGCTAGCGGCTAAACAACCTAGGCTGGTCAATCGCTCCACGCCACTGCTGCTTCACGACAACGCTAGACCACACACTGCGCTACAGACGGCTACTAAATTAGAAGAGCTTCAATTGGAAAGTCTAAGACATCCTCCGTACTCCCCGGACCTTGCTCCAACAGATTACCATTTTTTTCGAAATTTGGATAACTTCTTGCAAGGGAAAAAATTCAACTCCGATGGGGCAGTCCAAATCGCCTTCAAAGATTTTATTGATTCCCGTCCGACTGGTTTTTTTAGTAAAGGGATCAATGAACTACCTATGAGATGGCAAAAGTGCATAGAAAATAATGGTTCATACTTTGATTAATTAAATATATTATATTAAAAAATATTCGACTTTTTGTTCCTCCCATACAAAACGCCAATTTCATATGTAAGGACCTAATATTAATAAATTAGCAAAACCTTATCAAGAGGGACAAGATAAGTTACGTTTTCGATTTACGTTACTAATTTTCTGTTACATTAGGATTTTACCTGAACTGATCGCGATTTCACCACAGCTGCTTCTCTTTCACTCCTACGCAGTCCGATAGTGACAAAATTACAGCATTTAACAGCGTCTTAAATATAATTTGTAATAAGTATACACTTTTATTAGAAAGTTATAGTTACCGTATTTGTAATTAACTCATTACTTATGTAGAATTGTTGAGTATTCTCATCTTAAACTCGTTATAGTTACTGTATTTGTAATTAACTCATTACTTATGTAGAATTGTTGAGTATTCTCATCTTAAACTCTGGAAATTCAAATAGGTTTGCATTAAAAAAAACAGCAGATCCTTGACAATATTTAAGCTAGTTTCCTTATTCAACTATGGGCCTGTTTCAGAATGTTCGAGTAAGTTCCGGTTGTACCACTCAGAACATAAAATAACTGAATGATAAAAATGACAGTTAACATGCAGCGCGTTTCAAGCTTTAACCGATGGATAGGCTAAATCGATGACTGTGAAACGTAAAGATAGTGTTTTATTTTAAATATGTTTTGGGTAGTATAACCGGAAATTACTCGAACATTCTGAAACAGGCCCTTAAAGTAATATTTAATGCTTAACTCACACCAGAATTTACTTTAATTAGCAACCTTTACTTGGTCATTGCACCCAGAATGTGTTCTCGTATGTATAAAAGCACTACCAATATACTGCTGACAAGCATTATTGACGATTTCCTGCTGAACGCATAATTCAATAATGTTTATTGAATTAATAAATATACAGAGGCCAGTACACTTTCAAGTGGCGTGTGGTTTAAAGGCCATCAATGTGCAATCATTACCTACGTATAAACATTCTTGACAATCGTCGCCATCGTATCAAGATGAGCTTGCAATATGTTGAGATCTGAATACCAAATGTGTTTCAAGCACTTTAATTAGGTAACCATATGTTATAGTGACTGTTTAAATATTCGTTCGGTAAAGCATTGTTTGAAACAAAATAATGAGTCATTTAACCAATGCGAACACGTGATCAAACTTGTTTGTAGATTCGACATTAATATGATTTTACATATAATATTTGTAGAGTGCTATGTATTGTACGTAATTTTTAAAATGACATGGCATCAATAATTAAAAGGTATCCTGCTAATACATAAAATGTGCATGTTTGTGTTTCAAAGCCATAACGACTGGACAGCTGGACTGGATGCATGGTGGAAGGGCATTTTGCGAATGCCCTCAAGTAGAAAATCTGTCGCCAAGCACCTAACGGTGTGTTCCGGCAGCAGTCCTTGACAGCCAGTAAAATTACAGGCACAATGAGACTTAATTACTATGTCTCAAGGTGACGGGAGCAGTGCAATTCGTGACTTGTGACGAAATGCATCTGTTATAGGCAGATGTTAGTCCGCTTAACATCAGGTGGCCCTCGAGCTTGTTCTGTCACAAAGCCTTTGACGAAGTTTATTACATAATATATTGCTTAGGTTCTGAGTAACAACGATTTATCCATGTATTTAAGTAGTTCACAAGGAATTAAAAATGGCTCAGATGATGTGCTTTGACGTGGTGATTTCAAGTTTATATTTTCTGTTATTTTAGAAGTAATTTTGCTTTTGTTTGCCATCGAATCTTCGATATAACCTTCGGCCACTTTGCTGGACTTCCAGCCGCCGTGCCTTTTTAACAGAGTGAGGTTGGCTCCCGAATCAGCCAATAGAGTCGCTGATGTTCTGCGAAAGCAATGCCCGGTGTATAACTCTACGTTACTCAGTTTTAAATATGTGGCTATTTGCTTTGGCATGCCTGTAAATTTGTTTTTTCCTATTACTTGTCTGTGGCATTTTCCTTTACTGTAATTAAGAAAAAAACGATTTGTATCCACGTTTTCAGGCCGAAGAGCTTGATATTTTTCAACATAATTTGCAAATTCTTCATGCACAACAAATGACTGGTCAATTTTAGTTTTCGTGTTAGGCAGTTTTATGAGTAGTAATTTGTTATGTTTTTCTACATTTTCTATTGTCAAGTTGGTCAATTCCACGGTTCTGCAGGCTCCCGATATCCCAAAAATTAGAACAACCTGTAAAAAAGACATAAGTTGTATTAAAGGCACCAAATTCGCATAGTATTTTTGTGAAATATTTTGGTAACTTATTAAAAAGGGCAAGTAAATACGTAGGTACCTTTATTGCTAAATAAATTTCATCCGGAGCTTCATTTAAGAATTTCTGTACTTCTTCTGCAGTAAATACCTTCGGTTTCTTGCTTTTAAAGCAGTCAGACTGCCTTTTCAAGAAAGCAGTAAGTTTAGAAAAATCTTTCAAATTCACGTCATGTTTTGTCATCATTGTAGATTTTAGCATGGAATAAAAGCACCATAAACTGGAAGGTTGTAGCCTCTTAGATAATTCATCAAAATATGATATAAAAACACTTTCAGAAAGAGATTTCACTTTTTTTTCTGACAGCCATTTCATAAATTCGTCGTATGCCTTTACATATCTTTCTTTCGAGTTCGGCGGTAATATATTTTCGACAACTGTTTTTGCCCTTTCTTTAATAAAATCGGGCGTTAGATCTATGTCTTCGTCACTAGACATGTTTAAAACTTTTGAAAAAGAACTCAAACAAGAAAATTAATTATTTTCGCGATGCTTTCGCGCCTACTAGTAGACTGCCTTTTTTTTCACGCATGCAAGCGCGTCAAATCTTGCTGGCCAGTTTGATTTTTAAATCGATTCCATCTAACATACGATGTGGAAACAAATAGTTCCATATTTAAAATAAAATCTTTATAAAATAAATTGTCTAGATTCCGATTCGAGTAATTAATCGATACCGAGAAAAAAAAAATAACTTCTTAAAAATATTCTTCGTGCAGTATGAGTATGACAGTTCTTTTTTCAAATTCCAAAACCTATGCTGTAATGATAGTCATACACCCCGGCATTCAGGGGTGTAAGGGTGTACTTACAGAGCAAGAGATATGTAAAATATTTTTGGTCTGTAAATCCCCTTGTAATTATTATTATTATTGTGTTCTGGACACATCTGTGTATAACATGTAATTTAAAAGGATTTCCTTTCATTATCTTTAAGTACTGTCAAGATATTTTTATAGGTGTCTATTAACCTTTTAATAATTATCATTGTTTTTTTCCAAAATGTAAAATAATCATAATTTTATGTAAAAGAATAAAACAAATATAGATTATTGATCATCATATAGTGTATATACATAACACAAATATTAACTCAAGTGATTATCTCATTTAGTTGTGTATGTAGATTGTAGAGTTAGTCATTCTTCGAGAATGTCTTGACAGTGTTGACAAAGTGACAGATACCTAACCTACCATCAGATACATCTGTATTTGTAATGACGAATCACCGCTATGCAAATGATTCATTGTAAATGTAAGTCGAGTTATTTCGATTGGACTCTGTGATCAAGCTCCGTGTATCATAATTGCACATTAATTAATTATGATAATAAACAGCTATTGTGTGCGTAGTTAAAAGGATCAGATAATGTATGGGCGTATTCCATTTGACGCCAATTTCGTTATTTTCGATAATTTTGACCACATCCTGCGTCTATGGTTGTGATCACTGTGAACTTTTCTCCCCTGTTCCATTTAGGATAAGAACGCTAAGAATGCCACTAAAATTTGCCACTTTTGACATTAGATGTAGGTAATTCAAACTGTTCCAGTAGCTTCATAGCGTTTATGGCGAAAATAATGCCAAGACCCAAGTGGAACATTTTTATGGGAATGTGATCGTTTTTATCGTTTTTGGCGAATTTAACTCAAATGGTACGCACCCTTTGTTGTACTTGAAACAACGTCAGTAAGCAGTTGTTTGTTTTAGATCATCTCACGTTTTTATAACACCGTTTTTGGAACATCTTTTCTGTTACCTAAACTTCTGGAGAAAACCGCCAGAGACATCTGTACTGTACTGTATCAGCCGGAACGTCCACTGCTGAACACAACCTCCCCTATTTAGAGGGTATTTGCCATAATCCCCACGCTTGGCAGGCGGCTTGGGGATCGCAGTGCAAGATGGAAGTTCTTTAGAAGGCGCTGCTGCCCACCTTCCAGTATTTTTCCCATAGTCACCTCTTACGACACCCACGGGATGATATGGGGAGATGCAATTCTAACCCGGACCCTCTCGGGGAGTTCCTTTTAATTTTGCTCTGTTTTTTATGTTATCCGTGTTCTAAATAATATAATAACTATAAATTAAATTAAGAACAAAAGACACATCTTCAGGTTATTTTTTTAATTATTAAGTGTCCTGTTCCAAAGGCATATTGGGAGTGACACCAATAGTTTACAAAATTATATTGTTGTGAGAAGGGAACTGAATGAATCAGCCAAACAGTATAATCTAATCATTGATTGTTTAATATCTCCAGGGCGACAGAAGCTGGTGACTTCAACATAGTATCTCAAATGCTGGCTTGCGGGTACCGAAGCCGCGACGCCAAGAACCAGGACGGGCAGACGGCGGTGCACATCGCTGCGCGAGCTGGTCGGGACAACATACTGGCCAAGCTCATAGAGAGCGGTGCCACGGTCAACGTCCGGGACACCTTGGGGTACACGCCTTTACATGTAAGACATATTCAGATATTTGAAAAGGTTATTTTTTTTTTACCGACGGTATGCCTTGATTAACAACATACTACGAACTATATACAACACTACAGCTACTACAATAAAAGCATTTAGATCCCTATAAGCCATTGCAGACTCATAGGCAGTCTAAATGCTCTAGCCCACTACCAGCTATAACGTGCCCCGCATGCTGGCAGCATTGCCCCGTTGAATTGTAATGCTTATTCTGTGAGCCAAATAGGTGCCAGCTTTTTTATCGTCGCATCCACCAAGCGCTCTGATAAGTTTTGAAAAAGTTGATTTCTGTTGCCGATATTTGTTTTTGTTATTACTATACTCATCATTAAATCATCATTACCTATGTGTAGTAGCTAGCTAGGTAATAATTTGCAAAATGCCCTTCCACCCTGTTGTGAAGCTCAAGCTTATAGCAGGATTGAACCTCCGACCGCTTGATAGGCAGCTGACTTACACCCAGCTAACACTGTTCCGAAATGTTTACTTTTTTTTGTTATTGTAACGGAACAAGCACGAGGCCCACCTGATGTTAAGTGGTAACCAATGCCTATAACAGATGCATTTCATCACAACTGTCTAACTGCGCCCGTCACCCTGAGACATACAGTTGTTGAGTCTCATGTGTCTATAATTTTACTGGCTCTCAAGGACTGCTGCCGGAACACACTGTTAGGTGCTTGGCGACAGATTTTCTAATTGATGGTAGCTAGCCTGGTGAGCATTCGCAAAATTCCACCATGCGATGAAGCTCAAGCCGGCGGCGGTGGGATTCGAACTATGGACCTGCGGCACCGCAGTTCATAGCTATAACCGCTCTGCTATCATTGCTTCAGATCCATTGCTTATCATTATTAATAATACAGGCCTCTAAACCGGATGCAAATTACTAACACCCGTACATAGCGGCGTTCAGTGGTTAAAGTATAGGCAACAGTTCAACTAGATGATAAATTTGCATATTAATCATAAGGCTAGCCTCTAGCACTAATTTAAATTAACCCATTGGCATCGGCAATACTGATAACAAGATTTCATTCATGACTAGGACGCTGCGGTCTAATTTGATAACAACGAGTTAATAAGATGTTCAGGTCACTTTTTGACAAATTCCTCAGTTTGTCTAAATTTCGTAGCATTAGTATCATTAGTTATCCTCGTGGGGTGCCGGGTTAGAATTACAGCTCCGCATATCTTCCCGTGGGTGTCGTAAGAGGCGACTAAGGGAAAATACTGGAAGGTGGGCAGCAGCGCCTTCTAAAGAACAGTTATCTTACACTGCTATCCCCAAGACGCCTGCCAAGCGTGGGGATTATGGAAAATACCTAATAAATAGGAGGGGCTGTATTCAGCAGTGGACGATCCGGCTGATATGGTACAATATCATTAGTACAAGTATGACCACTTCATGCTTTAGTTCGACGACATACCGTAGGTACATACTCCCAACATTTCCAATTATTCAAAGGTAATATTTGTTGCAGTACACATGCCAAAATAACTTGCCCAGCACAACAGAGCTACTAATAACAAAGGGAAACGCCAACTACCAGATGCGACACGCGCCCACAGGAAAGGTGCCTTTGCATGACGCCGCGCAAAGAGGACACATTGAGTGTATTAAGGTATGAAAATATTGAAACAGTAGAACCAACTCTGAGATAAATCCATCAGACAGTTTAAATACGTTGTTTGTTGTCCTAGCTCTTGGTTATTTCAGTACTTTAAAGGTAAAATAATAGCAATTATTTCTACCAACCATTGCATTGAGCTCGTCGCCCCTAGACATTCATTCTTATGTCTGAGTCTCCTAGTAATATCACATGCTGTACAAAGGCCTTAACGCCTAACCACAGAATTGTTTGTACTCTACTATTTGTAGGTAGAATGTGAATATTGCGATGGTACTCACCAAGAAGAACTATTGCTCAAGAGGAGTAAAAAAATTAAATAAAAAACATCAATGTGAAAGTCAAAGTCGAAATCATTTACCAAATTTCGGTGTCTACGACGCTCTTATGAAAATTTTAACATTAAAATATACTACTCCCGCGTTTGTCGAAAACGTTATAGAGCCACTCCTACAAGAATGGGGAATAAATTTAGGGCCATTTTTTTTATATGTCTTCAATCTTACAATTTGTAAGTCTATTATAAAATTATTGCAATATTTGTTACATAGGTGACTGACGGTGGTTTGATAGAGGGGAAATATCCCAAGCATTTTTGTCTTCTAAATTTTCACCAATTTTATAATACTAATTATTTTTTATTTAAATCTTTTTACATGCAGCTTGAATTTTGCTTCTGTGGGAACTGAATATCTTTAGGAATTTTATTATAAGATCGCACACATTTATTTAAAAAAATACTTTTTATTTGTCTTTTTATCTAAAACTTGGCACATCTACTTTATTTTTATTCCTAGTGTTGTAATTGTGGTGACATCATGTGAACTCTCTCATGTTATTGAATTGATGCGTTTTGCAGGTACTTCTAAAGTTGAGAGCGCCCGCACACCCTAGAACTCTTGCACAGGACACACCGGCCGATCTAGCGAAGCATTACGGATATACAGAATGTTACCAGTTACTTAGTAAGTATACTATTATAATAGGTATCCTAAGGTTTGAAACGCTCGTAGCTCAGCTTGCCTAGTTACTCTCTAGGTGGAAACTCACTTCTGTAGTGGATAGTAAAATAATTAAACAATTTTATTGCGCTTGCATTTTACATCATTGATAACCATAATATTCTATCACGTGATATTCGGGAGTTAAAAATAATATTGTCCATACTATCTTGAAATGCTATTTAACACCGCCTTTACCTTATGGCCTTAACAGTGGTCCTTCTGTGAACTTGAGTGAACCTTCGCAGTGGTCACTACATAAATGCGTGAACGCTACTCACATTTTACTAATAAGCGCTTTCGCTTCCTTACTTGCAAATTAACATAATACCCTTATTTGGACAATAATTCATTTAATGATAATCTTTACCTCGATTCCGAAAATATTACTTCCCCCTTTAATTTTATAGTTTTCAAGGTAATTCTTACCAAGTGAATACAATTAACTTACAATTACTGTGCAGTAAATGCTTAGTTTTGAAGCGCTTGTAGCGAAGTTTACTTTGCTGTTCTCAACCGATCAGCAAAGCTAAGCAACGTCGCGCGCGGTCATGATTAGGATGGGTGACCGCTAGTGACATTACTACTGAGCGTTTCCGTGCTTCGGAGGGCACGTTAAGCCGTCGGTCCCGGTTGTTGTCTTAGGATGGCAGTCGTTATAGCATGGTGGTAGGGCATTTTGCGAATGCCCGCCTGGCTAGCTACCACCCTCAAGTAGAAAATCAGTCGCCAAGCACCTAACGGTGTGTTCCGGCAGCTGTCCTTGAGAGCCAGTACTTCTAGGTTAGCCTGAACAACATCTTCGACCGTGTCGTCACTTACCATCAGGTGAGATAGTGGTCAAAGGCTAACCTATCAGGCCTTTAAAAAAAACCATTTTTGTTTATTGTTGACTTATATACATCTCTTTTCCTTTTTTCAGAAAATCATCAGCCTGATACTCCGAGAACATCCAGAATTGAATGGTATCATGGCACATTAAACCGAGATGAAGCAGTCAAAATATTAGAAGAGTACTGCAACCAAAACAACGTAAAGGACAAGGCGTCGGATGGAGTGTTCCTAGTGCGGTACAGCGAACGGCACACCGGCGCTTATGTACTTACGATGCTGAGCGAAAATACACCCTATAACTTCATTATTAGGAAAGAGGTAGGATTCTCTACTTTATATGTAGATATTATATAGTTATGTTGTTACGGGCCCCATTTCATTTTCAGTGTAGCCTTGATACGACCATATCATCACTTACCAACATTCTGTTCGTGTGTGTATTTTTTATTATTTATTTTTGGGAACATATGCTGCTGGCCTACAAGTAAAAACTCAAAAAAATATTCAACCACTCACATATTAGATTGATATTCAGAATGGTCTAGTAAAACTGTGATCGGTAGATGGCAATAGGTTCGGTCTCTATCGACAGGCTTGAGTATATATAAAAGCTCTGTTTTGGAATCTCGATGTTCTAGGTTCGACACCTAGATCAGACAAAATAAATGAAATTAAGGTTTTTCTTTTTATGCCTGATTTGATAGGTTAGCCTTTGGTGATGTTGTGGTCGAAGATAATGTTCAGGCAAACCTAGAATATTTTTTTGTGTTTTAATCTGCGATCAGTCCCCAGAGTATGAGCAGGTTTGTTGTAAGATTTTCGGCATGTAGAAGAAGTGATCGAATGAGCAGATCTCCTTTATTTTAGTCATCACTTCGGTCCAATTCCATGATGTGTTGTCTGCGTAGCCTCTTTGGATAGCTGATGGCAGTTAGCTGTGTGGCTAAGGGGTTTGGATGCATGGTCAGTCGCTTTTTGTAATGAGCTGAAAAAAGTCTTATTTCATCCTTGACTGTTTTAATTTCCAATTCTTCATGCAACTCGTCAGTTCTCAGGAACCATGGAGCATTTGATATGTTTCATAGGATATTATTCTGAGCTCTTTGTAGTATTGATATATTTGTATTGCAGGCTGATCCCCATAGCTGAATGCCATAACTCCAGATGAGCTTTAGTATGACTTTATAGATTAATAGCTTGTTGTCTGTACTTAGGTCTGAGTTTCTACCTATCAACCACAAAAGGTTTCGGTACCAGATGTTAAGTTCATCCCTTTTCTTCTGTAGGTGTGTTCTCCATGTCAATCTACGATCCAGATGCATTCCTAGATATTTGACCGAGTCACTATGTGGTAAGGTTTTTGCTCCCAGGTGAACGGGTGGGCAATTATCTTTGTGAAGGGTGAATGTAGCATGTGTTGATTTTGAGACGCTGGCTTTAATCCTCCACTGCCCTATTTTGTCCAACACCCTTTGCAAAGTATGTGATGCCACACCTAAAATTAAAAAAAAACCTGACATAGTAATTTTCTGTAACATGGTTGAGACTGTAGTCGAATCTACGTGACTTATTCATGTGGGTTCTCCCGTATTGTTCATTAAAATGAGTGAAAACGACGTTGGTTTTTACAATAAGACTTATGTGTGCTTCCAGAGGCAATGGTTGTTCATAGACGACGGGCCATACCTGGAGTCGTTGGAGCGTTTGATCGAGCACTACGGCTCTGTGCCGGACGGACTGCCCACGCGCCTCACCACGCCCGTGCCGCCCAAACCGAAGCCGCCGCTACCTGAGGTAACTCACTCACTACGTTATCTCTCCACATTGTGTTAAATTTTTTTTTTATTCGACGGATCTATCTCGATCCTCACCTGATATTAAGCGAACTAACCTCTGCCTATAACCGATGCATTTCATCACAAGTCACGAATTGCACTGCGCCCGTCACGTTGAGACGTAGTTGCTAAGTCTCATGTGCCAGTAATTTCACTGGCTCTCAAGGACTGCTGCCGGAATACACCGTTGCGTTAGGTGCTTGGCGACAGATTTTCTACTTGAGGGTGGTAGCTAGCCAGGCGGGCAATGGCAAAATGCCCTTCCACCATGCGGGGAAGCTCAAGGCGGCGGGCGGGATCGAACCAGGGACCACGAATGAACTAACTAAGATAACTAAGAACTCCAGAATGGGCAGAATAAACACAGCATAATTACAGAAAGAAAAAACGCTGTCTGCCCCCGAAGATTTGCCATAATACCTACGCTTGGCAGACGTCTTGGGGATCGCCGACTAATATGTCAGTTCTTTAGCACCAACCTTCTGGCATTTTTCGTTTCTTATGACTCCCCTTCGCAGATATGAAGTGGTGCAATTCTAGCCACTTCCACATAAACTCACCCGATTCCACCGACGGGCATGAAATTGTGCAAGAATATCCCTCATATTTTGACAATCCATTTTTTTGGTCATTCTAACCATAGAAACCATTTATATGTCCGACGTCTTCATTATTAATTTATCATATATATGCTAAGGATTATTAAAATGTAATCGGTTGTTTTAAATTTTCATTCTCTATTAAGGCGATTCGAAAAATACATGCCAGCCACTTACTTCGTCAGTTAGTCATTATTATTTTATACAACTTACATCATTCTTTTCAGTTTTCGACAATGCCACGGACGAAAAAGGCGTCGCCGAGCCGCGTCGCGTCCAATCAGTCTCTTTCCCTTGTGAAGCACGACATACTGAACGACAAGAAACCTGCCACTTCACCGCCTGCGCCCAACAACAACAACGTCTTCGAACTGTTGACCAGAAACCTGTCCTTCTCGTCGGACTTCAATAATGACAGTATTAACAACAACGATGAAAGCCTAGACGATAATGACACGTACAAAGTGCCGGCTAATAACGCGGCGGTTGTTACGCTGGCAGAGAATTATAATGAGATATCCATCAATGCGGAAGGACAATTATCTACATTGCAAGGTATTCACTTCTTTAGTTTTGTGTTTTTTTTTGCCTTTGACCACTATCTCACCTGATGGTAAGAGATGATGTGGTCGAAGATGTTGTTCAGACTAACCTAAAATTACTGGCTCTCAAGAACAGCTGCCGAAACACACCGATAGGTGCTTGCCGACAGATTTTCTACTTGAGGGGCATCGAATGCCAGGCATTCCCAAAATGCCCTACAAAATCTCATGCAGAAGTACAGAGCCTGCTTGTGGATCTTATCAAACGACGCCCCGTTTGATGACTACTATTTTACAACTGAAACTCAAAATATTTTTACCTTGATTAAGCTACAATTTGTGATGTATTACATTTCTACACAATACATGTTGTTTGTCAGACTTCTCGTTTCTACATTATATCATCTGTAGTTATGGTCTTGGTAGCTATATAACTATAGCGAATGTACGATTGGCTAGCTACCGCCATCGAATAGAAAATCTGTCGACACTTAACGGTATGTCTTTGAGAGCCTAGGACTACCCTATTATTATTTTTTCAATATCAGTTCATGTAGCCCAAGCCTATCAATTAGCTGTAAAAAAAACCTCTCATCCACATCTCTCTACATTCAATTGCATGGTGGTAGGGCTACTTACCTACCACCATGCAATCGACCTTAAAGTTGGAAATTTGTAGCCCAACACCTTGAGATGTGTTCTGGCTGCTGTTCTTCATTGTGGCACATCATGCCTGCCTGGAATGCATTCAACCTTACGTAGAAAACCTGTCGCCAAGCACCCAACGGCGTGTTCCGGTAGCTCTCCTTGAGAGCCAGTAATTCTATATTACCCTGAACCAACATCTTTAATCACATCATCACTTACCATCCGGTCAAAGGCTAACCTATCAGCAAATATATAATAACAGTTCCATATATCTTCAGTTGTATCTATACCCTTTATACCTTTGTAATGTTTACATTATATACATTTCAGAATTCATCCCAATGAACGAACTAACGCTGGGCGCGGTGTTAGGCGAGGGTGAGTTTGGCTCGGTCCTTAGAGCCACGTACTGTCCGCCCAATCAGCCGCCGCAGTCAGTCGCTGTGAAGACGTTACACGTTCAGCATACCGACACGAATAAGAAAGAGTTCCTCAGCGAGGCCAAACTAATGATGTCGTTGCGGCATCGATGCATCGTGAGGCTCATTGGAGTTTCTTTGGTAAGTACCGTATCTATACAGATGCTGCTTTTATACTGAAATGAAACTATTAACTTTTTACTAGACTTATTTTACACATTTCTAATAATCTAAGAGCCGTGGGAGATTGACCTTCACCCATCAGATGACTTGATGAGACATACATTTTTTGGCAAATATAATTCAATAACAAACATGTGAATGATAACTTACCTATCGAAAAGTTTTCATTGCCATATTATTTTAATTGTTTTGAAATAAAACCAGTTTATTTAGTAAAATATTACAAATGAATTGACAGAAACCATTTTCAACTTACAAATTTACCTCCATACAGCAGAATATTGTCTCTACTGCATTTCAAGCTATACGACCTATTCACAGAACTTACACATGTTCTTTAAGAAGTAGTAAAATATATAACAATATTGTGATGTACGTTGTTGTAGGGCCCCCCGCTGGCGATGGTCCAGGAACTGGTGCCGCTAGGGTCGCTGCTGCAGTACCTGTTGCGGCTGCGGGGCGGAGAGTTGGGGTCCGCGTCCCCGTTACCGTCCCCGGGGTACGAGCTGAGGTTGTGGGCCTGCCAGGTGGCTGCCGGCATGCGCTACCTCGAGCGCAGGCGGTTCGTGCATCGCGACCTTGCCGCCAGGAATATCCTGCTCGCTAACAGGTATGGTATACCTACCATCTTATTTTTAAAACTTAATATCAGACATCGGCAATTAGAGTGCCACAGCACATGATACCTACACTATGGAACCCTAAAAACCTGTCAGCCACCCAATAGTGGTGACCCCTGACAGTCGAATCATTTTATCCGATCGTATTATTCCTACGTTTTTTATCTATGACTCATACTGAATAAATTTATCGATAAATACATATCACGTCAAACATTAGTGAAATAGTTTTCTAACGCCGAAATTCAACAATTTAGGGTTTAATTAACATGCGGATAACATATACTTTTAACCAATAAAATGTGGTAGGTCTTTGCTATTATAGAATGTCAAACCTAGTAACCGCTTTTAAATTTGTTGGAGTCCTGTTGTGGAAAAAGAAAATTCCATGCTTTAAACTTTTATATTTTGTAAGTACTCGGCCACCTGGGCACGCTATTTCTCGCCGAAATTTCTTGCTCCAATTGTATTACTTTAACCGTCATAGGGGACGCATACCGTGCTAGTGTTTTAGGCATCCGGCGCGAAATCGGAGGACGCAGGTTCGATTCCCGCCCGGGGCATAACATTTTGTGCTCCAATAATTTATAAATATGATTTTCGCTTAGCACGCGATAGTGCTTGTAATCCATATTTAGAAATAGTTGTCAGAATTTAATTAATCTATGATTTTGGATGGTATAGTATATACATTTAGTGTATATGTGTTTTAGAAATAAATTGCTGCTAATTTATATAATTGGACGCCAGGAACAGATTCTATAATCCCTGATCAACAATGTCTCGTTATTCCAGACACCAAGCCAAGATAAGCGACTTTGGTCTGTCCCGGGCACTGTCGACGGACAGTTCGTACTACAAGGCGAGCCGCGGCGGCAAGTGGCCCATAAAGTGGTACGCACCAGAGTCGTATAACTACGGCACCTTCAGTCACGCATCCGACGTGTGGAGTTATGGCGTCACGCTATGGGAGATGTTCTCCTTCGGCGCGCAGCCCTATGGAGACATGAGGGGCATTGAGGTAACTTACTTATACGGGGAAAGTATTTTTATTTAGGTAATTTTTATTTTATGGAGATGGATGGAGAAGTTGTTCATAGAAGCTCTCGCAGCAAAGCTTGTCTATTCGTTCTTAACCGATAAAGTATGCTAAGCAACATTCGCTGCAGGGTTGCGTCCGGTTCACAAGTACCAATAGGCATTGATATCCAGCCGCTCACACATTTCAATTTGACTTAGTCTGAAAATGCACAATGACTGATTCCTGTAATGTCTGAATATAAAAATTACTGGGTACAGGCAAATGTCTGACTCGGTGCCTTTCAAATTATATTATATGACTTTTAAGAACCAGATGCCGTCTTTTGTATGTTTGTCTCTACCTTCATTTCTACAGTATTTTGTATGTTGTGTGTTGTTGTTCACAGGCAATACAAGTGGTGGAAAATGGCAATCGTCTAGAAAAGCCGAAGGACTGTCCCGAAGATATTTACAAGGTTATGCTCGATTGTTGGGCGTACAACCCCGACCTGCGGCCCACGTTCAGCCAACTTGTCGACGTGTTCTCGCAACACCCTGACTATGTCAACATCAGCCAACTCGCCCTCGAAACCGACGACGATGACGTCATTCAAATATAAACCCCAATGATAAAAAAAAATAGCGAATTATGAATATATACTATGAGGAAACATGAAAAATATATAACAAAGTGTGTATACGATTAAAGGAGCCGAGAGGAAGGCCAAAGCATATAATACTGTATGACTAATAAAGTGTTGGCATCGAATGAGCAAGAGTACATGTACTGACCCCAGTTAGATGGAATAACAGCATGAAGACTAAAAATTCTTGGTCTGTTTTGGTCTATAATGTGATGCTGTGTAAGTCATTGGCCAGCAGTTTCCAAAATTCTTAACTAACTTCATTGAAGAGAAGGCAGATAATATGTCGACCTATGTGAGGATCAAAGTCTATATAACTGTCTAGTAGACACAGAACTACATATCTGTGTCTACTAGACAGTTGGGATAAATTGAAGACAACTGCTACAAAAAATATGAAACATTCAAAATTGATGATTCATATTATTTGTAAAAATTTGTATAGTCCGCATGCCTGTTTTTACAGTGAATCAGTAATGTTTCATAATTCACTGACAGTTGGTTGCTGCATCTGGCCGTAGCTACTAAATACAGCACTGTGTTAACGGTATGCGTCCAGTGCCAGTTGTTCTGTTATCAGTTCTAGTAAGACTATAATTTCCTATTTCAACTATGATGTCTCACTTATGCCGACTACCATTCACCAACTAGTGAGATGAAAGTTTTCACCAGTATTTTCAATTGACCTTCTGAGAATGGAGGTCTTATTCATGGTTGGATGTCAATTAGTAGTACGTAGACTTTACGTAAAAAAGCATATTTTATATTTATCCCGTCTCAAATCACTTTTCAGTAAACATGGTCACGGGTAAATATAACATCAACGTAATATTCTTTTCTTCACTGGTTTAAGTGAAACAACGAAAATACTTTCGTGCTAAAAAGGCATTTTGTAAATAGGCGTAATCTCATTATACATAGGTTTGTAATTTATGTTTTGATAATATTATGAGTGAATCAGCAAGAGATATTTTGAAAGTTATACATCTGAAATGATATGCCATGATGTGCCTGAAAACGTATTTACATATTAACTTTTATAGGAAAGTATATAGGGTTAGTTTTGTACATAATTTTAAGTTTAGACGTAAGCTGGAAATATTATTTTGGGTAGCATTTAAAAAGTAGTGTTTATATTAATTGTTCTATGTTCTTGTCTTACTAATCAAATCATGCATGCATACCCATTGTTCCTTTTTATTGCCAAATTAATTATATTATATTTTTGTAAGTGAACACTACAATACATAAATCTATTAAAACATTCCATTTATATGTGTTTATTTATGAAATATTTCATAGCTTACGTTATGAAATTAACTTAGCATAATATTATTTTCATTTGTAAAATGTAAATGCACCTGCTATGTTCAATAAAATCACAGAAAAGCCATAATTTGAGATCAAATTGCCATGAGGTTGTGTTTTAGTAAATGTACAAAATATGTATATGAAGTTACCCAAATTATATATTTTATTACTATTATTTACAGAATTTATATTAAATTCTATGAGTCTGACTTAGCTTATAAATTTTAATATTGTGTAATTAATTATTGACAGATCATTTTAAACTTATGTTACTGAAACAAATGTGATAACGGTATTTATAAAATAAATAACAATGATTATAATTTTTTCGTTTCTTTTTGTCATTATCCTCACAATGTAGTTACCTTGTTCACGAGTAGGACCAAAGTAGCCCGTGTATAAAATTATCGATATGTAGGTACTACACGATAATAATGCATGTGGAACGTCAGCTGGCTGGGTTGTGGTGGAGGTGGGTATCAGGTTTACTAACAATAAAATCATTCCAGTAAATAATTAAACTTATATGGGGGATGGTTATGCATTTATAATGTATTTATGTAGGCAAAAAAGTTGTCAAATGATGCATAGAGGCGCCTGAGATGTTATCTGTGGCAGCGTTCACAACTTGATACATAGTGATACGATTTATTTACCCAGTCTTACAGCCGACTGTGTTTTAATATAGACTTGGCTGAGTAACATAAAATATCACAATAAGACTCAAAGTTCATGGTGTATAATTTGTTTTGGGTACACATTTATTTCTAGTTTAAAGTTACGACAACTTTATGTAGTACCTAGATCCAGACCCCGAGAAGTGACAGTGCAGGTAGGTGGTAATTATACTCGCCTCCTATTACATGGCCCTGACACAGGCCGGCGAAACATGGGTATACAGACACCTCTGCCTACCGGTTCGGGGAGAATACAGGTGTGCCTGACTATTCAAACCTGTTGTACCCAGCAAGCTGACTCCATTCATTATTAAAATTAATGCTTTAAATGAACTATTGATTTCACATAATCTAAAAGTTCGTCGGATTGTCATCAAATATATTTACGGACTACCTTACTTACTAGTTTTATTACTAACAAATTAGGTCATTGAATAATAGTCTGGTAATTCAAACCCATCATTATCTCACATGAAACTAATAGTACATTACAGATAAAGGCATGCTTAGCACCGCGCAAGTGTTACACATCGTGTCGATGGTCATTGTAAGGTGGCGGCGGTGTCTCGGACCGATCAGGCATCCGAATGGCGTCGACGTGCAGTCTCGCCTCGCTCACCCCGGGGATGCCGTAGGGAGGACACCTATCCGGCAAGGAGAGTTCTCTTCTGTACGACGGAGGAGTTTCCAAGTCTGGGTTTATCACTGTACTCCAAAGTAAATTGGTCCTCATATCGCCGTCTAATCTAGCCCTTCGTCTTTCCCGTCTCGTTTGACGCCTCATACTTAACGGAGTGCAACGACAGAGCCTGCGCAACCAAATGTAGGACCCCACTATACCTATCGCTAATCCTAATTCTATCCCAATAATGAATGCTTGAAGCGCCGAGAAATCTTTATCGAACTTCTCATAAGGACTTAATGGTCGATTTCGATTCGTCATTATTTTGGTGTCGTTTGGTGGCATGGTTATGTTCCAAATATTATCTAGGTCGAACGGTTGTCTCTCAATTGGTACTTGTGATATCATTTTTTCGGACATTTTGGGCATTTTTTTCTTGCATTGTTTTTCGTAAGTGATTCTTCGAGATATTAACCAAGTTTCGACCGCTATAAAATCGGGATTGCACTGCCAATACTCATTCCGTAGCTCTATTCGTTCAAGTTTTCGCATAGGTCGTAGAACTTCTGTGTTTAGTGTTACCATATAGTTTTCGCTGAGGTCTAGTTTTTTAAGGTTTGGCAGACGGCTGAACATTCTTTCTGGTAGAGATTTTATTCGGCAGTTGTTTAAATTCAATACCTGAAACAGAAGTTAAAACCTTTATAAACTCTTTTTTTACACATTTAACTCCTCACCTCTGGAAGGCCCCCTTCACTCTTCATTTAAAGACACATAGATCAAACGACTTTTAGATCTAAGAGTAAAATAATGTAAAATTTACCTGTAACTTTGTATGCATGATAATCGGTTCATTCTTCAAGATTTCGAAAGCATTGGACGACAAGTCTAGGATTTCAAGTTCTGGAGTATCCCAGAAGAGGTCTGAAGGTATCATCCTTAGAGCATTGTTGCTGAGGTCCAGATGAATGAGTTTATCCAACCCCGAGAATGCGTGCAGACCGATCCAAAATATGTGATTGTCTGATAGATTGAGGACTTCGAGCGAAGTATAACCGGCCTCCTAAAAATATAAAAAAATACATATGTACTTAGTAAAATTTGTAAAGAATGTTATGTTATTAAACTGTAGTCATTTTATTGTGCTGTAGTGTAAATCAAGACAAGAAAATACAAACAAAGTAGGGTATTTTTCTTGTGTTTGTAAATACCTTGATTGACGGCATATTAAATTTGCACATGGCATTGTCACCAAACAAGTTTGATTTATTCAAATGATAAGACATAAATAATGGACGAGTGGAGAGAATGATAAATAAGACGTAAATAGTCGCCTGATTCAGACTTCTTCACATCTAAACAATACTTGTGAACACTTAGCAACGCAGTTGTACACATCAAAACAGAGTCGAAAGACTGCTTAATTTTTTACGGTACTATTTTTGTTATAAAGTTCCTGTGTCTGTTAATTATTGTGCGAAATGAACAATAATAAAACTTACCTTAAAACAAAAGTTCTCCAGTTCCGTAATGAAGTTGTGGCTGAGGCTATACATCTGTACTGCTGTTGGCACACCTACATTTACATTGATAATGTTCTGATCAACACACATAGCTCTATTCAATTCATTGTATAAGTCACAATCGCACTGTTTCGGACATAGTTCACTAACTACACTATACACCACAAATAATAAAATTATAACACTCTTTAACGCCATTTCTTATAAACTTTACAGCTTTTTAGCTCATTTTCAATGGAGATCACTTGCATTATGCACCTTTTGTGTTGTTGATTGCAGTGACGCGCGACGATTTCAAAGTAAAAATGGAGCAATGATACTTACTAGAAGTGATAAAACAAACCTTATCAGCTATTATTAATGCTGATAAGATAGCTGCGCGGAATAAAATACTGTGCCGACGATTTTATTTCAGTGTTTGTGTCATTCACTGCCATGCCTTATTATTAGTTTGTAGGCTCCGGGAACATGCTGATTAATAGGTATAACCATTTTATATTTGCAAATTTCTTTTTTAATTCTACATAATATCATAACACTAACGTTTTAATGGGAATTTTAGAATTGTATAGCTTAGCGTAATGCTGGGAATAAGAATAAAAAAAGGTTAATGTAAAATGCGTTGTAATAAAAATATTATCTTCTATTTTAGATCTATACTTAATACAATACTATTTTTACCAATAAGTAATACTGATGCACTAAATTAAAATATTATTATGGCAATAGAACAATCATTATGAAATAAACATCACAAAAAATTATATATACATGTTAAATATACCTTACAAAATAACCTCTATACATATTATACATTTATTTTCAAACAAGCGCGGAAATGTTATCGTACTTTTGAATAAAGGGCACACGAAATATCTTATTTACGTACAGAGATAAACATAAATCATTGCAGGCGCGTTTTTTTTTTAAAAAAAGCGCTGGCAATCTTCTAAGGAAGTTCATTGCAGACGTGCCGCGGTGTGATTTGAATTTAGATCTCTTTCCTCGATCTTGGTACAAATGGCCAAAGATGAATTTACATTTCAACACAGGCGGTAAATAAAAAAAAGTAATTTGCGATAAAGCAAAGAGTGCGTCTCGATTCTGTTATTTTGATAATAAAAATAATGTATTATAATACCCGACAGTTCCGAAAGTGAAATGGATATTGATTGCACTCCACCAGATCTAAGATCGGAGGGAAAATTAGCGATGGAAAACCTGCTCCAGCGAAGTGAAAAGTTAACTAGGTACATAAATATATATGGAAACTAGCGGCAAACGTTGTTTTGCCATATAAATAATTTAAAAAATAAGGGTTGATCGTAGAAGGGTGAAAATTGAGGATTGTATGTATTTTTGTATGTTGTATCATAAAAAAAATAGAAATTAAAAATTTTGTCTAAAAAATAAAAAAATAAATTTAGGGGTGGACTACCCCTAACATTTAGGGGGATGAAAAATAGATGTTGGCCGATTCTCATAGATACCGGATAAGCACAAAAAATATCATCAAAATCGGTCAAGCCGTTTCGGAGGAGTATGGCAACGAAAACTGTGACACGAGAATTTTATATATTAGACTAGCTGACCCGGCAAACGTTGTTTTGCCATATAAATAATTTAAAAAATAAGGGTTGATCGTAGAAGGGTGAAAATTGAGGATTGTATGTATTTTTGTATGTTGTATCATAAAAAAATAGAAATTAAAAATTTTGTCTAAAAAATAAAAATAACAATTTTAGGGGTGGACTACCCCTAACATTTAGGGGGATGAAAAATAGATGTTGGCCGATTCTCATAGATACCGGATAAGCACAAAAAATTTCATCAAAACCGGTCAAGCCGTTTCGGAGGAGTATGGCAACGAAAACTGTGACACGAGAATTTTATATATTAGAAGATTAGAGATGTTGACTGGTGAAAACATAAAGCAGTTTTACCTTATCGGATGATATATGTATAATTAGATTATGTACCGACAAAGGGAAATTTAATTAAATTTTTTATTTCCTTGCATTGTTTGAGAAAAGTTTTACACAGGGTTATTGGAAAAATCTTAACAACCTCTTAGGGTTGACTTCTGCATTTTTTTTTAAATATTTTTTTGTGTTTTTGACTGAAAAAGCACGACGACCACATGATGTAATTTATTATTTCATATTTTTTATTACTTTGCTCGATGTCTACTCCGAGCCAAGAGCGCCCGCCGCGGCAACACTTGACCGCGCCGCGCTCCGTTTGAATAGAGTTTTGAATATTTTACATCGTTGTTACATCGAGCAAAGTAACAAAAAATAGGAAATAATAAATTATAGGCACAAGACTTTTAACATCAAGTGGTCCTCGTGCTTGTTCAAAAACATATATATAACAAAAAATGAGTGTACATCAAAATGTTTGTTTTTCCAATAACCCTGTATATGCCTCGGCGGAAATGGCAATTGCCTGTCTCATATCATTGAAGTCCTCGCCTGCAACGCGACCTTCAAACTCATACCCGACATGCAATTGCCTATTTTGCGGCATTTGCAATAATATGTAATAACTATAACTAAAAATAGTACATCTCAGACAACAATTCATTCGTAAGATTTTTGTTAAACTATTTTCTTATACTTTTTCCTAATTATTTTGATTTGGCCTCTTTGTGATATTTGCTTTTACTAACAATAAGATTTCATAGAGTATATATATATGGAGACCTACGAATATATATGTAAAGAATTAGTACAGGGCCACGTTTGAAGCCTGAGAGTGTAGTTGTTTGGTTGTTTTAACTTACTCCAAGGTTCGGAACGACTCGATTGTTTTATAACCTCAAATATACATTTTTGGCGGGGAACTAGAAAAATATATAGACGTTTTATGATGTTTCAAAAGCAATAACTACCGTTACCTGCAAAACACAAAAGAGTGCCTATAATTCTCTCATCGTTAAAGATGCAAAAAATTGTACTCTACTCGAAGGTGGTGAACGACGTTAAAGTGAAAAGTTGCACTCCGAGTGGCACTCTAACCAGGGTTCTGAAGGCTCCCAGTTAAATTTGCCAGACGTCCGGGAAATCCGTGATAGTCCCGGAATGGGGTGTCTTGTCCCGTGTCCAGTAATTTCGCTCTACTGTCCCGAAATTGACGAGTACTAGGTGTCTCACAAACTTACGGACACAATAACAGGAAACAAAGTCCCGCTTGTCCTTAAAAATTGCTGTACCACTCTTCACACTTAGATAATTATTTGTGTATGGTGTTGATCCATAGTTTCATAGTTGGTTAATAGCCTGAAAGAGCGAAGGAGGTAGAACGTTTTGGTTGTTTTTTTTATGCTGTCGTCGTTATTCCAAAAATACGCACATAGCGATTTAAATCCAGCTTTATATCCGTACGGCCAAGTATGCAACACCTTACCAGCGTCTATATTTCCTGATAGATGTAATCTGGAAGTCCTGCAAGTACAGAGCAAACAGGTATCTACTAGGCAAGCATGTTCCACCGTCGACCGCGTCATCACTATTCATCAGGTGAGACTGCGGTCAAATGTTTGCTCATATTTATAAAATAAAAACTTGAGTTCTAAGTACCAACTTTCTTTCTAACCCCAGAAATGTCCAGGAATTGATATACCTTGACCTGACAACCCTACCCCCAGTGTAACGCTCAATCAGTTACCACTTTGATTTCGGACTCATCAAGTTCAGAATTAACAAAACTTCCAAATTGAGTTAGATTGGTTAATTGATATGGCACTTTGAAATGATGGCATCCGATTGGTCGCGGCAAATTAATGGTGTTGCGCCGCACAGTACACTTTTTAAACCACACCCGCCGCGGTAGGGTTTGCATTCTGCTGTTTTTGAGCCTGCCTTACATTTCTATACCTATTTGTTTGTAGATGGATTGACTGTATTCAACGGTAATGTTGTCTTATGTTTTCGCGATTATTACACATAGTAATTAAACAACTTTAAACGGTTTAAATCTCGTATATTTATCATTATTTTTGTCCCGACATTTCAAATACTGTACCACCTGCTTGGGATCCTGTTATCAGATTAATTAAATCCCATGGCCGACACAAATCTGCAAGACCTCTGGACACTGTGAGCGAATACGGCGTGAAGAGGGATATAAAATTTCTGACGGTAGACTAAATAATTTTCTTAATAACTCATGTGACAAATAGAATCAATTAGTCACCCCGTGACTACGATCACTGCAAAATGTTTGAAACGTCGGGACAAAAATAATGATAAATATACGCGATTTAAACCGTTTAAAGTTGTTTAATTACTATGTATTCAACGGTGTTTGAGCTTTTATTGTCTTGAGATACACTCTCGCTATAATGTGTAGTTTGTTTTTATTTTCTAAACTACATTATTCTGTTTTCTACCTTACAAGACTACCTTAAGACGTAGTAAGTAAACCTTAACTAAACAAGGAGTTTTGTCTTTGCGTCGTCGGGTAGATTCGTTTCAGGGTGTAGTCGATGCCGAGGACCGCGTTTCTGATGTCGTGGCTCGAAGTGCCGATTGTCTCGAAAGTGCCCACCAGTCTGTCCACCGCCAGTGCCTATAAAATAGTACATTGAGAGTACATTAAGGGGAGAAAAGGATCTATTTCTGTTCGAGAGTATGTTTAAAGGAAGAGAACAGATATAGGACTTTGTCCCGAGTGATACATAGCGCTTTATACTACACCTACTAGGAAAATAAAATCATAATTAGTTTCTCATATTTGTCTCGAGACTTTTCAGGAATTAAGCTTTTCATGACTTCTTTAGCTGTATTTTTTATTTCTGCTGGCGTCATCATTATTAAATCTTCACTTTCACGATCAGATGACATTTTAGAAAATTATTTAAATTAATTAAAAGCGTACTGTTTAATTATCCATTAAGTAAAAAACTAAATTTAACAAAACAAATTTACGCGCTTTTTTTTGTAGTGCAGTAAAAGATTGCCTACCTCCTTTCATTGAAAATCAGTGCAAAAAATATATCACCCCTTTTTTCTAATTATTTGATATAAAACCTTTTGTTTGTTGTTACCTTGTGATTCGACATTCGTATTTTTTTTATGTTCGCTGCTAAAAATCAAAATACCGCTAACAGGGCCGGAATGAATCTTCATAAAACATGCCTGCCCTGCTACGGAGGGAAAACCGGGGAAATACTACAAACCTACCTATTTTTACAGCCAAGCAGTACTGTTCATTACTGTGGCATCCATTCTGCACAATTAATAAACCATTCAAAACATGAAGTTTGAAGGGAACAGATAACTGTGTTCCGGTTTGAAGGGTGGGATGCTGGTGATATTGCAGGCACATGACGTTTGACAATTTAACGTATTAAGGCGTAAAGCAGTTCGTCACATATTACGAAATGGATCTATTATATAGGCTGAGATTATCGCTTGGTTGAACTGGCCGGTCACTTCTCCATAGAAATGTCGTAGAGTGATTCTTAGGTAGGTTCACTCCCTTATTTGAGATGTTAGGTCCAGACTTAAGCATAATACCGATTGATATCGTCATTATCTAGGCTTGTATGATGCCAAAATTTTAAAAAGATATTCAAGTTGTAAGTTATGAGCCTCGAAAACTTTATATGAAAATGTTTCGAGACTCATAATTCTCAGGTTCATTATTTTATTAAAATTTCGGCATCATACAAACCTAGATAATGACGAGATCAATCGGTATTATGCTTTATTTTGGACCTAAATCCTCAAATAAGGGAGTGATCACCCTACGACGTTTGTATGGAAAACGGGCCGGCCAGTTCACCCTAAACAGGCAGCGGGCCAAGTGCATCTTCTATCATAGCATAAAAAAAGTAAATATCTCCCCAAGAACGATTATAGAATTATGCACTGAGAAAAATCTAAATTCAAAAGCGCCCTAATGACGGCCAATTTATATGGTATAAGGCGAAAAACCGACCAAACGTAAATACGTACAAAAACGCCTTCCAACTAGAAGGCGTTAAACGAGGTCAGTGAAGGCGAATGTTTCTTTTCGTCTTCATTTAAGGTGTATCTTGTGGTCTTTCTTAAATATTGACTTTTCGATGAGGCTGATTAAGTCGTACGTTATAGTGATAATCACCGTATATAAACCGCCGTAAAAGTAAGGTATATTTTATGGTCAATACTGCAATTATTATCGTATAACAAGTTCAATTCTGAAAATACTTTACGTAAGGCGTTTTTGACGGTTGTGTTTATTATAAAACATGGTACATTTTTATTGATTGGTGAAAATCATCTTAAGAGTTGTGAATTCATCTTACGTATTTACAATTCAACGGTAAAAGGTCAAATTTGATTTAAGCCTTTAAGTCTTTTTTCTCAGTGTGCAATAAATATTCTATCACATTTTTATTAAAGAATATACATGTTCCCATTTCGGTACAACCTGCAAGAAAATGATTTCCTGTTTACCTGGGCATGTGACGCTTCTGCTAACTTAGCAAACGCCTTCGAGGTGCTGAGAGATGCTTGCGCTATTTGTGTCATCGCCAACGCCTGCTGATCCATTACATCGACCTAATAGAAAAAAAAGTTGGTAGAAGGTTGTTTGTTTTCATGCGGTTCTATTCTTGCTGTAAGGAAGTTTTCAAAAATATTGGATTATGTGTTGGGACACACTGTCGGGACAATAATTAGGCTTTTGGTCTACTTAGGCTAACGTAACTAAAATTTCCCCGTGGGTTGCCGGGTTAGAATTGCACCTCCCCATGTCTTAAGAGGCGACTAAGGGAAAATACTCGAAGGTGGGCAGCAGCGCTTTCTAAAGAACTGCCAACTAACACTGCGATCCCCAGGCCGCCTGCCTAACAAAAGACGTACAGTCATCCAAATTCAATTATATTGGTTTATTGATTTGAGAAATTGGAAATGATCGCAACCGATTGTTCACATCAAGGTAATGTTGTTGCGTTGCACGGTACACATTTTAAACCACGCCCGCCACGGTAAAGTTTGCTTTCTGCTCTTTTTAAATTTCTTTACAAATTTTATAAGTATATTTTAAAATATATATATTTACAGTTTTGCCAGTATTTCTAGGTTAGCCTGAACAACATCTTCAATCACATTATCACTTACCTTCAGGTGAGATAGTGGTCAAAGTATATCCATAAAAAAATAGAAAAAAAAACACTCATCAAAGTTTTTTTTTATGTTATTGTGACGGATCAAGCTCGAGGCCCACCTGATGTTAAGTGGACTAACCTCTGCCTATAACAGATGAATTTCGTCAACGACGAATTGCACTGTGCCCGTCACTGAGACGTACAGTTGTTAGGTCCCATGTACCTGTAATTTTTTAACAGGTTGTGATTGCGATAGTTTATTTTCCGTTTGCCACCTAAACATTCGAAAATCGCGGCTACATCGTGGTAGCGGCTTTGTTGCCTGAACTTCTACTACTTGAACTATGTATGTGTTGTGATGAAGTTAAGCTGGATATGTAAGTACCATTTTCTCAATGATGTTCAGATGCCTTTCTTCAGCTTCAGTGTTATCGATACCGTTGCAGTGTTCTCCTTTGACAACAGTATCATCGGCACTCAACTCCATGTCGTCTCCATTACAGGGCTCCTCTTTTACTGACTTCTTCCTTTTTCCTGCAATTTTATTTAGTTTGTATAGAATATTCGCAAACACACATCTAATCTGTGGTCAAAATGGATCATTTTCATCTGGAACATTGTAATGGTCTCTGGATCTTTACGTTTTATTTGAAACCCCAAAACAGAAAATGGTCATTTTGAAAAACAATATATGATATAATAAAAATGTTTTAGAAACCTATAGAAATACTATTCTATGAGAAAAAAATCTTTTATAAATCGTCAAACATGTACAGCAATATTTACTAGGTAATGATAACTCATGGTCTCAAGGAACTAATGTAACTAAGAAATTCGATCGCTGCAGGTTTCAACGTCTCTGAATGGAGTAGTTGCCCACGTACGAGCTCAATGTTGAGAAAAACCGCAAACCGATGTACAGCCGTTTGGCAAAGGTATACTTGAGGTCAAAACAATAATTTTGTCCCTCTAAATGTTTCCTTTAGGAGAGGAATTACGATGCCAAAAACTTATTAAAAGTGTTTTTTATTAAAATTCAATTGAATAAAATAAAAGTCTTATCGTGAAAGCCCTATCGTGTCGATCTTAGAGCAATCCGTATTATTTTTATTGTTTCAATAAAATCGTGTTTAAAGATCAGGCATAGTATTTATCATATCCTCTAGAATATTATATATTATATGCATATCAATAAGGCATACAATCTTTCTACGAACCATGTTCAAAATTTGCCTTTTGAGACTCACTTCGCTGTAAGAAGTGTGGAGTTACAGATGAAAGAGCTTTCTGTTCCTATTCAGAACTATATACATTTTTACGTTTTAACCACTTGTTATAAATAAAATGAAAAAACATTTTCAAAACATACTCCCCCTTAGATGCAGTGATGAGTGAGGGGTGACTGTGACCCCGTGACCACGATCACTGCAAAGTGTTTGAAACGTCGGCCAAAAATAATGATAAATATACGCGATTTAAACCGTTTAAAGTTGTTTAATTACTATGTATTATAATCGCGAAAACCTAAGACAACAATACTCCCCCTTATATACTTATAAAAAATCCGCTAAGTAGTTGCTAACATTGATACACAGTTTTTTTTGCATCAAACTAGTACTAAAATTATTTTGCTTACAGATGCATACGGCGTTATTATCTGGAGGGGTTCCGAACCATAAAAAGAAATACAGATTAATATCTTACAAAATCACAAATATAAGATAGGAAAAATTTAAGTCATGTGCGGGATTGATGCTTAAATCTTTCCTATCTTATATTTGTGATTTTGTAATGTAATCCGCATATCAGGCGTTATTGCAAACCTAACAATATTAAGATTAATATCTTTTCACTTTTAGTATTTTTTAACCGACTTCAAAAAAAGGATGAGATTTTCAATTCAACTGCATGTTTTTTTGAGTGTGTTTTACCTAAAAGCTTTACAGCATGTACTGATTTTGTTTTTTTTTATATTCAAAAGCTGAATTGGCATTTTTTTCATGTAAATTTGAGATCTGACGAGTAGTAGGTATGTGAGTTATTCCTAATAATGCGTATTTTAACTGGCTTCAACTACATTGATGATTTCCAATTTTCAATGTAAAATGAACAAAAAAGCTAAATACTTTTTAGTGCATTTTAGGTTTTAGAATATTTTTTGATAGAAGATTTTTTGTTAAAATTTTATTTTTCTAATGTACCTTTCATTACTTACTTGGTGTGTATGATTTCTTATCACAAAGATTTAATATTCTGCTTTCCAGAACTGTGATACCACCTTTAAGTTTTCCTTCACCAATTTGCCTCTGCTTGGTAATTAGAAATCTTTTTTTGTCCGACCAAAACTAAAACAAAAAACGATAATGAATTTAAAGAAAATATTTTGCATGCATGTTCAATGGACACCAGGATATAGGCAATCTTCAAATAGAAATGGCGAGCTTATTTCTACAAAGACTAATAATTACTGGCAAAAAAAAATTGCGAAGAATATACTTAGTACAAATAATATTAAATAACAATGATCTTACTTTTATCCACCCTTGTGTGGATTTCACAGATCCTTCAAGTGAGTTCACCATGTTGGAGAGATCAATCCAGAGTTTTTTAAATTTTGAATGGCTATTATATTTGTGCTTCTTCTTAGCTAAGTCTGGATGGTCCTCCATGAAATCTATTATTGCTTTCACTTGGACTAAAGATGGCCTACTTGTCTGAAAAAGTAAATAATCCCATGACTATCCACATGATTATTAAGTTGGCATCGGACTGGACCACTATGGCCAATTTATGAATGAAACTCTATTGTTATAATTATCGCCGATGCCAATGGGTTAAATTTTTCCTATCGTATATTTGTGATTTTGTAAAAGTAAATAAGTTTTATCAATGTCACAACTTAACTCTCATAAACAAAATCTATGATAAAAAATAATTTAGTGCTGCTTTGAATGAGTGCATTATGCTGTACATTCTAAACAGTAGTTAATTATCACATAGGATGGACACTGGCTCTCAAGTACAATCAGAAAACAATGTAGGTACCAAAGGTTCTATACCAACATATTGTCTACATGAGGAGATAGCAAGTGATAGGGTATGTAAAATGCCCAACCACTATACTGTTCCTGGACCTTAACAAAGTAATTATGCCTTAGTCTCGCCTGCATCCTTCAAAGGGGTAAACGCAGGTGACTAAATATCTTCATTTCACCAGACATGTTCTAGTCACATCTAATATAATAGGTTTCAGTTATCTGAGTACCATAGAACAAAGCAACCACAAAAAAGTGCATTCTGGCAACTTTCATAGATCCCTAATAATAAGATTTAATGGTTTAATCACAATTCACAACATATCCCCATCATTCCATTCCAATTTGTGTATTTACACCAGACTCTTATGGAATATCAGTGGTGTATGGTATTGGTGTGCTTCTGACATAATATATCCATAAAATATTGTTAGTTTGCAGCAGTGCCTTAGGTAAAATAGCTATACTTAGAAAATCATTCAATTTTTTTTCAGAAATGATAAATCCATTTGCAGCATTAACAATTATTTACAGCAATATTTTAAGCTGCGCTTATTCGCTTGCATTACTATCAATTTGAATTTGAAGTAAAAGCGTGCATATAACTTCATCCATCTACCTAAAGTAGAACCTCCTCATCTTTTCAAAAATCATCTGAATTGTGACTGTTATAGATTACTTGAGAGACAGAAATATGAGCTATTAAACAACTGTAAAAGGTCTCAAATTTTAACTTTCACTTAATCTGAGAGTCACAGATTCGTAAGCAAGCCAATTCTTGGTCTGAAATGCACTCAGAGCAGTATTGGCATGGAGTGCTCACTGTGCCCATCTGCAGAGCCATGAGTACTTTTTACGCTGAGTGGTGACTTCTTCAATGACATCAACCCCATCAGCCATGCAAACGCTTGGTGCCCTTCGTACAACTCTCAATCGCAATGACCGTTCTATTTGTACCCATTGCACAAATAAAACCGCACTCTAAAAGTGGTTTTTCCTAGTCAATTCTTGCTAATTTACTTTGAATTCATCAAAAACTTTTCCAACGACCAGGAATCGTCATTTAAATATACTAATAATATATTAGCAAAAATCATGAGGTGGTAAAGTCACGCGAAGGGAGAGAATACTCTTCGAATGTAATACTTAAATTATGACTGTAGATACTCACGGCGGTGGACCGGTTTCCTATGGGAGCCTCTTCAAATAAATCATCTGCCATCGTCTGTTTAATGGATTTAGTTCTGATCCGAGTAACTACGTCTGATACTAGTACGTTATAATAATATTATTAAATACGTACTATTTAATTTATTAATCTAATATCTGTATTATGTTTGTATGGTAAATTTCATACTATCCTATAATATTTATTTTATGTAGTAGCATAGTAATCTTAGTGTAGTAGCATTATAGAAAAGTAATTTAGCGGAAAAGTAGTAGGTACAAGGGTGCGTTCCGAACCTTGGTTAGAGCGCACTCGGAGTGCAACTTTTCACTCTAACGTCGTTCACAACCTTCGAGTAGAGCGCTCGGTTGTCACAACTGGACCGTTCCAAACCTTTGAAGGTTGCAACTTTTTAACCATAAAACGCGTGACATGAAATGACTTTGACGATTATATCGTATTCTATCTGATGCGCTCACCCATATATCTCAAAAAATATAAATACTAATATAATTTCTCAAAATATAAAACTTAAATAAAAATGGAAAACGAATTTGTGATAGTGTTAAATAGCAATTATTATTACGATAATGATGTAAGTCTGTCCATGTCACAATTTGTTTGAGGTTATAAAACAACCGGTCGTTCCATACCTCAGGGTAAGTTGCAAAACAACGAAACAACTACACTCTGAGCCTCTGAACGCACTCCAAGTTTTTCATCACAACACAATACAGAAAAACCATAGATAGAGAAAATTAATATACCGGGCCACGTTCCTGCAAGGCGGGGCCAAATTTTGGTCGAGCTAGATTTGCTCCAAGGTACCTGGAACGACCTTTAGAGCTACTGTCAAAATATGATATTGACAGCAACGTTTTTAGGTGATAAAATATTTTCTAAATATTTTGGAACATGGGGCTCATGTAATTAAGCAATGGTAGCATTGTAATCACCAACCATTGACATAGCTTGTATGTACAAAATTTATTATTTATTGTAGAATCTGTCACTTTCGACAGCTAGCCAAGATTTGGCCGATTCAAGAGGTAGTAAACTTTTGGCTAGACAGAGCATAATTAGCTCTGACATGTCGCCCGGAACGGGTATGATCAAATCTTGTCTGGATCAAATTATGCTCGATTGGAGTGCTGGTAGATAAATATATAAGCAATACCTCAATTTTACAATATGCTGATGATTTACTATTATACAACGTGAATAGTAGTGTCAATAGTGCCTGTCTTTTACTTTCAGCCTCTCTATCTAATCTTAAAGTCTGGCTAGATAATAATGGATTAGATCTGTCTGTGTCCAAAAGCTGTGCTCTTCTGTTCACAAGACAACGTATGCCACCACCCATAACCTTACCATATAATGGAAGTCTTATTCCTGTTAAAACAGAAACTAAATTTTTAGGTTTAATTTTAGATGCTAAACTAAGTGGACTGCCCCACTGTGAGTATATTGCGGCAAAATGTGAACGGTCACTTAACATTCTAAGGTGCTTATCAGGCGTTTGGTGGGGTGCCCATCACTTTTCTCTGAAGCTGGTCTATAGTGCTCTCATAAGAAGTGTCCTAGATTATGGGACATTCTTGTTGGAGCCATGTAGCTCAGCTGGGATGAAAAAATTGGATGGTATCCAGGCGAAAGCTCTTAGAATCATAACAGGTGCCATGAAAAGTTCTCCGATAAACGCTTTACAAGTAGAATGTGTTGAACCACCCCTTCCATTACGACGACAATTTCTCGCAGATAGATTTTTCTGTCGCATTATTCAGTTCGCCGAACACCCACTGATTTCAAAACTTATAAACCTTTCGGAAATGATGAATACATCTAAATACTGGTCTCATAAACGCCTTCCATGTTTGATAAATAGCTTATTAAATTTCAATAAGATAGAAGCTTTAACTCACCGCACCCATAAACTTCCCATATTCGAAACTAGTTATGAATCTCTTTTAGTCAAACCAGAAATACATCTTAACTTAAATATTGCCAAAGGAGACCTATTCGCCAATGAGAGTTTAAATAACATCATTGATGAATTATGGCCAGATTGGAATCAAATTTATTGCGATGCATCAAAACACTCAAAAAGTGACTGTGTTGGTGTTGGCCTATTTCATCGACAGTTCAACATAGTAGAAAAGATAAAATTCCCTCCTCAGACATCAATTTTCACTGCAGAATGTTATGGAATCTATAAGGCTCTTGAATACATCCTCATTATGAAACTCTCCAATAGCGTAATTTTCTCAGATTCCATGAGTGCGTTACAAGCCTTTATGAAATATCCCTTCAAAAGAAATGCATATTTTCCGGTTATAATCGAAGCACGAGAAATGCTTATTCAGTGCGTTGAGAGAGGGTTTTCTGTTTCGTTTGCCTGGATTCCCAGTCACTGTGGAATAAAGGGAAACGAGAAAGCTGATCAACTTGCAAACCAAGCAACACAGTGTGGAGACATTTTCCCATACAAGAATTATCCTCAGGATCTAGCTGCTCTCTCCAAATTAGACCTACAACGTGCTTGGAGTGGAACCTGGACAAATAGTGCCAGATTAAAAGGCAAATATTTCTGAAAATACAACCAATGATCCCGGTTAAATCTTGGTTTACCAAAGTCAAACTAAGTAAACGTGCTACTTCTGTGTTGATTCGAATGCGTTTGGGCCACATGTGCACTCCGGCACATCTTGCTCGGATACGTATTATAGACTCGGAATTGTGCGAGTGTGGAGAAGATGTGGGTGACATCGATCATATTATTCTAAAGTGTCCCCGTTATGATCATGCTGCGCTTTTCAAAGACCTTGAAGATCTTCAAGTCCCTTTCCCTACTAATATATTGTCCCTACTTTATAGCAATTGTCTCCCTATCTATCAAGTGTTAGCTTCATTCATTGAAGCTAACGACATCAAATTATGATATAATATGCTACATATATATATATTTATTTACTTATACTAACACAACACTATGTATCTATTGTCCTCTTATCCTTCCTAACTCCTCTGACCCTATTTTTTCCTCGTATTCCGATATGTAAATTATTGTATAAACTTATCGTTTCCTCGTTTTTGTAATATATTAACTATAATAATAATAATAATTCAAAAAGAATGTCCTAATATAAAATCAAGAAGTCTGAAGCTGAGAAGTCTTTCCAGCCTAGACAGCTGAAACCAATAGAACGGAAGTCGTCTCAAAGAAGAACTTGATCATTAAAACATGACACTGGCAAATGCACAAGACGTGCGAGACCATATCCCTATGAAAGGGGAAAAAAAATAAAAAAATAAAAAAAAAACTTTGTTTAGTTAATGCTTATCATAAAGTAACTTTGTATATACTGAAATAGAGACCAAACTTTACATCCCTAGGTGTTAATAGATTTTTTTGATGACGTCACGGTTAGTAATGTCCGTATATAACAGATGGCACTAAAAAATAAAATAAAAAAAAACAGTGCTGCCATCTGTTTTTCATAAATGCTCATCCCAGTTACGTATGGTTGATACTTGGTACCTTTATTTATTTAAATATAGATATATCTATAAGTTTTTTATAGATATACTATATATTTAATGTCTAATATTAACCTGTTATCCTATAAATTACTTTCAAGGAACGCGTGAAGATCATTAACTCTTAAATATGGACCAAATCACCAATGCTTCCTGCCACGGGTCGAAACATATAGCATCAAAAGTAAAAGCAGTATTAAGATCCAGCCAATCAACAATAAAATCCAACCTACAATGAGCTTGATAACTAAATACAAAAGTCTATAAGTTTATGTATGTTTTATTATCCTAATTTATCTACTTGCAACTATACATAACAAAAAAATATCTTTCCACCTCATTGTAAAAATATCGTATATGGCACCATAACAACGTCCCTATATGATCACAGCCAGCATAAAAATAATGCACCATTCACAGCTAACTTTAAACTAAATAAATTTAAATTTCTGGCACAGAAAGTAAACAAATCGGCAAGATGCAAAATCAAATAGGAATTGGCTATAGGAATTAGGGATGCTCACCATCGATTCAAATCGATAATATAATTATATCAATAATACACGAGACTAAAATTTCGTGAATTAATTATTTCGATTTGAATTGAATTATTCTTATTTCTTAATAGAAGCTTAAAGTAAAACAAGCCGGGCAACTAAATTAATTTGCTGATAAGCCTTTTCCTTTTTTTTCAATCCAAGGCAGAATAACATAATATAAATTTAGTTTGTGGGGACATTGGAGGGCTCGTCTGAGCTTATCACCTCGAAGTTGTACCTCTCAATACATAAATTAAACATATTAAACCAGTTCCAGTTAGTAAACTCGATTTCCCATCCGTGAGTATTTTGATTTCTATCCGTTGTAAGTTTTACCTTTAATTAATAATATTAGTCTATCATGTATCGTGATATTTTTTTCTTTACTTTTCTTATATTCGTATTTCTACGAGTGTATTAGTCACACCTCTATTGTCTCATTATTTGAAATCACGTCAGATTTGTGCTTTTGCCATAAAGTAAATTTTGTATATTTTTGAACAGCGGATTTTAATAAATATCTTCGTTTAGTAGCAGTACGATGTATATGTACACCCCACACGCTAGGATACGAGAATTATTTGTTGGGTCTCTTCTTCTGTATCAACGGATAAAAAGTTTAATTCTGTAAACTCCGCAAAGCCCACACATCCAATTCAATTCCTCGTTGCTAAATAATTACTCGTTTTTAGTACTAAACACATCACAATCAGTAGTAGCACTGGCAGGATTTTCTCCACTTGAAAGTGATCAATTAATTGAAAGCTCAATGCCAGCAAAAAATTACATCAATGAGGATCGTACTCAAAGTAAGTATATGTATTTGGTTCTAACAATACTTGCAGCTCGCTCGCAGAAAAGTAATAACAAATGTTTACTTGTCATTTTATTTTACCGGAAAAAGGCACAGCACAGCACAATACCAGCCGGGAAGTAGTCATGAACCATCTTGAGATAGAATTCACTCCATTTTAAGATTGCACTAAATGTGAAAATGTAACTTTGGGACATTCTGATTATATACGGAGGAGAGTATGCTCAAGGATGGCTATGCACACCCAGCGATAAAATAACAAATGTTGTATCAAATATACAAGACATCGTTTATAAATATAAAAAATGATTTATATCAAAATCATGTGAAAATTTACATAAAAACCCTTTGTTTAATATTAATTGATTTTAATGATATTGGGTGCCATGAACATAATAGGAAATTACAAATATTTCTTTTAGACTTCTGTAAACGATTTTTCTTGCATAATTTTTGCAAAGACGTAAATAATAAATGGCAAGCGACCATTAGAAGAAAATGATGATAATGTTAAAACGAGAGCAATGAAAATATTTAAAAGATCACATAAAAAGAAAAATTGAAAGAGCGCATGTTCCCTCATAGAACTTAAACGATTCTGCTACTGATTTGTTCGAATTTAGCATTCGATCACTAACTAAGTGATACCAACCCTAATTATCACATGGGAAATGTCTGACACCTGTTCTTTTTTTTTTTATTAAGGTATTGGCCTATGTCTTATTTAAGTTAATGCAATTGCCATATGTATTAACTAATTTCTCCATATTGTATAACAACGCCATCTGTTATTTAACGAAATCCCTAAATTTGAGTGCTATGCTACAAAATATAAAATACGTTAGAGCAATGACTTTGTGTGTATGTCAGATATCTGTTTTATTTGTTTGCATTACATGCTGTCATTATTTCACATAATTATTTATGAGATTGTATGGTCTGATGCTTATCACAGCAGTATTTTCCTATTAGGAGATAGAGAATGTTAATATTTTACAACGCGTTTTTAGTTCGCTACTCGGGGAGAATTAATTCATAACATTTTGGTAGGTTGAATTCAATTTCGTATTGTATTCCACGATTTATATATTCACTTTTATTTTATGAGATATTTTTTGAGTTACATTCTAGATAGAAAATAGAATATACTTAGAAAGATAGAAAGGGCTCGTCTTTAAAATCGATGTAGTTATGCCACTTCTTACTTTAATATATATATATATATATACACATATAGAATTCATATTTTTATAGGTGATAATAAAACACTTAAAAATTACCAAAAAATACATCAATATCTGTTTTTTTTTCATATCAATATCTGCTGCTGGTATAATAAAATATCTTACATACACATATTTGGTCAAGCTGCTAATTGATGTGTATTACCCCTTAAAACATCAAAAATATAATATGATGAGATGAACACTTTCATTGTTGGATCTAATACTCTAAACAATATGGAAAGAATATTATGAGTTCCGATTTTGACAACATTGCTTTTTGTTTAGTAGAGGATTTTTATTATAATCAATTGTCCCATATTATGCTTATTATTAGCTCACTAAATGAAAATGAAACAACATCATGTTTATTTGACATTTTCAATATTGTAATAGTCCATACCTATTACTGTTTGTTCAAGTTTTAGAGAATTTTTAGTATAAGCAATTGTCCCAAGTTGTGCGTTTTATTAGCTCACTAAATGAAAATGAAACAACATCATGATTATTTGACGTTTTCAATACTGTAATAGTCTATATTACTGTTTTAGGCAGTTGTTGAAGCTTATTTGCTTGCATTAAGCTACCTTTATTTAAATTAACAAATTTTACTATACATATTTTATTGGTCAACATTTTCCCCCCCATAGCTTTGTCACTTCTTAGTGGGTAACTAGGAAACTTGCAATTATAATTAACATTATTCCTGTACATAGTCATTAAAAAAAAGAAATGTTATTGCACTAAAAAATATATTTACTTATATTCCAAAGAATACCATTGCTCTGTTTCCTAAATCAAATATTAAGAATAAAGAACATTTACAACACTTTTGGCTTCATTTACAGAAAAATTATAATATTTACCATAGAATGAAGAGGGAAAGTATCAATTGTTTCATTGCATGTTTTTATAGACAGGCCCTACAACTTTGTAACTAAAATTGGCTTGTATTGTGAATCATGCCATATACATGCAGTTAAGTAGTTTAATTTTAAAAACACAATATAAATGATTTAAAATATATGACACACAATTGAACTAATTAAATTTCTTCCCAGTGTTAAGAAATATTTCCATTAATTAGGCAAATCTTCAATTGACTTCTGGTGGCTATAACAGTGGAGTGAAGACTTAAGCAAACAGTGAAGAGCATTGATCTCCCTGTTGGCAGCCATAGAGATGAAACAAGTGTGTGTACTTCGACACACTTGTTTCATCTATATGGCTCTGTGATACAGACAAGAAAGGGTTTTACTTGTTATTGTTATAAATTAATGAATTTATCCCATTCCAGGTCTAAAAATTGGAGATCTATCAGAAAACTGTGATACTACACAAGCCACAAGAATTCAAGATGCAGTTCTCCATCATCAAGTGACTGAATATATGAATTGTGGAAGACCAAGAGTGTAAATATCATTTACCAATTATCGACACATGATGAAACAAAAAATGCTTTGTACAATATAAAACTATTTTAATATATCCAACAGACGGAAAACATTTTGTTGGGAATGTGCTTCTATGAATGTATCAGATAGGTATAAAAAGAGTACTTAGTTATATTATAAAAACATGCATGATAGTGAAATAAACACAGAATCGGACTCAAATATTGCGTCCAGTGATGAAGTAACATTGAATACCTGTACCTTTTGTAGTTTTACTTGTGTAGATTCAAGTGATTTTAAAAAGCACCAAACAACACATACTGATAGAAAAAAGTACTTGTGCAAGGTATGTGACTATAGCAGTAATGATTCCAGTAATTTAAAGAAACATGTTAGACGACATTCATATGAAAATCCAAGTACATCCAGTAATGATCCATTGGAAAGAGTAGAAATAGAAATAGATTTTGGTTACAAAATATTTGGTTGTAGCATTTGTGAGTATTCATGTAGAAGAGAACGTGATTTGAGACGTCATATACGAACGCATACAGGAGAAAAACCATTTGCATGTGATTTATGTGACTACAAAAGTTTAGATAACGGTAATTTAACGAAACATAGAAGAAGACATAATGTGGAAGCACCATTTTCATGCAATGTATGTAACTATACCTGTAGAGATTCGAGAACTTTAAAGAAGCACACGAGGACCCATACTGAGTATAAGCCATATGCATGCACTGTATGTGAATTTAAGAGTTCTCATGCAGGTAACTTAAAACAACATATTGAAGTTCACAATAAGGAGCCCTTTCACTGCAATGAGTGTTCCTATAAAACTACAAGATTAATTGATTTAAAGAGACACTTGAAAACTCATGTTAGAAAATATTATGAATGTCAATTGTGTGATTTTAAAAGTCAGCATTCAGGCTACTTTAAACGTCATATTAAAAGACACTCTAATAATAATAATAAGCCCTTTATTCTGAATTACAAATTGTTTGATCAATAATACAGTCTTTTTTTTAAATAATATCACGCAATTCAGTGTGCCTTTTGGCATAGGCCTCCTCTAGTGCTTTCCATTGTGTTCTGTCCCTTGCGACTCGTCTCCAGTGGTGTCCAGCGGTGATCCTCAGGTCGTCTGCCCATCTAACTTGTTGACGTCCTCTCTTTCATTTACTGCCTTTAGGATACCAGTCAGAGACAGTGGTGCTCCACTTTCCCTTTAAGTCTCTAATCATGTGGCCGGTCCACCTCCACTTCAGTTGGTCTATTCGAGTGAGAATATCTGCTACTTTAGTTTTTTCTCTTATTTTACTACTTCTTACTCTGTCCTGTTTCCTTAATCCAGTCATGCTTCTCTCCATGGCTTTTTGACACCGCTCCAGCTTTACTCTGTGTAGTTTGGTGAGTGCCCATGTTTCACAACCATAGGTAATGACTGGAAGTATGCAGGTATTGAAAGCTTTCCTTTTCGTTGACATGCTGAGCTCATTTGATTTCATGATCTCTTTCAATGACCAGTACTTCTTCCATCCATTGGCTATTCGCCTGTTAACTTCTTTGGTAGTTTGATCCGTAAATGTACTCTTGTACATATTCTAGCATGCGGTTGTCAACTGTTATGGTTGCTTGTTTGGAGTTTGTCAGAAGTTTAGTTTTATCCATATTCATGGATAGATCTCTTTCAATGACCAGTACTTCTTCCATCCATTGGCTATTCGCCTGTTAACTTCTTTGGTAGTTTGATCCGTAAATGTACTCTTGTACATATTCTAGCATGCGGTTGTCAACTGTTATGGTTGCTTGTTTGGAGTTTGTCAGAAGTTTAGTTTTATCCATATTCATGGATAGACCTTTACTTTTGTGCTTTCTACGATAAGTGATTTGATCATTTCCTCAAGGTGTGCCGGATCTTCTTCGCACAGTATTATATCATCTGCAAATCTTAGATGATTTAGTTTGACGCCTTGTATATTAAGGCCAAATGCGGCAGTTCAATTTGCGGAAGATACTTTCTAGAACAGTTTCGGTGATAAGGGATCTCCTTGTCTAAGTCCCCTCAAGATCTTGAACTTTTTGCCCAGAGTTTCCAGTTGTATCCTAGCTTTACTGCTCGAATAAATGTTCTTGATGATTCTAATGTATTTTGAGGATACTCCTTGTTGTTCTAGGCTCTCCCATATCGCTTTGTGGTGTACGCTATCAAAAGCTTTGGAGTAATCTATGAAAGCCATATAAAGGTGTTTGTTGTATTCATTGTATTTCTCTACTATTTGCTTTACTGTGTGGATATGGTCCAAGGTTGAGAAGTCTTGTATAAAGCCGGCTTGTTCTTGTGGTTGGTTTTCATCAAGTTTTTTGCTTATCCTTTCCAGGATGACTTTGGAGAATACTTTATAAATATTAGACAGCAGGCTTATAGGCCTGTAGTTCCCTATGTCTTCTTTTTGTCCTTTCTTGTATATAAGGATGATATGGGATGTTTTCCACTATGTAGGTATTTTGCCCTACTCCATTATTCCATTGAATATTGTGGTAAGAATGGGTAATAGTTCCTGAATAGTGCCTTTGAGGAGTTCGTTTATAATATTATCTGGGCCTGGAGCTCTCTCCATCTTCTGGCTGCGTATAGCCTTTTCTATTTCGCAAGGAAGTATTTTTGGTTCTGGTTCTTCATTGAGATGCCTTCCATTTTGATCATCCCATTGTTCACGACCGTTTTCATTCCGTTTTGTAATGTGTTTTTCAAGTGTTTGCAGCCTTTTGTTTTTTCTATCTTTCCTGATGTTTTCTCTGATTTCCTTGCTTAATGCAGTGATTTGTTTTATACTCTCTTTCCTCGGTTGATTTGTAAACAAGTTTTTCTTTTCTCTATAAGTTGGAGTGTTGTATTGGTTAGTTTGTATTTCGTACTTCTCATTTTCCCAGTTCCAACAAGTGTTAGTTGTTTTTCTAGCTTTCCATATTTAGAGAGGGCATCACAGTTTTCATCTCTCCTTGTTATCTCGTCTTTTGCTTCTCTTAGGGACTTGGCAATTTCTTTTGAGTTTTCGGAGCTATTTTGTACTGTTTTAAATTTGTAATGTTACCTATGTCAGGAACTTTTACGTGAAGTGGATGAGTTCTGCGCATGGCTAAAGGGTTGAGAACAAAACCAAGTAAATGCCACTGTCTGTGTCTGGGTAGACGGAATACCAAATTTACCTCTTACGACCCGGGACTCTTGATAGGAGGAGAATGTGTTTCCACAATTGCTGAAGCTGCGCCATTTAAATTTCTTGGTAGAAAGATAGATCACAAAGGACGCACACCATCTTTAGACGCAGTTGTCGATAGCTTTCTAAAAGAGCTTAGTATGGTAGACCAACAACCAATAAGTAACATTAAAAAAGCTTGGATGGACTCATCACCTGGGAATGATGGGATTCCTTACTATTTTATAATAAATGCTTCGAATGGAACAAAGGACTATTACCTAGAACTAATTAATACATTTTATGGTAATGGAACTATACCTACTCCATGGAAAACTCAAGTAGTAATCCCAATACTAAAACCTGGCAAGAACCCATCAGATCCTAACAGTTATAGACCCATAGCGTTATCCTCAGTGTTAGTTAAAGTAGTGGAGCACATGATAAAACACCGCCTGGAGTGGTTTGTAGAGAACAGAAACTTGTTAGCAAAAACACAATTTGGATTTAGAAAAAGCATGAGTACCATAGATAGTCTTGCAATATTGACAACTGATATACGCACATCATTTTTTAAAAAGAATATTTAGTAGGGGTATTTCTCGATATTTCATCCGCATACGACAATGTCCTTCTTCCGGTGCTCAAATATAAAGCAAAGATCGAGTGGGTGAACCGACAATCAGGGGCGGTATAGCGAGAGTTCTGGCGAGAGCCCATAAAATAGTCAAATTTAATCACGAATATGTAACATTTTTATGTTAAGTAAGATTACAAATTTAAAAATTATATCTTAGAAAGGGCGAGGGCGGGGGTCGCAACTTATAAAAAATACCAAAGAATCTACCGTATTGATTAACCTAATGCTTGAATATAACCTAGGTCAATATGTAAATAAACCTACTCATATCACAAGAAAAACAACTCTTACTTGCTTAGATCTTTTGTTTACAAACTGCAAAAAAACAAAATAAATGTATCAGTTCAAGATTACGGTTTTTCAGATCATTTAAGAATACGCAAAAACTTGATAACACAGGCATACGTGGAATTACGCATGAATAATTTAGGTCGTACTTAGAAAATCGTAAGCAATACGTAGAGATTGAAAATTATGACTGTCACACCGGATTAATCAACGTAGCGAGATCAACCCCCACCCTAATAACCATTCCATCCCCCAAGGTAATAAACCATTCCAAGCCAATCCTATTTTTAATTCATATAAATGACCTCCCAAAATCAATAAATGAAGCATGTGTACTTACTGTGCAAAGAGTTGCTGACGATATTTCGGTTGGAGTGTACCCTTGGGGGCGCAAAAAAAAATTTTTTTTTTCGCTTTAATGACCTCCTGCGAGGTCAACAAACGTCCTAGGTCAATGACCTCAACTTGATTCAATTCAATCTTGACATCCTGTATAGACACTAATCTAACTGACATACTTAATAATATAATTAATTGGATGACTGACCATTACCTTGACCTTAATATTGCGAAAAGTAAAATTATGCAATTTAAGCCCTACTAAAAAGCCAAGCCCCCTTGACATTAACCTTGTATATAATAATAATCGATTGGAATCCATTGACGTGGCAACACTATTAGGCCTAGAACTAGATTCGTACATATATAGGAAATCGCATATTCAAAAAATTAAAACAAAATTATCAAGTTTTGTATATGCACTGAGAGAACTACGACGAGCTACAGACACTAAGACAGCCTTAACAGCGTACTTCGCATATGCATATTCCTGGCAGGGTTGCCAACCTTTGAATTTTTTTCCTCGTACAGAAGCAGATAAAAATCTCGTAATTTAGCTTTCGAACCTCGTACATCATATTATGTGAAAAATTTGATAGAATAAAGAAAAAAGCATTTAAAAGACGTTTTACACAGAAATTCCTCCTATTTTTTTCTTTATTTAAAGAGCTTTTTCGCTTAAGCGAATATGCCGCTCTGTATGGCATCAATAAAAAAATTTATGCATTCGTGTAATTAATAAGGCTAATAACAATACTTCAGCGTATTCATCATTTTATGAAAATTTTATCAAAGGTTTTACAAATAAAACATTACTATTTTTTTAAAATTAAATCGTCTTCATTGTTTATGTATAATAACAAAATATTTGGCTTAAAATAGATAACTTACATAATACTTTACATACTTTGTAGTTTGTACCACAGACTACCTATAACTATGGAAGGTAAAGGGGCTTGGGTAAAAGTGGCGTCTTTCTCAAGTTCTATCAATCTTAGCGGCCACTAATGGAAGTAGTATTATAAATAATAATTATTTATAGTAAACAGATTTTGTTTTTACGACACCTGTCTAAACATATCGGAGCCGAGATATTCGACTAATAGAACTATTAAAAATTACAATAAAAAATAACATGTTTTTCATTATATATCAATTAAAGTGCACGTAATTCACGACTATTTGACAGCGCACACAATGCCGACGTCCACTGTTGAACAAACAAATAAACTATTGGCTACCGGTGACTTTAACGATGTCGTCAGTCCACCTAGTGAGGGGGACCAACTCTGTCTTCCAGTCTAAAGTGGTAACCACTCGAGAACCTTTCTTCTCCATCGTTTATCAGTTATCAGTTCGTCGAGCAATGTGGCCCGCTCATTGCCACTTCAAATTGTAGTACTCCATTGCCTGTCGCACCACACTCGTTATACTGCATCCGCACAAACCGAGGGATTGCCAGAAGAGAAGCAAACAGGCTGCCAAGGATAAGATGCGAAAAAAACATCTCATTTCAATCTGCTTACTTAACGCCATACCCACTGGTTGCTTTTTAGGCAGAGGTCGGGCGGTGAGTAAACAGATTACACCTACAGACAGTGGTCAGAGCTAGCTAGCTGACACCGAGCATCGGTCTGGATTTGTTGTCAGCAGAAGGTCCAAGCAGTTGGCTGTATGGCCGTCAAAGTCAGGAACCCTTGTAGCGCCTTTGACCAGCTGGGTGAGATTTAACGTGAAAGCTAGCTTATGCATCTCCCTCCCAGCGTGGTCAGTGTTCTGGTGTGGGAACAGCCACTCTTGGTGGTGGGCATTGAAATCCCCTAGTAACACTTACTGAGCCGAAGTACTGATGTTGTGCCACATCTGCCGGCGCACTTAGATAGTATATAAGCCTGGTCTTCTCCTGATCACCGCTATGCGTTCGGTAGACACTGGCATAGAGAATTTTCTTTGAGCTTATGTCAAGAAGTTGGAGTCTTCAAGATTTCGGAGACACCGACAATAAATGTCATCGCAAGAATATACGCATATCCCAGCACGTGGTCTGAATTTATGTTCCAGGACATAGCCAGGGTACGAGAGGTATACCGCGTCAGCCGGACATGTTATCTGCGTCTCCGTGAGGAATTGAAGGAGCGGTTTTGCGGTCTCGAGGTGGGGTGGACCGAGTTGATATTGAAGTGCAGGCCTAGAATATTTGAGAAGTCACTTGGAGCGAAACGACGTGCTTCCGCTGTGGAACAGACATCTTATTTTTCCTATTCTACATACTGTAGTGTGAAATAAGGTAGGAGGACAGCAGTGAGACGAGACGCTACTTACTGCCGACTCATTGGCACACAACTCCGATATCGTACCATTTGGAGACTAGTCCTCCACCACTCCACCACTAGCCCCCCTAGAAATGTCCATCGGGTCCTCTCATCCGCGCGACAAACGGCACGATGGCGCATCCCGGGATTTTTCGCTAGATGGCGGGGCAGGCCTTTCGTGTGTGGCTAGTGCACTACTTGGGCCTTCTATTGTCTGCAGTCGGCCAGCTGATAACCGTGCCTCTGAAAGTGCCCGCTATCCGAAACTAGTCCCCTAATACGGTTCTTCGTCCTGTGCCAACAAACATGTCATCTCTGGCAGTGCATCTGACCCGACCTGCCCTCCTTGATGGTTGCACCGAATATCGTGCCGAAACACGGCAGAGCCGCTTGGCGGCTACGCTTTATTCGGTGGGTGGTTCAAACCGCGGCCGAAGCCACCAAGAACCAGTAATTAGTCACCACGTGTGGGACACTAGTAGAATCTCGAGGGTATATCCTACGGACGCTGGTGACTTTAAACCCACAAAATAAAAAGCTCGTTGAGCGACTCTGAGCTTATCCATAAGGGCTCAAACGCTGCCCATCCAGTTGGATTCTTCTAGAAAGCTAAAATAAATGTAAATGAGACATATGTAATATTAGAACGTAAATGTCACCAGAATAAAGTGTGTAGAACTATTTTATTGTATTTTGATACTAATTCCATGGGACACCGCCATAATAAGTACAACATTCGGCTGTCACTAATTGTTTACTTGGATGATATAGTCATATTATTAACGTAAAAATCATAACTTCAAACTCCAATATGTCAGCCCCGATATTACTTAGAGCAAAGCGGACACGTTATAATATGTTCATTGATCTAGGACTACAAAATAATAATAAGCACATGAGTGGCCGCTTAGAAAAAAAATTACGCCACTGTCCAAACAAAATTACCCAAACCCCTTTGAAATTTATAAAGAAATTGATTGAATTCGAGTGAGGCTATATCAGGGTCTATTGAACATATTGACATAAATGTTCCCTGCAATGAAAATTGTTATTTTAAGTTTCATAAGTCAAAATCTCGTAGGCACATAATTGTACGAGGATAATATCGTCCTCGTACCTCGTACGAAAGACCAGAAATCTCGTAACTGTACGAGAAACCTCGTACGGTTGGCAGCACTGATTCCTGGTTCAGATATGGAATTATACTGTGGGTAAATATTCCAAAGATAGAAGATCTTTTTATACTAAAAAAAAATTGATATCCGTATCCTTGCCAATATCAAAACCCCCAATATTACTATATACAATATTATTAGTACTTAAACCATGCTTACATAAACCATTTTTTATAAAATATAAAATTGTAACCATCTCGTCCATATACATATTAGAAACTTGTAAATTCGTCAAAAAATACCCCTTCTTTTTAAAAAGGAAACTGCTATGCCACCTAGGTAGGTACCCAACAAGATTTCAAAACAATTTAGTGATGGCGAAGTCTAGAATAAAAATGCATAGCTCCAGCCCAAATTCAATGGCCATTAAAATATTTAACAAATTACCAGTTGGATTAAAAGAAGAAGAAAATGAACATACAAATGAAAAAAATCTAAAAAAACGTATTGATAAAAAAATCTTATCTTGACGAATTCCTTAAAGAATAATTTAGTATATTAATGATTAGAAATAGACAGGCCCACTCCTTACCAACATTGCTACACCCAAATTGGGTAATTATGTGATACCTTACCTTACCTTGTGATTACCTTGTGTTTATTTAAGATCCGCATGTACAACCACATGATTCTGCAATAAAATATTTGATAAGCATGATTTTATAATGCTTATATTTGATAAGCATGATAACAACAAAATAATAGCACAAATATTACAGACAGTCAATTGAAATAATAATTACTATCATTAAATGTATCTGGTCTAAGTTAAATGTCAAATTGAAAATCAAAATTTAAATGACAAGTTATGAAAATAAAAATTACTACATATGTCGAATGTCTATGCATAGTAATCGGTTGTAAGTCGCGCCATAGAACATATAATAATACTACGTCGCGCGACCAAAAGCGGCCCATCGCCGCGCGCATCTTGTCAAACTAGGCGCTGCCGGCCGCTACCATTTCGGTGTTAAATTCTGTCCACCCAGGTGTTTCTCTTTAAGTTTGGAAGTAGGTGAAAGTCCGACGGGGCCATATCAGGAGAATAAGGCTCCGTTCAGAAGAAGCCGCGCCGCAAGCACCGCGTATTGAGCGCGGCGAGCTGCGCCTCCACCGCGTCTGTCAGGTTCCTGGAGCCGGTTAAGAGTAATGTTATTTAACAAAGATGTCCAATTTAAATGTACTTTTCACAATTAAACTACTGGCATGATGGCGTCATCAGTTGACTTTTAGAGCTAACAAGAAAAGTGATGAAAGTAAGTGAATAAGGGCCCGGACTCATCACCGCACCGGAATCGACGTGCGATCTCAGCATGGGCGCGCCCCGTGGGTAGGTATGTGCAATATTCACGTGCGCGGAGATGACGGTGCGACGCAGCCGCCCCGTGCCGTGGAGATGTATCCGGCCGCGGCGGCCGGGCCCTAATGCACTAAGTGAGTGATTATGATTATAGATAAAAACTATGTTTAAGCCTGACTACAGTAGAGAAGATGGATCGAGAACTACGAATAAATAATGTAATCGAGAAGGATGAAAACAATCAATAATTTTCCTATGACATATGCGTAGAGTTATTTGAGAATGGATGTAGGTACATTGTACAGCTTATTTTTTTTTTTTTAATAATACGTTTATATATTTGAGAACAGAGAATATTCTCAAAGTAAGGAGTAAGAATCTCACTTTATAAAGTTTTTTTTTTTCGAGAAATGGTTTGGGAAATAATTTTCCAATATTTATCGCGATTTTCTCAATCGTGCGCTCGAAGATATAATACCTACTCATGATGCTTCTGCTACTTGCCGTAAATTCTTCCGGTTAGGCTACGTAGTGATATAACATCACGTCGGTTTGGGAGGAATTATCAATAGATGTATTTTTTGATACAATAATTATGCTATGTTATGTGGGGTTATACCTCCTTTCATTGAAAATCGAGTACAAATAAAAATCACACCTCATTTTTCTAATTATTTGATATAAAACCTTTTTGAGATTGTATTTTTTTATGTTAGCAGCTAAAAAAACAAAAGAACGCTACGAGGACAGGTATGGATTTTCATACAACATTCCTTCACTGCTACGGAGTGAAGGAATGAAAATCCATATAACTTTTCCCGCCCTACATTTGTAAGGGAGAAATGACGAACTGTATAACATGTTTTTGAACGAGTAATGGGACGCTTTCTGAGTGGGTGTGGTATAAAGTTATTTAATCCACCTATCCGAAAAACTGCGTATGGCGCCAACTCTCTCAGACCTAGACTCAGCAAGTTGTTGAATGAATTTGGATGTGATGTCGATGTATTACGTATACGAGTAACGACACTTTGGGAGTTTAAAAAAAAAGAGCAGGTACATTTATCGTGTACTTGAGAACGTTACTTGGTTTTAATGTAAACATATAATATTGCTCTAAAAATAAGACTATGTTACTGATATGTATATAATTTATAACAAAATTATTTGTTATAAATTATTTATATTATAACAAATAATTTATAGGTAACTAACTTGAAACCTAAAATAAACGGTAAATGAATAATGCTTCCCTGATAAATCATCTGAGGACGCTGTCCAAAGGCTTAACTATTATAATTAAGGACCACCTAGATAATGGAGTGCTGCGTAGGAGTATTTATTGACCTGCAAATAGCCTTTGATTCTGTGTCAATTCCTATTCTTTTGACAAGGCTTAACAACGCTGGCATTAGAGTACACCAAGTAAGTAAAGCTGCACCAGCTTTGGAATGATTTGAAAATTACCTAACCTGCCGAGAACAAACGGTAAGAGTAAATGAATATGAGTGACGTCGGATTAAGCAGATTTAGTGTTCCACAAGCCAGCACGTTAAGACCAACTCTATTTCTCATTTACATCAATGAGCTCTGTAAATCGGAATTAGGTACACTTCACATGTATGACTTGTCATTTCCGATGATTTATTTATATGGACCATGACCTACCAGGGCATATTCCACTTGACGCCAATTTCTTTATTTTCGATAATTTTGACCACATTTGCGTCTATGGTTGTGATCACTGTGATCGTTTGTAACTATTCTCCCCTGTTCCACAAAAAATTGCCACTTTTGTCCATCCCACTTAGATGGAGAAAAGTTTGTAACTGTCAGTTTTGACAGCAGCTTTTCGGCTACCATTTTTCATACATTTCATAATTTTTATTAGTTAGAAATACAAAGCTATAACTTTTAGAAGAGTATGTATTGTTGTGTGCTAAGCAATTGCAGGTTTAGAATTTGTATCCATTTTCTCTAGACGTGAGTCGTATTCGCAATATGCAAAATTAACTCCACAACTTAAAAAATGGATCCAATGACATTTGTTTGACATTAACATTAGATGTAGGTACTACAAACTGTTCTAGTAGCTTCATAGCGTTTATGGTGAAAATAATGCCATGACTCAAGTGGAACAACTTTTTAGGAGTGTGATCGTTTTTATCGTTTTTGGCGAATTTAACTCCAAGTGGTACGCACCCCAAATATTCACTTCGTTGATTGTTTTTTTTACAGGCAACAAAATAAATAATTTTTCGGTAAACTATGCATTCGGGTTGAAGCCTATCTCCAGGCGTATAGCGTTCATATTCGCGAGGACGCGGATACTGTGGACAATGTTATTCCGAGGCGGCGCCAGCGGCGCGGCGGTAGGGGATGCGAGTCGCGTCGCACTTCGGTTTGGCATCTGCAACTACACGCGCGGTCGTGCACAAGTAATTGATATACCTTTGCTCCCGTTTCTCTTGGGAAAAGACAGTGTATTTTTTTTTTATCTTAGCTTAGCCTTTGACCACTATCTCACCTGTTCAGGCTAACCTAGAAGTACTGTTTCTAAAGGATAGCTGCCGGAATACTACCGTTAGGTGCTTGGCGACAGATTTTCTACTTGAGGGTGGTAGCTAGCCAGATGGGCATTCGCAAAATGCACTATCACCATGCTATAACGACTGCCATCCTAAAACAACAACCGGGACCGACAGCTTAACGTGCCCTCCGAAGCACGGAAACGCTCAGTAGTAATGTCACTAGCGGTCACCCATCCAACTCATGACCGCGCGCGGCGTTGCTTAACTTTGCTGATCGGTTGAGAACAGCTAAGTAAACTTCGAAACGAGCATTCGTGTATGGTTGTTTTGTGAGGTCTTTGGGAGGATATTTAACATTAAGTCAGAAGCCGGGCGTCCAGGAACATTTTATATACACTGGAACTATCAGTGCCGTGATGAACTTGTGGTTGGTTAGGTATCTGCGGGCTACCAGCGACGTTGACTCCTGGATCGAGGGAAGTTTATGCAAATAGAATCCCTAGATTTTTATAACTGCAATTAGAATAAGTTAGGTGTTTTGGCATAATAATGCCTTCGGCGGAATGCTCAGAGAGCCGCTAGTTGGTGAGTGATTCCCGCCAATATGTTCCCCCGTATTCACATACATAGATCGGCTGGTGTCCTTCTGTGACTTCCAGGAGCCTAGTCGAATATACCACGACGTACGTGGTATAGTTTGGGGCTAAGGGGATTCTGGAGAAAACCCCAATCCCAATCAATAATCATGTATTGGAATTTTCTGGGAACTCTGATGATGATTATTTCTCAGATGAAGATGACTATCAAATTACCACATAAAATTATTAAAGAGTGAAAATGTGAATTTGAAGTATAGTCTGATGCTGAAGTAGAGAGGACACTGTATCCATGGCTATAAAATAAGCAAAAAAAAATAATCTGAGATCACTCAAAGGGTAAGAGTACCATTTGGAGTTAAATTCGCCAAAAACGATCACACTCCCAAAAAGTTGTTCCATTGGCATTATTTTCGCCATAAACGCTATGAAGCTACTGGAACAGGTTGAATTATCTACATCTAATGTCAAAAGTTACAGAAGTAGCAAATTTTAGTGGCATTCTTGGCGTTCTTATCCTAAATGGAACAGGGGAGAACAGTTAAAAACGATCACAGTGATCACAACCATAGACGCAGAATGTGATGAAAATTATCGATAATAACGAAATTAGCGTCAAATGGAGTAGGCCCCAATAGAGAAAAGTCACTGAGCAAGTACAATGTGTAAAAAAAATAATATTTAGGGTGCGTACTATTTGGAGTTAAATTCGCCAAAAACGATCACACTCCCAAAAAGTTGTTCCACTTGGGTCTTGGCATTATTTTCGCCATGAACGCTATGAAGCTACTGGAACAGTTTGAATTACTACATCTAATGCATAGAGATATATAATAAAGGTTCTATTCATTTATCTATGATCTAATGGCAAAAGTGGCAAATTTTAGGTGTGAATGTCTCCAGCTTACTCAATCGAAATTTCTTGATTCTGAATATGCCAATATTTAGAGCATATTTTGTGCAATTATGAATACCAACTCAAAATTTAGGTGCCAAATAAACTTCGACGCTACGCGTGATTATAAGTGTGTTAGCTGACGTTATGGTCTCCAGCTGACACATGCTGTATATACGAAACGGCTGAAGATGTGGTTATATACTTTATCCAGGGATTTAGAGCATAATTTGTGCCAATGGCACAAAAAAATTTGAACGTCATACTTGAAAGCTGTAGTAGTTGTGACTCGATTTTAACGTGTAAGCTGGAGACCTCGTGTCTACAGCTACTCATCTGTATCTTCTGAACGAATGGACCTACGACTTTGTTTAATATGTCAAAATTTAGAACCAAATTTGTGTCAAAGGCACTAAAATTTTCAAGTCTCTGGCTATTAAGGTTTTGGACATACAAGCTCAAATCAGCGTGTAAGCTGGGGACACATGTCCCCAGCTAGCACATGCTGGACAGCTCAAACGGGAAAGCCTAGAATACTGTTTAATGGCTTAAAATGTAGGGTAGAATTTGTGCCATCGGCACCAACATTTTCAATACAATAGGCCCCATAGTTTTTGTGTAACAAGCAAAAACATTTTATCCCGCCAAAAAATTTAAATATTTGGTTAAAAACATTACTGAACGCGGCGTTGCCATCCCGTTCACTGTAGCTGCAATCTGTTTTGAACTTTATTTCTATAGCGTTGGAATCACTTTTCTCTTTTATAGCAAATGAAAGCAGTTGGGGCATAGGCTAGTAGCAGAGAGTATTCATTTTAATGTTATCTGATTGAAATGTGACGCTTTCCGGAATTCGTAGGCATTGAAATCGTGATTATTACGCGCGCACCGCCTATAAATATAGAGCGATGAAACAATACCAGAAAAAAAATATGTTCAATAATAAAACGAGCCTAAAATCACCACTTCTAAGTTGACATTCAGAGACGAGTTCGAGTTTAGACTCGAACTTCATTAACCTAAATTTATACGAGTACATCTCGTATTCTGTGTTTTTGTTTTTATTATATATATATATATTTATTGTATAGTGTATATATTGTTATATTTTTATTTATTTTATATAATATTTTAATAGTATATATTTCTTTTTATTTATTTACAATGTTAAATATTTTTGAGGACAGTGGTAGCGATAATGATGATTATTTATCTCTTTCTTCATCTAGTGATTGTAGCTTTTCTAGTATTCCATCTCTCTCTGACACACTTAATACTCATTTTTCTGATGTGCCAAAGAACTTTAATGCTATCCATATCAACGCGCAGAGTATTCCCGCTCATTTCCCTCATATGCAGGCGTCATTTGATAACAATAACATACATGCAATAGTAGTCTCCGAAACCTGGCTCAAAACCTGTCTCCCGTCTATTTCATACTCATTGCCGGGTTTCGTTCTAATTCGTAACGACCGGATCGGTAGAGGTGGTGGTGGTGTAGCCATCTACCTACGTGCACATATTCCTTATTCAATAGTTAGTTTGTCTACTCAACCACCTCCTCTTAATGGTGGTGAACATTTATTTATAGAAGTACTTCTTTCTCACACCAAAATTCTTCTTGGAGCCTACTATTCACACTCGTCCAAACTAAATTACTTTGCTTCGTTTGAAAAGATCTTAGAAGATCTCGTTCCTTCTTATAGTCATACCATTATAATGGGTGACTTTAATACGTGTCTTCTGAAAAATGACTCTCGAGCTTCTTCAATACAGTCCATCATCAAGTCAAGCAACATGCATATTCTTCCAACAAATGCAACTCATTTCGCCCCCAACTCCACTCCGTCACTTCTTGACCTTATTATAGTTTCCTCACCCGTGCATGTTGCTAAGCATGGCCAGTGTTCCGCTGATGCCTTTTCGTATCATGATTTGATATTTGTATCCTATAGAGTACGTCCTCCTAAATTAAAGCCCACAATACTTCTGCAACGCAATTTTAGTTCTGTTGATTCTGAAAATTTGCGTCGAGATGCTGAAAATATAGATTGGACTCCGGTGTTGAATGCTAACTCATCTGATGACAAAATTGCTATTTTTAATTCTTCTTTGATGCTCCTTTACGATGCGCATGCACCAGTTCGACGCATTAAAATAAAACATGTTCCAGCACCATGGCTCACAGAAGATATCAAAAAGATAATGCATCGTAAGTCTGTTACAAAGTCCAATTACAAATCATCTCCTAATGACCAGAATAGATCTAAATACATTACTTCTCGAAATATCTGCAATAAGGTGTGTAGGGACGCTCAAAGCCGCCACATTCATGAGTCTATTCAAAATGGAGACCCAACAAAAGTCTGGAAATTTCTTAGAACTTTGGGAATTGGTAAGTCTCGTCAAGATTCTATTCCAACCAATTTAGATATTGACTCACTCAACAAACATTTTTCCACTACGTCATGCATTGATAGTACTGTCAAAGCTAAAACCCTACATTCTCTTTCAGCTAAGCCAACTCCCAGCTCTTCATTTTTCTTCTTTAGTCCATTTACTAGTTGTGATGTTAAGAAAAGCGTATTAGCTATCCTTTCTAATGCAGTCGGCAATGACGGTATAAGTCGAAATATGATCCTTCCTATCATAGACACGATTCTTCCTATTCTATGCCATATCCTGAACTATTCTATTACAAAGGGTGACTTTCCTTCCATATGGAAAGAAGCTCAGATAATTCCTCTTACAAAAAAACGTAATCCAAAATCCTTCTCAGACTATCGTCCTATATCTATTCTGCCATTCCTATCCAAAGTCTTAGAACGCCTTGTCCACGCTCAAATTAGTTCCTTCCTTTTAAAAAACAATCTCCTTAATCCTTTCCAGTCTGGTTTCCAACCTGGCCACAGCACAGTTACAGCCTTGATCAAAATATCTGACGACATTCGTTTTGGTATGGAGAATGGCTTGTTAACTGTGTTAACTCTGCTCGACTTTAGCAATGCATTCAATGCGATCGATTTTGACATCTTATTAGGTGTATTACGCTCCATTAACATATCTCCAACAGTATGTGACTGGTTTCATAGTTATTTGTACGGACGACGACAGCGGATACGCCTTGATGAAAATGTTTCTTCATGGTGCGATCTGACTGCCGGCGTTCCTCAAGGTGGTGTGCTGTCCCCACTCCTTTTTGCAATTTTCATTAATTCAATTTCTAATCAGTTATCTTCTTCCTACCACCTTTATGCAGATGATCTCCAAATTTATTCTCAATCCCCCCTTGTTAGTATATCTGATGCTATTACAACCATTAACAATGATTTGCATCACATAACTGAGTGGAGCACAAACTTCGGACTAAGAGTGAACCCAGCAAAAACTCAAGTCATCATTATGGGTAGCTCACGTATAATATACAAAATTGACTGGAATACTCTTCCACCTATAATTTTAGATGGAATCACTGTCCCATATAGTATGACAGTCAAAAATCTCGGCATCATATTTGATCAGCAGTTGACATGGAAACCTCAGCTTGAAACCGTTAGCTGTAAGATGTTTGCTTCAGCAGGTTCATTACGACGACGTCGTAACTTTTTACCCACTGCTACTAAAATTGCACTTGCACAATCTCTTCTTCTCCCTATTCTAGACTACGCTGACGCCTGTTATCTTGATATCACTGAGGATCAGTTAAACAAACTTGAGCGACTTCAAAACTTCTGTATTCGGTTCATATTTGGCTTGCGTAAATATGACCATGTTTCTCACTTTCGTAAAAAGCTCAAGTGGCTCCCTATTCGTCTTCGCCGGAATACTCATATCCTCTCCCTTCTCTACAGTGTTCTGTTTAATCCCTCGGCCCCGCGTTATCTTAAAGAACGCTTTGAATTCCTTTGCTGCTGCAATGATTTTAATCTTCGGTCATCAGAAAATTTTCTATTGAAGTTACCTACGCACACAAGTTCTTTTTATGATAAGTCCTTTACTGTTCAAGCTGCTCGCCTTTGGAACTCTCTACCAGTTGAAATTAGAAAGATCACATCGCTCCTTTCATTTAAAAGTGAAGTTAAGAAATTTTACCTCTCTTCAATTCATAATGATTAACTATCCAACTTTGCAAGTATAATTTTTATTTATATTATTATTATTGTTGTTTATGTATATTATATATACACTATATATTACAATTTGGTATAATGTATCTATTTTATTTTATTTATATTTGTATTTTATTGTACTTGGTTTATCTATTATAGTTTATTTATATTATATAGATATTTATTAACGTATGTTTTATATAGTTTAAATATTTTGAGTAGTAATAACTATGATTTATACATAATGCACTTTAGCCTATACCTCCATCTAAATTAATGTGTTTCAATTCAGCCTACGGTTGCCTGGAAGAGATTGCTGCCTAGCAATAAGGCCGCCGATTGTACTATTTTTAAGATATGTTTTAATCTTGTAACTAGTATTAATAATTTTAAAAGTGCAATAAAGAGTTATCTATCTATCTATCTATCATTATGTCAAATATGAATCTAGACTTAAAACTCCAAAAAGTTTTATATTCACAGACGAGTTTGGCATAATGGAGCCTTTGACCAAAATCTCACCTGATGTTAAGTGATGATGTGGTCGAAGGTGTTAACAGGCTTATCCTAGAAGTACTGGCTTCCAAGGACAGCTGCCGGAACACACCGTAAGGTGGCGACAGAATTTCTACTTGATGGTGGTCGCTAGCCAGGCGGGCATTCGCAAAATGCCCTTTCAACATGCGGTGAAGCTCAAGCCGCGGCGGGATTGGAACCATGGACCTGCTGCTTGGCAGTCAATGCCACTGAGCCATCACGGCTTCAATTTATATAATTATGGCTGATTGACAACTGTCTCACCTGATGGTACCGAAGTGATGATGCGGCTGAAGATGTTGTTCAGGCTAACCTAGACTCTCGAGGACAGCTGCAGCTGATCCCTCACAGATTCCCTAGGACCCATTTTATATATGGCTCGAATTGCACGCTTTTGTATGATAAAGATTGTCTCTATCTCAGCAGCAGTTCCCCACAGCAATACACCATACGACATAATACTGTGGAAGTACGCGAAATAAACTAGGCGAGCAGTAGCTACGTCTGTTAACTGTCTTATCCTAAGAACTGCATATGCAGCAGAACTAAGTCTTCCGGAGAGATCATGTATATGTGGATCCCATTGTAAAGTGGAATCCATTTTGATTCCCAGGAAGACTGTCGCTTTGTCAATAGGGAGTTTATCTGGGCCAAGCTTTATGTTTGGTTCAACATAAGGAACATTTGGTAAAGAAAACTTTAAACATTTCGTCTTTTTTGAATTTAGGAGAAGATTATTAGCGGCGAACCATTTACAAATCTTAGATAATACATTATTTACATGCGTCAGTTCACTGTCTTTCCTATCTACTTTAAAAATCAGAGAGGTATCATCTGCGAATAAAACAATATCGCAGAAATCTTTGACTATGCAAGGCAGAACATTAATATATGTTAGAAACAGAAAAGGTCCCAAAATTGATCCCTGTGGTACTCCCATTTTTACCAATGACCCGGAAGAAGTATTGCCACTTATTCCAACCCTCTGTAGCCTGTCTGACAGATATGACTCTATAAGATTCAGAGCTTTTCCACGTATACCATAGTGGTAAAGTTTACGAATCAGAGTGCAGTGCTCTACACAGTCGAATGCCTTGGAAAGATCACAAAATACGCCAATAGCATCATCTGAACTCTCCCAGGCTTCCAGTATATGCGACATCAATTGAACACCTGCATCTGTTGTGGATTTGCTCTTGGTGAAACCAAACTGATTCTCATTTAATAAATTATGCTTGTTAAAATGGGATAGTAGTTGTTTGAGCATAATTTTTTCGAATACTTTACTCAGAACAGGTAAGATGGAAATAGGTCTATAATTGCAAGGGTCAGATGTAGACCCCGACTTTAAAATTGGAGTGATTTTACTTTGTTTCATTAAATCGGGGAAGTTTCCACTATTGACACAAAGATTGAATATTGTTTCTAAATATGGTGCAATAATGTAAATTATAGACTCTACCACTTTTACTGACATACCCCACAAGTGACTTTGTACCAAAGTGGTGTTTTTAAGCTAGTCGGTCACTCTTCACATGGCGTGTGCGCGTACGCATTTTGCCTAAAGTAAAGTGCATTCAGCACTTGTTGCCCAACGTCTGGTGGGGCTTCAAATGTTTGGTAAATAAGTAATAGTAGTAATAGTATTTGAAGCAGTGATGGCTCCGTGGCATTGGCTATGAACTGCCGTGCCGCAGGTCCATGGTTCGAATCCCGCCACGGGCTTGAGCTTCACCGCATAGTGGAAGGGCATTCTGCGAATGCCCGCCTGGCTAGCGACCACCCTCAAGTAGAAAATCTGTCGCCAAGCACCTAACGGTGTGTTCCGGAGCAGTCCTTGAGAGCCAGTGAAATTACAGGCATATGAGACTTAACAACTATGTCTCATGGTGACGGGCGCAGTGCAATTCGTGACTTGTGACAAAACGCATGTGTTATAGGCAGAAGTTAGTCCGCTAAACATCAGGTAGGTCTCTTGCTTGATCCGTCACAATAACATAAAAAACGAAAAAAAAACACCTTTACAATAAAAAACTGTTTTGATTGAAAGTTCACATAAAACGGACTTTTTACACTAAAAACATGAAATTACTTGTTGAAGTACCTGATAAAAAAACTCTCTGAGCTCATATTATTTACAAGGTCCAATAACATGTGAAAATACATGTCCTTTTATACTTTTCAGAAGACGAAGCCGTAATTGAAAAAAAAAATCACACTTTTCAGTGGTGTATACAATGTTTACACGATCTCCCACATTCGAACATTTTTGTTATTTATGCAGCCAAATGCAATGCTGTATGATCTTGCCCTCATTTCAACCTACCTACAACATCGTGAAGAAGACAATGTACAAAAATCAAGTAGAAAGGGGTACAAGAAAATATCTTCCACGTCGCGTCGGTGTCGGCATCGGCGGCAGCGTCGGCGTCGGCGTTGGCCTCAACGTCGGCGTTAGACCGACGTCAGCGTCGGTGTTGGTGTCGGCGACAGCGTCGGTGTCGGCATCGGCGTCGGCGTTGGCCTCGACGTCGGCGTCCACGTCGGTGTCGACATTGGCGTTGGCGGCGGCGTCGGCGTCGGCGTTGGACCGACGTCAGCGTCGATGTTGGTGTCGGCCTCAGCGTCGGTGTCAGCATCGGCGTCGGCGCCGGCATTGGCCTAGACGTCAGCGTCGGTGTCAGTGTCGGCGCCAGCGTCGGTATCGGCATCGGCGTCGGCGTCAGCCTCAGCGTCGGCGTCCACGTCGCGTCGGCGTCGGCGTTGGCCTCGACGTCGGCGTTGGACCGACGTCAGCTTCGGTGTTGGTGTAGGCGCTAGCGTCGGTGTCGGCATCGGCGTCGGTGGTGGCGTCGGCGTCGGCGTTGGCGTCTGCGTTGGCCTCGACGTCGGCGTTGGACCGACGTCAGCGTCGGTGTTGGTGACGGCGCCAGCGTCGGTATCGCATCGGTGTCGGCGTCGGCGTTGGCCTCGACGTCGGCGTCCACGTCGGTGTCGGCATCGGCGTTGGCGGCGGCGTCGGCGTCGGCGTTGGACCGACGTCAGCGTCGGTGTTGGTGTCGGCCTCAGCGTCGGTGTCGGCATCGGCGTCGGCGCCGGCATTGGCCTCGACGTCAGCGTCGGTGTCGGTGTCGGCGTCTGCGTCGAATTTGGAATCGGCGTCGAGGTCGTCTTTGGCGTTGGCCTCAACGTCGGCGTACACGTCGGTCTCAGCATCGGCGTCAGTGTCGGCATCGGCGTCGGCGGCGGCTTCGACCTTCGCGTCGGCTTCGGCCTCAAAAAAGTTGCATCCTCTTAACAAAAAAGTTACGTAACATTTTTCTAAATATTTCGTTGTTGCAGTTATACGATTTTTTAAAGTTCTTTTCACTTATTACATCAAATCACAAAATTACGAGAATCAGTTAAGAAATGCGACCTGTAGACGAGAACAACCGAACGTAATTATGAAACATCGGTCCAGTGCTTAGTTTTTAAGTGAATTGAAATGGATTGAAAATGGTTTTTGCTAATATTCGAACAGCTATCCTAGGGGCTCAAATCTAATATATATCTGTGCATCCTTAGCAAATAATAATAATGGACATTGCGTTAATATGTACAAATACAAATAAAAAGAAAAACTTATCAAAAAATTTACAAATATTATAAAAGATGATTAACATTATAATAATTAATCGATATTTAGTTTAAGAGGCCTTTTACATTATGCAGCCCTCTCACTCGCACTTTTAAAGATAATTTCAAATAGCAACAATATGGTTTATATTTTTTTAAATGTGGTCAATCATTATTCCGCTGCATGCAACTATAGATTTTCTCTACTAATTTTCATTTTGATAGATATCAAATAATGTAATGGGGGATCCAAAACGCGTAATTCAGTTATTTTAAATTTTGGGCCTCTAATTCTAATTGGACTCAACATGTAACAAAGTAAAAATATGTTGAGAACATCTGTAGTTGCATGCAGCAAAATAATGATTGACCACATTTTAAAAAATATAAACCATATTGTTGCTATTTGAAATTATCTTTAAAAGTGCGAGTGAGAGGGCTGCATAATGTACAAGGCCTCTTAAGTGTTGTATGTCCAATGTTATGTAATCATAATGATTGTATTCACATTAAACAGTAACTTCTGTACAGTCTGTCCTATCTTCACATAACTATACATACATGAGTTGCTTGTCGAGATGTCGCGAGGTCCAGTTCGGGGCGAACTACTAGTTCACTTATATCTGTCTAACCCAACCCTACGTGTGCTTCTATGTATATGTAAGGTAACTCTATAACTAATTTGTAAAACCAAATACGGTGATTAGGTATAGGGAAGGTGAATAATGTTCTCCCCATAAAATTGCCCATATCATACAAAGGTAGTATTTTCTTTTATTTTCAATTAAACACAACATCGAAATTAACATAAAATTTCGTGAATTTTTAGGTATTACTGGCATTCTTAGCATCGAAATTGGCGTCAAATGGAGTACGCCCATATTACTTTTCTATGAATCTATCGCTGATCTGTGTTTCTAGATTGCAATGAACTTCACGATGAGATTTTGTTTGTTTGTTTCATGTGTAATTGTATATCCTGTTTGCGCCCTATCTTTAGCTTTACATACGATAGAGTAGAATTATTAGTTAATTTTGCGCTAGTTACTGCAATTGGCTATAAGCCTGACTTGAATCGTACATTACTTAACCAGGTCAGATAACGCAAGTGAAATCAGCTGATTGTAACAAGGTGATATTCAGGATTTATAATGATGTGCAGATCGTTTTCAGGCATGTATTCCTTCGAAGGAGACTTCAGGCGAAAACCGCAACAAAATTTGGGAGGAGCGAGCTCTGAGCGCAAGACTGACAGGGACGCTCTAATTCTTCAGTTACAACAACAAAGACAAAAAAGAGAGGTAAACTATCGATTTTTCAAACAAAAATTACATGTGCAGCTACCATTCAACATAATTTTAAAATTGTTCCCTTAAATTTAAAACCTGCAGTGATTAATAAACTTAAGAGTTAATCAAAACGTCTCTTGAAAACTTTATTCAAATGACTAATACATTTGCACTAGGTATATCAACTTTATCCCGGGGGTGCTGGGCTGTTCATGTGATATCAACTTTGTAAGTCACCTCTGATATAAGGTCCCATATCTTTTAAATCAGTATAACAAAATATAGAAAATGAAATTTATATTATCTAGCCTGAGAACTAGTTTCATCATTACAGAATGACTCAGCATTGTACTAAGGTAATCATATAAGTTGAATCTAGTTGCCACTATAAGCAAAGTGAACTACAGGATTAGCATGGAAAAAAACATAAAAAAATGATACCTTCATTTATTGACATACAACATAAGAGAGGAAAACTGAATATGCTAGCATGGACTCAATACAACTTGGATAAATATTCTCAGTATGACATTAGAAAGGGAGATGTTATTCTGGTTCCTAGAATGGGGGGGGGGGTATAAAAATAATTAACAAAGAATATGTTATTGCAATTTTAGTAAAATTATGTTATGTGTGACCTTTTGACATTTCATAGATCTTTCAATTAAAATTAAAGCAGAAAAGCAAGTAATATGTACAAAATCTTCTAAATAAAAAAATGTACAAACTAGGGAATGCAAACCGGTCGTACTGAAATCCAAAATCCTGGTTTTCAAGATATTTGAAATTACTTAAAAATCTGGGTATAATTTTTACATATCTGGTTATTATACTGTTTCCATTTCTTTATTTTCTCGATGACAGCTCCTGTGAAAACTTAAATGAACATTCTTTTTACATGAAGTATTTATGCATTATTTTATAAAAATATTAAGTTTACGCACATACAGGAGTTTCTCCGACTCTGATAATATTTTTAAATTATTTACATTTTCTTGGTGAAAAAAGTTGTTATTTATCTTAGTATTGGTCAGTTTAACCAGTTTTCAACGTGTTTTTCGCTCAGCACGCGATTTTGTATGTAATCATACTAAGAAACTAGCTATTAACCCGCGGCTTTGCCCACATGGACTATCCCTCAAGAACCGTTACCAGTTTTTGAGAGCCGTGTAAAATGTTTCATATATAAATTGGTTAGTGGGTGAGGCTGTGTTCAGCAGTAGACAATCTGGCTGATACAGTACAGTATACACTTTGAAAACATAGTTATATACTTGCCCCGCGGTCACCATTTCAAAAGTAGTGCCCCATGTCGAGTGTTGTAACAATTTGATAGAGTACTCAGCCGCAGTGGTGAAATAGGGTAGTTGACACAGTCTAAAATAAAATACAGTTTAACGTTAACATGATAGTAGTTGGAGCACATAACTCGATGAAATTAACAAATTATTTATTCTGCATTGGATTACTTTTATTTTGAATAAACTAAATGTGTTTAAATTTTCTTTAAGTCACGTGATCTCAAACGGAAGTAAAGGTGGAAATGATGTCATAAGGACAAAAACAAAGCCACAGAATAGGTAATAGTAGTTATGAGAGTTTGCTTCCAAAGGTTTTGACAGTGACAGTTGACATTAGTAATTGCTAGGGTGCGTACCATTTGAGTGAGATTCGCTAAAAACGCTAAAAACGATCACACTCCCAAAAAGTTTTCCACATGGGTCTTGGCGTTATTTTCGCCTTAAACGCTACATCTAATGTCAAAAGTGACAGAAGTGGCAAATTTTAGTGGCATTCTTAGCGTTCTTATCCAAAAATGGAACGGGGATGACAGTTACAAACGATCACGTGATCACAACCAGAGACGCAGAATGTGATCAAAACGATCGAAAATAACGTTCTTAGCGACTAATGGAACATACCCCTAATAGCAAGCAACCAACAAAATGTCGCATCACTCTCGATTTACTACTTAGGCCCCTATTACACTTTCAAATCCATTGGATCCGTTATATATAGTGTAATATGTACATTTGACTCACTTATCTTTGATCATATTTCGCCGTGAGATTTGATCAGCGTAGATAATAAAACCCAAACGTGGAACAAGAATCTATGGAAACATTTTGCAATCATTACTCATAGTAATACAACAACTTTAAACAGTTGGAAAAGCTTATGTTTATCATTATTTTTATTCTGATGTCACTGCACGCCACTATCTCGATCACTTGAAAGTGTTTACATTTAAGGAAGAAAAAAATGTTCAATAAAATAGTGATTTTGAACCATTTAAAGTTGTTTAATTACCATGTATGAAAGAGAATTGATAATGCTGCCACTCATATATTCGTGCTTCAAACTGTGTTGGTTCTGTGATTGTTTTATTCAGTCTACATACACCCCTACACTATGGTACATGTTCTGCCGAACAACCTGTATAATCGATTCTAAAATCGATTACGCACGACACTACAACAAGCAAGCAAAACGTATTACATTTCAGCACTATTTGTTTTTGTACTTGTGACGTCATAAGCATACAGGCCGCCATTGAATGATGTTTTAGTGCCAATTTTAAAAGTTAAAATAAAAAGATGGATTTCTAGTATTTCAGGACTTCTAAAAAAATATTAAAAATGCTAGGTTTATATTTCAGTGTCCCAAATAATTTAACATACTTTAAAAAAACAAGTCAACAACCCTATTGTCTCCATTACACTTAACAACATAAGATAAAATCGCAAATTCTTGCCAATTAACCACTACACGGCTGACAGTCTCTTTACAGACATCCATTGCCCTATTTTAAGGCCCATAGGATAAATAAGACAGGGATTGAAAGTAGCATCGCTTAAGTAACCAAGTCCAAGCTCAGTGGTGAGGCACCACATGGGACATGATGGATTGCAACACTATACTCGAGTTGCCTGTTGCCTCTACGCACGAAGGATGTCTTATCCGAATTCTGATGCTCAGCGAGTAGCATTCTCTCCATGCTTTGTAAAACTAATTTGTATTAAGTATGTTATAAGTTTAAAATCTAACTGAGATACAAAATTATCTTAATTGTACAAAGATACAATAATATTATGAATTTTTAAGTAAACTAGTTTTATTTTCTTGTTTTATTAAATATTAATTGTTTTAATATCAAATTTCTGCCAAGCCTATCATGGTTCAAAAGATACATCAGTATGACAGATGGACTTACAGACCGAGCGCAAGCAGTTTAGGTTCAGGTGACAAACTTTCCTCCCCGTTTTCACTCATTCTTATCAACCCTAACAAAAAATATTAATGTGGCATGTTTTTGTTTTAAAAAGTCTATCCAGATACCAATTTTCATCATATCACTTCAAAAACGATGAACATTCCTTAAAAAGTAATTAATCTTAATCCCCAAGTACTTTAGTAATCCATGTCAAAAAAATGTTGAATAAGACATTTTTTATTTTAAAATTCTATCTGAATATTAATTTTCAGAACTGTAAGTCAAACTATAAAGAACTTTCATAAAAACGTTTTCACCCATTTTTCCTTTGGGGTTGAACTTCTAAAAATCCTTTCTTAGTACTTTTTATTTTGTGGTATTAGTAAGGTAATTTTCATTATACTTTTTTTTATTAAATCTTAATTGTTTTAATATCATGTGTATTACTATTCAAAAGATACATCTAATGTACGAACAGGCCGAGCGCCTGCGGTATAGGTTCAGATGACAAACATTTCTCCGCATTTTTAACTTCTTCTAATCAATTCTAGCAAAAAATATTATTGTGGCATGTTTTTGTTTTAAAATGTCTGTCTAGACAGCAATTTTCATCACTATCACTTAAAAAAAATTACATTTTCATCCCCAAAAAATCAAAATAAAAAATAAAATAAAATAAATCAAATTAAAATAAAAAAAATTAATTAAATCAAAAATAAATAAAAATGTATAATAAATTAAAGCCTTAAATCAAACCTGTAAAAAGATTTGAACTTGATATTTTTTTATTTTCAATATTTTATCCAAATACTAATATTCAGAACTGTAAGTTAAAAACAAAGGACTTTCATACGTAAGTTTTCACCCATTTTTACCCCCTTAGGGGTTGAATTTCAATAAATTCTTTCTTAGTACTCCCCTACGCATCAAGGCAAATACACCCTCCAAATTTCAAGTCGCTGCGACCTGCGGTTTAGGCTGTGTGTTGTCTGTCAGTCAGTGAGTCAGGACTATATATATATATATATATAGATTTAGAAACTTGTGGTGGCGCTAGTTGATGATCGCACACCGTCCCGTGTGACGGTTAAAATAATACAATTGGAGTACACATTTTCGTTTCGCAAAAGTAAGGTTCCGGTGCCCGAGTGGAATAATCATCCTGCGCGAAATCGGAGGCTGCGGGTTCGATTCCCGTCCGGAACACAAAAACTTGCACTCCAATAATTTGTAAATATGGACGAGCATTATCTTGTAAAGCACTGTTACTTTGGCCTTAAGGGAAAAAAATGCGTTTCATAAATATTTAGTGCAATTTTATGTCATAATATTTATAATTAATCATTTGCTTGTCCAAGATTTTAATATGAGTCGAGACCAATGATATTATATTATAAGATATGTTATATGGCGCACTGAAATGGCCCCATCTCAACGACCCCCGCCCGGGACAGTCTCCTATCTGACCGCACTCATTCAGCGAGAGACAGTCCAACGTGCGCGCGTCTATTTGAGAGGCATATAATTAAAAAAAAATGCCATTTTGCTTGTACAGAGCTGTGGTAATAATTATAGGACAGTATACAAAACAAAAGGAATTATGCATCACCTTTAAGTCTGTATAAATTGACATTTTCACTTAGTATTTTAAATATTTTTATGTATTTCTGAAAACGAGTGCTTGAAATCATAGAAAAGGATAGTAAAACGTATGCAGTAGTGCGCAGGACAAGGATGGAGAGCGCGGTTATCGGTCGCGATGTTCCGTGTCATAGATGAATAGAGTAGATGTGACATTGCATCTGTGATTGAGTACCTACTTTAATAAATGAATATTCAGTAAGATAGAGCATATTCTTTTGAAAAAAAAAAATTAATTAGCATATAAATAATGATTATATACGAAAGTTTTGTTTTTTATTACTGATATTAATTCAGTATGATTTATCCATATTATTAATATAAAAAATTTAACACAAAATTAATAATCAATTTCAAAGTTCTGTATTTTTCACAAAAAATGTAACCAACTTTTCACTAAGTAACCGATTAAAAAACTATTAACATTCGATAATTAAGTAACTTGTGATGGTAAAAATAGATAATTTCCAATAAATTTTACACAATAATATAAAATTATAAGTATGCATTAATCCTCCGAATCACTTAATTTGTCCTGTCGCATCTGTAGTAATAATAATCTTAGTTCCGACACCGTAGCGCGCTATCCCTGTTGCTCACATAGAATGTCCGATTTTATGTCGCACTCCGGCGCATCTTCGAAACATAATCTATCTATACAAGTACATACATCAATTGACGGCACGGGTGTCGTTTACAAACGTTGTTTTAATACTTATAAACGTATCTTTCGTAATCTTTGGTCGAGACACACTAACAAAAAATGATCGCTATTCGCAACAAAGTTTAAAATACACTGACACTAGGGCAACCGGATCGGGTGGCGAGAGGATTGTATGCGACGATGGATAGTGTTTGTAGGTTAGCTGGCGCCTCTTGCTTACTGTCTTGAGCATTGGCCATGCCTCCCTTGCTTACCTTACTGGTCTCGCTTAACGGGCAGATTCAGGCATATGTGAGGTGAGCAGAAATTTTGTATTGTATTATCGCTTCCGGGTTTCCTAATTCTTAATTAGAATCAGCCCGGAACGGAAAGGTTAGAGTTGGCTATAAATCTGTTTTTTTATTATTATCTTTATTTAATTTAGGGACTTTTGTCTCTTGACATGTCAGTCCCATCATAACCTTATTATTTACCTTATCACATACACATCTTATATTTTTAGCACGACTTTACAGCAACAATTAAAAATAGTTCTTGGATTCTCTTGTATGTTTTTTTATACTTTTTTTATTTTGTTTTCAACAGGAACATAGGAAGAGATTAAATTGTACAATAAAAATTCAAGCATTTGTCAGGAGTTATCTAACAAGGAAACATTGGAAAGAACATCAGAGGGATGAATTTGACAATATCTTCCCTAAAACCAACCCGGAGGACCAGCATTTACTGTCACAGCTTGTTGCAAAAATATTGTTCTATTTTGATAAAAATAAAGATTTAAATAGATTGGTAAGATCATTTCTAATTTATAAATTTGTTAGTAAAGAAAGATTGCCGAGTTGTAAACCTGTACAGGAACATTTAATATAAGAAGACCTTTAGGCTGTGTATCCACAAAAGATGTGAGAGAAATATGAGCGGTGTATGTGGAAAAAATCCACCAATGGGATCGCTTTATTTTCCTAGTCTACCTGAGTGCACCAAACCTATTGGCGGTATTTCCTTGCATATCACTGGTGCATAAGCAGCATTACTATGTATATCGGCAACATCGTTAGAGCTCTTGGAAACCATTGGATTTAAATGGTTACTTGGTGTTAGTTCAAAGTAGACGTATTGTTAAAAACGTGTGTGTCGTGAGTCGTCTAGCTGATGATGATTGCTCACTAAGTTAATATTATGAATGCGAACAGTTACTACTCGCCGAAAGGATTTTGGAGGAATATATGAACCCTGATTCATATATTCCCCAAGTCCTGGATAAGTACATGGGATACTTTTATCTTGATTTACTGAGTAGTGCCCCTTTAGGGAGTGCGATGTAAATGATGATGGAATGCCGCGGGCTGAAGATAGCTTACCTTCTATTGTACAATGATATGAGTTTGGTGAACTACATATTAATCTACTTAAGTTTTAAGTTAGAAAATAAAGTTTTATTGATGACGCGTCGTTGCAGTTTTGCAATAATTATATTTTTCCAATTGCGCACGCAAGTTTGTACACGGTTGTGTATAATGCTAGCATTGTAGAATCATCTACGCAAGATGACAAAACACAAAAAATATCTTAACAGTCAGATGCAATGCAATAAGGAATTAGTTGGACTAATTCAAATTATCAGTTTTCCTTTTTCAGGTGTCTATTTCTCAATTGCTATTAAAGCAGAAGACAGAGCTCAATGCAGAATCCAGCGTTCAAATGAGGAGGTTGCTATTTCTCCACCTTCAATCATTGAGACCAAATCCCGAGGTTAGTGTGTGTAAAATCATCTTCTTTTACTACAATATCACCTTATAACTCACTACTGTCCACATGTGTTAATTTTTCATACTTCCATTCTTCATTCAAATTCAAAACCATCGCCACAACTCTCACTTTCCTAATTTGATGTATTGCTACCTGAACTCTCATTGCGAGCAGTACTAATCTGATTGTAACGGGACAAGCACGAGGCCCACCTGATGTTAAAGGGACTAACCTCAGCTTATAACAGATCCATTTCTTCACAAGTGACAAATTGCACTGCGCCCGTCACCCTGAGACATACATACAGTTGTTAAGTCTCATGTGACCAGTCGTAGGATAAAGTTTTGGCTGAGAAACGTAAGAGAGTGGATTGATATCGAGAGTGTCGCAGACCTTTTTCGCCTCGCGATAGACAGACAAATGTACAGTGCTGATCTCCAACCTTTAGTAATAGAAGGCGCACTATGAGAACAAGAAGAAGATACTCAAATGGATTCCCTGTGGAGGTCTGCCACTGTGCCATCATTCTTTCAAACGATGGTCACATGACAAAAATAATAAAGAATACCATACAAAAAAATCGGAGACTAGTCCAAGACGTCTTAGCTTAGATTAACAAATGATCTATCACTCTCTTTTATGGCTTTATAGAATAATAGAAATAATTTTATTTTAAAAGGGAAAACTACGTCTAATTTTGTTTCTGTTACAGAACATGTCAATAGCAGTGCTCATGAGGATGCTTGAAGTATTCACGTCAGCTAACTCCATCGAAAAGTCTTTGGATCGTGATCTAATTATTGGCAAAACATTGAAATATTTAATAGAAAGAGGTTTGTATGAGGGTTTTTCTTAAAATAATGCAACAATATACCTATACTTCTGTACTAATATTATAAAGAGGAAGATTGGTATTTTTTTATGTAACAAATAAACTTAAAAACAACTGGACCGATATGAAAAATTATTTCACTATTAAAATCCTACATTGTCCCTGATGGATATACGCTATAGAATATTATCAAAAAATAAGTTTATATTTGAAATTTTTGTTAAATATCATCACAACAATAGACAAATCTTAAATTCCATAGTCTTTTTCGCCGCTCCGTCGGTAACAAGACTAATATTGATGGCGGAAGGTTGAATTCTCTTCCCGTGGGTTTGGTAAGAGGTGACCAAGGGTAAAATACCGAAAGGTGGGCAGAAGCGCGTTCTGAGGAACTAATTACACTGCAATCCCCAAAACGCCTGCTAAGCGTGAGGTGAGGATAACTGCAAAATCCCCCCTTAACCCAGTGGCATCGGCGATAATGATAACAATAGAATTTCATTCATAACTAGGACGTAGTGGTCATGACGATGCCAACTTAATAATGAGTACTGCTATATCTATCGATTTGTAAATCTGCTCAGTTGCTATAATTTAGTAATGTCGGACAGCCTAGACCACTGAGTGTTTATTTCCTGATAGCTATAAAATCTGGTAGTTATGATGCTAAGAGATAAAGAGTGGAAGCATGCTTCGTCATCACTCGCGGCGTTGTTTCCTTTCTAGCAAGACGGCAATCAAATGCTTGTCACTTGAAGCTCAAATAAAACATACTTTAATTTTACAGATTATTTCCATGATTTATGTATGCTGCTGATACACAAAACGCCGCCGCTGTACGGACCTTCGCCGAATCCGCCCACTCCGCTTTGTGGTGCGCTGTTTGACCTCATCCAGCGACCGCTGGCGTTAGTCAATCGTGTCAAGATACCACAATACGAGTGAGTATTAGAGTACTATTAGGCTTATTTGACGGATTAGACGTGAATCGATATAATAGTATTATTATAATAATCTTCTAATATATAAAATTCTCGTGTCACAGTTTTCGTTGCCATACTCCTCCGAAACGACTTGACCGATTTTGATGACATTTTTTGTGCTTATCCGGTATCTATGAGAATCGGCCAACATCTATTTTTCATCCCCCTTAATGTTAGGAGTAGTCCACCCCTAAATTTTTATTTTTTAGACAAAATTTTTAATTTCTATTTTTTTATGATACAACATACAAAAATACATACAATCCTCAATTTTCACCCTTCTACGATCAACCCTTATTTTTTTAAATATTTATATGGCTAAACAACGTTTGCCGGGTCAGCTAGTAGTATAATGTAATTTTAGTGCTTTCGACATGTTTTGATAGTATTGGACATGTCTGAGATTCCGGGTTACACTGATAATATATAAAAATATACGTATTATAATGGTTGGCAATGATTTTTAGTGGTACTCGTGTAGTAATTCAGAATCACAACACAATAGTTAACACAACGGTCTCTACGCACCCGACAAAGTTAGCTATACTATTGTTACGAGATAATAGAATTCTACAGAATGAGACAAAATAAAGTATTGCAAGCGTTGCGCTTGCGATACTGCTGCGCTGCACATAAGAACACATATACACATACTGATACAGTAATGTGTTATTATGGCGAGTATACCAATTTACCCAAAAAATCAAGGTGGTCTTCTTTATTATTTTAAAATGAAAAATGAAAATGAAATATCTATTTATTGCCACACAAATAACATATACACCGTGTCCCAAAATTCAACGATAAGCCGGCATCGGTGCATGGACCTACTCATGACTACTCGGGAAAAAAAAAAAAAAAATTATAACTCTTTTTTTTTTTTAATTACAGAGACTTTTATAAAGTTGCGCCAACTTTTAATAAAACTTGCCATGGTAGTGTCCATACTTTTTTTTTTTAACCCAGACTATAGAAAGTGCATAGAATGTTAAAATCTATGAAAATTATAAGAAAAATTTTTTTTTTTACTGATTTTTGTAAAATAACTACAGACTTTCTGTAATTTTAAAGGATTGTGGTAGATAGCCGTCCTTCTTAGGTTGCTAATGCACAAAAAATATGAAAAATATGTCAAAAATTGTGGTCATGGTAGTTGAAAATAGCATAATGGGTATCGAATATCGATGAAATTTATAAAAGTCTCTGTAATTAATAAAAAAAACAGTTATAATTTTTTTTTTTTTTTTTCCGAGGAGCCATGAGTAGGTCCATGCTCCGATGCCGGCTTATCGTTGAATTTTGGGACACGCTGTATATACAGAATAAGATTAAAATTTATAATGAGGTGATTCGTAAATATTGCGGGCAAAAGGGTTACACTCAGCATAAGCCGCGTGACATTTTCATGCACTCGCGACGCTGTGTACTAAATAGGTAGCCGCTATTTGGCAACATAGGATAAAATAAGGGGAGACAAGGTTGGCAAACTTATGCTCAGTTTCGGAGTATCAAACCAGCTCCAACGAGCTAATGCTTGGAAACGTCCCGGGTAAACTGTATAGCAGCAGTGACATAAAAAAATATGCCCATATTTCTAATAATTAGAGCGGGCGAAGCTAGTCCTATCACTTTCCCACAACTTTAACATTTTGTGGCACACTTTACTGTAAAACTATCATGTCTATAGATTTGTGCTTGAACATAGTTATTTAACTTTTATGTAGATGTGATATCTGTAAAAAAAAAATAAATATAACCATTAAAAAATGAACATTATCAATTTTGTATTCATTGGATAGAATGTTATTGTACTACTACATCTGTTACAAAACCAAAGAGTTAACATCGCTGCAACAGAACTCAATACTCAAATACATCGTAGTTAATCTACTTAATACTAGATGACACCACTAGAATCAGGTTGTAAAATAAACGCGAGCTCTCACAAAGTTCAGCTTTCTGCTAGTTTTATTTGAATATCTAACAAGATTTAATTTATCCGATTTTCTTTATATTTTATAATATTTTACAATTTTCTAGATATTTCAACACATTAAAAATCCCGGGATCCCGGAGTCATCTCCATATTAATATGTACATTTGAGTCCGTTAGCTCGAAGTAGCTCTACCTACTCTTATCCCAGATCATCTTTTGGATTCAAGTAAATTAGTATGTTTTTTTTTTATTTAGTTTCGCAAACTGGACTTTACAACAAAATAGCATAAACATAACATGAACACACACAAAAAACACATAGCAAATCGAACGGCCTTCTATGATCGAACACAGCCTGCGTACGAATAGTTTACACTCAATATAAAGTTAAAACTAATAAAATCGGAACATAAATCTGACAAACTTGTAAAATAAATAAAATTAAACAAAGTTACAAATTGCAAAGAATTCCCTTAAATCTGTTATTTATATCAGATGAACTTTCCTTGAACAGTCAATAAAATAACTGAAGTAGTGTATACGTCCCCACCATTCTCATTAAAATTAAAAAAAATTATCATTTATTTTTAGTGATACAGTGATGACGGAATTCGCCATAGCATTCCTGTGCAACCCATACTTTGAGCCGATAGAGAACTATGTAATGCCAGCGATAGCACAAGATCCTCGGCAGCGGCTTCCGTTCCTATCCCTTATACGAAGTCTGCGGGACGACAAAAAGTATCAGGCCATGCAGCTGGTCAACAACTCGTGGTTGTTGCATTCAGTGCTGTCACTGGAACCGCCTGATTTCGGTGAGTTATTAATTTTAGTTATGATTTTTGGCTATATTCCATGTTAATTATAAACGTAATTTCTTAAATCTTGGTCGATATTTCATGTTCTTTAGATAGATAGATAGAAAACATTGCAGAAGATTTTAAAAAAAAACGTTATGTACTTAGTTATTAGGTATAATAATAAAGGCATGTGCCGGCATCAGAAAAATAATAGTTGCAGTTAATCTGTTTGGTAATTTTAAAGGCTTTACAAAATTACAAATTTACGAGTGGAAAAATTATAGCCATATGATTCGAACCCGCATCGCCTTTTAACAAGTTTAAAGCTAATTGCAATATTAGACATGTTTGTAGTACAACGTTAGTTGAACTATAGGTGTTGCTACATCCCCATACGATGGTTAAAGAACCAGAGGAAAAATTAGAGTTATGAGTCATTGTCATGTTAGCTCTGTCGGTCAGAGCATACCCCGGCTATAGGGGTGGATGACTCGGGTTTGAAACCCGCACATTATTTTTCCTATCGTAAATTTGTAATTTTGTATTTTAATCCGCAAAGCTATTGCATTAAAATTGCGCAAAAGTTATTGCGTAAATAAAAATATTAGAATTTGAAAGGCTGTTACAATTCTTACTTAAACGTTACACATGGGAATATCCTTAACAATTGTATTTGCTTTTTTAGTCAATGAAGTTCTACACGTCGACAGCACCCGCTTACCTAACAATCCTATTGTTATCGAATATCTGAAATTATTGGCAAAACTTACCGTAAACGTGTGCAATAAACTAATAAGATACGAATACGAAGATTCGTTATACAGTCGCGAAACAGCCGCCGATAAAGACGATGAGAGCGACAGCGAAGACGAAATGCGAACGTCTCCCGCATCGGCGAGGGAAGAAATCATCCTGTCCAAGTGTATAGAAATGTTGAACGAACCGGATCGGTGCGTGATGGCCACGTGTTCGCAAATCACGGATACCGCGCTCAGTGAAGAGTTTTTGGATAGTATGTCGGAGATTTGCCATAATTTGTTGTTGAGTCATCGGATGGCATTGCATAAATATAGGTGAGGATAAACATTTTAATCAACAAAGTACTAGTAGTCATTGGTTTGAAAGAAAGTTTTTAGAGTTCCTTACGAAATAGCGGCTCCGTCTGTCCCCAACCTTTAAATGGGTGTATCTTTTGAATGATTATAGAAAATTTCCCAAAATATGTGTTATCCCGTGGGGTGCCGGGCTAGAATGTCACCCCCTCATCTCTAACCTGGGTGTCGTAAGAGGCGACTAAAAGTAACACAGCAGAAGGAGAGCAGCGCTTTTTGAGGAACTGAAACACACTGCGATCTCCAAGACGCCTGCCAAGCGTGCGGATTATCACAAAGCCCCCGTAATGGGAGAGGCTGTATTCAGCAGTGAAAAATCTGGATGATTAAGTAATGTGTTATAACGGGTATCCTAATTTACCAAAAAAATCTAGGTGGTCCCAATTTAAGAATGTCATGAAAACGGTAATAGGTAATACAAACAGTCGTTTAACTTTGTTTTATTATAGCAAAAACTCTAAAGTAACACAATAAAAAATAAAACTTGTCCAACCGTCGCACCAAGGGGGACCCTTGGTATGAGGGTCGCATTTGGTCGGCTTTCTATTTATTTTACCCTTGGTTTTATCTGCCGTGTAGGTCACATGGCGGAAATATCCTCTTGTCGCTATTTGGCGACAGATTTTTTACTTGAACGTGGTAGCTAGCCAGGCCGGCATTCGCCAAATGCCCTACCACTATGCTATAACGACATCCATTATAAGACAACAACCGGGACCGACGGCTTAACGTGTCCTCCGAAGTACGGAAGCGCTCAGTAGTAACGTCACTAGCGGTGACCCATCCAACTCATGACCGCGGCGGACGTTGCTTTACTTTGCTGATCGGTTCAGAATGGCTAAGCAAACTACGCTACGAGCGCTTCGAGAGAGAGGTTAGGTAAATCCAACATTAAGAATATTAAGTCCTTTCACTCCAACCAAAAATAATTTCAGGTTACTGTACACCCTAGCGTTTAAACCAATTTTCATCCGCGGCTTGTGGCGCTGGCTGAGTAGTATGTCGCACGAGTCTTCGTTTGGAGGCACGGCCACTCCCCTCCTCTCCGCCCTGTCGCGGGGGATGGGCATGGACACTTCGGTTATACCGGTGCACAGGCTGCTGGCGCCGCTGGCCGTCTTCTGCGCGCTGTTCAACTTGCTCATCGGGACTTTGCACGATACTGAGTTCTGCAGGGACGTCGAAGACGATGAAAATATGAGCTGTGAGTTTTTTTTATTGTGATACTGAAAGAAACAATTGATTAACGTAGCATTTGTTGTCTACCTATATTATTTATTTATGTTTATTTATTTTAAGGGAAAATCAACAGTTGAAGTAACTTATATACGCGGGTCAGTAAGGGGAAGTACCTTTTCCGTTGCAGCTACTCGGAAATGGTCTTAGGAGACTATCCATATTTTTATATGGAATTTTGATCCCCATTCCCAGATTAAAAAAAAATACAGTTAGCAAGAAAATAGACATTTTACACAATAATATTTTTTGATGCCAATCGATCCTGTTTCTAATACTGATCAAAAACTTCTATGGGACCAATGATAGTTGGAGTACTCAAACGGTTGACATCTTTTTGTTGACTGAATAAAAAGATAAGTTCAAAAACAATTCAAATTTCGAACTCGTTATTACTAAATAAAAAACAATCTTGACAGTTTGGTGATCAATGGATAGGAACACATGGTCCTATTTCTGGGCCAGCGCGTAGTCCAGATCTGAAGCCTCTATTTCTTTTTGTGGGGCTACCTGAAAAACTGAGGTTTACAAAAACCAATACAATAGAGTGTTCAAGAACTTAAAGACTCATTAACCGCAATTTTGTATGGAAATCATACAAATAAATTGTCAGCAGCCACCAGGTAGGTCGGTACAGAAACGAATCAATTTATGTATCCGCCAAAATGGCGGTCACTTGGAGCACTTGATATCGTAGGGCAAGAAACTGCAAGATTTTAAATAAGAATAAAGTCATCAAGTTATGTTAGTTAATAAAAAAAAATATTTAATACGCCTTCTTTTTTGATATGCGTAAAATTCTTTAAAAAATGTAAGGGAAAAGTATTTTTGCAATTTGTGACTTTTTGAGTACTCCAACGATGGTTGGTCCCATAGAAGTTTTTGATCAGTATTAGAAACAGGATCGGTTGGCATCAAAAAATGTTTTTGTGTAAAATGGCTATTTTCCTGCTAACTGTAATTTTTTTTTTGACCATTTATGAATGGGGATCAAAATTCCATAAAAAAATATGGATAGTCTCCTATGACCGTTTCCGAGTAGCTGCAACGGATAAGGTACTTCCCCTTACTGACCCGCTGAAAGTTTCTACTCTGTATAATACATAGGGCCTCTTTCACGACCATCAAGTAAAGTCAATTTGCATTCAAGTTTAAGGCTATTTATAACCCTTGATCTCATCACCATATTGTGTAATTGTGTCGACTCCTAGTCTATCAACAATTACTTTTTTTTATCTAAGAGAGACCGTTAATTTCTATTTTTTCCGAGACTAGCATAGTTATTTACTCCAATTTCCGATGTAACTAACAGTGTCTACAATTTAAAGTATAGTAATTTATATTATCTGGGATTGGAATTACCCAAACTTTTGAAATGAAATAAATACTCTGATATAACTAAAATGTACCTATAACACCTAATTTATGTTAGTAACTACATAAACCTACCTAACTTACACTTGCACTTCAAGAATAATACTACGTTTTATAGAGAAATTACTAGCGTCGTTGCGTACTGAATGAAACATTCTAATGTTTATTTATATTACCCATGAAGCAATTTTCGAGCCAGTGACGAAAACGTTTTTTCTATCGTTATACTTATTTAAGAGGCATTTCACATTTTAATGCGGTATACGAAGATTTTAAGCGCTTAATTTACTATCATAGGAAATATCTACAAGTTGCTTAATAGTTGATAAAAATAGAATAATCTGTTCTCTTTTCAGTTAATGTACCAGATTTACAAACATAACATTAATTATTTTGTAGTGACCAATCTCCCGCACCTTGTTTTACGAATCAAAGTACACATAGCCAACTTCAGAGTTATATCTCTTGTATAAAGATTCATCAAATTATCTATAAAAAAAAACTGTGCATCAGGCATATAATCTTGTTGACACATAGTGTACTAGAATATCGCTAATTAATCGTCATTGTAGAAAAAAAAATAAAGATCTTGCGCCAATTTCCACGAATTATATCAGCAGTTTACCACCCTATATTGCGTTTAATAAAGTGTAATTCCAAACAGATATTATATAAAAAGAAAGTTCATTCTTTAATTAACCTGATCTTTAATAAATTGTGATATTAACTCTGTTTTGTTAGACAAGAAAAAATATTTAACATAACTCGAAATGCACATAAATTGAAATGTACAAGCGCGAGGCGCTCAGTACCGCGCGAGCGCCCATCGAGGTAGGACCTGTGTACGTTTTCCTTGCTCTGACGTCTCGTACGCGGAACGCTTAGATGCAAGTTTATAGTGCGACCACAGAGTTTTGATCATGTCGATATTTTTTTTAAGTAACAGACTATACTTTATATTTGTTGTCCATAATATAAGTATTGTTGTCTTGTTAAGTAACTACATCTTTAGTTTCTGTTCATCCATTGTGTTAAAAAAAGGAAACGTCACAATTATGCAGCCTTATACAGCGTTATTGGAAAAATGCTAACAACCTCACAGGGTTGACTTTTTCTTTTTGGTCTGCTAGTTTTTATATTATTCTAGTTTATATTAGTAACTCACTATAACTTTTGTTTTAGGAGGATTAGATGACAGGCGAATAATTGATTTCCAATATTTTTGGATTCAGTTAATGTCTATAAGTGAACACAGCGATAACTTCAGCTGGAAATTAAACTACCTTCTATTGAAAATTTGTACAAACCGGCCTCCCGGCTTTTCCAGCATTTGTACAGACCGGGATACCAGTTAGCGGTCGATAGTCGTATTTACAAATTTACCATAAATCTGCGTAAGTCCGACTTTCATAATCCAAATGGTTTTCAAAAGGATGCATCCTTGCCCATACAAGAAAAAATCCATATTTTTCTGAGATAACGTATGAAGTAGGAAGTATTTTGAATATTTTGATGAAATCTGAAACCAGCACAAATTACATTTTTGCCCCAAAATATTACGTCATTTCATATTAATATCGTAACTACTTCAACAGTTATAAATCTAGAAAACCGCAATTTTGCATATGTATAAGTCATTTTTCACTCGATATATTTTGCAACGCAAACACTTACCGATGCAAATTTGCGTATTAAATAATCTCGTAACTAATTTTAAACTACTAAACCAAAAATCTGAAATAATACAGGTGTATAAATTACATGTAAATAATAATATCAAAGAAGGACCAAAGCCGTAGGTGGTATAGTTTTTCAGAAAAAATAATTGCTCTCCAATACAGTTTTCCCGCCAAAGTTCTTAAAACAATTGGGTTGTTTTAATTTTGTTACTTTAAAATATTTGGCGTAAAGATCTGTAACAATTCATGGCTAAAGAACAATAGTAAATTGTCATATTAAAAGAAGATCGAAGTTCTAGGTGAGTTAGTTACGAAAAAATAGAAATAGCAATTAAATTACTATTTCCCACCATTTTTGTCGTGTGTTCAAACCCCATTTCCAGTATTTTTTTGTATAAAAAGGTGTATTATCATTTATTTTCTATAGAGGAAATAGTGAGCATAAGAGTATATAGTGAGGATTGCATTGGTACCAAGAAGTATGTATGTATATACTTCTTGGTACCAATGCAATCCTCACTATATACTCTAATGCTCACTATTTCCTCTATAGAAAATAAATGATACATAAAATCACGCCTCTTTCCCGTAGGGGTAGGCAGAGACCACGGATTTCCACTTACTACGATCCTGACATATCTCTTTCGCTTCATCTATACTCATCAATCCTTTCATACATAAGCGTCGGTTTAGGGTACTTTTGACCTGGCCTTTTTTCAGAACTTCTTCAATCTGATTTCGGAAGTATATATATGTTGATTATAGATTGCTGATTGATATTCGATTTAAAAACAAAAAAACCTCAAAACCTGTAAATATATATTTACATTTCGCTGTTTGGTCTACTCAAACTAAATGGATGAAAATGTTATTTTTTTAATGGTGTAGGTGATATATTATGGTATGGGAATATGAGGGTGACATGTTAAAGTAATGGAAAACCAAAAACGTCATGGGACGTTTGTGGTTGGTACTAAGTTGTTTTCCGGATGCACAGAAAAATAAACCTCAATCCTATGCATGGTCATTATGACAGACAGTTTTAACGACTGGATATAGATACTGAAGAGTGTGAACGAGGAAAACAGCAATTTTTGGAAAATTTAAAAGAAAGAGCTTTTAGTCCGCAGCTTTTAATCAATGCCGTTACACCAAATATTTATATAATTTTAAGCCGTATAATTTTTTAATTATTTAAGTTTTTTGTTACAATAAATGATTCAAACATATCTATTTTTTATTCATCAAGTATGAAATTTAAATAAAAGATTCACGATGCAGGTTGACTATTTAATGTACATGCCTACTTCTTTTCTATAACATTAGCAAGTAATCGACAAGAAATTGATTATTTACTCATGCCAATCACACAATTTTTAAATTCGCAACTTAGATTTCTTTATTAATGAGTGCTAGTATCAAAATATGTTACTCACAGTCACGCTATTCCGTCGTCACTTCTTTCGCTTGTGTAAGCGATGCGCTGGCATTTACCTAAACTTCAGTAGCGTGATTTTGTGAAATGGCTCTTAATCATATCAGACCCTATGTTTTAGTACTCTCATTTATTATTCTAATATCCACAGTATCAGAATCAGCAACGACATCAGCAGGCGGTCGAGTCCACGCATTCGAATTCTCAGAGTTGGGCGGTATCTGTCGGACCCTGCGTCAAGTTTGCATAGGACTAGTGGAGTTGGCGTATCCAGAAACAAGACCCGCAGTCGTTGGAGTGTTCAAAGACGAAGTCGGACGTGAAAAAACGCCGCCTGGACGGGACACACCAGCCTGGGCGCATCTTTTCAAGGTAGGTTAACATTGAGAATACATTTTATTTTGTATAAGAAATACAAATCTGCGATAAAAACAATAAATAAACATTAGTGAAACGAAAAAATATAAATTCAAACTAAAAGTTTCAAAAATACTGAATATGCATTTCTGAAAAAATATGTAGGTGAAAGACTTTGAGCCAATAGCAACATTGAAATGGCTACTTACAATAAAATATTGAGTTACTAGGTATTTAGAATGATCACATATTTCTGGCACTTTGCCGACAGTTGCTGCGGCACGCTCGCTTCGCTTGCTCTACTCGCGCGTTCTTGTAGTCACCGGTAACCTAACGCTCCTCCTCGCTTTTTCGCTTTTTGTCGTCGTCGCTCACATATTATGACTGTTCTGACCAGGGGGCCTACACCCACCTCTTAATTCAGTCTTATTTAACCTTACATTAACAATTTTAATTGTCACTACCATATGTCACTATAGTAAACTTACATTAGAACTTCAACGTGAGAGCGGGCTGCATGCATTGAGTCAAGACATTTGTGCGATAGAGATAGCGCTATATGAACATAATTGATTCGAGACAGCCGTGGTACGAATCTTAGTATCAATATTTTAAATTTGAAATAATGATGTTGGTTTTCCAGAATAGTTATAAAAAGGTGGGAGTTAGGCGCCAGATACTTCGAGTAAATTTTGCATATACACTCGAGAGCAATGAATCCGGGTCACTTAAAGAATGTTAAAAATCTCGGAAACTAAAAATGATAGGTTAATGCAATAAATTGTATTTAATAGACAATGTAATACTCCTTAAATGAAAGTAAAAAAAATATGAGTCACCATACATTTTATTAACACAAAATTACATAAAGAAAAAAACTGCTGATCTCTCCTTAAAACAAAAATAGGAAACATGAAATTTTTGAACTTTATTACGATTTTCTTGAATTTTAATACTTCGTATTGCCTCCTCGTGCTTCCATTACTGCGTTTACGCGGTTTGGCATGCTGTACACCAAGTTCCTTATACGATTTTGGGGAATATTCTCCCATTCCTCTGTGAGAGCAATTTTGAGCTCACGAAGCGTGATTGGGGGTAGGTTTCGTTGTTTTACCCATCTGCCTAGCTCGTCCCAAGCATGCTCGATCGGGTTGATATCCGGGCTGCGCGCTGGCCACTCCATACGAGTAATGTTCATCTCTTGAAGGTAGTCATTCACAATCCTACCTGTATGAGGTCGGGCATTGTCATGCATAAATATAGCATCCTCACCTAAATTGACCATAAATGGACCAACGTGATCATTGAGGATTTCTTCCACATATCTTACGCTAGTAGTTAAAGAGCCGTTTTCTATGATCACCAGCTCTGTGCGACTTTCAGAAGAAATTCCGGCCCACACAAGTACAGACCCACCACCGTAGGCTACTTTTTCTTCGATGCATGCTTGCTTGAATCTTTCCCCTGGTCTTCGATACACTCTGTGTCTTCCATCGTGCTTGTAGAGCATAAATTTTGATTCGTCGGAGAACATAACTTTTGACCAATCTTCAATACTCCAATTTACGTGGCTCTGGGCATATCTTAGTCTCGAAATACGATGCCCACGCTCCAGTTTAGGGCCGTTTGCAGGTCTAAGGGGTTTTAAGTTAGATTCAGCAAGCCGACGTCTTACTGTCCATGCACTTGGGTTACTTCCTCCGAGGCGTCGAAACTGATTGGTGAGTTCAGTTCCTGTGAGAAAGCGATTTCGAAGCATGGTGTTCACCAAGTATCGGTCTTCTCGTGCTGTGGTACACCTGGTTCTGCCCGTTCCTGGTCTGCGTAGGTTAGAACCAGTTTCTTCGTAACGTCGGAGAACTCTTTGTACTGTTGACAGCGACACACCGACAGTCCTGGCTGTATCGCGCTGACTCCGGCCGGTTTCCAGCATTGTAAGTATTCTGGTGCATTCTTCAGGCGTAAGCGACATAATTTCAGCTTGAATAATGAATATAGAGCACTATCAACATGGTTTATGTACCCACATAAATGACAGATTACAAACAAAAGCAAAACCAAATGCTGTAATTTCGTAGTTCCATCTTCGAAAGTGGCCCTTTTTCAAATTTGATTTTTTTATGATATAACTTTACAATAACTAAGAAGTTTTAATACCTTCATTTAAGGAGTATTACATTGTCTATTAAATACAATTTATTGCATTAACCTAGCATTTTTAGTTTCCGAGATTTTTAGGATTCTTTAAGTGACCCGGATTCATTGCTCTCGAGTGTATTTGGCATGTAGTTCAATGACAAAATCGGTTTCCTGCAATACCGTGCAACGAAATTAGTTTTGTCGAAAGCGTGACAATGCCAACGTCTCCAAATTGGGCCCGAGAATGTCAGTCGTCATGATCCTCATGTGCATAAGTTAAACATATATGTAATTTAAAATTCTTTGTAGCAAAATAGAAATATTTAATAATCGGTCTTTCCTGTACTTCCGTTATTAAATTGATTTTTTTTGGCATAAAACTAATTGTATTATATATAGTCGGTCGGTCTGTTGTGTCGTATTGCGACATCTACGTAGGCCGTACCTCAGATCAGGAAACAAGGAAGATAGGTAATGGAGGCGTGGCATGTGCGAACGCATCTGGCCTAAATCAAGCTTGTTGGTAAGAAAAACATTGCGCGCTTAGTACAAATCAACAAACGAATCAGTTCTACCGATAACGCAATGGATCAGTGGTTTAATAGCTGTATCTGTGTGTGTAATTAGTGACCGTAGCTACAGGCTGAAGCGCAACCCATTTTTGCTTGTGTACGATTAGTTAGTGTATTAGTTTGCAGTGAAAATCTTGGTGTGCTTGGCAAAATGTGCGTATTTACGCCATACTTATGATTTTTATTGATGTAAGAGTGAATTTTATGTGAACAAACACGAACTGAAGGCAAATCTCCCTTGACTCGACTGACAACAGAATCTCTTCTCTTGATCTTGAAATTCTCTGGAACTCGGAACCCTGGAGAAGAGTCAGGGTTACGAATTCCAAAGTTTGGAAGTTTGTAGCGTCGTCACATGGATAGCGATTGACCGGGTGGGTATACGCACGTTGAATTCATCCCACCCAATGCTGAGTAGTTTGTCTCATTTTGGGTTTATAGGGTCGCGACGAGAGTGCTTGACGGGTAATAATTTTGTTTATAAGTATTTAACGGGACATAATCGCGATAAAAACATGTATAGATTTATTTACCTCGACGTTAAATAAATCTATACATGTTTTTATCGCGATCAAGTTTTTTTTTTTATTCCCGACAAGTTAGCCTTTGACCACTATCTCACCTGATGGTAAGTGATGATGTGGTCGAAGATGTTGTTCAGGCTGACCTAGAAGTACTGGCTCTCAAGGACAGCTGCCGGAACACACCGTTAGGTGCTTGGCGACAGATTTTCTACTTGAGGGTGGTAGCTAGCCAGGCGGGCATTCGCAAAATGCCCTACCACCATGCTATAACGACTGTCATCCTAAGACGACAACCGGGACCGACGGCTTAATGTGCCCTCCGAAGCACGGAAACGCTCAGTAGTAATGTCACTAGCGGTCACCCATCAAACTCATGACCGCGCGTGACGTTGCTTAACTTTGCTGATCGGTTGAGAACAGCTAAGTAAACTTTGCTACGAGCGCTTCAAAAAAAAGTGCCGTTAAATACTTATAAATATGTGTTCAAGTCGCGAAAGTCTTAAAGTTAGTAGTAATTTTGTGTTAATATTTGCAGGTGACTACGCACCTGTTGCGCGGGCTGTACGTGCGCGACGGGCGGCTACAGTTCGTGGGCAGCGAGGCGTGGCCGGTGGAGGGGTCAGTGGGCGAGGCTGCGGGCGCAGTGCTAGCCGCGCGCGTCCCCCGCCCGCACCGCTCCCTCGCGCTGCCCTTGTCCGCCTCCTCCGCCATAGGTAACTACTGGACTCTGCATATATACCTAGTACTGCCACTACACTGAGAAAAATCTAAAGTCAAAAGCGCCCTAATGACGGCCAATTTATATGGTATGAAGTAAAAAAACCGACCAAACGTAAATACGTACAAAAACGCCTTCCAACTAGAAGGCGTTAAACGAGGTCAGTGAAGGCGAATGTTTCTTTTCGTCTTCATTTAAGGTGTATTTTGTGGTCTTTCTTAAATATTGACTTTTCGATGAGGCTGATTAAGTCGTACGTTATAGTGATAATCACCGTATATAAACCGCCGTAAAAGTAAGGTATATTTTATAGTCAATACTGCAATTATTATCGTATAACAAGTTCAATTCTGAAAATACTTCACGGAAGGCGTTTTTTGACGGTTTTGTTTATTATAAAACATGGTAAATTTTTATTGATTGGTGAAAATCATCTTAAGACTTGTGAATTCACCATGCGTAGTTACAATTCAACGGTAAAAGGTCAAATTTGATTTAAGCTCCAAAGTCGTTTTTCTCAGTGTATACACTGCCGCATGACTTTAATAAAGAGCAACAGCTAGGCCACTGTTTGGCTGTGAATGACCGTCGCGCGCGGGTATATCTGTACTGTACAGTACTGTATCAACCGGATGGTCCACTGCTGAACACAGCTTCCCCCATTATGGGGGGTTTGCCATAATCCCCACGCTTAGCAGGCGTCTTGGGGATCGCAGTGTGAGGTAACAGTTCCCCAGAAAGCGCTTCTGCCCACCTTCTGGTGTTACCCTTAGTCGCCTTTTACGACACCCACGGGTAGAGATGGGGTTGATATTCTAGCCCGATACCCCGCGGGGGCGGGTATATACATAAGAGTAAACGGGGTGTTTTAGTGCAGGGTGAATTTTTCGCACTCCTTGGGGGTGGAAAAGGACCGTGCGCCAAACGCAGCAGCAGGGCGGAACGGTGCGCGGACGCGCTTTGTTTTTATATAATGAGCTTCATTCTGCCCCAGACACTCCGCCAAACGGGTCAATGATACAGTAGCAATGAATATCGACACTAAAAGAATAATACTAGAAAATCACCTAAAACCAAATTTAAGCTCGTAGCGAAGTTTGGTTAGCAGTTCTTAACCGATCAGCTAAGTTAATCAACGTCCGCCGCGGTCATGACTTGGATGGGGGACCGCTAGTGACATAACTACTGAGTGCTTCTGTGCTTTGTAGGGCACGTTAAGCCGTTGGTCCCGGTTGTTGTCTTACGATGGCAGTCGTTATAGCATGGTAGCATTTTATGAATGCCCGCCTGGCTAGCTACCACCCTCAAGTAGAAAATCTGTCCCGTATTATATATATTCTATACTTATAATAAAACTGTAACAGACCCAATTCTGTACATGGCAAATATGTAAAAAAAAATTAGGAGGACTCTTTAGCTGACATTGATGCCGAAACTGTATTTTTTTAAATTTTCGTCTGTCTGTCTGTATCTCAGCCGCGCATCACTCCATAACTACTGAATGGAATTCAACGAAACTTAACACGATTTGAGTTCATACTACGAAGAAGGTTATCGTATACTTTTTATCCCGAAATTCAGCACGGTTTCTCGGGAAAATGGATGAACATTGATCAAAAAAACATAGTCTTAGGTATATTTATCGACTTCAAAAAGGTTTCGACACAGTGAGTCATATAAAACTATTACACAAATTAAAAAATATAGGTGTAAATATAGGTACTGGGACAGCTTTAAAAATTTTCACGTCATACTTACAAAACCGAACGTAAATAGTAAAAATTTAAAATTCTTTTGAAAGTACCCCCAAAAACGTTACTTACGGAATCCACCAGGGATCTATATTAGGCCCACTATTATTTCTGATATATGTTAATAATATAGGTAACATAGGACTCACTGGACATTTAACATTATATGCAGACGACACTTATATCTTTTATTTTGGTAAATCCATTCACGATATTATATCTAAAGCACAAATAGATCTTGACATACTACAGGAATGCTTTAAATACAATTTATTAACAATCAACGCCACTAAAACATCTTTTATGTTTTTTGCTGCAAAAAATAAAACTATCCCTAATTTTACTCCACTGAAAATTAATAACACAATAATACAGCGATCACAAAAAGAAAAATATCTTGGCTTATGGATAGACGACAAGCTCAATTGGCGAGCTCATGTAGGACATGTCCGATCGAAGCTGACATCAGTCTTAGGAGCACTTAGGAAAGTCGCTAATTGTATTCCATACAAAATACGCACCACGATATACAACTCTTTAGTTAAATCACACCTGGAATATCTAGTCGAAATCTGGGGAACAGCTTCAAAAACTAACTTGGGTCCCTTACAAAGAATACATAATAAAATAATTAAAGTCCTATTCCATTATCACTATCTTACACCAACAACATTATTATATGAAAATACTAAACTTTATAATATCAAACAAATATACACATATAACACTTGCATTCTCATAAAAATATCATAACTCAATCAATTCACTCAAACATTCAGTTCACACAACACATACATACCCACAATTTGAGGTATAAAAATAAATTAATATTGATAACGCCGCGTACTAACTATGGGAGAACAACATTATTATTTGAAGGAGCGAAGCTGTACAACCAGTTACCAAATGAAGTGAAAGAATGTGAAAATATTAACGCATATCGAAATAAACTTAAGCAATATATAACTAGTTCGTTAAATAAGTAATGCCTACCAGGCCAGAGGAATCATTTATAAATTATATTTAAGAGAATCTCATTGTAATTAAACACTAGTTCTTATGAGAAATAAAGTTCTTTAAACCTAAACTTAAAGTCAAAATGTACACTTAGTTGTAATTTATTAACGCGTAGTCCGATTTCAATTATTCTCTTTTTCACGGGTAGCTCGGAACCCCACGGGCAGCCCAGCACCCTTATTTAGTTTTGAAAGCTTGCTAAGATAAAACTCTAAAATCTGGAACATTCGCCACAATCAGTTTTTTTAACTATCTATCTTTTGCCGGATACATTTTGGAGACTGCGCAATGGAAATCCACAATCTAAATATATTTTCGTTCTACCGGCAAAGGACGCCGTTATAAAAACGAAATTCAAAAGAAACGAAGACTTACAAAGTACTTTGCTCCAACATTTATTGTGCGAACCGCGAAGGAACTCTCTGAGTTACTTAACTACTGTCTTCTGGAAAATACAACCCGGGAGTTTTCAAACCCAAAGTAAAAAGCTCTTTTCTGAGCTATGCTTTACTAAGATTGCTTCACCACAGACTACAGCGTTGCTTAATATAAACAGTGCTCAAATGTGAATAATTAGTCTGCAGGTACGGCAATCGCGAACGAAGTCGCAGGTACAGCTAGTAAAAAATAATTTAAGACACAAAATAAAAATAAAAAAAATACCAATATCGATTGACTGAAATTTGATTTTTATTCATCTCTGAGGAGATTATGGTGCAGCGTGTAATATGTGCCCATAAGCCAGTATCGCAGCGATAATAGTGTTGATAATAGTTTTGTCCCCCTAAGAGGACAGGGTAGGGAGACAGACGGTAATAATCCGTAGGCACTCTACGTCAGCGACGACGACATCTACAACATAAACATAGTTATGTCATAAACATAGTTATATCATTAACTTTTTGATTCTGAATATACCAATTATATGCATTAGAACTTAGAACCGACAATCCGTCGAAGGCTGAAAGGCGTGGTGCGGTCGGCCCGCGTTGGCGATCCGCCATAGAATGATATCCGCTTCATTATGTGAAGTGATATTTATTTCAAATATCGAAGTGGTGTACTTGAAGATTGGTTAAGTACTATCAGATCTTCCAACTCGAAATTTTGTGCGAATCGGTTAAGAGCTTAAGGGTGAACTGGCCGGTCAGTTCTCCATACAAACAGCGTAGGGTGATTACTCCCTTACTTGAGATTTTAGGCCCAGAATTAAGCATTATATCGAGTTATTAGCCTCGAAACCTTTTCATATAAAGTTTTCAAGGCACATAACTTTCAACATAATTATTTTTTTTTTAATTCGTTACGATACAAACCTAGATAATGATGAGTTAAATCAATATTATGTTTAATTCTGGGCCTAAGATCTCAAAGGTATTTGTATGGAGAACTGACCGGCCAGTTCAACCTTAAGACATCTCGAAGAAAATTATGAATGTTTTATAAGTTTTCATCTGACGGACACACTGTGGCGAATGTGTGACGAACTCCGTAATACTTTTCTTTGTATTGCTAGAGACACGGGTCCGCTGCCGCGCACTTATGTTCTCCCAATGAATGTTGTCCTTTAATAGTTTAGCTGGAGGAATTATTTTGTGTTATTATAAATGTTACTAAATAATAACGTTCCTTTTCAGATGAAGGACCACCACTCACGATCAAGGAATTGAGATCGCACACAATACTGAAGGAGATTCCTTTCGTCGTACCCTTTTCGACGCGAGTTCTGATGTTTCAAAGTTTACTATCGAGGTATGTTAGAAAATTTAGATTTCATTTAAAAAATAGGTTGTTTGAGATAATTGCCTTTTTCTAAATCATTCCTACTGTGGTTGTAGTACTTACTATTAAATCTTGGTTTTTCCTAAAATTTATATCATATATGAAGAACAATATTGAAGCAATGATGGCCGAGCGGTAATAGCTATGGACTGCCGTGCCGCAGTACCCTGGTTCGATCCCCACCGCCGGCTTGAGCTTCACCGCATGGTGGAAGGGCATTTTGCGACTGCCCGCCTGGCTAGCTACCACCCTCAAGTAGAAAGTCTGTCGCCAAGTACCGAAAGGTGTGTTCCGGCAGTAGTCCTTGAGAGCCAGTGAAATTACAGGCTCAATGAGACTTAACAACTATGTCTCAATGTGACGGGCGCAGTGCAATTCGTGAGTTGTCATGAATTGCAACTGTCATAGGCAGAGGTTAGTTCACTTAACATCAGGTGGGCCTCGAGCTTGTTCCGTCACAATAACAAAAAAAAAATTACGTAAGTTTCACTGTAACACACTTACTATAATAATTATTACAATTTTACTAAGTATCTTTTCTTTGTTATATATCTAATTCTATACTAATTATAATATTCAGGGAAAAGCTCGACCACTGGTACGAACTGACAAATTTCAATGAAGGCCCCGCGATAAACATCAGTGTGCGACGGACGCATTTATACGAAGACGCGTTTGATAAGCTTAGTCCGGATAATGGTAAGTTAAATATAAAACTGACGATATAATTCCATATAAGAATCTAATCATACAGAATGGTGGTGCCATTTGCTCGCATAGCTACAATGCACTTTAGCCTGAACAACATCTTCGACTACATCATCACTTACCGTCAGGTGAGATAGTGGTCAAAGGCTAACATACCAGGTATAAAAAAAAAAGTTTGGTGGTTTTTGACACACTTTGTGTAATTATTTTTATTTCGAAGCAGTAATGGCTCATTGGCATTGGCTATGAACTGCCGCGCAGCAGGTCCATGGTTCGAATCCCACCGCGGTCTTGAGCTTCACAGCATGGTGGAAGGGCATTATGCGAATGCCCGCCTGGCTAGCGATCATCCTCCAGTAGAAAATCTGTCACCAAGCACCTTACGCTGTGTTCCGGCAGCTGTCCTTGAGAGCCTGTAAATTCTAGGTTAAGCTTGTTAACACCTCGACCACATTATCACTTATCATTAGGTGAGATGTAGTCAGTCTTATCAATCTGTAATAAAAAAAACACACACACACACACAAACTTAGAACCAGGATGCGCGGCACCCCTTAAACCCCACTATCGACACGGTTCTGAGGCTAGCATACGAATCGCCTCAAGACTAACCTAGAACTCAAATACAATATATTAGGTAAAAATAAACATGACACTTGGTCACGTATAGATAGAGGCGAATATTTCTATCGTATATTTTACTGTTGTATTTTTCATATAATGCATGAATTGTTGTTTTGGTTTTAGAGCCTGATATGAAACTAAAACTGCGGGTACAATTGGTGAACCAGGCCGGCGCGGAGGAAGCGGGCGTGGATGGCGGAGGTCTCTTTAGGGAGTTTCTATCAGAATTACTCAAGTAAGTTATTTTTAAACGTTTTGAATTCGACTTTAGACATGTCCTGTCATGTAGGAGTCGTAATGAGCGTCAGACACTCTTGAACTAGGGTATAATAAATGGTTTCCGCACTCGTTTCGCCAAATGTTTTTAGGTTCCGTATAATAGAGGGCAAATTTATTGCGATCTACCGGGCTCAGACTGCTACTAGGTTTTCCTTGTCAGATTAACCCCATGACACTTAATATATTATGTGTTATTCTCTTAGTTGTGGTGTCTCTTTTGTTTAAGATAATAATCATCATGGTTGGAAAACATCTGGTGGATTCTCCCTTGTAAACACCAACCGTTCTCTTAATATTAAGCACTTCCCACATGATTTATGTATGACACTATAGTATGTTTTTTTAACAAACGAGTACCGAAAATTTTACTGCGTTGCTATTAGCCCACGTAATCAACATAAAATCCGTTCCACTCGAACTTTGTACTTACATGTAGGTACATTCAGTTGAGTTTACGATGATGCTCGTCGAAAAAATTGCTTGTATAGAATCAACACTAAAGTTGCAACTTTTGAATTAGGGTAAGATTCGGTTTGAAAAATTAGCTGTAGCTGAATCAACAAGTCGTCTTCTACACATTAAAAGAATATATGTCAATGCAGCTTGTAGAATCTTTGTTCTTAGGACAAGTGCAAACGATTAACTGTAAATTATTTAACTATATTAAGTGTAAAAAAAATACGATTGTAAAAATTTTATCAATTATTTACATAGACCTAATTAGAATTATTTAAATCCTATAGTTATATGTGTTAAATGTAATTTAGACTTGCCTGTAAAAAAATTACTGTAGGGCTAATAGAACTTCTTTATATCCTTAAAATGCAATCTTCCTTTAAGAAATGATAATCAAAAAGCTTAATAAAAAAGAAATGTAGTAGTGCTCCGAGGTAAACTGTGTCATTTCCTTCACAGATCAGCGTTTGATCCAAACAGAGGCCTATTTCGACTGACGAAAGACAACATGTTATATCCTAACCCAGCTGTGAATTTGTTGTACGATGATTTCCACATGCATTATTACTTCGTTGGCAGGATGTTAGGAAAGGTAATATTATTCTTGATTTATAGTATAAAACCAAACCTTCAACAACATGGTAGGGTAGTTGACACTGTCAGAAATAAGCATTTTCTTTGTTTTATGTGATTGTGTCGGAACAAGCAGGAGACCCAACTGATGTTAAGTGGACTAACTCCTGCCTATATCAGGTGCATTTCGTCACAGGTGACAAATGGCAGTGCGTCCGTGACCCCAAGACACACAGTTTTTGAGTCGCATGTGCCTGTAATTTGACTGGTTCTCAAGGACTACATGCCGGAACACATTGTTAGCTGCTTGGCGACAGATTTTCTACTTGAGGGTGGTAGCTAACCAGGCGACCAAACGCTAAATGGCCTTCCACCATGCGGTGAAGCTCAAGTTGACGGTGGGGATCGAACCATAGACCTGCGGCACAGCAGTCCATAACTATTACCGCTCGGCCATCATTGCTTCCCAAAGGTTACAAGATTAAGTCAATATGCCGGTAGAAAGTAACTGATAAATTTTATCAAATACTAAGTCCGCCACGCGGTTTCGTCCTCGTAGACAAAGAGTTATGATAGTAATGATGAAGACCGTCCTATGTGGTAATTCAGGACCAAAACTATCTTCCAAGTTTAATGGAATATATAAATTCCAAGTTTTATCCAAATGTGTTCAGCCGTTTTAGTGTGGAGATACATTTTTTAGTAAATTAACTATACTTTCTTATCCGTTCTATAAAGGAACTTGTACCGGAAAAGGCATCATTCTCATAGCGCTGACTAAGAAATACTTAGTACGCAAATTACTATTACATTGAACACAAAATTCTTAAAAAAATATATGTTTTTATTATCTCTAATATTTCCTAATAACATCGATATTATGTTTATAGCGTTAAATTTTACCGATATATTGATAGATATGGAAAAATTGCCAACTACCCTATCTTAAAAAAATACTTTGCTTTTCTCACATGTCAAAAATTTCTCAAATAATATTTGACGTTTACTTTCAGGCACTATATGAAAACCTTTTAGTAGAGCTACCGCTAGCAGAGTTCTTTCTTGGCAAAATTTGCTCATCGCGGGAAGCCGATGTACACGCACTGGCTTCGCTGGACCCCGTGTTGTACAGAGGTCTATTGTTACTAAAGGCACATCGGAGGCAAGACGTGCCGGAGTTGGGACTGGACTTCACTATACTCAGCGATGAATTGGGAGAACAGAGGGTATGTTAATATTATATATAAAAATCACAGCCTATGTTAATAAATTTAGAGGTAGATACAAACAATTATTGCGAGAAATAAAAAAAAAACATAAATATTTCACGTTTGTAGCTACGTTTGTTAACTATTTTAAAAGTTCATGGTGTTCTTGAATTTAAAATAAAATTGCACGAATAACTTGAGAAGTTATTGAACACCCAATTCACACAATTCCATAATGCAATAATACGTAATATTCTATAACAATATTAAAAAAATAGCTTAACTCATAATAAATGTAGCCAATGCCAGTATTATCAGCTTTCAAAAATCTTCGAATCTCTCGTATTACGTGATCGAGTACAAAAGTTCTGATAACTTCGTTACAAATAAAAAAAACGTCATGGACTTCCGCTTAAAATATATGCATGCCACGAATACCAATGTTCACTCATTTGCATTACTGGATCCAGAGTTGTAAAGAGGGGTATTGTTATTGAGTTCACATTGCGACCTGACGTACCAGGGGACCTACTGCACTATAATAGTGATGAATACGGCGAACAGAATTATGTTTTTTTTTTTTTTAATGCCTAATATGTTAGCCTTTGACCACTATCTCACCTGATGGTAAGTGATGATGTGGTCGAAGATGTTGTTCAGGCTAACCTAGATGTACTGTATGTAAATGATAATCACTGCTTGTGTTTGTAATTGGACCATCTTGCTTAACTGGAGTCCTCCAGGGTAATGAGGGTTGTAAAGAGAGGTATTGTTAATAACCCTGAGCCGATATCGCGTCCATTTATAATTGCAATTAAATTGTTATCATTATATTATGCGCATGGATTAAGATCACATTGGCGGAAAGACGTGCCCTATTTAAAGCTGGGTTTCACTATACTGAGCGATGAAATCGGGGAACAGAGGTTCGTTCGTTAAGCTTGAGTTATAAATAATAATTACTGCTTGTGTTATGGACTCGACAATTTTGTTTTTTCCTTAAAACATGTGTTTGACCTCGTGTTGTAAATTATGTGTTTGACTCTTAAAACATAGAAGATGTTTAACTTCGAGTTGAGGCTAGAGCAATGCATTGGGAGAACAGAGGTTAATAATCACTGTTAGTCTTATGGAATGAGGTTATTAAGATCTTCCTCACGCTCTGGATTTGCTTGATGCCTTGGTATATACATTATAGACAATGTTATTTATTACTGAATGCACATTAAACATAATCTAATCCACTCCTTTTTAATGTTAGCGTTAAAGTATTTTTTTAAGTGTTTTTGTGTTGACCTTTGTATTTTTAAAGGAAGACACATTGTATTGACCTCTTATGAGTAGGGTATGATATATAAGAGTAATGAGCAAGATGACTGAATGACTAATACGACAGAGTAGTAGTGGGCGAATGTTAGAAAGGTGCTAGCGTGGCGCAAACAAGCAATACCTAATACAGCTACATAATATAAGTACGAATAGCGGAAACCCTAGTTTAATAGATAGATACTTTAGTGTTACACCACATAATAAATGAAACAGAGAAGATTTACAATTTACAGTAATAGTGTTGCAATGGGCGGCCTTATTACTAGAAGCAATCTCTTCCAGGCAACCTTTGGGTGGAGAGGATCTGTAAAATCGATTATAAAGGGTTAACTTTTAATGCATGTGTGAGTGACAAATGTATTTTTTTACAGGTGGAAGAGTTGAAGCCGGGTGGCGCCAACATTCCAGTAACTGCTGAAAATAGGATAGAATACATTCATCTAGTCGCAGATTACAAGTTAAATAGGTAATTTTTCGATCAAATGATATATCGCGGGTTAAGAATCAATAACATCTATCTCAAAAAAGGTAACTTTACACCAGAAGAAAAAAATGTTTTACTGCAAAAAAAAGAGTTATATTAAAAGTGTTTAAATAAAAATGAAACATATAAAAATGCTAAAATACGATAGTTTTGGAAACATTGCCATAATATTCGCCTAAATAAAGATGGTATGACTTAGGTGGTATTGGTCTGTACTAGTCGAATTAGTTACTGAATACCTGATAGATAGCTGATTTTGAAGTAAAGCTACAAAATGAAAATTAGTTTCTTATTTTCGTTTAGAAAGTGGAATAATTAAATTGTTGAAAGAACAAAAATAACAAACAACTGACACTAAAAATCGTTTATTTATTGTTAAGAAAAACTTCACAAATGTGGCAGTGTGTCATAAAAGTTATAACACTCCTTAGGAAGCACCTGTTTCAACTCTTGCAGATGTTGATATTTCGAGGCAGATATCGGAATCATGGTGGTACGTAAAGGGGAATAAGACACGCCAGGGTTAAAACACTTGTGCCTCCGGGGCAAGCCAAACCAATCTTGGTCTAAATGCAGTTTCACTTGTATGTCGTCTTGGTCTTTGTCGTACATAATGCCTCGTATGTCCGTGACAGTTGGATCACCGGCTTTACGTCCAGGCCTTATAGACTTATAAAGCCAATTAGCTGGATTGGCATAATTTTTAACAAAATTATGGTCAATCTGTACCACCTCGTAAGGACATGACGCTCTTGCTTCCTTAGTTGCGGAAATATAGTCACACGGCAAATGTATTACGCGATTAGCCAGCTTTCGTTCGATTGCACTGTGCACAGAATCGCACTCCATTTGTGTGTGACCACGTTCTAGAAACTTTTGAGTAATGCTGACGTTGTGTGTTCTACAGAAATTCAGAAGCACATTTGCCATTATAACGTTCCGGTTCTGATAAGTGCAGCCGTCAGAATAAATTATAATTGGCTTTTTCAATGGTAAGCAATGCCGCTCTAAATAATCTATCACAAATGATGCGAAAGTACATGCAGTGAGATCCGCAGCCGTTTCTGTGAACCAATAGCATGTGCAGCCAATGGCGCGAAATCAAGTCAAACACAGTAAAATTGTAGCATGTCAATTTGGTTTTGAAATATAACGCGCTTGCTGTTGAGTAAGGGCAAACTTTGATAGCTTCTAAGTCCATCGTCAGTAAAATACAATTTCCTAAAGCAGCATCCTTCTTATCTTTCTCTAGCTCTATTTTTCTTGATAACGTGTTCCTGATAATCATGCTCATCTATGTTACCTTCTTCGTGGCCAACACAAACATCACACATATCTTTTTCAAACAGTGCTAAATTGTGGCTATTGAAAACTTTATCAAATTTGTATCGTGATACAGCAGAGTTATTTATGGCACTGCTATATTGCTTATATGCATTGAAAACGTCGGACAAAGAGCGATAAACAGGCTCCAAATACAATTTTTTAGTGTCTCTGCGTGCGTAATGTGACGGCATTTTTGGTATACTTTTTAAGTAGTTTTCCAAAGTTTCAATCTTTGGGTTATTCCTTGTTTTACTTTCCTGACTATTGTTTTGATTCGCTATATCTATATTAAAACCAGCATTTTTTGCCCATATCTGCACAGTGGTAGACTTCAGTGACAAAGTGTTCAAAAACATCTGCTTACAGACTTGAATTTTACCTTCATTATTTTTTTCAGGTAAAAAATAATTTAAAGTGCCCGCTTGCCGAGTCTTCTCGACCTTTAGTTTTTTGAGTAATCGAAGTACACTTTTCTTTGATCCCAATCAAGATTTTCCCAGAAGTACGCATGTATGGATTTGCGTGTATTTTCATCAAATCCATTGCAACCTCTAAATTTAGTCTTTCTACAAAATTCAGAAGTGCAAGCAACACCTAGTTGCCTAGATTCTCGCGGCTGGTCCTGACGCATCTTTTCATTTCGAGGCTTCGAGTATCCTAGGTATTCCCCCCCACGCATTCTTTCATTTTGAGCTTTAAGTTTTTTTTGCATTACTCTCTTTTTGACACGTGCCGACGTTTTCTTCCTTCACTCATGTTGCTATATTCATCATCACTAGTTTCACAGTTTGTCGCATTTTCATTTACGTTTTGAACCACAGAATATACATCATCAATATTGCTATATTAACCTGCTGTAAATAAAGGGATCACTTGTTCGCAAAAGTCAAATATTTTACTTACTGGTGGCGCAGACAGAGACCTTTTGGTACGTGTTATCCGTTTATCTTGGGGTACATCTACAGTTAAGTCGCTCAATGATAAAGATTTGGGATGTTTGTAGATAATTTTGGCAATAGTTATTTGTTCTTCTAGAAGAACACGCGAGCAGCGACGAGATGAAGACGCTTTTTAGCCGAAATAGACAGTATTGGCAGAAAAGTAATCGCGTGGTCCCTAGATAGATGGTATTGGCAGAAAAATAAACACGTGGTCCTTAAGTAGGTGGTATTGGCAGAAAAATAAACGCAGTCCTTAGATTGGTGGTATTTCTATAGCTAATAACTTTACCATTTTTGGGAATTTTGAGATAGTTGACAGAACAGTCTATGCGAAATTGGACACTAAATCTATCCGCATTAAAATCTAAAATTCGCCAAAAATTGAGACAGATGGTATTGATCCTTAACCCGCGATATATAAGTCCATAAAAATAATACATCCTACTTTAATCCTATTGTAAGAATGGCTCGTCAATATAATGGTCTGTTAAAAAATAATCCAGATTTAGACGTATTTAATCCTAGTCTTGGCAGATATGTTAAAACTATAAAAGATCTTCTTCAACCGAAACCAAGTAATTCCAACACAACAGACATGTTGTGTCCGGATGATCTATCTCATTGTTAGTTATAATTATATATTGTGTCAGTTTCAGGGTACTAATCCGAAAATATCACTTTGATTTGCGGATTGGTACTTTCTTTAACTTCGTCTCGGATTTCATTTTACTTTTCTGTATACACATATTATGTTGAATTACAATCCAGCTCAAAATTTGTATAACTTGTATAATTATTGTAAATGAGAAATTGACTGTAATTTGTTTTGTGTATCTAAATAAATAAATATATCAAATGTAGTGTATAGTTTCGTCTTGTCGGTCCATCCATCTGCATGTCATGCGGAAATTTTATTCAGATACTTCGAAATGTGGTTTACATCCGCTACACGGGAATATACTGCCACCACATGGTGGAAGGGCATTTTGCGAATGCCCGCCTGGCTAGCGACCAAGTAGAAAATCTGTCGCCAAGCACTTAACAGTGTGTTCCGGCAGCAGTCCTTGAGAGCCAGAAAAATTACAGTCACATGAGACCTAACAACTGTACGTCTCAGTATGATGGGCACAGTGCAATTCGTCGTTGACTACGTGTGACGTATGACAACATCTGTTATAGGCAGAGGTTAGTCCACTTAACATTAGGTGGGCATCGGGCTTGTTCCGTAACAATAACATAAAAAAAAAAGCATCAAGGAAAAACGTTCATAATTACAACTATTTCCTAAATAGCGGTCATAATTTAACTATCAACTGGTGCTCCAAATTACAAATTTCATTGTCGGTTTTATAGTTTCTGAATACTTCTTCGATCCCTACTTCAAACCTTCCCGTCGCCGGCCAAGAACTACCTGGATGACCCAATCGCAACCATTACTTTGACATATTTAGTGTCATCTGAAAGTCGTCCCGGTAACATCCCCAGGGTGTGAGGTCATTTAAGGTTACACAGTCAAACAACGAGCACGCCGGCGAGGTAAATGCAAAATTAAAGTCCCGATTATTGTCTCTCCAAGTCTTCTACGCCAGTTTCAGGATTTCCCAGGGTCTTTAGTTACTCTTCTTTCTTCTCCAGAGTTATTAGATGGCCTTCCCTCGCTCAAAAACCGGTTGAGTTGGGTTGTCGACAACGGAAAACAACAGTCGGGTCCGTTTAAAAAAAGTTTCTGCTGACTAGGCCGTGAAACGCAAACGGCTACGGCGAAACAAAAAAGTGTTTTTCATTATATACTAATATGCTATGCGGGAGCAGCATACCGATAAATAAAGATCGACGAACATGAATTAACCAAGAGCGTATTTTATTCCAGACAAATTAGGCCGCAATGCAACGCGTTCAAAAAAGGACTGATGTCCGTTGTGAACGGGGAATGGTTGCGGATGTTTTCGTGCCGGGAACTGCAGCTGCTCATATCTGGGGCCGAGGTGGCCATCGACCTGGTGGATCTCAGAGAGCATACACATTACTCAGGTTAGTCTATTATATTTTTTCAATGCAGTTGCTCTTAAAGGCGTCACGTGTATCGAAATGTGCTCTTCGCACACGTGTTTTATACTTTCCAGTTTAGTTTTAATAAGGTGTCAGGATATTGACACCAAGGAGGTTATTGTGTTTATAATCATTTTCCTCAGAAATACCAACCAATGAGTTTCTCACTTTCGGAGTAAAAAGTATGAATCACTTATTATTGTACCTCTTTTCTGTTGTCGATATAGTGCTATAAGTTACTACGAGCAATGGCCTTTATGGTTTTTATAAATACTGCGCGTATAATAATTTCAAATAGTAAAATTTTGAAAATTTACTTTTAATTGAAAATAGTTGAATGACATTCGTGTTATGTGATTTCAGTCTCGGCTTGATCTATTATAGTACTCGATTACGGCTTGAGTATAAAGCCTTGTAATCCCTCGCATACGGATCTGGCTTACAGGATCGTAGCCTCGATTGGAATAACTTTCCGCAATCGTTTCATAATTCAATTGTATTTTGTACGGTATGAAAAGCCAGAATATCGTCGTTGTTAAACCAAAATTTACTATGCGCACGTGGTTTAGATTTCAACAATTTGACTCTTGTCATCAATATCAATGTAGTGCACTGACCCAACTTGTGCTTATGAGCAATATAAAGTAAATTAACTGTGGACCTGTGATACACATGATGTATATATATGTACATATGATGTATATTTTTTTTGGGATAGGAGGGCAAACGAGTAGGCTTCTTACCTGGTGGCAAGTGATCATTATCGTCCACGAACATCCGCATCAGCAGAGGTCTCGAGGATGCGTTGCCGGCCTTTGAGGAGGGAATATGCTCTCTTCTTGAAGGCTTTGTGTGTAATGTAATTCGTTGAAGCAATAGAAATCTACTGTGATTCTGTAAGAAATCTTACAGTCAGTCCGAAACCAGTCTTAGAAATGCTCAGTACATTCTTAGGTTACAGTATACACGCTTTTTACAATTTTATTCATAATAAGTGCAAAATTTCCTTTAAATTACTATTTTCACCTAAGCGATATCTATAAACTGCACCGCGTGGGGTGACGGGTTAGAATTGCACCTCCCCATATCATCCCGTGGGTGTCGTAAAAGGCGACTAAGGGAATAATTATACTGGAAGGGGGGCAGCAGCGCCTTCTAAAGAACTACTATCTTACACTGCGATCCCCAAGCCGCCTGCCAAGCGTGGGGATTACGGCAAATACCCCCTTAATAGGGGAGGCTGTGTTCAGTGGACGATCCGGCTGATACAGTACAGTACAGTACAGATATCTATAAATCTACGAATGTTATTGTTACTTTTTATTGATTGCAGGAGGATTCACGCCAACCCACCCAACCGTCGTGTGTTTCTGGAAGGTTGTAGAGACCTTCGATGACGCGCAACGGCGGCAACTGCTCAAGTTCGTCACCAGTTGCTCAAGACCACCGCTATTAGGATTTAAGGTAAAGTTACACGAGCGAATAGACTATTAAAACTCGATAGTCATGTATCACGGAGGATATTTTTATCCCTTTCTATCATTACAGAGAACGGATAATGAAGAATTTGTATAGATATTTAATGGGAACTTCGGAACTGAATCTCAGACACCACGGTTTAAATCATACAAACACTGCTTTCATTAAATACATTACCAACGCTCGGTTCATAATTGAAATACGGGAATAGGTACCATAGATCAGACAGACACATCTGTCAACAGTCAATTTGCTTCTTCGCAATTAACCCAAAATAACCTTCACATCAATTATCGACATTCATCATCATCATCATCAGCCGGAAGACGTCCACTGTTGAACACAATTGAATTTTTGAATATATTATAAGGCCTCCGCCATAGAACGCCACCAAGAACGGCTATTAGCCACTTGTAACCACTGGCTACGTAAATGGGCTAGGTAAAAATGGGCTATTTCTTTTGTCTCCTAACTCTTTGTCCCATGGAGGCAAACAGGAATATATTTCTTCTTGACCCCTACAAAAATTATCCGGCTATAAGGACGGATTACGCTCGTGGTTAAAATATTTCCTTCCGTTATATTTTTCCCGCGACTTTCACGATGTCGTCAGTCCACCAGGTGGTGAGGTCCGGAACTTACAAATTCTGAGAGCTATGTCGGTGACTTTGGTTCTTTGCCGAATATCCACGTTCCGGATTTTATCGCGCAAAGAAACTCTGAGCATAGCTCTCTCCATAGCTCGTTGAGTGACTCTGAGCTTATCCATAAGGGCCACGTTAGGGACCACGTCTCAGTGCCATATATCATCACTGGCAACACACACTGGTTGAAGACTTTGGTCTTCTGTCTCTGCGGGATCTTCGACGAGAGACATTACCGACATTATTAGTATTAAATTTCAAGGCATCATTTTGGGAACAAAACTTTTTTACCTATAAAATTCTAACCACAACAAGAAAAATCCCCTCATTTATCTGTCAAAATTTGAGTTTGACGTTTGTGCACGCTACACTACCTGTTTTCTGTGAGCGTTAGATGCAGCCGGTGGTGTTGTCATAGATGGCCATCATACTGCTATCGTGGTGACTGTTTAGCACAGTATGAACCGACCGTTTGCGTGAATACAGTGTAAATAGCGCATATTTGCGTGATTTAAACCGTAGGGAAAGACATCACTGTTGGTTCAATAAATAACATCACTATGAAAAGAAACAAAGACGGCCACTCGGCTTGCCCCCACTACATAATAGAGAACCGCTGTGTTTTCTTAAACTTTTTCATTTACCGCTTAAACGCTAGTTGAGAATGCCATGGTGTGACGTCATTACTATAATAAACAACATAATACTTAAAACTTTTCGAACGTTTTTTTTATATTTTATTCTGGCGGACCACACACGAAGTTCATCTGATGTTAAGTGCTAACCACTGCCTATAACAGATACATTTCATCACAAGTGACGAACTGCACTGCGCCTGTCACCCTGAGACCTACAGTTGTTTATTTTCTTATGCCTGTTATTTTACTGGCTCTCAAGGAGTGCTGCCGGAACACACTGTTAAGTGCTTGGTGATAGATTTTCTACTTGAGGGTGGTAGCGAGCCAGGCGAGCAGGCCCATGCACCATGCGGTGAAGCTCAAGCCGGCTTGTGGGATTCGAACCATGGACCTGCGGCACCGCAGTCCATAGCTTTAACCGCTCAGTTATCAGTGCTTAAAAAAGTAAATTTTTAAACAAAGTTCGATTACGACTATTTTCATTGTTAATCATTTGAGAACTTACTAATATCTAGTCCGCGCTATTGTTATAAAATTTAAAGATTAGTATTTATTTCCTGTTTGTATTCCATTGGTGATCATGTGATGTATGACGGTAGAAAATGCATTTTTATCATGATTGATATTTGGGTGCTTCTCGACAGATTTTGAATACTTTGATATATCTTTGTCAGGACCTACAGCCACCGTTCTGCATCCAGTCGGCGGGCGCGTCGGACCGGCTGCCATCTTCCTCTACCTGCATGAACCTGCTGAAACTCCCGGAGTTCCACACCGAGGAGGTGCTCGCGGAGAAACTTCTCTACGCCATAGAGTCGGGCGCGGGCTTCGAACTCAGCTAGGTGAATACTCCATACATACTACTGTCACTACCTCCTGAAGCAGCACACCAAGGAGAGAATTTTTTCTACGGTACACTGAGAAAAACGACTTAAAGGCTTAAATCAAATTTGACCTTTTACCGTTGAATTGTCAATACGTAAGATGAATTCACAACTCTTAAGATGATTTTCACCAATCAATAAAAATGTACCATGTTTTATAATAAACACAAAAACGTCAAAAACGCCTTCCGTAAAGTATTTTCAGAATTGAACTTGTTATACGATAATAATTTCAGTATTGACCATAAAATATACCTTACTTTTACGGCGGTTTATAAACGGTGATTATTACTATAACGTACGACTTGATCAGCCTCATCGAAAAGTCAATATTTAAGAAAGACCACAAAATACACCTTAAATGAAGACGAAAAGAAACATACGCCTTCACTGACCTCGTTTAACGCCTTCTAGTTGGAAGGCGTTTTTGTACGTATTGACGGTTGGCCGTTTTTTCGCCTTATACCATATAAATTGGCCGTCATTAGGGCGCTTTTGACTTTAGATTTTTCTCAGTGTATAACTATCTGCTATCATGCCTGGAACCGTATTAGCTTACTAGAAGTAGATAAGTGAGCTTCCTATTTTACTTATTCGTAAATGATGATGTGGTTCGAAGAAGTTATCAGGTTAAACGTAGGTGGCGACTCGACTCTAAAGCTCAGCTGCCGGCGTACACCGTTCGTCAAAATGGACAAAATGTGGCTGTTACCACAGCTCACTTACTCCTTATTATACAAGTGTGATGGTAAGATTTGATGCTTGTGTATCACATCAGCATTTCTCTACGATGTCATGATGGAAAGTGAGTGACGAAGTTGTCGAAGATACTTGGCATACTTTGTCCAAAGTTACCTGTTCTTTCTAAATTTTAAACTCCCAAGGTCTCTAGTAATCAGAAAACAGGCGGCGGAAAGATAGTCCACACCTTATCTGTTTGCATAATGATAGTAGAATGAAATTTGAAGCAGTGATGGCTCAGTGGCATTGGCATATGGAATGCCGCGCAGAAGGTCTTGGTTCGAATCCCACCGCGGGCTTGAGCTTCACCGTATTGTGGAAGGGCATTTTGCGAATGCCCGCCTGGCTAGCGACCACCCTCAAGTAGAAAATCTGTCGCCAAGCACCTTACGGCGTGTTCCGGCAGCTGTCCTTGAGAGCCAGTAGTTCTAGGTTAAGCCTTTTAACACCTTCGACCACATCATCACTTACCATCGGGTGAGATTGTGGTCAAAGGCTTACCTATCAGCAATAAAAAAAACACTAATAAACAGAAGATACTAACAAATGGAGTTCCATGACATTATGGCGCTTGAGGTTGCAGGTTGTTTAATTTCTGTGCATAAATCAACTGTCCCTACGTAGACTATTGAAACTAAAAAAAGGGTTTTTTTTTATTACCGTCGCAACTTGTTTCTATCACATTATATTACAATGTAGATAAAATTTATTTCAAATATTATTAACATATTCAGTTTTATCAAGTCGTAAAGTATGGAATGTGACGTCGCTGGTCCTCGTAAACTCACGAAACTTAAAATTCGCGATACTTAGTTTCAATAGTATACGTAGGGACAGTCGAAATATTTTACTTATAAACCAGGTCTGATTCTTATTATTATTATTATAACTTAAGAGTCAGACTCTTGTCGGTACGACAAATGCAATCTTCTGCATTTTGATCTATGTAAGGCGATCTCTTTTATCTCTATATACGACAAAGCATTTACTTGTTTTATTTGGCTCATATTGCTTATCCGTGGGCTACCTCTTCCTCGCTTTCCTTTTATTTTCCCTTCAATTAAGTTTTTTATAAAGTTGTCATGTCGCAAAAGGTGGCCAATTATTTTTGCTCTTCTCTCTTGTATGGTTTTGAGTAAGACTCTTTTTTCATTCACTCTTTTTATAAATTCTTCGTTTGTCACCATTTCTGTCTATCGTATTCTCTCCATCCCTCCAACACATCTCGAATCTTTCCGATCTCTCTCTATATTTAAGTGTCATTGTCCATGTCTCACACTCATACAGCGCTATGCTCCAAACAAAAGTCATTATAAATTTAATATTTACTTCAACAATTTGACATTTTTGATGCAAGTATGCATCACTTATTCTGTCTGTTTTGCCATTGCAGTTCTGGACTTAGTCTGATTCTTAAATTACACAGAATAAGGACAGTATAAACTTAAGTAGTTGAGCAACCTATCAAATGGTCCAGCCTATTGTAAGTACGCAGGGTAGCATGTGGGTTGCATTTATTTTCAAATCTCGACGAGTAAATTACTAGACCTATAGAAAATCAAAATTACTGTATTGCACAGATAATTTCATCTAAAAAAGATTTTACAATAAATTAGAACCAACTTCAACACCTAAATGTGTGAAATAACTTGTTGAAGTCGATACCATGATGGTTCAAAAGTACATGTTGTCACAATATTGTGCCAAATTCGACAAGTTATTTCTCACATTTGAGTGTTGAAGTCGGTTGCAATTTGTGGTAAAACAAAAAAAACCTACCTTTTTAGTGACCATTGCAACTTATGGGATCGATTGTCATTCACTGTCAATGACTATATCATCAAGATAGGAAAATACTTTTCAGTTATTGGAGTGTAACTCAAAAATTTACCCGATTTTTATGAAATTTAAATGGGACCAAACGGCAAGCGTCAGCTTTAAAATAAAATATCAATATAATCGGTACACACAGTTAAAAGTTCTGAGGTAACAAACAAAACAGACGAATTGAGTACCTACTCCTTTTTTTTGAAGTCGGAAAACTGTTTGCCCTGTTAACACAAACATTCTTCTTTTTCAGGTACTTAATTAACTATTGATAAGTGTTGAAGAATCTTACTCAAGTAGCTTCCATCATCAAACTGTACATATTATTATTGTTTAATGTGTAGACTTAGTGAACATCTTAGTCACCATCGTGTCTCATTGTGATAATAGAAATATTACAAGCCGTATATATATTATTTTGCATTTTAGGTTTAGTCGTAATTTATTTCGAAAATTATTGATTTATTTATATGAAACATAGAAGTGATAAGTTCGTTTTAATTTATCATTGGTTCATATATTTTTTACACCTGTTAAGTTACCTTTGACAACTATTTTAATTGTTGGTAAGTTATGGTCGTGGTCAAAGATAGTTTGGTTGGTAGCCATTAGATGCTTGGCGATAGATTTTCTACTTGCGGGTACTAGGCGAACATAAGTTACGTGCACAGCATTATACTTAAGTATAGAATTAATGTTTTATTTTACTGTCCATGGCGAAAAGTAAGTTGGGATTGTGGATCATGATGCTAAAGTCGAGTCGGTATTATGGATAGAGTGCTCGTGGCGCATTCCATAACAACGTAGTTTCGTCATATATTTAATACTAAGATTTCAAACTCGGTGAAACTTTGCATGTATGTCCTTGAGTATGATATCTATGCTTCTGGTATGGCCAAATTTCCGTAAAATAAAGTATTTTTAATAATAATGCAGAAAATCTTTTGTATGGGAATTGTTATTTTGACAAATGGATATAATAAATAATAAATCAATAAACTGGCAAACCAAAAGCATTTAGATATTAGGCTCACCAATTTGCATACAAAATTTCACCGAGTTTGAACGAACGGTATTTAAAATTTTACGAAACTACGTTTGTATGGAAATCCTGCTCCGTAAATTGTAGTCTTAAGCAAGAGTCTACAATAGTTTTGATTGCGGTAACTGAATTCAGGCCGCTTTTTACAAAGCTGTCAAAATCTGACTGTGGTCACACATTTGAAAAGCGTGGCATATTATAAATAAAACAGATCAAATTTTTACAAACGTTATTTTTGTTTAAAAGTATTTTAAGAAAACATTTAATTAATTATTTAATAAAACACTTAAAAAATCTTTATAAAAATTATATATATCTTTGTGACGTCACGTCGGCTTAATAGGAAATTAGGCGGAATTGTCACTAGATATATATAATTTTTATAAAGATTTTTTAAGTGTTTTATTAAATAATTAATTAAATGTTTTCTTAAAATACTTTTAAAATATTTGTTATTATTAAAAATGGATTTCCGCAAAGTAACGCCTGAATCTATTCGTTATTTTTGTTACTATCTTGATTAACTTTTCGCCAGGCATTGAATGTTGATTTGTGTTGAAATTGTACATTAATAATGTAAGTTATTACTATGATGTTATATTTGAACAACTCTAAGGAAACGAATGCATAGTTTAAATGTAACGATTGTACTTTTAATAATAGGACAATCTTCTGGAAATGTAAATAAGAAAATCGAATTTATAAACGATTTGTAAATACATTTACTGACTTTATATATTTATTAACTGAGAATAAAATATTGTGTATGACTTGGAGTTGGGATGGTGTCAAATTTTGGTTTTATATTTTAGTACCTACCTACATATTTAATAAAATATTGAACCAAGCTGTTGCATTTAATTTCGACCTCTATATGTATACTTTTATTAATCTTCAGTAGATCCCTAAAACAATATTGTTTAATTGCTGAGGTTATCAGTTATCTATGACCCTGACATAGTGTTATGTTGACATGGTAGTGAACAAAAAACAAAAACAAGCTCCTTTAATGATTGTTGTTATCTAACCAAAACTGAACAATATCACGTCGGCAACGAAGTGGCTCTAAAAAAAATATTAGTCAATATAACTGATTACTTAAACTTTTTTCTCGAACATGAGAAGTATCGTAGTTACGTCCACAGAAAACGCAAATCCTTTGCCAGCGCGTTATTTTTTGAATTTGTAACAAATATCGCGCCGGCGATTTGGTATTGCAGGCGTGCTGGAGTGCCATTTGAATTTAGATCTCTTTGGTCGATCTTTGTACAAATAGCCTTAGATGCATTTATCGCCACAGGCAGTTAAAGAAAAAATTGGCCGTAAAGCAAATAGTACGTCTTCTGTTGTTTTGTCTATAAACATTGAGTTCCTAAAGTGAAATGGATATTGATTACAATCCACCAATGGATATGGATTGCATTTGAAGCCAAGACTTTCGATCTTAAATTAGCGATACAACGCCAGCAAAGTCAGAAGCAAAATATATTAAATGTATGTTATTTTTTCATTAGCATACAAAGGTAAATGTAATTTTATTTCTTTGCATTGTCATGGTTTTGATTAGCTGCTAAAAGTCAGATTCTTTATTATACAAATTAAACCATCTTCTTCGTTAGGTACCAGTTTAATGATTGAATGAATAAAATTTAGTAATAAACTTAAAAGTAACCTAATATGCTGATCGCGCGCAACGTGACCTAACTTTACTCGTGCGACCTACATTTATTGCGTATCCATTGATATACTTCAGCATGGTTTTGAGATAAGTACATACTGCCTGCGCGCATGTGTCTATTGTCTGTCTCGTATCATGGAAGTCCTGATTCTTACCTGCTGGATCTTTTTATGACATCACATTATTCAGTCACAAGTACTAGGTATTAGTTGATGCACCACTAGGTCATTCTGACCACTAGCACATCTGTACCTCAGTGCCACTTTCACATCACGCCTACACTGGTCCCTTCGGTAATCGCAATGTTTGGCACTATCGGTTAGCTAACTGGGACGGTTCGCCTGAGTTCTACCTACAAATTCTACCCTTGGACGCAGCTCGGCCTTTCTGCAGACGATATAATTTCTTGAGCAGACGATGTCATTTTCAAATCAAGGGATAATTTTTTTTTTTTTATTGCTTATAGGTAAGCCTTTGACCACAAACTCACCTGATGGTAAGTGATGATGTGGTTGAAGGTGTTAATAGGCTTAACCTAGAATTACTGGCTCTCAAGGACAGCTGCTGGAACACACCGTAAGGTGCTTGATGACAGATTTTCAAATTCTGTTTATTCCAAGTTTTGTAGTAAGCGTATGTGATCCGCCTAAATACATGCTCTGTAACCTCTACCCTAGAAGGTACACCTGCAAGGTACGCTCTATCCCCTCAGGATCTGTACCTGTAGGTAGCCTGTGCTGTCCGCGCATTTTCGAAGGGATAAAATCGTACTCGTATCTTCAGCTATCTACCCTAAAAAACCAAAACTTCTACTGAACTGAACTTAGAACGCTTGCCCGTAGACTTATGTAACATAGGTTCTAATCTGAACGCCATCAATTACCACCTTGAGACTGTTAAAATTTTGAGAAACGTATATATGCTCTCTGACAACACTTCCTTCCTCACCTACCCGGGGTACAAACGAGTAGGTATTCTTTTTTTCCACGGGAGTGTCTACGTCGAAGAGGAAATCTGTGCTTGTCGCCTCACCAGCTTTGAAGGACGAGACCTACCTTTCATCTGGCTGCACGTAGACGGCGATGACCGTCCCCGAATCTAAGTAGGTGGCCGGATAGCGGTAATGCCGAAATAAATAAATTTTTAAATGTTAATAAAAGCCGTGACCTATAAGCTGTGCCTGATGGTAAGCATCACGTCTGTTCGTTACAGTAACTGTGCCACCATTGTGTGTATCAATGTACTGCGCTCGACACTCCAAGACAGTCGTTTTTAAGTCTCGATTGCCTCATTTATCATCACTTGATATAGTGCCCTTCAAACCTCAACACAGCAGTGTTTGCACTCTGTTGCTTGGAGGTAAAATATCTGGCACTGCGGTGGTACCCAATAAGATGGCTTAAGAGGCCTACCACCTGGCTTGTCTCCTAATTGGCACCACCCGGGGATCGCGTGTGGGTTATCGAGATTATTTGGTGATCATTACCTATTACACCTTCTGACCTCTCACCGGAACAGTTACTCAGTGCATGTCCGTTAACGCTCTACTGGAATCGTCGGAATACTAACTGATCCAGAGTTCAGTGCCAGTTAAACTCCTAACTCGATCCCGTTTCGTGAACTGTCGCCCGTATACAGATTGAGACGGGATGCAGACTTTTTTGCATCTTACCCAACTTTGTTGCCGATGTGGTACTTCAGAGTATGAGACTTTTTATTCCATAATCTGCACTGTCCATTGGTGGCAGCTCCCAGTCTTGGGTTGGTCGTTCTTGTAAAATGGCCTCGGGCCTAAAGCACAGCCTAAAACAAGAGCATTACCAAGCTTGGGCCAATGCACTGGCGTTTAAGAATGTAAATACCTGTTCTTCACCGGAACCCACCTAGCTCTCCATCCATGCTAGTTGTCATTTTTGTCCATGGTTTTGCGAGAGTTGTATTTCTTGCTTGAGTTGTAAAATTGAGTTTTCATGGTAGTTTTTCACCTTAAGTTGTAATGGGTTTAATTCAAATTTGCTATAGTTCTTGATATCATATTATTTGGGATTTTGGCATCGTGATAGTCAGTGAGACCGTTTGTAAACAATGATAAGTGTTGCTGTGTATGATGTGTTTTCTTCCACTGCCCTAGTTTCCTGCAAGAGTAGGTTTGGACGGTAACAATACTTACCAGCGAACTCAAAAATAAGTATATTTAAGTCTATCAAAATAGTTATTGCAAAAGCAAAGTCAGAGCATATCAGCAGAATTGGTAAGATATTAGCTCCTCTATTTTCGGGAACACTTACGTTCTAAGCCAGAGCTGTTCAAGGGATTTGTTGACTCATATCTACCGTCCTTGTACAGAGAGGATGACCCACTAGTCCACACCGTGAAAGAGAACGCCGATCTTCTGGGCTCTTCTTTGCGTCCAACTCGACTTGAATGACCAAGGGCACTTACCACCGACCTAAAAGCGGTGTGATATTTCTATTTCAAAGTATATTCCGGCAATGGCAAGGCACTGTTCTCCTTTATGTTTACTACTTTTTTTAGTATAATAGATAAAAATGCCTGTTAATACAATTTTGTACTAAATAGGACGAAAATCAACAAAGTCTCTCAAATAACTTCAATAGAACTATAAATTAAGGATATTTTCTTTAACAGAAATAAAATAATCGTACCTTTTGTCAGTCTCAAACAAATAATAAAAATCTCTGAAAACCACTCAACATTTATATGAAGTAACAACTAAAAGAAATATATAAGTAGGAACTTTTCTATTATAATAATATTAATAATTTAATAGCCGTTTGGCGTAGAGGCGTTGGGTCCTTGGGGACCGGGAGCTATAGTATTTTCCAAAACTTATCAGAGCGCTTGGTTGATGCGACGCGTAATCGAAATGCTGGCAAAGAAATTTGGCCCAAAGAATAAGCATTGTAATTCAACGGGGCAATGCTGCCAGCGTCCTGGGCACGTTGCCTACTGGTAGTGGGCTGGGGCATTTGGACTGCCTGTGAGTCTGCAATGACCCATAAATATCTAAATGCTTTTATTGTATTAGCTGTAGTGTTTTATATAATTTCGTAGTATTTTGTTAATAAAAGCAACAACGGGGGTAAAAAAAAAGTAACCAAACAAACATAATCAAATATCAATCAGGTGGCTGTCATGTAACAAAAGCAACCGACAGCCACCTTTCCCTGTCAAAGGATGCCGCTGCGGCAAAAGACAAGAGTCACAAGGCAAAATAGCCGATATGTGGGTACCTACTTTCATTGTAAGCTTTTTATCTGTAAGATTGTAATGTTTCGCTGTCTCGACTATTCTCGAGCTGAATTTCTTGATTACGAAACCAGACAAATGCCGGGAACAAACTCTATCCCAAACCAATTAGAAGAATAGGACTTAGAGGCATGGGAGCCAATCCTAAACAAATTATAAATTCAGGACAGAAAGATGGACATGAATACTGTCCGTCTTTCTGTCCTGAAAAAGTTTAACAGCCCCACCCATAGGTTAGGGCTGATATTTAAGTCGAGGCTAAAATGGGTTTTATGCACAGGTGTGTAACACTCGGATTTTTACTTTAATTGCCAGGAAATGTAAGAAAGTTAAATGAATATTTAAAAAAAAATTAACCTGGTGTTTGAACAATGTGCTATTTTGAGTATCATGTTTCCACAAAATGTATGTTTGGGTCTTTAACAGTGTTGCCGCTAACGAACATAAAATGCACTAGACCGTTATCAAAAATATGGTAGGTATATCTTGCAAAAAGTCGGTTTCCAAAATGCTCTTGATACCACTAAACAATTTGTAAGTAATAAAAATCTTTAGAATAAAAACATTTTCATATATTTAACTTATATTAGCTACTAAAATCAACCTAAATTAAACAATTCCACAACATCAACATTTTCATCATCACCCCAGATGCCGATGATGACACCAGCCACCATCCCATTTTTTAAACTTTTTAAAGTTTTAGTAACTTTTTCGAGGACATTTTTAGGTAGGTCATACATGTGGCAGCTTAGCTTTACAATTGATAACGTATTATCAACAAACTTCCGGTTACGACGCTTAAATTTGACAATGTTCAGAACGCTGAAGATTCGTTCTGAGCAAGTTGAATGTGGAAGCGACATTTGACGAATTGAATTCCATGCCACAGTGTTCATATTTTATCTAATAACTAAACCGCTAATAACTAGTACCTATCAACTTTTGCGACAGATTCTACTAGATATTTCTTAGCGCGCAGTTGTAAGAAAAAAAGCGCTAGAGACCCTAAAATTGCAGTAGATCTAGCGCCAAATGAGCTAATACGGAAACAATGGTCTTTAATAATACCTCTGATCTATTATGAAAGAACCAGGCAAACTTCCTACAGGAAATGGAACAGGACTAAAACATCTTTGAACATTCTTAAGTCTTTTTTGAAATTCGGTTAAAAAACTTCGGCAGGCCATCGATAGTTAGTTTTCTACTTTGCAAATTTAAAATACATACAGGTAGGTATGACATTTTTATATAATCCAATTCATTGTTGTACAAAAAAACGATCTACAATTTTAGGTAGGTACCTACCTAAGTACCTATGCAGGTAGTTAACAAAATATGTGGTAAGTAGAAGTCCCTACCTATACCTAGATATACTATTATCCTTACTAATATTATAAACGCGAAAGTTTGTAGGTAAGTATGGATGTTTGTTACTCTTTCACGCAAAAACTACTGAATGGGTTTCAATGAATCTTCACAATAATATATCTTACACATCAGAATAACACGTAGGTTATAATTTATGAAGATAATGTGTGAATTGTCCAAAATATAACGATAAGTGTCAAGTGAATAGGAGAAAATTCTGTCATATGCGACCTATTCTGGCGTGCGCTGCAAAAAAACCTTTAGTATCACACATACATAATGCATAACTGAAATGTTTATCTTAAATTGTACTTCAAAAAAACCCGCCACAGCGTATATCTATCTTTTATATGTAAGCCATTATCGCCAAAATAGTGAACTATAAATACTATAAAAATTGATAATTTATTTCTTCTTTATGCATATTTGGTAGTAACATATAATCGATCATTACTGTAACAGCCGACTCGTCCACTGCTGAACACAGCCTCCCCTATTGACGGGGTATTTGCCATAATCCCCACGCTTGGCAGGCGGCTTGGGGATCGCAGTGTAAGATGGCATTTCTTTAGAAGGTGCTGCTGCCCACCTTCCAGTATTTTTCCCTTAGTCGCCTCTTACGACACCCACGAGATGATATGGGGAGGTGCAATTCTAACCCAGCACCCCGCGGGGGTCGATCATTATCAAACTAATATTATAAAGGCGAACTTTTGTGAGTTTGTTTGTATGTTTGTTTTTTCATCACGCTCAAACGGCTGGACCAATTTTGATGAAATTTGGTATGGAGGGAGATGAGGTGCAGAATAAACTAGACTAGACAAAAAGGAAACTTTAAATTATCATCATCCATTACCACGCGGGTGTAACCGCGGGGCGCAGCTAGTATATAATATGTAGCTATGTTTGACACATTCAAGTGTATGATCGCCATCAGTTCCACTGAGGCTTGTAAAGCAACAGCGTGAAGATAATCACGATAACTAGCCGAGCCGCGACGCGACAACCCGCCGATGCTATCGGTAGACCACCGACGATGATTTACTTTCATAACTTTTTCATACACACAATTTTTCGAATTACATTATATCTTTATTTTACTTGTTGTTGTAGTATGGATAGAAAAAATAACATGCGTACCTAGGTACTCATATATATATATTTTTATACCTGATAGGTTAGCTTTTGGCCACTATCTCACCTTATGGTATGCGATGATGTATTTGGAGATGTTGTACAGGCAAACCTAGAAGTACTGGCTCTCAAGGACAGCTGTCGGAACACCGTTAGGTGCTTGGCGACAGATTTTCTACTTGAGGGTGGTAGCTAGCCTGGCGGGCATTTGCAAGATGCCCTATATCTATGCTATAACGACTGCCATCCTAAGAGAACAAATGGGACCAACGGACGCCCTCCAAAGCACGGAAGCGCTCAGTAGTAATGACACTATATAGCGGTCACCCATCCAAGTCATGACCGCGGTGGGCGTTGCTTAACTTTGCTGATCGTTTAAGAACGGTTGAACAAACTTCGCTACGAGCGCTTCATATTAATAAATTTTAATTATTGTATTATTTTGTCCAAACAGTTAGACAACCGAACTACTGATAGGATAGGATGGAATAAGCCCTTCCTTGGTACTTATTTATTTCTATTCTAAGACCGTAACTTGTCTATTGTCGTGCATGGGTTAGTTTGGTTGCAATGTTATATTGTTAATATTTGAATTAGACTTTTCTAATATTGTAATTAGTACCTATAATTATTAAATTGATGTGTTCTTATTAATGGAATCAAACATTGAAACCCAGGACGTAGAACATATAGTTACCTATATATTTAGTTATATTGGTACCCACTAGAGATTATTTGTTTCACTATTTTTGCATGGTGGAAGGGCATTTTGCGAATGCCCACCTGGCTAGCGACCACCCTCAAGTAGAAAATCTGTCGCCAAACACCTAACGGTGTGTTCCGGCAGTAGTCCTTGAGAGCCAGTGAAATTACAGGCACAATGAGACTTAACAACTATGTCTCAATGTGACGGGCGCAGTGCAATTTGTGAGTTGTCACGAATTGTAACTGTCATAGGCAGGGGTTAGTCCACTTAACATCAGGTGGGCCTCGAGCTTGTTCCGTCACAATAAGACAAAAAAAAATACCAGCCCTAAAAGAGGATATTTTAGTAAACTTTTTACATCAATACAAAAATTACTGAGATATTTCATCCGAGTCCATAATAATTCGAACTCAATGGTCCTTTTTGTTATTGAATATTTATATATTGTGCGGCGTGAATAGCAGTGCGATTGACGTAAAGCGGCTTATTGATGGCGGTCATTTACTCTGCCAAAACACACTGACACGCGCTTTTATCATATGAACAAGATTGATGCGCGCATTCCCATGGAATGGAGGTTAATTCCTGCCCACCTTATAGATACGTGTAGTGTGGTGGACGGTATACGCAATCCATTTTATTGCTTTTTATTGGGCAAGTCAACTCAATCATTCAGATTGAATAGACGATACAAATTCAATTAAAGATTTATTGCAGTCATCGCCTTTACTGGCCGACCTACCTACAGCGCGACTCGTCAGGTACAGTCGGACACCAACCGCACAACAAACTATATAAATTATTAAATATGTAAATTACGCGACCGATTTGCAAAAAATACTTGCGTGTCACATAGATTTTTAATGTGCTTTACTCATCTAACATTATGGGAATGAGCTCACATGTAAATCCAATCACAATAACTTACATGACACGCATACAAGAGAAGCTTGGAAAACATGTGACCGTTACAAAATAAAAGCTATAGCGAATAGATACATACAGTTTATTGCAGTAGATGATATCTACCATTTTATAGTGAAATGAAGAGTTTTATCGTCGAATATACCAATTCGTTCTTCTAACGAGGCCTCTAACTAGCTCATTTGCCTAGCTTTTTATATGTTGGACAATGTTAAATAAATTTAACATTTAATAAGTAACCGTGAACTTGAGTTCGGCTCGGCATACTCATCAATAACGCGCATTAATATCGGCTTAGGCGCATTCGTCAGGATTAGCGTTGTCTGCACAAACTTGGTGAAAATCGGGATCTTCAGAAGAATATTTTTAGTTCTACTAAGTTACATTATGTTTTTTAAGTATATCTTTATATTTTTAATATATTTATTTGCTTTATTCAAATAAGTTTTCGTGGTTAAAATTAATATCTTCAGTTGAACATGTACCCAGTGACTAGGTACCTATATAAAATCTGATGACAATGTAAACACGATCGAAGTATCTTTAATAAACAGTGTTTGTAAGTCTCCATATACTGTAACTTCGTTATGTCGCGAAGCTCTCACACAGGTGGTAGGATTCCTCATTAGAACGACGTTTGGATATGTATCACATTTGGCCTTGTCCATTGATCAGGCCGCTAAACAGTAACTACTTGCATATCAGACATTGCAGAGTTCCGCATTGAAAGTTATGGTATTGTTTTCACATTTGGGATGGCGAATCTGTGTCAAATTTTATTGAAATTGGTTTAGTGAATTAACTGTAACAGTATTAAGAAACTGAGATACAAACTCACTTTGGTATTTATTATAATTAACCACAGAATCTAAAAAAAAACTACAGTACTAGTATAGTTGCGAAGATCCTACAATTACACTTGCCAAAAAACTATATATGGCGTATCTCAGAAACGGTAAGAGATAGGGTTGAACAAAATATTTCAGAGGGAATCGCGAGGGCAGTCAAATGACAAGAAAAAAATGGCGTATTCACCGTACAAAGCACAGCAACCCACTAACGCTCGACCTTAAAAAGACAACTAACATTATGTGACGGAGAGAAAAGTGTTAAGGAACATCTTGGTACCTGTACGCCGGCAGAAGGAAACAGGAAGATAAGAGAGAGAGTACAGAAATTGAAGAGATCTTTTCTGAAATCAATATAATTGGAGAAAGATGGAAATAATAGTTTCTGATCGATTGCTTACGAAAACTCTTCTGGGGCAACCACAAGGGTGTAGACCAGTCAGCCGTCCGAGGTATCGCTAGATTGACCAACTGGAGCGGACCTTCAAGAAAATCCTTAATAACAGCTAAGTGGCGCAGGACCGTGACGAATGGCACTCTCTGACGACGGAGGCTAGACTCGCTGCAGGGTGCTGAATCAGATGAGGGATATAGACCTAGGTCAGTTTAGGATAATCTGATGACTTTGCCTATAATGGTAATGGCTTTCAAGCACTAGAAAATCAAAGCCCACACTGCAATATGCATGCGAAAGAAAGCGTGTGTGTGTATTTGATACCACTTGACATCTCTGAAACGGCACGAAGGATTTCGAAGGATTCGAGATGCAAGCGAAGTCACCGATAGTAACTAGTAGTAAAAGTATTCGGTAAAAGAAAAGGAAGTTAAAATATTAATTAAAATATCCTGCGTTTAACATGGCTACCCTGGGTACTTCTCTCTGTACCAAGATGAAGCCGGCGCGCGGGCACTCGCCGCCATTAGGGTTTTGACAGTTGCAATCAATCAGCGCTGATGAATGAGGTTCGCAATGGCCCTGTGTGCGGTAGCGCAGGATAATGCACGCCTGATCAAGCCAAGCCCAAACACTAGGTATTATAGTTTGGTTACAAAAACAATCAGTCAAATCAAAAGTCTGGAATCAGAGATTGAACTTGAAGAACTTCTGAAATAAATATATCTTCTTTTACGGGCTCTTGTATAGATGCTTACCTTCTATTCAAGTACAAAGCTATTGGAATACTTGTCTCAGATATTTATTTGGTTCCGGCCATGTCGGTCACTGAAATATGTAACTTTACACTCAGAAGTCAGTTTTAATTTCATTACAGCACACAGGCTTATCCAGACAATCCATCCATACATTCTTCGGCTTGCCTAATCGCACAGAATCCATCTAGTACCTACAACTAAGCGGTATACTGCATATATACATACTCTAATACATATAAGAATAAAAAAGCAAATGATACTGCAGGTCTAACATATAAGGATGAATGCTGCCATCATTCTTTGTCCGACGGCTTGAATATGAGAAATTGTCCGGACAGCTAACAAAATGAGTCATTGCGGACCACCGACTTCAGTTGCTGTACCTTTTACTTACCGATATTCGTCTCTTATTGAGTTTACTAAAAAAGTACTTTCGTCAATTTCGTCATATCTCAAATAGACGAATGCAATTACGCATATTTTTTTCAGACTGGTTTGGTTTGCCAAATTGTTGCAAAATTATATATATATATATATTTTTTAATTATTTGTAAACCGTCTTTAAGCAAACCGCAGATCGGCAGACAACTGCATTTGAGAGTGCGAAAATTAACCCTCAAAATGCCCTTTTGGCTTCATGAGCAAATTTCATAGAAAATGCACCAGACGTCCCTCAAGTATAAATCTAAAGGATGGCAAATTCAGCAGTACGTTTGGCTTAGCAATTTATTGACGTAAATATGGGAGTATGAAATATTTGTCTAAGGCCACTTCCAGATTGGATTGATGTGCTATCGATTACCGAATCGGTAGAGTCGTTATCGACCGATTTTTTACCGCATAATTATAATAAATAAATTCTTTCACATTGCGCGGCCTGGAAGTGGTGCGGGAAGGGCTCGATATACCACGTTTCATTATTTAGGTAGGTACAGATCCGGTCGAAACAGACGATAGTGTATAATTTTGGCTATATTTTATTTATTGGGTATTCCTTCAGTTTTGCAAACACAAATAAAAGTAGCACGCTCCTCTTCCGAAGACGACATATTGACGCGATGGCATGACCGCAAGTGATGTTCTCTAGCCTCTGACGCGAATATTACGCCCGAAATGAAACCACTCCGGGAGCACCGATCCCGAACCGATGCAATTAGGATGTGGCCTAATTCTGTATTGGGTTGTCACCTATCATCAAATCAACGTGATTTAGGGACTGTTGCGTTATGATGAATAATAATTGATAGAAAAGAAACAAACTTGTATTGCTTACGTAATTTTCTCCTTCCTATAGTATTTTATAAGTCGCAATGATAGATTTCAAGGGACCCAAAGAACTTATATCAATTGTCTTTTTTATTGCTGATAGGCTCAATTTAGACGACAATCTCACCGGATGGTAAAAGATGATATAGTCTTAGGCCCACTTGCGCCAACGAGGAAACGCGAGTTAAACTAGAATCAAGTGTAAATTGCTATGCAAAAACCAAGTTAACCTGACTTTAACTCTCGAATTTACGTTGGGGCAATAGGCACTTAGATAATAAATAGACATAACATAGAATGGGAACTTGTTTTTATTCAGGAGGGGATTTGCCTTAATGCCCACGCTTGGCAAGGCGGCTTGGAGATCGCAATGTAAGATGAGTTCATCAGTTCTTCAGAAGGCGCTGCTGCCCACAACCGGGATTTTTATATCTTCGGTTCCTCATACGAGTTCTACTGTAGGATAGGGGGTGGGGTGCTATTCTAACCCACCCCACGGATTATTACAGGTTTGGAAAGATAGGTGTAAACTTAGTCTGGTTGTTAACAAGATTGAAATTTGTAACGCACCACCATGCAAAAATTATGTATATCGACATTTACCTTGTACCAAATCGTGTAGAGAACAATTATAGTAACAGGCACTTACCTACATCAGTCATGCCTAATGTGAATTAAATGAGCGGGCCTCATTTCCATGCCCGGCTGGCTACAATAATTATACAGTCCTTAGCTATCATTATTTGCAAATCAGCTCACTGGTTAAGTGGCCAACTAAATTACTTAACAATATTTGCGGTTGGTTAGGATAAAAGATCGTCTTGATAGCAACAAAATGCTTTTCAGTGATCATTTGTTTTAGAAAAGACAAAACCATTTCAAATAGTAACGTTTTCACATAGGTAGTTGATAAGACTGGCTTAGCCATTATGGTATTAATGAGTATTTAAAAAATCTATTTGATATTGTAAGAACTCTTGTGTTTTACGAGATCTAGTACAATAGTACTTTTTTTTTATGCCTGATAGGTAATCCTTTGACCACTATATCTCACCTGATGGTAAGTGATGATGTGGTCAAAGATGTTGTTCAGGATAACATAGAAGTATTGGCTCTCAAGGACAGCTGCCGGAACACACCGTTAGGTGCTTGGCGACAGATTTTCTACTTGAGGGTGGTAGCTAGCCAGGCGGGCATTCGCAAAATGCCCTACCACCATGCTGTAACGACTGCCATCCTAAGACGACAACCGGGACCGACGGCTTAACGTGCCCTCCGAAGCACGGAAACGCTCAGTAGTAATGTCACTAGCGGTCACCCATCCAACTCATGACCGCGGGCGACATTGCTTAACTTTGCTGATCGGTTGAGAACAGCTAAGTAAACTTCGCTACGAGCACTTCATGCGTACTTACAAAGATCTAACGACAAAACAAAAAGAAAGTTTCCCGCCAAAGACGTTAGCGGCGTGAACGTTCGCCTTAACTACAACCAACTGATAATCATTAGTTTGTGCTGCATCATAGCTGTTTCATATAAGAAGAAAAAGAATCATATTTATTCCATCGAATTCCAACAAAATCGGTAAAGTAAGTTGCTAAGTCGAAAAACAAGTTAAATTTATCGTGTTTTGTATAACAAAACACCATAAATTAGTTAAAGTTTAAAGAACCCAGAGCTGCCACAAGATATTTTATCACATGTGTGTGACCTGAATCACATATTCACTTTACAAATTGTCACTGCTCCCTTGTGATTTCGTCCGGCTGATTATTACATCACTTTTCAGAACGAAGGTATACATTATATTATATTGGAATCGGCAATGCTAATAATTCCTTAGTATTCTGTAACTAAGGTTGAGTGGGATTTAGTGAATATATTGGTTAAATAACTTTTCAATTAGATGAAAATTCTATAGGATGGCCTTATGAAAACCCCCTTCCTTACAAGATGGCACCTTTAAGAAGAAAAAGATTCACTGTTTTTCACCGTCATTTCAGTAAGGTTATTACTTTCAACACTCAAGAGAATCTGAATGTTGTTTGAAAGAAACACGAGCTCTAAGCTTATCTATATTTTTATAAATAATAATTATTGTTATTTTGTACTTTACTTTGTTATGGCTCCTATTAGATAGAAAAAATAAAGCAATTGAGCATAATTAGATTTTTCACGTGTTTTCTTATTAAGTAGAATATTTCTGGAAATAGCCACTTAGAATTAAAAAAAGCAGTTACGATATTCGAAAATGGAATTCTCTAGAAACATGTAGGTTCTTGGTCCTCTCATTGTGGCGTCTTTTAGGAAATTGTGTGTCGATATCACAATAAATTTAAACGCGTGAAAATTTTCGTTCAATGATTTTTTACGAGTTTTGCTGTGCCTAAAGACTTCAATTGTCATTTGGTGATGAAGCCCCATGTCGTAGGTATGTATTCGTGGTTCGGTGAATGTAAACGTGGACGTGATCATCTTGCTGATGATATACACATACCCCAATGTTGATATCGTACGACAACTGATTAGAACTGACAAAAAAACATACTTGTCAGCAAACTTGTAATGTATTAGGCATTTGAATGAGCCAAGTGCAAAACAATTCGCGTGTGCATTTGAAGTTTCGGAATCTTTGCACTTGATGGATACCGCATCATTTGTAGAAAGACCAGAGACGACTGCGTGTCGTGTGGTGAAGTAAAATTTTAAAATAGTTTACTGGAGGACAGTTGTTGGCTGTCTATAATGTCGTGACAAGTGATGAAACCTGGGTGTATTGCTTTGAACAGGAAAGAAAAAGCCAGTAATACTGATTACCCATTCGCCATACAGTCCAACAACTTGCGACGTCATTTTGTTTCCCAAACTTAAAGGCACACGTTTCACGAACCCTGATTTGACAGTGAATGCATTCCAAGAATTTGAAATTGAAGAGGTCCCTAAGGAAGACTGGTCCAAAACTGCATAAATTAGGAGGGCAAATACTTTGAAAAAGAAAGTCATCGTCAAAATCGTTTTCAATTTAGGCGTCTACGACGCTCTTATGAAGGTCAATTACAAATGTTAGTATTGAAATATTCTACATTATACTGCCACGTTCAGCAAAAAATAATTATAGAGCCACTGCGAGCAGAACGGGCAAGTAACTCGGGACCATTCTTTCAAACGTCTTTTAACAATATGTTACATATAGTAATTAAATTTTTCATATAGTAATCTAATTTATTCAATTTAGGCGTCTACAACTCTCTTATGAAAGTCAATTACAAATTTTATTATTGAAATATCCTTAATTATTCTGCCACATTAATAAAAAAATGTATAGAGCCACTGCGAGAAGAACGGGCAAGAAACTCTTGTAAACGTCTTTTACCAATGTGTTACATACTATATAATACAATTATTATAATATTTGTTTTAATTATGTCAGTGACTGGCTATAGCAGTAAATGTATAATAAATATACATCTACTACGGCTATCTGTGGATGTTTCACTTTATCAATCATCTTAGCATTCACACTAACGTATTGTTAATTTTGTTGTTGATCTCTACGAATAAATAAAGGTTGATCTACATATGGTGTGACCAAATTGCAAAAAACTGATGTCCAATTAGATGAAATTATGCCTGTGACCAAACCAAACTCACGGTATGGTATCGAAAATCTGTGACCAAAAGACCCTAACCGCATTGGGTACCTTACAAAGCGAATAATAAACGCACTCGATTTGAATGAACAACAAGGCCAGCCAGAACATTAACAATACATAATCCAAAACGAGCTGCAACAATGTTTCTGTTCAGTGCACTGGGCTGGGATTAACCTCATGACTTCCAATGATGGACGGCCATCATAAACCACGCTGACGTGCGCGTTAGCACGCCAAGCACGTTAGCGCGTGCGTCCGCGCCGATTGTCGCACAAATTCGGCGACCGCACAATTCGCAACATTGTTCTAATAATGCAACTGTGGAAAGTTTCGGACACCCACCTGAATAAGAATGGTGTCACGTTATAAAACTTTGTCGGTGTGAATTATGGCCAGAAACACGAACAAACGACCACATTGTAGAAAATCTGTCGCCAAGCACATATGGTGTGTACCGGCAGCTGTTCTTGAGAGTCAGTAATTCTAGGTTAGCCTGTACAACATCTTCCACTACATCATCACTTACCATCAGGTGTTATAGTGGTCAAAGGCTAGCCTAGCAGCTATTAAAAAGTACTGAAATTGGGACTGCTTAGGATCAGCCAGTGTGTACTCGTATGATCCAGTTTTTTTATTTTTTTTTATGACTGATAGGTTAGACGTTGACCACAATCTCACCTGATGGTAAGTGATGATGTGGTCGAAGATGTTGTTCAGGCTAACCTAGAAGTACTGGCTCTCAAGAACAGCTGCCGGAACACACCGTTAAGTGCTTGGCGACAGATTTTCTACTTGAGGGTGGTAGCTAGCCAGGCGGGCATTCGCAAAATGCCCTACCACCATGCTATAACGACTGCCATCCTAAGACAACAACCGGGACCGACGGCTTAACGTGCCCTCCGAAGCACGGAAACGCTCAGTAGTAATGTCACTAGCGGTCACCCATACAACTCATGACCGCGCGCGACGTTGCTTAACGTTGCTGATCGGTTGAGAACAGCTAAGTAAACTTCGCTACGAGCGCTTCAAAGTTTTTAGCAAAATGCCTTAAAATCAAGTAACAAAAAGTACAATAACGAAAATCATAACCTTTAGCAATACGAGTACGTATGCGAAACGTCCAATGAGCAAATAAGCTATACGTCTTTAGTTTGTCTAACGTACTTACAATGATTAACGAAATGCAAAATTGCAAAGCTGGAATCTAGAAACCATACCAACGAACATTTAAATTATTGATTATGAGCAAGTATAGTTCCCAAGCCGCCTGAGATTATGGATTATGGCAAACCAATCATAACTCACTGCCTCCCCCATCATGGGGGATGAGGGAGGCTGTGTTCCGCAGTGGACTATCCGGCTGATATAGTGCAGTAAGTATAGTTACGTATTTATTGGCTAACAGGCGATCCTATGACCACTATGTGTCAACAGTTGTTAATTAGTGTAGTGGAACATTATGAACACGCTTAACCTAGAATGGAAACTGGTTCTCAATGACAGCGGCCGGAACACACCGTTATAAGCTTAGCGACAGATTTAACGTATTACCGTGGATACACAGCTCTACCTACTTCTTCGGGAAATTGTATTGTTATGTTCTATGTGTAAACGACTAACTGTGTTGTAAATATATTTAAGCCAATTTATTACTTAAGCGAAATTGCAAAAGGTCTAAAACAATAGGTTGTAATGTAACAAAAGCCCCTCGAGATCATAAAGAGATGACATCTTAATAGTATCCAAAACGTGACGCTCTGAAATAATGGCGTCAAGTGTCGTAACAAATCCGTTTGACAATATGACAATGCGCGTGGTGGGTGGTCTGGTCTGCAAACACAAGCGGCAGCAAGAGGGCCGCTTCTCGGAAGGTCACTGGTAGGCTGAGGGCTGCGGCTGAGGTCCCTTTGTACCGTACACCTTTGCCTAGAAACTCGTAACTTTAGAACCTGTAATTATAGGGCACCAGTCTCCGTATATGAGGAAGTTTTGTAGACGCATAATGATGGGGTTCTACTGTGGTTCTACATTCTAAGAACACGCATAACATTTGTTAAAGTTATTAAGTGTTCTGTCCGTTGGAAACTACAAACTTAGTTATGAATTATTACTGAGCCGTGTTTTATTTTAGAGATCAGAGTTGTCAAGACTAAAGAAAATAAAATATTTTGGACAGAGCAGAGAAGGCTTTAAGATAAGGGCATATATCGTAACTTTAAGTACCTTTATAAAAAAAAATTATTTATAATTCACTGTACTTACCCATTAAATACCATACTAGTTTGTATTGCATAGAGTATATTTTATAAGCTTTCCTTTTGGAAATACGACCAAAGTCGATTTAAGCTCGAAACTAGGTTGGGTCCTACCTAAACTATTATAATTTGACAATTTGGCTTGAAAAGACACCAATTGGTAAAACAGTATTCTAATAAAAATGCTAATTTTATTATAATTGTCTCTTTTGGAGTTGAATTGTTTAGGGAGCGGCAGCGGTGCATGTTTATTACTATTTTTTGAATAAATAATGTGATTTGCGTGGGAGAATCGGTTCTTGATAATAATAGTTGTTTAAGACATTTGTATGAAAATATATGCAAAAATAAAGTCAAACAGGAATAATGCTTACCGAAACAGTTAAACTTATCTCAATAGACAAAGGTTATCCATTCTTAAAAGTACATAATGTAGATTTTTTATCAAGTGGATAAAGCAGCGTTTTACCTCACTGGTGAAATTTTGAATCCCAAGTGTGCGGAATGATTTTAATATTTTTATTTTTCAATAACGCTTGCTCCGATTACTTCAGCGCGGGTTCGAATCCCGCACAAGACTATATTTTTTGCTTCACGTTGTGATTTTGTAATGAAAGGAAGGATTCTAGAGTTAATTCCTTTTTGCTTAGGATTTTAGAATTCTGATTGGAGTCAAGCCAATATTTCCCCGAAGAGATACTCTACTTTTTGACACAACCTGCGACAAAAGAAAAGGCAAAATTACCAGGAACATAGCATTTTATTTAGGTACTAATGTGTTCATTAAAATAGTTAAATAATAAAATAAAATGTAGATATTTGATACATTAGCTGTTATGAAAAGACAACATTTTAATTCCACGACTTTTTGCCTCTTCGTTATTCATTCAAATAAATTAACTATAGAGTTTGATGATATAATTGACATTGTATAGATGCAATTCAACATAGGCTTGGTTTTTATGGTTTTGTATTTAAAACTGAGCCTTATAAATAAAATTGCGGCATATCTGTCTGTCCCGATGTCACAGTTCTCTAGTTCGCAAATATAAAGAGTTTCAAACATGAAACATCAATATTTTGTGTAGCACGTTGACCCAAAGATGAATATTGGACTAGAAATTTAATATAAAGTATTTTTTCTGGGGAGCTACCGTAACTTGAAATTGTAGTTGAAAAAAAAAACATATATGCACCCTTGCTAGCGGAGTGTCGTCTTGTAGAGCTCATCTAGTAGAATGTATTTTTTTATTTAAGTACTCGTCCAATGCTAACATTGTATAGTGCGTGAGACACGGTGTGAAACATCGGAGTTGACGCATCTAGGCGCACCGGTGCACTAGATTTGATTTGACGCGAGATAAATAGGTACGCCCCGGTCGGCTATCTATTTCAATTTCACTAACAGCGCGCGATATCGTACAAATCTCAGCCTTATTCTGTCTCCGCTGCCAGCTCACAGCCCACGACGGACCACCCAGCTCGATTCACAACCACTCCTAAACATAGCAGTGTGACGTCTATCCGTATACTTACAATATACAATTAAATAGTCACAAAATCGTATCAGACACGACCAGACTTTTTAATTATAATTTCTTCGATTTGCGTCTTAGTTTTACGAGTATATTCGCATTTGATCGTTGACAAACGATTATAAAAACTGATAATCACATCATTATCCCCACCGCAATTGAGGCCAATAAAATATATCATGTCGTCGTAAATGAGTCCTATATAAATCGAGACGCCTCATTATTATAGTAAGTTCTTACGGAGAACTTAATTCGACCGAATAATAAAATGAGGTATGTGAGTTAAGTCACCCGGTCGTGGCAGGCCGTACAACACCTATAGGACTTATTTATTATGGCTGGCTTAGTGAATTGTAAATTTTGGATTTTATTAAAGTGCGGTTTTATTTTGGCGGAGTTAGAGAGCGACCCTCATATTTCACGAAGTCTGGTCAACGGAAAAGGAACGACTGGAGTATGTTGTAGTGTAGATAGAGAAGTAGGAACTACAGTATAGTTACTTACACAGGAACGACCAAGTGTTGAATCTTTAATGGAGAGCTAAGATGGAATAAAATTTAATCTATGGTATTACAACTCTATCGAAGAGAATTGAGGTTATAGGAGTTCATAAAATAACACAGATTCGTATGTCGATAAAATGTTTGTATCAGTACGTAAAGGGTCACGCACGAAAAATGTGGAATATACGGGGCGATAATTATAAGAAAACGTGATCTAAGTCATTATACCTTTAATAGTATTTGCACGTATGCGTAAAGTGTAAGTACCAAGACACTGTCCAAGTCATAAAATATTGTAATAGTATACTGCTAAGCACTTAGCATGTTAATTAATATTTACCTCAAAATGCCAATAAGGTTGTATGCAAGAACTTGTGAAGCTGAAGGCCGTGTACCTACTAAAATAATGTAGCACCAGACTCTATGTCAAGAAAGTCATTCAAATGGCTGTGAAAGGTGCCTGCCATGTGTTGGAATCGTAGGTTGGTACTATAGAGTTAACACTAATGTTTTTATTTTCTTGCACCTATCTCTCCCGATCGTCGTGGGTGGCATCGCAGCGAGTTGCTCAAAAGCAACCAAAAATTATTAATTCCCCAGGAAATTAGTTCCTCTAAAACATCTTTGGACATGTGTTACTTTTTTCGCTTTAAAACATGTCCCACTACAAGATTTATGGTTCGGCCCTTTCCAATACAAGATTGTGGTCAAGTTGACGTAAAACTTCGAGGTTAATTAAAGTACGATGAGAGTCTTGACTATGTAAGACAGTTTAAGTATCTCTTCTAGAAATAAGTTAAGAATTTTTTATCGCATCGGTTTTGTTTGATTTGAGAATCCTTCTTAGACTATTTATTGTGGGATTTAGTAGTATTTTACGGGATGATAAGGATTGTGTTCAAGTGCGGGGGGCAGGTAGCCCAGGGCGTAGCACAGGTAGCGAGCTACTGTGCGCGTCCTGAGCACACAGGTAACTCACACAATGCGCTTACTATGGTGACCATGAATAACTGGTGGAACTGAAGTATGGACCTTTATACAAAATAATTTAGTATTATCAAGTTCAAAGAGTGTTTGATCTAAATATGAAATACAATGCATTTTTTAGATATCATATTTCATACTAAAATTTATTGCTTATGACCTGCACATTCGATAACAAAATAATGTAATTTTTTTCTTCAATACAACAGGGTTTCGATTCCTGAACGAAGTACAAGGTTTTTTTAAGAACAATAATTGCAGTTTTTCTTGTCACTAAAATCGGTGAATTGGTTCCTAAGAAAATATCTTTGTATGACTTATAGCTTTGGACTGCCCATACTGATCCATCCAAATGGCCTTACCTGTGTGTCATATTTAACATTTGAGCAGTCGCGCACTGATTTGAAACTTAAAGAGTAGCTGCTAGGTCCAACGGACCCTGACTAGAAATATAAATTCTTCCCAAACTAGAAATAAAAAGAATTATCTCTATTTGTAAAATTATTCAAGCATTAAACGAATACGTACATAGATTATTCTATTAAAAACTATAAACTGTAATATAATTACTGTTTAAATTTTACTAAAATACGGGAATATTAAACCGATTTTTATACGTTTCATGGCAAAGAATAATAATAAGAATAATCGCAGCCTTATATTTGTTTTATGTCGTAAATTATTAATTTCCTACTTATATATCAAAATAAACAGGAATAAAGATACTGTGTAACTTATTAATTATATTAAATTAGACAGCTCTAGTACTCTGAGTAAAGCAGAAATTGCAGGTTTTGGTTTTCAGTCTGTTTTTCAGGTATTAAGACTGTAGCGCAATGTTTCGTCCACTAAGACGGGTTTCAAACATAGAAAATGATTTATTTATGATTTTTATGCTCTAAACGCATAACAAATCTGATGGGATATATTTATCAATTTGTATGAAAAATTGGTTTTAAGTGATTATTGAAAACAATAGAACATATTGACAGTCATCATCATCATAACAGCCCTGACGTCCATCGTTTGAGTCTCCACAATCAGGGGGGAGGGAGGCATTTGTTATGATCCCCCTACAGGGATAAAAAATTACAAAGAACAACACAATTCTTATAACATAAAAGTTATAAAAAAATACGAGTATCTGGGCCTAATGAACCCCGTATCGTCTACTTTAATATTAAATTCTCAAATCTGCCAGCAACCCGAGAGCACTCTTATTACCACACATTGCATGTAATGAAATATAAATATGCTTTGTTTAAATGACCTTCGTTCGATATTAATACTTACCCCAGTTTTGATGCTTCACGCGTATTTTGTTGTATTACATTGTTGCAGTGTTTTCGATATTAAATTGTGTTTATGGTTAGGCAACTATTTACATTGTAAAGTTTGATAATATCGAAAAGCAATGTTTTAATGGTAATTATTTTAAGTATTCACCTCGATAATATTAATTACAGGTCCATGAGACTTAATAACTATTTGTCTCGGGGTGATGGGTGCAGTGCAATTTACAAAAATACCTGTTACACACAGAGATGCGAGAGCGGTTATAGCTATGGGCTGCGTTGTCACAGATCCCCACCGCCGGCTTGAGCTTCAATGCATGGTGGAAGGGCATTTTGCGAATGCCCTTCCTACCTAGCCAGGCAGGTACCACCCTTAAGTAGAAAACCTGTCGCCAAGCACCTGACTTCCGGCAGCAGTTTTTGCGAGGCAGTAAAACTACAGGCACATGATGAGACTTAACAACTGTATGTCTCAGGGTGACGGGCGCAGTGCAGTTCGTCACGAAATGCTTCTGTTATAGGCAGAGGATACCGCTTAACATCAGATGGGCCCGATGATGCAATAACATAAAAAATAAGGTCTTATTTCGTCAAAATCCCATATAAAAGTAATTTTCTTGGCTCTTTATGTACTGTATCAGCCGGATCGTCCACTGCTGAACACAGCCTGCCCCATTAAGAGGAGGTTTGCCATAATCCCCACGCTTGGCATTCTCATATCTAACTAGGTATTTGGTCAAGCGTAGAAAATCGAAGTAACGTTGGTATAATATATTTTTCGTTCAACGTGTTGATGGAGGCTTGAAATATTGCATTTAAAAGGTAAAATTAGATAGATAGATAGCATTTTCACTCCAGATAATGCTAGAATTAAAATCAAAAAATAAAATACATTACGATTTACATTTGTTAGCTACTCGTAGTAAACACTCATCTAATCTATTATCTTATATTTGAAATTGAGTATATATTTTAGTATTTACTTGATTAGTTAATTATATCACTTAACTGCACCCCGTCACTATCGGTTTTACAAATCCTCTCCATCCAAAGGTTGCCTGGAAGAGATTACTTTTAGCAATAAGGCCGCCCTTTGTAACACTATCACTGTATATTATAATTTTACCTCTTATTTATTGTCTTGTGTGGTGTAAAAATAAAGTATTATCTATCTATCTAAGTATAAGAATATATCTTCTATATTCTTATCATTTTGAAGTTTTAATAATATTTTTACCATTAAACATGACGTGCATGTTTACGGTAGCAATTTAACACAATGCCAGCATTATATTACCTATCAATAAGAGAGAATCCAGAACATGAGACTGAAATACGGATTTAGGAAAGAAGGTAACTCCTTTCCTAAATCCTTGGACTGAAATGATGGTCACAAGTTGACACAACAATGCAAAACGTCTCTGTAACATCGAATTCGTCTGACAGGGATTATCTGTTGTTTATCCAGTGTAACTTGACATGACAAGGGGCTGCTAACTAGCAGTGCAAACAAGCTGCGACCAACGCGACTGCCTACATGTAACAATTTATCTGTTCAAGTGCCAGAAAAATACTACTGAATCTGTGACAAAATTCCATATCTCAAGTCAGTTTCTGACTAAGTATATTGTCAGTTTTGTGATCAAAGTGAATATATAGCTAGCTTACTCTAGAAATTTATTACTAGAAAAGAAACGAGGCTGTACGATATACCTTTGTTACTGTTTTATTTGATTTTCTTTTCTTTCTGATTGTTTAGCCTTTGACCACGATCTCACCTGATAGTAAATGATGATGTGGTTGAAGATATTACCAGGCTTAACATTTAGTTACAGGCTCTCGAGGGCAGCTGAACTTTCAGGTGCTTAGTGATAGATTTTCTACTTGAGGGTAAAATAACTTACTGTACCACTGAACACAGCCTCCCTCCTTGGGAGAGGTATCATAATCCCCTCGCTTAGCAGGCGGCTTGGGGATCGCAGTGTAAGTTCCAGTTCTAGCGCTGCTGCCCACCTTCATTAATTTTCCTTTAGTCGTCTCTTACGACTCCCTTAGGATGATATGGAAGTGGGTGCAAATCTTACTAGGTACTCCACGGGGTAAAATACATAATGCAATTAGAAAAAATCACAGATTTTAGTGCAAGATATGAAATCTGTGGAAAATATATATATAATTGAAGCGCTCGTAGCGAAGTTTACTTAGCTGTTCTCAACCGATCAGCAAAGTTAAGCAACGTCGCGCGCGGTCATGAGTTGGATGGGTGACCGCTAGTGACATTACTAGTGAGCGTTTCCGTGCTTCGGAGGGCACGTTAAGCCGTCGGTCCCGGTTGTTGTCTTAGGATGGCAGTCGTTATAGCATGGTGGTAGGGCATTTTGCGAATGCCCGCCTGGCTATCTACCACCCTCAAGTAGAAAATCTGTCGCCAAGCACCTAAAGGTGTGTTCCGGCAGCTGCTTGAGAGCCAGTACTTCTAGGTTAGCCTGAACAACATCTTCGACCACATCATCACTTACCATCAGGTGAGATAGTGGTCAAAGGCTATCCTAACAAGCATAAAAAAAAATAATTAAAGGCAATGAGGGACAGATTAAGGCTTCTTATTTAATTAAGTATTTGTGTATATAAATAGCTCTAGTTTGGTATAAATATTATGCATGTCAAGATTGAGATCGATCCTTAGATGCTTTTTTTGACTGATATTCCATACATTAAACGTCAAACTGCATCATGCCAACTTTAGGATGCATTTTTAATATGACCCTCAGTGCTTCCAAAATCGAATTTGAGTTACTTGGGTACTGATATGAGTTTCACTAAATCAGATATAGTCAATGATATTATATTATAATATAGTGAAACTATATCAGTACTCAAGACGAGAATGTTTTACATTTCCGTGAGAGGGGGACTGATATGAGTCTGGTGGTATAACTATTATTGACCCTCCACCAGGCCTGGCGTACTCCACGCTTTAGGTATAAAGCTACAGGTACATCGGCGTATCCGTCCCGACGGGATTATTCTACGGTGCGTGCCGCGCCAGAAGAGATCAGAGCTCCACGTAGCTATGCAATAGAAAGAGAGACGCCTTTTAGGTAAATATAGATATAAGGTTTGCAAGCTGATGTGCATTATATTGCTACGCAGCTAGAGTCGCTTATTTATTGGAATAGCTTTGTGGAGTGACCCTTCTGGTCCTTTTTATTCTATGTCTCCACTATAAACACTCATATCAGCATAGGTTACCTGATCCGTTGCCATACCAGATAGTCTGCAGAGGTCTTTTCAGCACAGGATTGTGGGAACTTAGGTAACAAGTTTTTGGCGTACTAATTCACGTAACGTTGCGTTGCCTACCCGCAGTTAGTGATCATGATGACTCTTCGATGTATACAGAATGGCAACATGCAATGGTAACAAAATTTTACGACAGTTTAAAAGTAACCAATATGCGTAACTATTTGTATGTCTCAAAAAGATCAGAAGGCACAAAGCTAGATTAGTTACCGGGGTATACTGCTGGTTTCTTGACGACAGATTTTTACTTGAATGTGGTAGTTAGTAAGCACAATAAAATGCACTAACACTATTGCAGGGTTTGAATTCATGACAACCGTTTATTTGCATACGACGGAAAATGCTCAGTAAAAAAAAACCGTGTTCCCATTGCTCTAGGTATGATATTTTCCAGTTCCTGTGAAATTTTTTTGTTCTTTTCACTACAATGACCATGACATAAAAAATATATTCTAGCTGATTTCAACAAAAAAATCTTTGTTTCAATTGTTTTGATTCTCTAGGTGTATAAGCAGGAGGTTAATTTGATTACTTATATCTTCTAACATAATTCCCAGGATGCTTCTTTTTCCGAAAATATCTAAAAAGTCCGGAACCGCGACGGATTAATGTAAATAGTAGTTCACGGTGATCATCTCCGGCAACAGTGCAGGAAGTATGCTATAGCCGTGACTGACCACTGACTCGGCTGTCCGTATCCATTGTTTTACGAACATGATTCGAATCATATGTACCTACTCGTTATCCTACTATCGTATCTCTAGCCTTAAGCTAGCAATGTTTACATTGCCAAACACACCAATGTGCTTAGCGTTATAGCTGTAGTTAAAGGCAGTGCATCTTAATGCATAATATACTAAGCATTAATTCGGCAACAAACGCTTCGATATGTAGGTACTGATTTTATTACTTTCATTTTGAGTTTTTCTTCACAGCTACGGTGTAATGTTTTCCTTAATATGTGTTTTGTTATATGGAATAATAATAATGGTTAATAATATTTCGTGAAGTGTTTCTGAACGTGCCGGATTGTACGTAAGTAGTACAATACAAAACTACGAGAGGAAATATTATAGTCATGTGCCCACATTCCCCTTGTAATTTTGTAATATAATCCGCGGAGCATGCTTTATTACAAAAAAAGTTAAATGAAAGTATTAAGAAATGTTACTTTCGCCTACGCTTTCTACAAAGTTTTAGTAATATGTCCGCCCGCCTTTTATAACCTTACCCAAAAACGAATGTGACTTATTGCATCTTCTATGACGAGGACATGACTGTGACGCTAGTAAATTAACTTATTTATATGACATATTTACATTATTAACTGGGAGAATGTGGAATTGATGTTTTTTTTATTCGTTACAGGATTATTTGTTCATCGTTTTGCTTCCTTTTTAAATTGGCTATTGTAAATAAAAAGTTTTGAATTTCAGCGGGAAATCAGAAATGGAAATATTGATGATATTATGATTATAATTTTTTTTCTAGCATTGGTTATATAAATATAATAATGGTGGCATATAAACTGTAATCAGTGTTTGTAAACTTTTGAGTGTGGGCAGATATAACAGTAGCTAGAAATGTAACTTTTCGCGTCTTCGCCAAATGAAGTTTTGATATGTAAGTTGGTTCCAGCACGTTACTTAAACACAGACTTACCCAGACACGACTCAGAGTGACCTTCTTGTTGTACCAGACTCCTATTCCTGCCGTTGGTATGCCTTTATTAACAAAATACTACGAACTATAAACAACACTACAGATACTACGATGAAAGCATTTGAACAATCTCGTACAAGTCATTGCAGACTCATAGGCAGTTCAAATGTTTCAGCACACTGCCACTTGGCAGCGTGCACCGTTGAATTGCAATAAAATTACTGAAAACTTTTATTTTAATTTGATCCTATGTAATATATGTAGTATCATATTATAATAAAAGCAGTGTCTCACCAAACAAAAGTTGATAATCTCAAAAACATCCAACAAACAAAATTTGCGATTTTTTTCAACAACACGTATTATCACTTGTTTACATCAGTTTCCTGCTTTACAGAAACTTTGTCGTAACTCTTGTTGGTGGAGACATAGCTTAGACCTCTTAGCATCCGCATTGTCATAATTATCTATGCCAATAAATTTGCAGCAAACATTTTTAAAATAATTTAAGTTAACATTAAAATAAAATTTTTTAATATAACTTTAGTAATATAAAAATATATCTCGTGACAGTTCTGCCTCATTTTCCTGCTAAGCCACCGCGACGTGACGTCATAAACGCCACGTAGGCCAAATGGAAGAATTATCGTCGAAAAGTGTCATCAAGAGGTCTTTAAAATAAGCAATCCCTTATAACTGTGTTCCCCCCTGATTACGTAAGAATGCTCCCCATAGTAATATAATTGCTTAATAAATTTCTCAGTTAACTTAAAAAATGGCACGGACCCTAGTCTGTGAAAAATCTACTAAATCTTACAAAAAAAATAACTAAAGTGCACGATTAAGAAATATTTTTTTGTTTTATAATTATTAAATATAGATTACCGCAAAGTAACGCCTGAATCTATTAAATTATTTAACTATGATCCTCAATGCATGACGCGGTGGTGGAACAATCTTGTAGCTTCTACATTTTACTTCAAATTGATCGTGGAAACAGTCCCATCGCAAGTGAACCAAAAAGATTGAAGCGAAGAGTGAATTACCGATGTCGCGCTCACAGCTCAGTTTGTTCAGCCGCCGCCGAAGCCACCTTGAACTACAAAAAGCCTACGGAACTCTACAAAAAGCCACAGCGTAAAAAATGTCAGAGCATCCTGCCCTTTGATTAACAGATCTACTACAATTACGCGTTAATGATTGATTATACTCTTTACCTTCGATTTCGTGATGTCACTGTTTACTTTACCGTGGGAAGAATTTGATTAAAAGAAAACTTTTGGTTTACTGGAAATGTTTACATTGCATTACTGCTTAAATAGGAAAGGTGATTTGAGGGTATGGATGTAAAGACCAGGGTTTTAACTATTCCACATAAAAAAGTTATTAGTAGACTATATGCTTTATCTCTTATAAACACTTCTAGCTGAAGTGACAAATTTGAAAAAAAATTACAAGAAACTAGACAAGCGTCTTTTATTTTTAATACCGTTTTGTCACCTGTACCACAGTATAAAAAAGGGTAGAAGAATCACATCGTTAAGCCATTCCAATAAATAAGCTACTCTGGCTGCGTAGCAATAAAATGCACATCAGTTAGCAAAGCACGGAGTATCTAATATTTATATTTGGCGTCTGTCTTTCAAACTGTACTACACCACCTTTAGGTACTACAAAAAATGTTACCATCGACTTAGCACCTATTTGGCAAGAAAACAAGCGGGACCAATCCAATTGCTTAATGTACCCTCCGAAACATTGAAGAGCTCAATAGTAAATGCCACTAGCGGTCACCCATCCGAGTAAAGACCGCAGCATACATTGCTTAACCTACTTGATCGGTTAAGATTGGCTTGGCAACCTCCACTACACCATGCACTCCTTTAGGTGCTTGGTGACAGATTTTGTACATTAGGGTGGTAGCACCAGGCGATCATTGAATAGGAAAGCTTTACTACGAGCGCTTCAAATATATAGAAAACCTATCTTTTTATTTCTCACAGCTGTAAAAAAATCATTAAACACCATATTTAGTACATTACTGCAGAATCCAGTAAGTAAGCCTTCCTGGCCAAGTATGAGTTAAATACGAGGCCAGGATGGCAACTGCCCAGAGTTGGAGATTCCAAATTTAAAATCTCGCTTCTTACTGGACAGTTGTGAATAAGTCACCGGTATAGAGTTCACTTTCTGGAAACTTTTTAGAGATGTTATGGCAACATTACATACCATTTTTGAGAAATATAATTTTAACGTCTTAATTTTTTAATTTCATACATTTTACACCCGTGGGGTTCAGGGCTAGAATGTCCCCATCTCTACCCGTGCATGTCGTTAGAGGCGACTAACACACCAGAAGGTGGGCAGCAGCACTTTCTGAGGAACTGATATCTCACACTGCGAACCCCAAGCTACCTGCCAAGCGTGGGGATTACGGCAAACCCCCCCGTATTGGGGGAGGCTGTGTTCAGCAGCGGACTATCTGCTGATACAGCTACAGTACAGTACGTAGATACTATACATGGCGGTTTGTAAATTTGCCATTCGTCAAGTAAGATATGCTACAAAACTTAAATTTTCATAGAGTAGGTCATAGCGTGTCCAAGTCTTGTTGTAGTTGTGGTGAACATTACTAAATCTTCGTGTATATAATAACACAAAGCGTTACATTTCCTGCGTAATTTTCCTACACTGTACATTGATAAAGTTATAAGATGGAAACTTATATCTGTACCAGGAAATTCAACATTTTAAGAGATTTTTCACGCTTGTAGCTATGGATTCAGGTGTTACTTTGCCGAAATTCATATTTAATGATAAGAAATATTTTACGAAAACATTAAGTTAATTAAAAATTTTCTTAAAAAATATATCTAGTTTAATTCCGCCTAATTTTCCTATTTTGCCGACGTGACGTCACAAACGACAAGCAGTCAAACCGGAAGAAATTTCGACGCGTTTCGGTTCTACACGAAGCATCCTCAGGAAGTCAGTCAGTCTTTCTCCATCGTGCGCTGGATGAGTTGCGAGTGTCGAACATTTGCGGCGTAAACGCCTGTATCTTTTGTTTGCGTTGGATTAGAAGTTTGTTTTTTTCACAGTTCGAAGGACAGTAGGCTTGAGTATTTAATATGAATATCAGCTTGATACTTCCACGCGTTCCTGAGAAAAAGGGTCTTGACAGACAGACGGACAACAAAATGATCATATAAGGGTTCCGTTTTTTCCTATTAAGGTACGGAACCTTAAAAATGCGTAATTTGTATCAAATGTAATCAAATCGATAAGTATATAAAAAATATTAGATATCGCAGACAATCTTCTCTAAATCTCGAATATTACGTAAAGTCAAAGTGAAACAACCAAACAAAATAAAAAACAAGAAAATCTCGGCGTAGAGTTTGGTTAATAATAATCAACTAAATTATATTATTCATACACAATAAAAACGAAGAAAATAAAATTTTGGTAAATAATACAATAACAAAGACATCAATCACATTTTAACAAAATAGTTTTCTCTATTAAAGAGTTTTCGTACATCTCATTTTCGTACAAAACAAAACCTTTATTGTATTTTATGGTTCCACTTCGCATAAGGTAACCTGTGGTCCAATATACTTAGGTAAGTATTCCGCAATAACCGTAGGCGTAATAAATCTCCTTTTGAAGCCTGCATGTGGCTCTATCATGCCGGTGCGCACTATTTACTACCCATTGTGTGTATCTGGTCTTATCTCCAATTCTACTAATTGAGCCATCCTACACCACCGGGTATTGTTTGCAAAACTTCGCCATAACTTATACGCAGACTGGCTTTGTGGGTGGTCTATCTTTGTTACATTGTAAGTTGTTAGATCATTTCATATTTCCATTTTGTAGTCGTTCAGTTTTGTTATAAATATTTATCCTCTTGAATGGAATTTATAAGCTGTCAGTGAGTCGTAAGGAGTATTAGTTTGAGTGAGTTTATGTCTTGTAAGTAGTTACTTATTATATGGACTATATACATTTTTTTGGTAACAGGACAGGTTTAAAGTAGTATCATTTTCATACATTTTATACTATTATCGCATCTGTAAATCCAGTCTGCTATAAGTCCTATATGATTACGAAAAAGCAGTGATTTAGAACACATATTATATATATACAGATTAAATATGACTACGGGCTATGAGCCCGATATCTTTTTTCCAGATTTTATGCGGACACTTAAAACTATGAAATCATGAATTTGAAAGCGACTTTGAGAGTTTTATTAAAGTAGGGTTATATTACAGTAACACGCTTTCTAGCTAGCTAAAGATGGAGACGAATCGGTTGTTATGAACTTATTATCTTCAAACCATTAAATGACCCACAAGGTATTTTTTTAATGTTAATAAGTGGCGAGACGGATAATCTGTACTATGAGGCACCTGCTTGGTTCTTGACGGTAAGCATCACGTGTGTGCATTACAGTTGCAGTGCCACCATTGTGTGTGACAATGCACTCCAGTCGATACTCTGAGCCGACATTAGTTTTTAAGTCTCGATTATTAAAGCCCGGTAATTTCACTTGTTCAGTTCCTTTCAAACCTAAACACAGCAGTGTTTGCACACTGCTGCTTGGATGTAGAATATCTAGAAATACGGTGGCACCCACCAAGACGGCCTCATGCTTAAGAGGCCTACCAATTGGTTTGTCACCTAATTGTCGCCACCTGGGGACCGCGTGTAGGGTATTGAGATTAAGGAAGGAAAAGGAAGGTGGGATGCTTCTCACAGACGAGGGTAACTCATCCCCAAAAAAGTGATATTTTTTAAGAAAATGTTCAATGAATGCTTGCCCGAAAACACTGTTAGGGGCTTGGCGATAGATTATCTACTTAAAGGTGCATGGTATCCGCAATTTTCATCTCTAGGAAAATTCGTTAAATGGCACATTTGCCCAGCGGAGCTTAGTCATATGACGTACCCCGTGAGGGAAGGTATTCTGAAATTATAGTGGGCAGTCGCCATGCGCCAGTGCGCTTCAATCAGACCGTTTGGTCATATTTTGCATACTTATTCTAGAGAAAGCTATAAAAGTAACTGCAAAAGTATCTCAGTGAAATTTACCGTAGGTGACCTAGACCACCTAGACTCAAATTTACGACATCTTATTGAGGAGATAAAACGATCCTGTTTCTTCGAGAGAGTCGAGAACTGTAAAATTCAACATTACAATTATTTGAGACATGTTGATTGAAATTTGAATCTTCCGCTCCTCCCAGATGCATTTATAAATTATTTCTAAGTCTCACGAGTCTTTTAATAGATACATGCGCAGTCAGGATGCGTGACGAAAGGCGCATCTATCCACCAGGGTGAGGGGTTCGGGGGTGCGCTCGCGCAGCCGAAGGGCGTACAAATTGATTGCCGCGCGGTGACGGCCTGACAGCCGACCACCCACGCCGCTCCGGAATTACATTGCCACCAAGTTATATTTTCAGGTGGCAGTAAAAAGAACTAATATATCCCCTTACATCGCAGCAGTTGCTGTTGGCCTTTCTTCGCCAGCAGCGCCCTCATCAAAGTGTACAATTAATTTGGTGAGAATATACAGCTCCACACTATATTTGTGATGCAACGCAATCGCCATTGTGAACATTTGAAATGCAACATTAATGCATGGACAATTTGCAACCATTCAAACATGGAATAAATTGGATTATCATGGTCCTGCGCTATTTGCAGCCTATTCAACTTCATTGCTTGTGTTGGTCTTATATAAGCTGACATGTTTATGTTTTCTTAAGATTTGACCTCCTTTATTGTGGAGCATTGTCGTATTTTTTTGTAGAAGGAAAAACAGAAGGGAAATTCAAGTTGCACGTGAAAAACATTTTGATTAAGAAATCCTAGTACACAGTTTGTGATTACTTAAACGACAAAAATGCTTGGTCAAGTCCGCCCTGCCAAGCTATCGCCTGTCACCTACGTAATTTAGAGTTTCTTGGATGTTCTTCTCGCAGTGCCTCTATACTATTTTCGTTCGCTAAACGTGGCAGTACAATGTAGTATATTTCAATTATAAATTTGTAATTGACCTTCATAAGAGCGTCGTAGACATCTAAATTTAATAAATGATTTTGAATTTGACGTTGGCTTTGTTGTAGATATATATGGAAACTGGCTCTCTAGGGCCGCTGTAAGAACAAGTTTGGAACACACCGTTTGAGATTTTACAGCGATTTTTCTACAAGGTGGTAATAACCGGGTGATGATACGCATTATGCTGTAACGATATGCTGTGAACTTAATACCTGCAGGAGTATTTGCAACATGGACCTTTCGATCGTCTGTAGAAATTAGCATAGCTGTTACTGAGCTGTGATCCCTCCAAAATACAAGAAGTTCAGTTTGCGCTGAACTGAAGCCTTGCAAGGTTTTGTAAGGTATCGTTTGTAATCATCTTACACCCTAAAAAATTAAAATTACATAAAAAAAACCTGACTTATTTTAACCGACTTCGAAAAAACGAGGAGGTTCTTTTTAGACTTTTTTTTTGTATGTTTGTAACGCGATTACTCCATCTATTATAATATAAATCATTTATAATGCCTGGCATGAAAGTACATTAATCTTAATTTATTTATATTTTATATTATAAACCTATCTTTGGATACCAACTCGCTTGTTGGTATGCGACAGTGTGGCCGAGTATGGAGCACTTCAGTGTCGAAGAAATCTATTACCTTTAAAGATGCCAGGATTAAAGTTCTCGCGAAAAACAGAAGGCAGCAGGGAGTTCCATGCATGGGCAGCATGGGCCGTAGTAATAGTAACGTAACGTAGTATGTATTTCAAAACGTGGAACGAAACCGATGCGGTCTAATTTTTGGAACTTCTACGAGATATGTACGGGTAGTGTGCCTTCCTTTTGCTTAATCCATAAAAGCTTCATTAGGGATATACACATTGAACAGAAAGTCATTTTATATTTTGTAATCCATGAATGTGCTACCGGGTGGTGTATCGAGCACTAACCTTCAGGATGCACCGTAAACATTTTATGTCTCCGCGCTTAGGCGTAATGCTTTTACATCTTAATTTTAATACTGTTGTCAATAAAATGTACAGAGGCAAGCTTCACAAAAGTATTCACATGCATCTAAACCCAGGCATGTAGTTAGGAAGGCCAACTTCAGATGATAAACAGTTCTCAACCTATACATAATAAGTAAGTACTAAATATTTTACTTGAAACAAAAATAATAACTTCCTTTCTAGTTATCTCAGCTGATATTAAATTATTAGACAAATATATTGAAAATATCATCACGACAATAGATCTGTTTATCCACAAAGGGTGCAGAATTTCGCGAGTTTTGTCCATACTTATTATTTAGTAACCGGCTAGGATTCGCGTAATATGTATCGGATTGCTCCGACCAGTTTCGAACTTATTTGAAGTTCTTCCGCTGGGAGTGTTCTCTAGATTGTTATCTAGATAGAGTGTTATCTAGATTTGAAGCGCTCGTAGCGAAGTTTACTTAGCTGTTCTTAACCGATCAGCAAAGTTAAGCAACGTCGCCCGCGGTCATGAGTTGGATGGGTGACCGCTAGTGACATTACTACTTAGCGATTCCGTGCTTCGGAGGGCACGTTAAGCCGTCGGACCCGGTTGTTGTCTTAGGATGGCAGTCGTTACAGCATGGTGGTAGGGCATTTTGCGAATGCCCGCCTGGCTAGCTACCACCCTCAAGTAGAAAAACTGTCGCCAAGCACCTAACGGTGTGTTCCGGCAGCTGTCCTTGAGAGCCAGTACTTCTAGGTTAGCCTGAACATCTTCGACCACATCATCACTTACCATCAGGTGAGATAGTGGTCAAAGGCTTACCTTATTTAATAAAAAAAAAAAAAAAAAAAAAAAAAAATAGGTTTGTTCACGTTTAGGCGAATAGGGTTCCAGATTCTGGAATACGAATGAACATTTCTAAATAACTATCTAACTCGGGGATCGACTCCAGGCCCTCGGAGTCCCTAAGCTGCGCGTAAGAATATTCGCATATAACCTCGATCAGTGAAACTGGGTCGAAATGTCTAAAGCTAAATTATATACAATTTTCGACGCAAATTTATAACTTTCGTTATATTAATAATTTATTTATGTAGACAAGGTTATAGGTAAAGAAGTAACAGTCTGAGTGATGGAATAACCTGGTGATTTCATTCAACAAATATTTGTACTATTATTTATTCTGTGCCAATATTTAAGACCAAACACATAGTAGTTAAACTGATGGATTGACTGTATTCAACGGTAATGTTGTCTTATGTTTTCGCGGTTATTACACATAGTAATTAAACAACTTTAAACGGTTTAAATCGCGTATATTTATCATTATTTTTGTCCCGACGTTTCAAACATTTTGCAGTCACCGCGTGACCACGATCACTGCAAAGTGTTTGAAACTTATTAACAACATAAAACTGGACAAAAATAATGATAAATACACGCGATTTAAACCGTTTAAAGTTGTTTAATTACTATGTGTAATAATCGCGAAAACCTAAGACAAACACATATTTCTTTAATCGTGATACTTTAGTGAGTAGACAGTAGAATATGCCCCTCCTTTCAGCACTTCTATATAACCTATGATCCCTAATTCATCCCAGCAATGTACATTAAAAGGTACTATAAACAAATAAATAATTCTAGCATCTATGATGATACCACTGACTAATGGCTGCGGTCGATCACGTAGCTTACTATTCTTCGTTCTTCCTGCTATTACAATCCTTAATTGCTTTAGTCTGGTCATGTTACTCTTTTTTATGGCAATGCGGTCAGTCCTAATTGTTTTTATGTGCTTATGGGCGTCTGTTTTTGAGTCTGTTATTAGATTAGTAATCGAATGGTAGGTGGTCTGTCATTAGTGTGGTATGGTTTGTTTTAAGGGCACGTTAATAGCGCTAATTGTTGGATAATCATACTGGTGACCGTGACGTGGTTATGCTTTCGTTTATTGTGTCATAGTCTAAGATTATTTTCCAATAGATGAGTTGTGAACTCCTAATATTTACTAGACAAATGCAAGGTAATTGCCGTACTCTCTACCAGTCTTGCATTTCCGAGCGTCCGGTAAATACGTTGCCGCTTATCTCGTTTTAGGAAAAACTTGTGGACAATATGCCATCCTGTGTCATTAGACACTGCACTAATTATACTGGCACTGTGAGAAAAAAGAAAAATGTTTAATTCCATGCGTAAGTATTGCTATTATTATTGAAATAGAAAATATCGTCATTTTATTTTAGCTTAGGCGACTGTTGTCACAATAAAATGGATGAGTGAGATGTGTCGATAATTTTGTGTGATAGTGAAAGAGATCGCAGCGTAATGGTGATCGGAACTATTTGGTCTCGTGGCGTTGCGGTGATAACACAAATTGCTTATTTATCTCTTTCTAACAACAGATATAACGAATAATATTTGAATATTCTTTCCTTGTCATATACAAACTGCATATACATGTGCATAGGTATGTAGATACTAGATAGGTAAGTTCTAGTTAGTTTTTAGAGCAGTGGTGTTCGGATATAACTACTTTATTTATTTCAACTCTCTGGTGGTGGTATATGTGTGGTATGGTGATGGTCATAGCTGGTGATTTAACGAACTTACGAATTGATACTAACAGCAGCTTTGTATCTATTACAGGGTCCAGAAACGTCAGTGATTTACTGTCTTTCTAGTGTTCCATTTTCAAAGGATCAAGTTAATGTATCACCAATGAGCAGTTGGAGCTATTTGCAAGGCGGGTATTTGATTTTTTAAGGCTTCCACCTATAGCATCTTGACCATACTGCATACTGTCAAAATGTCAACGTGTCTACCGCATTTAGATGATCGATCCATAACTCTGCGCTCTCGTCCATCAATGTCTGCGGTGTTGCAGCACTGCGTCTTTTTTTAATTTGAATACCTTTCACTATCCCGCGTCTTCTGAGCGAAGAAAAATTCCTCCTCATATATTCTTATCAATAAGCATAAGAAAGAAAAGATTATACTGATTCTTTTTTTTTTGTAAATTTACTTTCTGTGTAATCTATACCAGCATATAAATATTTTCTTATTATCTTGATATTAATAATTATGTTATCACAAGCAGTTAATCTATTAGAATGAACGAAAATTATACTGACCGCCGTTGCACTGTGCCATAGGTGCGTCGTTTGTTCGTGTTCCTGTATACGAAGCTTCATAATAAAATAAGGTTAACAAAACATTACAATAATTTTCAGAACTCTACGGTTCTGGTAGAGTAAACGTGAAGTTTATTAGCGCGTTATATAGCTAATTAGAGAAGACAATTTAAAGATTCCCTGCTTTCGGTAACTTTGAAGATGAACTCAACGGACCATTGTTTTACTAATAATTAATTTAAAATGTATACTTACTAGCTTTCCGTCCGCGGCTCCGCCCGCGCGGGTGTCGGTTATCGCGAAAAACTTTTAACCTCTTTTTGCGCAGTTGGATAAAAACTGTCCTACGGCCTTCCCAGGGTCTCAACCTATTTCCATGCCAAATTTCATCCAAATCGGTCCAGTAGTTGTTAAAGTTTATTGGTTCCATAAAAAAAATACAAATCTTTCCTTTTTATAATATTAATGTAGATGTAACAGACATTTTGGCAACCAATCTGAGCTGAAAGTTTTTTTAATTTATTTGATTAATACCTACGTAAAAAAAAATTAGATGCAGCTGTTCTTAATATAATAAGCTATTGGAACTCCTCTCCGAAAATAAGTTTTGACATTTAACTCACGTTAAAATCTGATTAATTATATTCTTAGCATTTGTTAAGTGCTGAAATTTTGCATGTAAAATTATTATTATGTTATATTTTCGCGCTTTTTCTACAAATAAAAGCTGTAGCCAGCATGCACAGCGCGCATTGCGATTGAACTTTTCGTTATATTTTAGGTAACAAGCTCGTTATTGATTTACATCGCTCCCATTAGGGAGAGGCCCTACACTCTAAAACGAGATAGTAGAGTAGGTACATTAGAAAAATGAAAATCTGTTTATAAAATTTGAGATCAACTGGGAGGTATCCCATACTCCTATATCCGCCCTTGACGTGGCACTCTAAGTATGGCACAAAGTCAACTCTGAAATAGCGGGATTCCCTTTGTTCTGCCATCGACCTGGGAGGCTACTGGGCTATAAAACGGCTCGTTGCAAACAATGGTGACATAAACATTCGGAATTCGCGAACAATGACGCACGCAATGATTTTACACTCCGAGGATGTCAAAGACCGCAAGCGCGTAATACCAACTAGCATAGCAAGTATCAAGATCAAAGAGGACGCGTCCTTTTGATCTTGGTACTTATCGCCAAACGTCCTGTCCGTTATATAAATCATTGTTAGAGGTGTATTAGTATGACTTTTAATGTAATAGCAAACAATAGCACGACCAAATTCATAGAATTTCTACATATAATACTAGTAATAGGCCGTAACTTTGCCTCCATTGTTTTTATTCGCACTGCGTTAAATTGTTATTAAAATATCCTGATTTTTTTATGCTATCGTGATGGAACAAGCGCGCCGTGTACCTGGTGTTAGCGGTTACATTGCCTGTAACAGATGCAGTTCGTCACAAGTGGTGAATAGCATGCACTGCGTCCATCGCTCTGAGACATAAAGTTGTTGTCTCATGTGCCTGTAATTTCACCGGCACCAGTACCCTTCAAACCGGAACGCGAACGTTACTGCTTGGCGTTAGATATAGGCATGGTGGCAGTACTTCACCAGACGAACAAGCGCAAAAAGTTCAAATGTTACTAAAATCTGTATGAAATAATGAATTGATTATAAATAAAGGATATACAGGGCGAGCGAATCGAGCCCTTTGCTCCCACAACTTTAACATTTTGTGGCCCTTTTTACTGAAAATCTGTCACGCCTATAGATTAGTGCTTTTACACAGTAATTCAACTTTATATCTAGATATGTTATCTGTCAAAAAATATATAATTTCATAGTTAGAAAACCAAAGAGTGAACATCGCTGCAACATAACTAAACTCAATACTTAAATACATCGTAGTTAATCTACTTAATACTATTATTCAGAAGAAAGTGGTAAACCTGATTTTAGTGGTGTCATCTAGAAGACACCACTAGAATCAGGTTGTAAAATAAACGCGAACCTTCCCAAAACTCAGCTTTTTGCTAGTTTTATCAAATGTGATTTAGTGCTATTGCGCAAAGCAAATATACTTTTGTAAGCAGTCCTATATTGACGTTTGATGAATATATGAATCGATTATAAATAATGAAGGTCTATATCACCGTTCACCTTACAATACAAAGCATGAGCAGAGCTGAAAATACACGGTGTTTATTAAAACCTTTTTTGGAGTTCCGTAATAGAAAACGGGACCCTATTATTAAGCCTCTGCTGTGCATCCGTCCGTTCGTCCGAACTTTAAATGGCTGTATCTTTGGAACATTAATAGGTAGTTCAAAGAATATGTGTTGTTAAGGTGGATTCCCTAACAAATAATAATAATTAAAAAATAAATATAGAAGGAGAAATTTAAAATAAAGTCTGTGTATGGGCACCCGAGAAAGGTGTATTTTGTAACGGTTTTTCATTTTGCTCAATCGTAAAAACGGTAATACATACAAGCTTCAAACTTGGTATGATTATAGGCCAATATCTACCATATACCAATAAATAATAAAAACCGGCCAAGTGCCGGTTGGACTCCCGCTGAGGATCTTGAACTATACGAAAAAAAAAACTTTATTTGGTACGTTCTGTGTTGGTACGGATCTCTCTCTATGTGTTATAATTACTACAGAACTCAGACAGTATACCTTATATCACTGTGACAAGCTGGTATAGATTTTGATATATAGCTATAATTGGTACGTACATTGAGTACTCATTTTTTCTGCTGGCTTGCTTGTTGTTAGGGCATTTTGCGAATAACTGTTTGGCTAGCTAATCAAGTAGTACCACCAAGTAGAAAATCTGTTGCCAAGCACCTTACGCTGTGTACCGGCATCTGTTCTTGAGAGCCAGATCTAGGTAACTGTTTATTATCCTCGACCTCATCATCACTTACCATCTAATTAGATTGAATCTGAATTTACGAAAAAAATAACATTTGAGCTAAATTCCATACAAAGCCGCAGGAACAATTTATTTAAATAGTCTCCTTTAAGCATGAGCGTATAAGTTTTATAAATATTTACAAGCTGTAAAAATAAAATGTAGAGACAATATTTAATGCATGCATTAATCACAAGAAATGTGTTCCGGAGAGTGGACGACGAAAGGGAACGCGATCTCATTTGAATACTTGATACAGGAAATGGACTCAGGAAACGTGCTCTGTAATAGATTTTGCTGGTGTCAGCAATTTGTTATCCACTTCAGGTACCTAGAAGAGGTGGGATGGAGTGTAATTTCTACATATATTTATAAAGGCAAAGTAAATGAAGGTAAGTATAACCCAAAACCATACAGTTGTATTAGATTTTGTTTCATGTATCATAGCACTGAATAATAAAGGAGAGTTAAAAAGAAAATTTTCCACTCTGTATTCATGAACTACGCTGCGCGTTTTTTTTTTTATATTGTTGTTACGGATCGAGGCCCACCTCATGTTAAGCGGACTAACCTCCTGCCTGTAACATATGCATTACAACATCACAAGTCACAAATTGGACAGCGCCTGACACGTTGAGATATAGTTGTTAAGTCTCATGTGCCTGTACTGGCTCTCAAGGACAGCTGCCGGAACACACCGTTAGGTGCTTGGCGACAGATTTTCTACTTGAGGGTGGTCGCTAGCCAGGCGGGCATTCGTAAAATGCCCTTCCAACATGCGGTGAAGCTTAAGCCAAGCAGTCCATAGCCAATGCCACTGAGACATCACTGCTTCCAAAACTGCTTCAAAAAAATAAAGTTAGCTTATTAAATTAACTAAATGTTTTACAAAATATCACAGCACGCACATTCAAAATTCACTCCCAAATATTACACACTGTAACAAAATAAAAAGTTGATAGTCCCAATTAAAAAACATACACGGTTCCATAAAACAATGCAATAAAGATGAAAACTTGAGTTTCCAGTTGTCTACATATTTATTTTTGGGCCGTAAATAATTATGTGTAACCGCTTTATTACCACTCAAGTAAGTCTTAATAAGTAGAAACGTCGCATTCTCCCTAATTAGCAAACCTGTTAATGTTGTTGTTGATATTGCTTCATAGTAGTGTTCGATCGTATCTTAGTAGGTTATAATTACAATATACCTACAAAATATGATGAGGTTAATTATCGAAGGCTTGGCTGCAGTAGATCGTGAAGCGGGAGTTATGTTTTATTTCTTGGGCGGTTGTAAGTATTCTTCTTCCTACCCGTACCCTACTCCAAGTTACGTGACAAAGTAATTTTTTTAGTGGCATTAAAAACTTAAAATCCAATGTTATTGTCAAAATTAAAAGGCGGATTGTAGCTATTAAATGTTTAAGTCCCTACAAAATATGAGATAGCCCAGCGACCTACTGTATTGTGACGCAGTGATGGCTCAGTGGCATTGGCTATGGACTGCCGCGCAGCAGTTCCATGGTTCGCATCCCGCCGCGGGCTTGAGCTTCACCGCATGCTGGAAGGACATTTTGCGAATGTCTGCCTGGCTAGCGAAGACCCTCAAGTAGAAAATTTGTCGCCAAGCACCTAACGATGTGTTCCTGCAGCTGTCCTTGAGAGCCAGTGAAGTTACAGGCACATGAGACTTAACAAATACGTCTCAAGGTGATGGGCGCAGTGCAATTCGTGACTTGTGATGAAATGCATCTGTTGTAGGCAGAGGTTAGTCCGCTTAACATGAGGATGGCGTCGAGCTTGATCCGTCACTATAACATAAAAAAAAAACAATTCCAATTCACGCTCGTCTGACACAACTGTCAATTTGTTTAAATTCAATGCTTCGAAGACTCGGTCGCGTCTAGAGCCTTTTCAATGTAACTGTTACCCTCCGAAATACATCGGGACATGCGTCCCGATAACCAAGCCTCCGCTTGGAGTAATCATTTATTTTGGTTCATATATTGAGTTCCGGGCACATCAGCTGCAAAAAGCTTAGAATCTTGGAAATAAAAGTGCAGTGATATTTCACATCGCGACAGCTTAAATGGAATACTGCAGGCATCTCTGGGTTGCTTCTACTAAATGTCATCTCTAGGCCTTGGAATCTATAGATATTTGTGAAAAGGAGCTTCTTGATGACGATGAGCTAATAAGACTCCAGAGCCTAGAACATCAATGTCAACCTATCAGTATTTCATCATCATCATCAGCCGGAAGACGTCCACTGTTGTACAAAGGCCTCCCGCATAGAACGCCACAAAGAACGGCTACTAGCCGGACGTAACCATTGGCTACCCGCGACTTCTACGATGTAGTCAATCCACCTAGTGGGGGACCTACCTTCTCTACGTCTTTCGGTGTAATGTGATAACCACTCGAGAACCCATCTTCCCACTCGGTTATCAGTTCGTCGAGCAATGTGGTCTACCCATTGCTACTTCAACTTGCAAATTCTGAAAGCTATGTCGGTGACTTTGGTTCTAAGGCGCATATCCTCGTTCCGGATTTTATCGCGCAAAAACACTCCGAGCATAGCTTTCTCCATAGTTCATTGAGAGATTTTGAGCTTAGCCTCAGGACCCACCTGCTAGGAAACTCTATACTAAAGTCGTTGAGCGTATTGACCTCGTATAAGCTGATGTCCGGGATGTCGTCGGTATAGTGTCAGGTTTGTTTAGCTCTCTTGGCCTGAGCTGCACTGACAACGGATTTTCGTGTCGAGGTGTATACCTGACCATAATATTCTCAAGCTCTCTCAGAATCTCCGGTTTTGATGAGATGATTCTGCCATCGTCGATTTTCAGCTTCGTCATTTGACTTTGCCTTTTTTATGTGATTGTGACGAAACAAGCCCTAGGCCCAGATGTTAAGCGGACTAACCTCTTCCTATAACAGATGCATTTGGTCACAAGTGATGAATTGCACTGCACGCGTCACCCCCTGAGACGTGGGCACAGTTGTTAAGTCTCGTGTGCCTGTAATTTTACTGACTTTCAAGGGCTGTTGCCGGAACACACTGTTTGGTGCTTGGCGACAGATTTTCTACTTGAGGCTGGCAGTTAGTCAGACGAGCATTAGCAAAATGCCTTTCCGCCGTGCGGGTAAGCCTCAAGCCGCCGGTGGGGATCGAACCATGGACCTGCGGCATGGCAGTCCATATCTTTCACCACGCCGCTATCATTGCTTCAAAAATTACACAAGTAACGATCGAATGATTGAGAAAACTCCATCACCAGACCCTGCACCAGGATCTCGTTTGAGGTCTTTATAAGCGACTTGAAAATGTCCAATAATTGTATGGCTTTTGTCTAAAGAATACATGAATTTTGCTTATTTTAGAGGAAAAACCATTTACCGCCGAGCAGGCGTTATTGCAAACATAACAATATTAATATTAAAAAAACATTTTATTTTTTTCCGGTAAGTCCTGAAATACAAAAACGTTATTTGTCTTGTGAGTTTTAATACATGAGAACCACATTTTAAAAAACTTTTCGGGCTCTAATTTTTACTGTTCTGTAGACACGCACGTTAATCTTTTACGTCCAGCGGTTTGGGCTGCACGTTATCTGGTCAGTTAGTCATTCAGAACAAAGCCAACTTATAGGTATTGATAGCAGTATTTATTATATACGTATCGATAGCAGTATTTATTAGCGCCTTTACACATTCATATTATGTATTATTTTACATTATATGTGCCGATCTTCGATATGATATGTGCTAACCCAGTAAGAATTTACATACAAACTATGATATCCCATTTATTCCCCTGGGTGTTCTATTTTTAAAAAGCTAGCACACTTGAATTTTACAAAAAGAACACACCCTCATAAGTTTGAGTTTCTTCTAACTTCAGTAGCTTAGGCTCTGCATTGATTATTGATTTATTAACCATTCAGGACTTGCTCCTTTATGGAACAGATATCATGTTCAAAAGCCGGGACTGTATACAGTCCTGGCTTTAGAACATGAACCATATATCGTGACGTCAGATGTACTCGAAACTATTTGTATGGCAAAGGAATTGGGCAGAGCTAAGATTTTTATTTTGTCCTATCACTAATTTACAATTATTCACCGAAAACACTATTTTTGTTTCTGACCGAACTGCTGACCTCGTGTTTTTTGAGGATAAAACGACATTTGCATCCGTTATAACATAATACATATGTTATATCTTATATAAAAATAACGTAGCATGATAACAAGTTTAGCAAATGCAGGTACAGAGAAGGTAAGATTTTGCAGCTAAAATTACATCTTTATGCAAAAATATATCATCTTATGCTATCTAGGTACAACACGCTACGTGAGCTCGATTTTACACTGAAACACTAGTATGCCAGTTGCGACTTAAATGATCCAATTTTAAGATTCCCATTAGATATAAATTTAAATTGTAAGTCTCTCTTAGCTAGTTGAAACTTAGTTCGGCTCGGTATCTGTCCCTCTAAATTGTACATTTATCTGTAATTGTGAGCGGATTAGAAAATTATCGTCATTGAATCCAGCCAAAGTATTGTCCAGTGGGTAGTTTGTGTCCTCCCACGCAGAGTCCCGCCGTTCCGCTGAGGCTCTGGGTTGGTACCTCTGGTAGAAATGCTGAGGGCACACGCGGGTCCACTGCGAGTGCGGCTTGAAAGGGCAGGCGCGTGTCACTCGATGCGATCCCTGCAATAATCTTCCCGAGCCATTGCTCTATCCGGTGACGGAATAAAGTATCACTAGCTGATTATTGTGTTTATTTGCGCGTCGCTCACGTGTGTTGGTGCGGCGTTGTGAGTGTGTGCATGCGTGCGAGCGGTAGTGGGCCACCCAGCGCGCGGCCACACGCGGAGCCCACCCACGTAGAAGGGGCGCCGAAGTCGCGGCCCGCGGCTTGCGCTCGCGGACTCGCGGCCTTCCATCTGTGTCGCTCGTCGCTAGTCTTCGCGAGAAACCCGCTACCGCATGCCTGTACCGATGATGCCGACCATATTCGACGTTGATTGAAATCTGACAGATGCCGATGCAATCGGTTCTTTCTATTGAAATTGAAACACGGCTTACAGTTTTTTTTATCAGCTACTGTACCCTCGTAGATGTTTATCATCACATGTCACCTGGTGTGACTACAGCATATTTTATCTATAATTATAAATTAATTTGTGTAGTATATAATACTTATAAATTAAGAACCATTTCCAGAAGTTACGATAATTTCTTAAGCAAAGTACTTACATTGATATTATAAATTATGTAACTTACGCCTGCCGGTTTGCTCGCGTGAAACCTGGTACCTATAGGTATATTGCACACAGTAAATCGGGAAAAATATCCTATGTTCTAAATCCAGGATCTAGTCTATTATGAATGGTGGAAGAGAATTTTGCAAATACTCGCCTGGCTAGTTACCTCAAGTAGAGAATCTGTTGCTAAGCACCTATCGCTGTGTTCCGGCAGCTGGCCCTTAAAACCAGCAATTCTATGCTTGATCCATTTACCATCCTCTAGGTTAAGTTAATCCTCAAGAGCTAGCCAATATAGAATAGCTATTAAAAAAATGTTTCTCTTGGGAACTTGTACTTGTTCTTGTATTTAAAACCAATGATTTAAAACCATTTTTTATAAGCAAAGAGTAAGTACTATTTTTCACTATCTAATTTGCTCACAAGTCGCAACTTCCTCTGCGTCTTCGTAGGAATATCCCATATTCATCTCCTGCAAGCTAGTTCTGTATCAATTTCACCATAATTGATTTCATGTGTTAAGTGATAGGATGCAAACAGTATGTTATTATATTTTGTGGCCGTGAATCATTCCGTAAAAACAGTGAGTATTTACTGCAACTATAAAGCAGGCCATGGTTGAGAGCGCCTGACACAACAAGCACGTGCGCAGTTGCTGCCGAAATTCGCATTCGCCGCCGCTGCCGTCTATTTAGAACCTGCATTTTATGGCAGAGATCGCATCTCTAAGTATCTCTATAGAGTCTGCAGTCTAAATCAAACCATTTTATTTACTAAGTAATTTCATAACGATAAAACCAACTTCCAAACACATCATCTTTAGTATACATTTAATTAAATACTTTGTAGAGCCAGTGAAAGTGTTTCAATCGATGAATGTTTTAAAATTTCTAACTTTTAAATTTAACACGGTGTTATGAGCTGCTCAAATAAATTTAACGTTCGTTTTACCGTCAACATAAAACAAATTACACAAGTGGTGTATCAATCGAGTATTGATCACCTCGAACAGCTTGAGCGGTCCGACCGGCCTCTCTCATACGGTCAAGCGGTCAAACGGCGACATTTATTAGAGTGTCAATTCTCTTGATTGTGTTATTTGTGCCCGGCTTAAGTACGTACCCAAAGCACCTTCTGAGAACCTTTGCTCGTTAACTCTTGTGTTAGTCTCATTTACGTAGATGATTTCTGGTTAAAGTGGCCTCCTGACAACCTGAGGGGTCTGACTCAATCTAAAAACGTAACAAATTGGAGAATATAACATAGACATAAGTATCGGAATCTGAGGTCTAATGGAGACATTAAAAATAGTCAATAATATATGCGCTACATTTACTGACATACCTATACAGTAGGTTGAGTCACACTGAAAAACATATTATTAAGTCATGATTTGTATTGCGATACACACTTAAGAAAATTACAGGGACTCCTAGAAATGGTTCTGAATGCGTTTCGGTATAAGAAGTTGGATAAAACACTTATTTAAATATATATAATTTTTTAACTAGTGACCTACTCTGCAAACTGGTTTTGACTAATAATTTTATAGATACTCGTTTTTCTTGTGACGTAAAATCAGGTTATAATATGCGTAAGTAAAAAAAACCGGCAAAATGCGAGTCTAGAAACAACTTGTCTTGCAATCCGTGGGTTCCGTATAAACACAGCATAGGTACATGCTGTGTTTATACGGAAGATGCCAAGATTTCGTAATTTCCTTCATACATTTTGAGATCCATAGCTTCTAATTGTTTTATATATTAAGTAGCAATTGATCACACCAAGTGTAACGTTGCTTGTTACCGTTTTTCTCGTAAAATCAAAAACAAATAACGTTAAAAAAACACGGTTGTATGGGGAATATTAGAAATTTAAGATATAAAAGAATTAGTTTGAAACATATAAGTTTTTTTTTCATATTAGTATTATTTATTAAGTATTCCGTTCTGTACATATTCTGTGAAAATATCAAACCAAAAAATGATTAAAAGATTTATTCTGTAGGCCACACAGACAGTGGTGGCTTAGTTATAGGGTACCGTTTCTTAGTATGGAACTCTCAAAACTGGATAAGCGGGAGTTATGCTTCGCTCTATAATAATCTCCCCAACTCGTACAAGAAAAAAATGTTTATTTGTTTTCATCACAGCTTTAAAAATACATTAGGTATAATGGATGAAAAAAAATGCGCTCCATTTAATTAGCTTTAGATGATGACATGCTATGGTGCAAAAAAGAATTTCTTACCCTTGCTACCTTCCCATGTATTGATCCCATGGAGATCCCCACCCCTAAAAATATATTGAATACAATTTCTAACCTAAGATTTGTGTTTGAGACGGCATTTTCACCAACATCTTCAGGTTAGTAACTCACTTTCATGATGATTCATGATAGAGATAGATAGACAGTGCAGTCTTATATTAAGTCCTGTTTTGACCTTTGGTTATTTAACGAAACTCCAAAAACAAACGCGTCGAATAATAGTGATTCTTATTTTGGAATTCGGTTAAATCGCGACTACAAATAAAATACTAAACTTCTTTTGTAATTATAACTACGTTGATAACCAGTGTTTAATATAATGGCGCATGGCGTCATAATTATATAAATCGGTTTTATTGCTTTGATAGCTTTTGAACTTGAGGGTCAATATGGATCGCGTGATTTTTACGGTCAATTTACATCTTTAATTTTAACGCATACTAAATGCTCTCAAAACCATTATCACTTCACAAATGTATTTATCAATAATTACATTTCAATGTTAAGGTAATTGTAGCACGTTTAATGTACAGTCGCCTGCAATAAGAAGTATACACATGGTAATTTTCAAAATAGTGGCAAAGAATTCTGTGTTTCTCTATATAATCAGAAGTATCTTAAAATCAAAGAATAAGTTGAATATTTTTGCTCATGTTAATGTTAACTTCGACTATTAATAACTAGGCGACATCACACAATTTTGAAAATTACGAAGTGTATACTTCTTATTGCAGGCGACTGTACATGCAATGTGTTATAATTAGCTCAAAAAGAGGTTGTGTGTTTCTTGACTTTTGCTTTTGCACTTGACAATACTGTTGTAAGTAGAGTTATTTTACATCTACTAATTATGTATGAATTACCCGTGATTTATGTAACTGAAACTCCACTTATATTCTACTATACTGACAAAATCATATATAAATGAGAAAGGCTAGCTGATGCTCTACAGGTACTTACGTATTAAATGTGAATCGAGAAGAGTGTTTTCTTTCTTTATTTTTTTTTATGCTTGATAGGTTAGCCTTTTACTGCTTAACTTTTACTGCTTAACCTTACTTAACTGTTCTCAACCGATCAGCAAAGTTAAGCAACGTCGCACGCGGTCATGATTTGGATGGGTGACCGCTAGTGAAATTACTACTGAGCGTTTCCGTGCTTCAGTGGGCACGTTAAGCCGTCAGTCCCGGTATTTGTCTTAGGATGATAGTCGTTATAGCATGGTGGTAGGCCATTTTGCGAATGCCCGCCTGGCTCTGACCCTCAAGTAGGAAATCTGTCGCCAAGCACCTAACGGTGTGTTCCGGCAGCTGTCTTTGAGAGCTAGTACTTCTAGGTTAGCCTGAACAACATCTTCGACCACATCATCACATACCATCAGGTGAGATAGTGGTCAAAGGCTAACCTATCAGGCAAAAAAAAAAAAAACATTTCATGACAAACACTTTTTAAAACAGCTTCTAGAGCCACATTCCTAGCAGAAAAGCTACTCCTAATTCAACTTCCCCTTTTTCTAAATAAAATATGCATTTTTGTAGTTTTTGTTATAAGTATAGACAAGCATTTATCAGCGTCTGGGCCATGGACAGATTGGCATAATGCTGGCGACAGTAATAGACCCTGTCGCCGCCTAATCGCCGTGTTTCCGATATACGCACCTACCCACAAATTATTTTGCCGCTATGAATAGTTGCCCCATAGAATAATATAGAGCATTTTTTTGTGAATATTCTGTTCATATTTGAACTTTGGCTATATAACAAGCTTTTCTCTATAAAAAATCTTTTTAACTACAAGCTTTTATAATGTTCCTGTTAAAAAAAACTATTTAAAAAAAATACTCGTCGAGACGATTCAAATGAGCCCAAACTCGATGAAGTTGTGTCGTTTCATTGCGAAGTTCCTTTGGCTCTCACCAGCTCCATCATCATATCAGCAACATATCATCATAATATTGCATTGTCACGTGATTTACATATGTATGTAAAATTTCAACTCAATTGGTAACCGGGACGATTAAGAAATGAAGAAGGATGTGATTTGCAAGATTTGAAGACAAACTTCGGGACAGGTGAAACTCAATAAAAGTTAGAAAAAATTCGAAAGTAATATCACTTTCGATTTTTTGAAGCATGCTAATTTGTCATCTGAGAAATATTTAATACCGACAAGCAGGTAAGTACACAAACCCATACTTTCACACTACAAACAGACATAATGTAGGTCTACACCTTAACTAGACCTATTTGTACTCGTAGGTACTTACCTGCTCTATCGTCCTACTATATATATTGTCGTCATCATCGACGACCAATTTTTAAGATAAGCCTCTTCCATTGAACACCGCAATAAACAGGTATAACTATCTAACCAATTGTATCCATCGCCATGCAATTCCCATGATGTCGTCAGTCTCCTAGTGGGATGCTTATGTGATATATAAGAAACCCGAAAAACGCATCCGATGGTATGTTCATGAAGAGGTCACTGTTACTTACAGGGTCTACTAGCTGAAAGAATGAATATATTTTCCAACAACATTCCGTATCCCCTATAAAATCTAATACATTTAAGTTTTAGAGTTCAATTACTCTGTCCGTCATAATCTATGTCCACTAGAGCGTAGTATCCTTTGATGTCGCCGCTCGCTACCGAGAACCGAGGCGAAGATGGCTGGGCGTGTCCAATCAGGGTGCCATCAATCTCCCCTATAGAGACATTAGCTGGCCAACCGTCTGCGATTAGCAAGGAACGCGTTTCCGATCGTTTTTTACCTATATTATTCTTTTTTAATGTCGTTTCTTAACTTTCTTATTCTTTGGCGTTTTTCTGTAAATTATTATGTTGATAAAGGTTTATAAAATACTGGTTTGATAAACGATCTGGGCTGTGGTGCTTGTGATTAAGATGTAAAGTGAGTCAATTGCTTTGGTTTGTTTCACGTTGTTTTTTAGTAATAACTGCTTGGCTACACCTAGATGGCGACAGACTGTCGTCGTTTTAAGAGTTGTAGCGAGAATGCAAAATACTTTGCGAAATAAAACATGAACTACAGTTCTGTGTCTGTTCTGAATTAGCGATGCGTTGCTAATTCACTTAGTTAAGCTCTCATCTCCTTACAGAATCGTGTGCAAGCTGGCACTAGTCGAGACACACCAGTCGGCAAGCTAAGAACGTTGTTAATTCAAGATTGTATACGTGCTTAGTAAAAGATCAGTAGTAGTTCTTATGTGAAGTGCTAGCGCACCCAAGAATTATACTGCACTCTATTGAGACTGTGCTATCTAGTTAGTAGAGGAGATTGCCAGTAAACCTCAAAGCCATGCTTAAAAGAGAGTTAGGAATGTACAATACGAAAACTTAATATACAATTTCAAACTCGCCATTACCTTTGCCATACAATCCTGGCAGTTAAAATCTAAGGCAAGATATTAGCCGAGATCTGATACTAAACAGATATTATAGTAAACTTGATCAGATTAAGTTAAACATGGCTGAATAGTTAAGAACAATTACATAATACACAGTCGTACGGGATCCAATTTCAATTAAAAACATCGAAATCGATTATGCTGATTTACAGATAAGTACGATGCCGTTGGTAGCAAAAACACATAATTATTTCCATGTATTGTTTTTGATTATATATTGTACCGAACTTACATAAGTGAGATAACCTCTCCCATGTAAGGTCAGTACATTAAGAGTAGAGTGTACGGAGCGCTTTCCATTCAGACGTAATTTCGTCATATTTTAAATACTAAAATGTTTAAACTCGGTGAACTTTAGGTATGCATACTGCTGAGCTTAATATCTATGCTTCTGGTTTGGCAGTTTTTCGATTTATTTTATCCCTAAATGTCTATATTCATATCCCTATATGAACGATTTATTGAATTATTTTTGAAAATACTTAATTTAATGGAAATCTGGCAAACCAGAAGCATAGATATGAGATTCAAGGATATACTCGTACATGCAAAGTTTCACAGAGTTTGAACGCGTAATATTTAAAATATCACGAAACTACGTTTGTATGGGATGCGCTCCGTGAACTCTACCCTTAATTTAGAAGGTGGTGATGATATCATCATCGATGAACCGAAAAAATTGTATTCTCCATCACACATAGTGCTACGATTGCTACAAGCTACAAGTGCTACGTAGGTACCTGTACGCCCCTTGTAAAGACATCAACGAGAGCTCCTAATTGAAGTCATCGTAATCATCATTTACAATGTAAAATAAAGTCATTTACACTAATTAAGCTCTTGGTACTTTTAAGTTGTAGAAAATGACATTAAATATAAGTTTTACGTGCCATGATTGCCAGTTATAGCTATTATACTTATTCTGTGGTTATAGCTACTTTTACGATTTGACTTGACGACTTCGTATATTTTCATTATGTTGTTAAGCCATTATTTCTGAGGAATGCAATAAATTAATGAGTTTATTTTCAATTTTTATAGACCTGCAACATATTTACTACGAATGAAAGTGACAGGAGATGTTTTTCTTGTAAGTCACTTATATACTATATACTTGTCCAGTCATTTCATGTTAATAAAACGGCAATTCTTCCAGTCCTCTCACTCGTTCTTTTAGACATACACCACTTGATAAACTTTTTATGAGAATCGACCTATATTTTATCAACCTATATATATGCCCGTGGGGTGCCGGCACCCCCGTGGGTGTCGTAAGAGGCGACTAAGGGTAATATACCAGAAGGTGGGCAGCAGCGCCTTCTGAGGAGCTGATATTTTAAACTGCAATCTCCAGACGCCTGCCAAGCGTGGGGATTATGGTGAACTCCCTCAGAATGGGGGAGGCTGTGTTCAGCAGTGGACAATCCGGCTGATATAGTACAGTACGTATATTGATGTACGAGTATATCATAGCGTGGTTCACAAAGCATTGTGTATCATGCAATAATTACCTCCGTTACATTAATACTCCGACTTACTACAACTATAATATTATATTATGTACAATTTACATATATTTTTCAACATTTTACTCCTTGCCTTCAAACATTTTTATGCCATATTTTTCAAATTTGTGAAGTATTCTTCGAATGCCTAGGCTACAAGATAAGATTTTTAAAACGAATCGTACCATTTTAGAGCTTATTTTTGAAACTTTTTCTACTTCTTTCAGATCCGGTTTAGACATTGAAATTAAGACATTATAACCAATATTTAATTAATTCATGGTTGTAACTAAACAATGGTCCGATTGTTCAACACAAACTGGATTTGGACAAGAATGCATTAGAGAAACCTTACATAATTTTTTATTGAATGTTTTTTACTATTTGAACTTTATTTATTTAAACTGCAATAAGATTAGCAAGTACCTAATGTATTTTTATGGGTAAAAATATAGGTTTAAGATAACCGATGTTTACTATACTTTTCAACAGTGTAAAGTGTGTAAAATAATACCTATTTTACAAGCTTCGTAGGAGTTGGTGCCACATTTATTCAAATACTGTCGATGGTTCTTATGTTTACAAAAAATAACTTAACTTTTAGTGGACTACTTTTCTGATTGGTAATTTTTTCTTTTATTATATATAGCTTATTCACAAACTGCAAAATATTATTATTTATGGAAATATCTTTGCAAGTTTCTAGTAACAAAAATCACATCCATGTTAATACACACACTCACATATACACATCAACAGCCAGTATACGTCCACCGTTGAACAAAGGCATCCTTACTCTCTGCTGCCTACTTTCCGGTATTATTCCTTCCGTCACCGTTTACAACTCCCACAGAATGAAATGAGGAGAGGAGCGGGGGGTGCAATTATAACCCAACACCCCCAGGGAGAAAGTCAAACTCTAACTCTTTTGTTGAGGCGGTATAAATTTCACACTACTCCTAATGAACATTATGACTTTAAGCATGTCACATGAAAGCTATTATTATTAATTTCCATAAAATCTAGCAATGATACATTTCCATAACCATAAGTATTTAAAGAACCTGTGAGATGCCAAGTTACCTGTAGGGTGCCGGGCTAGAATGATCCCCCCATCTCTTCCCGAGTGTGTTGTAAGAGGCAACTAAATAGATTTCTTGCGAATAAGGATGATATTGCAAGTGTTCTTTTTATATACTACTATTACTAGTACAATCCCAGTAATTTTGCTTGAAGATATCAACCATCAAAGTAGCGTCTCAACAGTACAGGGCCGGGCGGGACCGGCGCGCCGCCGTCACCTTGTCGGCTTTTTGTACCGGACCACCCAACACGTTCGTTACATTATTTTATTGTACAATAAACAAATTTATTGCTCCATATGCCTATTTATGTTTTTATTTATTAAGAGCTTTTGTTGCTGGTGAGTTGGAAGCTTTCGCGGATTGCGATGAAACTCAGGCGGACTCTAATTTGTTCAAAGTTTTTTGATATGATGCTGTTTAATTACTTAATTAGGTATTTGTTTTGTTTGAGTGTTTATGAGATAGAGTGGATCGCATGCTGTTAAGCTAAGCTATTAAGCTCCTGCTTATACGAACTGAATTTCCACTTCAGGCTTCAGGGACAGTAAGCACCCACCCAATTTATTATATCATGAAGCGAAAAAAGTACTGCTATGCGGAACATCCTGCAGGAGTAAAAATGTGACAATTGAATTGAAATGAAAAATGAAGAACGTATAAATTTCATACATTTGAAGCGCTCGTAGCGAAGTTTACTTAGCTGTTCTCAACCGATCAGCAAAGTTAAGCAACGTCGCGCGCGGTCATGAGTTGGATGGGTGACCGCTAGTGACATTACTACTGAGCGCTTCCGTGCTTCGGAGGGCACGTTAAGCCGTCGGTCCCGGTTGTTGTCCCAGGATGGCAGTCGTTATAGCATGGTGGTAGAGCATTTTGTGAATGCCCGCCTGGCTAGCTACCACCCTCAAGTAGAAAATCTGTCGCCAAGCACCTAACGGTATGTTCCGGCAGCTGTCCTTGAGAGCCAGTACTTCTAGGTTCTTAACAACATCTTCGACCACATCATCACTTACCATCAGGTGAGATAGTGGTCAAAGGCTAATCTATCATGCATAAAAAAAAAAAAAAAAACATTTGCAGTATAATATACAAACACATCGGGTTAACTTTTATGCGCTTGAGTAATCCAGACATCAAACCTATCGAGGGTTTAAATCCTGGACTAGTCAAATATAATTTTTTCCATAACCGTTGAACAAAGAACTCCTACCTAGTAGGCCTTTGTTTAGGATACTCACATACACAAGTTAATGCGATGTGGTTTGCCATTATTCCCTTGGCAGACGTCAGAGTTGGCAGAGTAAGATGATGGTTCTTCTGAGGACTGTGCTTCTGTTTCCCTTTGTTGGCTTATTATATATACAAATTGATAACTGAAATATTCCTGGTTAGTATTTCTATGTACTTACATAGTTTTCTGAATTCAACCAAACGTTTACGCACTTGACCACGAAAGGGGTGAATCCTGCGGAGTTGTCGAATTTAATTATTCCAGGTGGTGGCAGACCTAACCATGGTTAACATGATGGTTGGAGTTTGACAATAGATCCCCTGTTCGCAGCAAAGAACTATGATCGATCACTGAAGAGCGTTGGGAGCTTGGCACGAGAATAATGAAGAAGAGACACAATTAAAAAAAAACCTATGAAGTCGGGCATCATGGCGTTCGTGCGTTTTTATGTTTGTTTCACGATAACAATTTTTTTGTCGTTATATTGGATGCGTGAATGTAGATTACGTTATAATTTTTTCGCGTTATGTGAGCATTGTCGTTGTTAAAAAAATGGTAAACGCGAAATCTCAGTCCGAGGTGTAAGGTTAAAACAAGTAGACAGATATTATGAATTCGATAAAACCAATTAAGATAATTGAGATAAGCTACTCTAAATTTAGTTAACAACATCTGTTATTGTTGATATCAATAACCATTTAGACACAACAACTCTAATTTTGGCAGATTAATATGCAATAATAGTATTTAAACATATTTTATGTAGTATCATAATGTATGACTCCTTTCAATTAAAACCCTTGCTATAAAATAACACAGTTGCAGAAAGCCATATACTTATTATTACAGAATAAAAAAATGCGATGAACGAGTCCAGCATTTAATTAATTACCGCAAGTAAAATACGTAGAAAACACACAGTAATACTAAGAAATATAAAGTTGGGTATTTACTATAGATTATAAATTATTTATAATCGTATTGTGCGCGCAAGCTTGCTGCCATCGAGTAGGGCAAGGGCATTTATTAAAATAATTAAACTATCAGTAAATACACGTTAAGGGACTATAAACATGCATTAAATATTAATTAAGCTCATAACAAAAAATGATCTTAGTATCATTAATGGAAAATATCAGAGGAACTTGCATTATGGATGCAGAGCGTAGGGTGGCCATATATGAAAGTGGTTTGACGGGGTACCAGTATTTCTCGTTTAGTTTTTATCTGATGTTTGTATATATACAAAAAGTCTGCATTCAATACAATAAATAACGTCTAGGATACTTCAAATAACCTAGTGACATGAATATCACCATTTTAGGAATGTTGTTCATCAGTATGTAGGTACATTTGCGTATAAAATGACAGGTACGACTAAAATGATTTCCTATAACTCTAAAATCTAAAACAAAAGAGCGTCCAAGTTTTGTTACATAGTTTTCATGATTATGTTCGTAATGAATCGGGGAAATGTTCATATATCATTGTCTGGGAGGCATCCTAAGCTTCATAGCTAATTTGTCAACGGCGTAATCACTGTTGGTCGAAATATGACTACCACGGCCCTCTTCATATTTCATTGTCCATTGAACTATATGGAAAATAACCTATGTTATGCATCTAACCTGACGAATTTCAAGTTAGCAGTCATCTGGAATTGTACCTGGTACGTGGCAATAGTCTCACCCCCATCACAAGGGTGAGACTCATCTCTGGCAAAATGTGACATGTGTTGCTCCCATAAACGAGTATAAAGGCGCGTTGACACGATCATATTATACTCTGACAGAGGGTACTACGGCTATGGTTCAAACGAATGCACTCTAAAAATTTTTTATTTTTTAAATTTTTTTTATGCCTGATAGGTTAGCCTTTGACCACTATATCACCTGATGGTAAGTGATGATGTGGTCGAAGATGTTGTTCAGGCTAACCTAGAAGTACTGGCTCTCAAGGACAGCTGCCGGAACACACCGTTAGGTGCTTGGCGACAGACTTTCTACTTGAGGGTGGTAGCTAGCCAGGCGGGCATTCGCAAAATGCCCTACCACCATGCTATAACGTCTGCCATCCTAAGACGACAACCGGGACCGATGGCTTAACGTGCCCTCCGAAGCACGGAAACGCTCAGTAGTAATGTCACTAGCGGTCACCCATCCAACTCCTGACCGCGCGCGACGTTGCTTAACTTTGCTGATCGGTTGAGAACAGCTAACTAAACTTCGCTACGAGCGCTTCAAAAAATGATGTTGATGACATGGTAAACTCGTGTGTGTGCTGAGGTGACATGAAATCGAACTCTTGTGATATAAGCGAGACTAAAACGGATTCAGTATTATTATATTTTTATGTGGGAGATGAAATGTAAGATGAAAACGGACATACCCAAAATTTTATTTCGTCTGCCAATTGTAAAAAATGGACCTCTTGTTGCAAAGTAAAGGAGTTGCCAGCCGCAACTGTTGTGTAATGTGTTGTATGTTACTTGAAGTGGTAGCAAACAACCTACGAAGAAATTTTCGAAAGAGAAACATTTGAGCCCGCAATTGGATGGGTCATGAAAAGCTGGGTCAGCTGGGTACTTCTTAAAAATCAGTACATGAAGTAGAGAAGTATGGAGGATAGGAATATAGTGTTTAGGAATCATTTGAAGCTGAGCAGTAAATAATTTGACAATTGGTTACAAAAGTCTGTATAGGCGCCATTTTGATTTACTGCAATGATAGGAGTTAGCTCTGATGAGTAGAACGCGAACCTAGTCATCAACGATTATATGATGCTGCCATCAGAGTATACTCGGAGTACCGGAACACGATACGAGTCAAATAAGAGTCAGCATCCGAGTGGACTCTGTCAGAGTCATAGACTTAGGATATTTTCACTACGCTCAATCCTATGATCAGAGTATACTCTGCTCGTGTCAATGCGCCTTTACATAGGAGTAGACGATTAGGTTCAAAAATATTAAAATTAGCTAGGGGTGCTGATGGTAGGTACTAGACACGAAATTTCCAAAGGTACAACTACATTGTACACCACAAAACTGATATTTTGGCATTATGTGTTTTTATATAGATATCAAGTAGTAGCTCAGAAATGTTATTGTGAAAGGATCATGTTACGATGTTCTACTTGTATTTAGTTTGTAGTTAAAAAGTTTTACCTTTGAAAAAAATAACTAAGAAAAGAAGATCTAATGAGGGCTAAAAATTTACACGAAATTCCCATGTAATAAAGTTAAAAGCTACTTCTCTATGATTCAGCAATACTGATAAGCTATGACTTCAAATGAAAAAAATATTATATGTGTGTTGTACTCGTGTGCACTATCAAGAAAAGAGTGTTCTTCTGATACCCTTCTTGCAAAAAATGCAGCCTGAAGACCTATTAAAGACGGAATTCTCTAATTAAAAAAGTACTCAATACGGTTTCAGAAAAGGAAGAAGCACCGTGAAAAAGTTCCTTCTGTATAAAATTTCATTTAAAATAGGAACACAATAACGAATCTAAATAATGTGTTAATAAATCACTTAAAATGAAATCTCAGAAGGTTGTTTTATGAAATCACTGTATGCGATAAGACTGGCTTTTGTCCTTTTTCACGTTTTATTATATTGCTGTATACTATATAAAGCTTTACTTTCCTTTTTTATTTGCGTATAAAAAGTTTTCTATCAATCTAAAACAAACAAATAAAATTATGGTAAGATTTTCACGATAAGGACTAATTAAGAGACACAAATAGGGCGTAAATGCGAGTGAAATGAGAGTTAAGATGGGGTCTTTTTGATAGAGCCGGTAGAGTGGCTGGTAGTTTATAATACAAAAGTGCCATATTTTTTTATTTTTGGGAATGAATTTAAGTACGTGGTGTTGGTTTATATCCACTGGAAGCAGAATTATAGTAAGAGTTTCATTACAGGTAAGAATTAAGGAAAATTCTACACATCAAAGATAGTGTTCGCAGTATATAACTAAAGAATTTTACTATTGCTTATGTAATATGCTTCTCATGACAGTTTCCTAACACCATTCATCTAATTGCAACCCTACACCGGGCGAAGTGGCAGATGTATAGAATTATAAGGACATTTAGATGCTTGTCCACGATCGAGATCAGCATAGAGACATCAGCGGACCACCCAAGGAGTCCGCTACTCTCTGAAACTAAGGGCTGGAACCCACCAGCACCAGGCTGATATGCTTTGGTACTTGCTATAAAAAAACAATCCATTATTTTAGTGTTTTACCTATTTTTGAAGCAATGATAGCTCAGTGGCATTGGTTATGGATTGCCGAGCAGCAGGTCCATGGTTCGAATCCCGCCGCCGGCTTGAGCTTCACCGCATGGTGGATAGTTATTTTGCGATTGCCCGCCTGGCTAGCGACCACCCTCGAATAGAAAATCTGTCGCCAAGCACCTAACAGTATGTTCCGGCAGCAGTCCTTGAGAGCCAGTAAACTTTCAGTCACATGAGACCTAACAACTGTACGTGTCAGTGTTACGGGCACAGTGCAGTTCGTCGTTGACGAAATGCATCTGTTATAGGCAGAGGTTAGTCCACTTAACATCAGGTGGGCCTCGGGCTTGTTCCGTCACAATAACATAAATAAATATATATATTATTCTGTGATAAGCAGTTTTGATTAAGTATATGTTAACACAAGCTTAAAAAAAACATATATCTGTTCACGGAATACTTGCACTAGCCATGGTATAAATCCATAGCAACGAGATCATCAATGTCATAAAACAAACTGATGCAGGCTAATATTATTATTAAAATATTAGTTAATATTACTTACACTGTTTTCTTATTTTCTTAGTTCGAGTTTATTTGTTACCTATTATAATATAATCAAAGCTTTGTGAAATTCAATTAAAATAAAAAATAACACTTTATAACAAACACTTTGGCTTAAATTATCTTAAACTATTCTAAAACTAAACATGGAATCAATTTTAAACTTTCGTATAGTTTATTTTAATATCTCAAGCTCTTACAGTAGGTTTTCCTGTGTTTGTGAGAGCTGATCACTCGACTCAGGCATGCAAATAGGTAAACGTTATTCGTGAGTGAAGATGCGTGAATGTGTGTGATGAATGACGTAGCAAATTTTAAGTACTTTTAAGTCCCAATGTAAGTAGGTGATCTGTGATTTTACTTTTGCATAATCTTCAGTGTTTGGTTTAATTGTTTATTAGTTTAATAAACAATTAAACAAAACACTGAAGATATTATATTCAATTACAATAATTATTAAATTGTTAAGTATAATCGTACTGTACGAAGTGTGTTTAATTGCTTCATAGTTTAAAACCAGGAGGTATGAAGCTTACTTATAGGTACCCGTCATTTTGGTGCAAATAATACTTATATCGCGGACCACAAATTTACCAGATGGTATCTACTAAAGAACAATAAGTAATTAATGGAATACCACCTCGTGTCGTGTCGGTCATTTTAATTTAAGTAATAAGTTTAGCCTTTTTAGGCATAAAGGCATTACGATCGAGACATCAAAGCTTGTGTCTCAGAGTAACGAGCAATGTCTACCAGAAGACGAGCTGTAATTTTGGTCATAGGTAGGCTTGGGGCTTACCATCAAGCAAATAACTTGCCCTCCTCGTCTTTTGATATAAAAATTACAAATTTGAAATATACAGTAGAGATAGTATTAAGACGATTATATATTATATATCCACATTTATTATTTTTTGTTTTCATCACGACAGGTTTTGGCCTTTACATTTCGGTACTTAGAAACTAGCATGAACAAAAATAACGCGTTATTATGATTTGTTAGCGTTATTCATCTGATATTTAAAGTTACTTGGATAAGTTACGCTTGAGAAAGATCTACGTGAGATAGCACGCTAGCAGGTAGGATCCCCTTTTATCCACTAGAGTTACTCGGCGAATGATACCGTCCTGTTACACAGATAGAAAAAAATATAAGTACTTCAAAGTTATTTCAAAGTACTCATCAAAATTAAGAAAGTATGCAATCTGGGTTTTGGGCATACTCGATGCCTCTCATCGGGTGAGTTCACAAAGCTAGATCGTGGCACTGCGCTGACGCTGCATAGCGTAAGCTCGTGTTCTTTTTACTTTATCAAAATCATTTAAAGTTTCGGATAAAAATAGGTAAAAATGGCCGATTTAAAATAAGATGGCAAGATTATTATTAGAGTGAGCTCAAAATTTAAAATATTGTAGATACTCTACACATAGGGGTAGAGCTACAGGTTTTCTCTATTAGTGCTATAGAACCTTTGGTCATTGCAGCACACTTAAACAAAGTAAGGCAATAGTATGTTTGTACTTATATATATTCTCATTTCCCGAGAAGACTTAAAGTGAGTTAGTTAAACGCAGCATTAAAATATTCTTGGAAGGTAATATTTATAAACTTATTTTTTAATTCGATCTGTTTAAGTTTGGACTGTAAAAAGCTTTTATTCACGATCTTCATCTTTTAAATGGAAACTAATTTGTTTCATTTTGATCCTTATCCCGACCCACTCTTGGCCAGTTCTTATTATTTGTTGTATACGTTAGATATTCGAATAACGATACCAAGTTTAAGGCTTGTATATTTTACAGGTTTTACTGTTATATATTACAATGGAGCAAAAACAAAGAACGTTTAATAGTATCTTGTATGGAGACCCTCTCGAATTTTAACACAATTCATTCTAAAACAAAGATAATAATCTAATTTCCGTGTTGCTTTGATTTAAGTACAGTCATCTACCAGTTCCTAACAGTTGTATAACAAACGTAACAGACAGGTCACTATAGACAAGAACCAAGCAGGCGTATTGCATAAGACATCATAAGACAACAATTTGTTTAATTCTGTTTATGTTGGGTCTAAGTCGGCAATTTACCCAATTAGTCTGTCTGCCTGCAGCGGACCACCCACGAAGGGCCTATTAAACATAAACAACAAATAATTTGGTCAACTTTATTTTCTGTTTCGATTTGATTGCGGTTGGAGACTGTAAAATGAGGTTAATATTTGAATTGGACGGTGTGGTGTAGGAAAGTTGGAGCGTATTGAAACAATTATACTAATTAGTGAAATTTTTTACCAAAGTCTCCACTCGGCGTCGGTTACAAAGTGATTTATAAGATCAATTTATCGCTTATCAATTTATCATTAATCTATTTACATTAAATTTGTTCAAATAATAACTGTTTCGAAACTGTACATCTGTTAAACGCTCATTGAAAGTTAATTAAAAACTACTTAATTATAAATTTTATTTTACTTTGCCTTCTGAAAAATTGCCATCTTAATTTCCGTCCGCAAGACGCCTGTAAAGCATAGGGATTACAGCAAAACCCCCTTATGGGGAGGCCTTTGTTAAACGGTCCAGTTATTATATAAAACGTTAGAAGAAAAAAATAACACTTTTCTGCATCCTAACGTGTGGTGTGTCTTTTAGAGATCTCATAGATTTTATGGAGTAGAATACGAATTACATAATATAATTTTTTATCTATCTATAAGGTAACAATTTTAAACCATTTTTGTTACAGTGTCTATCTCTAAAACTAAACTAAACAAAAATCTGTTATTACGGTATATTATGTACTATATAACCTACATAAAATGCTAAGTTATAATGTGGTTTTGAAGCTGTGATCAATACCAATTTTTTTTTATTATACAGGACGTTGCAATGCGTGACCCTAAAAAATCGAAGCCCAAATCGCAGTTAGCGAGATTTTTGATATAATATTTATATTAAAAAAAAAACAAGTTTTTTATGCCCGGAATGTTAGCCTTTTACCACTATCTCACCTGATGGTAAGTGATGATGTGGTCGAAGATGTTGTTCAGGCTAACCTAGAATTACCAAGTTTTCTACCTCCCTGGCCAGTTTTGTTTTATTCCTAGTAATAATGTTGGTTGTTGCAGTATAATTGTAAATTTAATTTGTTTCACGATCATCAGCGAAATTCGAGCCCGCTACCTCAAGGTGTATATGAGGACCCAGCGGTTAAGACTTTTAACCATTTCAATTCGCTAGAACTATAAAGTAATAATCACAGATATCCTTGACCATGTAACACAAAGCGTTAAATATACGCGGGAAACAGAAAATATTAGTCCTGGAAGAACATTTAATTTACTAAAAACACGGAAGATGTAACACTATTTACTCAAACTTTCTGTGACCTGTCTGGTAAATGACTTCTGAATTATCTTATGTCTGATAATACTACGAAAGCTTGCATATAGATCGTTAATAATTAACGCATGTAATGAAATTACAATGTACCTAAATCATCTCGAGACCTGTTTGACATAAATGACTTGGAAATATTTGCTGACAAAAGTGTCAAAGTTAAGCGACCCCCCACCTTTTGATACCATATAGACGATGTATAAATCACACAGCCCCAAAAAGCGAAATTTATAGGATAAGTACTTAATTCTAAGCTTTCTGGCATTCCAAATTGTAATTTCATAAAAATAAATGCAAACACCTCTAACTGTTAATTACAGATAATCTGCATGGCTAAAATCATTTATTAAAAAAATTGAGGTCATTTATTTTAAGGCCCTAAGAATAATGTCTGATGTGATTAAGTCAAATCCCTTCATTGCATTAAAAAAATAATGTGTTGAACCATTGTCAGTTTTTACCTGATCGTGTATTTTTCCGTATTCAACAATTAGAGAACTACCCTCCCATTGCTAAGATATTAACATTAGTAGATACTTTTTCATCCAGTCCATCTAGAAAAAATTTCAAAGTTCATAAGTTCCCAGAAACTTCAATATTTAAAATTGTAGATTAAAAAGGTGGGTGTTTTTTTTTTTAATATTAGTGGTGTCAAACAAGTGGACAGATCGCCTGATGGTAAACAGTAATCGCCGCATATGGACATCTGCAACTGTTGCGCTTCGATGCGTTGCCTGCCCAGAGAGGAATGTGTAGATGCCCCTTTTGAAAAGGTCTATGTCGTAGCTTCGCGGAAAGACCTCCGGAGGAAGGTCGTTCCACATCCCACAAGTAAGCGGAAGAAAGGAGCAATCAAAGCGAACAGTGTGTAATGCCCATACTTGCTGGATGTGGGGGAATGGAATTTTACCACCACACATCTCGACACCGTCAAAAGACCCGACGGTGTCGAGATGTGTGGTGGTAAAATTTCGACGCAGGAATAAGGTCAAAAAGCTCGTCGGAACATTCCCCGAAAAACAAGCGGTAAAAAAACACAGGGAACCTATATTTCTACGGAGACTGAGAGGATCTAGCGTGTCGGAGAGCTTGGGATCGTCGACAATTCTAGCGGTTCGTCGCCGTAATAGTAAAAAAAATACAAGTAGTAAAAGCAATGATCATTCATTTTGCTTGTAAAAATTTTAAAAAGTGTATTTCGGATTCGTTACGTGGCTTAACAAGATCTCTTCTTAAATGTTTGTCATATTACGCCGATTGTCATTAACCATCCAGTGTTGGCCCGTCGAACCCTAGTATGCCGTAAACTACGAAGGATTTTTGTAACTATAAATGATTTTTATAATGATTTTTCTTAAAAACCTATATTATGTGGAAGTAAAGTATACACTGTAGTTCATCAACTTTCAGGTTTTTACTATTTGTGATTTTCACACGACAAATTTTAACAAATGACAGGTTACTGTACTGGTAAATGAATTCTGCCATCCTGCTAAATATTTTCCGCATCATCGTTAAATATTAATTATGAACAATTTAAAATGGCAAACACTATCACAGACACGGTGTATCAGTAGGTCTAAAATCTTTACAGACACATGTGTATCTGTATCCGTTACAAGTCATGTGTGTATCCATGACCGTCCAAGTTAAAAGCTGATAGCTTATACATAAGTAACATAAGTGAATGATATATTTATAAATTTATATTTCTATAGATTTATCATAGTGGGAAATTAGAAAGCATGCCACTTCGCGAATGAAGTATAGTAATAGAGTGTGGAGATTTGCATCGTTACATTAACTATTGTTGTGCTCTTGTAGCTTTACACAGGCGTTTTCTCTAGGATTCTTGGAATGGGAATTGCTCGTAAACAGAATCAACAAAAAAAACAAAAAAAACATGGCCTTTCTTCCATAATTATTTTCCATATAACCCATTCGCATCGTAGATAATTATAACAATAGAAATAACTATAGAAATGGACGATATCGTCCACTGCAGATGCTCAGAGGTCACTCATAAATACAATTGAAACCGTGGTTTGATCGCTCGCTTCCCTCAGAACACATGAGTAGTGCTGCTCATATTGCCAAATTATGATTGTAAGTGGTCCTAAGTGTGGATGTGGCTATCGTTCTGCCGACTAGAATTACATATTACTCTCCAGTCGGTTACATGATCTTTCCTCTTTCTTAACTCTCATATCACTTGAAATGTAATTTCTCATAAACATTCCATTTCTTCTTGTTTACAACAATTCATCGGTTTAAAAAGCCATAACCGATGTTATGGTTTTATACAAAGAGGTAAAATCAACAAGCTCCTCCGGTAATTACTAAGAAAATCAGGGTAATAATTATCCTTAGTGATGATTTTATGATCCAGGAGCATAAAAGTACATTCAGCTGTTATGAATGATAGCGGTAAAAACCACACAGGTCTTTCACATTCTGAATTCCTAGAAACTGACGTTCTGTGTCTCGAAGCTAGTAACGGAAGTTGCACACACGCTGTGGCAACACAACTTTTTATTAGTCCTTCATGAATAGGCACTTAAATCTTTAAGTACTTGGTAGGTACTGTTATCGTACTGGTAGGTAGAAACTCATTCATATTCCGTCTACACATTGGATACGTCAATTACACGGTTTATGTTGCAGAATTGCGTCCCTCAGTATCTATATTCATCTTATGGCGCGTTTCTCATTTAACGACTGCAATAAACTGTTTGGTGACAAGCTCCACTCGTTTCTACTTACATGAACACCATGGCAATGAATTGCGTAGAGATGTGCGAAGGTGGTGCTTTCGCCGGATTGCGATTTTTGTTATACGGATATACATATTAGTGTTTTACTGGACCAGTACCTATTCCTGTTTATGTTGATTAAAAATTACTCATGCTCACTACTAGTACCTAGATGAAGGCTACCCATGGATACTAAAAATATAATGCAAAATCTCATAGTCTGTATCCGAATATCACTAGATTCAATGGTTGAATTTGAAGCACAGGTACGGTCACTACTTGGATGGGTAGTATAATTTATTTACTACTGAGCGTTTCTATGCTCTGGAGGAAAGCTAAGCGCGGCAGCACACGTCAGGTTTGCGATCAGTTTTGCCGATCCGGTAGCTGACTTGATGAGATGACGGTTCATTGTGTGTTGCCGTAATTATCGTTAGTCTTTAGAAATAATGAAATAGAATTAAAAACTGATATTTTTGAATTGATTTGAAGTAAGCATATCCGCGAAGGATACGGGCAAGAAGGATATAATGCATTACTGCTGTCCATTGCTTTTTCATTGGTAAAATCGTATATATCGGGCTCCTTTGATTACAAAGAGATAACTATGAATAATAGAACCAATTTTATCGTTTACTCGAATAATTAAGTAGGTATATTATGAAAAAAAATCTCCTCACAAGATACCACTCCCTGAAATCGGCAAACATCAAATGGTATGTTCCAGATGAAGTTTTAATTCTAGGTTAAACTTATCTTACCGTCTTCAACCACATTGTCACTGACGAAAAGGTGACACTGTGGACAAGGACCAGCAGCTATCAGAAACAAATAAGATATTTTGATGGACACTAATCTATAGACTATACATACACCTTCCTTCCAAGATCCCTGGGTAAAACGCAGCTTTACGCAACGCGCGCTTTTTTGTTGATAAGCTAGCCCTTGATCGCGATGTCACCCATTGGTCGAAGGAAGTTACAATGGAAAATAATTAATTGACGATGGTTGTCGACATTGGGTGATAACAATTTGCAAATTAACTTACCAGCATGAAACTAGCGGCAACATTTGAACTAAGGCAGCTGCAGCATGGACATGCGCGTGTAGTCCAAACCCACTTCCAAATTTCCAGTTCTCATAATTCTATGACAGAAATATTTTTTTAATTATTAAATAATTACACGTTAACATCTCTAAAAATATCTGACATAGTCATTGATTTACCTAGGGGTTCCATTTCAGGTTATCTTTGTGCCAATCTATACGACACTAAATACGAATATTAATATTTAGATAGACATCTTCAGGTATTGCAATTTGATCTACAGTATTTTGTTGGCTTTTACTGTAAGTTATGGCTTTGTGACACCAATAAATACATCGTATAATTGATCATTAATATTTGCAAATAAGAACAAACAATAATTAATTCAAATTTTTTAGGCAAGCAGACATGAAAACTGTCTGCATTTCCGCGTAGATAAAAACGCGTTCCGCGTGTATAAAAAAAATGTTTAAGCGAAAAAAGTACAGATTAGATTGAAATTGTAGATTAATATATTTATTATTTACTTGCATTCCTGATATTAGTCGATACCAGTGGTACCAGTTTACAATTTTCCGTTTCAGGGATATATTTAAAATATAACGTGGATACCTATGTACTATTTACCTTATCGGATATATGCTGGCTTCATCGAGGCGGCTCAGGACGGAGCAGTCTGAAACTGAAATGATTGCAACGCGTATTTCTTACTACATACAATCACCTTTACATAAAAAAATAACAAAAAAAATCGTTATAAAAATGTAGACCGTACTTATAAAAACAAATATAACCCTGCCTGTATATATCCAAGACCGTATTTAAGACTTACGTAAGGTGCAAATAGGAAAACCTCACACTTTTTCATTTGGATTGCGAAACCAGCAGAAACCCTTAGATTAAAAAAAAAATGGGATAGGAAGGCAAACGAGCAGGCGGCTCACCTGGTGGTAAGTGATTACCGCCGCCCACGAACATCCGCAACACCAAAGGTCTCGAGGATGCGTTCCCGCCTTTGAGGAGGGAATATGCTCTCTTCTTGAAGGTCCGTTGTTAAATTCGTATTCCGTACTGGTGAGTCGCACTACAGTCTTATTATTACCTATATGTTCTATGCTACAGTAGCTAAAGTACACATATTGAGCTAAAGTACCCCTACATATTTCAGTGGTTGAATAATAAGATTAAATCATAAGTGAAATGGGTTGTCTCAATACTCTGTGAACGCTAGGAAAGTATTTATAATGCAAAATAAATGTTTAACTGGATCCAGACAGAGATAATGGTGTGTACAAATATTTAAAAGGCTTAAAATACTTCCCCTAGCGTCATTGTATATATTTGGCTTTGAGGTTTGCCTATTTGTAAAAATATATATGAATAAATTTCACATATAAATTGTACGCAAAGCATGCAAAACCTGCAAATGCTACACTGTTTTGCCCCCTCGGGGCTCCCAAACCCAATTTTATGGGAAAAGTGTTAACGTAGTGTGCACTAAATTATTCAATCATTTAACAGATACAATTAAAGCATTTATGAAATTAAAAAAGGATTTTATAACTATACTTATTATAACAAACGGAATATTTACCGTGTAACTATACTTATTATAACAAACGGAATATTTACCGTGTAACTATACTTATTATAACAAACGGAATATATACCATCCACTCGCATATTATACTTCAGTTTTCTCGTGATCATGGCGCTTGCAACAGTGCCGAAATATCGAGGGCTCAAAAGTAATCAAAAACACGGTAAATATCCCGTTTGTTAAAATAATTACAATTTTCTTTTTAATAATAACAAATACTTTTAAAATATTTTAAGAAAACATCAAATTAATATTTTAATAAAACACTTAAAAAATATAAAAATATATCTAGTGACAATTCCGCTTAATTTTCCTGCTAAGCCGACGTGACGTCACAAACGCCACGCAGCCAAACCGGAAGAATTTTCGACGCGTTTCGCTTCTACACGAAGCATCCTCAGGAGGTCTTGACTCTTCGAGCGCACGATCGAGAATCTTTTCTCGATCGTGCGCTCGAAGAGCTCGTTTGTGACGTCACGTCGGCTTAGCAGGAAAATTAAGCGGAATTGTCACTAGATATATTTTTATATTTTTAAGTGTTTTATTAAAATATTAATTTGATGTTTTCTTAAAATATTTTAAAAGTATTTGTTATTATTAAAAATGGATTTCCGCAAAGTAACGCCTGAATCTATTCATTAATTTTCTTTTTATAAAACTATTTTTTAAAACCTTAACTGGATTTTATAAAATACTGAGCAATTGCGTATAATGCTATTATAACAAGCTTACACTTACTACATATTAAATAATGTAGATTATCGACAATACAATTTTATTAGCCTTTGGAATTCTTTTTTAGTGCATAAAATACTTCACCGTACCTTAGATAAATCAATTATCGTTTCTCTATGCCCGTACCTAAAGCCACGAATCAATCTGTCACCATAGATTTTCTTCTAAAATATCTAAAGCGCTGGAACATAAATAGGAACTGCACTAAATAATATATACTTACCGATTTATCGAAAGCGTTTAATGTAGTTAATCACAGATTATTAGTACTGGAACTGGAGCATGGGCGTATATGTGGTGTTTATGTCCTATTTCAAAAATATTTGACAACTGGTAAAGGTTCGTGGGCTTATTTTAGTAGCAAAAACTACACCATTGGATGTGCCACAAGGCGCCCATCTGAGCCCTCCCTGTTTTATGTTTTATAACGATTTAGGTAGCTCCAGTACAAATCAGTTTAAATTATTTGCACACGATCTCAATGTTATATAGAGGTAGATAAAATGACGATAATTAAAGTTTGCTAAATCATATAAACAAATATACGAGTAAGTAGTACTCATTTCACGAAATGCATTTGAATGCCACCAAAGGTTTCCAAATCAGGTTTTCCATAAAACAACGGCTTATTCTTGGTACTTATTTTAATAATGACATTCAGCTTACCAAAGTACTAATACTCAAGAATGTGATTATAGAAGTTGTTATTGACAATAAACCTTATTTTCATGAACATCTTAGACTGTAGTTATTTAATGTTATATACATTGCTGCTAAAAGGCGCCCAAATATCTGGATTTGTTGTTTGCCAAACTAAACTCTTATTCTATTTGGGGGCGATATGTCCTGCACTGACGTCCCGCTTGGGGTGTTTTGTGCATTTCCCCCGCCAGCTTCTACCCAAGCCATCCCAACTCCTTAATGTAGCGGAGAAGGACTCTGGGTCGCTGGCATAGCTGCTCCAGAGGCGTATGTGGTGGTGGAAAGGATTTCGTTGGTGAGAATGGTACAAATAAGTACATTTAAACTTCTAGTCTATAAATTGACTATGCGGTCCCGTAATTGTGATAAGAAAGTTATTATTTTGGGTGATTTTAATATTAATGCTCTAAAGGATGACAAAAATAGCAAATTGTTTAAAGAATGTTTGCTAAAACTTAAACTAAAGCTTATTATTCAGGAACCAACAAGATTAACACATAAGTCAAGTACCTGCATTGATAACATTATAACCAATTTAAGTAAATATAATTTTGAAGTTCTACATCTAGGTCTATCGGATAATACTGGTCAGATGATTTCGGTTCCATGTAGTCAGGGCTACTGCGAAAAATTTTGGTACGTCTTCAAAAGAAATATCCATGGTAACTTAGATGTATTTGAAAAATTCATTAAACAATTATCATTTTCTGAAACTTTTACTCATACTAATGTGGATACGGCGTATACTTCGTTTATAGAACTCTTTAGACTAGTTTTTGATTTATCTGTACCCGAGGAGCGGATTCGAATTACTTTTAAAAAAAAACCCAATTGGAAAACGAAAGGAATATTGTACGCAAGTAAAGCTAAAAGAATGATGCATAATAAATGCATTAAAACTAACTCGGAAAAACTAAAATTACATTATAAAAAATATTGCAAAGTTTTAAAATCTGTCATCCGTACTTCAAAAAGAAATTGTAATATAAATTATATCAATAAAAGTTCAAATCAGAATAAAGCAGCATGGGAAGTTATAAAACAACAAACTTCATGTACAAATAAAATAAAATGTTCAATAGAAACTATTCAACACAATAATGAGATTGTAAAAGACCCATCACAAATTTCTAAAATATTTAATGATTCTTTTATAAATCAAAATTCTCAACGACCATTCCTTGAGTCTTTAACTTTTCCAAATTATCATAGCTGTAGTAGTTTGTTTTTTGCCCCAATTGATGAATCAGAGATGAAAAGAATTGTACTGATACAAAAAAACAAACGAAGTTCGGGTATGACCATATTCCTATACAAGCCATCAAATGCTGTGTAGATCATATTACCCGACCTTTAGTCCATATAGCAAACCTTATGTTGGAATCAGGTGAATTCCCAACAGATCTGAAAAAAGCACTAATAAAACCAATTTTTAAAAAAGGTTCCAAACTAAATATAGCCAACTACAGGCCCATTGCACTACTTTCAAATTTTTCGAAAATATTTGAAAGAATTATATATTCCAGGCTTATTAATTTTCTAGAAAAAAATAAAATATTAAACAGTAACCAGTTTGGTTTTCGTAAAGGCAAGACTACTACCTTAGCTATTTTTAAGATGTTCAAAGAAGTTTGGGATGCTATGAACAATAAAATACCCTGTGTTGGGATTTTTATCGATATGTCCATGGCATTTGATTGTGTGGTGCACAAAATATTGCTAAATAAAATGGAACATTTTGGAGTGCGTGGTGTAGCACTTAAACTATTTAAATCATATTTACAAGATAGAGAACAAGCTACTCTTATTGACGGATATAATAAAGAGACAAAAACTGTAAGTGAAGTAAATTCAGGTTATGAGAAAGTTAAGTTAGGAGTCCCACAAGGGAGTATTTTGGGTCCACTTCTTTTCTTAATATACATAAACGATTTGCCAACAATAGCTGAACACCTATGTGTCATGTTTGCAGATGATGCAACGATTTTTTTATCAGCCAAAAACAATATGGATATAGTTACATTCGAGAGGGAAATAAATAATACATTAAGCAAAATTGCCGCTTGGTTGTTGTCATTAAATTTAAACATTAATAGAAATAAAACAAAATTCATGAAATTTAAAAATTATCAATCGCCTCATGTTTATCTTGATATACATGAATCTGGAATTAAAATTGAAGAAGTTAAAGATGTTAATTTTCTTGGCATTACAATCGATACTCACCTCAATTGGAAATCACATATCAATAAAATTAATTCTAAACTTTCATCTTCTTGTTATATGCTTTCAATACTTGCTGAAACTACTTCTGTAGAAGTAACTCGGAGAGCATATTTTGGCTATGTTTATCCTATACTTAGTTATGGTGTAATTTATTGGGGTAACTCTGTAAATGTTAAGTCTACTTTTATACTTCAAAAAAAGTGTCTACGTATTATGTACAGTATGTACAGTGACGAGTCACTAAGGACAGTTTTTAAAGAAAAAATCATTTTGACTCTCGCTGGTATTTATATACTAGAGCTTTGTTTGTTTGTGAAACATAATATGGAATATTATACACTTACGGCAAAATTCCGCAATAACTTACGTAGTAAATACATAAATGATATATTTTTACCAAAAATTTGTTCTAAAATATATGATAAAAGTACATATGTAACTAGCATCAGAGTGTATAATCATTTACCGCTGTTCATCAAAGAACTGAATGGACATATGTTTAAGAAAAAGTTAAAATTGTGGCTTCTTGAGCATGTGTTTTATGATGTTAAGGAGTTTTTAAATTTTAAAACATAAACCGGCATCATGAACTCAATCCAATTAATTTGTTGTCTAGATTTATATAATATCAATTGTATCATTTTCATTATGTGTCTAGAACTTAATATTGCATGCTCGATATGAGTAAACTGTTACTAGCTCGATTTCAAACTTATATTGTTTATCTTTAAGTATTGTACTGACAGTTTTGCAATAAATATTACTTTACTTTACTTTACTTTACTTTACTTTACTTTACTTTACTTTACTTTACTTTACTTTACTTTACTTTACTTTACTTTACTTTACTTTACTTTACTTTACTTTACTTTACTTTACTTTACTTTACTTTACTTTACTTTACTTTACTTTACTTTACTTTACTTTACTTTACTTTACTTTACTTTACTTTACTTTACTTTACTTTACTTTACTTTATACCCGTTTCATCTCTTATTTGTTCCGTGGCTTCACAGTGCAGTAGTACGTGCTCCACGGTCTCTTCTTCGCGCATACAGCCTCTACATGGAGGACTGTCTGTTGCTCCCGTTTTATGCAGAAAGTTCAGGTTACAGTGACCCGTAAAGAGGCCTACAACAAGGCGCAATTCATCCCGCTGTAGCTTTAGCAGGTCATTTGTCAGCTTCTTGTTGAGAGTTGGAAACCTGGCCTTTGCATGTTTACAGTCTTCTAACTTATCCCACAGGTTTTGTTGTTATCTCTCGGTGTGACGACGCAATAGTTCTCGTATTTCCATTACTGATGGTTTGCAAAGGCTCTTTGCGTTATCACATACCTGTTTTTTTTGCCCCGTCTTTGGCCAGAGTATCTGTCATGGTGTTACCAGGGCCTTATTTTCATGTCACGTCCATGTTATTATTACTAACTTATCCCACAGGTTTTGTTGTTATCCCTCGGTGTGACGACGCAATAGTTCTCGTATTTCAATTACTGATGGTTTGCAAAGGCTCTTTGCGTTATCACATACCTGTTTTTTTGCCCCGTCTTTGGCCAGAGTATCTATCATGGTGTTATCAGGGCCTTATTCTCATGTCACGTCCATGTTATTATTACTTTGTAATTGTGTGATTATTTTTGTAGGGCAGCATGGCACTCAGCAATAACTCTAGATCTATTTACTGGTTTTCTGAATGCGTATATTACTGCACCACTATCCGTAGTGAAAAGTAAGAACTTATGAGGGTAAGTTCTTACTCTTTCATTTTCTAAATTAGGTGTTAATTCTAGACTAATAATGCCCTCGCAGCTACCAGTAGGTCCATTGCCTCTGATTGCAATACTGTTGTCGTCTTATACAGGCCTTTTGAGTACAAGATTCCAACTTCCGGTTAGTAGTAGCCACAGCCTTTTAACTTAACTCTTTATATAATAACCTCTTTGACATTCAAAACTTATTTTTAATAGTTATGTTCACAATTTCCTCAAATGTTGTAAGGCATTGGAATCCATATTACTAGATTAGGAAAGACAGAAAAAAGTCTACGAATAAATATGAAAGAAAAGTTCTTCTTTTTCATGATTAATGATTTCATGAGCTTACGTCCTAAGATTCATGATCAATTTAGTATAAGCCATAAGGTTACTTCACTAGAACAAGTTGCACAAAAGCTAATCTCATTATAAAATTGTAAATTGGAGTTCTTGGTGTTTTAATTTCACTATACCTAGATAACGCAGGCTACTTAATACTAGAAGAATAAATATTGTTATCCTTGTGCCGTCTTTATCGCAATTTTCAGTCTTATTTCACACAAGAGCTCGTACTTTACAAAGTTGTACCTAATGTTAATTATATCCAGTATTTATATATAAAATAATTCAATATTTACCTATTTGTATTTTGTATGTGCAGCGTTCTCTTCAAGTAGGTTCTACATATAAAGAAATTTTATTTATTTGTTTTGTAATTAAAAAAACTCGTATGAGCCAGTTTTGTGAACCAAAAAAACAATGTTAATGCTAGTAACGCCACGCCGATAAAAACTTGCTGAATTTATTATTTACTTTAGGGATTGAAAAGAAGACACACTGTGCCAAAAGGTCTATAAGGACCGTAAGTTTAAACAGTGAGCTGCTGTCCGAGGAGTTTCACGCTTAGTGTATTGGACGTAGGCGCTAGTCATTATGCTGAAGCATGAAGTATTAAATAAATACGTTATTAATATAGCAGAGATTATTTTTCGATGTTAAATATTCCAAAAACTAGGTTATGTGTTGAGATTTTTGTAATGACAACCCTTTTTTCTGCTTGTGGATACAATGGCCAGCTCGATGTTCGGTTAGTATTTCATTTTGGTAGGTATAGTTAAATATCTACGGATTTTATATAAATTGTTTTTTTTTTTATATATAAATTGATATTTGAATTTCATTATAAGCCACTGGCCAATAATGAGTACTGCCCTGAAATAATGAAATCCAGAGGAATCACATAATCCGGCTCAAGAGCTAACTATAATGATACTGTAGACGTAATGTGAAATTTTTGATGAGGTGGTGTAAAAAAGCTATTTGCTAAAAAATCTTTCTGGTTTGGTAACAAACAGGTCCTGTGAAAATAAGTTACATCATGGCAGCATTAGGTCCTCACCGTTTTAGAGCCGCTGGATGCAGTCAGGTTTTCTAGTTACATTTTTTGAACTGTCATGTCTGTTTTGAACTATGATGGATAACTAAAACAATATTTGATAGGATTTCGTTAACAGAGTTAAAAAAGAATTTCTTCTAAGTAAAGTTTTAATCCCTACTTTTGGCCATCTATTAAGATTGCTAGCCGAATTCTAGTCAGCTACCTATTCTGTCATTATAAATATTTCAATGTCGTAGTGGTCGTCAGGTGCAGATACATTGAGCTACTGCTAATTTTTTTAATCGATTGAGCTGGGTATTGTGCATACTGAACAGGGTGTTTTGGGTCGTATGTAAATCGAAAGTCTTTGTAGAACATGTTTGCTAATAGTAAACTACGTACTCCTAGCCAAGCTAACGTTTATTTGCTATGTTAACGCTCCCACTATGAATGTTTAGTATAATGTTTATTGGCAATCAATAAATACATAAAAAAGATCCCAATATTTGGCATAATGTTTTGAAATCCATTTTAAAATACAAGTAAAAACTTTTACTGGATTTCCCGTCGATTATAAATTGAAATGTTCTGTATTATGATCTTAATTTCTACCTCCGCGCGGTTCTGAGAAGATGTATAGAGTGACACCCCGCTGAGTTCTTGCCCGAAGTGTCAAAATGTCCAGTTTGAACCACCCTATGAATTCCCGACATCTATTGTTGTGTGTCTACCAATAGAGTCAATGGAAATGGACTCTTAAAGTTATAACCTTACGGCGTAGTTGCGAGTTGTGTCCGTTTGGTTTTATTCTTTTAGTCTGGAATAAACACATTTGCGGTATCTAATATCGCTAGATTGATCTATCCGTTGCAGTGATGGTGCATCGATAGAATAAGGACGTTTGCACCTCTGTGGTTCTGAGAAGGTGGGCTCCGCATTACTGGCGTGAAATCGAGATGTCGTCAGGTGCGGCTGTAGATGAGTACAATCTGATTGTGGGTTCGTTTTACTGCAGCTTTTAAAGCTATTTTATAATAGTGATCGGATTTCTTAAAATAAGCAGGTAGGTATGTCTTGAACCTTTCATAGGTTTGGTAAGCTTAAGTACCCTAATCCTAAACATAATGTTTTTCAAGACTTGTCGAAAACTACTGTTTTTGTAGTCTCGGTTGGAAACTGACCCGTGTGTAGTGTTATTATATGTTCTATGCCCGTGTAACCTTTTTTGTAACAAGGTCGATGTTAAAATGCAATTTACATACAATAATTTAAAACAATATTTAAAAGCATGACTTAATCGTGACCATGGTGTTAATCGTACGTAACAATTGATTTAAGGAATTTTATTGTCCTTAATACTGTTTTATTGATTTTCTTTTCAAATATCTTGTATCAGTATCCAACGGTTTGTCCAGCAATACAATGACAACTTTATAAGCGTTCTTACCCAAATATTTTAATAAGTAGACAGTGAAATGGTCAGTATTTTACACGATGATGTATATTTGTCCAATGACTACCGTTGTTTTCCTCCTTTCTCGGGGGAGATATAGCTAGGTAAGTACTCATAGACATATATATGCTTCGAATAGGCTGCGGCACTTCCAAATTCACGAACTCGCCGCCGTAGCGGATGTTAATCCAAAGTGACGTTTTGCAATGTACCAGATTACTTTTTGAACAGAGAGTATTCCATGAAAACGGTTAAACCAGACCCACTGATCATCTATGGCTATAGTTTACTTCAATGTTACAATAACAGGTAAATTGAATAAGGTAGGATGACAATCTTTACTGAGTAAAATTCAAGTATTAACAAAACATGGAACAATAAGGCCTTCTTTTTGAAATTCGGCGGTGTTTGCTTGCATGGCAAGGTATTGGCATATGTTCTATGGTATTGTTACTGAAAAATATTTGTATATGTGAATTTAGAATGCTCATTAAGATTAATTTGCTTATGTATCAATGGCCCTGATAGGTTATTGTAGGGCAATATAATTGTCAATGTGTAAGTACTAACAGTAAACAATATAAATCTTTGATTTAGCATAATTATTGTTTATATTTTTTTTATGCCTGATAGGTTAGCCTTTGACCACTATCTCACCTGATGGTAAGTGATGCTGTGGTCGAAGATGTTTTTCAGGGCAACCTAGAAGTACTGGCTCTCAAGGACAGCTGCCGGAGCACACCGTTAGGTGCTTGGCGACAGATTTTCTACTAGAGGGTGGTAGCTAGCCAGGCGGGCTACCATGCAAAATCATATTGTGAGATAACATAACAAATATTATTGCATTCAGTATTTCTGTTTTGGCTAGACAATTCTGATCATTTCTATCTTAAACAAACTAGAAACATATCAATCACGTCTTTATATACGCAGGGGTAGGCAGGGGATTTCAAGCACTCACATTTCGCTTGATATGATTTATTCTAGAGAGCAAGCCTATTGTCATCTACCAGGCACAGTACACGTGTGTGTGGTTATCTTGCACAAATTGTAATAATTCGTATTAGGGGTTTAGCTTACCTGGCCTTTTTGGAACCCGGGATGTGGGTTGTTATCTTGACGAATGCTGCGTGCTAGAACTTTAATTAGACACTCGTAGATCTCCTGCTGATGAGGCTCAGGCACGAGGGGACGGAGCGAAGCAGCAATCATTCAGCACGGCCGCTAAATAAATTCATTAGTTAAATCACCGCCGCCGGCGGCGTTTTATGTCGGTAACATCAAAGGGCCGGCCGCTGCCCCGCCGCCGGGGGCGCGTTCGACTTTTTACTCAGGAAACTCTGTAAACAAAATGATATGGTGCGTCCGAATGTTTGATCCGCCTTTATTATCTGTATACAGAGAATGTTTAACTAGCAAACGCACTCTTTGTGGTAATTGTAGCCCTGTAATAATAACTTTTGTACTTAAGTATGGACAAGCATGTACTGCTTTGAAGTGTTTCTGCTTCTGCACCAACCCCAAATTACGTAATTGAACTCAATAATTATAATTCATAGTACGATATCAACACAGAATAAATAATAATATACATACCTACTCTTATATTAGGTAGGTACTTACCTTTATGTACTTTTGAGATTTGTCTCGTAAAAGTGTGTAATTAACATTACCTACCTACTACACCGGGTTTGGGTAGGTTCAGACTTTGCAATGAGATCTCGAGGTAGACTTATTTCCTACAATTATGCTTGAGATGTAATGATGACATGTGTAAGTACTGTGTAGGTGTCTGAACTGATGTTCCAATTTCAGATGCTGTTTAAATTATACAGTGCAGAAGGATAATGGTAGTAGTGTTTTACCTCGTCATTCGGTGGCACTTCATTCAGTGCTTTTATTTTGCTGTTCCCCTCCCCTCTCTCCACTTGGAGCGAGAGAGACAGCTATCTCACGTGTGTGGTCCTAGGGGTGCGCGTTCGGCTGTTTCCGTAAATCCTCGGTTACCGTCGCACTCAAGTACGACAACATAACCGTTCGAATCGCGATGGCGGCTTCACAAACATCCAGTGTATGCGTTAAACGCTCGAGCCCGCTCGACTCGACAGTCGACTCGGTCGGATCAGTGTCGTCCGAATAGTGCCGTCGTAGACACGTACCGCGTTACCTTCACTGCTGTAATGAAACTCGGTTTCGTTACGTGCTCGAAACGGCAAAGTGATAGATAGATAGAAGTGACAAATACGAGTGTCAGTGTGTGGTTATGTGGTGGCGAGTGATATGACTGCGTGCGCCGCCAGACGGACTCCGGCCGTCTTCATGAGGATACTGGTGACAGACCTGGCCCCGAGATCATGGTGGCTCCCGATACCGAGGCTCCTTCGAATCCTCGGATAGCGGCTGTCGTGCACGAAAGCCCCTCGGCCGCCGAGGCGCGCCACAGCGCCGATCTTTATATTCGCACGAGCTGGGTGGACGCGGCTTTAGCCCTCTCTGAACTAGAAAAGGTGAAGTGTTTGCTAGTTATGCTACAATACAGTATCATGACTTGATTGTCATATTGCACGTGTGATTGTTTTTCTGCGAATGCCAATCGGATCGAGGAACGCAGCAGTCAGCAGTGCAATGCAAAGTGGTGGCGCCAACTGGCGGGCAGTGTGTGCACTATCAAGGCCGCGCGTATTTTGTAAAAATCTCATGCTCTAACAAAAATAACAAAGTAAACTTTTAGAACCGCGAAAAGGCAAATAAATTATTTGTAAAAAAAGAAAAGGTAAAAATTATAAAAAGGCCAAGAAAATCGATACTTCGGTGTAGAAATGACGTAAAGCAACTTTACAGTAGAAATAAAAAAATATGTACCTATGTATACTTTGTTTGGTAGGTACATTAAAACATAAATTCATTAAGAATGGCAAAAATATCTTGCTTCACAACATTTAATTGTCAAATATAGACAATTTTGTACATAGGTATTGCTTGCTGGTTACACTTACAATTTAAAATAGCTAGCTTTTAAGGTAGATTTTATAAAATATTTATTTTGATGTAATTATTATAGAATAATATAATTATTGATATAATTACCATAAAAGCTAGGTTCATATAAGCGAATATATAATAGAATAGGATACTATATAGTATAACTAACGAAACTAATGTGACTACTCAAGGTAAGTACCTACTTAAAATAAAATTATGATATTTACTAGAATCTCTGTGAATATTGTGTCATCAGAATAAGGAACTGTACTAAACGTAGATACATTAATAAAATGCACAAAGCAAAATCAAATAAAATCACTTTGACCTCGACCTCAGAAAGATTTGTCACAAAGCAAAACAAAAGGTTTAACGACACAAAAGAATGTGACAATACGTGAAGCAAGAGAATGCCTCGGAATAAGATGGTTATACAAGAGCACGGTTCGGAGAAGGTAGCGCTTTCCTAGAAGGCCGAGTCCGCGGTGGTCCCGTCCGCACCCTTACCGGTGCCTATTGCAAAACTTCCATGTCCCGGAAAAATATTCCAAACAGCCTACATGACTTAATTAAATGTAATTAACATAACTGTAAGCACGCATTTAATAAATTAAAAAAGTTATGTATATAACAAATTCTGAATACTAGGTACATAAAGTATATTCAGAAGACTAGGCACTAACCGTCGAGATAATACGTTACGTCAATGGCACTAACATGGTAACGACATTTGACTTTATAAGCTAAACATTGAGAGAAAAACAAAAACAGCTGTAGCCGAAGCTGTAGCTGTCTGACTGGGTAGGTTAATATAACACACCTACAGTTGGCTTTAATGTAGGAACTTGGTCGGTTGTATGCAAGATGAAGCAATTAAGGCGCAGCGGGAGTAAGGGTGGGGGCCAGCGCACGCGCAGGCCATCGGCGCCGATAGAGACATCAACTTGGGCTCACGGGCGGCAGCGACTGACACTGAGACAGATAAAAATGTGGAGATGCACCACGTATAAATACTTTAAGAATTAAGTTTACCTGTGGACATAAAATACTTAATATAATTAGGCGCATTTTGTAAAACAGGTGATCACTAAAGTGGGCAATATGAAACAAGATACCATAAGATAGATTCCACCACGTAAGATAGATCAGAGGTTACAAGGCAAATTACGCAATTAATTGCGTTAAATTCATGTATGTATGCAATGATAATATTAAAGACGTATTTTTTACATGAGGAGTATATACATATATTTAAAATATATTAAAACATTAACAACCAAATTATGCAACATATAAACACAATAAAAATAAACAGTCTATTCTACGAAGTTTTATGTCTGACAAGACCGCACAGACTTGCCTCGTGGAATTGAGACATCTTGTGGTTTCCGATCTTACATCCTTTTCCTTCTCGGTAAATGAGTTGATGCTTTCCTCCTCTTAAAGGTTTATCTTATGTCCCTTTTCTTCTTATTTTTCCCATATATTATTTGTCTTCGTCCAAACATTGCGTTTGCTGGGCGGTCGGCAGCTGCACTGGAAACCCATAAATGACTGTAGTTATATCGACAAAATTATATTAAGCTATAGACTTTATTGTATTTTTTTATTTATTTGATACTTGTACAATAACAATAATTAAACAATTGGTTACTTTTACTAGTTTCTTGCATTTCTAAATAATCCCCGATTTGATTTTCTTATACTTACGTCGTAGGTATATTGTTGTACGATGCCTACGTACGTTTACTGCTACACAACACTAAGAAGTTACTTTTAAATCTTCTGCAACGAATAATTAATAAATTGGTATAATTTATAAATTAGTGGGTTCAAAGAGCTACATATTATTTATAAATATTTAGCAGCCAAACATTCTGGCCTATTAGCAACTCCAATACTGATTGATTACATTCTTACTAAATGGAAACTTTGAAAGTTTGTTCCATTACGACTTTACCAGGCAAGATGATAAATCGATTGATATTACCACCAGAGATTTGAATTATTCTGAACTTTACCACATTCTTGAAAGCAAAATAAAACTTTGTGTGAAAAATGTATATTATTTCAATGATATAGCGTAAAATGTTCAATGAGTACATGCTGGGAGATATACTTGAAAAAACATTTTTTTTTATACTTCAACAAGTAAATTGAGATGAAAAAGTCCCTCACTATTTCCCAGTGGCTAACCACCAAGTATTGGCAGCACTCCTCGTATAGAATTACTAATTTTTGCCACAAGCCGAGCCAGTGGACACGTGGCGAAGCATATACCTACGTACCAACATCATTGCACAATCAGTAATTTTCCCCGTGGCTGCACCTCACAATAAAAACAGGGCCTACATCTGCCATTAATTTTTAATTGCAATATCCTCGTACATTATAAGTTAAAGCGTTTAATCGAAAATCTTTTAAAAGTACTTAGGTTACTTAGATTTCTTTTTCAGCATTTTTATGATCAGCTTAGTGCCCTAGCGATAACATCTCTATCATATGGTTAGCCAAACCGGTTCCTTTGCTCGCCTAACATGGCAACTTTCTTAATATTACCGACTGCGTGCTGGGTTCAGACTTCATTATTTTTCTTACAACTATCAGCTGGTGGGTGTGATATGATCATAAAAACACGATAAATTGTCCTAACAAATCTCGTGAGGTTTACAAGAAAAGTGCAATATCATCAAAGTATACAAAACGTTTTTGAGACGCGTGAGTTTTCCCACTTATACGTGTTTTACCTCTCAAGAAATACAACAATCATTTATAAAACCAAGGCAATATTATAAAGGACAAATATTTTGGTATTTTTAATTACCCAAGATAATTTTCAAGAAAAGTGATTTGATAGAATGTTGTTATCAGTTCCTTTGCGCTGCACACAAATGTTAATTGTTAATAAAGGGATCGATTTTTACTGCATCGAATAAAAAATACTTTGTAATCCGTGATGGTATCCGCAGTCAATAAAGTTACTGCTCTATAAATTGAGTATTGAATAAGCTGTTGTGATAAACATTCTACATACGATAAATACCAAAAAGGCAAGCTTGTATGATGAACATCAGCAAGGAGTAGCATCCACCTTTAAAGCACTACCAGTATGCACCTGGCCATTGACGATCGACGAAATATTAAAGGTTAAATATCTCTTTTTCTATATTGCTTGAAAAATTTATTACTGGTAGCTCCTTTGACGCTGAGGTTATATTTGAGGTGAAATGTACAAATTCATCTACTACTTAAATCAATAACAGTAGAAACCTTTACCCGTTAGGTTGTTACAAAAGAGAAACCGGTAGTTTCAGAAAAAAATATAATAACCAAGTAAACATAGTCACCAGCTCACAATATTTTGGAAATAGATAACAAGCTGTAGAAATAATTACATCACAAATTAAAGCTATCGTTCCCCTGTAGGTTTTGAGTATTCAAGGGCTGCAAGCCGTGCTTTGTGCATTATAATAGGCTAATAAGAGGTTACCGCCCACGTTCCATTATATGCAGATATCCGGAACTCTGCTCACGTTGAATGTTATGTTATGAAAGATGATTTTGATCGATACGAAGTCTTGGTGATCTCGCTAACTAAATTATTAACATATGTTATCAGTCGACTAGTTTGCAACTCCTTAGTGGTAATTGACTTTACATTCCGACAACAGCGTATCCACTATGTGTAAAAGCGGCTCATTTACTGAATTCTAATTAAATATAGTCTCAGATGTGAGATAAATGTTATCATTACAAAAATATATCTGTTAAAGCGGCATGTGTAAATGTGATGGCATGACTGATGCAGTAATCAAATGAAAATAGTTATTAACGTGCAGACGAGCCGTTCCGTGACGTGTTTTCAACACCGAATATAATTATGTTTTAAGTAACCTTTGTTATACTTCCTGTAGTTAAGAGTCGGAAGCCTTTAAAATCAAGCAATCGTGCATTTAGAAATATTCTACACAAGCCCTTCTTAAAGGAAAAAAACATTATTTGTACACTGTCATTATTTGTTAAATTGAAAGTTATAATTAGTAACACTCTTAATTAGTACAATCTCGTATATTATAGTGATTTATTTTGCTGAGGGTCATGAGAAAACGCTCGGAGTGGCGTGTTTCTTATCTGCAGGAAACGTAGTCGCCGGCGCCAGCGCATCGCGGATTATACTTTCTATCTCTAATCCCATAATTCTTGCGTCAGCAGTTACCACTGCATTCTCAAAGCTCTGTAGGTACGTTGCGATGTTCCATACTGTTATCAATACCGCAGATGAAATAATAGATATGGTAACTAACATTAAGATGTTACGCTAATGTTTTGTATTATACGTGTAGTGATAAGCACATCTGTATTGCCGTATCCAATGGTTGAATGAATGTGGTCTCGAGCTGTCGTGGCATACGGAGCGGTGCGGTACGGTGCAGCCGCGCAGTGGTTGTTACATACGGCAAGGTGGCGTGTTGTTGCGTACGCTCCACGTGGGTTGACCGGTGCTGCGCGGGGGAGCGGAGCGGGCGCATTCCGGCCATGACGTCACGCCCACCCAGTGCGTTCGACATTCACCTCGCCCGCGCCGCCGCCGCCGCACCGCCGCGCCGCCGTCGCGCGCCTCTGACACCGTGCTGCGATGTCGACCGTTCTGGGCCCTCGGCGTCTTGGCTCTATCTTCCATTAACATTCATTTAGTTGTAGCTTAGATATAACTTATTTGCTACGAATGCCTAATATGTTGGTTGCGTGCAGCAGAAACCGAGTCCTAATTTGCATTAAACACCCTTAATACCTATAATACCAAACAGCAATATTTGGTGGCCTAATTTATTAGCAAGGTTTCCATATCGTCATCCGGCTAGCCGTTATGCACACAAACAATTTGGGGGCACTTAATAAAATATTAGGATGTTGTCTCTTACAGCCGATAAAACCCCCTTTTTTTGTAGTACGTACCTATTATCGTATTGTTGAGACGCTGTCTCTGACCGGCCGTTCTCGATTGAGTTATTATTATGCAATTAGTGAACCGTTCAGGAGATTCGGCCTGTGTCGGCGCAGGCGCATCTCGTGAACGGAAAGAGTTGGCGCCACGGGTGCCCAGGCCCCAGGCTGCGCCGCCGTCTCTCATTAATCACAATCAACCAACAAAATTATTTCGACAGACACCGATGTTATTATATCTGTTTCCAAACGATCTTATATAATTGGTATGTTTATGGATACAACATAAGAATAATGCAAACAGAGTATTTCCTCTGCCCTGTAAAGAACTACTCGTATGTGTAATAAGTCTAAATAAATATTATTTGTCGGATGGTGTGCGAGCCGCAAACCGTACAATATATACACTTATCTCTTGCAGTTTGCGACTCGCACACCATATGAATTAAGCATTTTTTATAATGGAAAATAATTATATAGTAGTATAACGTCCTATAACGTTGCTCTTACTTAATACACTTGAATACCATAATGTTGCTGCCATATTGGAAACACCATACCGCTAGAGAAAATTGTACGGGACTTTGAGACTCGGACGAAGTAATTTTGGTATGGGAATCCCTAAGTGTTCGGTCATGGTAGGTAGGTCTTTCGGACATCAATCTAAGAGTAGATGTGCTCCCAAGTTGGAATTCAGCTATTGGCTTCGTAAGTTTTAATCAAAGGCTCGGATAACGGGCACGCTTGGCTTTATGTTTGTGCACCATAATTGGGTTCACCTTGTCGCAAAAGAAAAAGGTGTGCGGAGAAACTAAATTTCTAAATAACTTTGGTTCTTGCCTTCGGCTTCGGAACAATCTCGCCATTCAAGTTCGCGGGTTAGTATGAAGAGTATGAATATTAAGGATTTGTTTAAAATGTATATAACATTTTTATTTTAATATCGGTCATCCCATCCTTCCTTTATTAAAATAGCCCCAGGCCCACGTCATATTTACTTTTTAGAATTAACCCCCATAGGTCATATTATGGTCACCGTAGATATACGGATCTCCATATGTCTCGTGTGTTATCTCTAAGACACACACAAGTACCCACAAGTAAAGATTGGAGGAAGCGAGTGCTATAGTACGTATACTAACATAAAAAACATTGCATAGAAATTAAGTGTAATTGCCTAAATCGCTAAGAAGTCTAACCACCAATAAATTTTCTAAGGACTTAGAGCCTTTACATAAGTTGTTGAATATCACGGTTTCTTTGTTAGCAAGTCACACGAACAACTCTCAAGAGAGTTGTTGATGAAAGTGATAGCCGTATCACTGTAGATATGCGCAATATTCTTAAAAGCTTATACCGTAGAGGGAGATACGCTCGGAAGTTGGACCTTCATTAACCTAATATTACCCTGATAATGTTCTTGAATATCTGAATTCTTGAGATAAACTTCTATGAAACTTGCCCTTGATGGATGTTCGTTTCAAGCAATTGCCACTTAATGCCGGATCCCCTCAAGGGTCTCTCTGTCTTACCAAGTGAGACCACATACAAATGCTTGATGATTTATTGAAAAAAAAAACTAACCAAATATACTATATTTTTTTATGCTGAATTGCTAACCATATTTTTATATTATAGGGTAACATTGATGGTGGACGGACGTCGCTCTGGATCCGTGCGTGGCTTCAGGAACAACTGTTCATCCTCGGCTGCTTTCTCCAGGGAGACGCTGGCAAAGTCCTCTTTGTTGCTATCCTCGTATTGTCTACCTTCTGCGTCGGTCTCAAGTCCGCGCAGATTCACTCCAGAGTCGACCAACTTTGGGTTCAAGGTACGCAAAATGGCTTTTTAATTGTTACGAACTTGTTCCTTTATTTTTATCGGGTATGTAAAACTATGAAGCCTGCGACGGGATAAGCCGTTGTGCGGCATTGTGCATATCGTGGAATATGAATGCAGCGGTGCGCTAAGGCAATGCGCACGTTTGTTGGGCCGCTTCCGTCTCGATAAACGTGCGTCGCATATCGGTGATACTACAGAGCATGCCGCGCCGCACAGTAGATCGAAACTCGTCTTTCATAGACATAGAATCTTGAATTATTAAAGGTCAATTTTTTTGCTTGGGACGAGTTCTGTTAATCATTGTTATACTATAAAATGGGATGTGCGACAATTGTGAGCACAAATAGGCAAGATATAATTTTTTTTTGAAAAATTTGTATGGGACTAACATATAAAATGTCAATATCTCCGTAATCACAAGTTTGGCCGTTATATCCTTGCACACGTATATAGTACTAATTATTTATGATTTTTTGATATACTTTGTTTTGCGGCACCACTTGCGTTTTTTTTTTTAAAAATCGTCAAAGTTATTAATTTTTTTTTATATTGATGACTGTTTGTAATGCTAAAATATGCGATTATTAGTTCTAGTTTAGGGTATTTTATAAATCTTAACAGAAAACTTTCTAAGAAATCACAAGACTGTTAACCAAAACATTTTCACGTCTCAATACAACTTGCACGGTAATAATAAATTATATATTTTTGAATCTAATCTAGTCACCAGTAATGGTGACTAATAACTAACTTAATGACCTCCGTTACTTCTAATGGTTAAGTAGTCATTTGTTAATGACCTCCGTTACTTCTAATGGTTAAGTAGTCATTTGTTTATGACCTCCGTTACTTCTTATGGTTAAGTACTCATTTGTTAATGACCTCCGTTACTTCCGTTAATACTAATTAATATTGTACCTAATTAAGTAAATGAATATAACATCTAAAGTGACAAATGCTGCTTAATTTCAAAATTAGTTGTGATAATGATACCCTCATTACCAAAACTAATTATAAATTAAGAAAAAATAGTACCCTCATAATTAGTCAATACCTATAAATAGTCAAAAATCAAATTATGTAGCTTCAGTTCATTTTGAGTACTTCTACTGCTAACAACTAATAGTATCTACCTACCCGCTTACCCCGTGATTGTGAATAATGGAAAGTGTAATTTCAAACTTGGACTTGTTTGTTATTCTGAGTAGTCAGAATACTAAATTCGATCACGAAATATTATTTAACACGCTTGTTAATCGACTAGATTCTAGCCTTTCCGATGAAGACCGTGTTACCCTCAAGGAATTTTGTCGGAAATTCACACGGGCTGTTCAGAAGAGATGGATAAGATCCCACCGCAAACCTGATATTTTTAGACGTGATTATTCCAATTGGCTTGAGGCAAATATTGACTGGCCAAGCTGCGTACAAACAAATTTGCTCATACAAGAATCGGTAAATGAAAGTACTTATGCTGAACCCTTACCATCAACGTCAACGATGATATCGGCTTCAACAATGACAAAAAGGTCGCGAAAGCCCTTTGAAGATTTAAGCAACAAGCAGAAGAAGAGGAGATCAAATGAACATAAAGATGAAGAACCTGTTGAATTAGCATATTCAGCTGCAGCACTTTTAAAACAAGATGGTCGTGAGGATATTGCATACGTTATTGAATACATGTTAAAAAATCCAGATGCAACAGCAAGAATTAAGGAAATGATCAAAAAACCAGTCCCTAAAGTATTATTTTCACCAGAGAAAGCACTGGGTTTGTTGCTTTCATTAAAATTATCAAAATGGCAATACATCACTTTGAGGGAAACAACAACTCGAGAAGGTTCGAAAGATATATATCCGTCGTATTATAAACTTCAAAAGGCTAAGCTTCAGTGTTACCCTCCGGAGACATTTGTGACCATAACGGATAGCTCAGCTTCGATTGCACTCCAAGCATTACTAGATTTAACAGTGACCAGGATTATTGAAAGTCTTCCTAGTACTAGTGAAATACAAGGCAAGCAATTGATTTTAATATCGAAGTGGGGATTTGACGGTGCATCCAACCAAAGTAGATATAAGCAGAAAATAGACAGTGAGCAAGATGATTCCAGCATATTTATGACCTCTTTGGTTCCTCTAAAGTTAACAACAGGAGAAGGTGATACTATTTGGATAAATCCAAAACCCTGCTCTTCTACATATTGCCGCCCAGTGCAGTTCAGTTTTTTGAAGGAGAGCAAAGAAGTTGTCATGAATGAAAAAACTAGAATGGATAATGAAATCCAGGCTTTGATTTCCACAAAATACCAAGCAAATGAGATTAGTCATCAATTGTTATTAACAATGATCGATGGCAAAATTTGTACATATCTCTCGGAAGCTAAATCAAATGCGGCCTGCTACCTGTGTTTGGCTAAGCCAACCGAAATGAATCAGTTAGATAATGTAACGTCAAAGACCGTTTCTACTGGTTCCTATGAATTTGGATTGTCACCACTACATGCCCGTATTAATGTAATGGAATGTCTTTTACACATAGCTTATCGCCTCGATTTTAAGAAGTGGTCTGCGAGGGAGGAATCTCACAAGATACTGTTACAGACCAGAAAAAAGCTTATCCAAGATCGATTCAGAGATGATCTTAATCTCTTGATCGACATCGTTAAACAAGGGTCAGGCACAACTAACGATGGTAATACTGCGAGAAGGTTTTTCGAGTTTCCTGAGAAAACTGCAGCAATAACAGGACTGGATGAAAACCTTATCTACAGGTTTGCCGTGATTCTGCAGGCAATCACTTCTGGTGAGATAATTGATGTGCCTAAGTTTAAAGAGTATACCAAATTAACTGCCGAAAGATATGTAGAACTTTATAATTGGTATTACATGTCCTCAACTGTCCACAAATTATTAATCCACGGAGGTGATATAATAGCCGAAAATGCTATTGTGCCAATTGGGAGTCTATCAGAAGAAGCTTCAGAGGCCCGCAATAAAGACTTCAGAAGATTCAGGGAACATCATTCAAGGAAGAAGAGTAGACAAACATCTAACGAAGACATCCTCAACATGCTTCTTCTCTCATCTGATCCTCTGATTTCTTCAATAAGACCAAAACTGGATGCCCATAAGAAGCAGGTATACTTTAGAGAAGCTTTAGATCTACTCAAACTTCAGGAACCTCCGATAGAGTTCTTGGATGTAATGGGAACTGTAGAGTCAGATTCTGAAGTGGATTCTGATGGTGGTGAAGTATTAGAATAATTTAACTTTTAATATTATAAGTAGTTACTTAATTATTGTAATTTTATTTTCACTTGTATTTGACTTATTTATTTATTTATTTTACTTATATTAATTGTACTTACCTAAATCATTTTATTTGATTCCAATTTAATATTTATTGTGTGTAATAATTTCAATTTATTTTAAATTTCAGTTGATTTCATCTTTTGTTAGATTTAAGTATTTAATTTAATTTATTTTGAAGAATTTTATGATTTCTGATATTTATATTTGATATTCATGATTTTATTATGTTTTTTACATTAATAAAAAAATCAATTCTTTCTAAACTTCTTTTTTAATTTTATAACCCAACTTATCTAAGTATCTAATACTAGATAGTTTAAATCTCATATAAGATAAAAGTTTTTATCTTAATTTAATGATAGTTTTATACTATGGATCTGCATAGTATAAAACTGATAAATTACGTATATTTGAAGCATTAAATATAGCCTATAAAAAAGAATGATAATTCTGCACTAATTATTAAATTACGGAGCTCTTAAACTTAATACATATTCTTTTGAGTGTATCCTTTCGCTAATTGCTTTATTAGGTATTTAGTCTATCTGATCACCTAACGGAGGTCATTAACAAATGAGTACTTTTACAGTACTCATTTGTTATTGATTACCATACCATTACAGGTGACTAGATTAGATTCAAAAATATATAATTTATTATTACCGTGCAAGTTGTATTGAGACGTGAAAATGTTTTGGTTAACAGTCTTGTGATTTCTTAGAAAGTTTTCTGTTAAGATTTATAAAATACCCTAAACTAGAACTAATAATCGCATATTTTAGCATTACAAACAGTCATCAATATAAAAAAAAATTAATAACTTTGACGATTTTTAAAAAAAAAATCGCAAGTGGTGCCGCAAAACAAAGTATATCAAAAAATCATAAATAATTAGTACTATATACGTGTGCAAGGATATAACGGCCAAACTTGTGATTACGGAGATATTGACATTTTATATGTTAGTCCCATACAAATTTTTCAAAAAAAAATTATATCTTGCCTATTTGTGCTCACAATTGTCGCACATCCCATTTTATAGTATAACAATGATTAACAGAACTCGTCCCAAGCAAAAAAATTGACCTTTAATAATTCAAGATTCTATGTCTATGAAAGACGAGTTTCGATCTACTGTGCGCCGCTTCGGAGTGTACTCGCCCGTATAGATAGGTATACTTCGATAAACTTGCATTCAAATTCGTCGATCAACAGTCAGAATACACGCTCGCGCATCCGGTGTGCAACTCAACATATTATTCGATATCGTAATTTGGTTTGTTGTTACAGTATTTTTAATGACCACTTTACATTAACTTAGAGATTAATATTAATAAACAAGAAGGACTTCCTTGCAGTAATGTCGTTTTTAATGGGTTCTAATTTGATCTTTTTAAACCTTGTTAATATTAAAATGGATTTAATTTACATGATAAAGTAATGATCAATATAATTTAAATTCAAGGCAACAAATTTTAAAGAAAGGATGTTATAAGCATTGGTAAATCATATGAATTAGGTAGAAAGTCTTAGCCTTAGTACAGAATAACTAACAGTAGGTACTGCCTTAGGTGATCATTTAGTATTACCGCATATCGAGCAAATATTATAAGTTTCCGTGATTTATTCAAAATATCGAATCAAATAGAATGAAAAACTATAAAATAATTTTAGTCACAACAATTCTTGGAGACATCAGCTTCACCCGAAAAAAATAAAAGGTTGAACAACACAAAAAGTAGCTTATCGCAACTTTTATACCTCTTATATATTTTATTACGATTCTTTCGAATGTGGGTGGTCTCTGGTTATAACATTAGAATAAAATCTAAGCATATATATGCATATGTAACATATACATAAATATTAATGGCTGTTTTTTCATTTTATATAAATATAATTATTCGTATAATAAATTCATACTTTATATATCCATCCCATTTGCATACTATGTTTATTGCCTTTGATACCAATCTTACTTGTTGGTAAGATGATATAGTGGAGGGTATACTCACAGTTCAGTATCACTAGCTAAATAGTAGGTAATCCAATATTACATAATAGCTGTATGGAAATTGTACGTAAGAATGAATACCTCTGCTTTTAATATTAAACCAGCACTCAAGCAAAAAGTCGGTTTGATTTTTATACCACATTTTACGCAAATTTTACCCAATTCTGATGATACCTTTGATTTTTGCTACACCTCTTAGATACTTGAGTGAGATCGCTAGCCTAGCATAAATTATTTACTAAAACCCAGCTCTTTTATCCCATAAACTAAAGTACCGGAAGTAGCGAGATATCCGCAACCTAGCCCGTTGCCATCATCCCCGGTATAAAGGAACTTCTTCAAATTAAGCATCCTCTATGTAAGTTTATGAAAGGCATCGTCATTCTCTCAGCTCGCTCGTCTGACGTCCACTGGGTGAATATTGATATAGATTTTTCATATCTTTGGTAAAATTAAGTAATTTACGTAATATTTTCCTTATACGGAAATTTTAAAATTATTAAAATTAATGTTTTATAATAATATAAATGTGAGATACAAAATAATGTATTTTATTTTTATATTATATTATATTTTCTTCAGTGGTACTTTAAAAAGTACCACTGAAGAAAAATGATAATGAACACTTAGCTGGCTGCATGGGAAAGGTATTTTATTCTGGAATTATTCATAGGTACATATTATAATTAAAAAAACGTTGGCATGTAAAAAATAGACCATTTTACGCACATCTGATAACTTGAAGTGAAAACATGTGTATTTGTACTTTGTAGCTAACTAAGGGTATAATATCCATATAACAGTAGTATTGAAGGTCGGTCGCAGACCTCGTGTTAAACCTTATAGTCAACGCAGATGTATTGCCTCGGCGGCACCGTATCAACGTCATCTCTTCATTCTCCCGAATACTCGCGAGCTGGTCTTGAGTCGAGGTAATGCCAGGACATCGTTGTTTAGTGTGCTTTGAAATATGGAGTTTCATACAAAGAATACCGAATGGGTTAAGTTGAGGCGGCAGCGGGGCGCCGATGTCGATATGGTGTCGCTTGGATCAGTGTGCGCCAACTATGCTTACCCTATTATAGTACGACCTTTTGATATATTAGTATTTAATCTAATCATCGCACATGAAGTATTAATGAATCCATTATTTTTGCTTAGCCAATATTTGACATGATATCTGTATTGTTGTGAACAGAAAAGATTTTTTTTTTAACAAAATTTACTTATTTAATTCGTATGAAAATCGTAATAATTATGAGTTAGGACGATCAGAGAGGAAGTGGGCGTTTTTACCGGAGTCGGTGGCAGCTCCGTGATTTTAAGTATACATATAAAACACTAGAGAGTTTTTTTTACTAAACAATTAATAAATGAATATAGGTGCTATTTATTGTACCAAACTATAAAATCTGTATCTGTTTATTATCTCTGCTACTGTCCAAACAGCCTCACTAAACGTTATCGTTATCATGAAAAATATAGAGAATACCTCGTCTTCTTGTGCCGAAGTCACCTAACGACTTAATTAGGTGGCCCGAGGCCGCACGTAAATATTCCTACGTAAAATTACGGCCAATAAAACTAAAAAAATGTATAACATTTCTATTGAGGCACAAAAAACGGGTGATCTGATTGTGATGACCGCTTTTGTGTGAAGACGCCTTGCTGCGCGCTGGATTTCTGAAACCAAACTTTTATTTTTTGGACTCTCCTTAGTCGCGCTTTCTTCTATTTGCTATTGAGAATCAACTTAGGACTAGCTCAAAATATACTGGTATACCCAAGGTAACAATTATTTCTGTTTTTTGCGGAATATGAAACGACATTATTCAGTAACAGTTCTAGATAAATTTAGACGCATTTTTCTAGAGTAGGAAGATTTTATTGCTTACTAGTAACTGTGTACTTTTTTGGCACTTCAGAGCAACATTGAATACTGGCAAAAAGCTGAGCTTTGTGAGGGCTCGCGTTGTTTTTGTAAAGGGTGATAAATTGTTTTACAACCTGATTCTAGTTTTGTCATCTAGTATTAAGTAGATTAACTACTTACAATGTATTTGAGTATTGAGTTTAGTTGTGTTTAGCGATGTTAACTCTATAGTTTTCTAACAGATGGCGTTAGTGGTACAATAACATTCTATCCAATGAATACAAAATTGTTAATGCTTTTTTTTTAAAGGTTATAAAATTTTTTTTTTACACATCTAGATATGAATTTAAATTATTATTTTAAAGCACAATCTATGGGCGTGATAGTTTTCCAGTAAAGTAGCCTACCCCAAAAATGCTCAGGATGTGGGCGAGTGTTAGGCTATTAATATCGCATTGGACAGCAATGAAACTGCTCACGATATCACACCCTCTTTATGAAGTGCCATATGATCAGCCATCATTTTAAAGAATTAATTCTTACCATCTTGTGGTTGGCATAACAACTACACGTTTAGACCTATTATGATTGTGTTTTGAGTGTTCGCAAGTTTGATGAACCAATAGCACCAAGGCAGCAGTAGCAACTAGATGATCATGAAAGTCAGCAACTAAGTGGGACTGTGTCTCCATACCAGTCGCTGTTGTGGCCGTAAAGGACGCGGTTTGTTTATTCCGCCATCCATCTGTTGTCTACGCTCCGGCTAATTTGCATAGAGGGCCATAGAGGGTATGCGGGGCAGCGGGGCTGGACCACACGGGCTCGGCACGGCGGCACGCGGGTGGCCACAACCACATGCGCGAGCGCACGTATTGCCGTGCCCCTCGCGCCTCGCCCTTGCTCCGCCGCCGCGCCGGCCGATCCTCCGCGACGTCATTCATTGCGATTGTCCACACTGATCGTCCGCCACCACATCGAGTATTATCGGCGCACACGCATCGAGAATGCAATGAAACGCCCGAGTACCTATTACATTTTGCTCTTATGCGGGCTTACGATACTTACAATGACAGATTTACAATTTGATGGACCATTACGCATGAAACGAGTTGAGTTCGTTTTGTTGAATAATGTAACATTATCGAATGAATACAATGCCTAATTCGATATGTAACATCTACTTCTAATTATTATGGGTTGATAAGAACGTATTGAAGCAATACTCAATAAAAGATGCCGCCAAACCTAGCCGAGGCGATAACGAGAACCGGCGAACGTAAAGTGTGAAAGCTGCGCGCACTCACACGGTCGCGATAACCTCGTGTGACCTTGCGGCGTTTCCGCGCACGCAGACCGCCTCTAGGCGTTTGATATAGTTTCATTTGCGCCGAAAAGTCGGCTCGGCGCAAATGAAACTATATCAAAGTTTCATTTGCGCCGCGCCGACTTTTCAAATGATTGCCTAATATATGTATTAAACCTAACCATATTCTGTTACAACAGCAATTGCTGATCCATCGCTTACATTCGTCTTCAGGTGATGCAGCACCATCAGGCGTCGTAAATCGCGCCCACGGTTCTGGTAGGTAGGTGTTAAAATAGTGGCGCCCTGTGCGGGCCCACCGCTCGATTCCATTCCACTTGCTTTATGATAATCCCTAATATCCGGCACGAGAGCTGTCTATGTTTAGCCCAGTCAATTACGAAACGTTGACCGCCCTCGCCCCTAGCTTTAACACGATTTGTACCTACACTACAACGCACAGTTTGTTGTAGTTTTCGTTCACTGCATTTGTCTTTTTGTAGTGTCAAATTACCAATTTTTTTTATACCTTTCACAAATTTCTTGAATGCCAGGTCCATCAGTGTCCATCTAGGTAGCACTGAAAAAGATTTTTCATGTCCTTATAACCTGAGCAGTACGCAGTTGCTCATCATCTCACTATTCAGGCCTTTCGCACATAGGTACACTTATTCTTCTCTAGGCAGTGTCTTCTTAGTACTTTCTTTGGTCGTCCTGTCCACATTCTTACTCATCTTCCGTCCGCTTAACATCAGGTGCAACAGGTCATCACACCCCGTTGCACGCCCTCAACTAACTCGTCAGTAATAAAACTGATGAATGCAGTGTATCTTTCAATATAAATATACCTTGATATCAGAAACAAAAATTAGAATACCTTAACAGGTCAAAAGGATTTTTTGTTCATTGTAATTTAATGCTTATTAAGCTCATTTACATACAAAGTGTTGCGCGAAACGACTGGAATTAGCATTTTGTGAACCACGACTACTAACGACTGACGCGAGATGTCCGAGCCTGACAGGTGGCCTGACTTGTGTTCATAAAAACATTAAAAACAAATTAAGTTACAAGTTCCTTAATGAAAAAGATTTTTGGTCTCTGATATGTTTAAAACTAAAAAAAAATGGCAGAAATATAATCGTGGAGGCATTTAATTGAAATGTGCCTACAAGCGTTGCGACTCGTGTTGGTTTACGTGTCGGTCGTAATTTTGCATATTATTATGTATATTGAAATTGGATTAGACCTTTTATATTGCCCTTGAAAAAATAAACAAGATAATGTACTTCTGTAATCTCTCATTCACAATAAAATGGAACAGCTCTATTCCCATAAAGACTATTAGAAAATAGAATTATCTTTCCTTCATAAAAGTTATTGCCAGATCCATTAGGTTGTAATCAAATATGTTTCTAATCGATTTCATTAAAAAGTCTCAGAGATTTGCTAGGATCCATTTGAATTGCACGCTTTTGTAAGACAAAGATTGACTCTGCAGCGGACCACAGCAATACGAAATATAACAATACTGTGTAAGTACGTGAAAAATACGGTCTTATTTTACGAACTGCATACGCAGCAGAACTAAGTTTCCCCGATAGATAATGTATATGAGGACCCCAATGTAAAGTTAAATCAATTATGATTCCCAGGAAGACTGTCGCATCGTCAATCGATATTTTATTAAAGCCAAATTTAATGTATGTTTCAACGTAAGTAACATTTGATAAGGAAAACTTGAAACAAATAGGATTTTAATTAATAAAAAATATATAAAATATATTACCTTCCTTAGCGTGTCTGACCGATATTGCTCTATCAGATTCAGATCTTTTCCACGAATAGTACAAACACTCCCAGGCTTCAAGCATACGTGACATCAATTGAACACCTGCACCTGTTGTGGATCAGCTCTTCGTGAAACCAAACCGATTCTAAAATATTATACAATTCTTAAGTTTTCAGTTTCAAAGTTCCACTATCTTCGTCAAGGTCGATTTGAAAGGGCCTACCTCAAGGGTTGGTTTTAAGCACATTATTATTTAATTTGCACACTTTTGACTACCGCAAAATAGTCTTTAGCATTTTGGTATTGACAAAGAGTCCCCTGACAAAGATAAGAAAAGTGAATGGGCTGATAAGATTTGTTCATGATATTTGGATCCGTCAGTGGCCCAATTGGATGGCTATTTTCACAGATGCATCTAAATTATCAGTTAACGGATCGATTGGCTCTGCGGTTTAGTCCCTAAATTCAGGATAGTTTTGATTCAAAAATGCTTTCCATATTCATATTTCTAGTTTGGTGAAACAGTTTCCCTTTTAGAAGCCATCAATATAAAATGAGAATCGCATAAATTAAATAAATCTTTAATATTTTTAGACCCACTAGTTAAAAGTATAAAGACTAATCATAATATAATACACACTTATCTAAAAATTTAAGAAGTTCTTTATAGATGTCACTCTTATGGAATTGAGGTAGCTCTTGCCTGGATTCTAAGTCACTGTGATATTGAGAGTAATGAAACTAGATAATTATGCTAAGAAGGCTTTGAAGTAGGTCTGGACACGTACTTCAAAGGATTTTCCAGAGTCTTAGGTACTTAAGTTAAAAAAAAACTAATAAAATGCTACCCTCCACAATAATTAGACTATTTGAAACGGGGAGATGTATTGTAATGTTCTCCAGTTTTTCTATCAGGATATGGGGTCAGGGACCATTCCCGTTGTGAATGTGGTGTAAAAGATGGAGCATATTTTTTTTTGCTGTCTTGAGTTGTTTTTTTCTCTATACGATGCTTTAAGTCCTTATATCCCATATATACTAGACGCGACATCTCAAACGAGGATAGTCGACCAGTGCAAGTATGCCGGCTGGCATACTCTCTCACACGCAGCTGGGCACTCGTAGGGAGTACACGCGCTTTACGTTCGAAAATTGTGTGTTATCAATTGTGTAATTTGAATACACAACGTTCGAACATGTCTCAATCATTTACTTTTCTAGTGAAGAATAATGTAGCTGCGTATTTTGTTTACTAAGTACATCCCTATTCGGTACTCTAGAGATGTATCTGTATTACAAAGTTGCCTTTCATTGACTGCACTGCTCCTTGTGAGGTTTTCTATTTATATTTATTTGTAATTAAACACTATGTAACGTTTCATCGAACTAGCTCTGTTTCGTTTTGTGAACTACATACCTAATTGGTTTACCTGATAATTTTCACGGCAGGATACTATTATTTTATTTGTGTCAAAGTAGTTTAGATTTGCAATACATTTATTCCAAATTATCGCTTTAAAGGGAACGTAGAAAGGATCGTAAGTTGATTGGAGTTTACCTCAGACTTCGATGTATTTTTACGATGATTTTTAAGGATTATTCCAAATTATTTAATAAATCCAACAAATGTCGTCGATGCTCTACATTTTAAAATAATTTATAAGGATAAGCTATATTTTCTTCAAAAACGTCTGTTATGTAGAAAATCTGTCGCCAAGCACCTAACGGTGTGTTCCGACAGCTGTCCTTGAGAGCCAGTACTTCTAGGTTAGCCTGAACAACATCTTCGACCACATCATCACTTAACATCAGGTGAGATAGTGGTCAAAGGCTAACCTATCAGGCATAAGAAAAAAAAAATGTACTTAAAAATATTTCGGTTATTTTCTATAGCTCACAAAGGCCGCACTGTCAATAGGACCCATGATATTGCCCTGATTTCAGCGTTGAACAAAATATAATTTTCAACAAACAAATGCACTCAATCAAATTCGTATAAATCACGAACGCATGATGCTAATAACCTGAACATTTATTTCAGTCTTGTTGTTTATTCTCGACCGTGGTATATATCCCTCATGCTATAAATTAGCGACAGAAATAAAATTTGTAGCGTTCCCTTTATAGAGTGTACACAAAACCGCTGGCCAACTGGCTAGGCGGTGGCGTTTGCGGGCTACGCTACAAATGTTGTTCCAAATTTCAAACAATCATTTCAACACTCATTTAGTTCAGCACATAGATCCCTTGATGATTCTTTATTTACCGTTACCGATACTCCTTGATTTTACCAATTATAGCTTATTTTCATAACGACTTCCCGTATACTATCATATCCTTTGAAATTTAAAACCGATCTACTTTCACAGTAGCACAGTTAGATAGTAGGCCAGTAGTTCCATAGGACTATTGACAATGATAATTTTCTTTCCAAAAGGCCCATTAGCATCATCAGCATCATCTCCTATTAACAGTTTATTTTTCGTTTTCCCTGTTGGATATCTGTGGCATAATAAGAAAATTTGAATATTCTTCCCGCATTTTTTTTTTGACATTTCGAACACTGCAGATATCGTGGTCAGTCATAACTAATAACGTGACCACGATCACTGCAAAGTGTTTGAAACATAATATTAAAACGTTTATTATTGATTAATTGATGTGTAATAATCGCGAAACCTAAGTAAACATTATATCATAAACTAGAAGGCCTGTGCTACTATGGCAGCTAACTACCATGAAGTAGCACAAAGTTCTCGATGTTTTAAATTTATTTTCAAATGAAGTTATATCAATCTTATAATATAGACAATACATGTGTATGATTTTGAAATGTCTATTTTCCAAGTATATTTATTTCTGTGTCCATCGGTTTTGTGTCTTCCATTCCGAACTTCCCCTATTATTTTCTCTGATCTTCCCGCATTTCTTAGCGATTGCCATAACCATAACGTTTGCATGGTGCGCTGATATGAACCTTATTTTAACAATGCTTTGTTTGATTCTCATTTCTCATAATCACCTACAACGAGCTGCTAATTTGTGGACCATAAGAGCTAGTAATAGAATACTGTCTTGCATGTAGTGGTTATGCTATTTTTGGGTAGAGTTTTCACTGCGACAATGTACAAAAACGCTGTATTGGTAGGTACCCCATCAAATGACTTCATCACATTCTGAACGGAACCTAAAAAAGGTTCTTATATCTAATACTTTTTTTAACACCTCGTGACCGTGATCCTAATTCAGCAAAAAATGAGACAAACTGGCTTAAATATAAATCAGCCAGAATGGGTGTTAATTGGAACGAATTCCTTCGATAACTGACAACTCATCGCCGAGCGGAGATGTGGGTTTACGATTGCAAAAACAATGCTGATAAAAGGAATTAGCTCGGTACATATGTGCGCACGGTATTAACTTATTTCACATAGGTACATATACAATCTCAGTTTTATAATTGGTATCTATGAAAATATACTAATCTTTTAAATGTATTGTATCACAAATTGACGAATATAGTAGGTAGGTACTACATGTAAGACCTTTAGGAGCACTGTGGTTCCTCTCCAAGGGGAATTTTGGTAACATAAAGTAGAGAGGAAATATCAGATAGCCATTAGTTTGTTTATCTATTACGAATGTTGTATCATTTTTTAGTTTTTTAGGATTTGGCATGGTGGAAGGGCATTTTGCGAATGCCCGGCTGGCTAGCTAACACCCTCAAGTAGAAAATCTGTCGCCAAGCACCTAACAGTGTGTTCCGGCAGCAGTCCTTGAGAGCCAGTAAAATTTCAGGCTCATGAGACCTAACAACTGTACGTCTCAGTGTGACGGGCACAGTGCAATTCGTCGTTGACGAAATGCATCTGTTATAGGCAGAGGTTAGTCCACTTAACATCAGGTGGGCCTCAAGCTTGTTCCGTCACAATAAAAAAAAAACTGGATGCTCATTTAAAGTCAACCGTTGTCGAGAATTCTATCCAAGAACAACGATGCGACGATAGCTCCTATTTCTACCCGCTATTTTGATAGGTATTTCATATTATTGCATGTTAGTTCTCCGCCAGAGGTATACTGGTCTGGTACTGATCCACACGAAGGTGATCGCTATATTTGCAGCGTGTTACCAAAAAGAGCATAAATATAACATTCATCTTCGCGGCACCAGGTCGTTCGCCAGTCGATATACTAAATATCACAACCTTTACTAACATATGGCACCTTTCTCTCCTGGGGCTGCCGAATAAGATCGACCGTAAGCTTTATTTAGTTTCAGAAATAGAAAGAAAAAAACAGAAATGTTTGCTATAAATCACTAGTGGGATGTGTTAAGTATCGCGGCTCATCGCTTTGGTGCCATAACAAATGTGTCAGCGACACTCGGATCCCCTCAGCTTGGTGTCAATAGGGAGACTTCTCTAATTATAGACTAGTTTTTACATGACGACTTCGTAGTACTTCTACTAGCGGTATTCAAGGCAAGCTTAAAAAATGTTCTGCAACCCTCCTATATCCCTCCCTTATTTCCCTACACGAATTATTCAGCGAATTCAGTAATCCTTAGAACACAGAAATGTTATAATAATATTTTTAGCCGAACGTTTTCAACAGCTCAAAAGGTGTATTCAAAACAGACATAATTAGCATAATAATTAATTAATAAAGTGAATATAGTATGTTTTCAACTGTTATTAACCTACCACTACTTACTTTTTGCTTCTTTAATTATATATGAAATTATTTACCTGTTGCAAATGTTTGTGAAACTTTTAATAATAGTTAATGCATATTTTGTACTCCTGCTCACTTTGTTATAAGTAAGTAAGAATTAATATTTTTATAAACTATTGTAAATTAAGTTAATATCTGGATGGAATTTTTGAACTCTCGTAAATTATAAAGAAACGATGAATACAGGTAAAATTTAAATCATTGAAGGTAACCTTATATAGGTGTAAAAAAACAATCAGCAACAAGTAACTATATACCCAATAGTACTGCCCAATAGCCATTCACAAACATTCGTTTGTATACTATACCACTATACCTATACCCATAGGTACAAAACATATTCGTATACTTTTCATATATATATATATTTTTATTTTATTGTGACGGATCAAGCACGAGGCCCACCTGATGTTAAGCGGACTAACCTCTGCCTATAACAGAAACATTTCGTCATAAGTCACGAATTGCACTGTGCCCGTCACTTTGAGACATAGTTGTTAAGTCTCATGTGCCTGTAATTTCACTGGCTCTCAAGGACAGCTGCCGGAACACACCGTTAGGTGCTTGGCGACAGATTTTCTATTTGAGGGTGGTCGCTAGCCAGGCGGGTATTCGCAAAATGCCCTTCCACCATGCGATGAAGCTCAAGCCCGCGGCGGGATTCCAACCATGGACCTGCGGCACGGCAGTCCATAGCCAATGCTACTGAGCCATCACTGCTTCAATTTTCATTCGTGTGTAGGTGTGGTACTGCGCGTGTGGGTGCACTGATGCACATTAAACCAAATATTTATTTTAATGGACAGAAGAGGACAACGTGCTTCACATTAGCAATTAAGGAAAAAATACATAATCGAGATCTTAATTGCATTCTCATTAATATATTATCGAGATATTTGGCCCGACTGCGCAAATTGAATCCTAATTTGCTATATCTCAATTGGAGGGTGTTGAGCTTCATTAATTACTTTTGATGTCGTCATACGACTCAAGAACGATGGTAAATCAATCATCTAATAAAGTTATGTAATAGTACTTATATTTATTATGAACGTTGACTCATTTACCATTGCAAAAGCTCTAAATCATTCTATTCTATTTTCTCAAGACTAACTTTTGCCGACAGAGGGTGGAAGACTGGAAGCTGAGCTGAAGTACACGGCGCAGGCGTTAGGCGAAGTCGATGCCTCAACCCATCAGCTCATCATCCAGACGGCCAAAGACCCAGACGTCTCCTTGCTTCACGCAGGTGCGCTGCTAGAACACCTAAAGGTAAACATAAATTTATTCTTAACTATATAGTGAAAAAAAGTATACATTTTATTATATTATAAGTACTGATGAACAAGTTCGATTTATGATGCTAAAATCCTCAAGGAAAATTCTCATTGCTTCTGTTAGTTTAGTACTCGCTATCTGCAGTTGCACACGAGAAGTCAAAAGACGGTTATGAGCCTTGTTTTCTGCTTATGAGCATCCAAGAGTTCCCATTCTACCATCAGGTGAAGTTATGGTCAAGATCTTATTCTGAAATAAATGCAACAGCGCCTTCTAATACATGGAAGCAAGGCATGCAGTATGTCGTGTGCGTAATTAACATATTTCCTATATCACCTTTTTAATACTTAATTCGGAGGACGTAGTACATTTCTAAACAAGCATACAGCATTAAGATAAAGAACAATCGAGAACGCAAAACTAATAAAATATACGGATAGTAAACATATTTCGTATTTAACGTTAAGTCCAGTGTATTGCAAGCTGCCCATCCCATGAATGCAGAGCTTTATATACACTAGTAAATACATAAGTTAAAACAGCATTTAACTGCATCAAATAAAGATTAATTTGTTTCCTTATGAGTTGTGTTCTGTATCCAGGTGGTCCACGCAGCGACTCGGGTAACGGTGCATATGTACGACATAGAGTGGCGTCTAAAAGACTTGTGCTACAGCCCCAGTATACCCGACTTCGAGGCCTATCACATCGAGAAGATCTTCGACAACATCATACCTTGTGCAATAATTACTCCTCTCGATTGCTTCTGGGAGGGATCCAAGCTGCTTGGTCCCGACTATCCTATTTTAGTACCGTAAGTTCATTTACATATTTTGACTATATGCAAACATCGACATTTCTTTATACTTCCGAAGGTAGAAGCAGAGAAATATTAGAAAAAAATGGTATTTGACAAAAAAATTTGACTGTTGATATTTCATCTCTGTTATCTTTATTTTATATTCGCACAGAAGTGAATGACCGTCATTGTATGCGTGGGAGTTCAATGAGTTTGTTTATAACAGATAAAGGTCAACGACCGAAATTCTTTCTGCTACCGTCTTTATTAAATAAATTGCTAACTATTTTGTATCTATTGCAGTAATCTCAAACATAAACTACAATGGACGCATTTAAACCCCCAAGAGGTTCTAGAAGAAGTGAAGAAGCTAAAGTTTCAGTTCCCATTCAGCACGATGGAGGCGTATATGAAGAGAGCTGGCATCACTTCCGCCTACATGAAGAAGCCTTGCCTCGATCCCACCGATGTTCACTGCCCGGACACAGCTCCCAACAAGAAATCAGGACAAGTAAGTTCTATACAACTGCTGTATGATCTGAATCTATATCTTTGGCAAATTAATGTGGTACAAAGTCCTTCCACGAATTGCAATGAATGCCAATTAGAATATAATGTTCCTGATCACTTTTAGTGTAGGTGTCGCCGCCGTGAGAAGTTTGTTAATCATCTATTGGTCATGGTCGAGTGGACCCACATCAAGGTTTAAGGCGACAACCGCTTGTCCTTTTATAAAGATTTCAAATACGACAGTTTTAGTGACGCATAAATTAGTCGTACGACAAATAAAATAACTTTATCGAGACGCGGCATTAAAAATACTTTCCATAATAATAAAATATTTTTGGAAACGGTAATAAGGCAGGATGAAAGCGGTCGCCGGCGGGCAGATGGCGATGCGTCTACCTGCCGCCAACTGCGGCCCTTCGAGAAAGTTATGGCCAAGAACTATGCGATGCTATCGCCCGGAAACATTCGTTTCGCAACCGAACGTCTTCATTGCGGGCCGTGCGGGCCGTTATTAAGACGAACTTATTTAAATAAATCAGAAATAAAATATTCTGGTAACGTGCTGTTTTTGTTATTCGGCAGTGTTTAACAAAATGCATTATGTTGGGTTGGATCTCGATTGGCTCGGGTAGGGTTAGTTTTTTTGAGGTTTTCTCTGAGCTGGGTGAGCGAGTGGAAGGAGCGTCGCGCGTCGGTGCCACCCACGTTCGGCGCGGGCTTGCTGGCCGCATTGTTGTGTCGTGGCCGGGGCTGAAGCGGCTGGACCCCGCCATTATACGGGCGCATTGTGCACGCTTCAATGGACCTCCTTCGCCGCTATCGCCCTCACAATGACACTATTATATCAGTAATGCTCGCAACCCGAATTCCACGTAAACCTCATAAATTTTGTATCCGACTTACTTTGTTACTTTTACAACGTCTTAGTTTGGTGACGTAATTACAACCAAACAGCTTCATTCAATTTCAAATGAGCACAAAAAGTAGTAATTTCCTTTGACTTTAAAAATGATGTCTTCGAAACTCCTCAATTGTTGCTATGCTACGTATTTTTAACCGGTTTTGTTGTAATTAACTCATTTAAGCACTTTGCAAAGTGAAGAAATTCTTTTACGCTTCGTAATCGACACTTTGGTGTAGTTGTTTAAAGTGAAACTTAAATCCAGCTTGGTTAATTATATTATACCAAGCTTATGCATTCTGAATACATCTACTACATTTGAAAATAAAGCGTTAATTTGCAGAAAATTGTATTTAATAAATGAAAGAAAAACTTTGTGATAATTCCGCTGAAATATCATTGTAACTAGGTATATTTTCTTACCTCCAAAGTCAAAGTCAAAATCATTTACTCAATTTAGGGGTCTACGACGCTCTTATGAAGGTCAATTACTAATTTTAATATTGAAATATTCTACATTGTATTGCCACTCAATTGTACTCGGACGGCAAAAAGAGGTTTGAAGTCTGTTGCGTGTGTGCGTGTTCATCATCTTATCTCGTGGCATCGTGTTTCCGAAACAGTCGAAAACGATTTCGTTGCATTTTTTTATTTGGCATTAATGATATGATAGATATAGTTCTTAGATGAATAAAATCTGATCATATTCAGATTTAAGAAAGCATAACTTGTAGCACACCGTGCGTAGTATTGGGTCGAAGTGATTAATAAAGCTTGATCTTCGGCTTTACATTACATATTCGCAAGGCCAAGGCAACTCATGGATTAGGGTTCTAAAAAAATATCCTATTAGGTAAATTTACGTAACTCCGTTCAATCAATTTGATGACATCAAATACTATAAACAGTTGAATAGCAACGGCTTTACTGATACAAATGAATATAAATTCAAAATCTTGTCAAACAATAATAAAATTGACCTTGCCTTTTTTGATTATGTAGATAATATACACATGTCTCAAAAATGTATAGGTACACCAATGTACCTAGTAATAATTCATCTTCTTGTACTGTACTGTATCAGCCGGATTGTCCACTGCTGAACAAAGCCTCCCCAATTATGGGGGGTTTGCCATAATCCCCACACTTGGCAGGCATTTTGGGGATCGCAGTGTGAGATATCAGTTCCTCACAAAGCGCTGCTGCCCACCTTCCAGTGTGTTACCCTTGTCGCCTTTTACGGCACTCACCGGTCACTAGAGATGGGGGGGTGCCATTCTAGCCCGGCAATCCACGGGCAGTAATCTTCCTACAGGGGAAAATTTGATCAGTGACCAATATATTGTTCAGAGTTATTGAGGTCAAATATCGTTGTAGATTCCAGACGTAGCTGCAGAGCTATCGCACGGATGCTACGGCTTCGCGGCGGCGTACATGCACTGGCCGGAACAGCTGATAGTGGGTGGCGCGACGCGCAACGTGACGTCAGCGCTGCGTACTGCGCGGGCACTGCAGTCCGTCGTGCAGCTGATGGGCGAGCACGAGATGTACGAATACTGGGCCGATCACTACAAGGTGCATCACGTCGGATGGAACCAAGAGAAGGCTGCCGCTGTTCTAGATTCTTGGCAGAGGAAGTTTGCTAATGTAAGTCAAACCCTTCATGGTGTATGCTAAACTAACCTGCAATTCAATCTGAAGTGTAGCATGCAATACTGGTGCTGTATTTACTCTTAATTATAGTTATGTGACTACAAAGACGCAGGGAGAATATTTTTACGCCAAAGCTGCTTTTATGGTAAATAAATAAATCGGCATTGTACGGGCATGCCATACATTATATATTTTGCAATAGAGACATTTCGATGACCTACACTAAGCGCTGACTGAGAGTTAGCGATTGTCACAGTAACCTAGTTTGTAATTTTCTTTATATTAGCAAATATTATTATAATCAGTGCATTACAAGTATTCAAACAAATCAGATCTTTTACTCACAAATACTTTCTCCATCATATTTTTGGTCCTTCGAGCCGGATATGAACCAGCGACCTATTGATCATTCTCGAACAGGCGTAATCCGTCGCTTACAAAAGATGTAATTTTATGATAGACGTAATTTAAAAAAAAATACGTTTTAGAAAAATTCGCCTACGGACTGAAGAATGCAGTAAACTTTGGGCCTCGACGTGCTCGTCTGTGGGTTCCACTGCGCCACGAACAAATTAATTAACTGTAGACCTTCAAAAACAACGTCGCCAGTTTGTGACGTACCTATATGATACGTCACAAACTGACGATGATCCAGTAATCTTACCGAATTGTCTTATAGTCCAGGAATATTAGGGGTTTCACCTCGGAATGAAAGATAGTCAGATATAAACTTGTAGCAAACTTTATTTTGGCACTCTAAAACTTGCCTCAAAACCCACTTATCGTAGGGTGTCCGCAACTACAGATATTCCAAAGTCAAAGGTCAAAATATAGACTTTTTACAATTGCAAATATTTCGTTTCCTATGGGTTTATGCTATTTGTATTCAATACTTAGATATATTTTTTTATATCTAGAACCATTTTCGAGTAAGAGGGCAGATCGCCCGCAGTGTTAACTATTTAGAGATCATTTTTGACCTTTGACCTTGGAATATCAGTAGACGCAGACACCCTACGCTAAGTAGGTTAGCTTTCGTTGATATCCAGTTGCCATTCTAGACTAAGCTCGTTTCTCATCTTTGATTATATTAGAGATACACTGACAGGCTAGCCTATATACAATAAAAAAACAACTTATAGTATAATTCAGTATTTATTAATTGGTCTTGTTTCGTTTACAGGAAGTGAGAAGAATGACGCATACGGAGTCGGTGTCACCGTCGTACAGCTTCTATCCGTTCTCGACGTCCACTCTCAACGATATTCTGGGCAAGTTCTCCGAACTGTCCCTCAAGAACATTATTTTGGGATACATGTTTATGGTGAGTCATTTCCACATTGACTACAAAAATACTATACTAGTGAAATATATTTTTTACTATGTTTTCAAAATACTGAATGTGGATTGTGAGTTTCATCTTGATATTTACATATTAAAACAAATAATCAGCAAACTTAAATTTTTCAATGGTTCATAATTTCAATACTTTCGTTTTTTGATCGGTTAAAGGGCATGGGTATTAGCTTCCTGAGATACTATAATTATATATGTTTTTTTTTACTGATAGGTAAGACTTTGACCACAAATCTCACCTGATGGTAAGTGATTATGTGGTCGAAGGTGTTAACAGGCTTAACCTAGAATTACTGGCTCTCAAGGACAGCTGCCGGAACACACCGTTAGTTGCATGGCGACATTCTACTCGCTAGCCAGGCGGGCATTCGCAAAATGCCCTACCTCCATGCGGTGAAGCTCAATCCCGCGGCGGGATTCGAACCATGGACCTACTGCGATGCAGTCCATAGCCAATGCCACTGAGCCATCACTGTTACATTTTTATTTTGAAAGGAATGTGCATCGGACATGCTTGGAACTGGTTTATAGACCTGGATTTCGGTATTGTCCGAAGTCCTTTCGTGGATTACGTTAAATATCGAAGTTAGGTTATAGTTGGTTGGTTATGTAATGTTTATTTGTGTGTTATTTTCAGTTGATTTACGTAGCAGTGACACTGATGCAGTTGCGAGACCCGGTCCGTTCGCAGGCCGGCGTGGGGATCGCAGGAGTACTTCTGCTTTCCATCACCGTCGCCGCTGGACTAGGATTTTGCGCTTTATTAGGTAATTTAAGTTGCTTTCATTTTGTCCTTTTGTTTTTGACTAATTTAACCATGCATAATTATTATAAGTAATATTGATTATTGTTATTTATCTTACTTAATTTTATATAAATACATGGATCCGAAAACCAATAAATGGAAGAATATAAATATATAATAAAAACTTTTACGAATTGATAAGGTCATTCAAGAATAATCAAGAATAGTAAAAATATTAAAGTAGGTACAGTCTAACCCAAACTTTATAATTAGCGAATTAAGATTTATGATATCATTGTATCAAAATTAATGTATCATTATATAATGGTACAAATTTCCCGTAAACCCTCCTTATATTACTTTATCTATATTATTTAAATTAATTTCTAAACAAATTATTCATCATCACGGCCACCGTTGAACAAGGTCCCTTTTGGGTGGATTTGCCATAACTCCCACGCTTGGCAGGCGTCTTGGTGATCGCAGTAGATGCTGTCAGTTCTTCAGAAGGCGATGCTTCCTACACTAAATTGTATTTTTCCCTTAATCGCCTCTTATGACACCCAAGGGAAGAAACGGGACATTCTAACACGCAGCCCACGGGGATTTAAACAAAATATGACTCGCGATAAAAGTGTAAGACAAAAAGACAGCAGCCAACTTATTGAAATTTGTATCATTAATTTCTACCAAATAACTAACTAAACGCAAAACACATTTTCATAACATGTCTTTCAGTATTTCGTAAATCATTTAACAGAATCCGCGATATATCATATCCTATAGAGTAAAGATTGACCAAATATATTTTTTCACAGGTATACCATTCAACGCTTCAAGCACCCAGATCGTACCATTTTTAGCACTTGGGCTAGGGGTCCAAGATATGTTCTTGCTAACCCACACATATGTAGAGCAAGCGGGGGATGTGCCAAGAGAAGAGAGAACAGGCTTGGTGTTGAAGAAAAGTGGCCTCAGCGTACTTTTGGCTTCGTTGTGCAATGTCCTGGCCTTCTTAGCGGCTGCCTTGTTACCTATTCCAGCACTCAGGGTCTTTTGCTTACAGGTAAGGCGAATTTTATTGTATATCACGGTATTATTTCGTAGGGTAATTTTAATCAGTATAGTATAGCATGAAAAATTTTACTTATATTAGTGATATGATTGTAATTATTTATAAATTTGTAAAATTACATACCTTATATAACGTATCATTGTTGTAATAAGGTGAATAAAGAATCTGAAATAAGAAGTCAGTTATTGCGTGATGAATAACATTAATACTGCATTAGGCTTTTAACCGAGCTACAATGCAAAATTCTTAGGTTATCTGTATATAGCTAAATATCTCATAATCTTAATTCTTTAAGTTTTCTAATAAAACATCTCTAAAATACGAAATTTTCATGGTAGAATGGCATTTTGTGAATGCCTGGCTAGCTACCACCATACACCAAGTAGAAAATCTGACGCCAAGTACCTAATACTGTGTTTCGGCAGTTGTCCTTGAGAGCCAGTAATTCTAGTAAATACCTTCGACCACATCATCACTTACCATCAGGTGAGATTGTAGTCAAAAGCTTACTTACTGAATTAAAAAAAATACCCTTATATATAAAAAGGTTGTTACCAAGTCACTGGAAAACGTAAACTGGAAATTCTAACCTACTTTTCATCTCATTTAATATATTCGTACCAAATACATACTCAATTGAAGTCATCTGACAATGTTTGGACACCTCTGGTAGATCATTCAACACTCCAATTTGTTCCAGGCGGCTATCCTCCTACTGTTCAATCTTGGTTCAATGCTGCTGGTGTTCCCCGCTATGATATCCCTTGACCTTCGAAGACGATCTGCTTCGAGAGCCGACTTGCTTTGCTGTCTGATGCCTGAGAGTCCACTACCAAGAACACAAAAGAAGATTGCGGAGCGAGCTCGAGCAAGAACTGGAAAGACTGATAAGGTTTGTAGCAAAGTCAAGCATCCCTACTTATATGTTTCAGATGTCATTGGTATCGATTCTACACAAATTATCTAAATTTAAAATTCTCTGAACTATGGTAGTCCTTATTCTGGTCACACTAAAATCCATATTCGTGTAACAATTAAAATGCCATTCTAAATGGATTAATCTATTCGGTCATAACACCATTCATAGTATCTATTTTAATTTAATAAAATGTATATACATAATAATCTAAACGAAGACATACGATTAAATATATATAATCTAACCTAGTACCACAGAAAAGCAAGTCCCTCTAACACGGGTATCTGCATACCTAAAAGAGGGTCTTTTGAGACCCATGAAATGTATTATAGATTAAGTTTACTGAAATAAAAATATTTGTATTCGATGGTACGTAATTTTTCATTAGTTTAGAGAGACGAAGTTACATGACGATAAATTTGCGTAAAACGTACCCTAATTGAGCACAAAAGTCAACTTTAAAGACTGTTATTCGCAAGGATTATACGAATTTGGATTTAAGTGTAAAATGAATAAGAATTTCCGTAATTTAGAGAATTTAAAAGAATTTTAGAGTATTTGTATAGAATTGACACTATTATTGCACCGCAATCCTGACCTAACCTATCCAATATCTGTATCGATCAAATGTAGTGTTGAATATATCGCTGTAATAAGATAACACCACTTATTGTACCTCATTATTCTTTAATTCTTATCAATAGAGTTATTGTACATACCTATCCACTGTATTCCAATATAATACAGTGGATAGGTGGTGTGGATAGGATGTTCAGTATTGTCCCTAATAATGTACATATATACATAACATCACGCCTCTTTCCCGTAGGTGTAGACAGAGACCGCAGATTTCCACTTGCTACGATCCTTGCATATCTCTTTCGCTTCATCTACATTCATCAATCCTTTCATACATGAGCATCGGTTTAGAGAACTCCTGACCTGGCCATTTTTTAGAATGTTCCACATACCTGTTTAGTCAGTCTCATTTAATTAATTCTCTCTACATGTCCAAACCATCTTTACATACCTTTCTGGATTATTGTCACTACACCCTCATTCACACCACTTTGTTCCCTTATCACACTATTCCTTATCCTGTCACTCCGTTTGACTCCAATCATGCTTCTCAATGCTCTCATCTCCACTGCATTTATTCTACTTCCATGCTTTTTGCCAAACCAAACTTGCACTACCATACATTAGTGTCGGAACCAACAATCTAATAATGTAACTAAATTTTTTGCCGCTTTATTGGATATAAGTAAGGACCATCTAAAGTTAAATTTTCTTTTGCAGACTAATTGGAAAGATACTACAAGGCAGCCTTTAGATCCAGAAGAAACTAGTCCTACCGCTAACAGAACTTGCTGCATCAGCATTTCACTCACCAAATGGGCAAAGAACCAATACGCGCCCTTTATCATGCGACCATCTGTAAAGGTAATACTAAATTTTCAAACGATTTTAAAATCATGAAGTTGCAGCTAGGAATCCATTTTTATTTTCATCTGGATGTGATTTGTTAATTGATTTAATATTTATTTTAGGTAACCTCAATGCTATCATTGATTGCTATCATCCTAGCAAGCGTGTGGGGCGCCACAAAAGTCAAAGACGGTCTCGATCTGACGGACATCGTACCTGAGAATACGGATGAACACGAGTTCCTGTACAGGCAAGAGAAATACTTCGGGTTCTACAGCATGTACGCCGTCACTCAGGGAGACTTCGAGTATCCTACCAATCAGAAGCTGCTATACGAATACCACGACCAATTTGTCAGGATACCCAATATAATAAAGAACGACAACGGAGGCCTCACCAAGTTCTGGCTGACCTTGTTCCGAGACTGGCTTCTCGACCTCCAAGTTGCGTACGATAAAGAAGTTGAAAGCGGCTGCATAACACAGGAGTACTGGTGCAAGAACGCAAGCGACGAAGGCATTTTAGCTTACAAACTTATGGTACAGACTGGACACGTAGACGATCCTATAGATAAATCCCTAATTTCTACTGACACCAAGAACGGTCACAGATTAGTTGATAAAGACGGCATTATCAATCCAAAAGCGTTTTACAATTATTTATCTGCGTGGGCGACCAATGACGCTTTAGCTTACGGTGCGTCACAAGCGAACCTGAAACCACAGCCGAAAAGGTGGACCCATTCACCTGGGGAAAAGGATTTGAAGATTCCGAAGTCTTCTCCACTGATCTACACGCAGCTTCCGTTCTATCTATCTGGACTTAGTGATACGGAGAGTATCAAGACGTTGATAATGTCAGTTCGAGAGCTGTGCTTGAAGTTCGAAGCGAAGGGGTTATCCAACTTCCCGTCAGGAATACCTTTTCTATTCTGGGAGCAGTACCTGTATTTGAGGACGTCGCTTCTCATGGCATTGGCTTGTGCGCTTGCTGCTGTGTTTGTGGTGAGTACATGAAATAAATATATCATTAATTAATTTGTTACTTTTAGGGCCTGTTTCAGAATGTGTTGCTTAACTTAGTTGATCGGTTAAGAACGACTAGAGAAATTAAACTACGAGCGCTTTAAACATCATACATATACACATTATTTGTATGTATATGTTGTTTGAATCGTCTTATTCGCCGTATTATATCAATCTTTGTAATACTGCTTAACATTATATAAGATTAATGTACTTGGGTATTTCAACCTATGTTTTACTCTTGCCAAGCACTTAACAGTGTGTTTCGGCAGCAGTTCTTGCGAGCCAATAATTATACGTCTAGTCCACTTACCATCCTCGACCACATCATCTACCATCGGTTGAGATAGCGGTCAAGGGATAGCCTATCAGCCTATCAGCTGTAAAAAAATGTTTTTTTATTTCTTTTAAATTTTGATGATTAATGTAGTAACTCATTTCTAGCCTCTTTTTAATTATATGGCCCATATTACACTATCGTCTTTATAGGTTCCCATATAAGTGTATGGCTTCATATATAAGTATATTCCCATATATAAATATATTCCCATATAAGTATGACTTCATATGTAAGTAATAATAATGTATGTAGGATGTCGTAAGAAGCGACCAAGGAAAAAATGCTGTGACAAATGCTGTATATATGCTATACATAATATATCACAGCTATTTTTATTATATATCTGACACTGTGATCTCGAGCCGCCTGCCAAGCGTGGGAATTATAGCAAATCCCCTCCTAATGCAGGACGCTGTGTCAGCAATGGGCGATCCGGCTGATACATGGATATGATAATGTAATAGGGCCTAAGAGCATAACAATATTAAAACAGAATAAATGATTATGTGTGAGTTATAACATCGTATTATTTGTTATCCTAAGACTGTAATGGTGCTCCTGCTGAACGCGTGGGCGGCTGTGCTGGTGACGTTAGCGCTGGGCACGCTGGTGCTGCAGCTGCTCGGCACGATGGCGTTGCTCGGCGTCAAGCTGTCGGCAGTGCCCGCCGTGCTGCTCGTGCTCGCCATCGGACGGGGGGTTCACTTCACCGTGCATTTATGCTTGGTAAGTACATACTAGAATGACACCCGAAACTGTTATAGACATTTTAAGCATATTTGATGTTACTTAGATAGGCCTAGGATGTTTACTGGCTCTACACTGTTTACTCTTACTCTTGACTGTTCATTACTATTTTTTCCACATATTGTGAAAGAATTATTGCCGGATAATTTCAGAATTTTCAGAAATTTTATTAAATAACTTTTAGCGGGAGTGCAATATACATGGTACCCGAAAATATTATATTTATCGCACCCTAGCATATGGGGCATCATAATTTAGAGATCATTAAGAGTACAAATATATTTTAAATATTTTTATTTAATAAATGTAACGCTGTCAAATTTGACCATTTGAAAATATTTAGGGTCTATTTCAGAAACCAAACAAGAAATTTCTATATCGTGTACCTTTACCTTTATTATTTAACAAATAAATACTGAATCGTTCAATTAAAAATGCAGTTTAATATTTTTTATCAAATCCATTTTTTCTTCGCTTTTGGGCTACTGCGATGCTGTGACCTAATAAAGCGTGTCTTGACAGGAAAAACTGAGCAAATCAGTTTTTTTGATAATACAAAAACTAAGGCGACAAAGATCTATCCTGCTCTAGTCGTTTCTTCAGCCCTTGTCAGCTAAACTTCAGTTCGAGCGAACTTATTGGTAAAAATTTGCATAAAAATATTCTACCTTCACCCAAACACACGTTTTATCAAGTAGGCGGTTATCACACGACGTAAATATATCCTCATTGAGATTCCCACGTATAAAAATGCAAACGATCAACACATCTTTATCGACGGATACTAATATTAATAGGGTTCCTAAGGAAAATAATGTATGCCGCTCATGTTCAATTAAGTAATACATGGTAAATGATTGTACCTATAACTATGTATCTCTTGTACTCAGGCCTTCGTTACTTCAATCGGCTGCAAGCGTCGGCGCGCCTCTCTAGCTCTGGAATCGGTGTTGGCTCCCGTGGTGCACGGCGCGATGGCTGCCACGCTGGCTGCCTCCATGCTGGCCACCAGCGAGTTCGGCTTCGTAGCGAGGTTATTCCTGAGGCTACTGCTAGCTCTTGTACTACTCGGACTTGTTGACGGACTCCTGTTCTTTCCCATTGTGCTGGCTATCATGGGACCCACTGCTGAGGTACGTTCTATCTCTCTATTTGCAAAAATATGCCCTATTACCTTGCCTATATGTTGTTCATCCCGCGCATTCTTTAAATAAGTTCATTAGTTTATAAACAGTCAAAAATTAACTATACCACTATTACAACCCGATCTACAGATTCTTTTCATCCAAAGGTTCCTTTCAAAAAGTTTCTTTTAGCTGCCGATTCTAGCAATATAGTATTACTTTTTTTTTTAATTTTGTGTCTTTTCTCATGTGATTGCAACAATAAATTATTATCTATCTAAAATCTACTGAACAGAACAAAATTATAAAATTTCAAAGATTTATGAATATATAAAAAACAATAGCTCCGATCGCGACCAAACCAACGGGAAACGATCAGGGAAACTATAGAAATTTTTGAATTTGAAATTTATATACCGAAAAAACACGAACTTTCAATAAAAAATGCAATCAAATGTGAATAACTTTGAGATGATTTAATCTATATAGCACATTCACTATCGTAGGCAATGATGAAAAGTGATGATGATGATAGTAAAAATTATCCTGTGTGGTAATCTAGGACCTATCTATATTTCAAGTTTCATCTAAATCAGTTCAGCCGTTTTAGCTTGAAAGAGCAACGAACATAAACAATGACAGCATAACATCTTCGCTTACTAAGAATTTTTTAAATACCCGTGCAAAGCCGTGGCGGGCCACTCGTTATTGATACTTACGATTGCTAATTTACAACTTTATTTATCAGGTGAGACCTCTAGAGCATCCGGAGCGACTATCAACCCCATCGCCGAAGTCGTCGCCTGTACATCCGCGCAAGTCGACCAACTCTGGTGACAAGTCGAGTCGGCAGGGCAAGTCTGCGCCGCGGCCGAGCGGGCCTTCCCTTACCACCATCACTGAGGAGCCGCCTAGTTGGCACAGCTCTGCACCATCCGTCCAGTCTTCCATGCAGTCTATTGTAGTCCAACCAGAAGTGGTTGTGGAAACTACCACCTACAACGGAAGTGATTCGGCGTCTGGACGCTCCACGCCGACCAAGTCGACGCACACGGGCGCTATCACAACTAAGGTGATTTTTTATTCTTATTATGTTCTGTATGTCTGCGCAAGTTCGCACTGCTAGACTTCGACATTACATTTTATACCATCGGCATCGTAATACAAATTATAGAAATTACAAGCCATCCCGTTCCTTTATTTAAAAATTGAGCACACTAATTTCTTTCCTCAGTAAACATTTTGAGAGGGTAAATTTTTTCAGATTTCAATTTAAATGAGCTTTCCTTCTGGCGGCTACTTATTTTACCCCAGAAAATTGCAATTTCATTTCGTTTATTTCATTTGATTTTTTATTTTACACCTGTAGTTTTCGCATGAAGTACAGAACTTAAGTAATAATAGTAAATGTAGCTAGTGCTAACTTCATAATTACTGACTCTCAAGGACTGCTGTCAGAACACACTGTTAGGTACTTGGCAACAGATTTTCTACATGAGGCAGGTAGCTAGGCGAGCATTCGCAAGAAATGCCTTCCCACCATGCGTCGTAGCTCAAGCCGGTGGTGGGATCTGTCCATGGATCTACGGCACAGCTGACCATAGCTGTTACCGCTCACCTATCACAGCTTTAAAATATGTTGTATAAAACAAAGATAACATCAGACATATGAACAAACATACGTCACATATAATACAAAAATAATGTATTTATTCTCAAACCGTTTATTTTATTTTATACAGGTAACCGCCACGGCCAACATAAAAGTTGAAGTAGTAACTCCGAGTGACAGGAAATCACGTCGGTCGTACCACTACTACGACAGACGCAGAGACCGCGATGACGACAGAGAACGAGATCGGGACCGAGACAGGGACCGCGATAGGGATCGGGACCGTGACCGTGAGAGGGATAGGGACCGAGATCGGTCCCGGGAGAGAGATCGCAGGGACAGGTACAGAGATGAGAGGGAACATCGAGCCTCGCCTAGAGAAAATGGCCGCGACTCGGGACACGAAAGCGACTCATCCCGCCATTAACGAAGTGACGCAAAGACACTCAGTGTAGTTATAAGGGAAATCGAATCAACGACATCTTTACCTAAAGTAACGAAGTTTCTTCTAAGCAGAGATCGTGTGCGTTTTAAGGTGGTAGTGTTTTTAACCAGTGCCTTAAGACAGTATTGTGAATAATTATAGTATAAGTTCTAATATAGTGGAGGCTATGTTGTAATTCAGGAATGGAAGTGTTAGGGAGTACCTAGTATCTGTGGTTCGATAAACTAGTTCGTGTAACGCCTGCGATCCATACTACCCCTTTGTGGGGTTAACAAGGCAATTATTAAAGATACTAATCTTCAATAGTATCGAAACAATAAATTAAAGACAAAAATATCTGTTGTTAAACTTTAAAATCCTAATTATATGATAAAACTTTAATCAGAGCGAAGAAACTTGAAATTATTTTCCATTTTCAACTGAACATTAATAAGCTCTATAACAATAATAACAAGACAAAACAATGACGAACAAGTTTGTCGGACCCATCACTTGAGAATTGTAGTTCATATTATGTAATACCTAGTACAATACTCTGACTACAAAATCATTCCACAGATCGCGCCACTAGTACTTCTATACAGTACCAGTATACCTGGTTTGGTTGTGACATATTGTCCAAGTCTGTGTACAAAACTTCGAATGTTAACTGTTAAAAGCCAAATAAAATAAGAAAATTCATAGTTTGTGTGTTCCTACGTATATAGGCATTTGTTTTTTCCATTTGTCTCGAAACTCTGTTACTTTTAATACTTCTTTAAAGACTGTGGTCATATATTATTAATTTATGATATTATTTTATAATTATTATTTATTTAATGTCTATAATTATTATTCTATCACCAGGAAAAATCTGTGCTTATTCTCAGATAAATTGTACAAATTATTTAGGTAGACGTAGAGTTAGGTAAGACCGCTATTTATGAGATTACTTAGATCTAAAGACCTTTCTGTATTGTTGTGATCTTTAGGTAAATTGAAGACTGCATTTAACGATCAAAGTACAGTATTGTGTTCGAGACTAGAACGACAATCGAATGGGACCATGTTTGGGGAATCATAAATTATGACCGTTCTATATACAGTTATATTTACGACATTTTCAATTGCATTATAACATGCATTTACATAAAGTAGGCGTTGCAGTGAAATCCCCAGACATGGCAATACGATCGAAGATATTGCTAATACTGACCTCAAAATTACTTGTAACGTTTGTGCAAAGTACTTAGTAGATTATAATAATTTATACATACATATAACTTAACGATATTCTGTAAATATAGCTTTAGTTCTATAACATGTGTACGAGTGAAGTGCCTACAACCGATTGACTGTAGTTACTCACTGTTTGTATCATTCTATTTTTATACAATTTTTAAATAACTGACATATTGTCGAAAAACCGTAGTTTGTAATTGATGTGAAGCGTTTATTAGATTTGTAGATTTTTTTATTCAATTAACGATTGCTACTATTTTAATATGTTCAACAAATCAAGATAAACATACCTATGTTGTTTTTAAAAAATATATGTTTATAGTGACTAAAATATACTTGACTATATATATTTTTTTAATCTTTCCCGTACAAGATTTTCACATCTACTTCAGAAGAAGCTAAATTATCGTGCATATATTTAGTACCCGTGCCGTGTGACAATAACAAGATCAAACAAATGTTAATGTCGACTGTATTGACAAGAATAAACACTACTATACAATTTATTGTATTTTATTTATATTATTTCCTTGCTCTATATGTAGGTACCTAGACTACCTAGCTGTAACTCTTTTTTTACTTGAAATAAATGACACCATGAGTAGTACTACGCGTATCGAATCGTAGAAATTTCGTAGCACTGTCGTAGCGCTCATAAGTGAGTGAGTAGATTATGTATCTGTACTTTATCTAATTATTTAAGGGGCAATTATATTGAGCAGTCCTTATTTTCATTCTATGTTGCAGAAGCTCAAAATTTTAAACTATCATCAGCTGTAAATGTTAGTTAAACATTTAAATAAAATTTATTTTTGAACGCTGGCTAATTTGAAGAACAAACATTCAAAATTGCTTCTTACTACATTAAATAAAATCCTTAAAAAGTTTGGTGTAGGTAATGAAAGCAATCTGGCGAGCGCACGGTGATCCGCTTAGGCCAAATTATAATAGCGGTAGGGTGGCATTTCGGCGTTCGGTGGTACCAACGCCTGCGACATTCCTTAGAAAGCGGGAGCGCGGGAATCAATAAAGGATTTCCTGGCGTCGTGCCCACGCATGTGCGTGGCGGCTGGTGTCGCCGCCTAACCTTCGTGGGCAGCACAATCCGCTCTCACTCTAACCTTGCAGCCATATCCTCTTCTGCACGACCACAATCCTTCTTCCACGTATGACATTCCAGATATCTTCAGTACATTGGAGGATATAGGGGAAAGGATACCGTCGCAAGCAGCGGAGGCACGCCACACCGGAGGTGTTCGCACCGCTCGCTGACCATCAACCCTATGCATGAGCAAATAAATCTCGGTAGTAAGTAGTAGGCCGGTGCGTTATTGGGCGTATGATCGTTGCGCAGCGTCAGTGCGGGTGCGGGGCTGCGCGGGACGCGGCGGGGGGAGGGCGAGGGTGCGCGGAGTGTGGCGCGGCGCGGCAGTCGCGCTTGTCCTCCTGCGGCCCGCCGCCGCTTCCCGCGCGGACCAACACCTGACACCACGACCCTCGATGACTCATGCAGCGACCGCCAATCGGCGACTCTAGCGGGACAGTGTAGTGCGGTCCTGGAGTACGGTGCATGTGTCACCCTCAGTGCAGTGAGACGTGTGTTCGTGACATGTGGATGCGATAAGGCTCGCGGGCAGCATGACACCGCGCGCGGGGCTCGCCCTGCTCCTGGCGCTGCTGGCCGCCCTTGCCGCCGCCAACCAGCTTGAGGATATCCCGCATAATGAGTAAGAATTACTTCCATCTTTTAGTGCATCTCACGAATACTCCCCACTATCTAAAATTTGATTTAACTATTATGCAAAGTGGGCTCCATTACGACTAAAAAGCTTTTTGACTGAGATTTTTAACGAGAAAGTAGAATTTCTTATCCGCTTGCTTTGACTTTGGTAGATGAGTTGCAAGTCAGCTCTATTTATTAGAGATTAGTGTAGTATTTGAATTTATTTTCTGACTGTTACAAGAACGTGAAAAACCGTTTTATTCTTGCTTGGTATTATTATTCTCTTTGCGTTTATTTGCTAATATTATAATGCTTGTAATAATTCTTAGACACATGGCATGTTATTACCGAAAACTCCCACATGCTTCCAAACTATAAATCTCTTTACATTTGAGTACATAACCACGTTCTCGGAGTTCTATTTGATATCTGAGAAGTATTGGAAATCTGGCATTAATCAGTTTTAACTAGGAATAACGGTATCTACTAGCAATGTATAGGTACCCACGTAGTTCTTATAATATATTTGTTTAAATTTGAGAAAAGGTAAAAAATATTTGTTTGCTTCATCATATAATTACATACGTTTTCTTATTACGATGTCACCAGATTTGCCAAATGGGTATTTTTTTGTTTATCTGTACTTATGGCTTGTATTGCATAATATGGAATAAATCCTTTTTTTGCCGCGGTATGCCTTTTTATCATAACAATACAAACTTTAAACAATACTACAACGAAAGCTTTTAGGCAACTAAAGGCCATTGCTGGCAGTCTAATGCCCACTACCAGTTGGCAGTGTGCCCAGCATGCTGGCAGCATTGCCCCGTTCGATTGCAATGCTTATACTATATATTGTATGCAGGATACTGAGAACTACATAATTCTAGACACAATTGTACCTGCTGCTGATTTTTACAAATTCTACACAGATATCAAGTTATGTTGTTGTAACAGAAGGTATGTTGTGATAAGATTTCATAAATAAAAATCATAATCTGTGAGAGAAAAGTACTTTTCATCGTGATAATAAACACTCGAGAAGGAGACTTTGTACCTACGAGTTGTAATTATTATATAATCATTAGTGTCATATATGGTAAAAGTGTGCGTAGCGGGTAAGTGTGCGAATATTATATGTAAAATATTTATTCCTTTTAGCTCTTCTGATGTTACACAAAACCCTTTTGTGTCGCGACTGCAGCGTATCATCAATATTAGTAAAAGTTTTTTATGAATAATCTGATATTAAACACATAAGTTTTTTAATTGTTCATTAAAAAACTTATGTGTAAGTTTTTTAATTGTTAATTAAAAAAAGTTTTTTTGAAGTAAGTTTTTTAATTGTTAATTGTTAATTAAAAAACTTATGTGTTTTTTTAAAGTAAGTTTTTTAATTGTTAATTGTTAATTAAAAAACTTATGTGTTTTAATGTAAATTTTTGTTATAACACACTCGTTTAGTCGCAATAGAAATGTAATTTAAATAAAACTTAACTAAATATTTTATCGGATAGTTAGGGAAAAAAGAGAACGCGAAAACTTTTCAAAGAAGAAATATCTTTTTTCTATAATGGTAGAAAAACTTTTAAAATTTTGCGAATGAGTATTCGCCTGGCTAGCCTGGCTAGCTCACCCTCAAGTAGAAAATCTGTCACCAAGCACCTAGCGGTGTGTTCCGGCAGCTGTTCTTAGGAGCCAGTTCCCGTTCTATGTTCAGCCTCTGTACCATCCTCGATGATATCATCAATATGGCAATCCCCCCTTAATGGGAAGACTGTGTTCAGCAATGGACAATCTAGCTGATACAGTACCAATTTCTAGTTTTGAATATGCACATAATGAAAACTTAACTCTAAAAATTTCTACCGTTATACATTATAATGTATATGAGCTATTGATATACAAGAATACACGCATAACATATACATTCATATGAGCGAATGCTAAAATAATCATAATACCTAATTCAGTATATGATTATAGTCTTGCATTATGAAAATAAAGCTGCGAAAATTTATCCGCTTTACTACGACATGGTACCTACGTGTACGCGTTTATACCAAGTTTTATTTTCCTTTCCAAGTTACTTGACGTAGAAAAAAGATCTTTTTCTAAGTGATGTTTTCAAATCCATGTTTAGTGATTGTAAGAAATGATTTACATATCTGCCCTTCATGACTCTCCTAGGAGGTTGCACCTTACGTGTATTGTGCTATCATTACGTGTATATGTGGTAGATTTATATGTATATATATAACTGGGTTATGTGGTAGATTTAATTTCAATTTGTACTTCTCTATTTGCCAAACTAAGTGTTACAATGGTGTCCTATAACCAATTAGTACTTATAACTTAGTTACCATTTAAAGGCACAGTAAACATTTGAGAGGACTACATGTTAACATATTTTAATTTTAACAATTAGTACACTTGATAATGATTAACAATATACCTATGTCTGGACTATTAAATATAATTAATATTAATCATTTAAATTATGTTTTTGCTAATGATGATAGTATTCTGTTATTAAGTTTTTCAATTGAAAAATTGGTCTTGTTTGTAGTACAACGTAAGTTGGACTATAGATGTCGCTTCATCCCAATACGATGGTAAAATAAAAAACGAGAGGAAATATTTAAGTTATGAGTCATTGTCATGTTAGCTCAGTCGGTCCGAGCATACCCCAGCTATAGCGGTGGATGGACGCGGGTTTGAAGCCCGCACATGACTATATATTTTTTTCTCTCCTATATTTGTGTTTTTGTTATGTAATCCGAAGAGCATGCGTTATTGCGAAATAAAAATATTAAAACCACATTATAGCATAAAATCTTAATAGCCTTCAAGAAGAGAGCATATTCCCTCCTCAAAAGCCTGCAGCGCATCCTTGAGACCTCGAGAGTGAGAGAGTGTTGCGGATGTTCTTGGGTGACGGTGATAAGATACCACCAGCCCGCCTGTTATTGCGTACATGACAATTTACTAAGCTTTTTAATGAACAATTTCAGTTTAGATTAATTTTTCAGTTCATGTGGAAATTTATTGAAATATTACGGCCATGTTAAATGGGCTATTATTTAACATTTGTATTCTTGATGGTAGTTAATACAGATGTTAGTTTTTTTTATAAGTAGCCGCGAGTATTTATTTATTAGTAGCAGTTTTCCATGTTACTTGTGGTTTTGATATAGGTGTTTGTTTAGGTTCTACGACAGTAAAGTAAATACTATCTAACACCAAATTTAGTAAGTGAGATAATGAATAGATTCAGGCGTTACTTTGCGGAAATCCATATTTAACAATAACAAATATTTTAGAAATGTTTTAAGAAAACACTTAATTAATATTTTAATAAAACACTTAAATAACATAAAAATATAGCTAGTGACAATTCCGCCTAAATCTGTCTCTGAGACTTAGCGTCGATTGTGCGCTCGAAGAGTCAAGACCTCCTGAGGATGCTTCGTGTAGAAGCGAAACGCATCGAAGACTTTCCGCTTTTTGCTGCTTAGCGTTTGTGACGTCACGTCTGATAACAGGAAAATTAGGCGGAGTTGTCACTAGATTTTTAATATTTTTTTTAAGTGTTTTATCGAAATAATAATTTAATGTTTTCATAAAATATATCTAAAATATTTGTTATTATCAGTTAAAGAGACAAACTGAAATTAAAAACCGGCTCAGACTTAATTTGGCGCAGATTTAAACCTAACAACCTTATATTCAAGCTTACAACCGGTTAGATAACAGAACCCTAACGAACTTCGATCCGGGATTTAATTATCTATTTGGTCACTGGTTATGTTGTATACCATTTCGAAACTCTCCGAATATATAGATTTGTAACCATCTTCGATCTCAACAATATCACCTATTTGGTCACTAGTTATAATTCCTGTTAAGTCACAGAATAAAGTTAAGTTTGTTAGATTACATTTCGTTGGCATAATTTATGTATCTGCTTCGATCTGGAGGCAAAATCACCCATTTAGTAACTGTTACGTATAAATATCACTATATAAATGCTTTTCGGAACCGTATTGGAACTAGCATCGTTTTTGGAATGACGCATTTGAAGACTAGTCATGATCGCCCTACTTTTATCCTATACGAGTAGATGTTGGTTAGTAATTTATAGTTTTGCTAACAACATATAGGACAAAAAGAGGACATATTGGCTTCAGTTTATTTCTAACCGCCTTCTTGCGCTATCCCTAGGGTAGGGATATTCTCTTTGTGATGCTCTCGTTATTCATTGTTACTTTTTGGGTAATCAGAGCGTTAATGTCGTAAGGAGCCCTGTTTTTGTCCAATATGCATCAAACCGTTTACTCGATGTGAGTCGTAGAATGCCGCTCATTCCATTATCAATCCATTCAATACGAAGAAATGAAATCGAGACCCTTATATTTATAAACCGGGAACTATAGTAGTAATGCTGCTTAAATTGACATGAAATAAACAATGGACACATCAGGACTTTTAAAATTATTGCGGCCAACATTTTATATATTTTTTCTAAACATGTATTGCTTTGAGTGTTATTAATCACTTATTATTAGTTGTGATCGAGGATGTTTTTTTCTGGAACTCCATAGAATCCCAGTTAAATAGTTTACCAGGTTTATGACTTGACTTGGCCATGACTCTTTTACTTGACTAAGACTTGCTCTTGTTTTAAAATTTCTTAAGATTGTTTTTTATGTTATTATGACGGAACAAGCTCGAGGCCCAGCTGATGTTAAGTTAGAGGTTAGGTCAGAGGTTAGTCTTAACCTCTGCCTATAACAGATGCATTTCATTACAAGTCACGAATTGCACTACGCCCGTCACTTTGATAACAACACAATAACAGTAGTTTTCTCGTCTTGATTCTTGGTAACCAGAGACAGTAGTGTGTAAATACTGGGGAATTATTTTCCTACCTTTTATTCTTAATATGATTACAAGCAATATCACGTGCCAAGAGAAAATCACATTTACAAATTTTTAGAGCATACCATTTTTCAACTTTAGCGTTAATGGAAACCCCGAAAGAAAATTTTAAATGTAATTATTTTTATCAAAATAACTGGTTGCGAATTTCGGTTTCTGATAAAAGTTACCTATTTGGCTTTAAGAGATTTTACATAATGTTGTCATAGGTTTTCGCGATTATTACACATAGTAATTAAACAACTTTAAACGGTTTAAATCGCGTATATTTATCATTATTTTTGTCCCGAAGTTTCAAACACTTTGCAGTGATCGTAGTAGATTTTACATGTTGTGTAAATAATAACAAACAGCCAAATCTTACTCAGTGGAAATTACGGGCAGGTTAATAATATCCATGAAATTATGTCTAGATTACCTACATCGGAATAATATGCCTAACTGGCGAACCTAATACACCACAGCGTCATTTTCCAATAGATAAACCAGCCAAAGTTAAAGTAATTCAAGCACGTTTAAAATAAATCGCAGTCTATAACGTACCACATCTGACATCATTCAAGAACGCCAAGCAGCTCATCAAATTGCGCTCTTCTCAATTTTCGTACATTAATCTCTTTATGTGCACCTGTTGCGAATATTTGAGCCATTTTTATGTGCTCCCATAACGACGTGATGGAAACGTCTGCCCGTTGACACGTAGCTTTTGGAAACATTTGGTTTTATAAGCTCGATTTTCATGAAAATAATGTTTCAGTAACCGGACATTCAGTAACATAACTACAAAAACATATATAAGTATAGAGTTAGGATAAAAGAATAAAAACGCCTATAGTTTCAATTTGGGACAGTTGGGGTACGTGACGTAAGGGACACAATACAACAGCACATTTAAAAATTAGAATTCTTAACATTTATTATAGCATCAAATTGTTTAATACATACTCGGAATTCCAAAACAGTAAAAAAGAATATAGCGGTTGATTTTTGCCGCAAAGCAAAGGTACACTAGGAAAATTGGAGATATTATTTGCTGACTATTGTTTTAATTTTTGGAAAGTTATAGTTGTATGTCATTGTATTATAGTTGACTAATTGTTTATTATAAAAATATAGTGTTACTAGCATTAAAAGAGTAATTAAAAAAAATAAAAATGAATTCATTGATAGCTAAATTGTTGATGTACTTGTTTAAAAAATAGCGGTGGGAAGCGGACAACAATACGAGTAAAACAGTGAATATGGAGTTCTGAATTGTTTCTTATAAAATGATAACAATACTAAATTGGCGTTCATATTAAAAGGAATCTAAGAGCACCCGTAATTTTAGTTAAAAGGTTGGTCGAAAAATTAAGGATTACGATGGTCCTGATTTGAAAGATATGAACTATATCACATTATTTCGATATGGTATTAAAAATTGTGTTAGAAAAGGCTGATTTTTGTCAGATTAAACGATGTCTTTTTAGGGTTCCGTAGTACATACATGGAACCCTTATAGTTTCGTCATGTCCGTCTGTCTGTCCGTCTGTCCGAGGTTTCGCTGTGAGACGGTTAGCACTAGAAAGCTGTAATTTGGTAGGTGTATGTACTTTAATCACGCCAACAAAGTGGTATAATAAAATTTTGAAAATTTTATTTTTAAATATAAAATAAAATATTGAAAATTTTTATTTTTAGGGTAGCTCCTATACGTATGATTTGAGGATGAAATTTTTTTTTGTCGTCCACCCCATCGTTTGGGGTATCGTTGAATAGGTCTTTTAAAATTATTTAAGGGTTGCTTACACTATTATAGGCGGTAGCATTAAAACAAAATAAATATTTAAAAAGAAATAGTTTTTTTTTCATTTTATTTTAAAAATCATCTCAAAATGTTTCTAATCCTAAGAGGTTGTTAGCATATTACCAATAACCCTGTATAGGCACATACTTGAAGTTAATTCAGAAATATGTTACAAAAGTTCCATGAAGAAAGTTTAAATACTGTTAAGTACAACATCAAATACTTTGGTCTAACATTATAAATAAAAAGAGAAAAGGTGATGTCCCGAGTTCCATCAGCTATGAAGGTAAAACAGCACGTGACTCAGTAGACTTTACTCAATCTACTAACAATCAGTACTTGAGCCCTCAATATATGTGCAGATAACCACACGTCAGGTTTAATTATCAGTGATGTTCGTTTTACTATAGATAGTTTAATACCGAAACTACGTAAGCTCGGACCAACTAAGGGCACTGGAGTAAAAAATGGTTCACTATTAATATTAAAATACACCGCTGACACATTTGTTTTCCTGTACACCAATATTCAACCTATGCTGTCAAGAAGGTGTTCGTCCTCGTGTTTGTAAAATTGACTGCATAATACTGTACATAAAGAAGGATTAAAGAAAGATGTAGCAAACTATCACCCAATCTCAATTTTGCACGCCTTTTTGAAGCTTATTATATATGTTTCACAAAGCTGCCGCTTGATAGCAATGTACCAACGGAATCTAATCGCTCTATTGTTACGTTTTCACTGTAGTATATAACTCTATAGAATTCAAAAAATAACTTGTCAGCAATCGTACTTTTATATTTTAGCTTTAGCAGGAAAAAAGTGGAAGAGATAAAAAAGAACTACAGAATCGTTCTATATTATGATAACGGGCTACTACGGAACCCTACATTGCGCGTGGCCCGACACGCGCTTGGCCGTTTATTATTCTGTGGTAATACTACTAGTATGCCCGCCACCATTCGGCTGATGAAAATGCACGCATGGTAATGCGCCCTTTTGCGCACTCATTTTACAGCAACACCCTACTTACTTCTCGACATATGTAGTGGCATGCTGACCACTCTGCGATTTATTTTTTCTTAGTTGGTTTTTACGACCAACACGTGAGAGGTTATAAAACTGGATGAAATAACCGGAATATGTAGGCACGACTAATCTTTAAACTTTCGTGAACTAAGCTCATGTTTCTAAATCCGACCTACTCGTGACCACGGTCAATGCAACTTGATCGAAACGTCGAGGTTAGTCAAAATATAAATATTTTGATGTTTATTCGTGCGTGAAAAGACCCGTTTAGGATTTAGAAACATGTAGGCACGATATAACGGCTGTATTTTTAAAATCTTATCTAGCAACCTTTGATAACATTCGTGTTGGATAAACTCGTATCTTCTTGATTCCAGCCACCATAGCACAAGTTATTCAAAATAGTCAAAGGATGGAATTTCTTACAGCCATTAACTGAAAACCCATCGACACCCGTTCAAGGCGGATCAGACTGTGATAAATGAACTTCCAATTCCTTTGATTATGCCTAATGGAGAATTTGCGAAGTTTGATTCACAAAAGTCGATTTCCTGAAATGGAATGGTAATTTCATAGAATTTTATGATAGGAGGATTCAGATGGTGCTAGCTCATCGGTTTGAGGATTTCGTATCCTATTAGAGTAAAACGTCAGTCTTTCTGTCAAATACTGAATAAGAAAAAGGATAGGCATTACATTTTTGAGGCGCAGAGTTGACAAGCTGAGATTTAGCCACGCTTGATGACGGGCATCGAATGAGTCCGAAAACTAGGTCAAAAAGACATAAGTTAAACTAGAAAATAATAATTTGATGTAGGTACAGTTTGTGTATGTTGTACTGACAATGCAACTGCAAAAAACAGAATGCACTGTCAAGACTAAACAAGTGACACTGTCAAGATTCCGATCAGGGCTTCTGATGAAATTACGCATTAAGTTGTTTAGAGTAAATACCTGGTCCGATCTTAGTGATTGTTGCCTTAACTAGGTCTCAACCTTAGAAATTATGATTAACTACTATTAAAGCATTTTATTTAACGTTTCTTTAATGTCAGAAAATGTTTATAAAATGAGTTTTTTTCGGCGATATATTCAATAGATTTTCTTATCGTGTTTTACTGAACCTTCTTCCAGAATAAAAAAAGATATGTCTCAATGTTAAATTCTTAAACATACATCGTGTGGTCATGCAACGGCAAAGCTGCTTTTATTTTAAATCGGCCCAGGTATTACTCTAAACAATTAAGAGCCCTTTTACATTTTGCATCCTTCTCACTCGCAATTTTAAAGATAATTTCAAATAGCAACAATATGGTTTATATTTTTAAAAATGTGGTCAATCATTATTTTCCTGCATGCAACTATAGATGTTCTCTACTAATTTTCATTCTGATATCTGTTATGGGGGATCCAAAACGCATAATTTAGTTATTTTAAATTTTGGGCCTCTAATTCTAATTGGATTCAACATGTAACAAAGTAAAAATATGTTGAGAACATCTATAGTTGCATGCAGCGAAATAATGATTGACTACATTTTAAAAAATATAAACCATATTGTTGCTATTTGAAATAATCTTTAAAAGTGCGAGTGAGAGGGCTGCAAAATGTAAAAGGCCTCTTAATACAGAACGATTAATGGAGTTTTCTGTGTAATAAGCAATATTTTTGTATAAGTCCGTTGCACCTTCATTCTCTTCTTCTTCCAGTGTGAGCGTCTTAGCTAAGCTGTCCTTGAGTCGAACCAGCTCCCTTAAGTTATTTATTGTTTCCAAGATATCACTGTTGTCTGTAATTATTCCATATTTTTTATTTACCTAACGCTTAATGACATGTTCGCAGAGGCTGGTAATTAAGGTAAATCTAATTTTCACTCATACTGTCAATCAACGTTTCCGAATAGTGCTTATTTCAAAAAATGTTTCGAAATGTATGTTTTGTAAATAATACAACGGATAAACCATTAACTTTTGTTATTAGCAATCTTGTTTTGAGACTATGACTACCAAATGCTTTATATGGCAAATGATATGAATAGAACATCAGAACGCGTAAACTATTAATATCTACTACGGCGTTGCTTATTGTGTAGGCGTCTGTCTGTAGTAGCCTACGCTTTCTTCGTGTCATTGTGTTTGATTGTATTGTGGATATGGTTATATAGAAGGTATACGCAATGGATTCCCGACCTGCTGCTGTTTACTTTTTATTGATATTTCATTCTTTAAATAATTTTACCTCGTATATGTTTTCACATGTTTGTAACCATAAATTGGCTCTTATTGGTATGCGTTTTTTTACGTTTATAACTAGGCTCATCTGCTTGTATAGTATACTCTAGTAGTCTTCTAGGATATTTTTCTTTCCTGTGACATTTCTGGCTCTACGTAAGGTGAGAGGCGGACTCGTGCACGAAGGTTTCCTTACCACTATCTATACAACTTAAACACTATATTACAACTTGTTTTTAGTTTCCACGAAGGGAAAGTATTTTACGGAAACCCCCGTGCGCGAGTCTGACTCCCACTTAACCCATTTTCAGTATTTTTATGTTATAGAGGCAACAGGAATACATCATCTGTGAAAATTTCAGTTGTCTAACTATCACGGTTCATGACATACAGCCTGGTGAGAGACAGACGGACAGTGGGGTCTTAGTAATAGGGTCCCGTTTTTACCCTTAGGGTACGAAACACTAAAAAAATTAGAATACCAGTAATATACTATTTCTCAAAAATGGTATGTAATGTTGCCATAACATCTCTAAAATGTATCCAGAAAGTGAACTCTACCGGAGACTTATTCACAACTGTCCAGTAATAAGCGAGATTCTAAATTTGGAATCTCCTCTGTCCAGTAAGTACTATAACATGAATGAATGTTCGATTTCTGCACATAGTACCTGTAGAAACTACGGTCCACGTACTCGTAGGACTCCCGCGATTGGCAATGGCAGTGTTATGTAATCTTTAGATTTGATTACGACTACAGATCTAAATATAAGGGTAGGTGCAAGGTTTGACTATTATCAAAATTAGTGAGGTTGCTTTATTTTTAATTATTTAACCGTACCTATTTGATGCATATTTGAGTTTAAAATGACGTGGCTATATGCCAGATGTAATGTCGTATTTTTCGGTTACTTAAACCATAATCGTGAAAATAGTAACTAATTTACAAATAGCAAATAACAGAATAGGGTAGCAGGTGGGTTACTCTGTTCTACAATCTGTTATTACACTGGCTCTCATGTCGCTACGATCTTAAAATGCATGGATACCTTGTCTTAAAAATTTTTTTTTTGTTATTGTGACGGACCAAGCTCGAGGGCCGCCTGATGTTAAGCGGTCTAACCTTTGCCTATAACAGATGCATTTCGTCACAAGTCACGAATTGCACTACGCCCGTCACCTCGAGACATAGTTGTTAAGTCTCATGTGCCTGTAATTTCACTGGCTCTCAAGGACTGCTGCCGGAACACACCGTTAGGTGCTTGGCGACAGACTTTCCACTTTGCATTCGCAAAATGTCTTTCCACCATGCGGTGAAGCTCAAGCCCGTGGCGGGATTCGAACCATAGACCTGTTGCGTGGCAGTCCATAGCCCATGCCACTGACTTATCACTGCCTTAAATAATAATTATAACATATTAACACTGACTATTCTATAACATGTAATTACACTGTTTACCACATCTTACAATCCGTAGCCTTACACTGGAGGCCTTGTCCTAACATCTGTAATACTACAAGTTACAACACCCTTACAAGTAATAAGTGTTATAACACCAACAAATCTGCCAATAAAACAAACCTAAAATAAATTACTACTTATATCTTTATAAGCTATATATTTTATTTATTTATAGCACTCACACACACTCACTCAGAAAGTGTCTCATTGCTCGTTCAAGAAGGTGATATAAAGTTTGTCATTTCTCACTTATAAATGTGCGGCGGGAAAAGTTCCATATATTGAATGTTGTATGAAAATCTATAGCTGTTCTGCTAGCGTTCTTTTGTTTTTTTTTTATCTGTGAACTACTAGGGTCAAATCTTTTGAAAAGGTTTCATATGAAATAATTAGAAAATAGGTAGGATTTTATTTGTGCTCAATTTTCAATGAATTGGCAACCTTTTTCAGCAATACAAAAAAAAAGCTCGGCAATATATTTTATACCACATCCACTCAGAAAGCGTCTTAAATTACTCGTTCAAAAACATGTTATAAAGTTCGTCATTTCTCCCTTATAAATGTACGGCGGGAAAAGTTATGTGGATTTTCATTCCTTCACTGGATTTTCAATGAAAGGAGGTTGGCAACCTTTTTTTGCAGTACGATAAAAATGCGCGGCAATTTGTGGTGTGGGTTAAATTTTGTTTATAATTGAATTGACGTTTTAACAGTACCCTTTTACTTATTCTAAATAATTTTCGAAAATGTTATCTGAAAGTGAAAGTGACTATTTTATAATGATGACGCCACCAGAAATGCAGCTCAAGAAGTCATAAAGAACTTACTGCCTGAGAAGTCTCAAGTTAAGTACGAGAAAACTTATATTTTCCTCGTAGGTGTAGTATGAAGCACCATGTATCACTCGGGAGAAAATTCTATATCAGTTATTGAGTATGTTTAAGCCCGACGCGCAGAGGAGAGCTTAAAAGAAACTCGAGAATATAGAAATATCGTTTACTCCACTCGGTGTAAAATGTACGATTCTTTTTAAAATTTAAAGTTATAGCTCGCAGAAAATTATATTTAACTTTGTTTATTATTATTGTATGAATTCGGTATGCTGCACATAATATTTATGCGTTTAGCTATTAAAACGTTCTATATCTCTACATATATATATTGATCTTCGCATGGTGGAAGGGCATTTTGCGAATGCCCACCTGGCTAATGACCACCCTCAAGTAGAAAATGTGTCGCCAAGCACCTAACGATATGTTCCGGCAGCTGTCCTTGAGAGCCAGTGAATTACAGGCACATGAGACTTAACAACTATGTCTCAAAGTGACGGGTGCAGTGCAATTCGTTACTTGTGATGAAATGCATCTGTTATAGGCAGAGGCTAACCTCTGCCTATAACAAACAAAGTTCGAGACCCACCTAAGCGGACTAATCCGCTTAGGTGGGTCTCGAACTTGTTCCGTCACAATACAAAAAAAAAATTACTTCGTTATTTATTTTACCTCTATCAAATATACGCTCATACGTAATGTCACTAGTGGTCACCCATCTAACTCCTGACCGAGGCGGACGTTGCTTAACCTAGCTGATCGATTAAGAACGGCTAAGTAAACTTCGCTACGAGCGCTTCTAGTCCCCTAGAGCCTTGTATGTTGCCGGAATTTTAAAATAATTATTATAACAATTTTGAGCCTCGAAACATTTTCATATAAAGTTTTCGATGCGCATAACCTACAAATTATTTATCTTTTTTAAATTTTGGCATCATACAAGCCTAAATAACTACGATATCAATCGCCATTATGCTTAAGTCTGGACTTAAAATCTCAAATAAGGGAGTGATCACCTTACGAGGTTTGTATGGAGAAGTGACCGGCCAGTTCAACCTTAACAGCAAACGCTTGAAGCTGCTGCTGTATACATAAAGTTCTTATAGTGACTATCATTTCAATTGAAGCACCTATGTGATAGTATAGATATAAAGCAGCTGTAGAGTGACTGTCGAGGCCTGTGTCATGAGCTTTGGGTGCTCGTAGACAGTACGCTATGATCCGTCAAAGCTACGCCTCACTATACAAAGTAGCACATATTCTGTGTCAGTACCTATAGTGCGCTAACTCCAACCAACACCGCGCGCCGAATTTGTTGGCTGACTGATGGTTTTACCCAATATTTGCCAAATGAACGCGCTTACAAGCTGTATCATGTAAGTTCATGTAGTGGAATCATGTTGTCGATGTATACAGGGTTATTGGAAAAATGCTAACAACCTCTTAGGGTTGACTTCTGCTAGTGGTAACAAACATTTTGAAATATTTAAGAAACTGCTTTTTTTTGACAAGAAAAATTGTATTTTTTATGTGTTTTTGACAGAATAAGCAGGAGGGGACCACCTTATGTTAACAGTATCTTGTGCCTGACTACTAGAAAATCTTATTGTTTTAAGTTTTGAGTCTCGTAGTAAAAGACGATGCCTACTCCGAGCCAAGAGCGCCCGCCGTGGCAACACACATCGAGCAAAGTAATAATAAATATATAATATGAAATAATAAATTAAAGGCACAAGATACTTTTAACATCATGTGGTCCTCGTGCTAAAGAACAAATAAAAAGGAGTTTTTTCAAAATTACAAAAAAAATCACAAAAATCTCAAAATGTTTGTTAGGACTAACAGAAGTCAACCCTAAGAGGTTGTTAGCATTTTTCCAATAACCCTGTATCGATCTCAACTTGGAGATTAATTTATTAATACCTTAAAGTCTTATTTTGGCTTATACCTATATGTCAAATGGCAATAAACAGAAGCATAGATATTAGGCTCAGGGATAAAGAACATGTAGGCATGCAAAAGTTGGTATTTAAAATATGACGCATCTACTCTTGTGTCTGGAAAGGCTACGAGCGCTGAGCACTCTAGCCTAAATAGGGGAAGCTTTCTTCAGATAGGTAAGGTTTTTCTTATTATATCAAAATAACATTAAAAATCACAATGAACAGTAAATATCTTGTTGGCAAATTATTGTTGTTTGTAGGTACAAATTTTTATGTTTTTGTAGGCAATCTAGCCTGATAGTAGGTATACATGTGGTCGAGGGCGGTAAACTTACATAACCTATCATTATCATCATCAACAGCCAAGACTTCTATTATTGCACGGTGGAAGGGCATTTTGCAAGTGCCCGCCTGGCTAGCGACCACCCTCAAGTAGAAAATCTGCCGCCAAGCACCTAACGGTGTGTTCCGGCAGCTGTCCTTGAGAGCTAGTGAAATTACAGGCACATGAGACTTAACAGCTGTGTCTCAGGGTGACGGGCGCGGTGCAGTTCTTGACTTGTGATGGGATGCATCTGTTATAGGCAGAGGTACGCTTAACATCAGGTGGGCCTCGAGCTTATTCCGTCACAATAACAAAAAAAAAGTTAATTTATAGTTCTCGCTCCGTCCCCTAAAAATCGTCTACTAATAAATGAGTGTTTATATCCTAATCATCAACTTCTGTATTCTCCTCACCATATACGTGTCTCGTATCTCTTAAATAACAAATCAATTAAAAAATAGTGGCTAAGTGCGAGTCGGGTTCGCTCATTGAGGGTTCCATATCACGATGCGATATATTTGTTACGCATATTTACTAATTAAACCTTATATTTTAATACAGTCCGAGATTTTCCACGACACTAACTCGCGCTTGGCCAGATTTTAATTTATTATGATAAGTTTTACTTGGTAGACTTTGTAAATTCATTATATTTAATTATTTATTTGATCACCAACATAATGTACACCGTTTCAAACTACGAGTAATGTATAATATAGAAATTGTTAAGTGCCATTACAATTATTGAGGAAAACTACATGGAAAAATAAGCGAAATACTATCGTGAAATGATTTTACATATTGAACTTAATAATCATCTATGGGTATTATGAAAGAGCCAGAGAAACCTCATACATGAAATATATGACTCAACCTCTTTGAATAATCTATCTATCTTATATATATATAAAAATCTATTGCTGTTCGTTAGTCTCGCTAAAACTCGAGAACGGCTGAACGGATTTATCTTATCTTGGTCTTGAAATGTTCGGGGAGGTCTAGGGAAGGTTTAAAAGGTGAGTAAAAATCGAATAATTGCCGGGAAAATCCTAAAAACAGCCCTTTTCATTTTCCCATATAAACGATTTAGAAATAAAATCTAGAGTCAATTTGAACTTTATTGCTATTCAATAAAGTTCATATTAAATTATAATCACTCACTGTTGTCTAAGAAATGTAGGTGTGTTCCTAACTTCAAAGAGCCAATTTGCAATCTATTAAAAAAAACAAATTCAATCATATCTATCAAAATAGTCTTCGATAAATTGAGGCAGTACGAAGTCTGCCGGGTCAGCTAGTTTTAAATAAAAAAAACATTTTTATTTACTTGTGAAAAAAGCAGGCTTTTATGCACTGGAGCTTAAAAAATCGTTTTAGTGCGCCTACACCGCAAAGCAAGAAGTTTGCAGCATGAGAATCAAAATTAGCAAATTGTTAACAATCTGTGGTAAGTAATATTATGTCGAGGAACTAAGTTGTAACTACAAATTCACTTATCCCCTTAGGGTTCGTTGGTATCTCCCTTGGGCTATAAAATCTGAATCTGAAAAATATATACATTTTTCACTTGGTTGGTAAATATGTTGTATTTAATGGCGTAGGGATAATTGGATTTTGTAGCCCACGGGAGATACAAAACCACCATAGGGAGGTAAGTTTTTTTTTTGTTCCTTGATATGACATTAAAGCTTTCGTAATATTACAGTTTAAACATTACGCAAAAACCTACAGGTTATATTAATGACGAGCGAATACAAGTTTTTAATTTCCTCTATTCACAGCTGTGTTAGCAGACACTTGTTGCGAATTTGAAATAAAATACGATCTTTTAAAATTAGCAGTATCTACATATATTGGTTGGCTTGTGACGTTATTGAACTGCATGTTCCCCTTGAAATCAATATTATAGAGCACACCTTCGTAGCGTGTACGAATTGTACTAACTCAATAAATTTGTTTTATTTTTTAAACTTTCTGCGTCTCTGTATAAAGTACAAACTGTATATTACGAAAGTTCAAATTTTTAATTTATTTACCTTAGGGTGGTTTTATATCTCCCGGGCTACAAAATATAATTAACCCTACACAGTTTAAGTTAAATTTATTTATATATTTTATAAACATTTGACTTACATTGTATAAATCATAGAGTACATTGTTATTGAATTTAAGAGGGGGATGCACATCAGGAATACGAACAGAATTCACGAAATCAACGTTTAAATAGTATACCACTGCTTTCTCCAACAATAAATATTTTTGGGCATTTAAATTTTAAAAAGAGTGTATCTAGGCTCCTTTATTTTTAAAATGGGTCATTTTTGTAATTTTCAGGGTCACATTTTCTGTAGTAATAATTTGTTGCTGAAAAAAAGGAAATGAGAGTGACACGTCTAAAGCTGGCCTAGATTTTATACAAAAAATGAATTGAATCGTTTCATTTTTGGAGGAGAAATCAAGCGAATACGGAAAGTTTTGAAGCGAAGCTAGCGTTTGCTTAGCTTCGGTTCGTACGTAGCCTACGTTAAGCCGTCGGTCTAGGTTGTTTTCTTAGGACTGCAGTCGTTATAGCATGATGGTAGGGCATTATGCCCGACTGGCTAGCTACCAATTATACTCATAGTCAAAAATCTGTCGACAAACACCCGACAGTATGTTCCGGCAGCTGTCCTTGAGAGACAGTAATTCTAGGTTAGCCTGAACAACATCTTCGCCCAAATCATCACTTACCATCAGGCGAGGTAGTGTTCAAAGGCAAGGCCTATCAGTTATGTAAAAAAGTTGATTTCATCAATTTTGTTCCTTATCCTTATATGCATCCTTAACTCTTAAGAAATAAACAATATCCATTCGTAGTGTCCGCTTAAAATCAAGCTAGCTAAATATTATAAATATCAACATGTAAATATGAATTCCTCATCGACAATGAATTTGTTTTAACGGTACTTATATTGTATGCCCTCGCGTCACCGCTGCATTCAACCTCCACACGCCCGAACTGCAATATCCGGTCCGGCGGAGGTGGAATGGAGAATTGAATTGATTGTTCGATGGACAGGGATGCAATCCTAACCCCTACTAAATGACTATTCTACATTTTGTCCACGTGGACATGGTTATATCACATTTATCTAGAATTAATACATTTCAGACTCCCTCTTTGGTAGAGTGGCGAAAGTGTCACTTTGACATTTTGAGGTGCTGAGTTCTGGCCGAGTCTGACATTTGTTGGATTTTTCTTACAAAGATGTTCGGATTAGAAGCAGTAGAAGGTCGAAGTCTGGTACTGTGCCCCATGCTCAGTGCTATGCCCGATATAGGCAGTAGCTTCACCCCCTTTTACATAGGACCAAAACATTTCTTTAAAACGCAGCAATAAATGCCTACCAAGAAAAAAGGCACAACTATAATAATACCATGTTGTATATATATGATAGACATGATTCACTTTCAATCCCTTTCACTCACTTCTTTTAAGTGTCCTAAATGACATTATCATATATACATGATCATATCCAAAGATTACATATATGACATCATATCTGGAAGGCTGTAAACCAGAGATAAACTGAGTCAAATCTAAATATTACATTAACATATATCTATGAGTCATATAGGATCTAATTTATATGATATTAAAAAGAGGCCTTAGTAATAGTGTGGTAGTTTTTTTTTATATGCCTGATAGTTTAGCCTTTTACCACTATCTCACCTGATGGTAAGTAATGATGTGGTCGAAGATGTTGTTCAGGCTAACCTAGAAGTACTGGCTCTCAAGGACAGCTGCCGGAACACACCCTTAGGTGCTTGGCGACAGATTTTCTACTTGTAGTACGGAAATTTGCTAGCGGCAGATTTTCTGCTGGGGTGTAGCATAGATAACTAACCAGGCAAACATGCAGAATGCGCAACTACTCTTCTAACAATCAATTTCGTCAAATATACAATAGAATCATATAAATAAAAGTTTATAGTAAGCGTGATACATTTTCAGTAAAAGGGGCCACAAAATGTTCAAGTAAGTCAAAGTAAAGACGGGGTTCGCTTCGCTCGCCCTAATAATATAATATTAATAATGATAAAGTTTATAGAAATTTATAAAGATGTGAATAAAAAAAACTTTTAATCTAAAAAAAAAGTAAAATAAATCTAATGGAATACAATATTGACACGTTGATCACGTTTTGCAGCATTGTCTCAATCTCTCGTGGGACAATGCTGGAACACGATAAACTGACGGATTTTAGACGCCATATTAATAAATAAATATTACGTATTAATTTTATTCGTAACACCAACACAACGTTTTGCCAATATTCGTATAATTACAAATTCGTTGTGCAATACGCTCAATGGTGAGAAAACATTATTTTTTCCAAACCAATCTAATTGTTTATCAAAGTGAAGAGCTTTAAAAACGAAACCATAAATATAACTTGCAGTTTTAATTTTAATAGAACAATAAAACGCTTAAGGAAAATATATAATTTGCAGTCGGGTTTTTTACTTTTTTAATTAATTTATATTAAAGTAGTACTTTAAATAATTAAAAACCTATATTTTCAAAATGGTGTGTGGTGCAGCCTGTTTAAACTTACTTATTACCAATTCTATTTTAATGAGCTCAAACACCATTATTGAAGTAATTATGGATTGTTTGAAGTATACCCCATAGTTTGTTCTTTATGATATCCGTTGGGATGGGTGTATGCCAAATAAACAAGCAACATGCCACTACTACGCTTTCTCTCTCTCTCAACACTCAACAACGCAAAGCTTTCATCCTTTTGTTTTTATTAGCCAACTAGTAACTGTTATACTACCGTGGGGTACCGGGCTAGAATGTCACCCCATCTCTACCCGTGGGTGTAGTAGGAGGCGACTAAAAGTAACACAGCGCTTTCTGAGGAAAACTGTAATGAAAAATAAAAAGTATTCGCTCTGCGATCCCCAAGACGCCTGCCAAGCGAGGATATTATGACAAACCCCCCATGACGGGGGCAGCTGTGTTCAGCAGTGGACAATACGGCTCATACAGTACAATACAGTACAACTGTTATACTACCAACGAGGATTCCTAGAAGCTGGATTTTTGCTTGCGAATGTCAATAATCAGCCGCCGACATTTCAATAAATTGCATGTGATTTGTTTTACATAAAGTCATATTGTACCAACCACATATAAGAAGGATAAAAGTAGAAATATGATGATAATAAGAGCCCCCATTCTTTATAAATCAAGTTCGTAACTCTGTATTAACAACATACACAAGTGATACAATTTCGTAGCAGCTCGTAGCGCTCGTAGCATTAGCTTAGCGTAGGTACAATATTGTAACTGTATCAGCCACTGCTGAACACAGCCTCCCCCAATATGGGGTTTACCATAATCCCCACGCCGAAATATTGGAGTTTCGACCAACTTTCTATATTATCAATCTTTCAACCAAACGTGGATCATTCTAATTTCAATCTTCTTTACGAGACTCTTCCAGGTCGCATTAATTTATAAAGGTTTAATTCTGAACACCAAGCACTAACCTTCTTACCAACAACAAAATGATTCCATTTTATTGTTCATTATTTTGTGTCAAATGCATATGTAGTTACTCGCAATCAAACATCAATTCTAATAATGAAGACACAACATTCCAACGTTTCATGCAACTTTAAATCAGCGCATCGCTTGGTTCGGTAGGCAAACAGCTAAATGAATCTAGTTATGATCTGTTTTCACCGCGTAAATATTTGCAGGGCACGCGGCGCGGCGCGCGCGGGGCGCCGCACATGTCAAAGGCGCCGGCTCCGGTATTGATCTAGCGAGGGGTGGGAAGGGGCTTATAGCGGTACGGTGGATAAACAGAGTGTAAAGTTCTTACAATCACTCAGACATTATTTTAACATGTGATCATCACAATCAAATACTTATTAAATGCGACATGTCGGATAGCTATTAGATTTGTGTTTTCATTGGTTCGTATAGTAAGGAGGTAAATATAAGGTTGATAATAAATATTATGAGAATAAAACGAGTCCAACAAAAAGCTTCGATATTCTAAAAAAACAGAAATATGCCATTACCGCGTTGCATAACAATACACGATTGATAGAATTGTCTTTCAAAGATGAGAAATGTATGTTACGTAATTTAAAAATTGTTTTATAAATAAAATAGTTTTGCATTGGTTGTGCATTTATTGTTATCGGTTTAGTTGTCTACATAACACAATTTAACACTTTGTATTAAGATAATCTACAGCTCTACATTTCGAAATCATTATTCCTCTCATCCGGCAATAATTTAATCCGATATTATTAAATTTAATTACATTTAATCTAATATCGCGAATAATTGTTTTATCCTAATATCACATTAATTTTGTGGAAACCCGTGAAAACTATGCAACTTAAATCCCCAATAATATAATAAACAGTTGATATAAAGCAGCTATGATCGCAAGCCGTCGCTTATTCATCAGCACTACGAAATCTACGAATAGACTAAGTGTATATAAAAACTAAGCACCGTTTACGTACAATCTACGAGTTTGAGTGATTGTTTGAGTACTGTCTACGTGTTTGTGTGGGTAGAGAGTGCGCTCCGGGGCGCGCGGAGGGGGGGGGGGGGGGGGGGAGCCAGCGTACTACGGACCCTGGCTTACGTAAGGACGCAGCGCGTCTGACGCCCCGTCTGCCGGCCCCGTCTACCCATCGCCACTGATTAATAAAACAACCGTTATTGACTACTGCAACCGACATACCATTGGTTTAGCATCTGTAATTCATTCCCTTTGATTGCAATGCTCAGACAAAAAACAAAAATCAAACTGTTTTATCTTACGATTTACCATCTAAAAGTACTTTTTTAGTTTTAAATTGTTTTATTGAGCAATGAATTGAAGTTTTTATTATTTGTCGTTGCAAATTTTAGCCAGTTTTATTACCAAATAAAAGTATTGATATACTAAAGCTTTAAAATAGTTAAGAAAGCTTTTACCGATATTTAATATAACTATTATATTTTTTTATCTATTTATACTTCTTGCGCATTGACTAAGTTTAACAAGGTCGTATCAAAAATGGCTCTATTCCAAAGTTTATTAAGAAAATGGCGCATGGCGGATACATGACGCTCAGGTGAATACAAATCCGTTTCGCCCCAGGAGAGAACTTAACCCTACACCAACACCGCGCCGACACCGAGCTAAACCGATTACTGTAACCAGATACTTTGAGCGGTTCATTGTATTAAAAAAGAGATGGCTTTCTTAATTATTAATTAATTAAGATTTACGAAAATACAAAAGAAAAGGTTTTTTACTGTTTATTTGTTTGAATTGCGTACTTGTTTTAAATTTGACTGGCTAGAAACTACCGCCACATTGTGGCAATTCACTTTATAATATTATAACATTAACATCTCATTTGATCTTCGTGATTCAAGTAAGTTAATCAGAATCATATTATGCGCTGGATATATAATAAAAAAAGATAGGGCTCAAACTCCAACATTCTTAAACTACTATTAGGTTAATTTAAATCACATCAATTCTATTACATGGATACAAAAGTAATCTTTTTTATTATACTATAAATGCAATAATTTTATAACCAAATCAGATTTTATATGGAAATAGTTCATAATTTCCTTAGAGCATTCCATTTTCTCCGTACCCGAAGAAAACGGACTTTCTTCTCTGACGGGCCGGCACATGCCGAGACGTCGCGTCGATGCCGACTTGGCGCGCTTGTCAGCACCTGACGTCCGGGCGAACATTTTAAATAATTTTAAATTCCGAACTGGTGGTTGTGACGGCCGAACTTCAGCGAACAATGCCCGCGAAACATTCTCTGATTGCTAATGAGCACATTGTGGAACAACTTCCACGGAAAACGGAACAAGGAAACCCTGCGAGGGAAGTTTTGCCAAAAATTCGTCCGAGCGTTTCGTCCCGTTTATATTTCCCTTATTATTCGTTTAGCGAATGTCTCTTCAGTTGTTTTTGTGGATGCTTTTCCATTACAAGTTCAGTTACGATTACATTGTTAAAATATTTATGAATAATAATTTATATGTCAGAATTAGCTAAAATTCACGTTAATAAATACAAACCTATTTTTTCCTTAAAAGGAACATAAAAATTTTTTTTTTTGAAGACAGGAACATTGAGTTTACAATCACATATAATTACATTGTTTCCGCTTACATTGCAAACGCAGGCTGAACCCTACGAGATTTATCAAAATAATGTACTAAGTATTGTACCCTTTGAAATGGTCTACAGAAATCTCCGCTATGGTATATGTCTATCTCTTATGGATATCCCACAATTTTTTTTTGTCATTTACTTTTTACGACTAATAATGGCTAATTTTCGAAGCGATTTTAACCAATACAGCATTAATTCTTATCTAATTAAATACTTTAAATACATTGTTGATTCAATATAGATCTATATGGTCCTTTACAGCATATGATTTAAATGAATATTTTCGAAGATATTACAGATTTAAAAATTGCGGGACGTAGAGTTTGCGGCGGTTCCGGCCGGCTCGGGCGGCGGGAGCGTGTAGTAGTGTAAAAATTTAAAAAGTAAATAAGTAAAATGTAGTGTATAAACTTAGACATTCCAAAGATAGCAGGAAATCTTCATGGTTTAGGGAAAGAAGAATTGTTTTGCTCTAAATTTAACGCGTGCGGGCCACGGGCAGTAATGAATAAATCAAAACTACTGGATCGATTTTAATAATTTTTCAGTGAATGACATAGGCTATATATTTTATACCCGTGCGAAGCCGGAGCGGGCCGCTAGTATAAAATAAATATTTTTATGCCTGCTGGGTCAGCCGTTGACCACTATCTCACCTGATGGTAAGAGATGTTGAGGTCGAAGATGTTGTTAAGGCTAACCTAGAATTACTGGCTCTCTAGGACAGCTGCCGGGACACACCGTTAGGTGATTGGCGACAGATTTTCTACTTGAGGGTGGTAGCTAGCCAGGCGGCATTTGCAAAATGCCCTACCACCATGTAAAATTAATATTTATTATAAGTGAATAGGAAAGCGCTTTTTAATTGCTGGTAGTATATCCAAAACAATGTTCCTTGCGAATAAGGCAATTTTCAACTTCAAAAGCTCATGTCACAAAATAAAGGAACATGACATGAAACTGTGAATTGCCGTAGACGAGACGGTAGTCAACTCAACCCACATACATACCTACTCGACTGGCACGGGTATGGATACCATCTGAATAAAAAATATTATTTTTGATGAACGACAATACGGTTTTCATTCGGGGGGGCTTTCACTCAGGGCAGATACAGTGACCTCTATTAATTACATCGGATAACCGTGGCAGAACGTATTGTTGATTTTTTGTCGTTTAACTTAAAAATTAGGTAGCCAATAGGGAACACTTGGAACCATGTCGTTATTAGTAGCTCTACAAATACGTATTTATTTTAGAAAGGCAAACGAGCATGCCTGATGATAAGCTATCATAGCAACCACAAATGGACCTGTATAGTTTTTTTTACAACAGTATGATTTAGTTTATTATTTTATCATTGAAAAGGGTATAACTCTGAGGTCTCTCCTATATAACTTTCATCAAAATCGATCAAGTAGTTTTTAAGTTACACTCAACTAATTGAACAATGCTTGACATACATACCTTAGTTGACATGGTAGTTGCTAGTTTTGTCGAAGGTGACCAGTATTGTAGGTGGGTGAAAATCGAACGTTTAACCAGTAATATCACTAAAAAGGGTGAATATTTTTACGAAAAATTAAACTGTATTCTGAAACTGAAAAGTATGAAATAACTTTCTGAAGTCGGACCATGAAAATGTGATTTCAGTGCTTTGAATCAGCATGGGGCCGACTTTATCAAGTTATTTCATACTATTCAGTGGTTAGAAGTCGGTTCCATATTAGTAAACAATTTTAAATCTGTTTACTATCTCAACTGCTAGGAAGTGATGATGAAGTCGAAGATGTTAGATAGCTATATATACTCTTTATTAAAACTTTAAACTACAAAAAATAACAAACATACAGTTTACAATAGTGAGCAATAGGTGGTTTTGTTGATCAAAGTGATCTCTTCCAAATTTGAATGGTGAATAAAATTATAAAATAACGGATGATATATAGCTACAACATATATAATAGTACCGAATAATATGCACTTAGATATAAATATAATGAATATTCATCATTATCACGTCAAGTGAAACGTTCACCATTGAAGAAAATATACCACATTGTGGAGATTTGCAATAATCCCTACTCATGGCAAGTGTCTTGGGGATCGAAGTAGCAATTATCAATTCTTCAGAAGGCGCGGCTTCCAATCTTCTAGTATTTTTCCCTTAGTCGCCTCTTGCGACACCCACCAAGCAAGAAACGGGAGGCGGGACAACTATGGTGCCGTTGGTCCATGGTTTGATCCCCACCGCCGGCTTGAGCTTAGTCACCGCATGGTGGAGGGACATTTTGCGAATTCTCGCCTGCCTAGCTACCACCCTCAAGTTGAAAATCTGTCGCCAAGCAGAAAAGTGTCCGGCAGCAGTCCTTGAGAGCCAGAGAGAGAGGGTGAGGGCGCAGTGCAGTTCGTAACATTCGAAATTAATACGTTATAGGCAAATGCATCCGCGTAACATCAGGTGGGCCTCGTGGTTGTTCCGTCACAATCCCATAAAATATATTATACAATATATGGTAAAAAGAGAGGCAAATAGTTAGCACTCATTAAGATTCAAGGCCGAAGCTCGCTCAGTATACTGATGAATTAAATGCTGTTCCGGCTAAACGTATAGAACGGGAACAGGCTCGGACTGCTGGTGAAACACGGTATTGCCTGCCTGACACCAGTATCTCGATTTCAGCGTTGTTAATAGACACGCGAGCTTTTGCAAAATACCCTGAAGTATCGGAGTTTACAATACAACAAGCTTTAAGACTAGCTTTCTAAAACAGCAACCGGAACCGAAAACTGAACGTTTTCTCATAGTTTTGTTCATAAAAATGGATTTCATGCATATTCATAAAAAAATGCTACATTCAAATTAAACCCTTAAATGTATTTGAAAATAGACTTTGCTTACCTATATTTTCAATTTATAAAACGTATAGGTAAGATTGATATTTGAGTTGTGGGAACAAGGAAAATATAAATTGTTATATTTGTATTTGTATAAATTGTTATGTAACCCAGAGGACATTTATATCTCGAAATAAGGGGTGCCAGCAGACTGGAAAAAATGCTTAACCTGCCGCCCCAATCGCATCTGCTTCCGGGAAGAATTATGATAAATGTTTCAAATGAAATTTGGAAGATTACATCATTTTGTTATTGTCACCTCAGATTTAGGCCAAGCCGGTTGACAAAAGATGCTGTAAAAGAATTCACTTCGCCCGACAGCATCAACGCATTTAGCAAATAAAAAACAAATCCATTGCTCAGGAATGCTTCAAAAATATAAAACTCAGGATTTTGTAGCGATCTAAAACAATTTTTTTGTACACTATTAAGGTTTATTTTTTTAGGCCTGCACTATATCCATACCTAAGCTATTATTTTCTTACAATGACTTTATGAAAGGATTTATAAATACCCCTTAAAAATATGAAATAGAGTAGATAAGTGATAAACTATTTTAATGTACCGCCATTAGCGTTATAACTTATTTTGATTCTTACTTGACCTTTAGTTATGAACCTGGATGGATACCCAGCAAAGGAAGTGGAAATTAAGAAGTCGTCACGTTAATTCTTAGTTCTTATTAATATCACAATTATATTAACTTATTAGGTACCGGCTAGAACCCGCGTTATACATTTAGCGGAAAGATTCCGACTAGTTTCGGACTGTTTTGAAGTCCTTCGTCTGGGAGGGAATCACGATTGCGCGAAGCGACGAGCACGGGCCTCAGCGCGTAAAAAGTTACTAATACGTTAATATGGCTAAAACTCGCGATAGTTTTCAAAGTGAAATCACAATTATAAGCTTTACAGATCAAAATAGGAAATCAAACCGTGTAAACGCTTAATCCGACTGCTTTCGATGAGGCAACGCAATTTTTGTTCGTATTATAAATATTATTAGACACTCAACTGTTTTTCTCTAACAATCACAATAGATGAAATGGAATGTGCTCATGTGTTTTGTCAATAAAATAAGTCAACGAGTACAAATATTTATCTTGCCCGCTGACGCTTGTGATTCTTTCGCAAATTGCAGAATAACTGTCTACAAGTAGGTATATTAACAGAGCCTGATAGAATGCTAGTGTGCTAGAAAATAGCATATATAAGGTTATTTACTCAGAAAAAAACTACATGTTACAATTAATATGAGGTAATTAAACTTCCATGTTTGGGCAGATATGAGTCATGTTCATCTTGTGATACTTCACATTAATAAAAAACAAGTTGGTCGCCTTAAAACGAAGTATTTTGGCAGCCGTCTTAAGGAGCCTGTACCATTTCTAGGCTTAGCTTGCTTACCATATTCAACTATATCATCTTTTACTAACTGCTAAGACAATTAAAAAGTCGGATTTTGTGTCTATAATTTTATTATATTTCTCTGTATCTCTTTTGTATGTCATAATTAGCAAGAACAACTTCTTTTAATAGTCTTCAGCAAATATTCCTTAACTGTGCAGTGGTTATTCGGTATAGCAGCAAAAGCAAAAAGGCAGTTAAAATTTGAAGTCAACACACAAACCCCCAGTAGTTGTAACACCTTGCATACTTACCTCTGTTGTACCGCGTGAGTTTGAATTCCTCGTAAAGAACAGTGGCATGGCATTTTTCCCTAACATTGATTATACAGTTATTAGAAATGATGATTAGTGATCTTAATCTAGTTAAGATCACTTTTTGTTCTAGAAAATATAATTTAATTAAAAGCGTTTAAAAATGTCGTATTCATATATGATTGTAGAGCAATTGTTGCAACTCACCTCGAAAAATGGTGAACGGGTTATGATGTGGGTTTTTATCCTAATTTATTGAGTAGTCCTGGATGGAAGAAGTACGATAAAACGAATTTTCACACAGCCAAAGCTGCTGTCAAAAGCTAGGAAATGTAACAGATGTATTTTGCAGATGTGAATGTACTTTAAACTGTATTTTTGTATATGTAGTTTCTTCATCTAATTCCTTTTTTCTTTGTTGCAGAGTCAAAAACTGGGCGTTAAAATTTGGCGTAGACTTATGGGAGTTTGGAAGGCATTTCACAAAAATGAACCAGATACAAAATGTAAGTAGTATATAAAAATGCGTATGTACGTACCTATGTTTTCAATTTATAATTTGGTAGTTTGGTTCATGAGCCGAACTATGTTTTATATTACACTTCTGGACTCATCTATTGGCCCACCTTGTATTTTCAGTTTCGTTTGGTCCTAGCTAAAATTTTATATTAGGTCGAGCAAAAAGTTTTTATGCAGTTTTGAACCTGGCACATTCACAATTTCATTCAATAGTCTTTTTTTGAATTTCGAACACAGAATTTAAAGAAACAAAAGACAATTTGGAGCCTGTTTGTTGATATCAAACAATCGAATACTAAGAAAACTTGGTTTTATTGGTTTACTTGGATTTAATTCTTGAAAAAGTGATTGATATCTTTGGTTTTGCAACAAACATTACTTATTCTTAACATTAAGGTGAGGTTCTATCAATAATCTATGGATATTGGAGCCGTGTACTCTTTTCTGATGAGTCTAAAATTGTGTTACATGGCAATGATGGAAGGAAGAAGGTCTACCGACGTAAGGGAGAGCGTTTCGCACAATGCTGCTTTGAAGAGAGGGTTGCTTATGGCGGTGGCTCATGGACTGTCTGGGGCGGTATATCCGCGAGCGGCAAAACTCAACTTGAGGTTGTTACAGGACCACGGCTGCCAACATTAAATGCTGAAAGGTACATTCGTGAGTGCTTAGAACCTCACGTGATACCATACGCGGACTATGTGGGCCCAAATTTCCTTTTTATGCATGATAATGCAAGAGCCCATGCGGCCGGCATCGTCAGGGAATATCTTCGGGATGTGAACATCACAGTTATGGACTGGCCAGCCAGAAGCCCAGACATGAACCCTATTGAGCACATGTGGGACGAGCTAAAAAGACGTGTTAGGGCTCGTCAGCCAGTTGCCCAGACGATGCAGGAGTTGAAAACTGCCATAGAAGAGGAATGGGAGATGATCCCTCAAAATTTCATAGAGCGGTTGATAAACTCTATGCCTAATCGTATGAGAGCTGTGGTAGATGCCCATGGAGGCAACACGCGTTATTAAATTAAACCTTTATTTGATAAAACATGATTTTTATTCAAAAATCAATTGCCTTTAACAAGGCGCATAACCGACTTGTTAGGCGTAGCTCCATGTCGTATGGTATTCTGAATTCAAATTTAAAACAATACGATCGAAAAAGATGGTAAAATGTGCCAGGTTCAAAACTGCATAAAAACTTTTTGCTCGACCTAATATAAAATTTTAGCTAGGACCAAACGAAACTGAAAATACAAGGTGGGCCAATAGATGAGTCCAGAAGTGTATATCGTTATAGAGTAATCATAATTAAATAATATCACTTCAGCAAGATGTAGGTAAGAGGTAATAGCCATCACTTTCTCTATCATTTAACAGGTGAGTTGCAGTGATTATATAATTTTGTTGTAAAAGTAATATTTATAATTTATAATATTTCTCGCACAAAAACTTATTATAAAAAAGTGACATAGTTAAAAAGGAACCGACTTTTCACGACTTAATTTAAGACTAAGATGGAAAACATTATGTGATGTCTATATGCTATATTTTGATCAAAATGATGTAGAGGTGATATTATCAAAAGTGTTTTAAAGTGTTCACAATGAAATTAAATTTTCATGGTTAATGCTTTGGCACCTTCAAGAATAACTTCCAAAACAATATGCTCTTACTTTCAGTAGTTGCCTAACCATAACAGACATTGTTTAGCATTATGCGTAACTTCGAAGCAATGAGGCTCAGTGGCATTGGCTATGAACTGCCGCGCAGCAGGTCCATGGTTCGAATCCTACCGCGGGCTTGAGCTTCACCGCACGGTGAAAGGGCATTTTGCGAATGCCCACCTGGCTAGTGACTCTCGACCCCTCTAGTAGAAAATCGGTCGCCAAGCACCTAACGGTGTGTTCTGGTAGCAGTCCTTGAGAGCCAGTGAAACTACAGGCATATGAGACTTAACAAATATGTCTCAAGGTGACGGGCGCAGTGCAATTCGTGACTTGTGATGAATGCATCTGTTATGGGCAGAGGTTAGTTCCGCTTAACATCAGGTGGGCTTCGTACTTGTTCGTCACAATAACATAAACAAAAATTAACAAATATCATCCAAGTGCGAGTCGGACTCGCGCACTGAGGGTCCGTACAAACCTGTAGGTATATAAGTTAAAGTAATGGTGTTCTTATTGCTAAATTAAATCCATAACTTTGAAGTTATTAAAAATATTTTTAATAAATGTAACTGCTTTTCGCAATTTTTCCTTTATATGTGCTATAAGACGTTGCTCCTTACCAAATTTCAAGATTCTGATTTCACAGGAAGTCCCCTGTAGTTTTTGATTCCCCTGCAAGTGTCGAAAATTTGCGGCATAAACGGCTGTATCTTTTTATTGCGCTGGCTTAGAAGTTTGATTTTTATACAGGTCCAAGGGCCAGTAGACTTGAGTATTTATGTGTATTTCAGCTTGATACCTCCATGTGTTCCTGAGAAAAAGGGTCTTGACAGACAGACAGACGGACAACAAAATTATCCAATAAAGGTTCCGTTTTTTCATTTTGAGGTATGGAACCCTAAAAAGTCATTTAGTTCGTAGTTGATGACGCTTTAATAAGCTAATGTGTTAAGTAACGAATATAAGTAAGGGGATGTATACATTATCTTCTGTGCCTTAGGATGACAGTTAGCTGTTCCTATATTGATGCAGCGATCCACCCGCGATATATATGTATGTATTATCCTTGTCCAAGTCAAAATTTAATCAGTATCTGTGAATTATTACACAGATTCTGATTAGATTATGAGTTATTATTATTATATTTATTTATTATAATATATTTGATTATTCAACACCGTGAAAAATTTTCTGAAAACAAAACTGGAAACACTTTTTCGAATTATTTTTATTACTTTAGTGGCGACAATTGTGTAAAAAACATGTATAGACAACTACCGTCAAAGCTAGCTCATGTGAAATCGGCGCTATTTCCAGCGTGTGTGAAAAGAAGTGTGAGTATACTGTGAAAGTTGGCGCGAAAGCGCAACTAACTAGCCTCATCGGACGGACGCGTACGTACAAAAACGCTAAGTTCACACACCCGGCCGCCGAACCACCCACTCCTTCCTCCTCACCACCCCTTGGCGTAGAACTGACAGTAGGTAATTCGGCTACTTTAAATTTGCACGTGCTTCAGTTTTTAATCCATTGCAACATCTCAAAACACATCACGAAAGATTATCTATCTAGTATTTGGTTTGAATACATGATATTTGTTTTTATTGCTGATAGGTAAGTCTTTGACCACAACCTCATCTGATGGTAAGTGATTATGTGTTCGAAGGTGTTAACAAACTTTGCCAAGAATTGCTGGCTCTCAAGGACAACTGCCGGAACACACCGTTAGGTGCTTGGCGACAGATTTTCTATTATTTTTTTTAATGTTATTGTGACGGAACAAGCTCGAGGCCCACCTGATGTTACGTGGACAAAGCTCCGCCTATAAAAGATGCATTTCATTACAAGTCATGAAGTGCACTGCGTCCGTCACGTTGAGACGCAGTTGGTAAGTCTCATGTGCCTGTAATTTCACTGGCTCTCAAGGACTGCTGCCGGAACACACCGTTAGGTGCTTGGCGACAGATTTTCTACTTGAGGGTGGTAGCTAGACAGGCGGGCAATCGCAAAATGCCCTACCACCATGCGGTGAAGCTCAAGCCGGCGGTGGGGATCGAACCAGGGATCTGCGGCGCGGCAGTCCATAGCTATTACCGCTCGGCCATCATTGCTTCGAATTACTTGAAGGTGGCTAGGCGGGCATTCGCAAAATACCTTTCCACCATGGACCTGCTGCGCGACAGTGCATAGCCAATGCCACTTATATATAACAACTAAACCACATCTAATACTAAAGCCATCACTGCTTCAAAATGACCTTCAATTTGACTTCAAAGTATGTTCAAAGTGTGTATATTGTGGACGGAGAACTAGCGCTTGTATATATTTTTTCATTTTTACGAAAGACCGTTTATTTACTTTAAATATAATTAAAAATATATTGATATGAGGCAAATTAAGAGTTAAGGCTATGTCCACATGTAACAATTTCCATCCTTCAATAAGTCTTCGGCCGTAGTCAATTACTTTAATCAAAATAAGGCTGGTAAAATTTATATTTAGTTTAACATATGAAATATATTGACGTGCGTTAGTCTCGCATTAACTCGAAATTGGCTCTAACGATTTGAATAATTATTTTTCTGTTTACACAGTTTTGTATTTAGTCTTTCGCGCATGGACAAATGTATGTCACGTGCTCGCTTGTAGGATGAAAATCATGTTTGTTTACAAAAGAAAATAAAACAAATAATGTATAGTTAGTTTATTTCTTAGGATAAAGGTCATCAAATTCGTTTGAATGGGAAACGAGTTACATTTAACAATCAAACAAAACTTAAACATTCTAGTATTTACTAAACCAAATCCAATGTTCTAGAATACAATCTAAAACAAACTTCACTTGAATTCATCCCAAAAATGGATAATATATTACTGCCTACATATTTACTCTGTGGCCTGCGCCTCTCCCAGTCTTACTCCCCGCGACCCAGATACGTGTCCAACCAAACTCCTGCCTCAGAGTATAGAATCCAAGCTACGAAATTAAAAAAAAAACTTAATATACTCGTACATACCACAAACGAGATGGTCGGTAGTAGCAATAGAGCTACGCTCGTAGTTTGTAGCGTGCTCGTAGATTGTACTATCTACGAGACTTTTAGCGTCCGCACTTGTGATATACTATACAAGTGAAAAAGCTTTTTAAGTTACCCAGATCTATTACCATAGTAATTTTCTTTTATGACGCTAAATAACACCTTAGTTACACACATATTTGCAAATATTATTAAATATGCTTACGAATAGGTTTTATATAAGAGTATATTATATTAAAATCTAGTTAGATTTACTCGAAATTATGCCCGTTTTTCTTGCTCTTGTCTGATCTTATGGTGAGTTAAACTTATTGTTTTGAATAATATTAACTTTAGTAGTTCATTTTCGCTATGCTCAAAGTATAGCGCACTTTGACTATATGTTATTTTCTTACCTTTAAATTATTCTTATCACTTAAAAAATTACCTTAGAGATAATCTAGTAAAATGAGGAAAAGTAGCACTAAAACTTATGCGATATTTATCGCGAGGTCATAGGTACGTCTGTGCAGCTTAGGGCACTTGCTGATAGGCTTCTTGGAAGTGTATTTTACATATATTATGTAACTGGTAAACTTCTGCTTAGGGCAAGCACAAAAAAAAATGGACCCGGCAATTGCATTGATGATGATCCAAAAATTACTAATTCATCTCATTATTTATTTTATTATTCAGGCTTTGCTTGGCTGCTTAATAATTGTAATAGAAACTACAATTATTAAGCATTAAAATTTACAAAGTAAAAATCATATGTCTACGTTTTTAAGCCACGGTTGGTACGACGTATTTTATCATCTCCCACGATCTTTAGTGCAAGCCAACGGCTACAATATACGATTTCATTTCACTGGCTGCATCTTAAAAGTGTAAACTGGTACTGGCTGCACATATAAATAAATAAGCTTTTCCTACGGCGGTAGAAGTTCAATTTAAATTTTACATTCAAATAATATCGCCTTAATAATCAACGTAGTTCTACGAGCTGCTACTCAAGAAACAATTAGATATGTCTTGGTCATAAAATACTTCAACCTTCATAATCGCATGGATACCTAGATCAAGCAAAGCTTTCGCGTTCCAACTTTTAAGGGAAAAGTGCGCATAATAAGAAGACTAGTGCATACGCTCCTGGATTTATTTATGAAAACAGCTCAGTCTCAAGGATTCCTGATCCAGACAGCTTTACATTTGAACCTATTATAATTAACCCGCATTTATATACACAACTATAATTCATCAGAAGACTAAAACTTCAAATATAAATATTATTATATAGGTACATTATAATAAAAGCCGCAACCTAGGTAAAAGCAAAGTTTGATATCACGTAGGATCTACCTACTGCTAGATTATTCCGCCGCAGTACTACAATCAAAATTCTGCGGAGAGAGCAGCCTCCAATATAATGTTTCGCAATAGAAACTTTCTCATCTGAACTTATTCAATATTAGCACGCGTGCCTTATCGATCCACAAGTAGGTTAACTTACAGATGAATCTGGTATATCAACTTTCTTGTTAGTTATCTTAGTTCGTTAATGATGTTTGTTTCCTTGCTGAAGTCTTCTATAGTTTACGCAAGTGAGTGCATATATTATGTAATATATATTCATACATTATTTCTATTATCATTTTACCGAAGGCCAATGTTTTGTCTCTTTTAAGCAATGACTTCATAGGGTTATATTGGTAGTGAGCTTTGAGATTACATAACTCGGTTGATATACGTAATATAGTGCTGCACAAGATATTAAAATATTCTAAAACTCCGATTTGTTAAGTAAGTTTCACTACTCCATTCCATATAAGTTATGTGCTATGTTCTCAGGAAAATTATCTTTAGCTCTGGAAAAACATTGACACAAGGATGTGACTTGAGATATGTAGGTGATTTTGATTGGATATTCCTTTTTGTATATATGTCGCAGCAAACGAGCTTACACAGGTGTTCAATAAAGAGCCTAGCTTTTTTACTAAACTGTGCCGTTTGACTAGCGGCTTGAATGAAATTCGGCCATACCGCCTCATGAAACATTTAATGAACTGGCTGGATAGTTCTTAGACCATTCGTAGAATGACTAGACTGTGTCAGAATAAAATGGAACGTCAGTAAAGTTCCGCATATGAAATGACTAGCCCAGGCAAGTAGCAAACGAGATCCAAGCCGTTTGCCTAGCTGTTTGATTAAAAAACATTATTTAGGATCAATCAGGCCGCTGTTTGAGCTATTTAGTAAAAAGGTTAGACAATTAATTAAACGGCTGATAAGTTTGCGACACATGCAAAGTGAAAAATGGACTTTAAAAATATCATTTTACGTGTGGCCTTTTCAGCAAGAGTCCATCTACTTATATGTATAAGTACCGCAACCGTGTCACATGTTCTGTTAAAAATCAAGAGTGGTTTGCAACCACTACATTGTTAAAGATGAAAAGTTCAATATAACAAGGGAAATGGCCTAACGAAACCTTATAATTAATGTCCCGAATTGAAGGCCGCAATTCAGTGTCATGCAGAAATATGACACTGCAACTGCAAATAAGTAGGTGTGACCATTACCATCGTAGTAATCGGGTAACTTGTCCGTCTCATTACCTCAGTTCATATATGGCTTAGTACAAAATATACAGCTGAGTACGTCTCCAAAAATTGCGGGAGGAAGATAGCTGGATAAGATGGTGACGATTAACCTGGTCTTCCAACTGACACTGCACTTAGCGAGCAACGATCCTCCGTTAATTCGTCGTCTTGTCCAGATAGGAGGTCCAGCCTGGTAGCACTTTTTCTCGGCTTCTTTAGGTAGTTTCACCACCGCGGTTGTGGACTGTAATTTTATTCGCGGGCGGTTGGAGGCTATTAATACGAAGGCAGCTTCCAGTGTCCTTGGTATTTTGGAGGATCACGTCGAGTTATGCGATGGATAATCCCAAAGGACGGAAAATGCAGAAATACGATGGGCAAGGGCCGTTCGCAGCGTCTACTTGCGGCGGTGGTGGCTGGTGGCGAGCGGATTGCTTGTAGGTGCAGTGGAGTGACAGATAGTCGTTGAAATATTCCTATTCCTATTGGAATAGAGGGTAGAAACAAATAAATGTGCCAACGTAAGTGGAAGTGGACCCGCATAGAAGTTGCCCGCAGTGCCTTTTGTAAAATGGAGAAAGTACTGTGTAATCGCAAGCTCAAGATCTCATTGCGTACCCGTCTACTTCAGTGCTACATCTGGCCGATTCTTCTATACGGATGCGAAGCTTGGACCATCAAAGAGCACCTCAGGAAACCTGTAGAAGCATTTGAAATGTGGGCCTACAGACGCATGATGGCAATATCTTGGACTCAAAAGGTTACCAATGACGAAGTCCTACGACGAGTAGGAGGGAAACGCATGCATTTGAACACCGTCAAGCAGAGGAAAGTTTCTTATCTAGGTCATATATTACGTCATGATCGATACAAACTTTTACAACTCATAATGATGGGGAAGGTCGCAGGAAAAAGAAAAGCCGGTCGTAGGAAACATCAGGGAGTGGACTGGTATCGCGCTATTTTTCGCCTCGCGAGAGACAGAGACAAATGTACAGAGCTGATCGCCAACCTTCAGTAATTGGAGAGGCACTATAAGAAGAAGAAGAACGTAAGTGGCGCGAACATAGTGTTGTCTGCAACACAATGCAATGACAAGGTCCCCAATAAGATTTGCTCCCGTTATCTACACGCTAATAATAAAAAACATAAATACTTATCAAACTAACAACAGCAGATTGTAGATTTTACTGTACCATATGCCGCTAAAGACTCCACGATTATAGTAAAAACAAGAACATGTTGACACCACAGACATCTATTCTGTTCTTACCTCGTTCTAGTTAAGCACAAAGCAGTGCGACCTAAACCAAGCGTTGGCCAGCCTTCGGCGAGAGAGGAGAAATTAGGTTAAACTCGCTACGAGTTGGAAGCCGCCCGGTGGGGGATACCCGCTAACAGATTACATGGACAATGAACTAAAATGACTCTTAAAGTAACATACTTACTGACATGTAGGAAAACATATTTTATACTAGCTGACCCGGCAAACGTTGTTTTGCCATATAAAGAGGAAAAATGATTAAATTACTAAAATGGCTATTAAAAAATAAGGGTTGATCGTAGAAGGGTGAAAATTGAGGATTGTATGTATTTTTGTATGTTGTATCATAAAAAAATTGAAATTAAAAATTTTGTCTAAAAAATAAAAAATAAATTGAGGGGTGGACTACCCCTAACATTTAGGGGGATGAAAAATAGATGTTGGCCGATTCTCATGGATACCGGATAAGCACAAAAAATTTCATCAAAATCGGTCAAGCCGTTTCGGAGGAGTATGGCAACGAAAACTGTGACACGAGAATTTTATATATAAGAATTAATAGACAACAATTTAAAATAGTTTATTGAAATTGACAATTAACAACACCCAACTAGTAACCTACGTAGGTGTATAGAATATACATGTGATATACAGTGAATAAATAAATAAAAATACCTATACATGTATTTTCAGGAATCCATACATGAAATTTGTGCGCATGGTACTGACTTCAACAAGATATTTCACTCTTTTAAGTGTTGAAATTCCATTTGTATTTCAAAAATATAATTCACCCAAATCGGTCCCGTAAGTAGCAAGGGTCACTTTTTAGGGACCGATTGTCATTCACTGTCAATAAACATCATCAAGATAGGAAATCACTTATTTATTGGACTACTTGACACACTGTTATTCACACTCAAAAACGGCTGGACCGATTTTGATGAAATTAAAATGGGAAGCTTTCATCATCATCAAAATTGGTTCACCCAGTCAAAAGTTCTGAGGTACTCGTTACGAACATAAAAAATATAGTCGGGCTCAGTACCTCCTCCTTTTTTGAAGTCGGTCAAAAACGGGACCTGGTTACTAAATCCGTGAGTGTAAAATAGGGAAAACACTTAAAATATCTGTTATATACTTACCCACACCTCCCGAGAAGTCTACTTTTATGATAATGTGTGAAAAACAAGCAAAAAACGTTATCACACGAACATCACGCTATAAATGCTTACACGTAAAAATTACACACTATTGTATCCAAGTAACAACAGTCTGTTGGCGGCTTTTATTAATTATACATTTATTTAATTGCCTTTACTTTTTATTAATTGGCTTTTTGAGCTTCAATTCTGATCAATAACACAACAAAAAATTCTATAAACAAATCAACTTTCTTCTGTAAACGATTCCGACACCATGGAATTTGATTACTTTTCGCACTCTCTCGGAAATTACTTGATATATATGGATTAAAGTAACTTATATCGCTTTTTTGAACAACTAGACTATTATGGCTGAAGTACGAGATATTGCAAGAGTTAATAATAGGCAAGTCTAAACGGGTCCTATTAGGTTAAAATAATAATCCTTCTAGTATGTTCGAAAACCATCATGAAAGAAAGACGCACCAAAATACCGAGAATCACACATTTGCAATTAAATTCGGAGATGTCACAGAATAATGCTGATTTAATTAAACTAAGCATTGTGGAAATCACATTTCCATTACAACAAGCTTCTCCAAAATTAAGTTTAACAATAAAACGATTGTTCCGAGCGTTCATTCTCGCGTAATATGAAATTCCCAAATTCTTCTCCTTCCACGTTTCTTTGGAAACTTTATTAGGTATCATTTCTTATACATTTTTAATTAATTGCCCCGGGTACGTATTAAAAGTTTGTCACTCTGACAATCCTAGGGGAGAACTTTAATGAGACTTTATCAAAATGAATTATGTTGATGAATAGCACCATTATAAAAGTCTACAAAAAGAAAAAACAGGAAAATAGCTTAATATATGGAATTTACCCGTTCGGGGTGCCCAATTTTAATTCCACAAAAGTGTACTTCCAGCCGAGTAACCTACATAACGTTTCCTTCTTGTTTAGCAAGGTTTGTTGGGCAACAGGATGCCTTTTCCTCTACATAAGTATTTTTTGCGAGCAAATGGAGTTCCCTTGTGCTCGGAACGCACAAATGCGACCGGGTGGAGTGGAAAATCCTGTCCGGTGCCGACAAGAAATGCCGGCCGGACCGGTGACCGACCGGATGCCGTGACAAAGCGTTTTTACCGTTATTATTTACCGTTCTATGGTTAGTTAACCTAATGTGAATTAGCTGCGAATATATAAACATAACTATTGGACGCTCTAATTAATTTGCGTCAATCAGAATTAGCGTGCATTAGGTCATCAGCCCGACGTTAAATAATGTTGAACGGCTTTCAATATTCAATTTATTTCGTTGTAAAATATCCGCGGAACATACTCGTAGTATTAATCAGAAGCCCGTGAGGGTGGTGTTGACATACAGAGCGGATTAAATTAACTGCCTTAATTGAATTTAGGTTCCTTGTTAGCCAACGTGTCCCGGAGGCCCCCAGCGGACCGCGTTATGCAACCAACCGCCGCGCCGGCCTTCGTGATTAAACGCAAAATCGAATCAAATATTCAACTAAATTTCATTGTCGCGACGATAAATTGAACTAGACACAATTTAGCTATGAATATATTGATTGGAGATGTTGGGCGGTCTCTGTACAGTCCCATGCAGGGTTCGTTCTAGTCGTGTATTTTGCATTAGTTTTCAGAAACATTTACTTTACTCGAGCAGTGATACTGTTCTTTATATACTCCACTTAAAAATGGTGTGATTTGTTTCTGAATAATTGTCTTGAGCACATTTAGTCTTCAGTCACTACAACGTCGATTTGTCAACTGATTTAGCGTTCAGTATACATGCGACAAACGGTCGATAAACCATTATGACCTAGTTCACGTATAAATTAATACTATGCTTTACGGCAACCCAAAATATATAGATAGAATTGCGACCCATATGCGGACTATGAATGTTATATGAGCTTTCTTTACCGTTACTTATTCAGACAATGTGTTAGCTATAGATAGTTGTTTTTATAATTAGATACTGACTCGCAAGTTACGAGCAAATATATCTACTAGTTCTTCTCCTCCCCGATGGTCTAAACAGAGATAATATGCACCCACGCTTACACAGGTATATTTATTGTCTCTCGTAATAAGGGCCGATTCGACTGCTATTTATCAGGCACAAATAAATTTATTTGTTAGAAATAAAACGAGAAATTGTAACATTATACAGGTAACATTTTACTTTTTATTTGAAGAACGCTCGGGGTACCTATCGATTAAATCGAATCTCCGGTGTCGTTCAAGACAATGTAATAGGTGCAAGGGAGCGGCCGCGGCCAACCCCGTGAGGGACGATTCCGTGGCCTTTCCTCACCCAGCCCACCCTTAAAGCGAACTTTATTGACCGAACGGCAGCTGGTTTCCCGTAAAAATGTATTACCGGCCACCCGTTAAATCCATTACTGCGTATTTCCTCACTCTATAGTAATTGGTGGGTAGATGAAAGTGTTCTCTTCCATCTTAGTTCAGCTGATTTCGCATTTTATTTGTTTTAAAGTTCATGAAACGAAAAAACAGCCTTTCGGAGGCGAGTAAAATTTCATTCACAGCTTAAAATAGCAAACTAATTGTATTTTTTTGTTAATTTAAAGGTAGAATTGATAGCTAGAAGAGACAACAAGAAAAGGCGTCATCGTGGTTTCGAGCACAGCCCAAATTCAATAACAACGCAGCACGGGCACGATGTGGGCGCCTCCACCGAATAACAATAATTTGGCACCCAGCATCCGCCAAATTCCGGATGTGTTCGTTCCATTTTTAAATTTGACAGGTCTCGGCCGCGCGCGCCCCCTCGCGGCCGGCGCGGCGACGTGGCGGGAACCAATAACTCAACGCGTAATGTCGCGCGAATGCGACATGATTGTTGTCATTTTCGCAAATTATGTGAACGCTACATGCCTGCCAATGTTCATCTGTGCTCGTGAAAGCATTAAATAACACACGTCTACTTGAGTAACGCTGATATTACTTGCGCTAGCTCTATTTTCACGTACTTTACTGTCATAAAACTAAACCTGCGCAGTAGGTCCATGGTTCGAATTCCGCCACGGGCTCGAGCTTCACCGTATGGTGGAAGGGCATTTCCCGTATGCCCGTCTGGTCAGACACCACCCTCAAATAGAAAATCTGTCGCCAAGCACCTAACGGAGTCTTCCGTCAGATGTCCTTGAGAGCCAATAATCCTAGGTAAAGCCCGTTAACACCTTCACCAACATCATCACTTACCATCAGGTGAGATTGGGGTCAAAAGCTTACCTAACAGCAATAAAAAAAAAGAAACATCCTCAAAAAAAAGTTCTGAGTAAGTATACATTATTAACCTATGTAGAAATATAACAATTCTTATTATTCTTGCTATTTTGGTGTCAGAGAAGTTACAATGTGTGAAAGAAAGCCACTAACAAAATTTTATATCAGGCTTTCTTAGGATTTAATATATTACATATAAGTAATAATATGTTTACCTACGTAACCTGCATATTATGCAGTTCGTAAGATAACACAGTTAACGGACGTAGCTGCTGCTCGGCTAGTTTATTTCGCGTACTTCCACAGTATTATATCGTATGGTGTATTGCTGTAGGGAGCTGCTGTTGAGATAGAGACCATCTTTATCTTACAAATGCGTGCAATTCGAGCTATATATGAAATGGATTCTAGCGAATTTAAGAGGGCTACTTTGAAACTTTACCGAGTCTGTATATATTTGAAAAAAAAATGTATCATCGTAAAAAAAAATAAGTTTAAATTAAACAGTGACTCACGTTACTATTTAATTTAAATAAGTCAATATGATTAAACACTAGAAATAAAGGTAAAATTGCGGTGCAGGTTGATTAGCAAAGATAAATAAAAGGTCTAGAATTGTGTGGGGTTTTATACTAACTTCCCAAAGATATAACAATGCTCACAGAAGGAAAATTCAAGTTGCACGTGAAAAACATATTAAACAAGAAATCCTACTACACAGTCTGTGATTACTTAAACGACATAAATGCTTGTATGAATCCGCCTCTGCCAAGCTATCACCTGTCACCTTCGTATAATTTAAATTTTTTTTGTTAATTTTTACTCATTGTTAAAAGACGTTTCAAGAGGATAGCCAAAAGTTTCCAGCCCGTTCTTCTTGCAGTCTCTATACATTTTTTTGCTGAACGCGGCATTAGAATGCAAAATATTTCCATAATAAAATTTATAATTGACCTTCATAAGAACGTCATAGACACATAAATTTAATAAGATATATTGACCTGCACTATTTTTGATGATGATGTGTTTGATACACTTGGCAGTGATCGAGGTCAAGTGTATATACATATATACTCTGGTTTTTAATTCGAGATCAAAAAGGTAAACAAAGAAATGTCAATATATGTCATTGTCAAACTGACTGGTCAGGGGTATTCAATATTTTTTCTTCAAAATGTTTTTACGTTATCCGTAACGGCACTCCCTGCTGCGCTAAGTTACACACAATTTTATTAAATTGAAATAATTCCACACGTATATATCGTATTTATATATTTACCTTAGTTGCCTCTTAAGACACCCAAGGGAAGAAATGGGGTGACATTGTAACCCAGCATCTCATGGGACGTTGGGCCACAAAAATACCGGAAGGTGGGAAGCAGCACCTTCTAGAGAACCAACAAATTCTACTGCAATCCTCAAGACACCAGCCAAGCGTGGGGAATATGGCAAATCCCCCTATTCGAACCTTGTTCAACGGTGTAAGTTTCGGATTTGATTGTGTGACTTGTGCTTGAGGAGGTATATGTTTTCTTATTTTGGTGAGAAAGTACAAAAGTATTAATTACCTTTACTAAATAATACGAATTTTGCTGTCTTGAAAAAAGTTTGAACAATCTGCCGTACCTGAACGTGAAAAGTGATCTTGGCGAAGTGAACTCACCGCTTCCCTTATTTTTGCGGACTATCCTTCTGACCGAAAATGTCGATATTCCCGACATGTCCGCCGTTTTTTTAGGACCATCATTCATCACCATCAACTTTTCGGAAGCACTCTAAAATTTGCGAACACGTTTTTTAACAGGAGATACAATATCTCTCGTTGTTGAAGAGCCCGGTTAGAGCTCTGGCTGGGAGCCCCCATATTACGAAAATAAATAATTCGTAACAATAAACAAAAACTGAATACATCTTTCTAAAAATAACTATAAACGATAAAACAATAATAAATAATCAGGAAATTCACAATAACAAGAAAAAATATCGACGAGGAACACATTAGAATCTAAATACGATTTACGAACAAGCAAAAATGGCGTCAGCTGGAAAATGTCGACAATCCCGCCAGTGTGGCAATTAAAAACAAAAAAATCTTACACTTTTTTTTCAGGCTTGAATATATGCGTAAATATGTACGCGCATAAAAAATGTTTTATTAGTGAATGCTGAAGTAATCAAATATAGCTTAAATTATTTTTTTTATGTTAAATGCTTCATCGGTTTCCAAAATTAGTATAATTACTAAGTATATGTCATTTTTTTGTACGGTTAACCCCTTTGTTTACATTTTTGATCTCGAATTAAAAACCAGAGTATAGATTAGGATCGATTTTACTGATAAAACAAAACACGATCAGATAGAACCAAACTTGGTTCATAGAATGGAACTTTGTTTATATACGCACCGTGAATTAGGCACCTATATGAGTGTGTTCAGAGCTACAGTTTATATTTCACGTACAAAAGCTGAACCTTATTTAACTTAATAGCACCTGACTACCGACGTTCTCTAAGCGTGTTTAATAGCTTTCATTACCATCGACCAATAAAATTGCAGCCACAATTTTTAGGATATCCTTTATTTATTGCACGTAACTACACACAATACATGGCAACAATCCCATAAGAAAGTAGTTTTCATAAAAGCGTTACAAAAATTAACTATTCTGTTGAAATGATTTTCACGTAACCGATATTCATCAAAAATAAACAATCGTTCGTTTATCTTTTCATTTTATTAAACTTAGTGTTCGGCCATAAAACGTAAAGAGCAAATTTTTCTACAACGTAGGTATAGTAATGTATATCTTAAGTTATCTTGTAAGAAATAATGATAGGAACAGGAAGGTGGTGTTTTGAAGCGCTTGTAGCGAAGTTTACTTAGCTGTTCCTTACCGATCAGCAAAGTTAAGCAGCGTCGCCCGCGGTCATGAGTTGGATGGGTGACCGCTAGTGACATTACTACTGAGCGATTCCGTGCTTCGGAAGGCACGTTAAGCCGTCGGTCCCGGTTGTTGTGTAAGGATGGCAATCGTCATAGCATGGTTCTAGGGCATTTTTCGAATGTCTGCCTGGGTAGCTACTACCCTCAAGTAGAAAATCTGTCGCCAAGCACCTAACGTTCCGGCAGCTGTCCTTGAGAGCCAGTACTTCTAGGTTAGCCTGAACAACATCTTCGACCACATCATCACTTACCATCAGATGAGATAGTGGTCAAAGGGTAACCTATCAGGATTAAAAAATACATTTACGAACTGATCAGTTCTATCGCTAGACAATTCTATCAGATAAAGTTGTGTGCCATATAGATAAAGTATTTATTGTAATTAAAGATATTGTTTGTTGCATTTGTGCAGAAATACCGGGATAACAACGTGGACGTGGTCCGCAAGGATGGGCTCCTGCTGGTGCGGGAGCTGGCCGCCGAGGTAAAGAACCACATGGACTTCAAGATTAACGCTGTCATGGTGAGTCATATTTTAATGTTTAAAATTGTATATTTGAATCTATTAATTATAGTACATTGTGTATTAAAGGCGGTAAGTAAGGAATTACGATAGAGGCTCTAGTAGAAGCCCGAAGTCGAAGACTGCATGACGGCTTTCTGAGTCGAGGTTCGTAATTCCCGTACCGCCCGTGAAACATACAATGTTTTTCATCACATTTGCGAGTAAATAAATATGAGTTATAGCTTTAATCCACAAGTCAGCACAACTATTATTACGAAATACGTGAACTTTTTTTAAGCGGATGGCGGGCTTTTTGCCCCCACCACATATTATACAAATATTTCGTTCAGAAACGTTAAAGGCAAATACTCGTACTTACGTAGGTATACAGCCATAACGGAGTGTAAAAAAATCGACGTTATGATACAAAAAAACTATTAAAATCGATTATTAGGAACATTACTGGAGTATTTAAGTAACATGTAGCGAGATTGCAATGAAATTCCCGTTTAGATAACATTTTGAGACAAATTTTCAATTGCGTGTGAACTCCTTGCTTAAACTTGCAGGACGTGTGTGCTGTGCTTTAAATAAATAAAAATTACTTACTGACCTTGGGTTTTATGACAAAAAGAAAGTTCGAGGATTTTATATGGGGCATTCCGGCCAAGTTAGCCTGTATGTTTAGATACTGTTTACGTGCAAGTGTGATGAAAACATTGTTACCAACTACCTTCCGCCCGTACCATTGCCACCTGGTATAAGATTATATAGAATGCGCTTCCTCTGGAACTAATTTGTATACTGGTACCAAAGTGAAGTATTCTCCAGGACTTAAGTAATAAGTTTCATCACAATTCGTTACGATGTTTTAAAGGGTCTGAGTGGACGTTATTTATATTCTGATGTGATTCCTATTCACTGTTATGGATGACAACGATGAGGTAATAAAATTATTACCTCATCAATACATAATGATGCTAGGAATCATATAGTTTTTAGGCTTTTGAGTGAACTATACATATGAACAGACACGATTGATTATTTATTTATTTATATTTTAGAATATGATGACAATAATATAACGTGCGCTTACACTGAAAATTTTTAAACCAATATGTCATGTAAAAGCCGCCTTGTAATATTTACACATTTAAAACTGGAACAATTCCTAAAAATATTTGCATATATTGCAGTGAAATATGTTTTCTTATTATTATCTAGTGTATTAAAACGCTTAATATTGTTGTGGGTGGCGGTATCTTTAGCAACAATTGCCACGTTTTATCATCGCAGTTATTTAATTGCTTGATGTTGCCGTGACGTCATTATAACACATAATTGATAAAACAATCATCATTAAATTGCTTGTTTACTCGTCGTCGTATTTTAATCCTGTACGCTAGACATCAATGTGACATCACCCATATAAACAAATTATTTTTAGTACTTATCAAGTATAGCTCATTACCTTTACGATCAAATTTTATCAAATTTTTGAAGTTGTGATGCCTTCAGTAATGACTATGGATTGCCCCGCAGAAGTTCCATTGGGCATTCAAAAATGCCCGGCTAGATATAGATACCACACTCAATTAGAAAATCTGTTGCCAAGCTAATAAAGGTATGTTCTGAAAACTATTCCTGAGAGCCATTCCATTTTAACCAGCTTCATTCACATCATTTTTTTTATTTTATTTATGTCTTATAGGTTAGCCTTTGACCACTATCTCACCTGATGGTGATGATGTGGTCGAAGATGTTGTTCAGACTAACCTAAAATTACTGGCTCTCAGGGACAGCTGCCGGAACACACCGTTAGGTGTTTTGGCGACAGATTTTCTACCTGAGGGTGGTAGCTAGCCAGGCGGGCATTCGCAGATTGCCCTACCACCATGCTATAACGACTGCCATCCTAAGATAACAACCGGAACCGACGGCTTAACGTGCCCTCCGAAGCACGGAAGCGCTCAGTAGTAATGTCACTAGCGGTCACCCATCCAACTCATGACCGCGGGCGACGTTGCTTAACTTTGCTGATCGATTAAAAACAGCTAAGTAAACTTCGCTACGAGCGCTTCAAAACTATGACTATAAGTAATGAAGTTATATATAATATATATAACTTCATTACTTATATAATAGTTATATATATTATATAATAGTTATATACAATAGTTATATATAATATATAACTTCATTACTTATCTTCACGCGAGATTCTGGTCAGACGCTATCCTATTGGCAATAAAATAGACCGGAAAATGCTCTGACCTGAGTTGCAACCTTATGTGATTTTCTGATTAACTTCTGTATTTAAGTTTTATGTATTGTTGTGCCTTTAATATAAAAACAGATTTAATTTCTTACTCTTAAGTTAATAATGAAGTAAAGTTCTCTTTATACGAAACAGAAAACTAGAAGAAAAGAATTTCCTTATTATTGTTCTACCTTTCATATTTCCGAGTGAAAGCGGTAACGTCTCACTCTCACGCCCTTCCCGCCCGCCCTATCCAATGCAATTGGGAGGCTTTCCTAAAGCTACTAATTAAATTCAATTAGTTTGCTTCAATTAGGAACACTTCAAGTTTCTAATGGAGATTATTACGTAGATTGTTGACACAAATTGGTGCTATGATTTGAAATAGTTTCGCTTGATATTGTCATCCTTATAATGTGTACATACGTATTTTTATTTGTTTATGTTTTAGGCTACAAAGTTTATCAAATATTATACTATATTATAATTACTTCTGACGCTTGATCTTCATAGCGCTTTTCGTCCAAACGTAGTTTCATTAAATTTTAAATATCAAGTACAAATTTATTAAAATTTTGCTGCATATCCTTATGATTATAAAATCTATGCTTCTGGTCTGTTAGTTTTTATTACTAATGTGTTTTTTTTTAGACCCACCTGATGTTAAGCGTACTAACCTTTGCCTATAACAGATGCATTTCGTCAACAAGTCACGAATTGCACTGTGTCCGTCACCTTGAGACATGGTTATTAAGTCTCATGTGCCTGTAATTTCACGAACACATCGTTAGGTGCTTGGCGGCAGATTTTCTACTTGAGGGTTCGCTAGCCAGGCGGGCATTCGCAAAATGCCCTTCCACCATGCGTTGAAGGTTTCATGTACCTGTAATTTCAGCTTAAGCCCGCGGAAAAATAGTATTGTAAGGAAATTATTATATTGAGATAAATAAATCATAAATCAAAAAACTGACAAACCAGAAGCATAGATTTTAGTTTCAAGGACATGCATGCAGTATTTCAACTACTTTGAACACTTGGTATTTAAATCTGACGAAACTACGTTTATACGGAAAGAGCTGCGAGGACACTAACCTTAATAGCTAAGCGTGTTCGAAGAATGATGCAAGGGAGATATGCCAAAATCGTAGCAAATAAAAATTATTGATCTCTGCCCTCTGGGAAACAGGTATTATACATAATAAGTTATTATTGTAATAATTCAAACAATTTAGTTGACAATATGAGTTTTTCAACTGTCACGGTCGTTTACACTATATCTAGTTATTATTAGAAACGGGATATTTACCGTGTTTTAGATTGCTTTTGATACTATTGTTTGCTTGTGATCATGGAGCTTGCAAAAGTGCCGAGAGAAATATCGAGAGCTCAAAAGCAATCAAAACACGGTAAATATCCCTTTTCTAATAATAACTATAATTTAGTTGACAACACGGCTACAGCTGCTTATGGCCTCAATCAGTTAGTTTGTTTTTTACATAGTGTAAAACAGAATGGGTTTTATATTGACCACTATCTCACCTGATGGTGTACGATAGCAGGTAGTATTTATATAGAATATATCTAACTGAAAAAAATACAATTAGAGGAACAATTATAAACTCGAGCGGGATTCGAACCCGCAAATACCAGGCCAGAACCAGGGTCAGGTCAGAACAAATATTTCTTACCAGGCGTTTATGTAAACCTTAATGTTAGAAGGCATTATTTTATTCATTCCGGCGATAATATATACACATAAAATAATGTGGAAAAACATACATAAGCAATATATTTCATTCCTTAGCGGCACGTATGATGAAAGTTGGATTAAAAAGCTTCGAACGTGTAGTTGAAATTTCCACCATACTACAATAGTCGTCTTTAGATAGAATGGAACCACATGTAATTTCAGTGTACGGGTACTGTTTTCATACGAGAAAACAAATGTAACAAAATGACGAAATAGTCTAGACTAGACACTATCTCGACACTTATCTAGGTGCAGTAGCTCTAGTCTGCAGAACTGCACTTTATGAGTACAAAAGATCGCATCATCCAAGAACAAGTGTCGCGCATTGAGCAGATACGAGCTCAATATATAGGTACACTCATTTCATCTAACTATATTTTTGAAAGTATATTTAGAAGGGACTTACCCTACAGCACATCATACCTACTCAACAACAACAAGTGTCTAAACACCAACATTCGCCAGATATATGTTTGGTCACATATATTTTTTTTATCCGGCGGTATGCCTTTAGTTACGAAATACTACGAACTATATACAACACTACAGCTACTACAACGAAAGCGATGAGACAACCTACAAGTCATCAGTCTCATAGGCAGTTCAAATGCTCCAGCGGACTACCAGTTGGCAGCGTGCCCAGCATGCTGGCAGCATTGCCTTTTTGATTGCAATGCTTATTCGTTGAGCCAAATAGGTGCCAGCATTTTGATCACGCGTCGCATCGGCCAAGAGCTTTGATACGTTTTGGAAAATAAGATGAGCTCCGGGCTACACGAACCTAATGTCCTTAGACTAAACGGCTCATATTTTATGTAACCACTACCAAGATTAGCATACTTGCGCTAAGATAATGAATAGATTCAGACGTTACTTTGCGGAAATCCATATTTAATAATAACAAATATTTTAAGGAAACATCAAATTAATATTTTAATAAAACACTTATAAAAATATATCTAGTGACAATTCCGCCTAATTAAAATATTTAAAAAATATTTGTTATTATACTTGCGCTACTTTACTTTTTTTTACTTTACTTACATGGCATTAGGCAGGTAGTTATAATATTTGGAATAGTTACTTGGACATCCGGGTAAACACGTGTCATAAAAATGTGAAGTTTATTTCTAGTTTATTAGTAAAAGTTGTATGGAAATATATAGTTTGCACTGTATTGTATGTTTAGTTGAAATTGTCAATAAGTATTGCGTCAGTCGGAAGTTGCACGGGCAACAGCGGTGGAGTACCAGTTGAAATTCAAAAGAATTCCAATATCAGCGGGTGCGGCGGCGTAGCAAATCGCGAAAGACGAGTGGTCGCGAGTCCTGGGGGGAAAGCTCCCGGGGGGTTCGACGAACTTCTACATCGGCCATCGCTGAATATGTTAATGCAAGTCGCGCGGATGGCGCCGCAATATCTTGCCACTTGCCACTTCGCAACTCGCACGGTTCTTCCTTAACACATTCCTAAGTATCTATAGATTTATTTCAGTTTTACCAACACCAGATTTATTCATTATTCAGTTGGAAGAATGTCATATCGAGTAGTTAGGATGATGTGGTATAGCGTCGCTGCCTACAAAATTACTAACGTGATGTCACGTGGCATTCAATTACTCGTAATAATCATCTGTATGTCATTATATTTTTTAAATTTACGTATTCGATCGCAAACGTGTGTGTTTTACCGGTTAATTTATTATATTTAAATACTCTTGTATTGTTATATAAGAGTATTTAAAGTTATATAAGAGTATTTAAATGTCTCAGGTTCTTTTTATATAACAAATTTGTTTATTTGTTATATAAAAAGAAATTGAGAAAAGGTTGTTTTGCTGATTTCATTTTCAATCTAGTCCAGAAACCCATCGCTGAGATTAATATCTAAGGCAATATACAAGCGCACAGCAATCTCTACTATTACTAATTAAGGTCCTAAAAAATAATTGTCGAAATAGCGAGTATTTATTTCTATATACATTCATACGCGATAGATACACATAGTATTGTAAGAACCAAATCAATTTAGCTAAACAAATTTGCTCCTGTGCCGGTTGCTGCACTTTACACGACTGCCCAAGAAAAATATTGTTATGTTTTCAGGGTTCATTTATGTATGTTTGTGACTTCATTTATTCCTCCATAACTTCTAAACGGTCTAACTGATTTCAATGTAAGAGATATCGTCAGATGTGTCTAGACAGCGCAAGTGAAAAAAAAAAACAAACTGGCGGATTTTAGACATCATATTGTGAGATAAAAAAATATATTTTCCAAACTTATCGCGGGGTATCAATATGAAGGGTTTTTAACACACGATTCCATAAATATAATATAGAATTTGCAGTTTTGTATTCAATGGAACGATAAAACGTTTCACGAAAATGAATATTTTGCAGTCGGGTTTTCACTTTTTCAATTAATTTATACTTGTTAAAGTAATAAAAATGTTGACCCTCTAAGTAAAATCTTTATCTGCCGCATAGCTATGAGAGTCTGAACAGTTTTCCTGATTTGATACCCATCACCAACGTTACGATCCTATTTTTTTGTATTTTTTTATTCCTTATTCCTTATGTATTTTAAATATGCAATCATATGCATACCAGCGTTTATACCTTGCCGCGTCTATAGGTATGTATTTTAAATAATATACCTGTTTTATTTGTGCCTGGGAGTGTACCTACCACATACACGGACCTTATAAGTATAGGTATGAAACTATACGTATACGATAATTATAAATTTATGTTAATGAAAAATTTTGAGCCAACTAATATATTTTATATATTATGTAATATAACTAGTTTATTATAACATTCAATTTTATTATGTAGCAATCAGTCTTTCATAAAAATCATAAATAACAATATAAAAACTCTTTACTGTATACCAAGCAAATTTAAACATTTATCAGTCTTACTTATAAACGCTACTTAAATTTTAAGCATTACTTAGCCGCTGATTAGCAAAATTCCTTACTCATAAACGGTACATAGCTTTATCCAGTACCTAAGTACTGCTTAAATCAGCTGTCAATATAAACACCGTCCCACCCTTGTTTAAAATTTTTAGTGTATCTATTTATTTAAAGCGAGTCGTTTAGATGTAATAACATTACGTTATATCCAGTTGATCATTTAACATTTTATCATGGTACAATAACCTAACCAAGTCAATATGGCTACAGTGCATGGTACGAGTATTAGGTATACTCTGTAGTAACCCCATAATGTAATAACCCCCTTACTTATAAAAAATCCGCTAAGTAGTTGCTAAGTAATGGATAACTAAACAGTGTTTAAGTAATGTTTAAATATTTCTTACTTAGAAATGCTACTTAGCAACTATTTAGCTAAGCAATGGATAATGAGGTCGAACGTATTTTAAACTGACAACATTGAACTAAAAGGTATTAATATGAAAGACCCAAATTGCCAAAAAGTATGAAGCATGTGCTAAATATCTTGAAAATAAAAAGTTAAAAAATTACTACATGCTCTTTGTAGGTACTGATTTTTGTACATTATTGTTAGGTGTACTTGAGACTTCTGCAGCTAGTTTTTATTTCGTAATATGGTAAAGTCAAAGTGCTTTAATATTCTATGAATTCGATTGGCCAGCAACATAATCCATAGCATAATTGGAAATGCATTCTGGGGCTACGGGTGTAACCCTAGAATACCGTCAAGTCCCGCTGGAAGTTATCTTTTTCCATCCGAAATAATTCCAATGCCCGATTAAGTCCACTTTTTTCCATGAAGCCCAGTTTTCAACCTTTTTTTTTCATTATTTTATAGCGATTCATTATACCCCAGTAATATTATTAAGGCCGTAACATGTTCTTGTGTTTCGTCCAGTGAGTTTCAGAAATTATTCCATTCATCAGTTGTATTCATCCAGTGTATTAATTGGGTTTATTATCTTAAACTTTGGCAACGAATTTACGCATTTTTTACACGAAAAAAAAAGGAGTGTTTAGTTTGTATGTATGTTTATGAGGTTTCTTTATTCCACCATAACTTCTAAACAGCTCAACATATTTTAATGTAAAAAATCAAAATATATCATTAGATACTTCTTGATAGAGCAGGCGTCACATTAAATAGTAAAAAAATTGGAGGATTTTAGACGCCATATTGTGAGTAAAATAAATTGTTTTTTTCTCCCACACACCTCGAGAGGTATCAAAACGAATGGCTCCATGTAACGATTCCAAAAATATATATAACTTGCAGTTTTATTTAAAAAGAACGATAAAACGCTGATGGAAAATAAATAATTATTATAATTTTGAAGAAGTAATGGCTCAGTGGTCATGGTTCGAATCCGGCCGCGGGCTTGAGTTTCACCGCATGGTGGAAGGGCATTTTGTAAATGTCCGCCTTAGCCAAACGACCACCCTCAAGAAGAAAATCTGTCGCCAAGCACCTAAGGGTGTGTTCCGGCAGCTGTCCTTGAGAGCCAGTGAAATTACAGGCACATGAGACTTAGCAACTATGTCTCAAAGTGACGGGCGCAGTGCGATTCGCGACTTGTGATAAAATTCATGTGTTATAGGCAGAGGTTAGTCCGCTTAAAATCAGGTGGGCCTCGAGCTTGATCCATCACAATAACATAATAAAAATTTAATAATTATTGCGGTCATGTTTTTTAATTAATTAATACTTGTTATAATAAGGGAATGATGTTGAGACGTATAAATCACCACAAAATGTGGTGGATACTGTAAAAACAACCTACCATTAAATGCAAGTATACATTTATCAAGAAAGTAAATGTGTTCCAGCAATAAGCTAAATATTTGTTCCCAAAACATGTACGGTAAATTCCTCGTGACATGCCAGTAAATACCTCCGTAGAGAGTAGACATCTCAGACAAAGTTTGTTAAGCGCTTACTTACGTTTTGGTAAAACATGTAAGTAATAATTCACGCAGTGCGAAGTTGAACGCAAAGTTTCTAGAAGGAAGCGAATGGAAGGGTGTGAAAGCCAAGTTGGACGCGTTGGTATAGTACAGCGACACGATATGTAATTATTCGATCTGTGCTACCTTTTAAGCGTCATTTGTGGTTTTTGTTCGAACTAGGTCGTTCACTGTAAAAGTTCGTTTTTGTCGGAACGCGCCACCGATCTCTAATGAAGGCCTACAGGATTCAATTAACCGGAGGGATTGGAATGTTTTGTGATTTGTACCCGGTACGGAATTCCATCAACGCGCTTCATTCAATACCTTGTAGCATTCTTCAGAATTAAATTGATGAAAAGGTTTGATCAAAAGATTCCATGAAGTTTTTTTCACAATTACTTTTTCTGTAGGAGCACGATATAGGTAAGTAACTGATTAACAAAGTCATGGTAAGATTTAGCATTGTATGAATCGCATTTATCGTCAAAAAATAATCATACATAAGCTCACAACCCTTTCCTACATTGCACTGTTTGGATACAATAGATAAAATCAAGAGAGAATTCATTCACAGCTAAGGATGCGAGAGTAGGCGTTGCGTGTTTTTTGAATTTCGCTACGATGCAATGCCTCTAGTTTTACGTATTTGATTATGTACAGGTATATAAAATATATAGAATTCTTCATATTAAAATTAGTTTTTCCTTGTTGCCGCCACCTATAGCAAATATTCCAGAGAAAAACGGCATCACTACCGCCATCTATCTGGCACTTAAGGACGTAGCGAAAACTTAAGAGTATGGATTTGGTTAGAAATTACCACTAGCGTCAACGACATACTTCCGATAGTCTTTCTCTATGACAACATAATCACGTAATATCCGCACAGGGACAGTGCCGGTCACTTTTGACTTGGCGTTCAGCGAGAACAGACGTTTAGCGTAGCTATATTATATTAAGTTAACGAATAAAGAAGCTAACACCCTTATAATGCAAATAGGGAGTTTAGTAGTTTTATAGTGTTGTGTCTGTACAGAACGAGCAAAAATGATTTATATATAATATATATTAACATTATTCTTCATTATTTTTTATTAATATTTCATATTTATTAATATTATCCTATGATACTACGCTTTTTATCTGTTTGTCCGTCCATATGTAACGGATCACAACCATTTGAGTCAATAAACCTGAAATAAGATGTTTTTTTCTAGAACGCTATTACACTAATAATGGACTGGAAGTTAAACAATAGTACAATATGAAAAATGCTACGAAATAGGCAATTGCGTGTCGAAACGACGAACTAGGCACGCGCCTCGATATAGGTATTCGCATGAGTTTGAAAGTCGAGCCGCAGACGAGGACTTCGAAGATTCCAGACAAACAATTACCATTTCTGCCGATGCATATAGTATACTTATCTCAAAGGCTTCAAGTAATACTCGTAACTGTTTTTTGTTTCACCAGTCAAAATTGTCTAATATTTTTGTTTATTGTTCTTTTGCCTTTTTTTTTTTAATTCTATTCAAATATTCTTTCACATGTTTAATTTCGATATTTCTCTAGTATACTATCATTTCTAATCATGTCCATTCTAGTTGCACCATATACGAGTATTCATCTTGTAATTCGCATATCAGCAACCTTTCATTGCATTCAAATCCATTGGAAAATTTTTGGTAATCTTATAAGAAGAGGAAAAGTTCAACAAGTTACAATGGGACATCATAGGATTATTGATTGAGAGTGTGGCAGGTCACGACGATCCTCGGCTCTGTTAATATGCTCTACTACCGGGAGTGCCATCAGAAATCCCATCAGAAACTCGATAGCACATATTGGGTTTCTCGTCCACAAGTCCCTTGTTAATAACATTGTGAAAAAGTAAGTTACTGTACCTTATACTTAGAATCAAAAAACAATTTTCGCTGAAATTCAGAATAGTTTATGCACAGACAATGTAGTAAATAAGGATATGAGGAGATGTCCGAAGCCATACATACTTCCAAGAAATAATTCACTATTTCAATGGGGGTTTCACCGCAAAGATGGTATGACGGTGAGTCGAGAGTTGGGCTACATGGATATCTGCGACGGAACCAGAGGGGCCAGCGACTGATCGACTTCATGTAGAATGAAGGTTTTTTTTTACCCTTTTCGATGAACTCCTTTAAGAAGCGAATATCCAAGAAATGAAGAATATCCAATATTTTATTTTTGGTCCTACCAAAAATAAAATATAGTTTTTCATGATGACCAAGATGCAAATGTTCGATAATGTTTCTGTGACCTATTAGGTTAAACAGCAATGATCACCGCATTGCAATATCACGTCTGATAATGCCCGCACTTCAACCGAGGTATGCCCAAATCCAATACTCCGAAGGCTTTCAAATCGAACGTCATAACCGATTCCAATGCCTTGGACGAAACTGTGGGTGAGATGAAAAACGGGTTGAAAAAATGACCAAATTTAGGTCGATCTCAGTTCTTTAAGAATCTGAGCTTGATTCTTAAAGAACTAAGATCGACCTAAATTTAAGAACAAAGCTGAAAAAAGCCAAATCTTTCTCAGGAAAATACATTAAGCTGATGGAAGAACTAGATGGGATAAATATATGGACTGCAATCATCAGCTACCATGTCGTAATAAGGACAGATATTACGGATATATATTCAATAGATGGATTTTGAAATCATTGAGACACAGCTTGCGCACCTATATTATACGTATAAGGGCCGCAACTTGCAAAAGTTCGTCTACGGGGCAATGCGAAATGGTGAAGCTAAAAGTCAATAACGACCGGATCATCTCATCTAAAGATTCTGAGAGATCTCAAAGCTTTTATGGAAACTTATACACCTCAACGCTAAAAGGCATGACCAATACGGCTCAGGACAAAAGAGCTAAATTAACCCGACACCTCTACGAGATCAGCATAGCTCTTAAACAACTCAAGAACAACAAGGCGCCAGGTGAAGTTGGAATTGCAACAGAGCTTCTGAGAGCTGGTGGAAAGACTCTTGGTTCTTCACAAAAGCTAATCAAATCCATCATTCTCGAAAGTAAATACAACGCCACGGGTAACAAAAATAATTAAATAAAAAAAGAAGAGCGTGGTGGAGTTTTTGTTCAAAAAAGTGCTGTTGTTTGTCAAACTTCTCGAAGAATTACAGCAGGCCATATCCCTTCTGAGCCATTATATTTGTCTAGGATAGACAGTTCGAATAGGAGGGGTCCAATGTCGACAAAAAACTCGCCTGAAGAATAAACCACCCAAAGAAATCCTATCAAACTACAAAATAGCTGTTCTTTGTGGCGTTCAATGGAGGAAGCTTTAATTAAAACGGTGGATGTCTTTCAGTTGATGATGGTAATGAGGGTAACTTACAAGATCGATTAAATTTTAAAATAGGGTATGTATATTTGTATATGTAAGGGCGAAGCCGCGCACAAATGCTAGATTGATAAAAGATGAACAAAGAAAGACACCAGCAGAACCGCACAAAATATAAAAATCTAGAACTTTTCATTTAGCTAGCTAGTTATATAAAGATTGTTTTAATTTTAATAATCAATATGACAGATAGACAAACAGGTCGAGCGGAAGCGGCTTAGTTTTAGGTTATCCTGAAAGAAAGTTTTAATTCCCATTTTCACTCCTTCTAAACCCTTGCAAAAAATAATATCGTGGCATGTTAATGTTCTAAAAAGTCTATCCAAATACCAATTATCATCACTATCACCTCAAAAATAATGACCTTTTCCTACAAAGTTTCATCCCCAATTTCACACCCTTAAGTCATACCTGTCAAAAATAATTTGACCCATTTTTATTACCGTAGGGGTTATATTTCAAAAAATCCTTTCTTTGTACACACCTACGCTAGACGAAAACATGCTCCAAAATTTTAGTCTGCGACCAGCGGTTTAGGCTGTGCGTTGTCTGTCAGTCAGTGAGTCAGGACTTTGATTCTTATATATATATATATAGATACATATTAACAAAGTTTACCTCGCCGTTCCTCACATAATTGAATAATTATAGCCTCTCACAACGAGGTATCAAAGCCTAAGACTCCTCTGAAGTTACCATAGTTGAGATTCCAGCGCTCACTCGTAGTTCGCAATATTTCGTTGAAATTCTGCGTTGTTGCGGAGAAGCATCTCATCGATTGAGCAATAAATAATTAAATAATAGCTACGAGTATAATGCAAACGGTGGCCTGGTACCAGCAACAACAACTGTGGTTGCTATAGAATTATGTTCCTTAATGAGCACAACATTAGGAATATAACCTGTGTCAATGTAAAAGTTGCTACCCTAGTTAAAATTAATTGAAATCAAACCTCAAAAATAATAAATATATGGTAAAAGTCATACATTTGTGGTGTTTTTTTATTTTTAATTGCCTTTTTAAAGATTACAGTTGGTATACAATTTTAATTTAGCGTCTAATTACGAGCATAATTATACCCAGAAATTATAAATCTAACAAAAGACGTTTTGTTTGCTTTAAAACTATTCGTCTTTTTGAGTTCACACTCTGGAAAATACAGTATTTTAATAAAAAATGCACATCTTGATAGCCTATATACTAAATCTAGGAATGTTATACTATACTAAGTACATAGGTACTTGTTTACTACAAAACCTTACAATCATAGTTACTATATACACAACTGCATCATTGCACTATGATGCAGTTGTATCATAATACTTTTGGTTTGATATGTGCTACATACACTACACATATACAAAACATACAAAAGCTGCAACGCCTCTATTGCAATACTTTAGCCTGTTTCCCTTGCATGCTGGTGATATGCATACGCCAATTAAAAACTGCATTAAATGTATTTGTGTCATAATTTAGTTGCGACGAACACAAGCGGCGGCAGTGACTGACAAATGGAGCAGTATACGTTAATGACCTGTATTCTATGCCTAGCTTGGAATCTACTAATACGTAACGGTAGGACAACCTTTTCAGAACAAATAATGAACATTGGTCATAAACAGCAGGCGGACATATCACTTTTTTTTCATTTGTTTTTGTGACGGAACAAGCTCGAGGCCCACCTGATGTTAAGCGGACTTACCTCTGTATATAGCAGATGCATTTCGTCACAAGTCACGAGTATTGCACTGCGCCTGTTACCTTGGGACATAGTTGTTAAGTCTCATGTGCCTGTAATTTCACTGGCTCTCAAGGACTGCTGCCTGACCACACCGTTTGGACAGATTTTCTACTTGAGGGTGGTCGCTAGCCAGGCGGGCATTTGCAAAATGCCCTCCCACCATGCGGTGAAGCTCAAGCCAATGCCACTGACCCATCTGTGCTTCAAAATTCAACTATATCATGTACTGGATCTTATGATCGTAATGGGTCTTTGTACTGTATATAACAATACATTCAGCCAATTAGGATAGGCGGGTAACGAATACACACAACTATCAGTAGGATAAATAAATGCTTTAGTTAAAACAGCACCTTGCTTCAGCCTTTAAAATAAAATAATAACACATTAACAACTGTAGCATAAAAGTCGCCATTAAAAAATTACACGACTTAAACTTTTAATTTTTGCGTCAAGTTGCATCAAACGTAAAAATATTGCTAATTCAACCTTAAATTATGAGTGTATGAATAATGTAGGTATGTATGTTTGGAAATGAAACTCACATTCATGTCTACACAGACATATTTAATAAAATCAGTGCTCTCCAGGCCACAATTGCGCGGTTATATTTCACTTAAAGAGTGATTAATGGGGTTGCCGTTGCGGTGTCCGCTTATGTTATATAAATAAATTCGACAGCAACGCGAGTGCATTAACGCAATCATGGAACTATAGAAACGAAGAGTACACGCATGGGATGCGCAAAAGTATCTAACAATTGAGGTGTCTATTCGATTAATAAGGTGTTCGTTAAAAATTTAATAGAATGGAGTTATATTACCAGCTTTTAAGTTTATAAATTTTTTTTTAAATGACTTGTTGAATTAAAGTCGGTGACTTGACAAACAGTCTTGAGCTTACATTTTCGTGGTCCTGACTTTCAAATTTCAATTTCAAATTCAAATTTATTTATTTGTTTGCTACAAAAATGTTGGCCTTAATTATCTTAAGACTATTCTAGAACTAGACAATGTTTAATGCAATTTAAAACTTTCAGTAAGATAACACATAATATCTCTAGCTCTCACGGTAGGATTCCCTGTGTTTGTGAGAGCTAGTTGACTCCATTAGGGTCTAAGTTAACATAACTATTAACATATATTTTTTATTTATTTGTGTAAGTATGTGTGAGTGTGTGTGTGTGCGTGTGTGTGAATATTTAGATGTTAATATGTAGCAGATTTTAGGTACCTTTAAGTCCTAATATAAGTAGGTAATCTGTGATTTTCAGTTTACATAATTTCTTTTATTTATATATATTACTTTCAGAAGTTGTTTTGTATTTCTCTGTTTTAAAGATTTTTTTTTACTCTTTTCAATAATATATGCAGCGTATGGGGTCAATTTTATCGTTAACTTACAATAATGGTCATCATCAGCAATAATTGCTATTACCAGATCAGCGGGGTGTAGACACACTGGCAAATGCTTTTTTTCGTTTAAACACTCAGTAAATAAAAAGCTCGTTGCTCCATTTTGTAAAAAAATGATTAGTCCAGCTTGAATTAGTCCAGCTCTACCCAATACAAGCTATGCGTGATCCACAAAAAAATATGCGTTGACTTGAGTTTGGCTTTTTTTTAAGTAATTTAAAATAAAATTACCCCTGATTCTGAATTTCGTCCCACTTGTGTTGATCATTAGGACTTGCGTAATCGTAACTTCCAGAAAACCTCTATTCACAAAACTTCATAGAAGTGTAAATTCGTTCGGAAATTTTATGAAACTTATATTTCACATGAGGCCTATAAGTTATTTAATTTTCGGAAAATGATTCTTCACCATTTATTATAATATTCTCAAATATCATTCGCATGTAAGTGCGTCAAAATAGTATATACCGTATAGTTCCAACTAGATTCCGTGGCTGTATAGCAGGCATGATGGGTCATAAGCATAGTGCCAGTGGAAACGTGAAATAGTGTAGTCAACTTGCATCAATCTCGTAGAATCGAAACTGGAATTCTTCAGTTTGAAAACTACGACACTGCACCTCCGATTGTACGGAAGTTGTCAGCCATGGACGCCTGAACTAAAGTTTCATAGACATTCGTAGCACTTCGTAGTTACTCTGTTCAGATGAGCTGTGCTTAGTTTGTGAGGATAGTCATTCGGTGTCTGCGTACAATATGTGTTTGAGACATGTTACCAATATTCGCACGTTATGTGTACCTCAGACTACTCTCTATTCCGAGGTGTATATATATTTATATTTTATATAAGTACCTAGTTTTACTTCTTGAAAATATGTTTGTCCAACTTTTCCTAACTACACGTTTGGTGTAAAATAACAACTGTATGATGTCAGTTATTCGAAACTTATCACACACATTTGCGAATATTAGGGCCTGTTTCAGAATATTCCAGTAAGTTCCGGTTATACTACCCAGAACATAAAATAACTGAATGATAAAACTGACAGTTAACATGCAGCTTTAACCGATGGATAGGCTAAATTGATGACTGTGAAACGCAAACATAGTGTTTTATTTATTGTTCTGGGGTAATACCCTGGGTATGACCCCCCTCCTATATCTTCCTGTGGCAGTCGTATAAAGCAACGAAGGGAAAAAATACGAGAAGGTGGGCAGCAGTGCCTTCTAAAGGTATGAAATGAGGCAGGCGTTTGTACAGCTGGTCGTGTACCGGCTGCTGCTATTATAGTGCAAAAAAGTACAAATATAAAGCTTCGAACACATGCCTACCTCGCTACGGTAATATGTTATGCTTCAACCGCTATATAATGGGTGACTACATGTGTGCAATGCTTAAATTCTAAAGCTAGGGTAAGTGCTAAGCGCCACCGCCAAATTCCGCAGGCATGCCGCAGGGTGCGAGGAGGTGGCCCCCGCCAAGAGTGGGTGGCAAGAGGAGGGATAGGATGAAGACCACTGCACTTGCCGACCTTAATGTCGCCTTCAGCAAATTGCAAAACACCAGCTGTTTCTGACAAGAAACCTCTGACATTATTCACGCATTTGGATCGCCATCGGACCCATACGTTACTATATATGAATTATTTATCATCGCTGTACTCAGTCCACTAAAGAAACACGCTAAAAGATCGATGTATACCTATTTTATATGACGTCGTGTTCCTAATGATTTAAAAGCGCGGTTAAAATGGTATGTCTATAGCTCCGGTTTTAAAGCGGCCGTGACGGGAAGTGAGAAGATCGAGCAATATCTGTCAGAGCTTGTAGAGGGTTATTAAATACCATCTCGGGGGCTGAATGCACCGTGACCCATATCCACTGCAGCGCCCGACTTATACGAGTGGACTTTATTGATTCGCAGTCTTGAGACGGTGTGCCGTCCCGTTCTTGCGTGCAGGCAGGACGCCGCTCCCAGGGTACTTACTCAATATTACAGAATGGAGCGGGAGTAATAGGAAGCTTAGATAACACGCACTCCCTGCTATCGATTTGTAGCATCGATGTATTTTTTTAAATGTATAATAGATTCATTGTCTTTTGAATCGCAAACTCCGCAGATTCCTCCCATTAAAGACTTCCATGAGTCGTACATATACTAATTGGCATATAGCATAATTACGACTCCCAATATAATGAGCTTTTTAACTCCGTATCCTACGAATATTTTCATATTTATTCGTAGTCCGTAGCATACTTTCACATTTCGTAGAACTCTATTAGCTTCGTAGCGAATGAAAATATCTGATCAATATTACAAAATTAATTTACATCATCATTTACAAGATCAATTTCACTAGATAAAATAATAATATAATAGTGGAATACATATATTTAAATGTTGCCTTAATGCGTGGGCCGCCGTTGGCGGAGGCGTGGTGTCAACGACCTCTAATGCTCGATTCCGCAGATGTCTAAGTAATGCTTCAAGTACTTTATCGGTTGGTAATCATATTGTAGGCAGTGTGACCTTGTAGTATTTGTATACTACAAGGTCAATCTCTATTTCACTCTCCATGGTCCTTGTACCAAACCACATCTATTTGGTACAATATTTATTTTTAATAACATCAAAACATAACGTAAATGAACATATAAAAGTTTTAGCTTTGAATGTAGCGATGATATGCTGCCTTGTGGTTGTTATTCACATGGAGTTCCTACGAGTTTTACGCTGGAGTATTGTCATTTTATATTATTATTTACAATTTTTAGAGCCTTGTGTCGGAGAATAAGGAATACGATGTCGAAAAAGATCGATGTCGGTTGGTAAGTAATCAGAATCAAGTCTTTTTTGTTTTCTAGTCTAGATTGTACCTGTAAATTTTAAACGAGATATTTAAATTTTTGTGTTGCTTACACTGTGACATTTAGCAGCTAAAAGCATAAAGATTACTATATGTGCTTAGGAATGAACAGTATAACTACTCCATATAGGAGTACGCTTATTATATCGACATATGTAACCTTATAATCCGCATAGCAGGCGTTATTGCAAACCTAACAATATTAAAACACTAATTACTAACTTTAAAACATAATAAGTACGTGAAAATACGTACTAAGAACTATTGACTTTACTCACAATTATTGAGATAAAAACTTGTACTGTCGAACAAAGCATTCCTGCATAATGAAAACTCATCTTTGCTCATCTCAGCAAATAAAAAACACCACCCGTTATTTCCTTAACTTTCCTGGCACTATTCTATTATTTTGTATTCAACAACTTTAAAAAAGAGCCCCTGAGAACACAGTTTATAAATGAGAGTTTTTAGTTGTGAGACGAAATAGCCCCATCGCAGGAACAAGCGCGCGAAGTGGGGTTGAAGTAATTAAAAGTTGCACTCGAGCTCAGTCCGCCGCACCGCACCCCGTGCAGTACTAGGCAAGGCCCTTGCTTCCCAACACTAAGGATTAAAATTAATCCTCAGATGTGGACTACCTTAATTAGCATTTTGTTGTTCTGCAGCGGCAGTGTATAATATTCGTATTTAAATGAAATATGAACTGCTTCTCGCTATTTGATGACGCTCTCTGCAGCGGTGATGTAACTACTTACTTAATCTGATTAAGTATCGTGATGAAAAGGACTTGGGACTGCCGTCAACGCTCTTTAGCTAATCCTTTCCGTGTTCCCTAAATCTGAAGGATGCCTTGTTTGTCCAAAGTGTACTAATGACAAATAGCGTGGCTATTAACAATCTCGTTACACCGCGAATATTTTATCTCCAGCCATTAGGGGTGGCTATGAAAAGGCGGGAATTCTGGAACAATGCTTAGTGCCGGTTCGTAAATACGTCGTTTCTTTATTTTGTTTCAGCTACAGTTTCATTAAGTGCGAAATGTAAGCGTCGTTTTTTCTTGACGACGCTCACAGAGCGACAATCCTGCGATTTTTCAACTTCATCCTTGGTTTTGGGTTTAGAGTTGTGCCTATAGGGATGAGATTGTACCATTTCTAACTTCAAATAAAAAAAAAACAATTTGTTTGTGTATACACATTAAATTATTATAAACTCGTACTATAGATTAGAATAAAGGCGTTCACGCCTTTATGACTATGTTTCATTATTCTAACATTCAAGACAGACCAAAAACAAACCAGAATGTGGCCAAAGCGTCAGCTCGGGTAGGATTAACTTTAGAGTCAACGTGCTTGTATGTAAGATTCATGTTTAATTGCTTAGATTAATATCAAAATAATATTCAATGAAACGTCGTCATACCCTTACATGTTCATAGTTCATTTACATCTACACTAATATTATAAAGAGGAAATATTTGTATTTTTATATGCAACGAATAAACTTAAAAAGTACTAATTACCGATTTGGATGAAATTTGGTATGGAAATATTTTGAGACCCGGGGAAGGACATAGAGTAGTTTTTATTCAACTGCGCAAAAAGAGGTTCATGATTTTGCGCAATAGCCAACAAAAGCGCGGGCGGAGCCGCGGCTGGAAAGTAATAAAAATAGTATATTATTTCATCAAGCAATGTTAGTAGTTAGAATTTACGATAATTATGAGGAAATTATAACAAAAAAAATACGTGTTTAAACTATATGTTTGAATAACAAAATGAACCGGATACCTGCTCCGCTGCGCTAAGATTTTTTAGAGCTGTTCTATGCTTTCAAGTTACTTAGGAGTGTAATAACAGAAATATAAAGGTGTTAAATAATATTTATTAAATGAATTCTACATAATTAATACGTTCTTCATAAAGTTACGAAAATATTTATCATTGTTTGTACCTACTTAGCACAATAGATTGTAAAGCGATAAGTCCAGTGGGGAATCGTGGCGGAGACATGAATAATCCGATTACACCATGTCCCCAGAACCGACGCGTTTGCATTCCATGTAAGAGTACAGTGGTACGTAGATGAGCTGTGGAACTTTGACGTATAGGAAACTAAATTGAATCTTTCAAAGACCCCAGAACTAAAGCGACACCGTAGCTTGCTTGTTAGCATTTCAATGTTAGTGACAGGAAAAAGCTCAGGCCTTAAGAGGTAGGTTCACGCAGCGCTTTCCATACAAACGTAGTTTTGTCATATTTTAAATACCAAGTGTTCAAACTCGGTGAAATTTTGTGTGCATATTGCTGAAACTAATATCTATGTTTCTGGTAGTCAGTTTTTTTATTATATCACTAAAAGTCAAAATAACAATTCCCATACAAAACGATTTTACGAATTATTATTGAAAATACTTTATATTACGGAAATCTGGCAAACCAGAAGCATAGATATTAGGCTCAGCAATATGCACACAAAATTTCACCGAGTTTGAATACTTGGTATTTAAAATATGAAAAAATTACGTTTGTATGGAAAGCGCTGCGTGAACTTCTACTCTTAAGTTCAATTATACTGGCCAGAACACAAACTAAAAAATTCTACGTGATACTACAATGTACTTGTCACTATGGGATGATGATGTTCGAGCCTAATTATACACTTGCTACGATGCCCTAGCCTTTAACATATCGCTATTCGTATACTAGTGCTTAGAGACAATATCTGACACTCTTTGTGGTACCGAGATTGACTCTATTGCTGAAGGGGCCTACTACCTCACAAAAGACGCATCTATTCAGCTTTGCACACTGCGGTGTTGCATAATATGTCTTTTGGCGTCAGTAACTATCAGAGATGCCATTATTTGAAAAAAGAAACGTGGTCTGCTCTGTACAATGTACCTGTCATCAGCAGACCAATTTAAGCCTTACTTACGGTGTGTTCCGGCAGTTGTCCTTGAGAGCCAGTAAAATTACAGGTACATGAGACTTAACAACTGTACGTCTTAGTGTGACGGGCACTGTGCAATTCATCATCAAATACAGATGTATTTGATGATGAATTGCACTGTGATGAATTGAATTGCACTGCGTTATAGGCAGAGGTTAGTCCACTTAACATCAGGTGGTCCTCGAGCTTGTTCTGTCACAATAACATAAAAAACTTAAACATAAATCGCTTTCAATCATTGCTATCAATGCAAAAAGACAAAAACAATCGTTTCAAAAGCTATCGTCGATTAAGATAAATGTGCACATTTATGCGATGTGCACATCGAGTTGCCCACACTTGCATTCCGCTAAAATCTCACTTCATTTTAAACTATGAAATTAATAAATCAGACACAATGATGCTTAAACCCAAAGGAAAGAAAAAGCAACAAAACGGAGATAAAAGCAGCGCTGGTGGCATTACACTGTCCTCTGACAATAATAGGAATCGTATTAGTGGAACGATGCCAGCGGGCAGCCAGCAGCCAGCAGCCTGGCAGCCTGTCCTGGCATTGTGACGCGAACAATCGTGATCCTCCACTTCAAAGAACCTGCTTTACTATAGGAATGTAGATTTCGACGTAGGTAGGTTAGTAGATAGGTTAGTAGCAAAAATGATTGATCACTTGAAGTTAAAATATAAATATAATAGAAAAATAAATGTAATCATTTTTTTTAATGCTGATATAATATCAGATATTACTATTTTTATGCAATGATGGCCGAGCGGTAATAGCTACGGACTGCCATGCCGCAGGTCCATGGTTCGAATCCCGCCGCGGGCTACCATACCACTTACCATATCACTAACTACCCTTAAGTAGATAATCTGTTGCCAAGCACCTAACGGTGTGTTCCGGCAGCAGTCCTTGAGAGCCAGTGAAATTACAGGCACATGAGACTTAACAACTGTCCGTCTCAGTGTGACGGGCACAGTGAAATTCGTCGTTGACGAAATGCAACTGTTATAGGCAGAGGTCCACTTAACACCACATATATATATAAGAAAAGCTTTAACCACTATCTTATCTAAGTAAGGTAAGTGATGATGCGGTCTAAGATGTTGTTCAGGCTAACCTATAGAATAACTGGCTCTGAAGGACAGCTACCGGAATACACCGATAGGTGCTTGGCGACAGGTTTTCTACTTGAGGATGGCTGCAGGCGGTCATTTACAAAATGCCATACCATCATGCAAACATACTGTACTCGACTCATCATACTGTACTCGACTCGACCTCGACACATATATTATACTGCGATAGTTTCATTTTGTGGATCGCCTTTTCCAAGCAGCAATATTTCTGAATCTATACATTTGTATTTCTTCAGAATCTACGACACAAGAATTTTCTTAGTGTAGGTTCTGGAAGACAACACTGTGACTATCTAGGATTATTACTGAAAACCATATTATCTTAAATAGGGTTGGTTGATATCTGTATGTGGTTGTACTTTGTATGATTATTTGCTGAATTAAATTATTATTATTATATTAATATTATTCATGTTTAAGTTTTAGTAAATAATACGGGATAACTCACGTGAATAAGTCAGATAGCTCCGACTCTAGTTTCAACCACATCCGGTGGTCTTTTTCACACTGCGCAGAGCTCAGTCAACGCGGGCATCCCGATGTCTCCTTGAAAAAGACCATCGGATTTGGTTGAAAATATAGTTATCCCCTATTACAAAATCACAAATATACGATAGGAAAAATTTAAGTCATTTGCGGAGGCGTTATTGCAAACCTAACAATATTAAAAATATCCCGTATTATTTACTAAAATGAGAGAAAACCACGTTAGTTTTTATAACAACAAATTTTAAGTTTATGGACCGATTCGTGGGTCATTTTCCTAAGATACGAGTATATCTTGCAATTATTACTGAATTAAATTGGCATCTATCACTACAGTTTTATACAAGCAAAGAACCAATCAATTTTAATCTATCTAAATCAGAGATCTAAAATGAGACATTCTATATTGCTGACTCAATAGATTCAACAAAACCTGCCAGGCTTGATTGCTAGCAATCAGTGTAAGGTCTTTAGGCTCACGCAACTAGTAGGATTTGTAGCTATAGGTACCTACCACCACTGATTGTGTATCATACATAGGTTTATTCTATTAGGTCATTGAACTTGGTTGCCGACAGTATACCCAGTTTAAAGGACCGCCAAATGTCAAGCGATGCGACCTGCACAACCTTAGAGTTTTCGTAGACAGCATAATAGTCTCATCAGGGAACGTAATGATACCTTTATCTGCATTAGCGAAGGCAGGGCAAGGCTTTCATCTTTTAAGCGCTATTTCTATGCTGTGCTTTAATCTTATGTAAGACGTGGTGTATATTGAAAATTGAATCGGTATATTTGATTTCATCTTTAAAATCTCTTTGGGTTAGCGAGTGTACGTAAATATTTTAAAAAGATTGCTTAAATATAAATTAAGGCTTATAACTTAATTAAATTACTCGGTTTATTTTCATGTTATTGTGACGGAACAAGCTCTAGGCCCACCTGAAGTTAAGCGTACCTCTTCCTATAACAGATGCATTTAATCACAAGTCATGAATTGCACTGCGCCCGTCACTTTGAGACATAGTTATTAAGTCTCATGTGCCTGAAATTTCATGTATAAATAATAGGTAAAAAGAAATTTTCTAGCAAATTCGCCAATGCCAGCGGAAAGAGAATATCGCCTATCGATCAGCCCAATTCCACTCCAGCTAATTGTCGATTGTTTGCATTCAGGTCCATTCATTGTACCAACATAGACCGAGTCCACTTGATTCGTGACGTAGCACGCGGCTCCACGATGACTCGCATGTTCTCCCCTTATGTATATACCATGCATTAGGGCCTGTTGACACAGATATGAGGCATTGTATGTATTGCCATGTATTGCCGAGGGCGTTTCTACCTGCGTAGACAAATTTATGCGTAGACAAACATGTTTGCTTTTAGATTTATGAAAATATTCATGTTGAATCGACGTTTTGTTTCTCGTATAACCTTCCTCTTCTATGACTTGCGCAAATGTTTCAAGTAATCGTATAATTAAGCTCAACATGGTAATATTCGATTATACAACTATTATTTAATGTATAAGCATAATGTATACTAACTAATATGACTACACACCACTACAAGCACCTACAATATTGCTAAATATTATTTAAATTTTAAATAATAATAACAAGAAAGGAAGAATTTTCGACGCGTTTCCCTTCTACACGAAGCATCCTCAGTAAGTCTTGACTCTACGAGCGCACGATCGAGAAATCTCGATCTTCCTCGATCGTGCGCTCGTAGAGTCAAGACCTCCTGAGGATGCTTCGTGTAGAAGCGAAACGCGTCGAAAATTCTACCGGTTTGGCTGCGTGGCGTTTGTGACGTCATGTCGGCTTAACAGGAAAATTAGGCGGAATTGTCACTAAATATATTTTTATATGTGTTTTGTTTTCTTGTTCTCAATATTTTATTTATAATTGTACTAACATTAAGGGAGGACACTTCCTGTTGCAACACAGTGTAAGACTAAAGCAGCAGGCAGGGTTTCATATTGTTATTATTGTATCTTATTTATTATTAGCATTAAAATATTTTGTATATATTTTGTATTTGTACGGGCAAGACCGATCACATAAGCGAAGGAAGTAATATGTTTTTTTTTCATGTCGAAAAGAAGATTATTTTCGCCGTCTAGCTAAAGGCTAAGTAACCCAAATAATTAATTAGTAGGCTCTCGAGAGAGATTCCATCTTCAGGGAAGGTAGTGGTTACAGTTGTGCCAAATATATAATATATATAAAAAATAATTGTATGAAAACATTTCCATGTTAGAAAAATAATAATAACGTAACAAAATTCCTATGATTTATTTTTCTTCTTAAATACTTGTCAGGTAAGTTAGGTGCCTTGCTTACATTCGAATCAACTTAATACGGTTTGTATTTGTACAGCGTATCATGGACAGCGCTGAAGCCGCTGCGCTATCGTCCGCCAGCGGGGGAAGCGATGGCGCCCCCGGCAGCTACTTCGACGCGCGGTGGTTGAACGTACACGCGGATGACGGCACGCTGGCGGCGAAGGCTCGTCGGCTGCAGCTGACGCCCAGCCGACACTTCGACCACATCGCCGTCAATACTAGCTACAGTGCAGTGCTGATGCCGCCGTACATCAGTACTGAAGGTAACTTACACCATTTTGTATGAAAGTTTATAACTTTTAAGAGAATATTCACGGAACGCTTTCCATACAAACGTAGTTTCGTCATATTTTAAATACTAAGTGTTCAAACTCGGTGAAACTTTGCATGTGTATCCTTGAGCCTAATATTTATCCTTCTGTTGCCAAATTTCCGTAAAATTAAGTACTTTCAAAAATAATTCGAAAAATCGTTTTATATGGGATTTGTTATTTTGACATTTAGGCATATAATAAATCGAAAAACTGGCAGACTAGAAGCATAGATATTAGGCTCAGCAATATGCGTAAAAAATTTCACCAAGTTTGAACTCTTGGAATTTAAAATATGACGATGCTACGTTTGTATGATTAAGTGCTCCGTGCACTCTACTCTTAACAATACTATCACGTCTATTCAATGCAAGCTATATATTATCCTCCTGCCTCCAAGAGACACTTATTTTGATTCTTATTGGGATATATTTTAGGCAAGTCAATGACTTATGTATAGGACGCAGGTTGGCAGGAGGTTAAGTAGCTAATGATCTCCTCTGCCGGTGACACGTTGGCTGTAAGGCTCACTCTCCAACTGCATGGAGATGAGTAAACATCAATACTGAAAGAAATTATGATATTCTTAGTCCAGATTTGTAATTTTGAATGTTCTTATAGACTGGTGATGCATGATGTATATTACTGGTGAATAATAGTTATTTGTTATGGAAGGCTGCAAAGTTGTTTTTTGGCGTGAGTACATTTATAGAAACCTGAGGAATCGGAGGATTCTAGGATGCGCGGAGCGAGTGCGCTTTGCTCGTGGTTCAAAACATAGAAGGAGCGTACCTATGACTGTCGAGCGCAACACACAATTTTTCACCCCAATCCAGCGATGAAAATATAGTAAATTCGAGCTCATTTATAGTAAAAAATAAATCGGAATAGCATATAGGAGATAATTTTTAAACTAATAAATTTGGTTATATTTAAAGTAAATAACTTTTTCTGGAACTTCTATAGAGGTTCGAATTCCAAAAACCTTTTTCACGGTAGCGCATAAAAAGCACTTCTGAACGCAGATTACGAATGATAAACAACACCTTTCCGGGCTTATGAAGTGAAAATTACTTTTGCCGTAAGTGAGAGAAAAATGTTTTCCACTATTATTATTATCATAATTATTTCTTTGTCCTTTAATTTCAAAGCGATTACATTTATGTCTTCACATTAAGCGAGTAATATTTAAACTATATAATGGTATTGTACAGTAATTGAATTTAGTATTAATTTCATCCAAAAATCCAATTCTAATATGTTTTCTCATCTATCAGTCTTTCACATATAAGAGACAAATACAAACACAACTGATTGAATGTTTGCTCCTAGAGTCAAGACAGTTCAAATAGCTTTTAACCCTGAATAATAAAAACTGGGTACATTGTTGACACATGGGCCCCCACCCCACGAACTCCGGAGGCGGAGTGGGGAGAATGATTAATGGACAGATTGACATATTTATGCCTATTAGTGACGCTAACACGAACGAACGCTTATTTCAAACCTTGTTTTTAGTTTACTCTAATTGTGTGAACGATAAACGATGTCCTCAATTTATTTGACCACTTCACGGGTGAATGTTTTGGTTTCATATCAAAATGGTGTGTTTTATTTCCTGTTTTTCTTGTTTACCTCGGCTATTAGTAAGTGATGTTCTAGTTGGAGATGGAAAGCAGACAAATATTATAGTTGGGGCTGACTCTCTAGAACAGGCGTCGGAACAAACTGTTAGGCACTGCTTTAGCGAAAGGTGTAATGTTTAACCTAGAATAAATTATCTTGTTTAGAGTATGTAAATCGCCTCCACCTTAGTCACTGTCCCAAATAGGATCGTTTTTATAATCTCTAGAGTTATACATTGCGCGGCCAAAACCGACTTACGGATTCTCCCCCTCGTAACTCTCTTGCATTGTATATTCGGCGGTCCCGAAGTAGACCCTTGCCCTGTGCAGTGCTGTTATCTAAATTACTTTATTTTTTCTTTACCTTTTCTAAATAATCGCTTTAAGGGAAATAACGCATGATGTAATGGGATTTGTAAAACAATTATGAAACTTAGTGGGTTAGAATAGTCAGGGGTAAAAGTACCACGATATGATAGAGAATGCTTTCCGAATGCTGAAAGTTAACCTTTGCCCCCAGAATACCAAAATCCTAACTACCAGATTCACAAAATGCCCCATCCCACTACGATGATACTTAGTGGGTTAGAATAGTCAGGGATAAAAGTACCACGATATGATAGAGAATGCTTTCCGAATGCTGAAAGTTAACCTTTGCCCCCAGAATACCAAAATCCTAACTACCAGATTCACAAAATGCCCCATCCCACTACGATGGTTAAATAAAGAACGCGAGGAAAAATTGGAGTTATGATTCATTGTCAGGTTAGCTCAAGCGGTCAGAGCATTACCCCGGCTATAGGGGTGGATGGACGCGGGTTCGAATCCCGCACATGACTATAATTTACTCTCCTAAATTTGTTATTTTGTAATGTTATCCGCATAGCAAGCGTTATTGCAAACATAATAATATTAAAACTTAACTAATAATTCACGAAATTATCCACTTATTAAAAATATCACGTTACTAGCACATATTACTTAAGTACCAAATGTCATCATCCCAATTAAACGAAATTACAATTTAACATTGACTTCCTCTTACACAATCATGTTCAGATACATATCTGTAATACCTACTATTACTTTGTAACAAGCTTAAAGAGCTTTTATACTAACTATGCCATCTACAAATATTCCACATGCCATCGACAATATTCTGGAAGGTAGGTATGTAGTTGCCATTCAAATAAATTGTATTTGCTCCTCTATAATAATTTGCTACACAAAATAGTCCCCTTAGGTCAGATTCCACGCAGGATAGAAATAGGAAATTTATGAGTAAAATATCAGATAGCAGATGTAATTTAGCGAAATCCATTATGAATTGGTATTTGGGAACATAATCTCAGTCCATCGTGGAAAAGAAGTAGAACTAGAAGCGTTTTATTTTACGTCTCTATATTTTGTTAATTTATATTTTATGTTGCGATCGCAACGTACCTACATCGAAAAAAATTAACTTAGAGATTGATTTATTTTTTGTAAATGGTTGTCTAGCTTTTGATTTTAGATTATTTTGTTTTCAGCAATGTAGAAATATCTGGCCTGTATGACACATTTTTACAGGCATATTTTAGGACCGTGTAATGGTAGACCAATAGTTAGGCACAGTTTCAGACTCCGGATTTTTAATGGGATTTTCTTTGTAGATGTTAGCAGGCTAAACAAAGAATCTCAAAACCTGCTGCCACTTAAATTCCATGCTGGGTGCTTAGCGACAGATTATGTACTTGAAGGAGGTAGCTGGTCCAGCGAGCAGTACCAAAAAATGTCCCAATAAACGTATTGCAACATCAGCAACTCAGTATCTATTTGAAACATCACTGCAAACTGCAGTCATCCAATAATCCATTCAATGTCGTCGTTGAGTCGGGTTGACCAATTAGGGAAATTTCTTTAACTACCCATTAAAAAGGAGTAATTGGCGAACTTGCTTCATTGAGCCCCTGTGATTGCTTTCTCCTGAACCGACCGCCGGAAAAATTAATTGTTCGGGTTATACAGCGACTGTTGTTTAATCTGTGTATCGGGTGTACTCTATGGCCGCGGATGGTGGAATAATCGCCGGCTGTATAGCGACGAAGTTAAACACTGCGCCATTAATGATTATGGGAAGATTTTTGGGGTTTTAATGGACGTTGGGACGTGATGGCAGGAATGATAAATAACTTGTTGTTCCTTACCTTGTTATTGTGGTGATTTTAAATTTTCTCCTACTTACCTAATGCAATATAGCCCACACATAGCCAGTGAATGAGCTAAACGATAAATAATAAACTATCGCTTAATTTGACGAAAAAATTTAATTGTGGCTAAACTAATTTAATGACTAAGAAAAACACTACACTTAGAAAACGTGAAAAACACTTCACTTAGAAACTAGTTACGTGCTGAGACCCGCGCTCGCCGCATCGCACAACCGTAACTCCCAGACGAAGGGCTACAATATAGCCCGAAACTGGTCGGAATCTATCCGGCAAATATAACGCGAGTCCCAGCCGGGTACCTATTTATTTATACTAAGAAAAACAGTTAATTATTTGACAGAGAGGTAGAGTTGTCTAAGCATCCACGTTTCCCCAGAGATGTTTGGTACCATGTAATAGGAGGTGGGCCTGTTATATTATTTCAAATTATTAATCTACTAGTAACCATTACTGACTTGAAATTCTTTCTACTTATGATCTCACATTGCATCTTTCATAGTTGAATCTTACTATCAGGTTTGGGTAATAATTTACATATTTATATCAAAAGAGATATTACATATTTTAATTATATTGGACTACGAATAAATAATGTAATATTGAGCCTGTTTCAGAATGTTCGAGTAATTTCCGGTTATACTACACAGAACATATTTAATAAATAAAACACTATCTTTGCGTTTCACAGTCATCGATTTAGCGTTTCCATCGGTTAAAGCTTGAAACGCGCTGCATGTTAACTGTCATTTTTATTATTCAGTTATTTTATGTTTTGGGTAGTATAACCGGAACTTACTCGAACATTCTGAAACCCTAAATAGTAAAATGACATTATAAATGTGGGAATTTAAATAAAGACATGATTGTCTCATTACAAAATACGCAAAGAATTACATGCCTGGTCTAAACATGAGAATAAAATAACCTGGAAACCCTGCCAAGGAAATAAGCGTATGTCAACATGTTTTCATATATTTCACTTTTATGCCTTCATGCAATATCTGAACATGAATTTTTCGTCAAAATCTGTTTAGTGGTTAAAGCATGAATATGTTAGAGACAGACAGACAGATTTTGCATTTTTACACGACTACCCAAAATAAGGAATGTTATGTTGCCAGGGTTCATGTATGTATGTATATATGTTTGTGAGTTTCTTTATTCCACCATTACTTTTAAACGGCTCAACCGATTACAATCGCTCGTTCCACTACGATCCCCTATTTCAGTCCCCCAGGGGACTGTACAACACTCACTATTCCACTACAGTCCCCCAGGGGACTCTAAAGCACTCACTATTCCACTACAGTCCCCCATAGGACCAGTGCTTACCAGTACAGCAATATCTCGACAAAGATGTCAAAGTGACACCAGATGTCATAAAACTTTTGTTTTTTTTGAATTCGTATTTAGGGTATTTTTTTTTCTAAACATGGCTAAAAAATAGGTTTAAAATATGACAGGTGTCAAAGTGACAGTTGATGTCGTATTTAATGTACTCAATTACTTTTCGTTTTCGTGACTCCTGTCAAACTTTTATAGATCTCGTAGAGATCTTCATTTCAGATGACAGCTGTCAAATTAAGATAGGGTTTATCTTAACTATTGTTCGTAGACTCCTAGTTTTTTCACAGATATGATGATAGATTTCATGGATATCTTAATTTCAGATGACAGCTGTCAAATTAAAATAGTGTTTATCTCGGATACTATTGATCCTAGACTACTAGTTTCTTCACAGAAATGATAGATGTCATAGAGATCTTCATTTCAGATGACAGCTGTCAAATTATAATAGGATTTATCTCGGAAACTATTGATCCTAGACTACTAGTTTCTTCCCAGATATGATAGATCTCATAAAGATCTTCATTTCAGATGACAGCTGTCAAATTAAAATAGGATTTATACTCGAAAGCTATTGATCCTAGACTACTAGTTTCTTCACTGATATGATAGATCTCATAGAGATCTTCATTTCCAATGACAACTATCAAACTAAAATAGTTTGGATCTCGGAAACTATGTACTCACAGATATGATAGAACTCATGGATAATGTCCGAGATATTGACTTCCGAGAATTGTCCGAGTAAGAGTTTGACGGCTGATATTCAAAATGAAGATCTTGCCTAGACCTATCACCTCTGTAAAGAAACTTTTTGTCTTAGACAACCAGTTTCCGAGATATTGCTCTTAAAAGTTTGACAATTGTCTTATGTCATTTTGAAATTTTTCAGATCCAACATTTGTGAAGGTAATGTGGAAATATATCAATACGTCACTATGACATCTGTCAAATTTTACATCTGTGACAGGAAGATACATAATAATACAATATGTTTTATTTCGTTTGAATATATTTTTTAGTTATTTAAAATTTCACCGTTTGTACCTATTTATAATTATGCACATGTTTTACAGTTAAGCTTGGAACAGTTTTGTTCAAATAGATGAATCTAAATGAATATTGAAACTCATAAAATTTGGCACGGCAATTATTATAATAATTATTATTATATAATAATTATTAATTGATGTTTAATTTTATGCATTCAATTACTTTTCATTTTCATGAGAGCTCCCAACGCTAAAAAGACCTCATCTTGGAAACTTTTGATCTTAGACCACTAATTTCAGATGACAGCTGTCAAACTTATAACAGCTTTATCTCCAAAAGTTTATACAGCAAAAATATTCACAAAAATAGATTTTTGTTGACCACAATTTTTAAAACATTTATTTTCTATTGTTGATAGGTAACCCATCGCCGAATCTCTCGATACATAAATGGCGACGGTAGAACCATACTGATCCAAGTACCTATCGTTTTCATTATATTAAGAAAAAGAAGGAAACGCGTTTGAACTTATTTAAAAAAAATGCGTGATTTATTATGCTTTAATCTTTATCGAAATTATAGCTAATAAGTCAGACAAAGTAAAAATAAATCTATGATAAAATATTTTGATTAAAAGTAGTCAAAATGTTGGTTTATGCAGAAAAAAACAGATAAAAGATAAATATTGGATCAGTATAGCAGGATATATTCTTGAAAGCAAGTATAATAATAAAGTGAAAAATTTAGATCCTCTAGCAATATAAGGCGCTTTTTGTACTTTTTTTCCTTGTATTTGTCAGTATGGTGCTACCTTCGCCAAATTAATAATGTACCTATTCATAATTTCCTCATAATATTCAAAAACGTTAAGTCCAGTTATTATTTTTGATTTGACAGCTGTCATTGTTAATGAAGATCTCTATGAGATCTATCATATCTGAGAAGAAACTAGTAGTCTAGGATCAATAGTTTCTGAGATAAACACTATTTTAATTTGACAGCTGTCATCTGAAATGAAGATCTCTATAAGATCTATTATTTCTGTGAAGAAACTAGTAGTCTTGGATCATTAGTTTCCGAGATAAACACTATTTTAATTTGACACCTGTCATCTGAAACGAAGATCTCTATGAGATCTATCATTTCTGTGAAGAAACTAGTAGTCTAGGATCAATCGTTTCCGAGATAAACACTATTTTAATTTGACAGCTGTCATCTGAAATGAAGATCTCTATAAGATCTATTATTTCTGTGAAGAAACTAGTAGTCTTGGATCAATAGTTTCCGAGATAAACACTATTTTAATTTGACACCTGTCATCTGAAACGAAGATCTCTATGAGATCTATCATTTCTGTGAAGAAACTAGTAGTCTAGGATCAATCGTTTCCGAGATAAACACTATTTTAATTTGACAGCTGTCACCTGAAATGAAGATCTCTATGAGATCTTTCATATCTGTGAAGGAAGTAGTAGTGTAGAATCAACAGTTTCCGAGATAAACACTATTTTAATTTGACAGCTGTCATCGGAAATGAAGATCTCTACGAGATCTATCATATCTGTGAAGAAAGTAGTAGTGTAGGATCAACAGTTTCCGAGATAAACACTATTTTAATTTGACAGCTGTCATCTGAAATGAAGATCGTTGCGAGATCTACTATATCTGTAAAGAAACTACAAGTCAAGGATCAATAGTTTCCGAGATAAATCCCATTTTAATTTGACACCTGTCATCTGAAATGAAGATCTCTATGAGATCTATAAAAGTTTGACAGATGTCACGAAAACAAAAAGTATTTGAGTACATAAAATACGACATCGACTGTCACTTTGACACCTGTCACAAATCACACCTGTCTAGCTGACATAAATTGTCACTTTGACAGATGTCAGAAATAAGACCTATTTAGAGGATATTTCGGAGTGAGATTAGGCTCGCCATTTTACTGTGATGGAATTGCATTTTCTAGTACTAGTTGAATCCTGAGCATAGAAGAAAGCATAGGGGATCGAAGTGGAATTGCTTTTTTTAGTACTAGTTGAGTCCCCTGAATAGGGTACTGTAGTGGAATAGTGAGTGTTGTACAGTCCCCTGGGGGACTGAAATAGGGGATCGTAGTGGAACGAGCGATTACAATGTATGAGGTATCGTTAGATTCGTCTTGATAGCGCAAGTGACACTGAGTGTATAAAAAAATAATCAACAAACTGGTGGATTTTAGACACCAAATAATGAGTTAAATATTTTTTTCCTTCCAAACCATTGAGTGGGGTATCAAAATTAAGGGGCTTTAAAAAAGATATCATTAATAATATAATTTGCAGTTTTAATTTCAATAGAACGATAAAGCGTTTAACAGAAATAAATAATTTGCAGTCGGATTTTTTACTTTTTAAATTAATTTAGACTTTAAATATTGTTATGTTTGCAATAACGCCTGCTTTGCGAAGTACATTACAATATTACAAATTCACGAGAGAAAAATATAATAGTCATGTCCATCCCAATACGGTGGTTGAAGAACGAGCGCAAAAATTAGAATTATGAGTCATTGTGTCGTGTTAGCTCAATTGGTTAGAGCATACCCCGACTAAAGGGGTGGATGGACGTGGACGCGGATCCCGCACATAAGTTATACTTGTTATATTTCCAATTAATTTTACGCTTTCTATTTTTTTTACACAGATGAGGAGGTCCAGAATCAGATCGCATGGTCAGAGCACTTGGATCCCCTGTTCGTGAACAACTATGAGATTGACGCTTCCCTATCCTGGCAGTACTACGCGTCCTCCAACGGCTTTATGAGAAGATATCCAGGTATCAAAACAAAACCACTAAATAACTGTCTTAAATGGGTTTCGCGAGTTTATTTTCCACATGATTGAACTCTCATCTACTTCAATCATTCATTCATCAACTACATCCGTATAAAAAAAACACACAGACTAGATTTGTTTACTTTTGCTAACACACATTCAAACAAAACAGTGGGCAAATTATACTGTGGAGTGCAAAACCCCATTCAAAAAGCGCCGTTTGAAAAGATATGAATCACCCACGATTCACATCTCGGTGCGAATCACCCCTATATCTAGTAAAATACCAAATATAAAACAGATAGAAGGTTGTTAACTATGATATACAAGTGATACTTTTTAGTATTTAAATGTTGAAATTACCACGATATGTCCCGACTCAACCCTTCGGTTAACTGTCGTAGGTGGATAATTATGGGTTGTTTTTCTGGTGAGGAAGGCGACTGCATTGGTACCAAGATTTTGTCCATTCATTCAGCCACCAAGATGTTATGATAATTTTAGTGACGTCACCAAACAACTTCGCTAATAGAGGTTGTTGACAATGACAGAAATAAATTGCAAAGTAACGTGCTTTAATTAGGCAATATAATTATAGTACATGATGATATAAGTGCGATTATAAGTACATTATGAAATAATGCAACCAAAATATCAGGTGTACAATTCACCGCCTGTGAAGATCAAAACTTAGATAAAAGTCAACATATAAAATTTATTAAATCCAATGTAATAATTATTATAGCTTTGCTGTGTGAAATTAAATCGAAAACGTAAATATGTTGATTTCCACAGCAATGTCATGGCCACCGGAAGACGGGTATTCTCACCACGCTCGCGATTTCTACGACTTCCGTTCCTCAAACTGGTTCGTGGAAGCCGCAACATCTCCGAAAGACCTGGTGATCCTCGTCGACGACTCCGACGACCTCGGTTCTTCGCACTGGCGGCTGGCCAAAGCTACCGTCTCCGCGCTCTTGGACACCCTGGGACCCAATGACTTCGTCAACATTTACCGATACAGTGATACAGTGTCAGAGATGCACAGCTGTTATACGAAAGTATTGGCACAAGTAAGATATTTTCATCATTCATCATATTCTGATTCTATTTACCGCACTGATCAGTGCCCTTTAGACATTGAATATTTTTACAAAACTATTAGTTATTGTCCTTGTTCTTGCCAATCTAAACAGCTTCGATTAAACAGGACTCCAGTTCGGTTCAGTGTTCGCTAGCAAAATTATAAGAAAGAATTATTTTTTTCCGTATTCTGTAAATGGAAAACTATGCAAATCAGCTTGACGTAAGAAATATTAAAGTTTCATTTCAAAAATCGTACATTGCATGATACTCAGAGATTCGGTGCTAAACGCTTTTCACGGTGCAATGCGCTATATATATATATATATAATAATATATATAACCCATTGAAAATTCAAAAATATCATGAAAAACAATTATCTACCAAGATATACGAACGAAGCAAGATATATAAAAGCTTAAAACTAAAACTGTGTTGTCATTAAGATTTACGTTTATTTTTATTGATTAATGATTTCGACCAGATAACACAAAAATGTATTAAAGCTTTTAGCCATCTACTTTTATATTATTTGTTTCATTACGTCGTCGTTCGCACAAATCGATTTATTGAAGTCAGAGGTCTAACCTTGAGATATTGATATAAGAAAGCAGTAGGTAGGTACTTATTTATTTTTACGATATTACTCTAGAATTATGTATCAAAAGTAATAACCATTACGTCGACGGCGGGTTGATAAAATATATATTTGAAGTTGATGCGCAACCATTAAATAGAATTAGCCGAGTGGAGTCGTTTTTATAAAATTAAGTGTGGATTTACATGGTAAATAGTTTTTAAAGCTGATAGGTTACCTTTTCATCATTATCTTACCTAATAGTAAATGATGATGCGATTGAAGATGTTGTTCAATGCTCATTTAGAATTACTGACTCTCAAGGACACCTGCCGGAACACAACGTGGGATGCTTGGTGACAGATTTTCTACTTGAGAGTGGTACCTAGTAAGGCATTCGCAAAATGTCCTAACATTTGGTTATAGCGACTGCCGTCCTAATAATGGAACCGACTGCTTAACGTACCCTCCGAAGCACGGAAACGCTCAGTAGTAAAATGCCACTAGCGGTCACCCATCCAATGTCATGACCGCAGCAAACGTTGCTTTACCTAGTTAATTAGTTATAAACAACTAGAAAAACTTCGCTATGACCTGTTTAATGTATTGGTGTCGATTCTGAATTCTCTACATATAAAATGTACTAAACAAAACATACTAAAACTAAATATGGAACTACCATATAGTTCAACATTTTATTCACAGTAAATTACATATTTGTATAACACTGACATGGCAATTTTATTAAGAGTAATCCATTTGATTGTTTTAATTATTATGTGTTAAGGTTCTGAACACAATGGTATCGATTCTATAAGAATTTTAAATGTTCGAATAAAGTCTAGTTTCATATCTATAAATAGGTATAGAATATAAAAAAATGACTATTATAATAAGTTACATAAAGTAGATATTAACATCCTTCATCATTATCATCTACCACCACGCGGTGAAGTTCAAGCCCACGGGCGGGATTCGAACCATGGACCTGCTGCGCGGCAATCCATAGCCAATGCCACTGAGCCATCACTGCTTCAAAAATGTAAACGTATTACAGCTAATATGATGGTTAAAATATGTTGTCCTTACTAATTATTAATACGTAAATGACAGGAACAAGAAATGGATCAAACAGTATTTTCTCCACCCGTTGTTTATTTTATAGGTATGCAGGTATAAAATCCAATTAAACATGCTTAAAGCCATGACATTTAAGTTTTGATTGCTTCCTTTGAATAGATAAGTATTTTTACTTATCTATTCAAAGGCGTAATAGTTATTTTCATGAATTAAATCAAGCATTTCGCCATGGGTCTGTAATCCTTTTTCTTTATCAGTCGCTGGAATTTGATCGTATGTATCATATATTATAGAAAAATTCTTAAATATTAGAACTACCTTCCGTCATGAAGAGAATATCGTAATTTATCATTAAATACATGTTTAACCTAACATTAAATACGTAAAAAACTCTGAGGGTCAGCTGGTGACCGCGACCGATGCAACTTGATGGAAACGTTGAGAATGAAAAATTGGTATTTTCACATAAAATAGTGCCCGAATTGACCAGAAAGCAATGTAAGAAAATACAAAATTATACATTTTTATACTCCTTATACATGTTTAAGTTGCCTAAGTTACCACTGAAAATTTCGCTGTGCCCAATCAATGAAAATTGAACTTAGCAGTTTATTTTTAATGTATCTGATGCCGGCGAGCGTGAGAGCTCGTAAGCGTAGGCTTTTGGCCTGTGTGGGTACAGAACAAGTTCGAAACAGTACAACCCACTCAACTGAAATGTCACGGGCAAATTAATATAAAATTTAATAGACGCCCCGTGGGTGTAAGCCAAACTGGGACCATAGTAATAAGTTGATTGTATATTATTTCAAACATTGAGTTTTACTTCTACGAGAAAAACTTACATGCCCTGAATTACATAATACTACACTACTAATTCTAGGATAGTCTGGACAACATCTTCGACCACATCATCACTTACCATCAGGTGAGATAGTGGTCAAAAGCTAACCTATAAAGCATAAAAAAATACTACAAAAAATACCAACACAAAAATATATAAATAAAAGCGATAGTGGCCATAGGATAGCCCATCGGCTATAAATAAATAGGGCACCGAATAGGCTACTAACGAAAGTTCTTAAGGATCTAATGTCAGGTAGGCAGTCGATCATAACACTGAAAACGAAACCTTTAGAATATGTACTAGTTTTTATGCAAGCAAAGGGATCTGGATGCTATATGGATAGGAAGATGATGACTAAGGTCGACAAAAGATATAAGATATATAATATATACTTACTGATTATAAGAAGAATAATAAGATATAAAACAAAAAAACATATACATATATATATTTTTTATATATGTTTTTTTTTTTTGTTTTGATCACAGCTTCAAAAGTATATTATAAATTAGATTTTTAGCACTTGTTGCTTAAAAAAGAATATGTAACTTCCATGAACACACACACACATACACAGTCTATTATATATTATAACCTTATTTTTTATTCCTATGTAGGTACATCTTCTAACATATATGTCTATATTGTAATTGTGGGAAACGAACTGCCTTCTGCAACACAGTGAAAACTAAAGCAGCGGGCGCAAGCAATTTCACAATTAAATTAAACGATATTTTTATTCAATATAACAATTTTGTATTTTCTGTTGTTTATAATTTAAATTAAACGAAGATAATCGAGCGGCACTAAGTTATTTTGACAAGTCATTCACAATGACAGCGAGGTGCGTTCCGATTGGCGCCATTGTAAATATAGCGAACGATAGACTCGCAATCGGTTCGGTACAATTACTGTACACATTGAGTTCTAGACGATGAAATCCTACATGGCTAGGGTGCAAAAAAGGTGTTTTTAGCCTTCTCATTTATTCGAGTCCTGCGTAAATTTTTATTTACAGTCACAAATTTCATCTTTGCATCGAAGTTCTAAATTAAATATTCAACATTCAGATTTGTAACACATTCCGTTTACGATCTAGAAGCCCGTGCGATACGGACGGACGGATAGACAGACATCGGAGTCCCAGTAATAGCTAAGGACTCCGTTTTGCTCTTTAGGTACGTAGCCCTAAAATTCACGCATTTTTTTTCATGTTGTTGTGACTGAACTAGCTCGAGGCCCGCCTGATGTTAAGTGTACTAACCTCTACCTATAACAGATGCATTTCGTCACAAGTCATGAATTGCACTGCTCCCGTCACTTTGAGACATAGTTGTTAAGTCTCATGTGCCTGTAATTTCACGGGCTCTCAAAGACTGCTGCCGGAACACACCGTTAGGTGACAGATTATATAGCACAGTATTAAAATATTTTCCCTAGCATAGAAAATTATCAAAACACTGAGCTTGCAGTAAATAAGGTCTCGGTTACCTTTTGGGTAGTTTAATGGTAACTTTCTCGTTTTGGGTAGTTTAAGTAACATTCAAACCACGTTGCATAACATTCTGCAGGTCTACCTACGTCACAACTGCGTCTTTTCTGCCCAATAGCAACAAGACAAGTAAAGCTTAGACATTGTGCAGTATATATATAAACTTGTTTAGTAAACAGCTATCAAGAGCAGTAAGACGGCATATGTTTAATTAAAACAGGGCCTTGGCAGGTGGAGGTAACAAATTATTTTTCATCCCACCTATTCGAAAAATGATGTTTTGTACGTAACCAAATCTGTTGGACTGTTTACTACCCGCTAAATTAAAGAGGCGTTGTTTCTCTAAAATAACACAAAGTTGTATGAAGTTCGTCTTCAGTTTTATAGCCGGCCGTGACCTGACCGTGAAGGAGAGTTTCCTTGGAAATGCTCTCGTGCATTTCCAAAGTGTGCAAGTGACTCTAGGTACAGTCGCCTGCAATAAGATGTATCCACTTCGTAATTTTCTAAATAATCTAATGTCGCTACTTTATGAATAATCGAAGTTACCGTTAACATAAGTAAAACTATTCAACTTATTCTTTGACTTTAAGATACTTCTGATTACATAAAGAAAAACAGAACCCTTTGCCAATATTTTGAAAATTACAATGTGTATACTTTTTATTGCAGGCGACTGTACATAAAAAAATAAACTGGTTGATTTTAAACGCCATATTGTGAGATAAAACAAAAATTTGTTCTTCCAAACTCATCGAGTCTATCAAAATGAAGGACTTTAAAAAGTAATTCTATAAATATATATAACTTGCAGTTTTAATTTCAATGGAACGATAAAACGTTTAACGAAAATAAATAAATTGTAGTCGGGTTTTTTACTTTATTAATTAAATACTTGTATTATATAGTCATCTTAATGTATATATCATAACATCATACCGCCCACTAGTATAAAAGGGATGATGACATTTGGTACTTAAGTATAAGAAGGGGTATTTACTATATTTTTGTATGTGAATAATTTCGTAAATTATTAGTTAAGATGTAATCTCTTGTCTAAGTATAGCGAGATATATAAACATTAAGCTATTTTTGCAAAACTTGGAAACGTTCGCGTCCTCCTTTTGGCTTTCTTATTTAGGAACTGTACCTTACCCTCCAAATGTAGTCTTGTTGACTGTACCTTACCCTACTGTTACTAAAACAGTTAAACAAGCTGTTGTTGTCAACAGAACTACACACAGCACAACAGGTACAGTTCCTAAATAATAAAACAAACAGTAACGCACGACCGCTTCCAAGCTTTGCAAAAATAGTGTAGTGAAGAAATTACACCTTACAGATTGTCCTCTAGTATTAATGGCGACTAAGGGAAAATTATGTGTGTTGGGTGTTGGTACCTATTCAGAGTTACAGGGGGATCCCTACAATGTTATAGCACTAATAATTCAAAAGGTAACATGTATTACTACCAACGAGAACATTCCGAAGGAGGGTTGTCTCAGACAGGCCATACATCCAAATCGACAACTTATTACAAATATATTCTTGTGTGGTTCTGTGTATTGTTAGCAAAAACATATTTTAACAGACTTTTAAAATAGATGATTATTTTTTCACGAATGCCCATAAAAGGAGTTTATGTTTTCAGGGTTCATGTATGTAATGTATGTTTGTGAGTTTCTTTATTCCACCATAACTTCTAAACGGCATAACCGATTTTAATGTATGAGATATCGTATCAAAATGAACGGCTTTAAAAAGCGATTCAATAAATATATATATATTAGGTCCTTACATATGAAATTGGCGTTTTTCGTACTGGCCACTTTAATCACGAATTTCTCCTCTTTGGTAAGGAGTTCCAAATTCAAATTTGTACAGCTATAGACTCATGTATTTGTGCTTCGATGATCGTCATTCATTTGTTTTTTTTCTTCTGTTTTTTTTCTGTTTGCGTCACTCATTTTACAAAATGGAAAACCTTAAATATCGCATTATTTACGAGTACGAGTTCCGCCGTGGCACTAGTGCTGCGGAAACAACTCGAAGGGTGAATGATGTGTATGGCGGTCGTGTTGCAAAAGAAAACACAGTTCGTTTTTGGTTCCAACGTTTTCGTTCTGGAAATTTCGACCTGCAGAACAAGCCCCGTGGACGGCCTGAGACTCAAGTTGATAATGAAGAGTTGAAGGCTATTGTGGAAGCGGATCCATCGCAAATCACGTCCGAGTTAGCTGCAGGCTGCGATGTTAGTGATAAAACTGTTTTAATTCACTTGAAGCAAATTGGGAAGATTAAAAAGCTTGAAAGGTGGGTACCTCACGAATTGACTGAAACAAACCGGCAAACGCGCGTCGACTGCTGCGTTACATTACTAAACCGGCACAATAATGAAGGTATTTTAAACCGAATCATTACCTGTGATGAAAAATGGGTTCTTTACGATAATCGGAAGCGCTCAGCGTAATGGTTAGATCCTGGCCAGCCAGCCAAATCCTGCCCCAAGCGAAAATTAACCCCAAAAAAGTTACTTGCAAGCGTTTGGTGGACTAGTGCCGGTATTGTTCATTACAGTTTTTTCAAATCTGGCCAGACTATTACGGCTGATGTCTATTGTCAGGAATTGCAAACCATGATGGAAAAGCTAGCGGCTAAACAACCTAGGCTGGTCAATCGCTCCACGCCACTGCTGCTTCACGACAACGCTAGACCACACACTGCGCTACAGACGGCTACTAAATTAGAAGAGCTTCAATTGGAAAGTCTAAGACATCCTCCGTACTCCCCGGACCTTGTTCCAACAGATTACCATTTTTTTCGAAATTTGGATAACTTCTTGCAAGGGAAAAAATTCAACTCCGATGGGGCAGTCCAAATCGCCTTCAAAGATTTTATTGATTCCCGTCCGACTGGTTTTTTTAGTAAAGGGATCAATGAACTACCTATGAGATGGCAAAAGTGCATAGAAAATAATGGTTCATACTTTGATTAATTAAATATATTATATTAAAAAATATTCGACTTTTTGTTCCTCCCATACAAAACGCCAATTTCATATGTAAGGACCTAATATATATAACTTGCAGTTTTAATTTCAACGGAGCGATAAAACACTAAATAAATAATTTGTAGTCGGGTTTTTTTACTTTTTAATTAACTTATTCTTGTTTGTTATTCGAATGTTCTGGTGTTGATACGAGATAATCAATACATTTATTAACTAAATATATCGGCTAGCACTCACGGTATTTTAGTCGATATCTCCGACCGGTGTTCGAGCAAAGACGGTCATTCTCAAGGAATGCGGGCAGCTTCGAGGGTTGCTAGACGCGCAATGGTGCGGTATATTTAGTTAATAATTATAACAACTCGCGTTAGTTTTTACAATCAATACATCTATGAAAAACAGCTAAACGAATTATAATAATACACTAGCCTACACAATCCTTCATGCATACATATTTTAATAACAATAATAATAATACATATTTTAGTGTATAAAGATAATTTTACGTGATTATCGGGCGGAGTTATTTCCACATTATCATAGAACATATAATAATACTACGTATAGAATGGACACTCCTCACCCCCCACCAAAACGAGTCTTCCTCATCCCGCCACCGATTCTGAGCTGTCGCTGAGCTGACTTGAGTATGGGACGCGCAACTCGCGCACTATGACGTGACGACGAAGCGTGACGATTGTACGAGTAAGACACTCGCTATGGTTGACACGCGGCATACTTCATGATTGTTTATTATAGGTACGAGAAGAACATATATTATTATTGTGATTGTAATTATTATCCTTATTTGTATAAAATGTGTACTTGGAATAATACTTTTTGTATAGTGTAGGTATATATTATTGTTTAAGTAATGGAGTGAAATGTGAAGTAATGTTACCTACTCGGTTGTGTGTTACATATTCCTACGTCGTGTATGGAGTGGGATTGTTGTGCTTGTAAATGTTTCTGAAGGTAGGTAAGGTACGCATAACCTACGAAATCTAATAAGTCATAATAACAGCATCAAAAGATTGTTAGGTAGGTAAGTACAACAATTATTACAGGACAACCTTAGACTTCACGCACACAATTACGCGTGTACAAAACAACATTTGTTTGTGGCTGTGTAATAGGTAGTTAGAACGCGGCTTTTGTATAGAGAATGAGTCGAGTGTCCAGGCTGTAACATTATGCACGTGAAAAGTAACATATTTTGAGAAACAAACCGGTGGAAATGGATTTTTTTTTAATTTTTTGTCGGTTTAACTTAATACTTTTTTATTATGTGACAAATGTCAGGTTATATCACAGTCAAAGTAATTGGACAGTGGACCGGCAACCTTTTTATACTATTTAGGCCCGGCCCGTAAAGGGCCTTGACTAAGCCTCCATCATTAAAAATTTGGGAAATAAAACAAAACGAGTAAGTTTTAATGGTACTGAGTATGTTCTTGTGCACTTGATTTACAATTACACTCCTTGCTTGCCTTGCTGTTCAGTTATGTGAATGTATTGAATAAATATTACATAGAAAATCACAAATATACGATAGGAAAAATTTAAGTCATGTGCGGGATTCGAACCCGCGTCCATCCGCCCCTTGAGCCGGGTAATGCTCTAACCAATTGAGCTAACATGACATGACGTCATAACTCAAATCTTTCCTATCGTTCTTTAACCATCGTATTGGGATGTTATTGGACGCGGGTTCGAATCCCGCACATGACTTAAATTTTTCCTATCGTATATTTGTGATTTTGTAATGTAATCCACACAGCAGGCGTCATTGCAAACCTGACAATATTAAAATATCACATAGAACTTTAGGAGCTACCAAGATCTCTTTTAAATCGTTGTAAATATACGTGTTTTATAGGTATTTTTTATTAGGAAATATTACACATTACAGACTCGTGGGTCATACTCTTACTTGATTACTATTATTTTTTGTTACATTTAATCATTTTTAACTTTGAGTTCATTCTCCAACTTATCAATATTCTTCCTGAAGGTAAGTTAGCATAGCGTTAGTTAAAATATCTTATGGCTAAAGTGAGTTCATGCCGGAGATATATACGAGTATATATTTTCCCTTATATATAGTTGGTTAATTTATAATGTTACACATTTACCGATTCAGTTTGTCGTTGAAGGGCGGGCCACAGATTCCGGAGATGCCCTTGTTGTTTTAATTACACCCTTAGTACCTATATGCTACTTATATTCATTCAAATATAATTTAAAAATATGAATTTATGGAGACATTAAATTACAATTATTAAGATACAATTTTTTTTAACGAGATACATTTTGTTAGATATTTCTGTTAGATAGTTAGTTAATGACCTCCGTGGTAGTATTATATGTAAATCGGTGGCAAATGCAGGTATCGCGTGTTGGCGCCGGCATTATGACGTGATATTCATCTGTCCCGGCCGTGTATACGCACCTTAATGGAATCAATCAGGTCGTAATTCGACTCCATTAAAGTAACAATTCAGCGTATAACAATATTTTTTAACTTGCTTCCAAAATTGAGAAACGTTCTCAAGTCAAAGGTTTTATTTTTTTACGTAAAATAATTTCTGTTTATTTATTATATAAAGCCGATAATTTTAGATGGTGTCAGGACAGTTTTTAATATTAGGCGTGAGATTTTTGTAATAAAATAACTAGTACAATTAGCTATACGTCTTCGCCGGAATACTCACATTCTCTGTCTCCTTTACAAAATATTGTTCAATCGTTCATTCCCGCGCTAGGAACGTTTTAATTTCCTTCAATGTCCATCATATTAAGGTCATTAGAAAATTTTACACTTCAAATCCCACCACATACTAGCTCTTTCTATGATAAATATTTATGGCCTATGGAATTCCCTACCCGTCTCAATAAGACGTACATCTTCTTTAAATGTATTTAAGGACCAAATAAAAAAGAGTTCTCTTTGTCCATAAAACGCTCTTCATTATAAACTGTGGTATTGCTTATTTCTGTGTTGTAAGTATTTATTTATTATATGTATATACATATATATATATATATATATATATAATAAATAAATATAAGAATATGTATATGGTATTATGGTATGTATGAGTTATATTTGAAATTGAGAATATATTTTAGTATTTATTTGATTAGTTAATATATCGCTTAACTGTACCCCGTCACTATCGGTTTTACAAATCCTGTCCATCCAAAGGTTGCCTGGAAGAGATTACTTTTAGTAATAAGGCCGCCCATTGTAACACTATCACTGTAAATTATAATTTTTACCTCTTATTTATTGTCGTGTGGGGTGTAACAATAAAGTATTATCTATCTATCTATTAGCGTGCGTTTTATATTACATATACATATAATCACGCCTGTATTCCCCGAAGAGGTAGACAAAGGTGTGTAAACACCCACGTTTCGCCAATTGTTTTCCATGTAATAGGGGGCGATCCTATTGCCATTCACCGGGCACAGCTTCAGGGTAATACAATTTTTTTTCTCTAACACAATAACATATTGCGAATATGTTAACGCTAACATATAGGACACGAACACAAGTACATATATGAAATTAGCAGGGCACTAGGAATGATATACTGCCCTGTTGTGCTCTAAGCCCACAACACGCTACTCACATCCACGTGAGAAGTGGTATGCTGCTCATTTGACACACTTTTCCCTTAGTCGACTGTTACGCCACCCACGGGAAGAAATGGGGAGGTAACATTCTAACCAGACACCCCCGGGTGTTTTATATTACAGTAGTAAAACCACCGGTGAAACCGCTAAGGTTCCATTTTGCTACGGAATCCTGAAAAGGTGCTAGAATTTGTTGGAAACATATTGTTTATAACTTTAATAATTAATACTGATACATCGAATACATCGCATCATTAAACGACATTAAGCATATTATTTATGAATAAAAAAACAGGCAACAGAGAGCGTGTGCTTGCAAAACAAATAACGTTATTAAACTTATCAATACAATTTTGCAATTGACAGGTTTGGTTGCGTAATATATATTTGCTCAGTTACTCCTCTAGCTCGCAGTAAGCAACTCCTATTCCAAAACCCCTCCAGCAAATGGCCTTCAATGAACAGAATGAGGACATAATATACGATGTTCAAATATGTATTCTCGTTGTCTTGAGTCGCTCTTTTGATAAGACATCTCCGGTTTCCCGCGGCGTCTCTAAAAGGAACTATATTTCAAGGAGACTATCATCCCGCGCTCACTTTATTCACTTCATAAGTCTATGCAAAGTTTCGAGATAAAATCTATGGCACAAAGAAGCGAGAGGCGCGTAGCTCGTGACAGGTGGGGGTTGAAGCCGCACCCTTATCGCAAAGCTTGCAACTTGGCCTGCCACTTGTGCATACTTCCAGTCAAGTGACAACTCAGATCACGATAGATAAACGTCACGATAATAAACACAATTAACATTGTTCAAGCACTGTTTTGTATCGTAATTAACTCACGTTTGCGTCTGTGTATGTACTCAGGGATGAGAGACCCAAACAGTACACAGAACAATCACGAGTCAATACAGTGGAGTGCCCTTCAAACGGTCTAAGAAGCCTTTGGCTCTGAAACCAACTTCGCTAATATACGATCCGCCAATTACCTCCACAGCAAACATTCCCGACTTTACGGCCTGCGCAGCCAAATGAAACTTTGTATATTTAAGAGTTGTTACAAGCGTCATGTTTAGTATCGTATGTTTGTTCACATTAACATTTAAGTAAAGCATGTTACAACGATGACTTATTTACCTTCGCTCTGCGAGTTGTGTTTGACTTTTGGTTTGAAATCTGAAACGATGGTTTGTTTACGAAAACAGGTGCTATACCTATAAGACTCATTAAGGGTATGTTCCATTAGTCGCTAAGAACGTTATTTTCGATAATTTTGATCACATTTGCGTCTCTGGTTGTGATCACGTGATCGTTTGTAACTGTCATCCCCGTTCCATTTTTGGATAAGAACGCTAAGAATGCCACTAAAACTTGCCACTTCTGTCACTTTTGACATTAGATGTAGCGTTTAAGGCGAAAATAACGCCAAGACCCATGTGGAAAAGTTTTTGGGAGTGTGATCGTTTTTAGCGTTTTTAGCGAATCTCACTCAAATGGTACGCACCCTAAGTCATTATATGAAACGTTAGCCGTAGTAAAGAAGAACTCTCATTATAATTAGATAAAGCACTTTTGACAGAAAGTGTGTAAATTTACGGGATCGAGATAGTTTTGCACGTGATAAAAGCATCAAGAAAGTGATGTTTTTAAGTAAGCAATTAAATACGTCCTAAGTTATATTACAACTAATATTATTCCGAACCTAAGACGTCATTATAATTGAAAATGAATAGCTATAAAATTGCACTATAGAAACGTATGCGTATCGTTCATGTAAACAACACAATCTTTGTTGTGCAAATACGGGATGTAAAATGATAGTTTGTACCATAAAAAGAAGCAAGCTTTTCAATTGTTCGAGACTTAAACTGTTCCTATCACAGTATTATCATTGTAAGAAATAATCTAATTGCTAGAACATGCTTCTGATGAATACAGATGCAAAAGAAGTTAAACAAAAACATAACTTTATAGGAAAGGTCTGATAATAATATTAATATCTGAGTTTCAAGGGCAGTGACCGCTGCTGCGGTGTTCGAATCTTAGTTTCACACTGCACCAAGAAGCTTATTTATGAAGATGATAAATTTAAAGTTTATGGAGTTTAAATTAGAGTTCAAAGTTAGTAAGAACAAAGATAATAAAAACAAAGAAAAAGACAAAGTAAATGAGCAGGTTGCTTTAATATAGGTTTATTTACAGCAGGAAAGTAGGGTTTTTTTATGCGCGGAGAATCTTTCGCAGAGCACCTAACTCTGTGTTTTGACAACTACCGTGAGAACTAGCTTCCGTTCTTTTGATCTAGATACCCTATCGGCTCTTCATTTTACCCTGTTTCATTAAAAGGATTGGGTAGATACGCGATGGAGGATGAAAATGTTTCTCAGATATTATTCCATACTTGAATTATAGAAAATATACAATATGCTGTTCAAGAGGTTTTATAAGTTTTAAAGCAATGATGACTCTGTGGGAAAGACTACGAACTACCACGGGGGTAAGCTGAATGGCACAAAGTCTGCCACGGGCTTGAGCTTCCTCACATGGTTTTTTTTTAAAGCGTTTCTGATGGAACACCCACGACGCCCTCGGGATGTTAAGAAGTAACCTTTGCCTCTAACAGATGCCTTTCGCTACAAATGGCTGCGCAGTGCACTGCGCACATTAGCTTGAGCTCTAAGTGACTACTACCAGTACACATTGTTGACTGCTTGGCGATAGACTTTCTACTTGAGGATAGTATCTAGCTAGGCGAGCATTCGCAAAATGCCCTTTCAACATGCATTGCAACTCAAGCAGGCGCAGTACGGATCGAAACGTGGACCTGAGGCACGGCAATCCATAGCTACTGCCGCTCGGCTTTCACTGCTTTAATAAAAAAGTGATGGATACTTTGCGAATGCTTGCCTGGCTAGATACCTTCTACTCAGACTACCCTCATGTAGAATATATATCGCCATGCACATAACGGTGTATCCCGGCAGCTATGTGCTTACGAGCCATATAGCCTTTTAACACTTTTGACGACACAACGGGTACTAACAGGTAAGATTGGTAATAAGGCTAACCTGTCAGCAAATACAATTTTTTTTTATTGCTGGTAGGTAAGCCTTTGACCATAATCTCACCTGATGGTAAGTGATGATGTGGTCGAAGGTGTTAACAGGCTTAACCTAGAATTAATGGATCTCAAGGACAGCTGCCGGAACACCCTGCTCGGTGCTTGGCATTTTCTACTTGAGGGTGGTGGCTAGCCAGGTGGACATTCGCAAAATGTGAAGCTCAAGCCCGCGGCGGGTTTCGAACCATGGACCTGCTGCGCGGCAGTCCATAGCCAATGCCACTGAGCCATCACTGCTTCGCATATAAAACTGAACAAGAGCGAGTTGGACCTCACTCTGTCAGGGATCCGCATTGCAACTACTAACAAAAGAAAATATTGGATTGTATCACAGCTTCAAAACTACATTCATTCATTTAAAACAGAGGTTTCAATTTTCTTGGTTAAATATCTATTAATATAAACCCCTAACAGAAATGGTGTAAAATTGACAACTATAATTGATCCCTATATATCTATTATAATATTTATAATAAATATTAGGTCCTTACATATGAAATTGGCGTTTTTCGTACTGGCCACTTTAATCACGAATTTCTCCTCTTTGGTAAGGAATTCCAAATTCAAATTTGTACAGCTATAGACTCATGTATTTGTGCTTCGATGATCGTCATTCATTTGTTTTTTTTCTTCTGTTTTTTTCTGTTTGCGTCACTCATTTTACAAAATGGAAAACCTTAAATATCGCATTATTTACGAGTACGAGTTCCGCCGTGGCACTAGTGCTGCGGAAACAACTCGAAGGGTGAATGATGTGTATGGCGGTCGTGTTGCAAATGAAAACACAGTTCGTTTTTGGTTCCAACGTTTTCGTTCTGGAAATTTCGACCTGCAGAACAAGCCCCGTGGACGGCCTGAGACTCAAGTTGATAATGAAGAGTTGAAGGCTATTGTGGAAGCGGATCCATCGCAAACCACGTCCGAGTTAGCTGCAGGCTGCAATGTTAGTGATAAAACTGTTTTAATTCACTTGAAGCAAATTGGGAAGATTAAAAAGCTTGAAAGGTGGGTACCTCACGAATTGACTGAAACAAACCGGCAAACGCGCGTCGACTGCTGCGTTACATTACTAAACCGGCACAATAATGAAGGTATTTTAAACCGAATCATTACCTGTGATGAAAAATGGGTTCTTTACGATAATCGGAAGCGCTCAGCGCAATGGTTAGATCCTGGCCAGCCAGCCAAATCCTGCCCCAAGCGAAAATTAACCCCAAAAAAGTTACTTGTAAGCGTTTGGTGGACTAGTGCCGGTATTGTTCATTACAGTTTTTTCAAATCTGGCCAGACTATTACGGCTGATGTCTATTGTCAGGAATTGCAAACCATGATGGAAAAGCTAGCGGCTAAACAACCTAGGCTGGTCAATCGCTCCACGCCACTGCTGCTCCACGACAACGCTAGACCACACACTGCGCTACAGACGGCTACTAAATTAGAAGAGCTTCAATTGGAAAGTCTAAGACATCCTCCGTACTCCCCGGACCTTGCTCCAACAGATTACCATTTTTTTAGAAATTTGGATAACTTCTTGCAAGGGAAAAAATTCAACTCCGATGGGGCAGTCCAAATCGCCTTCAAAGATTTTATTGATTCCCGTCCGACTGGTTTTTTTAGTAAAGGGATCAATGAACTACCTATGAGATGGCAAAAGTGCATAGAAAATAATGGTTCATACTTTGATTAATTAAATATATTATATTAAAAAATATTCGACTTTTTGTTCCTCCCATACAAAACGCCAATTTCATATGTAAGGACCTAATACATTTTTACTCCAATGTTGTCTTCGCTTTTCACTACTATTACACATAGTAAATAAACAATTGTAAATGGTTAAAATCGCGTATATTTGTCATTATTTTTGTCGAGTCAAAAATAATATGATACATATATGCGATTTTAAACCGTTTAAAGTTGTTTAATTACTTTATTTGTACTCTACTCAATAAGACGACTTCCCACATGCTAAGATGCAAGAATATTTTTTTCAGCAACCTTTTATGCCTTATATAGAGGATTCCACCTGTGATTTATCATGTCAATGGGTTTCTAGTACATAAATCGTTTGCAATTTATGTACTAGAAACCCAAACGACAACGAAGCAACGATTCAATTTCAGGATTGTAAGTCATTCTGTTAACGATTACGTTAGTTACCTGAAATGTATAAATGTACGTACAACCAAATAGATAACTGAGTCTAATTAACAGGGCTTCCTTTTCCCCTTTGGGTACAAAACCCCAAAAAGATACAATCAAAAATAAACTCAAATCTTTTTACTAGAAGGTTACTCACATCATTTTCAAAACAAGCATATCTTTATACTTGCTGTGTAACAAAGACGTAATATACACATTTGAATTTTTTCCTCGTATGTTCGCAGGCTGTCCCGGAAACTATTCGCGAGCTGAAGACCTCATTATGGAACGCGGAGTTGTCCGGGGGCGTGGCCAACTTAACCGGTGCTCTCGCCACTGGCTTTGAAATATTACACAGGGTAATTATACTTTACAGTCAAGAACCGTAGTTTGCGTCTTGATGGCTTTTTATGCCGGAGTCTTGAGTTGAAGTGTAGAAAAGCGGTTGAACGAGTTTACTACTGTCGTGAACTCGGAGGACAAGAATTCTTCTTTTAAAAGTTGAAACGCAGGTGTTCAAATCGAAACTTTAACAGTTTGGCTACTCATGATGATTATTGAACATAAACATAAAATTAACTGCTGCATTTAATAATGAAATAAATAATCCGGTTGGATGTCGTAAGAGGCGACTTCCGGAACGGCGCCGAATGAGCGGCAAGTCACCACGCACAACAATGTGAGTTGGATGTTGCTGAACATAGGGCTAACTGGACTCTTTAGTCCTTACCATCTTCACGTCCTCATTATTTAAATTATTCGCATTGTTTGAGAAAGCACTATACATATGCTTGATCCGCAATGAATAATGGCTGCAATATGGTCACGCTATGATGGACTCGAACTTAGCCACGCTCTCTACCTTCAAGCAAGGACAGCACTTCTGCCCTTGCTGTAGAGGTCCGCGCTGTAGAGGTATTGACCAACTTATCCATCAAGCGCTGCATTGCTGACCTCGCTGTCATGGCTTGGGCAATCACTATAGACCACGACATTAATTTGATTAAAATTATCTTTACCAGTAACAAATATATAAATTTACATTAGAATAAATACCTTCGTTGGATACAAAATGTAAATAATATTTTCCGAGTGTGAATCCTCTTGACATTAAATACAGGATTGTTGCTATCTTATTCAAGTAGATCCAACCTGTAAGTGATCCATCGCACAGCTTTTTCCTTGTTCTATATTGATTATTGATTTCAGGGGCTATACATTTCTATCGTGTGGGGTTGTTTACAAAGTATTTGCATTGGTACAGTCGCAAGTTGATGTGAAGAAAGCCACGCATCTTTTTAAATTGAAGTGACTTAGTACCACATTTGCAGTACGTTCAATGTTGCCATTTTCAGTGTCACATTCGGTGGATAAAGAAGATATCCTTCTGCCCTTTCATTATGTTTTCTAATCTTTACAGCTTGGTAGTATCAAACTACTAACTTGATGGGATTGCATTGCTTTATCTCGGGCGCACATTTTCGTATTGGCCATAAAACCTATGTAGCAAAACGTAGCAGTTTTGTAGCAGCTTGTGTGGTAAATGTAGCGCTGCTACGTTCGTATGGTAGTGCTACCGAAACTTGTTATCAATATAATAACACAAGGAGCGCAACTGCATAGAAATGCATTTTGTCTCAAGTCCAAAACCAGTGTAAAATATCTCCGGGTCTCTTAATAAGTAGACTTCAAGTAAAGAAGATTTACAGTTTTGTAAGAGCTGGGTTCTATGCCCGTGTTCACAGCAAAACCAAATATTGATAATTTTTAATTTGCTGAGTCTGGAACTTTACCTGGTAAATAGGTACCTACGCCAATTGTGGGTCCGAAGAAACTGAACTGGCGAAATGCGTGTTTATAAGGACTTTAAAAAGTTTCCTGGCTTGTTTGCATAAGCTGCAGAATTTATTTTCTAATTATAGAAAACAAAACATTTCTGTCGATGTTGCTTATGCAAATTCATAAATCTTTAGGTGTAGTGATTTAAAATCATATTTTTACACATTTCATAATTTATCACGTTTTCATCGTAGGCATATTTTTCAGTATTATAAGTTTAAATACTGATTCGGTAACTCTTACGGCTTAGGTTAACGTAGTATGTAATGATGAAATATTATTACTTACGAAACTTATTTTATTATAATTTTATATTATTTATACGCTACTTATGCGTAGTTTATACGATTAGGTTAAATAATAATACTTTGTTTTTTATTGCTGATAGACAATCTCACCTGATGGTAAGTGATGAGGTCGAAGGTGTTAACAGGCTTAACCTAAAGTAAGGCTCACAAGGACAGCTGCCGGAACACATTAAGTGCTTGGTGACAGATTTTCTACTTGAGGGTGGTAGCTAGCCAGGCGGGCATTCGCAAAATGCCCTTCCACCATGTTGTGAATCTCAAGCTCGCGACGGGATTCGAACCATGGAACTGCTGCGCGGCAGTCCATAGTCAAAGGCACTGAACCATCACTGCTTCGAACCTACCAACTACCTGTCATTATTCTGATTGTGATTCACGTATAGTTGTAAGCTGCTGAGCTTTCTTTGACCATCATAAAGTTTCAATTGTATTTATTCACATTGTGCTCAATTTTCAGTACAACCGCACCGGTCTGGGCTGCCAGTGCAACCAGGCAATTGCGGTGATCGGTGCTGGAGGAGGCTCAGCTGGAGTCAAGGGAGTGTTCAGAACGTGGAACTGGCCGCACATGCCAGTGCGCATATTCACATATAGAGTCGGTGGAGACGCTACCTCTGGAGCCAGTATGAAAGACATGGCGTGCACGAATAAAGGTAACAAGAATAAATTATTTAAAAAAATTAAAAATTTGACTGCAAATTATTTATTTTTGTTAAACGTATTATCTTTCCATTGAACAAACTTCACGTTATATATATTGATGGAAAAGTGTTTTAAAGTCCTTCATTTTGATTTCGTACTCGAAAGGTTTTGGAAGTTTTTTTTTGTACCTCATAATATGACGTCTAACATCCGCGTTAGCCTTTGACCACTATCTCACCTGATGGTAAGTGATGATGTGGTCGAAGATGTTGTTCAGGCTAACCTGGTGTTATTGCAAACCTAACAATATTAAAATTAAAATAATGACGTTCGTGTTCTATAAAAGTTTTTAAAGGCGGGAGTTGGACCTCAGCTCCTATTCTAAGTACCATATTCCACGACAACGAAAGGCTATCCTTTCTATTATTAAAAGATTTTGAACATAAATTGGACAATGAGTACTTATAAATCTTGTTATTTTGCTTTCAGGATTTTACGTATCCATAAACGAGCATGCTGAAATCCGGCCCAAAGTGTTACATTTCGTGGAGGTGCTGGCGCGTCCACTCGTCATGTACCAAAACGTGCATCCAGTACATTGGAGCCCAGTATATCTTGGTGGAAGGGTAAGTGGCATAATTATTTTCAACCCTATTTTATTAGGTATCCAAAGTACCTATATAATAGCATAAAATAATTTGCATTCAAGTATATTCTCCTACTTGTTACCTGTTATAAATACTACTGTTATAATTATAAATTACTAACTAATAGGTCTTCATATTCTTCATCTTACCAGTAATCGTGTTCAGTCCAAGTTCAGTGTGGTAACCAATAATATATTCTTTGATCTTGTACTTTAGTAATTTTCTAAATAGTGTATATGAGCGAAATCAAAAATCTTTTATATTTGTTTCTAACATAAGGTAACAAATTATGATAATGACCTGGAAAAGTCTACTGTTGAACATACACTCCTCTTCACCACCCTCAAGTAGAAAATATGTTGCCGCTCCACCTAACGGTGTGTTCCGGTAGCCGTTCTTGAGAGCCAGTAGTTCTAGCTTAGCCTGTACATCTGAATGATTTTCATGAATTCGATCACTTACCATCAGATTATATAGTGGTCAAAGGCAAGCGCAGCCAACAAGCTTTGAATAAATATTAAAACATTAATTCCTGGCTAGCTAACAGTCACTCGAACCCATGACTGCCAGATCGTTAGTTGATCCTCACCATATTTTTTTCAACACACTTGCTCGTAACGGGCCTTTAAATGCACCGATTTTAGTGTCATAATATAGTCTATTACGCACTCGTGCTTTTTTTTACTTTACCGCACTAGTGTTTTAAATAGAAAAAAAACAACGTTTCCACACTTCTCATCAAGGAGCTTGTAGTTTGTTCCGTTCGATTTTCATATAAAAACAAACAAAGAGTTTTTTACCTAAGTAGAAGTAGAATTTTAGAACATTTAATTATAAACCTTCATCAAATTATTATTGCTATCAAAAAGATCAAGAAAATATTTTCGTATCGAAATTTTCATATTCGTTCCTCGCAAGTGTGTTACTTGCCGTATGAAACTCGTGCGCGTTGTTTACTGCAATCTCTACTCCATTGAGGCCTTCAATGTTCGATCTCAGAACTAAAACCTGTCTCGATTGTAATAAACAACTTCGCGCACTTGTTGCATAATGTACTATTATTATTTCTAATATTGCGATCAAAGATGCCATAGCAAGCTAAGCAAGAATGGGCACTAACATTCAATAACAACAGCTGGAACACACCATTAAGTGCTTGGCGTTAGCTATTTAAGAGACCATTTGCAAATTGCTCTACCATCGTGCTTATATATACAAAGTTATTTGATGGTTTGATATGATATTTTACAGAGCAGCAATCTCAACGACGACGGAATGGGCCAGCTCATGAGCTCTGTCACTGTACCAATCTTCGACAGGAGAAATCACACGGTAAGTGGCCTTTATTTTCAAGTACTTGAATCGCGTGTAATTATTACCTCGTACTTTAAATATTTTTGTATCAAATAGGCTACTTGTTAGAATTGATGTGAATTACACAATATATATTTATATGAATTAAACAATATGTGGACGGGTTCAATCACGTTAGTTTTACTTTACTGAAAATCTTTGTTGAAAATACTTCACTGAAAAATTATTGATTTAGTAAAGGATTTGATGTTTAATTTCAAGTTACGTAGGTATGATTTTTTCTAAGTGTATACTTAGACAATATTTTACTTTATATATATATATGGGTTACCTACTAGAAGCAAACGTCAAGGTATCTTAGAGACTACTCATAAATGCAAAAGCCTTCTTAAGAGAATAAGTGTAAACTGTATGACACCTACAATATATTATAAAATTTCATTACCAATTATATATCTATAATAGGTATCTGAACGATAATAAACAGTTTAAAACTACACTAAATGGCCTCCTCGCTGAGAAGGCATACTGTGACATAAGAGATTTTTTGAATGATAAGAAAGAGCAATTATAATTTAAATTTATATAATGACTTTATTATGAATAATTTTATATTTTCTTTTGTGAGCTATTGATATTACTCGTATTAATTCTTATTTTTTTATTGTATAATTTTCGTACAATGCGATTAAAATAAGAATAGGATCGGCCTAGCGCCATGTTGTGACGTCAAAACTAGAACTTGGTACAGTGTGCAAAAAAGAAATGATAAAACTTGTATAAATTAATAAAACATATAAAAAGTCGGCTTTTTATATGTTTTATTCTTTTTTTTTTTCGACAATTTATTTTCGTTAAACGTTTTATCAATCCGTTAAAAATAAAACTGCAAATTAATATATTTATGGAATCATTTTTTAAAGCCGTTCATTTTGATACCTAACACGATGGCTTTGGAAGAAAAAATAAATTGTTTTTCTCACTATATGGCTTCTAAAATCCACCAGTTTGTTTTTTATTTTTTTATGTACATAGTGTCACTTGAGCTATCAAGATAAATCTAACGATATCCCGTAAATTAAAATTTATCGGTTATGACGTTAGCCGTTTAGAAGTTATGGTGAAATAAAGAAACTCACAAACACAAATACATACCTACATGAAACCTGAAAACTTAACACACTTTTATGTGGGCAGTCGTGTAAAAAAACAAGTAGTCATAGGTGGGTAAACGAAGTTGTAGGTGACTGTAGGCACATCAAATACAGAAATTATTTGAACTGATTTTATTTGTTAGTAATATTTCGTACTTAGGTATCTCAATTTGAATCACTTAGCTCTTCGATGCCGCATTTCCTGATGGCCAACTGAGTCAGACTCATCGTTATCATTGTAACGGGTAACAAAAACAAATATGACAATCACCAAAAACATATTAAACAGTCAACAACTGTCACGTAGCGTTCCAAACGCATAATAAAACTTAAAACGCACTATTCAAATATTAAAATAATAATAAAAATTATGATACAAATTCTATTAAAACCTTATTAGATTATTCATACGCCATAACTTCAACAATAATAATGCAGTAGAATCTTCATAATAAGCTGTGGCATCACAACGCGAGGATTCTTTTGTTATTGTTTACAAACCGGTGCGCTTGCAGCCAGCTGACCGTACCGCGCCCCCTGCCTAGCCTCGTCATTGGCAGTCCGCCCGATGCTATCTCAGCGCTTGAACGTATTCTTCGATTATTTGTATACTTAACTATAATATTAACACCAAGATATGATGTTAAAAGTATTATTAGGATTGTGCAATAAATAGTGATACTACTTAGAGTTATTCCCGTACTGGGAACATCGTTGGGATTTAGTATAATCCTTACGCAAACAATAACGCTCCCTACGCTCGTCCCACCGGATGCGGGTGTCTACTGAACCCTGAGGAGAACCACAGGAGCGGTGCCAGAGATCGGATAGAGGAGAGTGGGGTACTCTAGACCCAAGTAGTTTACCTTTGACTTTGCCGGACCTTTCACCTCTCTTACTTAATGTTTTATTTTAGTAAATTATAATTCTAAATATTTAGTTTTATTTATTATATTCTAAACTTATTTGTCTCCGCCCTTAAGCGTGACAATGGCGCCCATATACGTGGTCTAAAGGTCAAAGTGTACTCTATTTGCGGCTCTGCATCTTAGTTATTTACCTTGGTGACGGAATTACGGTGATGGTGTAGATAAATATTGTACGACGATGATAGTGACTGTTCTCTTATTATTTTTGTTATGATTTGTATAATCTCTTGCTAAATCAGTAGTCTTACATAATAAACATTGTTTTATCCTTTAGTTTTTGTTGTGTGTTTAACATTCATTAATTGGTTATTACATATTTTTACCTAATTTCTTCTTTTATAGTATACTATTGTAATTTTTGCATTGCTTATATATTTAGTATTAAATCATTTATTATAAATCATTTCACATCATCTGTCATAATTTGGTTATTGTAACAGTACGGGTCCTGTTTGGCATTTTTTTTTTTTAATTTATTTAACAGTTTTCTTGATAACTTTTTGCTGCACGATATATCCAGGGGAAATATTATATCATATTTTTTTTATTAATTATTAAAAATGTCATTTCCGATTAAATTTTTGTTGCTCCAAAAATCTGAATTAATGTATGAGGTGGCGATTCGAGGAGAAAATCCGTCTGAAAATGTAGAAGGGCTGCGGCGTCAAATAAATAAACTGACGCAATTGTATCCATCGGACGAGATCTTAGACTCTGTTTTCGAATTCGCGGATGACATTAAAGGATGTCACGAAACTTTAGAAAAAGTAAAGGTGAACATCGAATCACTTAAGAGTACTTACAATGAAGCGTTATCTAATAGAACACGATCACTCTTGTATCACCTATATTACAGACAACAAAGAATTGAACAGCCTGTTGGGTCTGATGATGTCGCATTGTGGAATAAAACAAAGAAAAATTTTGATACCTTGTACTCAACGTTTTCTGGCTTAGCTAGGTCCACTGCTAAGGAGCCAAAAGCCGGCTCATCTACGACAGATCTAGAAACTTTAGATAGACCTGATCTGTCAAATCTTAATATTTCAGTCACTTGTGACCGCGGAATCATCAGTGAACTTTCTAAGTTAAAATATGACGGAAAGTCTTGCGTCCGTGCTTTTATTCAAAAACTTGAAGAATTCCGTATTTCAAAAGGAATTTCTGAAACTAAAATGCTGCTTTCGGCTATAGATATATTTATAGGGGATGCTTTGCATTGGTACCGCAGTAACAAAGACGAGGTCATAGAGTGGTCGACTCTAATTTCACGCCTCAAGGAGGATTTCGACATCCCCGATTATGACTACCGTATGTCATCTGAAATTCGGGCTCGCACTCAAGGTGATGACGAAACTATTACTATTTACCTCTCTATAATGCAGGGTATGTTTTCCCGGCTGAGTAAACCCCTATCTGATGAGGACAAACTTGATATTATATTTCATAATATTCGACCATGTTACTCTACTATTATAGCTGCCAGTCCACATATAAAATCTATCGAAGATTTGCGAAATACCTGTAAAAATTACGAACGTATAAAAGTCCGTTCAGAAAATTTTAGAGAACCACCTACTCATAGTTCTGGACTATTAGCCCCTGAATTTTGCTATCAATCTCAAAAGCGGAAGGATCTAGCTGAAAACTTCTATGGTTACCAAAGCAATGCAAACCAGGCTAAGCCGTTCAAAGGTAATTCTCAATACAGGCCTACAGACTTTAGAACTACCGAAGTTTCTGAACTGTCTACACCATTCTGTTTCCGATGTCGCGTGAATACGCATTCTATGAAGGATTGTACCGCTGAACGAACTATTTTCTGTTTTAGCTGTGGCGAAAAAGGAGTCCGTAAACCTGACTGTCCAAAATGCCAAAAATCTATTGTGCCCAGTCCCGATACGAATTCAAAAAACTAAGTGCCGAAAATTGCAGAAAATCCTTGAATAATCATTCTGATATTTCAGAATGGAATAATTGGCTAATTTTTCTTAAAATTTTTTTTTCTACATCTTACACTCCTTCTGTTTCTGCAATTTTCAATATAAAGCCAAGAGAGGATCCCCGTCCTTATGTAAAAATCGGGATCAACAATGACCTAAATATGTACGGATTGCTTGATTCTGGTTCCGCCGTAACAATACTAGGAAACTTTTCACATTTACGTTTGCTTCAGTACGATCTTGCTCTTTGTACTAATGATAAAATCACCGTTACTGCTGCAGGTGGTCAGAAAATTTCTTCTGTCGGATACATGTTACTGCCGGTAACTTTTGAAGATAAATTTTTCATAATTAAGGCATATGCTGTTCCAGAGATTGAAACTACCCTTATTTTAGGTATTGACTTCTGGAACGCTTTTAGTCTTTGTCCAAAATACTTGACCAATTCTCAAAATCTGTATCAATTAGATCCTGGCTTATCAGAGATATCTAAATCTTCCGACATCTACTTACATGCTTATGAGAATCTCAACGATGATCAAAAGGCAATTGCTGATAACATTGTCCAACAATACCGTAATATATCTTTTACCGAAAAAGGTTTAGGGCGAACACATCTTATTAAGCATCATATTGACACCGGTAATACGGAACCAATTAGACAGCGATACTATCGAATGTCTCCAGAAAAGCAGAGAATTATTACCGAACAGGTCGACGAGATGCTTAGTATGGATGTCATAGAGCCGTGTGAAAGCCCATGGTCTTCTCCGGTCTTAGTGGTTGGCAAGAAAGACGGAAATCCTCGATTCTGTCTTGATAGCCGAAAACTTAATTCAGTCACAAAAAAAGATGCCTATAATTTACCTTACGTGTCTGAGATATTAGACAACCTAAAGGATGCTAGATACCTATCAAGTATCGATTTATCTAAAGCTTTCTGGCAAACATTAATAGACGAGAAAGACCGGGAGAAGACCGGATTTTACGTCCCTGGCCGTGGTACCTTTATGTTCAAAGTCTTAGCTTTTGGTCTTACCAATGCACCGGCTACCCAACAGAGGTTAGTAGATCTGCTATTCGGGCCTGAATTTGAGTGTAAAGTCTTTGCATATCTTGATGACGTCATTATTATTGCTCAAACGTTCGAAGAACACGTCTCTCTCCTCCAACGCGTTCTCGAGAAACTTCGCTTTGCTAATCTGACGGTCAATCTCGATAAGTGCCAATTCTTCAGAAATAAGCTTCGGTATCTTGGCTACGTCGTCGATGCCCAAGGCTTAAGGACGGACCCTGACAAAGTCAAGGCCATTCTGGACTACCCAACTCCTACTAACAGGAAAGAAGTGAAACGTTTCCTTGGTACCGCCTCATGGTACAGACGTTTCATACCTCAATTTAGTACGGTAGCCGGTCCTTTAAATAAACTAACTTCATCAAAAAAGGATGCTCCACCGTTTCTGTGGACCCCTGAAGCCGACAAATCGTTTCTGGACCTTAAATCTCGGCTGCTCAGAGCACCTGTCTTAGCGTGTCCCAACTTCGAACATCCATTCGAGGTACATGCTGACGCCAGTAGCTTTGGAGTCGGTGCAATGCTCGCTCAAAATATTAATGGGGTTGAACATCCGATTGCATACATGAGCCGTTCACTGACAAAACCCGAGCAGAACTATAGCACTACAGAACGGGAAGCTCTTGCCGTTCTAACCGCTCTTGAGCAATGGCGATGCTATCTGGAGAACGGCAAAACCTTCAAAGTTTTTACAGACCATTCCGCGCTCAAATGGTTCATGTCCCTCTCAAACCCTACGGGAAGACTGGCTAGATGGGGAGTACGTCTTTCCTCATTTAATTTTTCAATTGAACATCGGCGAGGAAAGGAAATGGTTATACCTGACGCTCTCTCTAGAGGCGTACCTGTTGATGCACTCACTTCACTTCCATCTCCCTCTGCTACACAGGACACTTGGTATCTTAATATTTTCAAAGGGTGCCAAGAATCACCTATTAGTTTTCCAAACTATATAGTAGAAAATGGTACCTTGTATCGATATATGAAGAACAAAAATGTTCTGACTTCAGAATTTGACTGGAAGGAAGTAATTCCAGAAGAGCGGCGGGAAGCGACTCTTACACAGAGTCACTCAGAGGCTACAGCTGGCCACTTCGGCGTGTTCAAGACATATAAGCGCTTGGCACTTCGTTTTTATTGGCCTAGGATGTATTCGAATGTTGTTGACTTCGTATCTCGCTGCGATACCTGTCTTGCTTACAAATTACCTACTCATGGAACATTTGGCAAAATGGGTAGGCCCAAAGACGTTTCTCGACCTTTTCAAGTAATTTCAATTGACTTAGTAGGCCCCTTGCCCAATACTAGAAGACAGAATATTTATATCTTTGTTATTACTTGTTGTTTTACCAAGTATTGTTTGTTCTTTCCTCTTCGCAGAGCAACGGCTGATCTTGTTTCCAAACACTTAGAAAACGACGTTTTTCTAGTTCATGGGATACCACAGACCATTATTCTAGACAATGGTTGCCAGTTCATAAGTAATGAGTTGGACCGACTTTTCAAAAAGTATAAGGTGCCAAAAATTCACTTTACACCTAAATACACCCCACAAATTAATACCGTAGAGAGGTATAATAAAACTATTGTTACAGCTATATCTACTTTCGTTAATGACGATCATAGAACGTGGGATCTAAATTTACCTCAAATCCAATTCGCCATTAATAACTCCGTTAATGAAACCACTGGATATACACCGGCTTTCTTAGTTCACGGCCGGGAGTTAGTTATTTGTGGGTCACATTACTTAGACAATGACTCAAGTGATCTGATTTTTTTACCTCGTGACCCTTATGCTGAAAACTTGGGTCATTTAGCACAAATTTTTGACAAAGTACAAACTGCTCTATGGCAATCTCACGTCAAAAATACCCAACGCTACAACTTACGTCGTAAAGAGGCTGAGTTTAATGTAGGTGATACAGTGTGGAAACGTTGTTATTTCCAAAGTGATAAAGACGCGCACTTCAGTAAGAAGCTAGCACCAAAATATATAAGGTGTAAAGTAAAGGTGAAACGATCTCCCCTAGTTTATGTCTTAGAAGACATGAATGGGCGCGACATTGGAGTCTGGCACATCAAAGACCTAAAAGTTATTGGTGGTTGACTTACGTGTCAATGCTTACTTGACTAAGTTTATAGAATTTTTGCACAGGCAAAATTCTTTCTTTGCGGAGGGGATTGTGTCACGTAGCGTTCCAAACGCATAATAAAACTTAAAACGCACTATTCAAATATTAAAATAATAATAAAAATTATGATACAAATTCTATTAAAACCTTATTAGATTATTCATACGCCATAACTTCAACAATAATAATGCAGTAGAATCTTCATAATAAGCTGTGGCATCACAACGCGAGGATTCTTTTGTTATTGTTTACAAACCGGTGCGCTTGCAGCCAGCTGACCGTACCGCGCCCCCTGCCTAGCCTCGTCATTGGCAGTCCGCCCGATGCTATCTCAGCGCTTGAACGTATTCTTCGATTATTTGTATACTTAACTATAATATTAACACCAAGATATGATGTTAAAAGTATTATTAGGATTGTGCAATAAATAGTGATACTACTTAGAGTTATTCCCGTACTGGGAACATCGTTGGGATTTAGTATAATCCTTACGCAAACAATAACGCTCCCTACGCTCGTCCCACCGGATGCGGGTGTCTACTGAACCCTGAGGAGAACCACAGGAGCGGTGCCAGAGATCGGATAGAGGAGAGTGGGGTACTCTAGACCCAAGTAGTTTACCTTTGACTTTGCCGGACCTTTCACCTCTCTTACTTAATGTTTTATTTTAGTCAATTATAATTCTAAATATTTAGTTTTATTTATTATATTCTAAACTTATTTGTCTCCGCCCTTAAGCGTGACACAACAACAAATTAAGCAGTCAAAAAATAAATTAAACGATTAGATCAATAAACACTCTAAATGTGTCGCGTAGTAGTAAACTGTCGGAGAAATAAGACTGACGCCCGCGTTGTCATCTAAACAAGATGGCGTCTGTGCTGTTAACCTTAAAAATATGAATTTATTAAAATTAACAATTTCGGGTCACTCATTCAAAATTACGTATCCGTGGATGTCGTAAAAGGTGACAAAGGGTAATACACCAGAAGGTGGGCAGCAGCGCCTTCTGAGGAATATATACCTTACTGCAATCCCCAAGCCGCCTGCCCAGCGTGGGGATTATAGCAAACCCTCTTAATGGGGGAGGCTCTGTTCAGTGGACAATTCGGTATATCATTTACAAGTATGTAGATATATATTTGTTTGACTTCTACATTTAATGTTTCAAAACTCTATTCAAAAGGTGGGGGCAAAAAAAAGAAAAAAAAACATTTCGAATTGTTTGTTAGGACTAGCAAAAGTCAACCCTAAGAGGTTGTTAGCATTTTACCAATAATCCTGTATATTTGTAGACCAAAAACAACCAATTTAAGCCAAGATTGCTTTTTTTTATTGAAGATGAGTAACTAATGTTACAATCAGCTATCACTTTGCATTGAAAACTTTAATATTATTTATTATATGGTAGGTACTGCTCTATTTTTAAGTTTGTTCTGCTGATCGTACTTATTAGAGTGAATATGAGTGAAGTTAGCCGAGAGCCCGTCCTATTCTTATTTTAATCGCATTGTAATTAGTTACCTAATTATTCATATTTTATATGTTAATTTAATTATTATTTTTATTTAATGTCGTAATTTAGTTAATTTTGTAATGAAATTTTCATATGCTGATAAGGCGAAACATGGCTGTAGTTCTCCTAATTGTCATCATTGTCAACTTATCTTTTATGACATAAATGAATATGAACTGTATCGTACAGTAAATCGAATATCATTTGGACTGTTCACTGCTTAACACAACGTACTCCATTAAGGGCGTTTCGCCATAATCCCCACGCTTGGCAAGCGGCTAAGGGAGTGTAAGATTTCTTCAGAAGGCGCTGCTGCTCATTTTCTAGTATTTTCCTTATGACTCCCAAATGAAGATATTCGAGTTGCAATTATAGACCACCACCCCACGGGGAACTTATAAAAGGAGTAACAAATACTTTTAAACTTGCAGCAACGGACAGCCAATCTCTTGGGTGTTGTGGGCACCGACGTCCCTATCGAACAAATTATGAAGCTCGTACCACCTTACAAGGTAAGATTCAATTTTAAAATACTGATTTGTATACATATTTCACAATAGTTTCTTATACAAACGACGAGGTTAGCAGCCCAATCTCTGAATGGGAAGCAAAACTCTTAAATTTAAGGTATTTTTGTGTGTTTCTTTTTATAAGTGGCCAGTTATTTTTCCATAATTGTAGTCCCATTTTTTTATGTATAAGTTAGCCAATATTTCATTTCTCTACTCGTATCCTTTGTGTTCTTAAAATAAAAGTATTCTTTGATACACACTTATTTATCACAAAATGCGAAGACCTCACTGGCTTGCTACCCTCGAGTAGAAAACTTGTAGCACCTAACAGTGTATTGTAGCACCAGCTGTACTTGAGAGCCAGTTCCTATTCTAGGTAAAGCCCTTACCATCTTCAACGATATTATCACATATCTTCAGATAAGATTGCAGTCAAAGCTTAACAAAAAAAATGTGTTGTACCCATGATACAATAACATTTATATCCTGTAACTTACATTACGATTTAGTAGTACCTAGTAGAACGTGCACCACCTGTAAGGTTGTTGTCCGTCAGATGCTTAGGCCTCATTCCTCTTTTCCTTACCCGCTGCCTCAGATAAATAAAGAAGTTAAGATTCAGCGCGGCGCACGATACAGGGAAAAAGACAGGAACAAAATGAAAGCTACGACATGTTTGTCCGCTCACTGAGCCGGTTCAGGCCGGTTCTGTGCCCGAGTGGGGGCCGCGGTGGCCACATGAATAAAGTAAGGAACAGAAAGAAAGCTAATAAAACTTAGCTCGCTCACTGAGCTGGTTCAAACCGGTTTTGTACCCGAGCAGGCGCCGCTGTGGCCGCTGTAACCCCTTGTCCTGTCAGTGACTACACACACATACCTATGCGTGTAGTAGTGAAGCTTTCAATATGTACGGTTCTTTATTCATGTGGTGTGGCTCCTGCAACACCCACACGCCTTGTCATTGATTACTGATTAGTTACGCACACATAGCTGTGCGTGTAGTAGTAAACTTTCATTCTGCATTGTTCTATATTCATGTTATAAGTGAAGCCAAATATCAATTTATAAATATATTTTTACAGTTGGGAGTGAATGGCTACTCGTTTATGGTGGATAACAACGGGCATGTGTTGTATCATCCAGATCTAAGGCCTTTGGTAAGAACAAAAGCAATATCAAATATGTATTAATTTAAAATCCAAATTGTTTGTTATTATATTAAAATCGTTTTTTTTAATTTCCAGCACACGAACGAGGAAGTAAGTGCTAAGAAATAATAATAATAACTTTTTTAATATTGTTAGGTTTGCAATAACTCCTGCTATGCGGATTACATTACAAAATCACAAATATACGATAGGATAAAAATATCATTTCGTTGACATTATTTATTTAATCTTTACTAACATATTATAGATACTTAGAAACTAAATACTACTTTACATGGTGGGAGGGCATCTTACGAATGCCCGCCTAGCTAGCTACCACCCTCAAGTAGAAAAATCTGTCGCCAAGCACCTAACAGTGTGTTCCGGCAGCTGTCCTTGAGAGCCAGTACTTCTAGATTAGCCTGAACAACATCTTCGACCACATCATCACGTACCAACAGGTGAGATCGTGGTCAAAGGCTAAACTATCGGGAATAAAAAAAACTAAGATAAAAAAATACATATTACTAGGTAATACTATTATTAGGTGCATGTGTACTAAATATTTGTGAATTTCAGTATACGGAGACATTACGTCCTTTGTACTCGAGCGTCGACCTAACGGATGTGGAACTTCTGATCGACCCCGAAGAAAGCGCCAGGGTGAATCTCACTTCGTTGTTGCTCGATGTAAATATATAAATACGCTTTTGTGTAGACGACTGCCCTACGACGACATTCGAAATGAAGAAAAAATCCATTTTAATTTTTATTTATTTTAAATTTACAATATTGTTGGCGTGATAATTGCCGTAATTCTGTGAATTTGAAGTTTTCAAAAATAACGTATTAGAAAATGTAATATCTTGCGAGTTGTTATCACCAAACCGACCCCGGTCTGGTGAGCTAATTACCAAATTATCTTTACATTTGAAAACCAGAGTAACGAGTTCTTAATGAATTATAGTAAATATCATCAAAGTAGTATCTCTGTTTGCAACTTTGAAAAAGCTTAAAGCATTAACCAAAGCTACATAATTGATACGTATATAACTTTCTACATCTTCATTGCAGCTTCGACACGACATGATAGAGCAACGTGAAGGAGAGACTGAAATCGGCGTCAAAGTACAATACGATAATATGCGCCGTGTGGCAACCAGGCGGCAGAGATATTACTATAGCCCAGTTGACGGCACGCCGTTCTCATTGGCTGTTGTGTTGCCAGATGGATATGGGATGTACGATGTCATCTCGGAGCAAGAGTATAAACACAGCCCCATCAGTGGTAAGTACATTATTTGTTAATGAATATATTCAGGCGTTACTTTGCGGAAATCTATATTTAATAATAACAAATATTTTTAAAATATTTTAAGAAAAGATCAAATTAATATTTTAATAAAACACTTAATAAATATAATAATATATCTAGTGACAATTCCGCCTAATTTTCCTGTTAAGTCGAAGTGACGTCACATACGCCACGAAGCCAAACCGGAAGAATTTTCGACGCGTTTCGCTTCTACACGAAGCATCCTCAGGAGGTCTTGACTCTACGAGCGCACGATCGAGAATATCTTCTCGATCATTGTTATTATTACATTATTTGTGTCAGCAAACGAGGTTGTCCTCGGGCACCAGTGATATGCAATGTGGCCGTCAAAAAATACTTTATCCCCATATCTTGTAGAAAGATGATCAGCCAAAATGTTACTTGGTCAGTGGATCAGCCAAATACAAATAGTTTTACCTCTAACTTCTAAAGCACCTATCGTATTCTTGGACGCTTAATATTCGAAGATCGTATTACACAGAGTTTGATAAGTCACTTTCCCTGAGATTTTTAATTTTAGTATTGATCTGATTTAGTCGTGTCCGGATGAATATCCGGACGGAATATATGAATATATAGAAAGGATTTTTAACACACTCGCTCGTAACGGGCCTTTAAATGCGCCGATTTTAGTGTCATAATGTAGTCTATTCGCACTCGTGCTTTTTTTACTTTACCGCACTAGTGTTTTAAATAGAAAAAATAACAAAGTTTCCACACTTCTCACCAAGGAGATTGTAGTTTGTTCCGTTCGTTTTTCATATAAAAACAAACCAAAGAGTTTTTTACCTACCGAAGTAGAACTTTAGAAGATTTCATTATAAACCTTCTTAATTAGATTATTATTGCTATTAAAAAGATCAAGAAAAAATTTTCGTATCGCAGTTTTCGTATTCGTTCCTCGCAAGTGTGTTACTTGTCGTATGAAACTCGTGCGCGTTGTTTATTACAATCTCTACTCCATTCAACAAAATGGATTATAAGAAAAAAATCTTTAACAAATCTATTATCCAATTAAGGGATCCGTATTGTCATACCTTCAACATTTCGCTCATACATATAAAAACAAAACATCAAATTTAGTTAGATATGTAGTTCATTATAATAAGCGACTGCTTTAGGTAACACGAAAGCCTGAATGATAAGTTATTGAAATGAGTTTGAAGCACTAAAGAAAGTCTTAATGGTCTTAATTTACTTATTTATTATGGCACATAAAACGGAATTTAGTCAATGCATGTGTACAGGGTTATTGGTAAAAAAAAACATCTCAAAATGTTTGTTAAGACTAGCTGAAGTCAACCCTAAGAAGTTGTTAGCATTTTTCAATTTTTTTTTAATTACATCGATGATATAAGTCGAATATATGTGATCGCTTGAATGAATCTTGAATGCAAATATTATTACAGAAGAATTGCTAAAAGATGCGTTTAGAAGTAGATGCATATTTTGAGTCATAGCTTAATCCAAACTTATTTTACAAGGCTTTTGTTTTACTCTAGTATAATAACGACACAATTTTGGACTTTCCAATAACTCAAAATGAGGAGCAAGTCAAATAAATTGTCGAACACAAAAAAAAATCAAATGCTTTTGTAAAGTTATGTAGTATAAAATAGAAAACCAACCCGCTAGGGTTCATGATATATTATTATTCTACAATCAGATATTCTGTTATAATTTGCTTAAAAAATACTAAAATGCAAATGGCTATTAATACGTTTCGTTTTATGCAGTTTTGGAATACTTCAAAGGAGACAACTGGAAAATTCATCCAGACTGGTAAGAAATTAACACATATATTAATAAAATACATTATTAGTTCATACCAAAGACTAGGGAAAAGTCTTGGTTTAAGCTGATGAACTAATTGGACTTGCATTATGCTACCTACCTTATTACGTGTATCTACTAGATGATTACTGTATATAATTTGTTTAGGGTATACTGCGAATACGCATCGACGTCAGACCAAACGTTCAACTCACCCGAAGAGCAAATGCTGCACTTCCTAAACCGCGCAGGCAAACCCGGTTGGAAGTGGATGTCCCTCAGGCCCCGAGCGCTCGCTTTACACAGCGCGCATAAAAAGCAAGAAAGGGATTCTTATTATTGTAAGTATTTTTTCAATATTTCTAACGAAAGCGCGGTCAATAGATAGTCTAGTGGTTAAGCATTAGTTAAGAATCTCACTGTTTTCTGTCCGGACATTCTGTTCTGGTTTTGCCTGACAAAGATATGTTTCAATACGGATAAAGGTTTGATAGCTATAACGTGAGGCCAGAATAGTTAAGTGATATATGGGTCTGTATTATCTGCCTACCTCTTGGGGGGTCTGCAGACGTGATAATGGAGGCACCAAATGTCACTTTTTATTTCTGAATAGCCCATATACAGTGCGTTGTCTTGATGTTTATGTTCTGTAGGCTTCCGTAACATAAAACTATTTTTTTTTATGATAATGTGACGGAACAAGCTCGAGGCCCACCTGATGTTAAGCGGACTAACCTCTGCCTATAACAGATGCATTTCGTCACAAGTCACGCATTGCACTGCGCCCGTCACCTTGAGACATAGTTGGAAATGTGCTCATGTGCCTGTAATTTCACTGGCTCTCAAGGACAGCTGCCGGAACACACCGTTAGGTGCTTGGCGACAGATTTTCTACTTGGGTGTGGTCGCTAGCCAGGCGGGCATTTGCAAAATGCCCTTCCACCATGCGGTGAAGCTCAAGCCCGCGTAGGGATTCGAACCATCGAACTGCTGCGTGGCAGACCATAGCAAATGCCACTGAGCCATCACTGCTTCAAAAGTTTAGTTTAGTTATAATAATATGGTCCCCATCAAGGTAGTGATGCGTCTGAACACAATTTAAACTGACATGTTTTGGTCCCACGTAATAAGGGGTAGCTTATCGCCATCTACCGTGCACTTACAAACTCTGGCCTCCTAGTAAGAATTTCAGTGTCAGAATCTGGAACTGAAAAATACCATCGATTGTCCCACATTTTGGAGATATCGGCAAGGTTATAATATTTACCCGAAATTGAGATGATATATAATCACAGTCTAATTTAAAATTATTCATTTACGATAAATAATTTTAAAGAAAAACTGTTAAAAGTTTTTTTGAGTATTATAATACCAGTAACTTTACTTCTTCTAGTTTCCTTCTAATTAATTTTTTTAGTTTTATGATAATATTTATATTGTTCTTTATGTGTTATTGACAATTGACTAACAAGTGCAAAATTGTTTTAGGTGACAAAACTTTAGTGCAATCTCTTATTCGGGATGCAATGGTAATCAAAGAATTGGACGCTCACACAGGACATGCTAGTCATCACAACCAGTAAGTAAAATCTAAATTTAGAGCATGACTAAATTGCACCCAACACTTAAAGTATAATTCCCCGAGAAAATCAAGAATATTTTCTAAAGACATTAAAGAGAAGAAATAACGCAAGACCAAAATCAGATCCTTGCGATACACCATAAAGCTTAAAACACTATTTTCTCTTTTGCATGTCCTAACTATTGCAAAACGTTTAAATGCACTTTATTTATGTTAACTTTATGTTGATCACTAATTTATGTTTGTGTTTGTCACACAAATAGCCCGATAGCAACTTTAATGGCATTGCTGACAAGGTAACGTAACAAAATCTTCATAATGTATCAAGTAGATATGTTAAAAGATATTGGATAAGTTTGATAATGCTAGATATATTATATATAGCTCGTTTGATGATTTATCATTAGTTATAACAATAATCGGATATTAATCCTAATTGAAGTGCAAAACTTAAAATATACAGATATTCAGTACGAAATTAGTTAAATTAGGAATAATAATTATTCTAATACTTAGATCTGTAGATTTCTTCTGTAAATCAATTTATTAATAAACATATACATACAGACAAAATATATACATACAGAGAAAATCTCCTGGACAAAACAAATTTAGGTACATTTCAAAGATATATTAATTATTGAAATAATTATAGCTCCGATTGCGCTCAAACCAACGGGAAACGATCGGGGATCGTGGCCCGCGTGTAGTGATGCGTGGAACTATAGAAAAAAATGGAAATTATATAAAGGAAAAACACTAAATTTCATACCATAAAAAGATTAATAACTTTTTTTTTTATGTAATTGTGACGGAACAAGCCCGAGGCCCACCCACCTGATGTTAAGTGGACTAACCTCTGCCTATAACAGACGCATTTCGTCAACGACGAATTGCACTGGGCCCGTCACAATGAGACGTCCAGTTGTTAGGTCTCATTAGCCTGTAATTTTTCTGGCTCTCAAGGACTGCTGCCGGAACACACCGTTAGGTGCTTGGCGACAGATTTTCTACTTGAGGGTGGTCGCTAGCCAGGCGGGCATTCGCAAAATGCCCTTCCACCATGCGGTGAAGCTCAAGCTCTGGGCGGGATTCGAACCATGGACCTGCTGCGCGGCAGTCCATAGCCAATGCCACTGAGCCATCACTGCTTCAAAACTTTTACACTATTGAAACTATTTATCTGAAACTAACGTGGAACGAACCGCTAACAGCGGCCGCTAATTACTAAACACAAAAATATCATACAATATTGAAACAATTAAAGACAACACAAAAATCTAAATTTCTGTTAAAATTATTGCAAAAGTAGGTTTTTGCTGTCTGGTTTGGAAATTTTGTAAAGAACAGTACTAATTAAACTGTTTAGATGAGCTGCGCTACCGGAGGCGCAACTTTTATTATGTTACACTTGTTTTTGTTATTTCCGTAATGTATGGAGTGTGATACCCCTAAGGTGAATTTTTATATGTAAGACTGTAACTCTGTCAAGAAAGTACCGGGATAAGATCAATAATACACAAAATGTTAGTTATTCTCATTTTTTTTGTATTATGCCTGATTGGTTAGCCTTTGGTGACCACTACTGATGGTCCTCAGCGATTCTTATGCGATTGAATTTGTGGAGAAAATTTAGGTATTTAAGGGCTGGCCGAGCGGCAGCATGTTTCATATTCAAGTGATTATTTAAAATGGTACGGAACAACTCGTGAGACACAGAAAGTTCGGCGGCTATCTCTCTCAAACTTAAATGAGGATTACCAGTCACTATTCCCTTCACTTTCAGGATGTTAACGTCACATGCAGAAGTTAGTAAGTTAGTAGTAGTCACGTGTAGAAGTCTACAAGAGCGACACAGATATTCCATCACATCTCGACCGCTTTTGAACGCTTAATAGAATCACTCATAAGCACGTGTTTTTGATAAAATCGATTCTTATTTCTTATAAATCTTCTGTAATATTTTCAGTGTCTGCGAAAAAGAAATTACAAACCCAAAATTTTAGAAAAATTCTACGATTAAATATGATAACATATTTGTTCGTACTTTTCGATCAATTTTTGTCCATTATGAAATACGCAATACACACTAAATATGATATGAATAAAAACAGCACTATATTTAATCTAAATAACAGATGGAACTCAAACCCCGCGCCAAAAACAAAAATTAATTTGGAACCATAAACAAATCATCCATTCCCGTTACTTTTTTGTCTGAATGTACATTTTGAGTAAATTATTGTAACAAATTACTTAAATAACATTAATAATGTAATTAATTAACAGTAACATTAACATATTCAAATGAAACAAAAATAGTAAATTCTATAAGAAAATGATGGTTATGATATACATTTTTGATTGGTAGTCTTGGTAGGTACATAATATACCTATACTGTCTTCATAAGCACTACAATCAATGAAAAGATTGACTAAGCACTTTTACAGGATTCTATGATTATAATAGTGTATCTATAGATTTGGGGAAGAGATAATTTCTGACTAAAATAGGAATAATGATGTTTCACATCGTCCCTCTTTCACCCTCTCTATTGTGTTCAACGAAGACAAAGCAAAATGCTTCTTATGGAAAATCATTATCGTAGCTCTATTACACGTATACAGCGTACATAAGTAATGACTCTTTAATATAGCTACTATTAGTATATAGCTAGGTTCTATAACAATATTTGTATCTATTATTGAAACGCTGCCATGGATTACGTAAAGGTATTTGTTGTTATGTGTTGTTTACTGCTGCCCAGGATTTTGAAGCTAGCGTGGATTTTTTGTACCTTTATATACATATACGTAAGATAAGGCATAGTTATAAGGTAAAAGTTAGGAATGTAAAATGACATATTCGCATATAGTCGGATGGCAAGACATACCATAACATAAGTTCTTGATGGCCTTACTAAATGCCTAAGCAAAGAAAACTATCGAGCCGAAGATAAATATTCAAACATCAAATAACTGTTTTCTGAGATGCTAAAATTCTGAGCAATTTTAAACCGAAAATTCATAATATCATCATAGTGTTCATTCGGTTTGACCAGTGGATATATTCAACAAAATCTTCACCATTACACAAATAGTTTTATTATGTAATTAGGAACTACATAATAAAACTAAAGAAATGTACAGAAATATTAGATTTAACTTTAATATTTACATGTAATGAGGATGTCGAAGGCCAAGAGCGAAAGGTATCTTCAACGTATAGGTGTTACATCGTTGAACGCATTGTATCATAAGACCAGGTGAGATAACGGTCAAACGTAAATGTGAAAAAAGTATCTATTATTTTATTATAACATTGATACTCGTCCAGTTGAGAAGACCCACAATCATCCAATTTTTTACAATCGTAATGAAATGTAGGCGCAATTCTTACAGGCAAGGGCGGTTCCACAAGTTCCAGGTTACGATGTCCTTCATCGCGACTAGAAGCGGACTGCTCAAGTGGGTAGACACCACAAACACGTCAAGGGCATCAGAGTCTCCAGAGCCGTAAGTAAAATCTCTATATTTTTTTTATTATTTTGTAAATTGTGTGTCTAACAAGTATGCCTGTACATGTCCGAAACAATTGAAATGATTTTTACTAAATGTATATTTCGGAGAGATGTTTAGGAACTTTTTCTCCCTATTTACTAGGTACCTACTTCCCGCAGGGAGCGCTGTATATCCTACTTTCAAACCTTTTACAGTGGGCAGAAACTTGTTGTTTATAATGTCGGTATTATACTATCTTGGTTACTCTTTATTTAAATTTACATAAAGTAAAGCAAAAAATCTTACAGAAAGTGTGACCCAAAGAAAACATCATCACTCTATTCTGTACTTTTAAAGGAATAGTGATTATAAAATATCTAAATAAGCTATTCAAATATTTCGAAATTAAGCTAACAAATATATGTATTTTACTATTTTCAGGCATTTCAGCGAGAAATACTCTCGAGCATTTGATTCAGAGTGGTACCGTCGAGCGGTTGAACATCACGCAATAGAACCGGAAAGCTTTGTCTTCTCCGTGCCCTTCCGCGATGGCTCTGAAGCAGAAGATTTAAGTGGAAGACCTCCACTGGTTCTGGCGACTCACGCGGTGTTCGTAGAAGCGAGAGGACATAGAGCACCGGTTGCAGTCGTCGGACTACATTTTCAACTGGACTCTCTAGCAAGGCACTTCTTAAATGTGACTTCAACGGTAAGTGACGTTCTTGCTGTATTCTATAATATCTATATAAAAAGGACGACCTGATATTGAAATAATATGATGTGATTATTTCAATATATTCGTCCGATACGTCGAATTGTTGGACACTTGTCTGAGCCGAGGAGACATTATATATATATTTTTTAATTTGTTCTCAAGCAGTGTACCCCTGGCAGCGTGTGCAAGAAAACCTGTGCGGGCGATGAACTGGATTGCTATATTCTCGATGACAACGGTTTTATTATCCTTTCGGAAGACGCATCGCAAACTGGTCGTTTCTTCGGCCAAGTGGACGGAACTATCATGGACTCTCTCGTTCAGGACAAGATTTACAAGAAGGTGACAGTCCATGATCATCAGGGAAGGTGTCCCGACTCGAGGAATCCTTTCAGCGGTGATGGGACCAAACTTTCGGTAAGTCTGGGGTAAACGGTGGATATAGAACCTATGGAATATGCATCCGGCGCGAAATAGGAGGACGCTGGTTCGATTCCTGTCCAGAACAAAACATTTTGTACTCTTAATAATTTGTAAGCAGAACCTAATTCTTGCAACATAGTTTACAGTAACATAACCTTAGCATATGCAACTAATCACCTAATTTGTGATGCATTAGTTTACGAAATACTCAAATTTATTAGTTTTTAAATATCATAAAGATTTGTTTATTTGTTTTTTTATTTGTTATACTGTTTTTATACAGAAATAATATACGGTTTATATAAAATTTTCTTCATTGCAATTTGTGAATTGTCATGGCAAGTCATTTCGAAACCAAGTTAAAGTTTAAAAAATATCGACATCTATGTACTTTATATGAATTTGTTTTTGTCAACAGCCTTTGAAGCCACTCTCATGGCTCGGCAGCTACCTAACGAGCCTGATAGCGATGTGGTTTCCACTTTGGGAACCAGTGAAAGCACACGCACGAGCTTACGCCGAAGAAGAAGTTGGTAAGCATCTTCATCAAAATTTGGTTATCGCCGAGCATGCTTTGAATTATTTTTAGAAATCTTTAAAAGATTCTACCTGACTTAATAGTATGTTTAGAGCCTTGTTTATCTCAAGTGAAATATCAGACCTTCCCATCCGAGAATCTCAATTCAGGTATCTTGTCACAAATTAGTAACATACAAATTCAAATCTGAATAGTTGTCGGCATTGTTATTGTCATAAGCTTACATAATTCTAGGCTAGCCTGAACAACATCCTCGACCACATCATCACTTACCATCAGGTGAGATAGAGGTCAAAGGCAAGCCGACAAGCTATAAAAAAATATTACTTATTATCCCTATTTTACTCTATTTACTGTAACAGCCGACTCGTCCACTGTTGAACACAGCCTCCCCTATTAAGGGGGTATTTGCCGTAATCCTCACGCTTGGCAGGCGGCTTGAAGATCGCAGTGGTTTAGAAGGTGCTGCTGCCTACCTTCCAGTATTTATCTCTTAGTCGCCTCTTACGACACCCACGGTGACCCATGATATGGTGAGGTGCAATACTAACTCGGCAAACCACGGGTTACTCTATTTACTACTTTAAAAATGTCAGTTGACAACCTGTACTAGTAGGTTTCTGCCGCGTGAGCCGATGAAATTAGAGAATGCTTTGAAGCAGTGATGGCTCAGTGGCATTGGCTATGGACTGCCGTGCCGCAGGTCCATGGTTCGAATTCCGCCGCGGGCTTGAGCTTCAAAGCATGGTGGAAGGGCATTTTGTTAATGCCCGCCTGGCTAGCGACCACCACTCAAGTAGAAAATCTGTCGCCAAGCACCTAACGGTGTGTTCCGGCAGCAGTCCTTGAGAGCCAGTGAAATTACAGGCACATGAGACTTAACATCTATTTCTCAAGGTGACGGGCGCAGTGCAATTCGTGACTTGTGACGAAATGCATCTGTTATTTGGCAGAGGTTCGCTTAACATCAGGTGGGCCTCGTGCTTGATCCGTCACAATTACATTTAAAAAAAAATGCTCACAATCCACTAATACTCTCTTTATTCTGTCGATTATTCCCCAAAAAATATATGTTAGTATATCTTAGCGTTGCTATTCTTACTCGTTTTGCACACTTTGATGTCAAGAGTTTGAACGACATTTTTCTGTCCTTCAGACTCTTCGACGATAATTTCGAAATCTGTAGGTATTTGGTGCGGTTTTGTCAAAGAGTACAAAAAATCTTTTACTTTTATATCTCAATTCTTCGTACAAAATCAGGTTTTTCTTATCTTAAGAAAGCTCGTTAAGCCCTTTAATTTCCACCTACAGATTACGAAGACTACGAAGGCGAAGACGGGGATCACGATGACAATACCGACAGAGAGCCGGGGACTTACGAGATCATCATCGATGGTATGGGCGAGACTTCGAGAGACGGGGGGCCGCGCATGCCGCCGCCTGTCAATCCAGGACCAGGTACGAGCAGAAGCGGATTTCTCTACAGACCGACAAAGCCAAAACCTAGGGCTGCTAGTTTTTAAGGCTATCTTATTACAAAAAAAAACTTTAAGCGCCAGACCACGGCAAGGTCACCATTTTAGAGGAAACATAGTTATTTTAGTTTTTTTTTGTAAAACATTATTTTTGGAATAACTTCCTCGGATATCGATGTGATCCGTGACCGGCGCGCATAAAAAAGAAAAGAGCGAACGTGATGAAAAATAAAAATAAACTTCATTTATTGATTTTATTATATAGCTAATATAGCTATGCTGCATGGTGGTAGGGCATTTTGTGAATTTCCTCGCAAGGCTGTTGAAATAGTGCGTATGAAACTCGTGAGCAACATGCTATTATACACTCAGCTGATTTACGCACTCGCCTACGGCTCGGGCAGCAACACACAGCCTCGTGTAAAATGAGCAACTTATATCACTTGTATCATAATCTACTATTTCAACACACTCGCTCGTAACGGGCCTTTAAATGCACCGATTTTAGTGTCATAATATGGTCTGTTAGCACGCGTGCTTTTTTTTACTTTACCGCGCTACTGTTATAAATAGAAAAAAAACAACGTTTCCACACTTCTCACCAAGGAGATTGTAGTTTGTTTCGTTCGTGTTTCATTTAAAAACAAACCAAAGAGTTTTTTACCTACTGAAGTAGAACTTTAGAAGATTTAATTATTATTTAATTTAATACCTTCTTAATCAGGTTATTATTGCTATCAAAAAGATATAGAACATTTCGTATTCGTTCATCGCAAGTTTGTTAAAAAACGTCGTATGAAACCCGTGCGCGTTGTTTATTACAATATCTACTTTATTTTATACGTCAAGTGGCTAATTATTACTTATCTATTAAACATTGACGTATGAATTATCAACGATATCAAATGTCACATATTTGCATATAAATTATTCACAAATTAAATTTCTAGCAATATCAAATAAATAAACAATTAGAAAAAAATACATAAATAATCATATTATGATTTCTATGAATTATTACACAAATACTTGTAATTTGCGTCAGAAGCAGGTCCTATTCGAGAGCCGCCTAGAGAAGCGGCGCGGTCTGCAGCAGTGCGGCCGTGCGACACCAGCGCGGAGTTGTTCCAACTGCAGTCGACGAGGTTAAACCAGGCGCAGCCACTCAAGGGCAAGCTAACCAATTGCCACAATTCTGGATGTGAAAGGTGGGCATACTCTAGGGCTGTATTTATTCATTTTTAATATTTATTAATATTTCCATAATTCCCCCCGTTGGGTGCCGGGTTAGAATTGCACCTCCCCATACTATCCCGTGGGTGTCGTTAGAGGTGACTAAGGGAAAAATACTGGAAGGGGGGCAGCCGCATCTACTTACTTGGGGATCGCAGTGTAAGAACTGTCATCTTACACTGCGATCCTAAAGCCGCCTGCCAAACGTGGGGATTATGGCAAAAACCCCCTTAATAGAGGAGGGTGTGTTCAGCAGTGGACGAGTCGGCTGTTAAAGTACAGTAATGTTTAGATCTGTTTTATGAACCATAATATCTCATATATGAAGTACTTCATTAGTAGTGTACGCATAAGACATAGTATCTATAAGTATCTAATAATATATATAAGACATATATAATAAGTATTTGTGAAAATTTCACTTATTGGAAGGCGATGATGATAATAATATGTTGTTTAGTTTTAGTGTGTAGGCGTGCTCCGGTAGCTGTCCTTGAAAGGCAGTTCCAATTTTAGGTTGAGTCTGTCTACTACTTTCGACCGCATTGTTATTTACCATCGAGTGAGATTGTGGTCAAAGACTAGTATTTTTTTTTTATGCCTGATAGGTTAGCCTTTGACCACTATCTCACCTGATGCTAAGTGATGATGTGGTCGAAGATGTTGTTCAGGCTAACCTAGAAGTACTGGCTCTCAAGGACAGCTGCCGGAACACACCGTTAGGTGCTTGGCGACAGATTTTCTACTTGTGGGTGGTAGCTAGCCAGGCGGGCATTCGTAAAATGCCCTACCACCATGCTATAACGACTGTCATCCTAAGACAACAACCGGGACCAACGGCTTAACGTGCCCTCCGAAGCACGGAAGCGCTCAGTAGTAATGTCACTAGCGGTCACCCATCCAACTCATGACCGCGCGCGACGTTGCTTAACTTTGCTGATCGGTTGAGAGCAGCTAAGTAAACTTCGCTACGAGCGAAAATATATAAGCAGTAAAAACAATCGAGTCTAAGGCTAAATTAGCAGCTCGGAAGTTAGGAGCCCCAGGGTAGCTGAGGCAGTATTTCACAGTACAGCTTCTAAGTATCCACAAGGCGCAAGTCCGATCGTGCTTGAATTACTGCCGCCATCTCCGTCTTGTTACACGTTTTTATAATTACATGACATAAATATTTATTCCGAAAACGTAGCCTATTTCTCTCAGTGTGTAGAATATCTTAATCAGATTTTATCCACTAAAAAACACGGCAAACAGTTAAACAGATAGAGAGTCCTTTCGCTTATACCTTTATAATAGGCTAAATTGAGTTGTTAACATCTCGCAAAATGGCGGCATTTTGCCAAAAAGTGATTCAAAACTTTGATGAAACAATCGACATCTGTCAGCGTGCTCGTGGTGGAGATTTTCCAGATATTAAACGCATTCATAATTGCCGAATTTTTCTCTTCATAATACAATAAAAATTTTAATCATCTTCATTTAAATTCTTTGTTTTATTTTGTTTTAGGAATCAAAGTTCTTGTTGAAATCTTTATTATACTGATAAGGTGACAGGTACCCAAATATAAGCAATTAACTGTTGCAATCGCCGTTGCCGAAGTCAGCATGCAAAGATAAAGAGAAGTGTGTAATGAATAGATTCAGGCGTTACTTTGCGGAAATCGATATTTAATAATAACAAATATTTTAAAAGTATTTTTAAGAAAACACTTTAAAATCTTTATAAAAATTATTTTATATCTAGTGACAATTCTGCCTAATTTCCTGTTAAGCCGACGTGACGTCACAAACGCCACGCAGCCAAACCGGAAGAGTATTCGAGGCGTTTCGCTTCTAAACGAAGCATCCTCAGGAGGTCTTGACTCTACGAGCGCACGATCGACCTACGAGACCTACAGTCTCGAGCGTGCGCTCGTAGAGTCAAGACCTCCTAACGATGCTTCGTTTAGGCGGAATTGTCACTAGATATATATAATTTTTATAAAGATTTTTAAGTGTTTTTTAAATAATTAAATTGATGTTTTCTTAAAATACTTTTAAATTATTTGTTATTATTAGAAGTGTGTATATGAACATGTACCTAGGTAAATAAGAACAGCATGGTTTATAAAATCGTTGTATTGTTGTGCAGGCCATTCAGCGTGCAGAAGATCCCGCACAGCAACCTGATCCTGCTCGTGGTGGACACGCTGTGCCCGTGCGGCGCCAAGCGGCTGGACGTGCGGCCGCGCGAGGCAGCGCCGCGCGCCCCCTGCCGCCGCGCCGCACCCAACCACCACCGCCGCCGCCCTCAAGCCTGCGTCTCCTACCATCCGGAGGTACATACCTCTGCCTACATACCTACTTAAATGTATACTCAAAATGCCCTTCCACTATACGGTGAAGGTCAAGCCCGCGGCGTGCTTCGAACCATGGACCTGCTGCGTGGCAATCCATAGCCAATGCCACTGAGCCATCACTGCTTCAAAATGCTTGTATTAGAGTAGTATAGGGGTGCTTACCATTTGAAGTGAGATTCGCTAAAAACGCTAAACACGATCACACTCCCAAAAAGTTGTTCCACATGGGTCTTGGCGTTATTTTCGCCATAAACGCTACATCTAATGTCAAAAGTGACAGAAGTGGCAAATTTTAGTGGCATTCTTAGCGTTCTTATCCAAAAATGGAACGGGGATGACAGTTACAAACGATCACGTGATCACAACCATAGACGCAGAATGCGATCAAAATTATCGAAAATAACGTTCTTAGCGACAAATGGAATATACCCTTGGAGTGGAAAGGCCATTTCATTCCTATTCTTCTGACATACGGCCATATATTCTATTGTCTGTTAAGGTTTCTGCCTTTGTACATGCTTGAGATTTACTCATGGTAAGCCAATGGGAATCGCCTTATTCACACGTTTCACCAGTTGTTACTTAATGCAAAAAAAAGCTATTTAAACATGAAGTTCTCTAAAATTGGTACCTATATATAACTTTTACTACATTACCTTACGGTTTTTTTTCATTTGTTAATTATCTGAAATATGATAATATTAAAATGATACATAATATACAATCATAGTAATATAAGTATGGGATAAATGTATCTGTTTATATTGCTCCACTACCAGTTTTATATCTTTCATTGTTTCTTTAGTTAAGTAGGGAAGGGAATGACTGATATTCATGACATGGGGAAACCTAATTTGAATATCAGCTATTACCTAACATTTTTATAACAAGCATGCAGATTGAATGTAAAAGCCGTCTTTCGTTTTCTTTCATATACTGTATCTAGAATAAGCTTTTCTTTTGAAAACAAATATTTATCTTATTAATCTTATTAAGGATAGCACGATATTTCAAAAACCTTTACAAATACTGGAGGGTGCGCCTAGAACATTTTAATGCCGTAAATTTCATTCAGCGTTAATCAGGTTTTCGATTCCTCTCATACTTACAGAAATGTTCATGTAATTACGAAATCCGTACGTATAATATATATATCCGAAACAAAGGATCTAACGTGGTCATCTTAAAGAAAGATACAAAAAACGTATATGAAATCATTCAAAGCTACATTTATTTATTTCAAGGCACTGTTAACATTTCGAACTTCAGTGTTTATGTATAATCTTCTAGCGCTATATACATCCGGGTGCAGATGAAGAGTACTCGGCCGCACTACTGACTACAGCTTCAAAAGAACATTGTATATCGGTGTTTTCAGTATTTATTAGTTAAATATAGGACATAATATATCGAAATTTCAGATTCGAAACTAAATTCTTCTTTCATTTCCAGGAAATAGAAATTCAGTCATGCGGTCGCGGCGGCCGCACACAGCCGCTGTTCGCGCTGCTGGTAATGACGGCGCTGCGGCATTTCTGCACGTGACTGGCTCGCTACCGCTAGTGCCACCATCACCATCACTCAACATCACAGGGACGCCGCACGGAGGCACCGCATCCTCGCCCTGACTCATCAACACAACCCCTTCCATTCGCAAACGACACTGGGAACTCTGCGCGGGAGCTTCGCAGTGCGTTTGGGAACAGTTTGCACATTGCGTTGGTGAGACGAGGACATTTATACTTACGAGAATCCATGAAGTTAGAGTTTTGAACGATTTACCGACTGAAGTTTTGGTCCGACCAAATGAACTATTAATCTTGTTTTGTGACAGGATTATCTATTCGGATTAGGTAAAGATAATGTAACGTTTTCCCTTCTCGATAAGTTGACATTTTGGTATTTGTAACTATGCGGACGCATACGGTAAATGAATAGGTAGGTAACGAAATATCTTGTTATATTTAAATCGAGGATTATCACAAACTTGGAGGTCTAATGAAATTATAGCTAATGTTAATAGATATTGAAAGATATGCAAATTTATCAAATATCGTTTGAAGTGTTTTAGAGAAATTTACCTTTGTTGAACTTGCTCTATTTATTTCTTTATATGTCTGTCAATGAAATCGCGATTGGATAGTTGCATAGATTTTAATGTAAATAACGAGTATTTTGTTTGTAGGCAGTTTGTTTGCGGAGTTATGTGTGCCTGTGTAATATTGGTAATATGTAAAAGTCGTCAATATAGCCACGTCACCAATGCATCAATGACATCTTACAAATCAATTTCTTACATAAATATATCATCCACACGCCTTTCTATCCCCGAAGGCTTAGTTGTCTACGCTATCCCAAAACGTGTACAAATAGAAGTTCCATACACGATGTACCTACACGAGTTATATTCAAGGTGCAACTCGAGAAGATTGCAACGAGCCTAAAAACGGTGAGGATACGTTGTTTCGTTAAGAAGTTCTAGGGATACCTCCGGCTCGATTACTAAATTAGTCAGATATTCGAGGCAATTATGTGTATTGTCTGCAGAACAATAAACAATTGCATATCATGATAATAAGTTGGCTGAAATTATGTTCCCTAGATTCCATTACATACATATAAGGAAATCTAATGAAAAGGCTTAGGGCCTGTTTCAGAATGTTCGAGTAAGTTCCGGTTATACTACCCAGAACATATTTAATAAATAAAACAAAAATAAAAAAAAAATAAAAAAAAAAAAAACTTTGCGTTTCACAGTCATCGATTTAGCGTATCGATCGGTTAAAGCTTGAAACGCGCTGCATGTTACCTGTAATTTTTATCATTCAGTTATTTTATGTTCTGGGTAGTATTTAACCGGAACTTACTCGAACATTCTGAAACAGGCCCTTAGTAAAGTGTAAGCGTGTTAAAAAAAAACAGAGCGAAGTTCTTCTCTTCCAAAGGTGCAGTTGTGACGTGGCGACCAAAGGCGACTACCCCGTTCGTACTAGTCGTTAGATTTTCGCCTAATCTTCGAATAATGTCTAGGAACTGTAAACAGTTTCACATTTTTATTGTAAATATTTTAATAAATTTAATGGCCTATTATTACGATTTTAAGAAAGTGTGTTGCTAATAATATTTATATGTCGTTCAAATTCGACTTCTGTCTGTAAATTGGACTTTCATATCGTTCTGTCACATTAACTTCATATGAACATATCAATATAACTTTTAATTACATTACTAAGAATTACTCAGTTCTGAAAACAAAATACGCAGTTATTGGCCTATTTAAGTGGCCTCAACAAGCTGGGAACAGCTTGTTGAGGCCACTTCTCGACGTGAGTAAAAATACTGAGGTGTGGTCGGGAAACTTAATTTATTCATAGACAAAAATACAAATCTTACATCGCTGCAACAACCGTTTGCGTGTGTTTAGGCTTATGAGCGCCATCTAGCGACATTATTGTGAAGATCAGACACAGCTAAATAACAAGATTATAAGGCGTGCTGTCCGTTCTACTTAAATATCAATATATCAGAGTACATACGTTGACGTATTACATTAGTTTTTCAATAAATATGGAACAGGCCATTCATCCCATCAAACTTTTTCTCTCATTGAATAAGTACTGAAAGTTTTATTAATACGTAAAGGTTTCGAAAGTTAAGCGTATTTGTCTAAATTGTTTGTATATGTGAACGTTAATAGATATTAAAGACCAGACACATTACATAATACATGGAGATAGAGTTTTATAATCTTTATAAATAATAGTATAAGTGAGGGCGCAGCTCGCTATTGTCCACGTTTTGCAATGAAATAGTACAAAGGCATTGTTCTCTTGAAGTCACGTTCAGTAGGCCTAACACAATTACAAGCGAAAAAAATATTCGTGGATATCAACGACATTGAACTCTTTTAACCTGAGCGAAGATAGTCATTTTGATTCCGCTCGTAATCAAGACCGAAACTAAGAGGATAAGTACTAATATGTTTTATAAACGCTATAAGTACGATATCTAGAGTGATAAAGTACAGTCACATTTGCAATAGAAAAGTAAGATAAAAATAATAATAAAACTCTGCCTATTACATATTCTTATATCTACACCTAACTATATTATATTCAGGTATTATGTTAGTGTTTGGTATGGTGCATATATTATTAATATGGTGCAACTATCAATAAATAAAACTTTATAGTCCTTACTAATAAGACAAATCGTTCTGACTATCAAGGTCTCATTGTTTATATCTGCAATGAAGAATTATTTCTTTCGCAAATAATTCGTGTTCGGCCCTCAATCGTTAAGTGCCAAACCTAGTGTTTAGTTCGTGTTGTGTCCTTTGGTTAAATATTATATAGGGTGGGAACGATAGTTTATGTCATTAAGGTTGAACTGGCCGGTCGCTTCTCCATACAAACGCTGTAGGACGATCACTCCCTTATTTGAGATTTTAGGTCTAGAATTAAGCATAATACCGATTGATCTCGTCATTATCTAGGCATGTATGATGCTGAAATTTTAAAAAGATAATTAAGTTGAGAGTTATGACCTCGAAAATTTTGTATGAAAATGTTTCGAAGCTCATAACTCTCAAATTAATTATCTTATTAAAATTTCGGCATCATACAAGCCTAGATAATGATGAGATCAATCGATATTATGCTTTGTTTTGGACCTAAATCCTCAAATATGGGAGTGACCATCCTACCACGTTTGTATGGAGAACGGGCCGGCCAGTTCACCCTTAAGTAGATTTTGTGGGACAATAGCAAGCTAGGTGTCCATTGAAGAAGTTTATTATCATCATCGCTTGAGTTCTTTTGTGAAATATGTTGTGTAGTTTAAGGTATATAAGTTCAATGACAATACAAGATGCTTTTGATACTTATTAAATCATACCTGTGTGTGACAGCTTGTAAAAAACCATTCAGAACATGTGTAGAAATAATTATCAGGTAACAAAGATGTCTTGAGTGATGATTATAATGAATTCCATGGAGATATTCAAATTACAAACATAGCCATATCATATCGTAATGCAATACATATTCAGATACTAATATAACGAGAAAGCTTTTGAGAAATTGTACATTTTGTATAAATAACAGTAAGGAGTCGATTTAATGGCGTAGGATTGTTTATCTTGTGAGTGGCGAACGACTGGTGTAATGAAAGGGGAGCTTCATATATTACGTCACAATACACTGATTTTACATATATATATACTACCTATTAAGTGTATCTACTTGGTTCACAACAGATATCCTTATTTGGCAGTTTAAGTTCTTACGAAGCATATACCCCCTAATGATCTTTGCTTATCTGTAATGTACCTTTACCCACTTTTTAACTGTAACTGTGTTACAGGCAAATGTTACCGATTAAGGTTGAACTAGCCGGTCAGTCCTCCATAAAAACGTCGTAGGGTGATCACTCTCTTATTTAAGATTTTAGACCCATAATGAAGCATAATATCGATTGAACTCGTCGTTATCTAGGTTTGTATCGTAACGAAATTTTAAAATGATAATTAAGTTCAAAGTTACGATCCACGAAAACTTTATAAGAAAATGTTTCGAGGCTCATAACTCTCAATATAATTATCTTATTAAAAACTGTTACGATATAAGCCTAGATAATAAAGAGATCAACCGATATGCTTTTTTTGGACCTAAATCCTCAAATAAGGGAATGATCACCCTGAAGTTTGTATGGAGAACTGACTGGCCAGTTCCCCCTTAACACTAAGTGCTCATACCGTCACGATCACTTCACAAAATAGTATTATTCAAGTGCAATGAGTATGCAGAGTAATGAATATAACAATTCCATTGATATAATTCGAATAAAGTTTAAAATGATTTAATTTCGAATATATTTACTCATAATATGAACATGACTAACCTGCGGTTCAGAAAGGGAATTACTTGGTACTGAACCTGATTTTCATAACTATTGTACGTGGTACGTAATCAAATACAAGTCATACACAATGTTTTTATGAAAACGTAAGGCGACTTCGATTATTAGACATATGAAGTCGGTTGCTATCTACACTTGCACAGCTCTTTAAGATGATACATATTTATTCTTCTAACCAACAAGTACTTTCATACTTTTAATAAATGTTCAAATTAATAACAGATTGTGAACCTGGCTCATTGACTTTTTGTCGTACACGATTTCTAGAGTCCCTCGCCGTACAAGAAGTCAGTGCGCAATGTGCAAAGATGTGCTACTGTGACGTAATATATGAGCGGTCCCGAGTGCTTCTAGCAAGCGTCGAGTCTTCCATAGCAGTCGCGCGAGGAAATGAATATACTGTTACGTTTAAGTATTAAATGATAATAATAGAGTATATACTTTATCATAGCATAGGCTGCGTGTTGGCGTCGTGCGGACGTTTCGCAGGATTTAGTTATAAACTATAGACACAAAACAAATACCTCGTTTAGTTACTCAATAGCTAGACAGAATTAGCGTTTATTTCGCGTTTAGTTCTTGGACATATCAATTCAGGCACCAAATGATATTAGCGTAAGCTGTTCTTTTGAATATTGTCGATTGTGATTTTTCATAATTACTTACGTAATACTTTGATTGGGTTTCTATCAAACTGAGGTATGATTGTTATTTAGATAAAATAAAGTTGTAGCAAGAACATTTTTCGAAATGGACAGGGCAATTGACATAATTACGAAGTACAAGGATGGCATTTTGATTTTTGTACGAATAACAAACGAACCCGAAAATAGAAGAAAAATCCGCAGTAATTTACAGCAAGTTATAAACACAATATAACTACTAATATAACACAGCTAAAATCGTCGACAAATAAACTTACTAGGCATATCTCATGAAATTAAATAATGGTGGCATTTCCACAAAAACTAGTTAAAGTTGTACTTAATACGCTTTGAAGAAGCTACACCAAATCTTCCAATGCGAGGTTTGTTCTATGGGTAGATCGTATTCGATACAGAACTGCACTTTATGTTAGCAGTGTAGATCGCTCAATGTATTCTAAAATACTTATTACAACGAATAACAAAAAGTTTTTATATACAGAACATTTCCGTGAGCATAGTCGAATAGTAAGATTTATTCCAAAAAAGTGACAAAAAATTGACTTGAATTTAAAAAAAAACTATGTACATAACAATTATCAAATAAATCACAAAAGCAGAAACCCTGAAAAGGTAACCGTACGTACCGACTCACATACAAAATCAGAGAATCACGAGCACGTTCCGTTTATCGGAACTTTAAAGAATATCTCATTTTCATTATTGATACGTAAATCGAAACGTTATTGAATGAACTAAATGAAATAATATAATTTAAACAGGCTTGTTCTGCAATAAATCGATACTCAAAGTTAGATTGCAAATATGTGCTGCTTAAAAGTGTTATTTTGGAATAAGGGTCTAGATACGGAACTATACTATTTATCATAGTCTTATATGGATGTAACAATCTAGATTTATTTTGTCCTGTCCAAAATGTTTCTGCTACAGTCCTTGCAATTCACGAGCGCGCGTACCACTTGCCTCTATATATGTATATATACGTTGATCTAGTGTGCGTGTGTGACTACACCGGCACGCATACTAATGCAATATGCATGCAAATAGTCAACCACAAGCAAAGACGACGCACACTAGTGAATAGCAATAAACTGTGTGTACATGTGAATGACTCTATGCTATACATTTCGTTTGCATGGTGTTTGTGTGGTGAAAATAGTGATAGAGACCTAATTCAAATATATATAGTACTCGTACAATAAGTTTACATAAGAGTGAACTAAATTTTTGCCACGTTCACTAATCGGTGTAAATTTTTTCTATATAAATATTGACGATTTCATTTAAATAGATTTCACTGTCAATCCCTTGTTAAAGCTTTTAGGAGTATATTCAAAATTTGTATCAGTAAATTTGTAAAATCATCAAATAACAAGTATCGATGTAACTTTGAAAAATTGTTTTTCTCTTTATTAGTTGAATGATAGTTGTACTTTGAGCAGGGCCGACTGCGTGAACATGGTTCTAGTGTAATTCTAGTAAAGTTACTGTTTCTTTTTGTTACTTGCCAGTTCGTGCTATAGATATACCGTAATTACAACAATAAAGTTCTCTTATAACATTGTGACTGATGCTTTTTTATTTTACACAATTTATCCCCAGATATACCTAATCTAACCAAAAGACGTGCATTCAAACGGATGGGAAGATTCGACTATCCAGCACTCGCCTCCATAGCATAATTGGTAATGCACCAGGACGGTATTCTGGGGGTTGCGGGTTCAAGTCCCGCTGGAACATATCTTTTTCCATCCGAAATAATTTTTAGATGTAATCTGTTTTGGTAGCACTTACCATCTATGAGGATTATCATCCTATAGCTTGGAACAAATGGAAGTATCGAAGATAATGATTTACAAAACATATATCACATCACGCCTTTTGGTAGCACTTACCATCTATGAGGATTATCATCCTATAGCTTGGAACAAATGGAAGTATCGAAGATAATGATTTACAAAACATATATCACATCACGCCTAACATATGCGGGGTTGGCGTGGTATGGCTTTGTCGCGAAAACGAACTGCAAGAGGCTTCAGAGTTCAGACGATTGAGAACAGATGCTACAGGAATATAGTATTAAAAAAAATAGTGAGCGCTACCAGATATGTGAGGAACGCCACTATATTCAAGGACCTTAAGCAAGAAGACCTGGAGCTCTTCATAAGAAGACTCTGCAACAATGTTCGCCAGAACAGACGCCTCCAAACAAGCCCATATCAGAGGCATAGCGCCCCGCATGCGAGACCGCCAGACAGGGAAGGCAACAAAAACACGAAGCCATATCCAAGGGAGTTAATACTTCAAGAAAGTGAAAAAGATGATGACACCGGGACCAAACAGGCGATACCTCCATGGGCAACGCCGTGGTCGGTCCGCTGGGCTTCCCACCAGCGGGATTAAACTTGCTCGGCCTGATCGCTTAGGCACCTAATGCTCACTGGGCGGTAGGACCGGTGAAGTCTAGGTATTCACCACCCCAAAGACTGCTTTGTAGACACGGAACAGGAATAGTCGCATCAAGAGGGCAACGCCCTGAAGCTTCTCCCACAGGCGCAAGAACGTCTGAGAAGAAAACCAGTGATGAATGGAAGTATTGTCGGCTTAATCACAAAGCCCCGTTGCGTGCCCCAACTAGTAAAGACTAGGCTCACACCAATAGTCAAGGACGTAGCCGACACTCGTTTTAAATGCGAAGCGCAGCAACGGTGCGTGCGAGTTGCCTTGCCCTGTCGGTAGTGAAAAAAGTAGACATTTGTGCCGGTGAGACATAGTGGGCAGCTACTATTATCAATGTAGCTGCGGGAAATTCTTACGATATTGTTTGAGCTATTTAAACACAAAAACAAACACATTTGCAACATGTAGGACAGAATCCGTAAAACATTGATCTGGTTATCAATTTCTCTGTCAAACATTGGTAAAAATTAAAAATAGGTTGCATTGAGCTCGAACCAACTTCAGGAAATACTTGATTCCACGTTTAGCGCTCGAAGATAAGTGGTATAAACACGACGAATTACGACTTCAACTTTGTACTGCCGTGATAAAAAAAATACTGTCGCATGTATAACAGTAGCAGAAAAGGAGAACTAGAAGAAATTTTAATAACAAATGGTAGCAATACCCTCCCTTCACAACAAAAAAATGGTTAAATTGGTAGCGTAGTTTTCTCACTATTGGCTGCGCCGTTAATTAAGTTCGACTAAAATATGACTTACTTACCATCATGTGGGATTATCGTCAAACCTAGACTATCGGAAATTAATCTTTTTGCAACATAGATGATAATAACATTTTTTTTATAAATATTAATTTATTTAACAAATTACTTTTTTTAATTAATTTTAATTTATTTTATTTAATTTATTTTTATTAATGTTATTTATTTATTTAACAAGTTTGCTCGCGATAGTGCTTGTAATAATATTTAGAAATATTTATTTAATTCATAACATAATGCATGTGATAGCTTCACATGCATTATTTTATGAATAAAATTAATAAACGAGTTAAAATAATGTCAATATGTATCTTGGGACATTAAGGTCAGCAAATTACTATACTCTTTGAATTAACCCGGCGAGGATGTGGTAGGGTCAATTTGACCCTGCTCATTTTGTTTGATGTACAGTTTTTTTACCTGCAGTCGCATGCTGTCGAGTTTATCAGTAGCTGTAGTCAATAAAAAGAAGGGAGGGTTCCCTTCTTCGCACTTACACTTAGTCGGGTGCAAGACGTGCAAGCAGGTAAACGTGCTCAAACTCAAATAGGGCAATTATGATTTTGTGATGAAACATGATATATCATATAAATTCCTACCAAAAATTACCAATTACTTGTAATAATATTTGTATGTGTTGTTTTTTTTAATGTATGGCAGAGTCTTGCTAAAGTTGATTAAAATAAGACTTTATGTATAATTGAAATAATGAAACATTTTATACGCATATTAGTGTTTCTTTTCATGAAAATCCTTATATAAATAACTAATGCGTATGTTAACTTCCTATCCTACGTTAAAAAATTGCAATGAATACTTTTAAAATATGAATTGAATACAGGGTCATCAAGACCCTCCACATCCTCGATGTACCCTTTTTGTACCACATCCTCGCCGGGTTAAAACTTTTAACCCGAAAAAGCTTTCCCTTTTAAAAGCGAAAATATATAAAATTGTCGTTATAGTTAATGTGACTGCGGGGGATGGTATATCGATAACTGAATGTAGGTTGTTCAGTTTTACAAACACAAATCGATACTAAGTATTGTATAAGCTGTGGTGCTTTGGCTTTAAATACTTTCCCGTGGGGTGCCGCCCCCAATTACCAAAATAAAATAATACCGAAAGGTGGGCAGCAGCGTGGGCAATCGTAAGGTGCTTGGGGATTATGGCAAACCCCCCCCCCTTAATGGGGGAGGCTATGTTCAGCAGTGGACAATACAGCTGATATAGTATGTAAATATTAAACATGCGTGAAGCACATTTATTTTATGGATTCCAAACCACCGCCCGCACTATTGTTGATATTATTATATTAATATCCTCCTAATACAGAAATAAATGCAATGCTCATAAACTTATCTCTAACAATTATTTTTACTTTATTTGATTTTTTTTTTTTTTTTTTGCTTGATAGGTTAGCCTTTGACCGCTATCTCACCTGATGGTAAGTGATGATGTGGTCGAAGATGTTGTTCAGGCTATCTTAGAAGTACTGGCTCTCAAGGACAGCTGCCGGAACACACCGTTAGGTGCTTGGCGACAGATTTTCTACTTGAGGGTGGTAGCTAGCCAGGCGGGCATTCGCAAAATGCCCTACCACCATGCTATAACGATTGCCATCCTAAGACAACAACCGGGACCGACGGCTTAACGTGCCCTCCGAAGCACGGAAACGCTCAGTAGTAAAGTCACTAGCGGTCACCCATCCAACTCACGACCGCGCGCGACGTTGCTTAACTTTACTGATCGGTTGAGAACAGCTAAGTAAACTTCGCTATGAGCGAAAAATTCATGTAATAAAGCTTTTTTTCTGCCGCTATCCCATTGCGCGTCACATTTTTAGAAAAAAACGTACCTACACTGATTCATGTAGAAAAAAAACACAGTATAAACAGGTAGAAATATATTCAATTCGAACCTTGTTTCACATATAAAGACTGGCTGCAAAGACGATACCCCTCTTCAGTTTTTGTATCGCGTCGGCAAATTTAATTTCTAGATCTGTATTACCGATGTTCTTGGCCGCTTGGCACAGCTGACGCATGACCTCTTCCAGTCGCCGCATACAACGGATGATTGATCCTATAAAATAAATTATTTATTTATTAATTACAACCACAATAATATTCATTTGGTTTTTTGCACAGTATAGTTAGTTACTCTGGTTTTAAATTTTTTAATTTTAAGTGTTTTCGTGGAAGTCGTAAGAAGCGACGAAGAACACCTTGCCACTACAGACGTCGATGTTAGTACAGTGTTGATATACATGGGTGGTGGGCGCACAACATGGCTCCTTTTCATTTTTATCTCCTGATTATACAAAAGGTAGTGGGTATACTATCAGACCTATGTACCAACTTTACAATAGAGCAAAGCTGTAAGCTCATGATTTTAGATTTTTTTAGATAGGAAATCATTTCTTAACTAAGGAACCCGTAAGCCCAGAATACCGATATGTCGCATTATCAATTATGCTATGGCAACAGTTACTTTACAGTCGAAATTTTCCCTCCATTTGATGCACATATTTTTGATTTGAGGCACCATGTCTATGATATTATTATATTTCATGCAAAACAGTATTTTGCGTGTATGCTCTATTTGTTCCACACATGCCTTTGTGAAATACAGGAGCCTGAGATCTAGTTTACAGAATTATTGACATCATTGATAATAATGTATTGAAATATAAAAGAACACTGCACAATATGATGTAAATTGGAATGGAGAAAGAAGTGTTGAGCCATACGGATTTTGTAGATTTCGTATCGCATACGTTCTCCTAAAGCGGTTTGAACATAATATTATTATTTTTTTGTTATTTCATAGGATTGAGACTGTAATGTAATTTTACTGGCTCTCATGGACTGCTGCCGGAACACACTGTTAGGTGGCAACAGATTTTCAACTTGAGGGTGGTAGCTTTAGGCGAGCATTCACAAAATGCCCTTCCAACATGAGGTGAAGCACACGGCGGCGGTGGGGATCGAACCATGAAGCTGCGGCACGGCAGTCGGTAGCTTTCATTGCTTTGAACTTACATAGCAGGCATTAAACTTAATAAAGGAAGCTCGTATGTGAAGAGGAGCTTTATTGTACATAGTGTTGTATCGTTTATGGTACATTTATTGAACGTCATATAGACAGGAGGCCCCTTTAAACCCACTCTTGTATTGTCAGCCCTAGCCCACTATTCAGTGCTAATGTATAATCCATGGAATACTAGATATTTGTCTAGTAACCCTACTGAAGCAAATAACTCACCTTCGAAAACATCGGTCATCTTGCATATCTGCAAGAAAGAGGCGCCTTTAGACCACGTCAGCACAACGTCCATGAGCGTACATTTGAACTTGCTCACGTACTCGTCTTCGTCCAAATCCATCTTGGCCTCTGTCGAAACTTTTGCTATTCGCCTCGCGTATTCCTGAAAAAAAAAACGATTATATAATCGCCACTGTCCCCCAGGCGTGTTCCAGCGATTATCGTTAATGACAATTTCTAATAAAGGACTAGCCAACAAGTAAAAGAGACGAGGCTTAGCTCATATCTTAGCTCATGATATATCAAACGAAAGGTAACATGAAGTATAGCATTAAATTTAATGGCGGTAAGAAGTACGTGGCTTTACGCAGACACTGTCAGTTAGCTTGCACGTTCATCGCTGCTTACACCTTATCTATCGACTTCAAAAAAAAAGGTGGAGGTACTCATATCTTCTGTTTTTTATTATGTTTGATACTTCAGAACTTTTGACTGGGTGAACTGATTTTGATGATTCTTTTTTTATTTGAAAGTTAATCCTTGCCGTGTGGTCTCATTTAAATTTCATCAAAATCGGTCAAGCCGTTTTTGAGTTACACTCCAATAACTGAACAAAATTTTCCTATCTTGATTATATAGTCCTTGATAGTGAATAACAATCTATCCCATAAGTAGCAAGGGTCACTAAAAAGAATGAAATTATTTTTTTTACCAAATTAATACAACCGACTTCAACACTCAAATGTGTAAAATAACTTGTTAAAGTCGGTACATGATGGTTCAAAAGAACTTATTGTGCACATGGTACGAACTTCGACAAGTTATTTTATAACACACCCACTCATAAAACTCGTTCAAAAACATGTTATAAAGTTCGTCATTTCTGCCTTACGTACGGCGTGGAAAGTTATATGGATTTTCATTCCTTCACTCCGTAGCAGTGAAGGAATGTTGTATGAAAATCCATACCTGCCCTGGTAGCGTTCTTTTGATTTTAGCTGCTTACATAAAAAAATTCAATCTCAAAAAGGTTTTATATCAAATAATTAGAAAAAAAGAGATGTGATTTTTATTTGTACTCGATTTTCAATGAAAGGAGTTTGGCAACCTTTTTTTGCACTACGGAAAAAAAGCGCGGCAATTTGTTATGTTTGGTTCAATTTTGTTTTTTATTAAATTGATATGTTAACAGGACGCTTTTAATTATTCTAAATAATTTTACAAAATGTCTGATAGTGAAAGTGATGATTTTATAATGATGACGCCACCAGAAATAAGAAATGCAGCTCAAGAAGTCATAAAGAACTTACTGCCTGAGAAGTCTTGAGGTAAGTACGAGAACACGTATAATGATTTTATTTTCCTCGTAGGTGTAGTATAAAGCACTATGTATCACTCGGGAGAAAGTTCTATTTCTGTTCGAGAGTTACCTTTAAGCCCGACGCGCAGCGCAGGGCTCGTTTTCTCCCCTCGATGTACAATGTACTATTACATATTTGAGTGTTAAAGCCGGTTGTATTTTTTGTATAAAAATTTTTGATGGCTGGGTCTTTCACCTAGCTTCACGGATGTTATAAGTCCTCTAAACAGCATTTTTTTTTCTTTTTATGGTATAGAGACGACAGAAGCACGAGGCCCACCTGTTCTTAAGCGGTAACCTCTGCCTATAACAGATGCATTCCTAAATCATACTGTACCTGCAACTGCCGCAGCACCCCTCGAAGCTCCTCCCCAGTAGCGGAGGGCTGCATATCTTTCCCCTCGTCGCACACGAAGCAGCTCACCAGCGCCGCACTCTGTTCTGAAGTCAGATTGTTGAACACGCCGTTGAAGATCAGCTCAGTCAACAGGAGCTCGTCAGCGCTGGGAAACAATCATTCCATTGTTAACATATGTGACCGTTGAAAACCAAGAACAAAATTTGCTCCAGGAGTTGCCAGTGTTGCCACTGGAGCCTGGAGCCGATAACGCCTTGATTTTACTATTTTATTTAAAACCCAAAAGACCTAGCGAGTACATGTCTAGCATTGCTTAGCATACTTAGGGACCGTCCGTTAATCACGTGAGGCTTGAAAGGGGGTGAGATATGGCAAACATAATTAAATATCACAAGAAGGGAGAGGGTGTAGCAAGATATCACGTATAATTATGTTTTCGTCAAACGCGCGATTACTAAGCCGAAAAGCGGCGTGTAGTGTGACCTTGACTCGCCGTTGCCAGGCAACGAACGAATTACCTGTATTTAAACGTAATATTCAAACAATATAAGAGTGGTTTAGCCTTAAACCTTACCATGTATCGTAGGGGGAGGGGAGGTTTAAAAATGCTTAAAAAAACATCACGTGATAAATGAACGTGCGTGAAGTAGTTACGCGATCTTGGAGATTTCATAGCGGGTCTAAATATTTGCAGCGTCGTCCATTATAATGCACAAGTGTGGGTAGTCCTCGAAAAATGTACACTGGCTTTTAGTGTTTTCCCTAATTAAGTCAATTATATTTCCATTACCTGCTTAGTTCACAAGCAATGCGTCCCTTGAGTTCAATAACATCAGCGGCCGTGCAGTACCCCATCCGTCTCAGAACACGTTTCCTCTTCTTCAACTCGTCCATCTGCAGTATACTCTTGGCCGTCCTCAATTCTGACTTGTAGCCATTCAGTTCTTCTAATAGTTCCTGTTTCTTTTCGTATGCCGCTTGAAGCGCGCCGCGGTTTTTGTCGTTGTGCAATGCGTGGGAGTATAACCTGGGAAACCACACAGGTAATAAAATAACCAATAGATAAATGCTATTGTTGTTTTCGAGACAATTATCGTGATCTATGTGAAGTTTGCTTAGCCGTTCTGAACTGATCAGCAAAGTTAAGCAACGTCCGCCGCGGTCAGGAGTTGAATGGGTGACCGCTAGTGACATTACTACTGAGCGCTTCCGTGCTTCGGAGGGCACGTTAAGCCGTCGGTCCCGGTTGTTGTTTTAGGATGGCAGTCGTTATAGCATGGTGATAGTGCATTTTGCGAATGCCCACCTGGCTAGCTACCACCCTCAAGTAGAAAATCAGTCGCAAAGCGCCTAACGGTGTGTTCCGGCAGCAGTCCTTGAGTGCCAGTAATTCTAGGCTAGCCTGAACAACATCTTCGACACAGGCATATAAAAAATATGGTTTTCCTGGACATAGACGGTTGTCGGCCTTAGATAGTTTGGACTTGGAGAGGGGTTATCTGATATATGGTACATAGTACCTCTAAACAAAAGAAACAACAGAACAACAGGGAACCATACCTTTCTTCTAACTGCCTTATCCTATCAACGCATTCCTTGAACACCTTATCCGTGATCTTCATATCTTTTATTGGATTCAAGAGCGGTGGCCCATCAGGAAATCGTTTCTTGACTTCACCTATGGTCTTTAGTACAGACTTGCGGTTGTCGGCCGGCCTCAGGTCTTTCGGATAGTGGACTCGGAGAGAGCTGATCTGGTAAATCAGTGTGTGGATCACGGGTACTACTTCTACATCTCCTGCCTATATTGAAAAATATTAATCAAAAAGGTATTCATAAAATATATTCACTATGATATACATAAATGAAAGAAATAATTAAAGATGACTTAGATCTAGCTGAATTAGATAAAATTTTATACTTATAAAACTTCACTTTTTTATATTTTACAAATTGTTGGAGCACAAAATTTTATGCCCCGGACGGGAATCGCACCCGCATACTCCGATTTCCGCGCCGGATGCCTAAACCTCTCGGCCACCTGGGCACGCTCTTTCGAGCCGAAATTTCGTGCTCCAATTGTATTACTTTACCAATCATAGGGGACGGTTGCGATACGGTTAACTTTTTTTGTTCTCAGATCTTGTTCTTTAGGGGTCCATATCCAAAGGGCAAAACGGAGCCTTATTGTCACTTTCATCTGTATACTCTTTGTTCTCATTTTCTCTTCTTATCTGCCTGTCTATCCATCCTTATGTCATTTTATATTGACATATTGACATTTTATAATGTTAAGATGCTGTCATTTGCTGAAATTCTGTCATAATCGGACTGCGTAGGAGTGAAAGAGAAGCAGCGGTGTTGAAATCGCGATCAGTTTAGGTAAAATCCGAAAGAAAGCTTAATAACACAAAACTATAACGTAATTCTATATCTATATATTCATATATTCTTTCTTGTTTCTCTTGATAAGGTTTTGCTGTTTTATATTTTTTTCTATTCTATGGAGAAAAGTTTAAGGAAACTTGTTTCGGACTTGGCCTTATGTAATGTGATCAAGATTAACATATAATTTTCCTTCCTGAGACATAGTTATTAAGTCTCATGTGCATATAATTTTACTGGATCTCAAGGAAAAGTGGTTAGGTGCTTGGCGACAGATTTCGTACTTGATGGTGGTAGCTAGCCAGGCGATAATTCGCAAAAAACTCCCCTGCACCACGCGGTGAAGCTCTAGCCGGCGGTGGGGATCGAACCAGGGACCTGCGGCACGGCAGTCCATAACTATTACCGCTCCGCTATCATTGCTTTATAACTGATATGACACAAGAGAAGCCAACACATTGCGGCATACAAATATAAATCTCCTTATACCTACGAATAAATAATAAGTCTATTTCTTCGTAGCCTTATACTAAATATATGAAACCGATAGCGTTCTGAGGAGTCACGACACTATACGTCAGACAAATTAAATCCAGTTTTAGTCACAAATTTACAGCACATACCTCTCCAGGTGGACACGGTATGTTTTTCTCCTTATCGTCACCTTCGGACTTCTTAACGTGCAGCAGTATGTCGACCACTATGACGGTTTCTGCAGTCAATGGGTTCTCTTCCTCTTTCTTCTTGCCTTTACCTGTCCTGTCCCTGAAGTTCACTATTATGCCCCAGTCGTACTCGTGACTCTCAGTTTTTACCTGTGAAGGACAACGCGTCATATTTGGGCTGTAAGTTATAAAAAATACAAGAGAAAGGGGTCACTCGCTATAAGAAACTTGTGACATAGTCGGCTTCACAAAAAAAAGAAATGGGATAATAAGTTGTTCTAACATTGTACTTTTTGCATTTAACGCCTGCAACAGTGCTAATCAAATAAGCTTACATAATTGTATTTATTATTATTATTGTATTAAAAACGATAGGAGCGAAAGCATAGAATTGAGCAATGATTCACTCACTACGATGGATCATTTGGAAGAGCATGTCCCGGCTATAAGAACGGATGGTCGCGGGTTCGAATCCCACTTCTTGTACAAATTTTTCCATACGTTGTAATTTTGTAAAATATTAAGTTATAGTTATTCTAGAAACGGGATACTTAATATTTACCGTGTTTTTGATTGCTTTCGAGCTCTAGATATTTCGGCACTGTTGCACGCGCCATGATCGCGAGTAAACTAAAGTCATGCGAGTGGATGGTCTCACTAAGAGCAGATGAATCGGTCTACCCTCTTTCTAGTACGTTTTTTTGGTAAGGTGATGCTATTATTGTCACTGTCACATCACTATTTAAATTAAGCAATCAAACCCACGGTAAATATCCCGTTTCTAATAATAACTATATCATAAATGCCTGTGACAGTTTAAAAACTTACATATAAAGTTGTTCTGAAATTCCATCGATGTTTGGAATTAACGCATTGATAGGGTAACGGCAAGGCATTCAACCTTTATAAGAATATTTTTCCCCAAAACTAAAATGGCTGATGCACCATATGTAGTACGATCTTTGTGAAACGCTCAGCTGCGAACATACTTACACAGTAAAACCATAAAAGCAAGTTGACTGTAGTCCCGTAGGAGATTCATATATATAATATCATATTATTTATGCTATTTTAATGTTGAACAGGCTTGAGGCCCACCTCATGTTACGCGGCCTAACCTCTGCCTATAACAGATGCATTTCATCACAAGTCACGAATTGCACTGCGCCCGTCACCGTGAGACATAGTTGTTATGTCTCATGTGCCTGTAATTTCACTGGCTATCAAGGATAATATAATAATATAATCATGATCTGTATCTCTAAGTTTTATATGTTATTTTTATTACAGTAAATAATACGTAGTTACCTACTGTTGTTACACTGTAGGTGTATGTAATCACTGTATGTTATGAGTGCAAAGACCAGGTAACATTATTGTTGGAAACAAACTCGGTGATTTCAAACACTGATTTATTGTAAAGAAGTAATTGTTTTATAAGTATGTAAACTGGTCTATATATGTAAGGTATACATGTGCGGATATAACATTATTTTAAAGTGAACCCAATTAGAGAGTCATTGACATTACTTACCGTGCGGTAACCAGTACACGTAATGCGTAGGACCCACATATTAGGTCCTTACATATGAAATTGGCGTTTTGTATGGAAGGAACAAAAAGTCGAATATTTTTTAATATAATATATTTAATTAATCAAGGTATGAACCATTACTTTCTATGCACTTTTGCCATCTCATAGGTAGTTCATTGATCCCTTTACTAAAAAAATCAGTCGGACGGGAATCAATAAAATCTTTGAAGGCGATTTGGACTGCCCCATCGGAGTTGAATTTTTTCCCTTGCAAGAAGTTATCCAAATTTCGAAAAAAATGGTAATCTGTTGGAGCAAGGTCCGGGGAGTACGGAGGATGTCTTAGACTTTCCAATTGAAGCTCTTCTAATTTAGTAGCCGTCTGTAGCGCAGTGTGTGGTCTAGCGTTGTCGTGAAGCAGCAGTGGCGTGGAGCGATTGACCAGCCTAGGTTGTTTAGCCGCTAGCTTTTCCATCATGGTTTGCAATTCCTGACAATAGACATCAGCCGTAATAGTCTGGCCAGATTTGAAAAAACTGTAATGAACAATACCGGCACTAGTCCACCAAACGCTTACAAGTAACTTTTTTGGGGTTAATTTTCGCTTGGGGCAGGATTTGGCTGGCTGGCCAGGATCTAACCATTGCGCTGAGCGCTTCCGATTATCGTAAAGAACCCATTTTTCATCACAGGTAAAGATTCGGTTTAAAATACCTTCATTATTGTGCCGGTTTAGTAATGTAACGCAGCAGTCGACGCGCGTTTGCCGGTTTGTTTCAGTCAATTCGTGAGGTACCCACCTTTCAAGCTTTTTAATCTTCCCAATTTGCTTCAAGTGAATTAAAACAGTTTTATCACTAACATCGCAGCCTGCAGCTAACTCGGACGTGGTTTGCGATGGATCCGCTTCCACAATAGCCTTCAACTCTTCATTATCAACTTGAGCCTCAGGCCGTCCACGGGGCTTGTTCTGCAGGTCGAAATTTCCAGAACGAAAACGTTGGAACCAAAAACGAACTGTGTTTTCTTTTGCAACACGACCGCCATACACATCATTCACCCTTCGAGTTGTTTCCGCAGCACTAGTGCCACGGCGGAACTCGTACTCGTAAATAATGCGATATTTAAGGTTTTCCATTTTGTAAAATGAGTGACGCAAACAGAAAAAAACAGAAGAAAAAAAAACAAATGAATGACGATCATCGAAGCACAAATACATGAGTCTATAGCTGTACAAATTTGAATTTGGAATTCCTTACCAAAGAGGAGAAATTCGTGATTAAAGTGGCCAGTACGAAAAACGCCAATTTCATATGTAAGGACCTAATATATATATGTATCATCATGGTGGAAGGGCATTTAGCGAACCACCCTCAAGTAGAAAATCTGTCGCCAAGCACCTAATGGTGTGTTCCGGCAGCAGTCCTTGAGAGCCAGTGAAATTACAGGCACATGAGACTGAATAACTATGTCTCAAGGTGACGAGCGCAGTGCAATTCGTGACTTGTGACGAAATGCATCTGTTATAGGCAGAGGATACCGCTTAACATCAGGTGGGCCTCGTGCTTATTCCTTCACAATAACATTAAAAATAAATAAATATATATATATGTATATATATATATATTTACATATATATATATACACACACTATACACTATATATATATATATATATATATATATAGTGTTATTGGTAAAATGCTTACAACCTTTTAGGGTTGACTTCTGCTAGTCCTAATAAACATATTGAGATGTTTTTTTGTGTTGGTTTGTATTTGACGGAATAAGCACGAGGACCACCTGTTAAAAGTCTCTTGTGCCTGTAGATTAATATTTCTTATTTTTTATTACTTCCAGTGCTGCCGCGGTGGGTGCTCTTGGCTCGGACAGATTCAAAACATAAAACAATAAGATTTTCTAGTACTGTCTGACACTTTTAAGTTCTGTGTCTCTTAGTAAAAGACAATGCCTACTCCGAGCTAAGGGCGCCCGCCGCGGCAACACTGGATCGCGCCGCGCTACCTTTGAATAAAGTTTTAAATATTTACATCGAGCTAAGTAATAAAAAATATTAATTATTAACCCTTAACCGGAATCGTGGGTCAATTTGGACCCACCGTCAACTAAAAAACTGTTTTATTTTGAAACGCGCGAAACTAGACGCTTGTGCGCCCATGTAATCTCATGACGTCGCGAGGTGCGGCGGAGGCCGGACGTTCGGCGTTTGGAGTTTACTGGAAGTAGAGGTACGTGCGATCGCCGGGTCCATTTCGACCCACGATTCCAGTTACGTAAGTTTTTCTCTTAGTGCATACTTTTTTATTTTGTATTGTTTCTGGCATTTTATAAGAACAATGACCCAATATCTTGGTGACAAGGAGATCAGCGAATTATTATTAGACGAAATAGATACAGAACCAGAATTTTTAAGTGATTTTCAACCTTGTGAAGACGAAAACATTAACGACTACGAAAATCTGCAACTCGATATTTCGTCTAACTCAAGTGATTCTGACAATGATATAATTGATGAAGATGATGATGATGAAGGTAGACGAACATCAAGTGACACATGTTACCGAGTAAAAATCGATTCAAGTGGTACAAAAAAAAGTTATGTGTATCAAGTGCCATACTTTTATAGACTGATATTGATATTTTTGGTTCCTTATTAGATTAGGATGTCATTTTTTTTATGTTTTACTTTTGTTTTGAAGTATGTATATTTTTGTTAAGAGGAAGATACGGAAAACCCTGTTATATATATTTTGTGGTATAGAAAAATTCCAGCCAAAAATAAGAGTAAGTGTTGTTTATAAAAAAATAAGATAATTTTAAGATATTGTTTAATAAAAACATATTTATATTTTGTAGACAACTTGTTTTATCATAATATTTATTCATTTATGTGGTTACCTAAAATAGTTTAAGAAATATGAGGGTTTTCAGTTTAGGGTCCAAATAGACCCACGTTTCCAGTTAGGTTGGTCAAAATAACGATTCCGGTTAAGGGTTAAATTACAGGCACATGAGACTTTTAGCATCAGAAAGAAAAAAATGAAATAAAATACATCTCAAAATGTTTCTTACAGGACTAGCAGAAGTCAACCCTAAGAGGTTGCTAGCATTTTAGAAATAACCCTGTATAATCTATCAAGTAAATGTTTGAAAGAGATTGATTGCTCTAAGAGAAATTTGTAGTTTATTGTGAGCTTTGCTTGAAACTTTTTTTTAAACTTTGTGTTGCTATCACTTAAGTTCTATATAATTATATAACGTCTTTATAAGTTATATCTATGGAAGTTAATACTTTAAATTGTAAGGTACTTAAGTTCTACTTAAATATATAACGTCTTTATAAGTTATATCTATGTAAGTTAATACTTGATATTGTAAGGTACATATAAATAAGATAAGGTACAAATATCTTACTTTAACAAGCCGTCCAGGTTGCAAGAAAGGTTTCAGGTATTCCGGTCTGGTGATGAACGATCGGAACTGGTTACCAAGTAATTCTAGCTGAGTCCTGATGGTGCAGTAGGAAGCGATGGAGTGCTGGTTCTCTATTGTTAACGCGTCATACTCTTTTTGTTTCGTTTTAACTTCTGTTGGGGGAAGGAGAGAGATACTTTTTAAAGGATAACATCTGCGCTTATTCTTAAATTCTTCTCAGTAGTGATAAAAAAGCAAAATCTAGAATGGATAGTGGTACTGAAGAACAGCTATACACATCATTAAGTGTTTTGAAGTAGTGATGGCTCTGTGGCATTGGCTATGGACTGCCGCGCAGCAGGTCCATTGTTGGAATCCCGCCGCGGGCTTGAGCTTCACCGCATGGTAGAAGGACATTTCGTGAATGCCCGCCTGGCTAGGGACCACCCTCAAGTAGATAATCTGTCGCCAAGCACCTAACGGTGTGTTTCAGCAGCTGTCCTTGAGAGCCAGTAATAACCTTCGTAAGCCTGTTATAACATTCGACCACATCATCACTTACTATCAGGGGAGATTGTGGTAAAAACTTACCTATCAGAATTTTTTTTTACTTGACTATAATGCAGGTTATTTTATGGTTGCAAGCCAAGCGAGCATTAGCAAAACTCCCTCTGATAATGCGGTGATGATCCACGACAGGACCACGACAGGGTTCGAACAATGCACCACTGCATGGAAGTCCATACACAATGCTGCTGTGCCATCATGTCTTCAAGTCATTACAAAGTAACACAGTTCATAGCATAGCAATATGAATTAACCATATCTATCCATACTTACTGTCTATAAGGTCTGGTATGGCGGCTTGGTTTTGGAACTGAAAGAAGCTCCTTTCCAACATGTACTCCGGGTTAATTTCTTCTACACGCAACAAGTTAAGGACCTGGCATAACCAAAACATAATTTCAGGTATATTTTTCCCAAAGAAATAAGCTTCTGTATTAAAGCTTTGACAACACAAGTTTAACAGCGTCCAACAATAAAGTGTGCAATGTGTTGTGATAATTAATGAATCTAAGACCCTGTTTTCCTATTATAAAATACCCTATATACTTATTCCCTTTATTTTCTGTCCTTTTTGTAGTTTTCTTCTTAGCGTATTTAACTTATTTATTCACCCCTTGATCCACATACTCCTTCTCAAACACCATCACTGCATGACTGGTAAGTAATGCCTTAACATAAAGTCCTCCTTATGTAATTTTTTTTTGTGCAATAATTTATTAATAAATGAGTAAATAAATTTATTTTATAACATTTAGTGCACAATATGAGTAATTTAGCGTTGAAAAATGTGTTAGACAAGGATGTGTAACTTGAGTGGACAGTTGGACTTGAAAGGTACTTAGTGAACAAGGAGTTCATCGTCAATTGTCTTCTCCACCTTCCAAAGATCAGGTAACACTTGATTCGTCGGAGCATGAGTTACAGAAGATAGAAACGTTAATGCATCATATATTGGAGAGAAAAGGAATGAAACCTGGTACAAGTAAAACTTACCATATTATAAGTGAGATGAAAGGCAGAGTTGATAGGATCAGCTTTCCCCTGTATCATCCCCTTGACGACGGTGGGTGTGACTTTCTCGTCGATCATAAGGATCACTATCCCTTTGTCGTCCAAACCTCGACGACCCGCGCGACCCGACATCTGGATGTATTCCCCGGACGAAATCTAAATCATTAAAATGTAATTTTATAATGGTGTAAATTCTATAAGAAATCTATTTAAGCTACCATAGTGCTACCATATACTACCATACACTCTTATTCTGTTCATGATAAAATCCACATTTGTGTAACACTAACCCCCCGGTTTCTGAAACGCAAATCAGCGACAAATTTATTTAAATGCCTGTTAATCCATTGTCAAACGCAGATTGGGTTGCTGGAAACTTCATGTGACTGTTTGTCAACACTGATGTCAAATCTCTGATTAAACGCCAATTAATTCAATTTTGGGTTTCTGAAAAGCCTTTTTTGTATGTTAACGGTTTGTCAAAGCGAATTGTGCTAATTGCCCAAAATCGACCAATTATTCGAAGATTAACATCTTGAAATCGTAAAGATATATAAAATATGGCTTTTAAAATGGTTTTAGGAGTAGCTACCTAAATATTTCCTCGAATAACTGATACGATAGTACAAGTACATAATTATACCAAATATGACTACACATATTACTACTACGTAAATATGGTATTAAAGTCGACGTGATTTTTTAGTGTTGCTGCTCATTAGGTTTATCATCATCACCACATCAACCGGAAAGTCCAGCATTGAACAAGTTCTCCCACATTAGAATTGCAATCCCCACGCTTGGCAGGAGTCTCTTGGGGATCTCAGTAGAAATTGTCCGTGTATAGAAGGCGATGCTGGTATTTTTCCCTTAGTCGCCTCTTACGATATCCACGGGAAAAATTGTGGGGGGTAACATTCTAACCCTGCACCCCACAGGACTGCTCAATACGGTGCTATAACCTCCTGACGGCCTTATTATACAAACCCCAGCTGTATATACTACCAACGAAAGAATTCGCATGAAATCTTATAGATGACCGCCTTCCAGACCTCAACAATCTTTGTGGAAGCACCTTTTTGTTAGGAAAGGCGTTAAGATATGGTTTAAACGTTATTTGTTGGCCCTTATACAGAAAATCTGTCACCAAGCATCTAATGGTGTGTTACGAAGGCTGTTCTTGATGAAAAGCCTATTCTAGGTTAAACCTGTTTATATTTTTCGAGTACATCATCATAAGACATCAATCACTTACCATCAGTTGAGATATATTTTTTTTAGGCCTGTTAGTTTATTCTTTGACCACTATCTCACCTGATGGTAAGTGATGATGTGGTCGAAGATGTTAGGCTAACCTAGAATTACTGGCTCTCAAAGACAGCTGCCGGAACACACCTTTATGAGATTGGCGATTTTCTACCTGAGGGTGGTAGCTAGTCAGGCGGGCATTTGCAAAATGACCTACCACCATGAAAAACAAAGCCAACAAAAAAAATGCTGCTGTTTCACTTTTACCTAAATCGACTTTTATGATCATCCGAACAAAAACCAAAACGTAGTGATTACATACTCATTGCAACGGTGGAACATTCCCTAGATTAATAAGCTGGTAACCATAGTAACGGCGGCGAAGCACAGAAATGATTTGGCATTGATTTCATGTCAAAACAAAAGAGACAACGTTATGCGTTAAATAAAGACAAAATACTACAGAATGAATGAATATGAACGACTTTTTCAAACTTCATGTTATCATAGATAAACAAGCATGTGTTATGTAATTTTAAGTTAATATGCGTTCCAGAAACCCGTTGAAAGTTAGCAGATTGTTAAATGTGACGGCTTGTTCTATTAAATTGAATCAGTTGAGAGCACCAAGTAACATGACGGCTAATTCTGCGTAAAACTTATACACAATTAAACAAAGTTGATTTAAGGACTGTCGCAACTTTTATACGAATTTGGATTTTAGTATGAACAGAATAAGAATTAGGTAGATACCATAATTTTGAGACTTTGAAACTTGGAGTATTCTTAAAGAAATGACATCGTGAGGATAGTAAAGTCAACACACTCTACACTTGGTTTTATAAATAAATATTTGTATACGTTATAAACATGTCATTAATTGAATTATTATTTGTTTGGTAATTCGTTATTATTAAGTAAACACATATTCTCTGAAAATCCGGCTCCAGCTACTGCAGCTACCCATTACAGTTGTAAGATATAACCGAGGAGGCGGTCAGGGTAGGATTAGTAATAGGCTCCCATTAGGGTTATATCACATGTAGGGTTTCCTCATGCAGAATTCTAAAAAAATGCTTTAAACTCGCTGCTTTGACTTGTCACCGAAACACAGAGATTTATATTAGCTACATAATGCACATTTTATAACTTTAACACTTACGAATCTAAAGTCTTTTCCGTCAAACTTTTGGCACGATGTAAACACCACAGTCCTGGCCGGCATGTTCAGACCCATGGCAAACGTTTCTGTTGCGAACAGAGCCTGCAAATTTATCATCATCAGATATAATTATAATAAAGTTTGATACATAATAATTTAAACACTAATTTATTCTATTGAGACTACAACTGTAGAGACCGCGAAGGAAAGAAATGGGAGGAGCTGATGTATGTAATTCAAGTCGGCCATGACGTCAACTATAGGGGCGTGGCTTAGCTTCAGTCTTCTCTAGGCACTTGCTTGTGAACGACGACTGAAAATATTGTCTATAAATTTTCGTCGAATCCAAGCCGCAAATATGAAGTTTTGCATGTTATTAGCATAAATAGTTCTGATTGACTGAATATATTACCTTATTACGTGGTTTTGTTACGCCTACATGATTACAAAACATTTTATGTGTTATGAGATTAAATCGCTATTTTAAAAGTGCGGTATCTATCGCTAAGTTACTATTCGAACAAAAGCAAGAGCTGTCCGGCCGCGGGCGGATTCCATTTTCACCACAAACGAGATATTTTTTTCACAGACTTCCTTCAAATAATTGGCTTCGAAATGACTGTTTAAGTAAATTAAAAAGAAAAGGTTGTAGTTAGACAAAATACACAAAAATGTGTTCGTTGCATTTAAAGGAAGATGGTAGTGTTACAACAAGAAATAACGAAGTAAAATCGGCGGCAATTTTTTTATATTTTCATTTGCTAAGCGACAGATTTTCTAGTTGAGTGTGGGAGGTAGCCCGGCGTGCAGGCATTTTGCGAAAGCCCGTCTTACCAAATTGGTATAACGACTGCCATTCTAAAACAACAGCCAGGACCAAGGCTTAACGTGCCCTCCGAAGTTGCGTGCTCAGTAGTAAATACCACTAGCGCCCACCCATCCATATCATGACCGCAGCAGATGTTGCTTAATCTTGTTAATCACTTAAGAATGAATAGACAAGCCCCACAACGAACGCTCGATAAGCTCATAGTTGTAGACTCTGTATATCATCTAAATACAGTATCTCCAGTAGAAACCCTTGGAAACTAACCTTGATGAGCCCTAAGCCGAACAATATCTCAATAGTTTCTTTGAGTATGGGAAGTAGACCCCCGTGATGTATGCCGATGCCCCGCCTCAGCAGAGGTATCACGTTCTCCACTTGCGGCAGCTTACGATCCTCTTCGGACAACACGTCCATTGCGTTGTTGAACACTTCATCGACCAGCTTTTTCTCTTCAACTTGAACAAAATGCATCAGTAATGCACGTTTAGTTAAGATACACAAGGAATTTTAGCTAAGCGATTAACAGAAAGTGACGAAATGAAGCCTTAGTAAACGATATCGCTTCTGCAACGAATAAGTACTAACCACGAGCTCAGTAAGGTTACTGAAGACTCATAAGCGAAACGACGACACCTCTTGGGAGGCTTACCGGTTTTAATATTTCAGAGGATTCAGAGTTGTAGATAATTTTTGCATCGTGTCGCTTCAAGGAGTTAAAAAACTCAAACCACCGTTCCAGAAGAGTATGCAATATTCAATGTGATGCATTGTCAAACATCGCTTACATTTTTCTCGTTGACTGTGTGCCAGTAATATATAAACCTTCAAATTGACAACTAAACTAAGGTATGCAAAGATTTTAACCTAGGACTCAAATTGTTGTCTATAAATGTAACTATTTTCAGATATGTTCTTCTGCAAAACTCCAACCATATGATTCCACATGTTCATAAATCCATTTCGACCTTCTAGGTTACCGTGTTGTTTAGCTGGTCACAATTTAATCAAATTACTTCTTTTATTATAAGCATTGACGAAATGCGTCTATATTAAGAAGCCACGCGCCTAAAAGGCGATTATGTGCATTGAAATTGTTTGAAGTTAATATATTTTCTTGTAGGTATATGATATCTCGCTTGTTCTAACGTTTGCTAACTTGCATTATCAGAATAACGCTTTCAATCGGAAATTATTACTTACAAATTAACATAATCGTCATACTGGTAAACCAGCCCAATACTGTTGCAGTGTCATCTGTACACTGCGCTCGACATTCCATGACATTAGCTCTAATGTCTCGTTCACCGACAACAGTGCCCTTGAAGTCTGTAGGCTTGAAGCAAGCTCGTATTGAAAAAGACTCCATAGATGGTTTAACACCAGTTGAAATTGACAAAATTTAATATGACCTTTACTCACGTGTATTAAAGTCCAATTTAGCCATCTGCATCGCATAAGCTTCACAGTCCTTCTTACTAAAGCTGAATATAATGACAGGCGCGAAGTTCCTCTCCATGATCATCTTCACGATGTTGAAGATGTTTGTGGTGTTGTTGGACCTGGGTCCTTTGCGACGACCTCGGTCGCCACGGTCGCCCTTCGCGGCGTCGCCTGCGTTACTCAGCACTGCCATTGCCGTGTTGAAGTTGTCTTCTTTAAAGATACTCTGGTCGAATAAGGAAAATATCAGTATAAATAGAACATGGCTCACAGTGTCGTAAGTGTTGCGAAATTTGATCAATTACTTCAATGTTCACAGATATTTCAATCCGTAGGTTTTAATACATGTTTGATACACACATACATAGATGTATCAAAACCTTGTTATTGACAATAAGCAGTTTCTCGAAATGAAAAATAAAATATATACCCAGTCCAACTTGGATAAAGTTAAAACCTCGTAACACTCCCATCATATCTAACAAAGACCAGGTATTACGCTCCTTGAGGTAGTGTCCTTCTATGTGGGTACAACAGCATTGTCAAAGCTTATGCCTCCAAGCAAATAATGCTGGCCTTCAAATGACCAATGTAGTAAGTGAAATAACAGGTACAATAAACTAACGACTCGGGGTGACAAGCACAGCGTCCGCACAACGTAGAACTTTTCTGTTCAAACCTCTGTGACACTGCAATTTTCATGGACAGGCACGTCGCTTTGTCCGTCGCGTTACTTGACATAAATAATTAAAAAAATATAAGTTGGACAGAGAGTTGTATCAGTGACCTCCTCAAGGCAGAACTCCAGACCAGTGTAGACTAAGTGGCAGGGCGACACACCCACTCAGTTAGCAACTGACGCGCGTTTAGGATCGTCGCCAAGAGGAACATAAACGTTTAACCCCTTTAGATTATTCATTTTTTTAGGCGGTAGGGCATTTTGAGAATGCCCACCTGACTAGCTACCACCCTCTGGTAGACAATCTGTCGCCAAGCACCTAACGGTGTTCCGACAGCTGTCCTTGAGAGCCAGTAATTCTAGGTTAGCCTGAACAACGTCTTCGACCACATCGTCACTTACCATCAGGTAAGATAGTGGTCAAAGGCTAACCTATAAGAAATAAAAAGAAAAAATAATAATAATAATAGAAACAAGTGAAATCTATCCATATCTTGGGAGAATTCTCACAGCAGATCCTAAGAGAACTGACATACCTTCTCGTCGACCACTAAGTGTATCCCATCCCCCCCGGACGGGAAGATGTAGTGTTGCAGCGGCGTGGGGCGGAATTCAGTGTAAACCACGTGGCAGGGCTGCGAGTGCAGGCGGCATACCCACTCGGCGAACTGACGCGCGTTCGGAATCGTCGCCGACAGAAACACGTAATGCACATTGTCGGGCAACAGGATTAGACTTTCTGTTGAAGAGGGCACTCATTTTTATTAGCTTCTACGAATAAACGTAGGCTTCAATTGTTTTTTTTTTAGATATTAGAGCATTTTTATTTTTATTTGTACAGTAAGACTACGGCGTATATGGCACACAAGCAGGCATCCAAATGACAAAACGGTACTAAACAATGCCATTAAAGAACTAAAAACCCTTATAACTGAAGCAGATGATGCCGCTCTAGATACTTACATAGAGGGTCCCACAGCTACAAAGGCGACTGACTATTCATTATGGAGAGCCTGTAGAAACCTAAATCGACCCCTGCACCACAAACCACCGCTTAGGAACCCAAATGGAACCTGGATTAGAACTGAACATGACAAAGCTGATGCATTTGCGAAACATCTCAGCAATGTATTTAAGCCTAATAACCCGAGACAAAACGCGGATGAATCCGATATCGATATGATCCTCCATCAAGATTACCAAATGGATCTACCCTTGAAGTTAGTAACGCCTAAGGAGATATGTAGGAATATAAACTTAATGGATAACAACAAGGCCCCAGGTTATGATCTCATCGACAAAAAAGTTCTCCAAGAATTACCTCGCAAAGGAATTGTGTACCTCACTATACTCTTTAATGCCATACAACGAGTAGGCTACTTCCCAGATATATGGAAAGTTTCACAAGTAATAATGATCCATAAACCCGGTAAACCGATACATGATGTAACCTCTTATAGACCAATCAGTCTCCTACCGATTATGTCTAAACTCTATGAAAAGTCTCTACTTCACAGAATGTTACCTGCTCTCAATGAGAAATCTATTGTCCCAGATCACCAATTCGGATTTAGAAAAGAACATGCTACCATAGAACAGGTGCATAGAGTATGTAGGACGATCAGAAAATGTTTTGAGAAAAAGGAATACTGCTCAGCTGCTTTTCTTGACATACAACAAGCCTTCGATAGAGTCTGGCATAAGGGTCTGCTTGTCAAAATAAAATCCCTGTTACCACATACATTCTATGGTGTACTAAAATCCTACATTACAAACAGAATCTTTCAAGTAAGAGAAAATCAATCCACCTCGGGCTTCCACGAAATATCGGCAGGAGTACCACAGGGCTCGGTCCTCGGTCCTGTATTGTATACCCTATTTACTTCCGACCTGCCACATAACTCCGAAATCACAATAGCCACTTTTGCGGATGACACTGCCTTACTTGCTTCGCACAAATGTCCAACACGAGCATCTCACATTTTGCAAACCAGCTTAAATGAGACCGAAGAATGGTTATCCAAATGGAGAATTGCTACCAGTGTTTCCAAATATGCGCATATTACGTTCACGCTCTGCAAAGGTGACTGTGACCCGGTCACCCTAAACGGCAGTCAACTCCCACACCACCAGTCCGTGAAGTATCTGGGCATGCATCTTGACCGCAGGCTCACATGGAGGAAACATGTCGAAACAAAAAGAGAAGAACTGAATCTGAAATACAGAGGACTGGCTTCTCGGAAGAAACTCAAAACTGGCGATAGACAACAAACTCCTCATATACAAGACTATACTAAAGCCAATCTGGACATATGGCATCCAACTTTGGGGATCAGCCAGTGCGTCCAACGTAATGAAAGTGCAAAGGGCACAAAACTATATCCTTAAACAAATATCCAATGCGCCATGGTTTATTAAAACAACAGAGATCCATGAAATCCTTAATATTCAGATGGTGAATGAAGAGATAAACTCACATGGTAACAAATACAAATCCCGACTGCTAAAGCATCCGAACAAACTTGCGGGGCAGCTTACCATCCCAGAAAGCATCCGTCGATTAAAAAAAAGACGGGATATTTTTTATCAGAACAGTCTGTGCCAAGAATGACTAAGAAATGATAGGGCAGACTCCACTGGGAGTAGCGCCCAACACGCCATCTAAACCATCTCATCTGCTTATAGTCTGAAAGACTGATTGCAAGATAAAAACAGAAAAAAAAAAAATTGTACAGTATGGAACTCTCACACCACAGAAGATACATGGCATTTTCAAATATTTTAATCAGCTAATTATTTCAAACATATATTAACACATATTATTTACCCCCAACATTTGTCTACATCAATTTGTTTGACTAATTAGTGCCAGGTTTATTTCATTATACCTATAAGACTAAAAAATCTGAATGAAAAAATGGTTCTCAAGACATTTTCCGTGTATTTTCTATGGTTTTCGATAACCGCATACTGTAGCAGTAAAAAAATTACCCTGTTTACTAGGCGTGTTGTAAACATCTAACAACTAAAATAATAGTAATGAAACAACTTTAAACGGTTTGAATCGCGTATATTTATCATTGTTTTTGTCCCGACGTTTCAAACACTTTGCAGTGATCGTGGTCACGGGGTGACTGATCGATACGCGATATACGCGATGTAGACCGTTTAAAGTTGTTTTTCTACTTTTACTGTAATAATTGCGAAAACCTTAGACACCATTAACAACATAATACTTTAATCAGTTTTTTGTCTTCTTGTTGTGATGTACCTAAATGACAGAGACATTTAATACTTAATAACTATATATTATTTTTTTCTATATATGAATGTAGGATTTGGTATGTAGTAGCATAGAAAGACATTGAAACTAGTGTTCTCGAATATGATGCACAACAAGTACGCTTTAAAAAAAAATACGGTATACCGTAACTAATGCAGTTCGACAAACTGCACTGCGCCCATCACCCTGACACGTTCACTTATTATGTCTCATGTATTTGTAATTTCTTACTGGCTCTCAAGGACTGCCGCCGGAACATAATTTTAGGTGCTTCGGGACAGATTTTCCTTGAGGGTTCGTTAGCCAGTTATTTTTTATAGTCGTTTTGATTTTACTAATTATTGGAGCACCAAATTGTCATATTTTTGTTCAAGTGTGCACATGTGCCCATGTGCATGTGTTTCCCGTGGGTTGCCGGGTTAGAATTGCACCTCCCCATATCATCCCGTGGGTGTCGTAAGAGGCGACTAAGGGAAAAATACTGGAAGGTGGGCAGCAGCACCTTCTAAAGAACTGCCTTCTTACACGGCGATCTCCAAGCCGCCTGCCAAGCGTGGGGATTATGGCAAATACCCCCTTAATAGGGGAGGTGTTCAGCAGTGGCAAGTCGGCTGTTACAGTTGCATTCTCCGGCTGTGGCCCTTGTAATTAGGGTAAAGGCATTAGAGGGGCGTGGCTGCCTTTACATGTTTATTTTGATGAAATGTAAAATAAAACCAATAAAAGTGACCATATTTTAGTGTGTTGTATCCTAGAAATGGCATCTTACCTTCCCAAACAACTCCTCTTTCTTTATCCCTCATGTAATGGATCTCGTCAAACACAACCCAACCAACTTCCCGCATAATTTCTGATCCACGGTACAGCATATTCCTGAGAATCTGCAAAAAAGTTTTTTAGAGCCTTTTTAATAGGTCGTTTTTACTAGCAAGCAAATATCTGTCCCATTGAGTATGCCCTGCCTTAGGCAAATTGTTAATTAGAATTGTCTAGTTGTTTACCTTTTATATGTTATTAAAATACCAAACAACATGCAATTATTGTGCTGTGGATTTACTCATTGTCTGGATAATTAATTATACATAACATATAAGTAGCAAGAATTATAGCTGCACTAACTTCAACCTATTATAATGTAATAAGAACCAGACTTTACAGCAATTTAAAGGCTCATTAGTAATTATTTGTAGTTTTATGGTGGACTGCAAATTCCATCTAGTTAAGAAAATTTAAATGCATGATCTTTAAAAAATATTAATAAAATATATTTATTTAATCACACTTACATAAAAAATTGGATAATTTGTATAAATACCAGCAAGGGCTGAGCTGATTTGGATAAAATTTGGAAAATAGACATAAATGTTAATTGCTATCTAAAAATTTATTAACACCATTAGAAAACAATAAGGGCAAACCGCTGAACATCCTCTCTAAAGCCCAGAAGAACCTAGTAGTAGATGATAATAGTGGTCACCCATCTAAATAGTGACTGCCTATGTTGCTTAACCGAGTTTACGAGTTAAACTCCTCCACAAGCACTTCATATATTCTTTATTTGTTTATCTGATCCATGTTAGTATTTTTTCCTGCCGAATATTTACCTCAGTCGTCATAATAAGGCATGATGCAGTTGGATTAATTGTTACATCACCAGTGATGAGACCAACATCGAGGAACTCCTCTGAAAACTCTCTGTACTTCTGATTGGATAATGCCTTAATAGGAGTTGTGTATATCACTCGCTGTTTGTTCTTTAGTGAAAGGGCTATGGCATACCTGCAAATTGTTTTTTGAAGTATTTTATTACACGTTACAATAGTAGCATCAGACATTAGAAAAAGTGAGAGTCAGTAATTCTTGATAAGCCTGAACAACATCTTCGTCCGCAGCATCACTTACCATCAGGCGAGATAGTGGTCAAAGGCTGGCACATCAGCGATAAAAAAAACTACATGACGTTTGGTAAAGGAGTATCTTTATATCTTATACTGTTCATTGATGATTTGCCAAGCATTATAGATTAAAAAATAATATATGCTGATGAAAGCCCATAAGGGTAAAAACAAAGCAAAAATATATCTGACATTGAAAATACGTTAAATTTAACTATGGTTAAACTTGGAAAATGAATTCTACAGAATGATTTACTGTTAAAAGTTGAAAAAACTAAATAATTTTTTTTTTTTTTATGTTATTGTTATGGAACAAGCGCGAGGCCCGCCTGATGTTAAGCGGTATCCTCTGCCTATAACAGATGCATTTCATCACAAGTGACAAACTGCACTGCGCCCATCACCTTGAGACATACGTGTTAAGTCTCATTTTGCCTGTTATTTCACTGGCTCTCAAGGACTGCTGCCGGAACACACCGTTAGGTGCTTGGCGACAGATTTTCTACTTGAGGGTGGTCGCTAGCCAGGCGGGCATTCGCAAAATCCCCTTCCACCATGCGGTGAAGCTCAAGCTCTGGGCGAGATTCGAACCATGGACCAGCTGCGCGGCAGTCCATAGCCAATGCCACTGAGCCATCACTGATTCAAAATTTTTTTTCAACTGTTTAACACCCTCATCCACATCATCAATTACCATCAGGTGAGATTGTGGGCTTAATTATCAACAAAAAAAAAAAGCGAGAAATTTTTCAAAACCATTATAGCATATTAATGTTTTCAAAGCAATTAATTGTATTAACGCATGTGGACTAACTTGATAAATAATACAGCTGAACACTCATAAGACTAAATTGTTTTCAGAATCACATTAGTAAAAAAAATTTAGGAAGCCTTCAAGAAGAGAGCATATTAAATTGTTTATCTTTAAATCATGTATAATAATTATACTTACTCTGCAACCACTGTTTTCCCTGCTGATGTATGTGCAGACACCAGAACAGACTGATAATTGTCTATGCACATAATAGCTTCCTTTTGAAACGGGTCCAGTATGAAACTGTACTGCTTTGCAGGTTCAGTGGTGATAGGTCTCAGGGCATGGAACTCCTCATTTGGAGGTATTGCCACTTCATGAGTACATCCCTCATGCGTCTCAAGCGTGTGGATAACGATACGGGAACTGAGAAGGTCTACACTGCAATAAAACATTTTCGAAATATAATTTTATATATGTCACCGGGTAATTGTACGACACGTTAGTTTATAAACTCTCTAGTGAGATTATAAACTGTCGATATATTGTGAACGAACATTAAAATTTCAATCTATAAGCGTTAGATTGAAATTTTAATGTTCGTTTTTTCGTCAGATTACAAACTGACGATGTCTAGCCGGCAGTTTATAATCTAACGATCTAAATTGTAAATTTTAGTTTCCGTTCACAATCTATCGACAGTTTATAATCTAACTAAATTTATTATAAACTAACGGTTAGTACAATATAACGGTGACATATACATGTCAAGAGATAAAAGTCCCTAAATTAAATAAAGATAATAAAAAAATAATAATAATATCATTAATTCTCTAGTCAGGTTTGTAACCATAATTTGACATGATGGCTGCATTATTTATACCAGCACCCAGAGCAATTGGACAATGGAACAAAGCAACGAACCAGAAAGTATTTATAAATATGATTACAAGCACTATCACATGCTAAGCGGAAATCGTATTTTACAAATTATTGGAGAACAAAATTTTATGCCCAGGGCGGGAATCAAACCCGCGTCCTCCGATATCGCGGTGCGCGGCCATCAACCAGATTACTAGAATTAGAAGTCTAGAAGACTGGTTAATGGCCGCGCACCGTCCCCTATGACGGTTAAAGTAATACAATTGGACCACGAAATTTCGGCTCGAAAGAGCGTGCCCAGGTGGTTTAAGCATCCGGCGCGAAAACTAAGGACGCGGGTTTGGCCCGGGGCATAAAATGTTGTGCTCGAATAATTTGTAAAATATAATCAGAAAGGACTTAATGTAACATACACTATTGGTAACCAATAGACTTTAGTATGCTATTATCTTTCTCAAATATATGCAAAGAATTGTACTATTATGAATAATCCTATAAATAAGTTTCAAAATTTGAATATAGTATCTAGCTAACCTGTTATCATATCAAATGTCTGGAATCGGGCATTTACTAATTAATTTCAACTGTTGTATAAGATGCGTAAGGATGGCGGGCAAGATAATAAAATAGTTTACAAGGACAATCTACTTTCTTTTTATGCTTGTAATACACATGGATATTAAGGTATAATCGATTGTTTATAATTACTGGTCCTATAAAGAAATGATGAAAAATAACAAACTCAGTCCCTTTTTTCAAAATTTATTTTACATATGCCTCCTTCCAATACTGATATGGTTGCCAGGCTTGGGCAGTCACTAAAGCCCATCAAACCAAATTACAAACATGGCAATGCAGTATGGAGGGAAGTATACTGGGTAAAAGAAGATCCCACAAGATGAGACACAATATCATCAGGATAACTACAGAAGTTGTGGTAGCTTAAGAAGTTGTTGTAATGATAAAAACAGTTTTTTTTAATATTATTGTGAAGGAACAAGCTTGAAGCCCACCTCATGTTAAGCGGACTAAGCTCTGCCTATAAGAGATGCATTTCATCACAAGTCACTAATTGCACTGCGCCTGTCACTTTGAGACATATTTGTTAAGTCTCATGTGCCTGTAATTTCACTGGCACTCAAGGACTGCTGTCAGAACACACCGTTAGAAGCTTGGCGACAGATTTTCTACTTGAGGGTGACTAGCCAGGCGGGCAATCGCAAAATGGCCTTCCGCCATGCATATCCTTTATAAACAAGCAAGTAAAAAATATTATATTTATTAAAAAACCTATTGTAAAATTTGTGATTATTTAGAACACAAAAATGCTTGGGATATTCAAACCCTGGCAAACCACCTCAAGTCACCTATGTAATAAATATTGTATTAATTTTACAATAGTAAAGACATATAAAAAGAATGGTCCAGGTTTCGTGCCCGGATTCTCAAAGTGGCTCTTTACATTTTGCTGAACGCGGTAAAATTTTGTAATTGACGTTTATAACAGAGTCGTAGACGCCAACATTTAATAATTGGGACATGCTCGTCCCAATTGTGTTTTCTATTGCTTTAATTATATTGTTCCTCTAACCCATTGCAGCACTAAATGTATTCCTAAACTTAATAACTTTTTTATTGAATATAGTAACAATTTGGAGTTACATTTATGATTAAGGGAAGTTAAAAGTGCATTTAGGTAAGGCTCAGATTTTACATCTTTTATTTATTAGTCATAAAAGATGCTTGTAAATAGGCCAGTTGCATAGTAGTCAAGCTCTTTGAGATGTCTCATCAAACTCAAAGATAAAAAAAAATTGTATAATTTTATTATCTTATATTTCAAATACTTCCCCAAATCGTTGGTGCTGGATTATTGGGAATGAGACAATAGTCGGGTAAGTAGGCACAAAAGCTACAATAAGCGCCAAGGATTAACAACAACATTTCGAAGCAGTGATGGCTCAGTGGCATTGGCTATGGACTGCCGCGCACCAGGTCCATGGTTGGAATCCCGCCCAGAGCTTGAGCTTCACCGCATGGTGGAAGGGCATTTTGCGAATGCCCGCCTGGCTAGAGACCACCCTCAAGTAGAAAATCTGTCGCCAAGCACCTAACGGTGTGTTCCAGCAGCAGTCCTTGAGAGCCAGAAAAATTACAGGCTAATGAGACCTACCAACTGGACGTCTCAGTGTGACGGGCACAGTGCAATTCGGCCTCGGGCTTGTTCCGTCACAATAACATAAAAAAAAAAACAACAAATCTGTCAAGACTCTTTCAGACCACTCCACAACAGAAGTGCTCGCGAGAGAGACCTCATAAGAGCTTGATCAAGTGTGGAGGAATATCTGAATAGCCTAGGGAAGCTACCAAATAATAGTAAATAAAAGCGTCACCTCATTTAATGGTCATGGTGAAATTCAAAAAAAAGACAAACAATAAAATTGCTGATATGTCTATACAGTATGGAAACTCATTGATTTCTCTTTGGTTGATTGCTTATAGCTCATTGGCTCATATCCAATTTTCATGCCATTTCTTAAAACGATGTTTACCAAAATTGACATTCATAATTTCTTATGGTACTTGGTTCCCATTGTGAACTGTTACTACCTATACTGTGTGCTAATGTCAAGGTTGAAAGGTTTTGTTTTAATATTGGTTCCCCTGGTGACCTTACTATTTGTTTGATTATATTCATTTTGTGAATAAATAGCAAGTTGTATTTAAGCATGATTTATTTATAAAAGCCAAAACTATATAATATATACCCAATTAGTGGTCACTGTATTAATTATATTACAAAATAAAGTTTATAATTACCCAGCCAAACAGTAGTACAATAAAAATAAGATTTTAGTATTAGCTATTTATTAAAATAAACAATAAGAATTCAAATATATGCTTACTATTTTTTAACCATTAGGGATACCTCTCGAGGTGTTTCCTAAAATATGGACAAGTTCTTACAAATAAGCTCTATGTATAAAAACTTACTTTATATCACCAATGAGGTCAGCGTCATCTTCCTCAATTTTAGGTTTCTTAGCAATTGTTGTATCTGCATATTCCACTTTGTCATGAGCGCGCTTGTTGCGTTCAGCTGAAGTCTCATTTGTCACTTCTCTAAAAAATAACCCATGTGATTTAAAACATTTAGGCAATATGAATTTTGATCTGATAAATGCTGTACATAAATATTGATCAATGCTGATATTATGAAAGCTGTAGATAAATAAACCATCCCGTGGGGTGCTGGGCTAGAATGTCACCCCCACCCCCCATCTCTACCCGTGGGTGTTGTAAGAGGCGACTAAGAGAAGACCAGAAGGTGGGCAGCAGCACTTTCTGAGGAACTGATATCTCACACTGTGATCCCCAATCCACCTGACAAGCGTGGGGATTATGGCAAAACCCCCCATATTTGTTGAAGCTGGGTTCAGCAGTGGACTATCCGGCTGATACAGTACAAATAAATAAACAACTCTATAGGTTAGGTTAACTTACGTATTATTTTCTTCTAATTTAACAACAGGGCACTGAATGGCACCTTCATTCTGAGGTGTTTCTTCAAAACAATCGAATAAACTGTTTACTTCTGACATTTTTCAACTCTGTATTACATTCATGTGCTGAGAATCACGAGAATAAAAAATCTCAGGCAATTACCTAAGTATAACATTTATATGAACCATAGACACAAAATATGGTCAAAATTAACGAAAATAACGATAAGTGGAATACGGTCGAACCAAGTTCCATTCTCGTGCAGTGATATGAATATCATAGTAGATAAATATCGAAAAAACATTGCGAATGTCGAGTCGTGTAGTTTTGTGTTATTCTAGCAATATCACTATCGATACATATCAAGCCCTAGCGATCGACACGCAACATTGCGATATCGGGATTATTATTATACTTTACATACACATGAACACAAGTTCATCTGTGGACATATTTTTTTATATACCACTCGCGAGAATAGCATTTTTGTGAAAAGTCGATATTTTTGGGATATTAATAGTCCATAGGTGACACGGGATAAATATCGAGAATCGATAAATTTATCCTAATTTTGAGAATTGCCCCCCAGGCAATTCTCAACTTTTCACAAAAATGCTATTCTCGCGAGTGGTAGACATAAAAATATGTCCACAAATGAACTCGTGTTCATGTGTATGGTAAGTATAATGATAATCCCGATATCGCAATGTTGCGTGTCGATCGCTAGGGCTTGATATTTATCGATAGTTATATTGCGAGAATAACACAAAACTACACGACTCGATATTCGCCATGTTTTCTCGATATTTATCTACTATGATATTCATATCACTGCACGAGAATCGTCGTCCAGCACCACAATAGACACAGACGTCAGACTGTACTAAATTCAACTTCTTTATTAGGTGCGTTCGTTTTGGCTCGATTGCGTTTGTAGCAGTTTCAAAAGTGGCATTTGTGTATTAGCGTTCGGATAAAAGCTTTGCTATTTTTGACCACCGATTACTGCATGCTATCCGAACGGCTTAAAACATATTTTGACAACCGACAATATTTTAACAATTATGCACAGTACGAAACATGGAATCAATCTCTAAAATTAACAAAACAAGTAGGTACCTACTACATAAAATATAAGTACTATATAAAAACTTGTGAAACTCTTTAATCGCACCAAATACAACTGTCAAACCAGCAGTTGTCAAAAAACGATCACAACGATCCCACGGTAAGACATGGGCATCGAGAAACTAACCTCGAGAGTGGAATTCATGGTTCGGTCTATCTGGCAACTAGTGTGTTGTATCGGACACACTCAAAATATAAAATATCCTTCCTCCTAGTGTTGTGATTACAGTGCTTATGGTGGTGTATATCGATTTTATATAGATAATTGTCGATATTATGATACCCTTCTAATGGTAAATTTTTGATTCCAACCATGGAATTTCTACACAGAATTTCATAGTCATATGGACCATCACTGCTTCTAAAAGATAGAGTGGAATTTAAACAGATATCGTACAACTTATTAATTTCTATCTATATAGTTTTGTCTTACATAGTTAGTAAAATATCTACTACACTTATTATATAGCCATTATTATTATTATTCAATTTATTATATGTATTGTATAAAAGATCTTTATTTTACTTGTTTGAATGAGTTTTATGTATATCTAAACACACTCAAATACTTATTTTATACCTAAACCTGTTACACTTCGAAGGAAGCCTTATATAATGAACCATTTTTAATATTTTCAAATACCGAATTTCTTAATACTCAGCGATCTAATTTTTTTCAATAATGTCGTAGTTTGATATTTGATTAGGTTATTAAGGGAGTCATGTAATATTTTACTTATTTTAAGAGATGCGAATCATAGTAATTACTTTATTTATAACCTATATATATAATTAACGTAAAGCTTATAAAACAATATTTGGTAAGCTAGAATGAGTTTGGTAAAATTATAAGTTAGAATGAGTATTCTAACTTACAATTTTTTCCGTTGTTTTAGTCTTTTTTTATGTAATTGTGACGGATCAAGCACAAGGCCCGCCTGATGTTAAGCGGACTTATCTCTGCCTATAACAGATGCATTTCGTTACAAGTCACGAATTGCACTGCGCCCGTCACCTTGAGACATAGTTGTTAATTACATAGCCTTTGACCACTATCTCACCTGATGGTAAGTGATGATGTGGTTGAAGAGGTTGTTCAGGTTAACCTAGAATTACTGGCTCTCAAGGACAGCTGCCGGAACACACCGTTAGGTGCTTGGCGACAGATTTTCTACTTGAGGGTGGTCGCTAGCCTGGCGGGCATTCGCAAAATGCCCTTCCACCATGCTTTGAAGCTCAAGCCCGCGGCGGGATTCAAACCATGGACATGCGGCACGGCAGTCCATAGCCAATGGCACTGAGCCATCACTGCTTCATATTTCTTCTGTATTTTATTTTCTCTTATTGATAGCTGTGAAAACTAAAATATTAACTTACATTATGTGGATTAGCTAAAATGCGCTGACTTCATTAAAAATAGACTTAGTAGAATAGACACGGTGAGTGACTCATGTTAATTTATAAGTGTTAATTGATAAGGATCCCGTTGGGTACCGTGCTAGAATTTTACTCCACCATTGCTATCGGTGTCATTGGTGTTGTAAGAGGTAACTAAAGGTAAAATACCGAAAGGTGGGAAGCAGCGCTTTCTAACGAACTGACATCTTAAACTGCGATCGCCAAGACGCCTGCCAAGCGTGGGAATTATGGCAAACTCTCCCTAAATGGTGGAGGATGTGTTCGGAAGTGGACAATCCTGCCAATACAGCAGTTTGTAAGTGTATTTGACGTTGTAATTTGCTAACATTAACTTTTGTTACACAGTAGTTTCCATTGTTTACCTACTTCTTACAGTCAAGCATAAATAGAATTCACACTCAACGCTTAAGATGTTTATAGATATATTACCACGTTGATGTTCTAAATATGCATTATATCGATATCGATTAAAATTGCACATTCATTCCGTCCCATCACTATAAATCACGTGGTCGTGGCTTAGCCAATTAGAACGTGTTTCGATATGAGAAAAATTGACAGAAATTTGTTTCTTACAAAGCTAATAGAATGGCGTCTCTTCGGGTTACTTTCTCGAAGGACATGGGTCAAAAATATCACTCTTCTCTGTCATTTGTAGCGTTTTCAAAGCTATGCGAACGGTGAGCGAAAACGATATTTTTGCTCACGAAGTCCCAAATCGAACGGCCCGTGTGATCATTTTTAGCGTTTGTGAGTGTTATTTTTGGAACTAATAGGCTATACGAACGCTCCAATTGTGTGACTTCTTTTCACACGTTTTTTTTTTCTTTCTTTTTTAACTTGTTATATATGTGCTGCTTTTGAAAATGTCGAAATCCTACAATATGCTGACGATTTTTCTTATATTCACAACACATCAATTTTATAATTAAGTACCTGTAATTATTTACAAAATGTGTTAAATTCTGTGGTAGATATGCTGCAGGACTTAGGTTTAGATATAGCACCAGAGAAGACTAAATTTTGTATATTCAGCAGAGGTAAAAAAACACATCAAGTCACACTTACTGTTAATGGCAATGACTTAATGTTAGTTAAATTAATCAGATATTTAGGAATGTGGCTTGATAAATCTTTATGGTTGAATCGCCATATTAACGAGATACATGACAAAACAATGAAAATTGTGGATATTTTGAATACTAACAGGCTCAGATGGGGGTCTTCACCTCACCTCTGAAATCTATATATTTCACTAATTCGCAGTAAAATAGATTATGGTCGCTTCTATATGAGAGAGCAATGGCAATTTAAGTTAATTAGATAAAATACAGAATATATCTATGAGAGTTATAGGAGGTTTCATAAAAATCACTGCCATGTGATGCAGAGTGAATTATCTATTCCACCTATGCACTGAGGCGTCAATATCTGGCTACTAAATATTATCTCAAAGCCTCATTATGGTCGGACAATTTGACTTCTAAGTTGCTTAGAGAACTGACCAATCTACGTCAACTGAACTACCAGAACATGAAAAGGAAGCCCCTATTGGTACCTATCTGCATATATGCATACTCAGTCAGAATATTCGTTAAGGAGTAAAATTTGAAAATGTTTTATTAGCATTAATATTTTTTATTTGCATTACCTATCTGGGTATCTAACACAAACACTGACTTCATTGTAACTGAGATTGATGAAATTTTAAATCCTAAAACTCAATATGATGCTAGAGAACTATTACACAATGTATGACACATGTTAGACAATAAGTATGGAGCTTTCTACAAAGTGTATACAGATGGTTCCAAAAGTAGCCAGGACATTGGAGCAGCCTTTTTTGATCCAACTGAAAATGTACAAAGCTGTTTTAGAATTACATCAGATGACCACTCTATTATGATGGTGGAACTATTTGTAATCTCAGAGGCCTAATCTTATATTGAATCAACGCGATATAACAATGTTGTCATTCTCACAGATAGTAAAAGCACTTTACAGCATGTAGCTCGCCGTGCCTCTGTAATCAGAGGTGCGTCGATAGCTTATGCTATTTTAGAGTCAATTCTCAACCTAAATGCTAATTACAGTTCAGAGATTGCAATGGATTCCCACTTATGTGGTCATCCGTGGTAATGAGGAGGTGGATAAGTTGGCTAGGGAGTCAGTCACTATAGGTTCGGAAGTATTCCAAATCCCGGAGTACACAGAAATGCTTCCTAAACACAGGAAACAAATTCATAAAAACTGAAATAACTATTTTGTAACATATCACAAGATAAAGGTATCTGATAAAGAACTCTGCAAAGTGAACCTCTTCGATTGCCATGGTTCCTTATGACAAACCTAAGCAGAAAAATTATTGAGATGGCCTATAGACTTCGCTCTGGGCACATTCCATTAAACAAATTAAACATCTGATGAGAATAGTTGATTCACCTGACTGTGGCATGTGTGGTGTTGTGGAAGACTCATACCTATACTTTATTTGTGCGTCGAATAAAATGCTATATTAAATATTACGGTTTGAGTACATAAGATTCAAGTTGCTTTGTAAAATTGTTTTGTCTTTGATACCTGCTTTTTATCTAAGGAACTTTGTTTATATTCGAAACCTGTAATAAAGCCCAAAAATAATGATTTTGCCACGGTGCTTAGCAGAGCAGCTTCAACAGTTCGCTTCGCAATCTCGAAAGCCTAGGTTCAGTAACAGGATCTACCGGTGATTTCATATAAAAAAAATAACAATGCCCATAACTGTCCAAAGTCCATCTAATAAAAGTGGGTATTACACATAACACATCTGCCACCCCTATGGGTATTACAGGAGTGCAAAGATTTTATAAATCCAAGTTTGCCTACAAGTTTTATTCTCTAGTTATGCTTTAGAATTACCGTAAAATACAATCCTTTCCGGAGAACCCAGAAGTCTAGCAACCACATAGCTGCATGCTCCATTGTTTATCCGACTATATATTATATTTGTTGCAGAACATTATAGCTTTAGTCAACACCAATTACATGTCGATTAACTTTAGGTAAAATTATCTATGATTCCACCTAATCTGACTAAATTACAACAGAATAGCAGATATGCAAATTTTACTAAGTTTAGTAACATTAATAATTTTAGAGTGAATTAACTAAACTATGGCGCCAACAGAATAAGGAACGTTCATTTGACATTTCTAAATCTAATTTTACTAAATTTTAGTTAGTTTTTTGACAACAGAATTGCTACCATTATCACGGAAAATTAAATTTAAATATTTGTTAGTTTAAAAAACTGATATAGCCTCAAGTCTGCCAAGTGCCAAAGTAGACGATGTCCTTTTTTCCAATAGCAACACTTGTGTGATGAGTCATTTATCACGTGATCAACTACGCTTGGGCATTCTGCGGTATGATTGGTGTTTAGTTTTCGGTTTTCTTTCGGATTATTACGATTGTTTCCGATCAACCCATTGCTTGGTTTCGTTTTGAGCGTGAGCTCGCGTTGAATAATTTGTAATTTTACATTAGATATTCGTGGCTGAAAGAGTTATCGACAATGTCGTCTAAGTCGAAAAAAACTGTAACTACCTCGTCAAACATTAGTGTAGTGTCGTCCGTTCAAAGCCCACAACAATCCAGCACCCCTGTTGGTAGCCGCCCTTCTAGCTCTGCCGGCCGGCCCAACAGTCCCTTGAGTCCTACTAGACACAGCCGCCTTCAAGAGAAAGATGCCCTCCAAAATCTCAACGATCGCTTGGCGGCCTATATTGATAAAGTTCGCCAGTTGGAAAGTGAAAATTCAGGACTGCGACGTGAAATTCAGACCACGCAGGAGGTGGTCACACGCGAGGTTTCCAGTATCAAGGGAATGTATGAGCATGAATTACAGGATGCCAGGAAACTCCTTGATGACACATCGCGTGAGAAAGCTAAATTGGAGATCGATTTGAAGAGATTATACGAGGAAAACGACGACTTAAAAAAACGGTAAGTTTGTCTAATCCCTATTCCTGTTTATCAATAATATAAATCACTAAGAATTCCTGTTGATGCTTCTTCCGGCTAACCTTAGCCCGAAGTTTACGTCATCGTTGGCGTTTCGCGGCAGGCGCGGCGTGACAAGCGCACGACCTCGCATTTACGACACAGTGACATCATAGCCCGATTTAACCTCTCTTATGATTGTAAGAAGTAACCTAGTCAAATAATTTTGCGCCACTGTTGCCAACACCATTTTCTAATTGTGTATATTTATTGTCATGTTTGTAAACAAAACTAGACATGCCGACTTGATACTGATTTATTGTTACATATCTTTGTGTACTATAGTACTATTGATTTATTTTCTTAATGGGCTAAGATTTTAACCCTGAGTGATTGAAGCTTTAGGAGGAGCAACCTAATATAATGATTTACAGGAGGAGCGCCAAAGGACACTCCAATTGCAATATTCAATTTCATTGCAAACATCCTCCCAAAAGTTTTATTGTAACTAAATACAGAATATTCTAAATTAATGTTTTCTGTTTGCTTAGAGAATGCTATAGTGATAAAATCAAGTCACAACTACTAGTACAGCATATTTTAGTTCTAACAACATTGACAGGCAAAACTTCCAAAATGCTAAATTAAGTCGAACAAAAAAATATTTTTTACTCTTGCTACTAGAAGTTATTAGAAATAACGATAACATAGCTGCACAATTATTACATTAACCCATTGATATCTGCGATAATGATAACAATAGAATTTCATTCATAAATTGGCCGTAGTGGGTCAGCCGATGGCAAAGGATTAAATGAGAGTATAAATTAATATCAACTTGACCCTAATTTTCTTACACTTTGATCATCTCACAGGAATTTTGCTTCCATTTTGAATATTTTTGGTGGGACAGTTGTTGTTATTGTGACATCACTTATGTTACCCACATAGTAAGTGAAATATAATATAGAAATAGTGACGTGATATAGCATGATGATGAAGTGAATAAGAATAATATTTGCAGTGTTGATGTTGAGGTGCCTGAGCTATAAATTCTGCTCATTCCATTTCATTTGAATTTCAGAAACATAATGAAATGTTGAACTGTTTTATTTTTAGGCATGACTCATGTCACAAATGCTGTGGACTAATATTTCATTGAAATTGGTTACAAACCTTGATTTTACAAGTTTATTATTCGTTTATTACCTCATCTACCAAGAAGGACAATACAGTTTTTACTACTTAATTAACCTGGTTCTTCATTTTCGTTTTACGCAGGACAGTTGTTTTGAGTTGTTCTCTTTGTACAGTTCATGGAGCTGTGTAAATACAAATACACCTTTATAGAATTTTGGTCTCATACTCATACTGCAAGGTGGGGATCTTTATCCTCTCCTTGTTATGCACAATATTCACACTGGAAAATGCATTTTGAATGGAAATACATATTGTTGTACTTCTATCTTCGGGCAGGAAGGAAGACATGTCCTAAACACCTGTTTTGATGCATGAGTTCTAAGTGAGATGGAAAGAGCCTATTGCCCTCTACTAGGCAAAGTTTCAAATTCTTGATTTATCAGAAAAACCTTATAACCTGTTAAACCCAGGATCAAATGCGTGACCTCAAAATTCTCAAGTTCACATTTATATATTATATATACACTAATTAGACAGTTGATTGTTATTAAAATTCCTGCAATAGAGAAATATATTCAAAATCAACCACTTCTAATAATGGCTTAAGGTTACCAAGAGCCTATGGCATTTAAGGTTTTTGATGTACAAGCCCAAATCTCCTGTTGTAACCTAATGCTGGATAAATTAATAAAACAATACAAATACATAGATGTATATCAGTACCTTTAATAGCAATATATAGGAAGGTTATCTGCCGTTATTTATTATCTCTGCTATATGTATAGTATTTAGTAGACAGGTATAATGTGTCACCTTGGTGCAGTTTACCATTTTCGGATAACGCCGCGGTCGTCGGTATCAGGCGCTGAAAGGTCGCCAGCCTACTTACTAATGATGGTAAAACATGCAAAATGACTGTAAAACTTGTAAAATTTTGCACGCACCCGCGACTTCGTCTGCAATGGTTTGGTCCTACTCATCTCACCACTCTAATAAAGTACCTAGCTATCAATCAATTTTGTTTGACTTGATTTAGAATTAGATGTAGCATCTAGTATAGCAATATATAAACTGTTTTTTTTTTTCATTATAATAGAACCCAGCATAGTGTCATGCTGCATATGAGAAAATATGTAAGGTTTATATCAATGAAAATGTTTCAGATATTACCTTCCTCCATTAAACATATAAAACAATAAGTTTTACTTTCTAACCTCTACTATACTACTTAGTAAAGAAGGAATGAACTTCCTCAATTGTCTAATAAAAGGAAAGGGGCACGGGATCAGTACTGTAATAATTCGTCATTTATTTGGCATGTTTACAAAAATAAATTTAATAGTCAGAATTCTAGGTTAGCCTGAACAACATCTTCGACCACATCATCACTTACCATCAGGTGAGATTGTGGTCAAAGGCTAACCTATCAGGCAACAAAAAAAAAAAAAAACTGTCCAATTGATATTAATTGTACATTATAGTAGTCAGACCTAAATAGGCGAGATACATTGCTGTCCATATGTGTAAAAACTGTAAAACTGGTACATTACCTGTACTCCAAAGTACTGCAAAGTATGTGTAAGATTTTTTGTGTGCTACCTAAATCTTCACGCCTATACCTAAATCAATTTTGATTAAGCTGTAATCAGTCTGCAACTGTCCCTTCATCATAAGAAGCCCCCTAGTCATGTACATGTCACTTATCCTTACTCCCAAGGCTTAGAACACATTTTGTTTACAACCAATTTACTATGAGTGAATCGTCTATTTTTCTACCTACTGTAGGTATAAGATTCTAAAACTACAATTAGTTATAAAAGGAAGGAAGGTAAGGAGGTATGAGTGTTCTATATTTCACCTCGCTCGATGCCACGCGTCGCGACCTCCGTTCGCGCATTTTTTTGCATTCGGGTCAAGGTGGCTTCGGATAACTTTTTGTATTACTTCCTAGTCATGATTGTCGTGCTACTGCACGCACATGTCTTTTAGGTCGGCAGACACAAGAATAATTTGCTTGTGAAATTGTAACTTGTTAATAGGTTTCAAATGATTAGTCAGCTGTGTGATGTGACTATGTTTGTTTATGTTATATAACTTAACGTTAATAGCTAGTAGCCGCCCTGAGTATAATACTACCATCGTCTGCTTGGTGTTGCTTATCGCCGTCATCCTGCAACATCAGCTCAGAAGTTTAAAAAATCCATCCTTGTTAATAAAAACTTTCAAAATTAAACACAGAAATTCTTTCACACAACTGATAGTAGACTAACAACTGTATGTCTCAGGGTGACAGGCACAGTGAAGAACTGTTATAGGCAGAAGTTACCGCTTAACATCAGGTGGGTTTCTCGATAGTTCCGTCACAATCCCTAAAAAAAACTGACGTAGATAGACTGCCGAAGTGGTTTTAATTTTTCCTATAAGTACTAAAACCTTGTTAGTTGTGTTTCGTTCGCTTTCACGATTTGGCGCTATTTTGTATCTTACATACGTAAGTCTGCAGCTGCGTCGCGTCCGCTGATGTCCTTTCATCCAATTTAAACCTAATAGAAAAAAAACTACTCAACAATCTTCCATACAAACGTAGCTTCAGTGTATTTTAAATACCAAGTGTTCAAACTAGGTGAAACTTTGCATGTATGTTTTTGAGTCTAATATCTATGCTTCTGGTTTGCCAGTTTTTCGATTTATTGTTTGTTTTATCCGTAAATGTCAAAAAAGTAATACCCATACAAAAAAAAAAAACGGAAATCTGGCAAACCAGAAGCATAGATATTACGCTCAAGGACATACATGCAAACTTTCACCTAGTTTGGACACTTAGTATTGAAAATATGACGAATCTACGTTTGTATGGAAAGCACTCTGTGCACTCTAGCCTTAAATATCTTCGTTTTTATTGACTTAGGCACTAAACGACACTGAATCCAATAGAGTTGGTAAGACCCAGGTTAAACAGCTTTAGGTGCAAAGACGCGTCGATCAAGTTTTTGGGTAGGGAGCAAAATGCCTCAGTCACTGAGGGTATTGACCTTGTAGAGTTACGTCATCGACCACGCATGGCTGCGCCCGCCTGCTAGCTTATTAACATCAAAATATATATGCTCAAATTATTTTTAATTTTACGTAAAATATTTGTTACCTAAGATACTAATAATTCAGGTTGTTTTTTTTTTAAATTTTGTAATGTTTAAAAAATAATTTACTTTTTAAATGTAGGTAACTACGGCGTTCAATCCAGAACACCATCGGAACTTTTTCGATCAGTTTCGTCTCTGCATGAAGCATCGTCAGTTTTGCGCAAGCCGCGCTCAGTACTCGGTTATTAAATATATAATACAACCTATGTAAAGAAATCTTTGGGTAATACATCGACTTGTCTATCTGGATGAAATGTCTCTTGACTTATTCTGTGTTAATTGACAATTCGTTTACTGTTTTGGTCCACTTTATAGTTCACAGTCGTTACAGAGACTATGTTTCTATTACTAATTCAGTGAAACGCGCATAGAAATCTTGGAATTGTGTTTTTTAATATGTTTGATGATGCAATCGGTATTTTATTTATGTTGATAATAGACCGTGCGTGACAAATCGTTTCTATGTGGTATGACATGGTAGATAATAAGAATAGTTTTGCGTTCATATTTTCAAAGTACCAGCAATACTGATGATAATAATGTCGTCTCTATGTACTCATTTCGTTATTAAACGCAACTTACGCAACGTATCTATTTTAATTGGTAGAGATCTATCTTTAAGGGTGAACAGTCCGCTCACTTCTCCATACAAACGTTGAAGGATGATCACTCCCTTATTTGAGGTTTAACCCTCTCGCTCGCGCTATGTCATTATGCAATGTGACACTTTGCCACCAGAGGTCATGGCGGACCAAGAAATAAAATTATCTAGTTTTACATTCTACGCCATATGTTTTGATCCACAAAACCAATTCAAATAAAATAAAGAGGAAAACATCAATTGATAATTACTTTATCACGATGATATATACTAAGATTTAGCTTTTTTATCTCTGACAGGAAAATATCTCTCCAAAACCAAGACACTATGAAAAATTATGCACTCACCATAGAAAATGTGTAACTAATCGGCTTATGTATGGTTATTTTATAAATGTACCTGTATCTATATGAATGAGACTATACGTTTTGCTAAACTGCATCTTTAGTTTTTTGGTTTTACTCAACATTTTGTAATAAAATAGGATTGAAGTCATTGTTAGCGCACACGTATATTATATTCAAGCTCACCTGATCGTGTAAATTTATAACCTGATAAAAACATGCTCCTGAACAATTTTGAAATAAAAGCCTGTATTATTCATGAATACACTTATTTCTCTCATTGAAACTTTCACTAGATCTCATAAATTTCATCAAATATTATAGAAATTCACTAATCACGACTACTAGTATTAGCCTACATTGGAAGTACTACTATGAAGTAAAATGGCATCCTTTGACCAAATAAAACAAGTGGAATCTTATGAAACTTATATTTATTGCTTTCTAGATCTCTTACTAAATTACCTCAGTGTAAAAAACGGAATAAAATGTTTTTTTAGAATCTTGCAAATATTTGTATGAAAATTATATTACTAATAGTGATGTTACTGTTATCGGTTACATTGTCGATAAAAAAATCCGATGTATCTACTATGTAAGCGTTTATTGCCAATAAAAGTTATTTTTGTGGCAAATTATGTGATTGACAGTTAATTAATTAATTAAGTTACATGTCAATTCGACTTATGAAGCAATGATTGCTAAGCGGTAATGGTTATCGACTACCGCATGGAGTACCATGGTTCATATCCCTGCGAGTTGCTTTAAGTTTCACTGCATTGTGGCAGGGCATTTTATGAAAGGTTAACTACAATCCTGTAGTAGAAAATCTGTCGCCAAGCACCTAACTCCAGACCTAAAGTCTATTCTATTACAATGTTCCGGCAGTGGACCTTAAGATCAATTTTCCATTATAGGCTTAGCCTGAACAACGTATTCGACCTCATATTGATCCAAAAAGCTGTGATGGTAATCAAAGGCTTGCTTTTCATGCAAGTTAAAATTCGTGTTACATTGGAAGCAATACAATTTTGTCAGTTTATTTGATATAGGCGTAAAACTTCAGAATTCGTAAAGGGTCAAGTTGAAATTGTAGTAAATGTCTGAGTATTGTAATTTTTTGTTCCCAATTTCATTTGTGAAATAGACCGTGTACCCTTTTTTTGTTTATATTACTTTACATTGTAATCTGTACTTTCTGTGAAATTGATTTTCTGCTACTAGGAACATTCGCATGACGTTCAGACGTCCAAACACTTTTTTCTTTTCTTATAACTATGTATGCAATAATACATGCACAAGTTTTATTTATAGACAAGCAGTGGGGGTTACAGAAAAATACTTATTTTATCATTTACCGCACCGTACGCTAAAGTCATGTAATCCCAACACTAAACAGAACACTAATTTGAATCAGTAACTGTTTGAATTGTTAACAACGACGTACAAACGTTGTCATCTGAAATGTAAATATATTTCAGGTAGGTATATCTAGGTAAAACACAGAGATACCGTGAATTAGCCCAAACTGTATTTTCGACATTATTACTTCAGCTCCATCACATTGTCAGGGTTGTATCACATGGTTTTGTAAAACACATGTAAATAATAAATGGGGTTTTATATGCTGCGTAGAACGATGTTGAAACCTATACATTGAGTTCTGTGCACTAGCGTAAATTTTATTCTAGCTGGCATTATAAAATATAATAGAAATCCTGTCTACTTGCATATTAATACAAGTCAGCATTAAGAGATACAGTATATAAGATAAGTGTCCATTCGCCATCTGTTATTGACTAAATGGTTTTGTCTGTTCTATCACAATTTTCTGAATCGTCATACGATATCTAATTCAATAAATAAAAAACCTAGTACTTTTATGACAAATCCAAAAAAGTACAAGCATGTTCAATAACAAAAGTGTGTTTCCTGAAATCTGCTTCGCAGCCCTGCAACGGTAGATTCTAAAGAGATATAGAGGGAATTAATACAATCAAACATACATCTGGCAACACAATGAGACAAGGCTCTCGCGTATTTTCCATTTATAGTCCGTTTGCATATCAACCAACACTCGAAATTGCAGTTGTATTTTAGGAGAAGAAAGCTATGATTGCATGGTATGGTACTCTTTGAAACAACCTCCAATACAAATATAGGGAACATTACAGTCCGGACATTCGTATTTCGTACACCAATGTGGTCTTAAACCCCGGTGTGTACACCAAATACATTTTCGTCATCCCAGGTTCGTTCTGTGGGCAACTTTTTCACTAATCGCGTCGGTGACTTCAATTCCGTGAAGAAAATGTCATCCCGTGAGGCGCTCTAGAGGAAACAGATTAGCACGAGAACGCATACGTAAAGAGGTACCTTCACGCTGAGGTTATGGTGCTTATCAATGATGGGTTTCTCTAAGGTTAGCCGAAACACAAAATAATCAATGAGAGTCTGAAAACCTCTCGAAAATAATGCGCGCATTTTGTATGGTTATATTTATAATGTTTTTGAAAAGTTTCTTTGTACATTTGATGCACTGTTTCCTTTCAAGCATTCAAAAACATTTCCCGTGCAAACAATTTAATTGAGTAACAAACACTTATCTCACATAAATACTATTGCATAGTAATTAAACAACTTTAATGGTAAATTTAAACTTTTATTTTTTTCATGGTCTTCTTTCTTCTCATGTTCTTGGTCGCTAAGTTATCTGTAATATAAAAATCATATATGTCTATATGTACACATAGAAGCTAGCAAGTAGGCATATAGCTTGATCCCACTGAGTAAAAAAAACAAAGTGATGTTTTACTGAAACGGGATACAGAAATCCATTCTGGTATATCACGATAAACTTTCCCTTGTTCATCTACCTACTAAAGGCTAGCCCTGTACAAAAAACTACTAACAGGCAAATAGTGGAATGAATTACCAGATAAACTCATTTCTATATTAATAATTTTAGCAGAGCAATTTTGGAGTGCGTTTCAATTTGTGGAAATCGTACCAATAGCACGCTCAGAGCTGGTCCGATTTGTACGAAGGGCACCAAACCCAAACCAAATTTGCATGACTGATAAGTGTGATATTATCGATGACGTCACCACTCAGCGCTGACAGTACTCACGGCCCCACGGATGCACACCGTGGGCACTCCATGTCATTAAACGCTCTGAGCATATTTTGGACCAAGCATTGGCATACTTTCAATTCTATGGCTTAACTGTCACAACAAATGACAAGTAAAAATAAAAAATCGAACACCCTTGATAGCTGTTGTTTTACGGTTCGTATTATATATCTCAAGTACGCTATAACATTATAAGATTACAAATGAATGTGAGGAAAAATTATAGTCATGCGCGGGATTCGAACCCGCGTCATCTACCCTATAGCTAGGGTATGCTCTGGCTGAATGAGCTAACATGAAAATGACTCATAACTCTATTTTTTTACTGTCCGACACTTTTAAGTTCTGTGTCGTAGTACGTAGTAAAAGACAATGCCTACTCCGAGCTAAGAACGCCAGCTGCGACAACACTGGACCGCGCGCTACCTTTGAATAGAGTTTTGAATATTTACATCAAGCAAAGTAATAAAAAATAATAATAATGAAATAATACATTACAGGCACATGAGACTTTTAACGTCAGGTGGCCCTCGTGCTTGTTCCGTCATATACACATAAAAAAAAACTAAAAAAAACTATGAAAAAAAAATTTCCCCACAAAATGTTTGTTAGGACTAGCAAAAGTCAACCCTAAGAGGTTGTTAGCATTTTACCAATAACCCTGTATATAGGTATTAAAATTTATTTTGCATAATTATCACCCAAAAAAACCTTCAACCTAACAAAGCATTTTTCATTTTACAAAAAAAAAAGTGTCTAAATCGTATAAAAATAACCGCAAACTTGCATTACAGCTCATTTTTCTGTGGCAGTTTGATAGAGTAAAAATTTACCTGTAAATATGGTACCTGTGTATCAATACGTTCATCGCAACGTTTTAGTCATCGTCTCTTAAAAATATACGGGGTGGACTCCATTCATATTGTCACGTGGATACAGTGAAAGATAAACGCTGAAGATTGAAACTTCTGAAACAGAAGTCAATTATTATGAAAATAGCATAACACTAAGAGATCTTTTTATTACGATTTCTAGTACTATCACAAGCTTTGCAATAACATCCCGTTTAGAAATTTATAGCGCGATTAATCGTGTCTTCCGATCTGCTTTCGGTGTAAAAATACCTACGCTAATTATTTATATATACAAATATAATTAGCGTAGGTATTATATATACATATATATACAAAAGTATATGTTTTTACAAAAATAATCGAACTTTGTGGTTGGTAGAGCATAAAACCAAAGATAGTTATGACATTGCCATTAAAACTCACCGATCAATGTAAATATCGATAAAGTATTATCGACAATGTCACAGCGCTCTTCAAAAATTACACTAGCATATGGCGACTAGCTCAATAGCTAACGGGCTCGTTTCGAATTTGCATTTTAGTATGAAAACTCAAACTTTAGGACAAATGTTAGATTAATAACGCATACAAAGAGAAATTAGGTACATACTCGTAATTATAACAATCAATGGCACTATGTCAGCCACTGTTGAAACACGAAGCAACAATGCTAGTCACGTAAATAATTATTGTTTTTACCGAAAACTGTTACTTATTTAGCACTATGTTATTTCTTTTACGCACTTATTATCTGTATGAATATCCATAGAACTACGTAAAACATTATTTTACGCACATTTATGTAAAACTGTCACCATAACACGTTTTTCAGATTTCGTTTTTCGCGCGCAAACCGAATAAAAGCAAGCATAAATATGTTTTCATATTCATTCAGTTCGTTCTCTCTGACTATAATAGATTTTGTTCTCATTGAACCGTCAAAATAAAGCGCGTTTCACACGCTACAATTTGTCCATAGACAATAACACGCAATTTAGTTGTATAATTGAACAAAACATATAAATTCAATTGGTGAGCATGAAACCACACATGTGTGGTCATTTTGACTTTATGCACCTTTCAATACAACCACACATGTGTGGTTAAATTGCTGCAACGGTTAAGGTACAGAACAGAGTGTGATGTCGTTTTATCTCTGCATTATCTAGGCTTCTATCGTTACAGATTTGTACGAAGATAATTACTTGGAAAGTTATGCGTTTCGAAATATTTTTATGTATAATATTCGAGGCCAATAAGTCACGTTAATTTTCTTTTGTATTAGAGTATGTCGTTTCGTCAATACATGACAAACATATTCACTTCCGCGTGTAGTTGAAGGGATATGGAAAAGCGCGCGCTTGTCAAAATATAAAATAAGATTACCCAAAACAATAATCACTTTGATATACAATTACATACACAATAATTGTTCTAAAGATCTATTGAAAATGTGTGTAAAACTTCGTTATTCCTACGATTTCTACTATTTCATTACAAATATATAATCAAATATTTATTGAAATATAATTAAATTAAAGATAATTTTTTACATAAATCAACTTACATGAAACGGAAAGCCGCATAATAAGTTATTTACGTGTATGAGAAAAACAAATGTTTATATAAAATCGGCCCCTTCAATGATGACGTAATCTTTATAAATACATTCCTAACGTGTAACCTTCGTCAGAAACGACGTATAATAATAGTGGTGACGAAGTCTTCAATTTTGTCGTTGCGTCATCAGGGCATATAAAAGCTCGGTAAGTTCTGCTAAAGCTGGTTATCATGCGCATTACGTCATCGCCACCAGTACAGCTAAGTTTTTATAAAAATAAAGAGCATGGAAAATTGGGAATATTGGTAGATACGAGTAGGTGATGAATACAAATTGATTTAATTTTGATTGCTTGTATCATACCTTTACTTATAAAATATGAAATTGTTTTGAACAAACTTCTCATTCATAATTCGCCACATTAGTGTCTCCTTGATAAACTGCTCGCAATTTAGTTTACGTTAAACAATGGCATTAGACGATCTCTCCCGCAAAGATTTGTAACGGCTCATGGCTATTTTGCGGGATTAGCAAAAATAACTGCTATGATATTATTATATGATGAAGATATCGCAATTAAAGTAATAAGTTAAATTTTAAGACTCGATTATATGGCCAATTTATGAATGAAATTCTATTGTTATAATTATCGCCGATATCAAGGGGTTAAAAAAAAAGTGTATATAAATACACAATTGCTAAAAATAAGTATAGTGTGTCTTATTACATGAGTCGGAATTTTAAGATTTATTATATGTAACTATTGAAATCAATTTAATTTGTTTTTACAAATATCATATTTCATAAAATATATCATATTTCGCGTATATCATAAAGTATGATTTCGAAGTGTACCAGAATGAAAACCTTTATGGAAAATTTGGTACTGAAGGTTGACCTATAAAACGATTACGGTTAACGGGCCCAATATAAAAGATTAAAAAGTAACCTATTTATATATGACACGTTTTACACGGCTCCCAAAAACCGGTAACGGTTCCTGAGGGATAGTCCACGTGAGCAAAGCCGCGGGTATTAAAAGGAAAGCTAGTATATAATAAATTAATAGACCATTTCATTGTGTGGCTATATGCAACGTAGAAAGTGATAATGATAGAGACGTATTATGCACAAAAACTTTAACATAGTCACAGAATAAATAAAAGTTGGCGGTGTGCTCGATTTCGTGTAGATAAAATGAGAACTAATCCGCGTTGGTGGCATCACGCAACCGATATTTCGGGCTTTTGACCTTCAGTTCTCCAAACATCCGAAGGTAGCTATTTGATACCCTTTGCTTGGATAACAGAATGCCGTCATAAGTTAATGTCACGCCTAAATAAAAACTTGTCAGTATTTACTCAAGTCGCCGTAGTTTGTAGGTCGTAGCGGGTATTAGTTAAAGCGATGTCTATATGGGAAGCACAATCAATCGAGGACAGCTACTAGAGACTAGTAATGTTATCGTTAAAAATGCGGCGGTGGGTGCCTCTTGCAAGATCTTACTCACATTGATAGGTATTTTTTTTTTATGTTATTATTACGGATCTAGCTCGAGGCCCACCTGATGTTGAGAGGACTAACCTCTGCCTAGAACAGATTCATTTCATCACAAGTGACGAATTGCACTGCGCCCGTACCTTGAGACATAGTTGTTAAGTCTCATGTGCCTGTCTGTTCGCTGGCTCTCAATGACTGCTGCCGGAACACACCGTTAGGTGCTTGGAAACAGATTTTCTACTTGAGGGTGGTAGCCAGCCAGGCGGGCAATCGCAAAATGCCCTTCCACCTTGCGGTGAAGCTCAACCGGGCGGTGGGGATCGAACCAGGGAACTGCGGCACGGCAGTCCATAGCCATGACCGCTCAGCCATCATTGCTACGAAATATTCTGTTATATTCTATTAAATTCTACCTGTATATTGTATTATATGCACCTTAATCTGCAACTACTTAATTTTTTTTACTGCCGTTATGTAACTTTTGACCACAATCTAACTTGATGGTAAGTGATGAGTAAGTAAGTGTTAAATAGGCGTAACCTAGAATGGATCTTTCAAGTACAGCTGTTGAAACAAACCGTCATGTGTTTGATTTTTACTTGTGGGTGGTAGCTAGCCCGCCGGGATTCACATAATGCCCTAACACCATTTAAAAGATAAAACAGATGTATAATTTCTATGCAACACTATTTTTCATAGCGTCCTAACTATCAGGTCATAAGTATGAGGTAAAAATCATCGTGATTGATACATATTGAGTAAATGATTTGAAGCGCTCGTAGCTTAGTTTGCTTAGTCGGTCTTAAGGCGAAGTGAGTCGTATAAATGCAAATTTTGAACATGTTTTTAGGAAGAATGTACGGGTTTCAGAGATAAGAAAAATAAAATATTCTAAAGGATATGAAAAACGCTGACCGCTCGAGGAATTACTACTGAGCACTTCCTTGCTTCGGCGTGCACGTTAATCGGTCGCCGTCGGTCCCGGTTGTTGTCTTAGGATAGCAGTCGTTATAACATGGTGTTAAGGCTTTTTGGAAATGCCCGTCTATTCGGTGCTCTCTTAAGTTAAAAGTTGGTCGCCGAGCACCTAACCGTGTGTTCCGGCAGCTCACCTTAAGCAATTTTAGGTTAGCCTGAACAGCACCTTCGACAACATCCTCACCTACCATCAGGTAAGATAGTGGTCAAAGGAAAAAAATGCGTACAAATTCTATTTGACTGTATAGAATACAAGCGTATTACAAGAATAGAATATACTTACAAGTATAGAATGTTATAAAAATCGACTACATTACAAGTACTTGTTAAACCTCCATTATTAATCTTATCATATGATATCATCACAATAAGTTATTCAATTACACTATGGGGTTAGCTTTGGAATTCACACCCAATGAATTCCAAAGCCGTGTCAACTGGCTTCCTCAAATGTTTAAACCAACATTCTGGTAAAGCTGCCTCATAATATTGATTGTGCGACGCGGACGCCGACGACGACCGTGGCGTGGAATTGCCCTATCTATACATCTTATCTTTATTTCCAGGTCGTTATTTCCGTCGTATTCGTGGCCTAGTTAACTGTAAGCAGTTTATCATCCCCCTTTCTCTATTTTATTAGCGTCCCGTTTTGTGCCTCACGGTGCCGCGTCGTCGTCGGAAATCGGCCAAGGCCCACATGCGGGCTCCCACCACGTCATGCACATGGCGACTCATAATCATAGCTTAACACGATCGCAGCGCGGGAAAAGCTAGGAAGCCGACCGAGCGACGTCGGCGTAGTCGTTTCGTTTTAGTCGTAACGAGACGCGACGATATTCTCTTAGCACGCGCTCGAACCGGCTGGAGACCGAGCGAGACTTGTTTACAAAAACATTCTTGTATGTGGTTGCGCAAGACCTAGCCACCGCGCCGCATAGAAACTACATTTTTACCTCTATGTCTTGGAATCGAATAGCTTGACCCACGCTGATTTATTCCCTGAGAATGTAGATAGATAGATAAACTCTTTATTGTAACACCAAGCTTAATTTAAAAATAAAATAGTTGCAACCAAAGATATAACGTAACTTAGTGAAACAATGGGCGATCTTATCGCTTAAAGCGATCTCTTCCAGACAACTCAAAAATATTGTTATTTTCTATTATGTAAGCTTGAAAAATGAGATTTTTGTTTCGTTTAATTAAGTTCTTTAACAATTTTATACTGTTCTAGTATAAGTAACATTCGCTTAAATCCCTGTCCATGTACTTACTGCCAAAATATCCAAATATTTTGGCAGTACATGGACAGGGATTTTAAGCGAATGTTACTAATATTAGAACAGTAAAAAATAGTTAAAGAACTTAATTAAACAAAACAAAAAAAACACATTTTCTAAGCTAACATAATAGAAAATAAATGCATAGGTAACCAGCCTTACACACTAACTTCACAGCTAACATTTTATACACAGAATTGGTATTGTCGTTATATAGCTCTACTATGTTATATAATAATTCGCGGTTTAAAGGCTAAATATAAATAGACTTTATAAGGTTATAGTTAATCCTTTTGTATTGATGATTAGTTAGCTAGCTTTTCAGCTTTTTTATTTTCACATCTGATAGTTTGTCATGACGTGGTCGAAGATGGTAACAAGTTGAACCTAGAACGGGAACTGGTTCTCATGAACAGCTGCCGGAAATCAGCGCTAGTTGTTTGGCAACAGTCATCGCTAAATGTTGTCTTCACGGTTATCATCACCAATTTGTTATCGAATCGAATTCTTAAACTTTCAAGTCAATTGATGACGACCCTACACAAATATTATGTAGCGAAGAAGATAGATTAAATTAAAATTTTAGTAAACTCCGCATGTTAGTGGTAGGGCATTTTGTGAATGCCCGCTTGGCTACCTACCTTACCACAGTAGAGAATCTGTCGCTATGCGCCAACGGTGTGTTCAGGGAGCTGTCTCGAGAGACAGTTTCCATTCTAGGTTTAGTCGGGAATGCAATATTTTACGAGATTAATGTCCAGATCTAATTTTAATAATATTGTACAAGATCTTATGAGAGAAGGCTACGAAAGACCAGAAGTGTATTTTCCGCACAAGGTTACTAAGCTTGCAAATTAGAAGCCGTTTTCTCGATCACACCTCAGACGTACATACATATTATGCTTCCTAAGAAGTAAAAAGTTCAAAACCGTGGCGAAATGACGCTTAAGTTTTATTATTTTGAGAATATGTGTTTTTTAGAGCACAACATTGCTCTCCTTGATTGGGAATCGAATCCACTTTCCCCGATTTTATGCCGTAACCATTGGTGGCGAAATGACGCTTAAGTTTTATTATTTTGAGAATATGTGTTTTTTTATAAGTAAATAAAAAATCGTATATATATATATATATATATATATACTAAGTTTTAGAGCACAACATTGCTCTCCTTGATTGGGAATCGAATCCACTTTCCCCGATTGTATGCCGTAACCATTGGTCTATCGAGGATCGCTCGACTTTTGATTTAATGTGCTCTAATAATATGTGATTTTCACTCATCACGCGATAGTGCTTATTTTGCATATTTGGAAATATTGATATAGTTCAAATCGGCGGATTGCATAAGAGGTTCTTTACATTGCACAAATCACAATATTTGTTACCATTGAAATTTGGTTTTAATAAACGCTGTCAAAATATTGCCTGCCGGTAAATTTAATTAAAGACCCCCATTTGATCTCATTTCACTAGTTATCAGTTGAATTAAACGGGTTTTGTTTATGAACAGTGAAATCGAGCCGTTATCAATTATGATATATTTTTTGTTATTCACCTATGAAGTAGATACTCTAGTTTCGTGAAGATTTGAAAGACAGATCTATCTGAACATATGCATGATATGGACCATCAATCGCGAGACCGAATTTCCTGGTCTCGCGATAAATCTCGCGAGGCCAGGTTTGAATAGCATTCGCTAGTCTAATCTGATCAACGTCTTTAATAACTTACCAACTGAAGCGCTGCAGTTGGTAAGTTATTCAAGATGTTGATAATGAGTCATTCCAAATCAAAAAACACTATTATTATATACGCGTAAGTTTCTGAGTGATGATGTGAGTGTGTATGTTTGTTACTTCTTCATGCTGAAACTGCTGAACCGATTTTGATGAAGCTTGGAATTTAAATAGTTTATGTCCTAGTGTAACTCATAGAATACTTTTCATCATTGCCTATGCTATGCGAGTGAAACCACGTAGCGCAGCCAAAGTATTATTAAATGCGAATTTTGTATAGAAACTAACATATCAATATAGTGCATGTAATTATGCAAAATTTCATTGAGTTTCATTACTTCAAAACATTTAATGATACCATTTGTATGGAGAGCGTAATTGATACAATAGTTCCAATGCTCGCGGTCAACATTTAACCAAAGTAATATTTTTGTTTAATTGATATCAAGACACTCGAAACTAACTCATTCATATGTTTTATTGCAGCCTGGACAAGAAGACCAAGGATTGCACGGCGGCCGAGAACGCTGCCCGCCGCTATGAAACCCGCTACAATGAAGAGTCCAACAAATACAACACTGCCATGGCCGCCTTGAAGAAGGCACAAGACGAGGCCAGGGTAAGTTAAGCAAATTTCTACGTATAGTATAGTTTTGAAGCGGTGATAGCTCAGTGGCATTGGCTATGGACTGCCGCGCAGCAGGTCGAATCCCGTCGCGGGATTGAGCTTCACCGCATGGTGGAAGGGCATTTTACGAATGCCTGCCTAGCTAGCGACCAGCCTCAAGTAGAAAATCAGTCGCCAAGCACCCAACGGTGTGTTCCAGCAGCAGTCCTTGAGAACCAGTGAAATTACAGGCACATGAGAATTAACAAATATGTCTCAAAGTGAGGGGCGAAGTGCAATTCGTGACTTGTGATGAAATGCATCTGTTATGCGGCTTCGAGCTTTGTTCCGTAACAATAACATTGCGCTTAACAAATTGGACGAATTCCAGTTAGATCAAATCCATTCGGACGCCATCCATCCAGATCCCCGAGGGATGTCTCGTCAGTGGCCATCTTATAGTCTGCCTATCTGACTTGACCATGCTACTTTTATTTACCAACAATTTACAAAACACTGATACATTTGAGTTTACAGAATGAATTGCTTGTTTTCTTCAGGAACTGGCCGCGGAACTGGACAAACTACGTAAGGTATTCGCTGAGACTCGCAAGACTCTCGAGGAGGAGATGCTTTGCCGCATCGATATGGAGAACACGGTCCAGAGCCTGCGCGAAGAGCTGTCCTTCAAAGACCAGGTGTTCCAGCAGGAGCTACAGGAGACACGCACCAGACGCCAGGTCGAAATCTCAGAGATTGGTGAGTAAATATATTGACAATGTTATGTTAAAGAGTAAATATAATTTTGCAATTCACTTATTGAAGCTCACAATTGTTAAATAACCAATCAAGAAGCAGTTGATGCTGAACAAATATACATTGACATTTATGAAAATATTACTGTTTGTTTCAGTAATTGCTATCATTTTAACTTTTTACTTCATTGTTATTTTTTATAATATAATGTCAAACCGCCTATGCGCCTGCTAAACAAATAACAACGCATTTCCCTGTTCTATATCTCAGTGCTTGATTACTCTTTGAGGTGAAAATTTTGTATATTCTGCTCTAAAAAATGTAAATAATTTTTATGATAGGTTTGAAGTTCTTTGTTTAATCACTTTCTTACGTTAAGTGGATATAGATCAATCGTGAATAACAGGGTGAGCTTTAACTGTTTGATTACTGAGATTTAATTTTAAGATGCACTCTAAGTAATTTATATATGTATTCTGCAGACGGTCGTCTAGCCCAGCAGTACGAGGCCAAGCTTCAGCAGAGCCTTCAAGAGCTGCGCGAACAGCAAGAGGTTAACATAAAAGCCAACCGTGATGAAATTGAATCTCTCTATGAGAATAAGGTATTTTTTTAACATTATAATATCATAGACTGAATATCTTACCACCTTTTGCTAATATAAACCTAAATAATTGTCGTGCTTTGTTTGAAACTTCAAACATATGGATTTTAACATAAACTTTATGCAATACCTAAAATAGTACAAAAAGTGTTAAACTTCCAAGGATACATTGAAAGTGGCAATGATTCCTTGTCTTCATTGCGTTCTTGATTATTTTATTTTTTCTTGATAGAAGCTAAATGATCCTGATCTCCATTGTTACTTATGCATAGTTAATTTATTTTATATTGTTATAATTAGATAAAGAATCTGCAAGCGGCCGCTAACCGCAACAGCTCGGCCGCCACCGTCGCTGTGGAAGAACTGCGTACCATGCGCACGCGCATTGACTCCCTCAATTCCCAGCTCAACGACTTGGAGAACAAGAACGCAGCTCTCAGTGTAAGTAACCAATAAGTTGAAGAGTTTGTGAGATCTCAAAAGACTGTACCATATAATTTGCCAAATTAGACAGCAATTTTTGAAGCAATGATGGCTGAGGTATTGACTGTCGTGCCGCAGGTGTATGGTTCGATCCCTACCGTCGGCTTAAGCATCACCGCATGGTGGAAGGTCATTTTGGCCATTGCTCGCCTCTAGCTACCACCCTCAAGTAGAAAATATGTCGCCAAGCACCTAACAATGTGTTTCGGCAGCAGTCCTTGAGAGCCAGTAAAATTACAGGCACACAAGACTTAACACTTATATTTCAAGGTGACGTGCGCAGTACAATTCGACACTTGTGATGAAATGCATCTGTTACAGGCAGAGGTTAGACTGCTTTACATCAGGTCATGCTTGTTCCATCACAATCACAAAAATAAACTAGACTTATCTTGTTTAAAATGAACGCTATTGAGCGCGTAGTAGTGTTACCCAATTCGGTTAGTACCTTCCTACTCTTAATTTTTTATGTTCGCATTCTGAGAGATAAATTTGTCAAACCAAGCTTCGAATTATTTTTCAAGTCAGATCGAACCAAACATACTCATTTCCGGATTGGAGTACATAGAGTCTATGGTATGTCTTCACAACTGGTCTAGAACTTCAATGAGGTCAACTTCCTCTACCTCAAATATAATGTATTATGTTCATTGTTACAGTACTCCATTCCAAACATGTAACATTTGTATTGTTCATTTACAAAATTATTATTTGCATAGCTTTTAGTGTTCACGATGGAAATAATATTGTGGTGCTTTATCATGTAATGCATTAGGTTGTGGGTCAGTTAAATGTAAATGTAACAAACATACCTAAAGACCACACAATAAAAACAAACAAATATTATGACCTAACAAATGAATTAACCAAAAACGGTTATGTGGTTGGAGCAAGGGGTATACCAGCCAAATTCCTATATAACCTATTTAAAGAACTTGGCCTGTCAAGATCAACCGTAACTTCCATCCTAGAATGTGTATCTAATGCGGCATTCGTAGGATCTTACCAAATTTGGTTAGGTAGGGGAGGAGGCTCGAGCGGTGAAGGGGAGCATTGATGCAACATAAAGGGGCCCCTGAACCTTACTCACTGGGTTGCAAGTCCCAGGCACCTTGACTTGGGCCTCATCCTCTGCAACGCTATGGACCCGGCACCCGCACGGTCAATCCATGGAATGCTAAGTAATTCGTCTCTATATAATGTATTGTGTTGTAGAACCGTTGTCGCGAGCTTGAACGGCAGTTGGAATCGGAGCGCGCGCGTCACGCAGAAGACCTCGCGTCGCTCGAACAGGAGTTGGCGCGACTTCGCGATGAGATGGCGGCACAGCTGCGAGAGTACGCCACTCTCATGGACATCAAGATATCGCTCGACTACGAGATTGCCACCTATCGTGCTCTGCTAGAAGGAGAGGAAGACAGGTACTCGTCGTCACCAACTTTCTAACCTATAGTTCCAAAGTTAATGTCAAAATCAGTTATTAAATTTAGGCATCTACGACGCTCTTATGAAGGTCATTTACAAAATTATACTATTAAAAATGTATGCGTTCAGTTAAAGGGTATAGAGCCGCTATGAGAGGATGTCCCATTCATGTGAACCCAGAACAACATATTTTTTTTCCACTAACAAAACTCAGTCAACATGTTCTCTTCATTAACAACACATCGGACGGCGTTAGAACATTAAATAGAAGTATGTTGGGAGAGAAAAATATTGTACTATGGACCACTTTGTTCCATGAACAGATTTATTGACAAACACAGAGACAGTTGATATGAAGGAATATAAATTCAAACCTTACTATATTATATTACATTAATCATTGATAGGAATTCAGTAAAGATATTTTTTTATTACTTTTGACTTGGTTTTTTTTTTAATGTTATTGTGACGGAACAAGCACGAGGCCCACCTGATGTTAAGCGGTATCCTCAATCTTTCAATCATAATTTTCTACTTGCTTTTCTTTTTTTTTAATAGGTATCCTATATTCTTTGATTACTATCTCACCTATCAGTATAGATATACTTAGAATGGAACTGGTTCTTAAGAATCTATACCCATACCACAGCGCTTGGTTGATTACAGATTTTGTTTTCGAGAATGGTAGCAAGCTTAATTAAAAAATATTCCGACACCGTAATGGTGGTTCTTTTCTGCTGCTGGCTTCCCAGAGTAGTATACAGTTACGTCTTCTTTATTTATTTTACCATTGTCAGACCATTTGATCTCACTGAGTCCCAGAATACTAAACTTGAGTCTATTCATTTCTTGAATGGTATTCTCAAGTTTTCCTGACTTGATAAGACTTCTTACGTTCCAAGTGGCTATCAATAGCTGTTCATTATTTTTTATTCAATTTTTTTTATTTATTATTATTGTGAAATTTAAATTACTAAAATATTTAATAATTATTATAATATTGTAATTTATAATGTAAATTGAATGTAATTCATAGTTTTCAATGATTTATGATGATCTTATTTTAATGTTTGTCTGGTATAGATGCAATATCAATCATACATTTGTATATTAGGAAGTAAATAGACTTCCCAAAACAGGGAATCCTAGTGGGAAGCCTATTGATATAAATTAATTATTGTAAAACAGTGTCTTTGGAAATAAATTATTATTATTATTAATTCTTCTTTCTTCTTGACAATGACATGGCTTCCGTAATCGCATTTTCTTCTCCAGTTAAACATTTCACATCGGGAGACCCGGTACTACCCCGACGCCGGGCGCTAGCCGGATTGCTGGGCATAATATTTCTGCTGGTTGTAATTTTCATGATGTGTAAAGTCCGAGATGGTGTTCTTAGGGCATTGTGATGTGCAGTAGCACCCCACGTCTTTCTGCACTGCTCCTTTTTGAGGGTATTTAATCCACAAGGCTTGCTGAGCCTCCTCCGACCGGTCGGGTGACCGGTCGCACCAGGGTAGTGGTTATACCGCCACTTACTCGGTCGCCAGAGCCCCGTTCGTTGTCTAGCAGGGAGCACCACGGTAACCAATTGGTCGCTGTCGCTATCCGGCGCGTGCAGGTGGGGTTGACATTCGGGTCAGTTAAGATGTTAGTACCGTTCTCCCCTTACCCCCCAATGTGTGGATGACAACTAGCTGATTGATGTTGTATGTTTCTATTCACGCAACCTCAACAAGACCCCTCTTGTCACGGTATGTTTATTCACAAAAATTACTACTCTCATGTGCCTGTAATTTCACCGGCGTCCATACCCTTGAAATCGGAACACAGTAATGCGAGCATTACTGCTTGACAGTACTTCCCCTCAAATTTGTTCACAAAGAGTGTTAATGTGATTCGCAGAAGATACGCTGAGTTATTAATTGTACATTTTCAATTCTTAAGGTTGAACCTGACATCCCAGTCCCCGGGGCGCGAGTCCCGCGCGTCCGGCTCGGCGAGCATGTCGGCCAGCATGTCCGGCAGCGCGACACAGAGCGGAGGGAGAGTAACGCCGGCTCGGCGAGCCACGCCGCTGCGCGCCGCCCGCAAGCGCACGCTGCTCGATGAAACAGAGGAGCGCAGCCTGCAAGACTTCAGCGTCACCTCCAGCGCTAAGGGAGACTTGGAGGTCGCAGAGGTCTGCCCCGATGGCACTTTCGTCAAGATCCGGAACAAGGGCAAGAAGGTCAGCCTCTAAATAACATTTTATTCATACTCTTTCTCGTATAATTTTGTCTTATTACCTTCAAAACTAGTTTAGACATACTTTATAACCAATATAGAATCATATTTTAACACTTATTCTGTATCAAAATAATGTTAGAATATAAATTAAATGACAGTGTTTTTTTTAACAATACAATACAGGACAATCAAAGAAGTTAAATATCACCATTTCTATCATTTTTTGTAATGGAACCCATATGCTAGCCGCTTCATTTATAGAGCATTAGTTTTCTGGCCGCGGCTCGGCCCGCGCGTGTATCGGTTATCGCGCATAACAATTTACCTCTTTTTGCGCATTTTGGATAAAAACTATCCTATGCCCTTCCCCGGGTCTCAAACTATTTCCAAGCCAAATTTCATCCAGATTGGTCTAGTCGTTTTTAAGTTTATTTCTTGCATACAAAAATACAAATCTTTCCTCTATATAATATTAGTGTAGATAACATAAAAGTTTTTATTCCAAGTTTAACTAATCTGTGGCAGCGCCACATGCATATGTGTTGTAATGTTTATTATTTAGTAGTTTCATCCCAATATATGTTAGATCATCTCGCTGCTTTTCTATGATATTGATGAGTGAGGACTATAAAGAATAGTTTTCGTCAAATCTTACAGTATGTCATCTTAATTTTTTGCGACATTTTATATTATTTATCACTGTATTTCATTGTTCAGGCATGGACTGGTGTGAAATGTTTTGGGCAATAATAGTCTATGATATCTATACTGTATCAGCCAGATAGTCCACTGCTGAACACAGCCTCCCCAATATGGGGGTTTTGCTATAATCCCCACGCTTGGCATGCGGCTTTGGGATCACAGTGTGAGATATCAGTACCTCAGAAAGTGCTGCTGCCCACTTACTGATGTGTTACCTTTAGTCGCCTCTTATGATACCCATGGGTAGAGATGGGGAGGTGTCATTCTAGCAGGCTCCACATGGGCAATGATAATTTCTTGTTCATTTTTCGGACAACATACTGTGTTTACATAATTATTATCTTTACTATCTACTATTTTATATACCAGTATAGACATAAAAAAATATCACATACTGGTATTCTTTTACATCTTAAAATATCGCATTGGGGTAAATAGTACATAGTGCTTTGCACCTACGAGGAAAATAAAATCATTATACGTTTTCTTGTACTTACCTCGAGACTTCTCAGGCGATAAGTTCTTTATGACTTCTTGAGCTGCATTTCTTATTTCTGGTGGCGACATCATTATAAAATCGTCACATTCACTATCAGATGACATTTTGGAAAATTATTTAGAATAATTAAAAGCGTACTGTTAAAATACCAATATATTAAAAACAAAATTTAACCAAACATAACAAATTGCCGCGCTTTTTTTCTCGTAGTGCAAAAGGCCAACCACCTTTCATTGAAAATCGAGTACAAATAAAAATAACACACCTCTTTCTTCTAAGTATTTGATGTAAAACCTTTTGAGATTGATTTTTTATATGTAAGCAGCTAAAAACAAAAGAACACTACCAGGGCAGGTATGGATTTTCATACAACATTCCTTCACTGGAGTAAAGGAATGAAAATCCATATAACTTTCCCCGCCGTACATTTATAAAGGAAAAATGACGAACTTTATAACATGTTTTTGAACGAATAATGAGACCTTTTCTGAGTGGGTGTGGTATAATATAACTTAAAATATATAGCTTTAAACTGTTAAATAATGAGACCTTTTCTGAGTATGATTTGTATGTTTATATAATTGTACAGGAGCTAAGCCTGGGCGGGTACCAGATCGTCCGCAAGGCCGGCGAGCAGGAGACGCTGTTCAAGTTCCACCGCACCGTGAAGTTGGAGCCGGGCGCCGTGAGCACCGTGTGGTCCGCAGACACCGGCGCCGAACACGACCCGCCCAGGGACATCGTCATGAAGGGACAGAAGTGGTTCGTCGCCGATACCTTCACTACGGCGCTGCTCAACACTGAACAAGAGGTAATATTTTACAGTCACACCTCAACTTGACTATCTTGATATTGAAGTATTGTATAATACTAAATTATAGAGGCGAGTATGGCCGTTGATGACGAATAATATATACATATTAGAAACAAATTATTTGTTTTAATTGGGTTCAAAAAAAAAATTTTGGTTGAATACAGAACAACCCATAATGTTTTACAGAAAAACCTATATATTTAGATTTTTCTGAAGAACATTTCATTCCTATACTCCGAAAACTTTATTTTTTAAACAAGACTCATGCTGCTGTTTTAATGTTAGCATTTGTCAATTAATATTACTTAAAAGAACTTTCTTCTTTGAAAGAATACTTCAAAAGTAGTCATAGTCAATTCCCAATCATGTTGAAAGTGGTATTAATAAGTCATTATTTTTCTACAGTTAATAATCCAACAAATAAAATTTGAAAAAACACTATTTTCGCTAAATAATACAATATCATAGATATCACTGTATTATTTCATAATGTTAAAAATGTTTAAAATATAGTCTACCCAACGGTGGTATTATATTATTTATGACATCACAAGTTGATTTTATTTTACAAAATCACAAATATACGATAGGAAAAATTAAGGTCATGTGCGGGATTCAAACCCGCGTCCATCCACTCCTTGAGCCGGAGTATGCTCTAACCAATTGAGCTAACATGGCATGACGTCATGACTCGAATCTTTCCTATCCTTCTTTAACCATCATATTGGGATGGAGCGAAATCTATAGTACCACTTGCGTTGATTTTATTTGTTTACAACTATCACTCATCCATCAACTAATCATTAATTTGGCTACAATGCTATGGAGCCAATATGATCTTATAATTCTCATATTATAATTCGCATTACCAGATAGTTAATTTAAACATATTTTTTTGAAACCCGACATGTGTTTAATAACAATGAAATCTCTATGATACTAAAATAATGTTGAACTGCAAGACTTAATATGTCCACAACATTTATGTACTTCTATATAATTATAACTTAAATACTCAACAAACTCTAAACTTTTTCAATAGGCAGTGCTGCTCTACCTGATAAATTAACATAAAAGTAATGCATGTGTATGTTTGTTTGTTGCAGGAAGTGGCCATTTCGGAGCGACAGCGGCGGCAAGTGAGCACAAGCGCACAGCGACACCGCGAGCTTGCACATAAGTACCCGCGCCGCGAACAGGTGAGTAATCGTAACTACACGGCTTCTCTAAGCAATAATATCATTTTCACTTATCATGCTCGTAAAGTTGTTATTTATGCCCAGTGCGGACTAAAATGGCATTTTAAGGTCATACATAAAATCCTGTTTTTAAGCACCAGTGCGGAAAATTATTTTATTTTTTAAATTATTCTGGTGTCCTGTTTATTTTTTTAGGAAGTTTGCCTGGGTATTTCATAATACATGTAGATTATGGGTTTTATTAAAGGCCCAGCGATATTTTTTTTTGAAACAATGACTCACTCAAAATAGAATGTTGTTTAAATATCAGTTTCATGTTTTTGTGAGATATTATTTAAATTATTTGTTTCATTTGCTCACAATTAAAGTGAGTATCTTAGTGTATAACTCGGGCATAAAACCCATTTTAGCGTCGACTTAGATATCAGATCGACGATCAAGCGACTCACTCAAAATAGAATGTTGTTTAAATATCAGTTTCATGTTTTTGTGAGATATTATTTAAATTATTTGTTTCATTTGCTCACAATTAAAGTGAGTATCTTAGTGTATAACTCGGGCATAAAACCCATTTAAGCGTCGACTTAGATATCAGATCGCCTTTGGATTGGGTTGTTAAAGGCCTCTGCTAAATTCACATGTTTCATGAGCTTGTTGTAGAATCTACTATTAGAGATACTTGATTGTGCAAGTCCGAATACCAAGACCTTTTTTTACTTTATTTCTGAGAAAGCGTTCTAGAATTGACACTGATTAGGTTGATTCTCTAAATATGGGGATGTCTTTAAATATTCTATGTAGGCAAGTTCAATGGTTTATTGTATCCTCATTAAACGTCATGTAAGATGGTGGTCTAATATAAACACTGTTTATGGTATTTACTTTGATAATAGTTTAAATGTCGTGGTATTTATGTGAATGCGTAATGTTAATGTTTGATGATCATGTCATGATGAGTGAATCAATTAAAAAAACTGATAGTTGTATATGTATAAAAAATAATAGGTATATCGTTATTTTCAGCTGGGCGAGATCCGCGAGGGTGACGAGAACTGCCGTATAATGTAACGCGAGATGTCGCGCCGACGCCGCCGGCCACTCGCCGGACCAACTTCGTGCACTTACGCACTTCGTATAAGCTAGTTGTGGACGAACACACACTTCTGTACGCTAATTGCAGGCTGAAAACGCTGCTGTCGTCATGTGGAACCTGTTCTATTTTCTCATTCATTTACTTTTACTTAATTTTATCATTATTAGAACTAGCTAAGATTCTTCTTAGTTGGAGAATGTTGTATAATGTCACAGTTCACAATTCAGATCCTGCAATAGGTATTAAAATCTATTTCTTAATCCTGGATGTGAACATAATTTATTTGCAATTATAATCTCTATATAAATGTGGTGACTTTTTGCGGTGAAGAATAAAATTATATTACGGAGACATCATGTCGTTAGCAATGAGTTCAGCCTGATAAAGTTCAAATAACAAAATAGAGTGTGACCTGACATTAGTCATAGATATTTGTAGTAGTGTTCGCAGAAAAATAATGGGATGGTTGAACTGTCACTATACTGCACCGATGAGAAACAGAAACGATTAACTAATGGGAACGACACTCAATTTTATTGTTAGGATGACAAAATAAAATGCAGTATCACACTAGTTGAATGTTTGCAATTATTGACCATGCTAAAGACATTTTTTTTACAAATTTGCGAAACCAAAAACGTACAAGAATCCTAAGTGATTTTGTTATTTCAGGTTGGGTTGCAACGGTTATTAATTATATTATCTATATCAATACTATTATCTAACTCAATAATAGGCAGTTCCGATTCCGATTATGAAAAATTATAATTTATTAACCAAGGTATTTTCTTTCTTTTTCCAACTTACATGTAATGACTTGTTTCATAGTAAACTAAAGAACTCTGTATGAAATGTAAATAATAATAAAAAAAGGTTTGTTTCCCTAATTTAAATATTGTTTTCAAATTTTCATTTCAACAAAGTCATAATAATGATCCCACAGTACTTGTCTCTGTTTCTCATACATTATGCAATATTGCGTGAGATTGCCCAATATGGAAATCTAAGAGTTCAATAAACAAATACACACTCAGTGGTGCAACTTTATAGTTTTTATTTTAATTATAAGAATGCACTGTATTTCTTGTCCAGACCCGTTAATTTAATTCTAGACACAAATTCCTTCTGGTTGTGTATTTTAAAATGTAAACATTGTCCTCCTGAATACTGAGTAAACTTAAGATTTTTATTATACTGTTAAGAAGAATAATATATTTTTCTATTGTATAACGCTCAGTTTTGGTTTGCCTGTAACAATTTTAATTATTATTATCTTAATTTTAGTGAACCAAGTACAAAAATGTAGTTCACTTTTTGTTGGTAAGTATTTTTTTCTTAATAATAACATCCCACGTTTGCTTTCACAAATTGCTAGGTTGTAAGTATATGTCATTAATCTTATTATAATTATCTGCCTGGCACTAGCTGAAGGAGTAGATGAAATCTACTAATTATTATGAAATAGACACTTCGGTCTCGAAGAAATATTATTAGATTAAGTTTCAGTTGACAGTATTTAACTGGCATACTATAGTTATGATAGAGATCAAAAAGGGTGAAAATCATTTAAATCATTATGCTTACATACAAGTTGCAAAGACTTATATTTTTTTTATAATACAAGAAAGATCAGCATTTATTTTTTGTCAATTTGAATAATGTATAAGTGTAATTGTTTCGTAATAGTTAATTATTAGTTAAAATATAATTCACATGGGTTTTTATAGTGCTGAGGACGGAATCTGTTTTTTTTTTCTATACATTATAACTAACATACCCTTGATCCTTGAACTAAGGCATTTGTTCAAGCCTTGATCATAATGTTGACTTCAGTTTATATCTTCCATGTGTAATAAAATACATATTATTGATAATAAAGTTCTATTTAGATGTAATTGTGACTTTTAATTTATTACCTTTCTCTTACCTTCTTCAGTTCGTATTTGTCTCTCTTCATCTTCAGCAAGAACTGCCCCTAATAAGGTAACAAATCGGCCTCCCAGCTTTTCCATCATCTATACAAATATTGTTGATTAGTGAATTTCTATAATATTTGATGAAATTTATGAGATATAGTGAAAGTATCAATGCAATAAATATATTTTTCGTGTATAATACAGGATAATATTTTAAAATTCTTCAGAAACATGTTTTTATCAGATTATAAATTTGCACGATCAGGTGAGCTTGTACATAAAATACGTGTGCGCTAACAATGACTTCAATCCTATTTTATTAGAAAATGTTGAGAAAAACAAAAAATAAATAAAGATGCAATGCAGCACAATGTATAATCTCATTTATATAGATACAGGTAGATTTATAAAATAACCATGCATAAGTCTACTAATTACACATTTTCTATGGTGAGGGCATAATTTTCATAGTGTCTTGGTTTAGGAGAGATATTTTCCTTTCTTAGATAAAAAAAACCGGCCAAGTGCGAGCGGGACTCGCGCACGAAGGGTTCCGTACCATTATCTGTAAACTAATCTTGTAAGATTAGGTTACAGATAATTACTATTACGATACTTGTAAGTAACAGACACTTTTCGCAGTGTCCGATTGAGCTGGGTAAGTACGGCGAAAACCTCTTTTATTGTATGGGAGCTCCCTTAATTATTTATTTTATTTTAACTAATTATATTAAAAGAGAACATAAAACTAAATATTCTGTGAATAGTTAAAGCGTCTACCTGTCACCGTTATTAGTATCGAGCAAGAAACGGTAAAAAAATGTACTGTTGTATGGGAGCCCCCCTTAAATATTTATTTTATTTTTAGTATTTGTTGTTATAGCGGCAATGGAAATACATCTTCTGTGAAAATTTCAACTGTCTAGCTATCATGGTTCTTGTGATACAGACTGATGACAGACGGGCGGACAGCGAAGTCTCAGTAATAGGGTCCCGTTTTTACCCTTTGGGTACGGAACCCTAAAAACTAGATCTTAGTATAAATCATCCTAATAAAGTAATCATCAATTGATATTTTATTTGAATTGGTTTAGTAGAACAAAACATGGCGTAGAATGTAAATCTACATTATTTTATTTCTTGGTCTGCCATGACCTCTTTTGGCCAAGTGTTACGTTACATTGCATAATAACATAGCGCGAGTGAGAGGGTTAATTAACACATCGGCAAAGTTGGGCTTCCTTACATATGACTTATAAAATACCTGGAGAAATATAGCCTTATCTCTGAAAAACAGTATGGTTTCCGCAAGGGTAAGTCGACCGAAGACGCTGTTACATTGCTAGCTAACTTGGTCTCATCATATGTTGAACAAGGAAGCAAATGTATTGGTGTATTTCTTGATTTGGCGAAAGCTTTTGACACGGTCTCGGTTGGCTTGCTTTTGAGGAAACTAGAATCCATTGGTGTTAGAGCGATTCCGTTGCAGTGGTTCTCAAGTTATCTAAATAATCGCGAACAGTTTGTAAAAGTGCTAAACCACTCTAGCGACCGCCAACTAATTAACTGTGGTGTTCCTCAGGGTAGCATACTCGGCCCTACGCTTTTCCTAATTTATATCAACGATATCCTTAACATTCAGCTTAACAATACTGAAATAATAGCATATGCTGACGACACTGCGATCTTGATAAATGGTGAAGCGTGGGACCTAGTGTACAATATTGCAGAAAACAGACTTTCCGAAATTGCAAAAGCTCTGGACAGGAATTTACTTAATTTACACTAAACTTGAAAAAAACTAAATATATTGCTTCTGCAAAGACCTGATCCATAGAGATGATCTATGCCACCACCTGAATTTGTCCAGAAAATCCATCACTGTTCAAAGGATGATAGAAGCTTAGATCATACTACGTGCACTTGTAAGTTCATAGATCGAGTTCCTGTCATAAAATATCTAGGTGTGTCAATGGATGAAAATTTATCCTACAAACATCATATAGCAGATTTGTCATCAAAAACACGTAAACTTATCCATGTTATGAAAAACCTTCGCGACTGTGCTCCGGTTCCGCTGCTACGTCAAGTGTATTGTGCCTTATGTCAGCCTATTATCCAGTACTGTGTAACGGTGTGGGGTGCTGCTGGTATAACTCATTTTATGAAAATCGAAAGAGCACAACGTGCGCTTATAAAAGTCACGCTACGGAAGCCCTTCCATTTTCCAACAGATGCCCTTAACAATGAATTTCAAGTTTTACGTGTTCGCCAGCTCTTTATTTTCAGGGCTACAATAAATACTCACATTGATCTAAAAACTCACTTAGACAATTAAAAAATCCTGACAAGACGTGCTTTTAGTATTCCAAAACCGTTTGTTACATCCTTATTAGCAAAACGTTGCCCTTCTTTTTCACACCCTTTTAATATCACACTTTTTTTTTGTTGTACGTATGGACAACAAAAAAAAGTACAACAAAAAAAAAGTATGATATTAAAAATCTCTCACTCAATGCCTGCAAAAGAACTGTTAAGGATTGGTTGCTCAAACTCTCTCACAAAGACACAGAAGAATTAATGTGAAACCGCTACTGATCAGCACACTCATTCAATATATTTCACACGCAAAGTACGTATGAAACCAACGAGTAGACGAGGGAACGAGTATATATGAGTCCACTCACTTCAGGCATATACGCGCACATTTACTCACTCTCTCATACACACATACACACATCATCATCCACACTTTACATCAACATTATAAGTCATTAGCAAATTAAAATTATTACGTGTAAACCGCTTCAAGGAAATTCTTTTCACTTACTTGAAGATAACGGGCTCATTATTATATTATTGCAGTGGCATTTAATGATTAAAAAAATATATTGTTTAACTATGGTATTGAAACGCATTGTACTTTCATGTTAACTTAATTTTATATTGCCACTGTATCTACTTTTATTTTGTCATGAACAACACAACGAACTTTTTGAAAACCGCACTTGATCCTCAAGATACAGGTTTAGTGCTTAGTTTGGGGCTCGCTGTCAAGCTATTACCCAATAAGAATTTTAATTATTCTAGAATCTAAGTTAACAATTGTATTTACTTATAAATCTTTTATAGCAATAAAATTATCTTATCTTATATCATTCCCTTACAAATAGTGCAATGCAAAACAGAGTTAGGGTTGTGCTAAAAAAAATTAGAGTTAGCATCTTTTCATTAATAAAGAAATCGGTTTCTAAGATGTAATATTCCTATCTTAATTGGTATGGCAGCTGTGATAGCAGCAGCAGCCATAAAAAATATGTGCAACAAGCATTCCATCCTAGCTTGTTCATAACAAGACCTAGATCTGCATCGATGGACCTTGGCCAAAAACATCCTCCATCTCCAAATGAAGTAAAAGATACGGAAACAAAAGGAAGGCCACCTTCTATGGAATGGCAGAAAGTCCCCTTTGAGAGAAACCCAAAACGAAAAAAGACTGAAGGGCCTAATAGCCCTCCTTATGATGTTATTCATACTCACAACAGATTCTCAGAATTACCAGTAGACGACCAAACTTGTCAAATTAAAGAACCTAAAAAGGCAAGTAACCACCTCCACCAATAATACTCTACGGAATTGATGATGTGCGTAAACTCACTGAGCTACTCGAAAGTACAGCGGACAAAAATAAATTTACATATAAACTCGTAAATCGTAAACAGCTTATAATAAGCTGCTCAGAAACTGAAACCTACAAAGCACTCATCCAATTAGTCCGCGATAACAAGCTAATTGGTTACACGTTTCACAAAAAAGACGAAAGAAATTATAGAATTGTTATTCGGAATCTACACCACTCAACACCTTTAAATATCATAAAAGAAGAAATTGAAAATACAGGAAACAAAGTAGCCGGTGAAATAATTAATGCAAGATATGGACCGGAAAAAATACCAACTTCCACATTCTTTGTCACTCTACTACCCAATTCAAATAATAAAAACGTCAAGAATTTAAAATACATATATCACCAATCTATTATTATTGAAGACCCCAAAAAGAAGAATGCAATAGTCCAATGTCAGAGATGTCAACAATATGGCCACTCTAAGAATTATTGTATGCGCCCATATAGATGCGTTAAATGTGCACAAGGACATAAAACATCAGAATGTCCTAAACAAGATCGGAGTACACCAGCATGCTGTGCACTTTGCCAGGGAGCCCATCCAGCAAACTTCAAGGGCTGTGAAGTATATAGGGAAATACTGAATAGGCGAATGAAGCAGTCTGGTAGTAAAACCAGACCCAGACCAATCCCATCACCAGTACCTACAGTTAAGATGCCACAAAAGCCAGAGCCCATGAGAAAAAGTACAGAGCACCTTTCCACAAAACAGGCAACTAACATCACCGCAACTGCTAACAACCATGAGCCACACAAGAAGTACAGTGACACTCAACACAATTCAAAGAAGAAGGAAAAGACAGAACAAGCTATAAAAGATAAAGAATATGCCAATAACAAATCAACCCTCACCACCATGACCAACTACAACCCATCTCAAGAGATTGAAAACACACCCTCAACAATAGAACTGATGCTTACCAGACAAGCAGAAAAGTTTGATCTTATCCTACAACAAATGAGCACTCTGATGTAATATTATATAATATCTGTCATAGTAAAACTCATTGACAGACTTTCACAATGATTTCACTCAGAATAGTCACCTGGAACATAAATGGCCTAGCTCCAAATAAAAATGATTTGGAAGTCTTATTGAAGGTACATAAACTAGACATAGCCCTGATATCTGAAGCTCACTGCACAGCCGCCTCTAGTGTCAGATTCCAGGACTACCTCACTTACTACACTAACCACCCTGATGGAACTGGCCATGCAGGATCAGCTTTATATCAGAAAAACCTTAAACCATCACCAGCTTCCAGAATATAAAACAAACTCTATTCAAGCAACATCTGTATGCGTGATGGAAGAGACTGGTCCCATTATCATCTCCTCAGTCTTTTGTCCACCGAAACCAAAAATATCTGAAGGCATGTTTACAGAATACTTCAGCACTCTTGGAAATCGGTTCATTGCAGGCGGTGATTGGAATTCTAAGCATACGTCATGGGGCTCTAGACTGACAAATACGCGGGGAAGACAACTAAAACTGAGCATTGATAACAACCACTCAAATGCACTAACAACTGCAGAACCTACAAACTGGCCAACATACCCAAGTAAAATTCCTGATCTCTTAGATTTCTACATCACAAAGGGAATGTCAAAACAATATTTCAAAGTTGAGTCATGCTTCGATGGCTCCTCCGACCATACCCCTGTACTGCTAACAATAAGCGACCTCCCGATAGAATACGAAGAATCTGAAACATTGTACAACATACATACCGACTGGGTTTCTTTTCGCGAACATATAGATCAAAGCATCGAACTAAAAGTGGCCCTTAAGTCCGCTGACGATATTGAGGATGCTACAAAATATATAACTCAACTAATACAAGAAGCTTGCTGGTTATCAACTCCTTCAGTGAAAACGTTTAGGAATCGCGACAATGTTCCTCTAGAAATAAGAAAGTCAATCCTGCAAAAAAGAAAACTACGAAGAATCTGGCAGGAAAGTAGACTCAATGAGGATAAACCTGTATTTAATAAGGCAGCGACCAATCTCAAGTCGAGTTTAGAAGAGTGGCAGCATAATACACTGAGCGCAAAGCTGGAGTCATTGACAACAACTACAGCAACTAACTATTCCTTGTGGAAGTTCACCAAAAAACTCAATAGACCCCAAATTATGAAGCCACCTTTAAAAACTAATGTAGGTTGGGCAAGAACCTCACAAGAAAAGGCCAATGCGTTTGCCTCCCATCTAGCCAATGTCTTTACCCCTAAAGATCCAATAGATTCAGAACAGGACACAGATATCAACCATATCCTAAAACAAGATTTCCAACTATCTCCAGCGCCCAAAGCTGTAACGGTGAAAGAAGTATGGAGAACTATACAAGCTTTAGAGGATAAAAAGGCCCCAGGTTTTGACCTAATCTCAAAAGAGGTACTAAAAGAACTACCAAAAAAAGCCACAGTATTTCTCACCATGCTGTACAATGGTATGCTTCGAGTGCAATACTTCTCAAAACTATGGAAAGTCTCTTCAATACTCATGGTACACAAAGTAGGCAAACCAGCTAACGAAGTCACCTCATATAGACCCATTAGCCTGCTCCCTACAATGTCGAAGGTCTTTGAAAAGATACTACTGAAGAGATTAAATCCCATTCTAGAAGAAAACAGAGTAGTTCCTAACCACCAGTTTGGCTTTAGGCAACACCATTCAACTATAGAACAAGTACATAGAGTCTACGACCACATAAGGAAAGCACTTGACCAAAAACATTACTGCTCTTCTGTGTTTCTAGACATCCAACAAGCTTTTGACAGAGTATGGCATAAGGGGTTATTATGTAAAATTAAGACTAACATACCACATAACTACTATACCCTATTAGAGTCTTACCTGTCGGATAGGATATACCAAGTCAAAGAGTCTTCTGCAACTTCCGCCTTCTTTGATATCAAAGCAGGAGTTCCACAGGGATCAGTAATGGGACCAGTGCTGTATACAATTTATACTTCAGATCTCCCCGAAGTAGTTAAAACCACTACAGCCACATTTGCTGATGATACGGCGATTCTCGCTAGCGACCAAAACCCGGCAAAAGCTTCTGCAACACTCCAAAAAGGACTGGATGAGATAACCAAATGGTTGAACAAGTGGAGGATCAAAGCAAGCACAACCAAGTCCTATATCTGCCCACCTGTACAACTAGACAGTGCCACCCTCCCACATGAAGATAAGGTGAGATACTTGGGATTCCACCTAGACCGACGTTTAACCTGGAAAGACCACATCAAGCCTAAAAGAGACGAGCTCAACCTGCGGTATAAGGGGCTGTACTGGTTACTTGGACGAAATAGTAAATTGTCAGTTGACAATAAATTATTAATTTACAAATGCATCCTCAAGCCGGGCTGGACTTATGGATTCCAACTGCGGAGCACTGCTAGCAACTCTAACATATCAATGCTGCAAAGAATGCAGAACATTATTTTAAGAACAATTAATGATGAACCCTGGTACATAACTAATTCTGAAATACACGAAAACCTGCAGATGCAGACTGTTAAGGCGGAAATCAGCAGGTCAAACACAATCTACCAACAACGTTTGAGAAATCATCCGAATAAGCTGGCTACCCAATTAATCAATCTAAATTATACACCCCGTCTGCGAAGAAAGCAAGTGCTTCCCTCTGACTAGGGAGCAGACATAAATCTAATGAGGATATGTTTTCGATGAAAGACTCACTCTGCATATCATACATTCCCACAGACAATCTTCTGAAAGTGAAAACCACTGATTGGAGATAAGAACGCAACAAAAAAAAAATGGTATGATAGAAACTAAGATACATTGCTAAACATATTTTTGTAAGCTTTCTGGTACACAACGACGTGGATATACGTTATATATTTTTAAATTATAATATAACCACCTCCTAAAAATCTCAATTTTAAATTATAATTGAACACTATATTATAAGCATTACCTCTTTATTAAATGTATATTTCATCGCAGCATTTGAGGTACGGAACCCTAAATAAACATCATTGGGCGTCGAGGAATGAAAAACTTGGGAAATGCTTTAACACATGCGTCGGACCCTTAATACAAAAAGTATCAAATAAGAGTACTTATCATACTCGTAGCACCATTACGAAGTAATTGATCAAAAAATATTCCAACTGTCACAAAGTCTTATATTGCATAAGATTGTTGCAGCACAAGGTCCTCCCGGCAACAGGCCATGGCAAGGAGGTCTGCCTGACGGGCAACACCAGAAAAGCCAAAGCAACGCTAGTCTTACGTTAAACAGGGTGCCAACTCCCACCTTTTACGAAACCATCATAAAAAAGAGTGTTTTGTTTCATGCTTAGAATTATCATTTGCAGACACGAACTATCACCGACACAATCACGTCCACAAATTATATAGATAGATCACGTAAAGCAATATTGATTTGATCTACAATATGTATTACGGATGTGCAAGCGAGATACAAGATGTTTATTATATAGCGTTATCCTGCTCGCACCGCACTGTTCCGAACTAAGAGGTTATGGAACGGTTTTACCATCAGAGTAACTTAAACTAAAGTCATGGAAGTAATAGGTACCTACTACGTAGTACTTATTACTAAAGTATAGAGAGCGCTCCCTCCCGCACCCGACAGGCAACGTTAGAGTGCTTGGTTAGAGCGCACTTGGAGTGCAACTTTTACTCCAAGTGCGCTCTAACCAAGCAAGGTTCGGAACGTGTCCTAACAAAGCATATTTGGGCGTATACCATATGACGCTAAATTCGTTATTTTCGATAATTTTGATCACATCACGTGTCTATGGTTCATATTAACATTTGATAAATCTGATCCATAGACGTACTCGTCTGTCCACCTCCAATTACCCAGTCGTACAAAATGCTCACGTTTTTTTTTCCGCGACGCCCCGTAACGTTTTTTTGTAGTACTAAGTAGTTTTCCATTACCTAAACATGTCACTCTAACATCCCCATACCCTAATATATTACCTATACCATACAAAAAATAACATTTTCATCCATTTAGTTTGAGTGGATCAAACAGCGAATAAAAATATATTTTTCCAGATTTTGAGGTATTTTGTTTTTTAATCGAGTTTATTTGTGGCAGTCTCCAATCAACATATAAACTTCTTGGTACCAATGCAATCCTCATCATATTTGCTTTACGGGAAAAGAAATGAAAATAGACCTTTTCATGGAAAATTTTACAGGAAAAGGGGTTTGAACAGACGACGAAAATGGCAGGAAACAGTATTTATTATATTTTTTTTTAAATTTTTATTTTCCGAAACTATTCCACCTACAACTTTGTTTTTTTTTTTAATGTGAGTATTTATTATGGTTCTTTACCCATGAATTAAACCACATTGTAAGGATAAATATTTTATAAGTAGTAACGAGATTAAAACAACGCGATTTTTTTTAAAGAATTTTGGCGGGAAAACTGTACATAAGCGCATTTTATTTTTTTTCTCAAAAACTATACCACCTACAAATTTGGTTTTTCTTTTGATATGATTATTTAGATGTAATCTATACACCTGAATTATTTCAGATGTTTAGGTTTATAGGTTTAAAAGTAGTTACGAGATTATTTATTACGTAAATTTCGATCGGTGAGTGTTTGCGCGGCAAAATGCATCGAGTGAAAGTTATTTTTTTTCATTTCATGATTTGAGTAACTTCTCGTTACCATAGAGTAATGCGGGTTTTTTTGTTGTATAGCCAATGATAGTAGCTTACTAACAACGTTTGAATAATAACGATCGGATAAATACAAGCTTCACACTAAACCTTTTTTTTAGACCACCGGAATTCCGGCCGGAACAAAAAAGGGGGTCAAATAAAAAAATATATAAAAAAAAAAGTTATCAATCCTTATCCTTTTAATTTCGTTTAACATCGTTATTGACTTGTTGCCTCTACAAATTCAAAATTACAGCTTTCTAGGTTAATTATTTTAGAAGTAGTGACGAGATTATTTTTAAATGACATAAATATAAACAATATTTTGGCGCCAAAATGTAATTTGAGCTGGTTTCAGATTTCATATCAATTTTAAACATACTTTCTGTTATATCAGAATATTATGGATTTTTTCTCGTATAGCCAAGGATCCATCCTCACTAAAACCGTTTGAATTATGAAAATCGAACTTACCCAGATTTTATGGTGAATCACGAATCACGACTATGACCGCTCACCGGCAGGCCAGTTGGGACACATAAGGTAAATCTGGCAGGCCGGAGGATACATTTTAGGAGGTGGTCAAAATTATCGAAAATAACTCAAATGGAGTACGGCCTAAATGTAGAATTATTCTATTTGATCTATGGTAGCATCTTATTAGTCTGCGCTTTGAAAGTAACTTTGTTTACATTTTTAATTTTACTAAGCTAGGTTAGAAAATTTCGAAAACATTACTCGATTTCCGATTTAATAAATAAAAATATATGATTATTTAGCCTAGATAGCGCTGTAGAAATAAAATATCGTCTCACGCAAGAGCTATTAAGGTAAGACTGGTAAGTACCTACCATATTGTTGGTTTGATAATTTTGATTATTAGTTACTGAATACTGCTATATTTTGGTAAATCTTTACCTGTTCCTAAATATATAATTATAGCATTGCACTTTTGATGTCTGTTGTGGTAATTTGATGCACGAATATAAGGGGCAGTTTAAATCTCATCTAAACACTCCATAAGTGTAATAAATTAAACGTAATTGTGTTTAGAGTGCCATCTCAACTAAAGTACTAAGACTGTATCAACTACCCTATTATTACAAACACTGCATCGTAAATATTATAAACCTATCTATCGCAGAAGATTATGCTCATATTAATCACAGAATTATTGTTTTATTGACTGTATGATTCCCAAAACAAACATTGAAATGGATAAACATAAATATTAACCTTTTTTAATTTAGGAACCTATTTATTGAGTACCCTGATAAATATAGTCTGACATTTGATATGAATCTACTTAACCCGTTAGCATCTCGCGCAACCAATATCTGCTATTTATGAATGAACTTCAAGTGTTACCATTATCTATGATGCGCATGGATTAAAAATATAAGGGCCATTCCATGTCCTTCTCTCAAATGCCATAAAAGTCATTGTGGAGGATGAATGTGCCAAATTAGCTACAGCTACTACAATAAAAGCATTTGGAATCATAGGCAATTCAAATCCTCTAGCCCACTACCTGTTGGCAGTGTGCCTAGCATGCTGGCAGCATTGCCCCGTTGAATTGCAATGCTTATTCTTTGAGCCGAATAGGTGCCAGCATTTTGATCATGCGTCGCATCGACCAAGCACTCAGATAAGTTTTGGAAAATACGATGAGCTCACAGTACCCACGGACCCAACGTCTCTACACCAAACGGCTCAAATATCTAACCCATACAGAGGTTAGCATACTTGCGCCGCTTGAGCTTGCTCTGCCGAAGTAGCCGCGGCGTCAGTCCTCACGTTGGTTTCAGAAAGATGTGACGGCGCTTAAGTGTCTACGCATGTAGCGTCCCACACTAAGGGCTGTCCTAACTTCCATGGAACCATAGTCATGCCGTCAGGTCTTTTACCATCGTCACGCATCAGACCGTTTGGTTCGTGAACAGCTGCAACATTGGCACTGGTAAAAGCCGGGCGAATGATATTGTTAAGGCTGGCTTGGCAGGAAATTATAACTATTTATTAACTTTGACAGTTTCAATAATGATTTAAGGAATAATTTAGAGGAGGTAAATTGTTTCAATGATACAGAAAAGTTGTGGATGGAGATCTTGTCTGCAATCAGTCTGCAACTATTGATAAACATGCCCCAGAAAGAAAAGTCAAGAATAAACTTAGAAATAAACCATGGATTGATAAAAATGTCTTAAAACTAGTGGCTGAAAAAAGAACTCTGTGGGACAATTACAGGATCTCTGGGTCAGAAAATTACTACCAACTCTATAGAGAAACAAACAACATATGTGTTGATATGTTGAGGAGAGAGACGAATTTCTTAGCATTCCATGGATTCACCGTGCGGGTGCCGGGTCCATAGCGTTGCAGAGGAAGAGGCCAGAGGGGCCTGGGACTTGCAACCCAGGAGTAGGATTAAGGGGCCCCTTTATGATATATCAATGCTCTCCTTCACGGCTCGAGCCTCCTCCCCTGCCTAACCAAATTTGGTAGGATCCTACTAATGCTACCTTAGATACACATTCTAGGATGGAAGTTACGGTTGTTCTTGACAGGCCAAGGTCTTTAAGTAGGTTATACAGGGATTTCGCTGGTATACCCCTTGCTCCAACTTCTACAGCATACAGATTAACCACATAACCGTTTTTGGTTAATTCACTTGTTAGGTCATAATACTTGTTTGTTTTTATTGTGTGTCTTTAGGAATGTTTGTTTCCCACGGCACAGTAAGTTCTATAAGTACCTACTATGCGTTTTAGATTTTTTGAGTACAGAAATATGTCTGGTCTGGAAAACGAAACACCAACATCCTCAGGAATTTTATAGTGTTTTTTATATGTGTCCATCAAAAGAGTCCGAAAGGACTGTTTTGATGGACACGTATGACAAAGGAGCTGCTATGAATCCGAAATACTTAAATATGGGGACAAATCATTTTACTCTTACATTCGGAGATGTTCGTCTTGTTCGTGAGCATCCCAGCAGCCATCCGGAGCCAGAGTGGCGACCTGGTACCGCAGCCTTCTCAAATGGCTGATGTTTTTGCTGAATAAATTCAAAAAACATACTCATTAGAGCCTTGTTTGTCACAACTGATGAAAGTTGTTGTGGCTTGTGTGGAACATGATCTATGCGATATATCCTTTTCTGTAGAAGATGTGGAGAAAGCAATTGCAAGCCTGCATATCAACTCACCTCCTAGCCCTGATCAAGTTCCAAGCCTTATACTTAAGAACAGTACCCACATCTTGGCTCCTGTACTTAGCACACTTTTTAACATGTCCTTCAAAAATAGTTACTTAACTCAAAACTGGAAGCATGCCATGGTCACGCCGATTTATAAGAAGGGTGACCTATTAGTACTGTTGTAAAATTAATGGAAAAAATTATAAGCATAAAACTGACCCAATTTTGAAGCAGAGGATGTGTAATATCAATTAAACAGCATGGCTTCACAAAAAGAGATCCACCATTACAAATCTGCTGTCATGCATACACTCATGGACAAAAAGCCTTGACAACAACAATCCTGTGGATATTGTGTACTTAGACTTTGAATGTGCCTTTGACATGGTCTCTCACCAACGCCTACTGATTAAACTAGAGCATTTTAGAATATGGGGTACACTACTCATGTGTATAGGAAACTACTTAAAAGATAGAACTTTCAAGTACGTGTTGGAACATACCTATCTCAACCAAAACAAGTATTTAGCTCCCAGGGATCGGTGCTCTCAGCTCATCTATTTGGAATTTATATCAGTGACCTGGTAGAGGTGATTCAATCTCAGACCGCCATCTTTGCTGATGATAGTAAAATCTTTGCCAACCCACTAATTAAATCCGGACAGCTACAGGAGGACCTGAATTGCATCCAAGTCTGGGCCAGGGATTGGATTATCAAACTGAATGCAGCAAAATGCACTGTATTACACTTGGGCTCAGCAAACTCTAGAGCAAAGTACATGTTAGACAACAGTGATATAGTTGATCTGCAAAAAGACCTAGGAGTGTTAATAGCATCTAATCTTAAATGGGAAGATCAAATCACATCTATAGTGAAAAAGGCCAACTCGTTTTTATGTGTCATATGGAGATCATTACAATTCATCACTGTAGAAGTCTTTCTAAAAATATATAAAACATATATCAGACCCCTGCTAGAGTATGGTTTTCAAGTTTGGAGCCCATACTTCCAAAAAGATATTAACCTTCTAGAAAGTGTCCAGAAGAAAAACCAAATTACCACAGGTCCTGCGTTACAAGTCCTATGAAGAGAGACTCCTAACACTACGCCTCACTATCTAGAAGAAAGACGCCTTAGGGGTGATCTTATTGAGACATTTAAGATAATTAATCAATATTATAACCTACCTAATATAGAAGACATTGATATAATCAGAGAAAGCTCAAGGCTAAATCGGGGACATAAAATCCAGCTTACACCAGCAGCCATAACAAAGCCTGCACACCATTTCCTGAGTAACAGAGTAGTGCATAACTGGAATAAACTACCAGAACATGTTGTGTCAGCCACATCAATAAACAATTTTAAAAACTAACTGGACAAATGGCTAGCTACAGAAAAGAAATCTCTTCTGAAACTATAAATCCCACACTGCAATGATATGGACATATCAGCATATAACAACAACCAAATTTTTGTATATATATTTTCAAATACCTTATCTTTTTTATTTTACTTAACCAGTCATTTTAAAGACCATGATATATAAGATGATTTGTAGAAAATTCGTAAAAAGTTATATATTAGGTCCTTACATATGAAATTGGCGTTTTGTATGGGAGGAACAAAAACTCGAATATTTTTTAATATAATATATTTAATTAATCAAAGTATGAACCATTATTTTCTATGCACTTTTGCCATCTCATAGGTAGTTCATTGATCCCTTTACTAAAAAAACCAGTCGGACGGGAATCAATAAAATCTTTGAAGGCGATTTGGACTGCCCCATCGGAGTTGAATTTTTTCCCTTGCAAGAAGTTATCCAAATTTCGAAAAAAATGGTAATCTGTTGGAGCAAGGTCCGGGGAGTACGGAGGATGTCTTAGACTTTCCAATTGAAGCTCTTCTAATTAAGTAGCCGTCTGTAGCGCAGTGTGTGGTCTAGCGTTGTCGTGAAGCAGCAGTGGCGTGGAGCGATTGACCAGCCTAGGTTGTTTAGCCGCTAGCTTTTCCATCATGGTTTGCAATTCCTGACAATAGACATCAGCCGTAATAGTCTGGCCAGATTTGAAAAAACTGTAATGAACAATACCGGCACTAGTCCACCAAACGCTTACAAGTAACTTTTTTGGGGTTAATTTTCGCTTGGGGCAGGATTTGGCTGGCTGGCCAGGATCTAACCATTGCGCTGAGCGCTTCCGATTATCGTAAAGAACCCATTTTTCATCACAGGTAATGATTCGGTTTAAAATACCTTCATTATTGTGCCGGTTTAGTAATGTAACGCAGCAGTCGACGCGCGTTTGGCGGTTTGTTTCAGTCAATTCGTGAGGTACCCACCTTTCAAGCTTTTTAATCTTCCCAATTTGCTTCAAGTGAATTAAAACAGTTTTATCACTAACATCGCAGCCTGCAGCTAACTCGGACGTGGTTTGCGATGGATCCGTTTCCACAATAGCCTTCAACTCTTCATTATCAACTTGAGTCTCAGGCCGTCCACGGGGCTTGTTCTGCAGGTCGAAATTTCCAGAACGAAAACGTTGGAACCAAAAACGAACTGTGTTTTCTTTTGCAACACGACCGCCATACACATCATTCACCCTTCGAGTTGTTTCCGCAGCACTAGTGCCACGGCGGAACTCGTACTCGTAAATAATGCGATATTTAAGGTTTTCCATTTTGTAAAATGAGTGACGCAAACAGAAAAAAACAGAAGAAAAAAAACAAATGAATGACGATCATCGAAGCACAAATACATGAGTCTATAGCTGTACAAATTTGAATTTGGAATTCCTTACCAAAGAGGAGAAATTCGTGATTAAAGTGGCCAGTACGAAAAACGCCAATTTCATATGTAAGGACCTAATATACTATATTTACTATCCTGTCTGTGGTGGAGCCTGAATCCGGATCCTATGGATTTCGGATACAATACAGCCCTGCTTTTTTGCGAATAGTCACTCAGTGATAGCGCATGTGACTTGCCCAAGTCTCTTCTTCTGCATCGCTATGGATCCGGCACACCCGCACAGTCAATACAAAGAATGCTAAGTAATTTGCCTCTTAAAATAATAGTTCCTCTGTTTATTAAAAGTCAATTACCAACGAAATCTGCATGTACAAACTACTTTAATTGAATATTTAAGTTACTAAATCGCATCGCAAAAAAGGATATTTTATAGATGTCGTATGTACGCAATTCGAACCACGGTGATTGGTTTGACTCTCAAGTTGGTGACTTGAGAGTAGTTGAGAGTCAAACCAATCACGTATAGTATCAAGTACGGAGTGCAGTCCTGCTGCACCCGGCTGCGACGCCCATTGTGGGCCCTATGAAACGAATAAAATCATGAAGTAGGTAGATATGTATACCAATGCGGGGGCCCACATTGCTCGACGAACTGATAACCGATGGGAAAGAAAGGTTCTCGAGTGGTTACCATACTACACCGGAACACGTAGAGTTGGTAGGCCCCCTACTAAGTGGGCTGAAGACATCGCAAAAGTCGCTGGTAGCCAATAGTTTCAAGCGGCTGATAGCCGTTCTTTATGGCGTTCTAGTGGTGTCATCTAGTATTAGGTAGATTAACTACGATGTATTTGAGTATTGAGTTTAGTTGTGTTGCAGCGATGTTAACTCTTTGGTTTTCTAACAGATGGCGTTAGTAGTAAAATAACATTCTATCCAATGAATACAAAATTGTTAATGTTAATTTCTTTTAAACGTTATAAAATTATATATTTTTTGACAGATAACACAGTTATGAATTTAAATTACTATGTTAATGTACAAATCTATAGGTGTGGTAGTTGTTCAGTAGTGCCACAAAATGTTTAAGTTGGGATAGTGCTAGTGACAGGGCTCGCTGCTTAATTTATCAAAAATAATGTACCTACCTACATTTGGAAGAGAACTAGACTACTCACAACACAGGGTATCCTAGTGTGTGGGCTAGTGTGAATTAGACAGTAACTGAGTCCGAAGTTATAGAATACAAAATAAGTTAGGTTGCTTTTTGGTAAAATTTTATATTAACTACTTCTGCTATATTAACTTATAGTATAACTAACATTTATAGTGATATACCATATTTTTTTGTTAATTCTTGATAATTTTTTTCATTTTTTTTATATATGTTATTGTGACAGAACAACCTCGAGGCCCACCTGATGTTAAGCGGACTAACCTCTGCCTATAACAGATGCATTTCGTCACAAGCCACGAATTGCACTGCGCCTGTCACCTGGAGACATAGATGTTAAGTCTCATGTGCCTGTAATTTCTTTGGCTCTCAAGGACTGCTGCCGGAACACACCGTTAGGTGTTTTGCGACAAATTTTCTACTTGAGGGTGGTCGCTAGCCAGGCGAGCATTCGCAAAATGCCCTTCCACCATGCGGTGAAGCTTAAGCCCGTGGCGGGATTCGAACCACGGACCTGCTGCGCGGCAGTCCATAGCCAATGCCACTGAGCCATCACTGCTTCTAATGTAAGAAACTGTTTTGGCACAATTAAGTATATTATTATTATTATCGCAGGCCCTTGGCTCAAAATGTAGAAGCAAAAGAAAAAGGTAACAATATACATTAACACTAACTAGACCATTACTGCTTAAGGGGTCGATTCCTTTCCTGATTTTGTTCACTTTGATGTGATCTGGTCATAAGAGGATTATTGTTTGGATTCAGAAAAAATATTTACTAAGTACGGCCATTTTGTCAACAAATCTTTTTGTTGTTGTCATATTTTTGTCAAAAGGAGTTTTTTTTCCAACAGCTTCATTATTAGTAAGTAAAAAAAACTTGGAATGCAGTCTTCAAATTATATTTTGGAACTCCTCCGCAAGGAGAATTAATTTTTACATATAACTTACGCTTATTATATTGATCATTTTAAAATCGTACCTCCGCTAGAAATCATAACAGAGTTCTTATGCCACCGCATCCATGATAAATATTATTTAAAGACCAACAAAAGGTCGTAGCCGCCAAGCGCAGTGCGCACTGAGATTGAACTTTGGTCAATTCGTGTTTTGTTTTACACACCAAAAGTGCCTAAGGATCAAGTACGTTTTCGAGTATTGTCGCAATAGAGGATTTTATTCGTGTGCTTTTCTGACGAGTCTCGTTTCGGTATGCAGCCTTATACAAGACGTACTCTAGTTTGGAGGAGCTCTGGATGTCAATAACGTTTAAAATTCTATCAAGAAGTTCACCCATATGGAGAGGGAACAATAATGGCTTGGGCCGGTATTTGAAGAACAGATCTCACTTGGATTAGGGGCAACCTCAATGCTCAGATTTATGCAGAGAGTATTGTTTCAGAAGTGATCATCCCTTTGCGAAGCCGTTTGGGCAATTCGTTGCGTCTAATGCACGATAATGCGCGTCCACACACGACTAGAGTCGTAACTCGCACTCTTGCCCATGCTCGCATCAACGTTCTGCCGTGGCCTGCTCAATCGCCAGATCTCAACCCCATTGAACATGCATGGGATATACTACAAAGAACAGCTCTGCCAAGTATGGATGCCGTGCATACCCCACAACAGCTTTTTGACTTGTTACAAAGAACGTGGGCGGCCATTCCTCAAAGTGATTTTGAAGAACTAAATTTTGAGCATGCCAAATCGCTGTGCTTGTGTGATTAGTGTAAATGGTAGAAACACAGATTATTAATTAATATAATTTTACAATAAACATAGCAAAAATCCTATGTTTTTTAAGGTTTCTGCCATTTGATTGACGACATTGACAAAGTATATATTTTATCAAATTGCAATTTTTTTTTCTTTATTATTACATATTATTGGGATTAGTTGTTAGCTTAAACATAGGAATTAAATTAAAAAATCAGTCTGGATAATTAGATTTGGTAAATATTTATTGAATATTTTTTATACTTCAAAATATAAATGATCCCTAGGCACTTTTGCATTTCAAGCTCATGGAGTTTGATCTGCATTGCCCTTAAAATATTGACTTAATCAAATCACACGTGGAGCATGCAGTCGTGGGCAGGTCAAATAGCTACACCTACAATATACGCGCTACATTATATTTTATAATATTAAGGTAATTCTGTATCCCACTTTATAAATAGGCAGTTAATGGAGCAGATGTATGATTTGGCGAATGCGGCATCGGTAATATGACATCCGGGCGGGTCCGAAGCTTCCACACCTTGACCCAGGTGGGCGGTGCGGCGCAATAGGTCAGAGGGTGTGGGCGCGGGTGGCGGAGGGGTATGTTTGGGCGCGCGTAGTAGCGTAGTGACGTCAGTGGCGGTGCCGTATCGACCCCGAGCTGGGAGCCGTCACAACACCCGCCCGCTACCCGCTGCTGCTGGTTCCGCGCATCTACGCATCGCGCCGCCATCCAGCCCGGAAGTTTGCCGACGCTAATGGAAAACATTCATGCCTTCGACACAATGCATTCAATAGAACAGTTACTAAACTAACGCGATCGATCTTGACTTGATATACAAATGCCGATTCTGTAGAATTAAAAACAACACAACAACGCGACTAGGATTATGCAAATGTTCAATATTATTTTATGCAATATCTTATCCAACCCTTATAAAAGTATCATCATATTTACCAAAAGAGATTGGAACGTGATGAGTTTGTGTCTTGAAACGAACTGCATCTGTTATAGGCAGAGGTTACCATAACACAAAACAACAAATAAAACACAAATCATATATTATATCTTATAATCCGTTAACAGCAGATGGGCCTCGTGCTTGATACATATTAAAAAAAAATCATTGCTGACACCCGTTTTAGTAGTGATCGCAACTATCGTTTTGGTTAAAATAATCTAGTATATGATGACATAAGCTTTTATGTCCAGTAGTACCATTGATTAGTTCCATTGATGGCACAAGTGACACAACTTTGTATACTTAGTACTATTCATGGTTAAAAGTACAAAGTTGCTGCAACAAAATACAAAGTCGCTAATTATACTAATTTAGGATCTGTAGTACAATAAAAAGCATTGTTATATTGCTTGAACCATCAATGGTACTTATGACACTATGGTTTCCATGTGCAACTTAACAAGCTCAAAATACATATCGTACTATTAGGCAAGCTCCACTTAGAGCGCCAATAACCCTATATATATGTATATCAATTTGAGATGTTTTTTTCTTTTTGAAAAAAACTTTTTTTATTTATATAATGAATAGATTCAGGCGTTAATTTGCGGAAATCCATATTTAATAACAACAAATATTTTAAAAATATTTTAAGAAAACATCAAATTAATATTTTAATAAAACACTTAACTATAAAAATAAACACTATAAAAATATATCTAGTGACAATTCCGCCTAATTTTCCTGTTAAGCCGACGTGACGTCACAAACGCCACGCAGCCAAACCGGAAGACTTATTATAATTTGATGTTTTCTTAAAATGTTTTAATAATATTTACTATTATTTTTTATTTACGTTGTTTTGTGTTTTAATGCCTACTCCGAGCCAAGAGCGCCGACACTAGTCCGCGCCGTGCTCCCTTTGAATAGAGTTTTGAATATTTACATCGAGCAAAGTAATAAAAAATATGAAATAACATTACAGGCACAAGAGACTTTTAACATCAGGTGGTCCTCGTGCTTATTCAGTCAAAAACACATAAAAAAAAGAAAGGAAAATTAAAAAAGAAAAACGTTTTTTAGGACTAGCAGAAGTCAGCCCTAAGAGGTTGTTAGCCATTTTCCAATAACCCTGTATAAGCTCAATGTATATAATTATATGAGTGATATCAAATGTATAAAACTAGTATTATAGACTAGTATGTAGAGACGGTAGGTAGTTGTAGACGTTGATTGATTGTGAGTCTGTAGAGTCATAGACGTGCAATGCAGAACTACTCGCAACGTATTCTTCTGAAGGCCATCTAAACAAAATTCGTTTACTGTTTTTATATTCTATAAAAGCTGTGCCCTTCAGTATACACACCACTACATCTATATACGCAATACCATACCCTTATGAAGTCAAATAAAATTGCGCAGTTCCTTCACCACGGAAATGATATACGTCAATCCTTATTATTAAGTATTACGTTGGAAGTGGGTAGTGGAAGGTATTTGTGGGTGTGATATTGATACCTACTTTCCATTTATATCTTGAATAGATTAAGTATGGTGCTTTTATCTTTTTTTTTTCGAATTTTATCTCGAAATTTTTATTCTAAAAGCTTTTTGATTTTAGTAGTTATATGATATCCATAAGTTAAATATAATAAGTATGTCTTTTGCTTGATTTGAATTACTTAATTTATTATTAAAGAGATTACGTTATGTAAAATGTTAAATGTGATATATCTGCTCTACATATTGGTAAAATAATAATTTTACCAAATACTACAAAAGATAACCTAATTGAACTAGTGAATAGCCGCATCTTCGTTTGCTTGGGCTCATGTTCAAGCCTACCAGGCAATCAAAGTCCGCTTTATTTCTTGTTGAGTTTATGATAAAATAGCCCATAGTTTCGACCTTTGACACACACCTGTTGTTAAGTGATGATGGTATTATCTATGAGACCGATTAATTCTCCACCCGTCGGGATATCTTGGTATTGAATTTCATCTTCGTTGAAGTATATCGTTGTAGTTGTAAGACCTCCCATTGTAACACTTCGTAGGACTATTTAATTATAATACCCGATATATTCAAGTGGTAGTAGTAAATAAATAAAAGTATATCTACCTACCTAAAAAGCAGATATTAAATTACATGTCCCTGAGCTACAGGACTATATTGAATAATGTTATTGTATTTGGCGTGTGTACACGTGGGCCTGGAGCTTTGTTTCCGCTCCACTCTATCAATGTCCAAGCAATGTAACGTATTGTTCGACAATGTAAACATTGCCTAACAACTGCGGAGAAACCACGAATAGCTGAGCTCCTTTGGAGTTTTTCCGGTACGTGCCCTTGACCCAAATTGGATCAACCCTCAGAAGGTTTAATAAGCACGGACTTACATATTTTCCTGTTTTACACCGAGCTTATAAAGTTGTTTTGTTATATATTATTATTAATGTGTACCTATACATAAATAAAAAAGCCTCCTTTAGAAACTGGAATCGCACTTTATTATTATTGTTTCTAGCCTCGGCTTGTTGCTATGCAGAATTGCAGAGTGCATAGAAACAGGCCGAGCATCTATATATAAAGTGTTAGGTAGGTGTTTGTCCGGTTACTTGTAACAGCCATCATCATTATTATCCTACCCATACGGGATCGGCACAAAATGTCTTTCTAATAACAAAATGCTTGCTCATATTGCGAAAGTTTTGGCCTTACCTAACGCCTAATATATCTCGGAATATCGTTAAAACATGTTTATACAGATACTGTCTTATTAGCCTTCATTTTACATTTTCGTCGTGCTTCTTGCCCGGCATAGTATTTTTGAATTTGTAATTAAAAGTATCTATGTATCTATTTGAATTGAGATTTTCTATTCAGGTAAAACAGGGACATGATATGAGCTAGCACCAGCCGTATGAAAGCTCAGAATGACAGAAAACAGAGACGAGGCACTTCCGCCCAGGAAAAGGTACAAAAAGATTCCTATTTATGTAGTGGAGGAACACAATGAGGCTTTACAATTCATATATTCAGCGATCGGGGGCAAAAAGTTACCGCTCGAAGGAACAACATTAGTGCATTTGGACGCACATCCAGATATGCTAATAGATCGCAAGTTGAAAGGGGAAGAGGCACGCTCGGGCAGAAAGCTTTTACCGCTTCTGCAAATAGAGAACTGGATTGTACCCGCTGCAGCAGCCGGGCATATCGGTAGAGTTATATGGCTGCGACCACCGTGGGCTAAACAAATATCTGATGGCACTCGAAAAGTTAGCGTCGGCGATCACCCAACTTCAGGCTTACTCCGGGTAGACTGCAAAGAACCGTATTATCTGTCAGATGCGCTATACACTTCCAAACTTATAAACGAAAGGGTGTTCACGCTCACAGTTGCCGAACTTTCGGATTCATCCCAAAACACGGAATATGATCACGTACAAAAGTTAGCGGCAAATCTGAGCGTTTCGCAACCGTATGTTCTTGATATCGATTTGGATTTCTTCAGTACGGGCAATCCGTTCCTCGGCTTGTACGAAAACATATGTTTATACGACCGTTTGGAACCAATATTTAACTTCAAACTTCCCGAGAGCGACGACGTGGAAACTGTAGAGAAAGTTGTTGAATCACGAGAACGGCAACTGGACGAGCTCGAAAACTTATTCCAGCATCTGGAGGAAAACAACGGTCTGGATGAATACAAAGGACGAAAGTCGCGACTCTACGACATGGTAAGGTTTTCCATATTGGCGGACCTTATGTTCCGGAGCCAAGTGCGTACAATGTAGCCGTCGCGTAGTCTGACATAGCTAATCGTATATCATTACATTGTTTTATGATAATTACCCCCCGGCATGAAAATCTTTATTAAAAAAGTTTTGATGTTTACGGTTTTGTTTCTATATGAAATAATAGGAATACTTACTTAATATACAGGGATATTGGTAAAATGCTAACAATCTCTTAGGGGTGACTTCTGCTAAACCTAAGAAACATTTTGAGATTTTTTTGTTATGAAAGTACAAAAAAATATTTTTTCATTTTTTTGAATTATTTCTTTTATGTTACAAAATCACAAATATACGATAGGAAATTTTTTTCGTTTATGACTTACATTTTTCCTATGGTATATTTGTGATTTTGTAATGTAATCCGCATAGCAGGCGTTATTGCAAACCTAATTATATTTTTTTTTTAATCTTTTGTGTTTTTTTATATGTTTTTGACTGAATAAGCACGAGAACCACCTGATGTCAAGAGTCTCTTGTGCCTGTAATATATTATTTCATATTTTTATTACTTTGCTCGATGTAAATATTCAAAACTGTATTCAAAGGGACCACGGCGCGGTCCAGTGTTGCCACGGTGGGCACTCTAGGCTCAGAGTAGGCATTAAAACACAAAATGAAAAATTTATTTCTTTTATTTTTTTTCCAAAAAAAAATCGTTTCGAAATGTTTATAGTGTAGTCGAATGTTTATAGCACTAGCAAAAGTCAACCCTAAGAGGTTGTTAGCATTTTACCAATAACCCCTTAACTACCTGTGCTGCGGTTTGTGTTAGGTAAATAGGTTAATTGGCAGGCATCTATGCATCCTTCCTGAAGATTTCTAAAAGCATGAGCATGATTTAATGATTTAAAGTTCAACAACCCTTTAAAGAATTTGTTATTTCTATATAGATAAGAGTTAAATTTTAATCAAAAAAGTATCCAGTATTTTATTTTCAGGTATCAGATTTGGTTAAAATAGTGCAGAAAGAAGCGGAAAAATTAAATGAAAAACCGGATTGGTGGGCGGTGTTTGCTGGTGGTTGCACACGAGATCAAGGAGGTTTACCGTATCACATAAGCACGGAAGATGAAATAAACAGTTTAGTTGAAAAAGCGTTGTTGCCGCTTTTAAAGAGTTTACCACCGCCGGTGTTAGTTACTGTCGCTCGCTCCACTGACGACGGATACTGCCCTCCAGATCAGGTAAGTAAACATTTTTTTTTTAATTCACTACGTAGTATAATACAAAGTCGCTTTTACGCTGTCTGTCTGTCGCTATGTATCCTTAGATCTTTATTGACGGATTTTCATATCACTGCATAGCCTAAAACAAAGTCGCTTCCCGGTGTCTGTCTGTCACTATGTATGCTTAGATCTTTAAAACTACGTAACGGATTTAGATGCGTTTTTTTTATTTTTAGAGTTATTCAAAAGGAAGGTTTATATGTATAATACATGCATAATATACCAGAGAAACACTGATAATTTTACAGGTCTTTAATGTGATGTCATGAACTTCTAAAGAAAACATGTTTGTATTGTCTAATGACAAAAAGCTGTGAACGTTGAAAATAAAGACATTCTGTAGTATATTTAATTTCAGCATTGCACCCGTGCGAAGCTGGAGCGGGTCGATAGTCAACAATAAATATTCTTAATACATAATATATTAAACAGTTTAAGAGATTAAAAACGTCCTCCAACGCGTTTGTGAACAGTTTCGGAGAAAGAACGTCTCCCTGTCTCATTCCTCGTTTTTTTATTTTATTTATAACTGCTGACCTAATGGTAAGGGATGATGCGGTCGAAGATGTTGTTCAGGCTAAGGTAGAATTACTGGCTCTCAAGAACGCAGCTGCCAGAACACTGTTAAGTTCTGATGAAAGATTTCCTACGTTTGCAGAGGGTTGTAGCTAGCCAAGGTGGCATTCTCAAAATGCCTACCACCATGATGTAACGGCTCCCATCCTAAGACAACATCCAGATTTCTAGCGCTGTAGACGCATGTTTCACACAAATACCTATTAATTGTAGTTTTAGTTGACGTATTTCATCCTCTTCCGAACATGTCCCATCTCTGAGGTGAGATCGGTATTCGGTACAATATGTGTTGCGCTAACCAAACAATTACATAATGTAAAGATTTAAATGCTGTTTTATAGGCTTCCTGATGGAAACCGTCGCTGGGAATCCTGATTAGTGGTATACAGACGCTTCTTTTCAGTTTATAGGTGCATGAATGATATGCACCCTCGATGTTCACTTAATTTGTAGTAGCACCCCACTTGCGATGATGCGACAAAGTGCTACGTTGGCGTATTTTTCCTTTCATAAAAATGGAGTATGTGGATAAATTCTTCTGATTCTTAAGCCGGGAATTATACAGTAAGACTTACTTAATGTAATGTTTCGATTGGATATCTACAGATTTTCGTTTGTATATTGTGTAATGCTTGATATAAACGGACTTCTCTTGTTTCAGGTGGAATATATACAAAATCTAGTGCTAAAAGCGTTATGTGAAGTTTACGATACCGATGACCCCGAACTACACTACCTCACTGTACATACTGCTGATTAAACATTGAATTGAGTATTATACAACTGGCCTTTTTTTCGTAGATCAGATCACAAAACATTTCCTATCGGATCGTGGGTCAAATCTCAAAGAGCAAATGTAAATTAATTTTTATACTAATAATACCTAACAAACATCTTAAAGAGTCTTAATCATCTCATCACATTAATTTCATCATAAGTGACAAATTGCACTGCACTCGTCACCTTGAGACATAGTTATTAAGTCTCGTGTGCCTGTAATTTCACTGGCTCTCAAGGATTGCGGCCGGAACACACCGTTAGGTGCTTGGCGACAGATTTTCTACTTGAGGGTGGTATCTGGCCAGGCTGGCAATCGCAAAATGCCCTCCAACATGCGGTGAAGCTCAAGCTGGCGGTGGGGATCCCACCAGGGACCTGCAGCACGGCAGTCCATAGCTATTACCGGTCGGCCATCATAGTTTACAAGTTTAAAACCAATTGCAAAATTGGTCTTGTTTGTAGTACAACATAAGTTGAACTATAGGTGTCGCGACATCCCAATACGATATGGTGAAATAAAGAACGAGAGGAAAAATTGGAGTTATGAGTCATTTTCATGTCAGCTCAAGCGGTCAGAGCATACCCCGGTTATAGGGGTGGATGGACGCGGGTTCGAATCCCGCACATGACTATAATATTTTCTCTCGTAAATTTGTAATTTTGTAATGTAATCCGCCGAGCAGGCGTTATTGCAAACGCATAACAATATTAAAACATAGTTTGTTTAATTTCAGTACTTCTTGGCAAAGAGCTGCTAATTTTATCATGTACCTACCGAATTTATTAAGAAGTATAAATGAGGAATTAGGTAAATGTTGTAAATTATTAAATTATTGTATACTTGTATGCGGAGCGGCACAGAAGTGTCGTCGTGGAGTCGCAGGCCCATTGATATCCAGACCAGTGCCAACTGCAAAACCGTAACTCACGCGTAATGTGCTTTAACGAACATTGTAAGCTACAATTTATGCTGCAAATATTGCTTTTGAAAAATATCATGAAGTTGTCGCTAAATAGTGCAGTGTGCAATGTACCTACACTATCCAAATACCCTTATAATTGGGTATTTGGATAGTGTGAGAAAATTTGAAGCGCTCGTAGTTTACTTAGCTGTTCAGCAAAGTTAAGCAACGTCCGTCGCGGCCATGAATTAGATGGGTGACTGCTAGTGACATTACCTACTGAGCGCTTCCGTGCTTCGGAGGGCACGTTAAGCCGTCGGTTTCGGTTGTCGTCTTAGGATGGCAGTCGTTATAGCATGGTGGTAGGGCATTTTGCGAATGCCCGCCTGGCTAGCTAACACCCGCAAGTAGAAAATCTGTCACCAAGCACCTTACGGTGTGTTCCTGCAGCTGTCCTTGAGAGCTAGTGATTCTAGGTAAGCCTGAACAACATCTTCGACCATATCATCACTTACCATCAGGTGAGATAGTGGTCAAAGGCTAACCTATCAAGCTTAAAAAAAAACATATCCTGCCACTATTTCGAAGCGGGGTTGAAGCGCTCGTGTAGAGGAGACAACGGAGTTTGCCGGTATCTACTTAAGTATTTAGTGGGCAATGTATAGATAACCTTGGTCCTTAAAACTGTGGCTCTTATAGATAAGCTTAGAGTCCCTCAATGAGCTATAGAGAGAGATATGCTCGGTGTTTCTTTGCGCGATAAAATCCGGAACGTGGATATACGCCAGAGAACTAAAGTCACCGACAGCTCTCAGAATTAGCAAGTTGAAGTGGCAATGGGCGGGCCACATTGCTCGACAAACTAATGACCGATGGGGAAGAAAGATTCTCGAGGGGTTACCACACTACACACACTGAAGACGTAGAGTTGGTAGGCCCCCCACCAGGTGGACTGACGACATCGTGAAAGTCGCCAGTGGTCACAAGTGGCGTTCTTTGTGGCATTCTATAGGGGAGGCCTTTGTGCAGCAGTGGACGTCTTCCGGCTGATGATGATGAATGTATAGATATCGCCGACAGAATTATTTTATTTTATATTACTTGTAAGGTGGAAGTGCATTTTGTGAATGTCCGCCTCGCTAGCTGCCACGCTTAAATAGAAAACCTGTCACCAAGCATCTAACCGTTGGAACACCAACTGTATTGCAGAGCCAGTTTCCATTCTATAAACATCGACCACATCATCAGGTAAGATCGTGATCGTAGACTGTATTATGTACCTCTATCCGACCAACATGCTAGGGAAAGAAAAATATTCTTTTCGGCTCACATTTCAATTATAGCGCTTTGGAGCCACCTTTTTTTTAATGTTATTGTGAAGGAACAAGCGCGAGGCCCACCTGATGCTAAGCGGTATCCTCTGCCTATAACAGATGCATTTCATCACAAGTGACGAACTGCACTGCGCCCTTCACCTTGAGACATACCTGTTAATTATGTCTGGGCGGGATTCGAACCATGGACATGCTGCGCGGCAGTCCATAGCCAATGCCACTGAGCCATCACTGCTTCAGATGAAAGAATGTTTTTTGTTTTTCTAATGCATTATTATAGGCTAAGGGTCTACATTCTATACAAACAAATAAATATCAGATTTTAACTCATTCCGTTAAATTAAGAAAGGATACACAGACAGACAGCGGAATTTCGGTTTTGCCGTTTGAGCACGTACCATAAAAGTCGAATTGTTCACGTATTTCTCTTCGTCGAAGTCAAAATAAATTTATTCAATATTGAGTCAAGAACGCATAACGCACTGAAGGGCAAAATGAGGTACCCATTATTTATGGTAAAAGCCCCAACAGTTTATATAATTATTATAAATACATATTTAGCTTTTAACCCTAGGTTACTTGGAGAAGTATTTGTGTACATAAAATACGACATCAACTGTCACTTTGACACCTGTCACAAATCACACCTGTCTAGCTGACATAAACTGTCACTTTGACAGATGTCAGAAATAAGACCTATTTAGAGGATATTTCGGTGTGAGATTAGGCTCGCCATTTTACTGTGATGGAATTGCATTTTCTAGCACTAGTTGAATCCTGAGCATATAAGAAAGCACAGGGGATCGAAGTGGAATTCCTTTTTTTAGTACTTGTTGAGTCCCCTGAATAGGGTACTGTAGTGGAATAGTGAGTGTTGTACAGTCCCCTGGGGGACTGAAATAGGGGATCGTAGTGGAACGAGCGTAGGTTACTGGACGGGACGATAATGCACCATTGAGAAGATTGTGAGCACCTGCGGTAGGTAAGTGAAGCTCACGACTTCACTCCCGTGGACTTGGGCTATTATAACGATCTGCCTCGGAATTACCTTATTATTCTAGGACCAAAATAATATATCTACGTAAGTATCTACTAAATCACATCAAAAACTTATAAGGTTTTTTTGGAATTCAGTTGTAACCAACGACTTTTATTAAGGCTGTGATCGAAATAATAAGTTTTTGGCCTTAACAGTGGCAGCGAGTACGAAAATCAGACAAAACACCGTTGAAATAAGGATCAATTACAGCACCCTGACTTAGCAATCACGATGAATCATTCATATATGTAGGTACATATTATATTTATAATTTTGATAGAATATGATTTTTTTTTTCAGAATATTGAATTGAAAATACTGATTTGGCCAATCTTATCCCCTTAACTGATATCTCTGTTGGTAAATGATGATGTGCTCGAAGCTGATAGGGCCCGGACACATCTCCACGGCACGCGGCGCGGCCTTGCAAGGCCTTTCCGTTCGTTTTGTTTTAACTTTACTTAATTGACTAAAAATTATTTATAAATGGTTCTAACACGATAAGCGGAGTTAATTATGTGGTGCTATATATACAGTGTAGCTAAGTGATCCGTCTGGCATCGTAATAGAATTTTTTTTATGGAAATGTAGACAACACTCGTGAGTTCGTTGTTATGCCTCGAGTCAAACATTCTGTGCACAACGTATTGTACTTACGTTAATTATGTGTGTACCAATAAGGTATTTTATTTATGTAAATAAAACTTCTAAAATGTGACTACCCATCGATTGGAAAAAAATTTAGCTTCTGCATCAGTTTCGGTTTCAGGCCGAACCTTCGCCCCGAAACCAGTTTCAGGCCGAAACTTCGGCCCTAAACCAGTTATCTTTACATGAGACAATGCATTTACGCATACTCACCTACAGGGCAGCAGGTGGTTATGCCGGGTTGGGGTCAATAGGGATCCCACTACCGATTAAAAACCCCATGGTGTTACGACGTCGTCGGCTGGAGGCAGGGGCCGCGGGGTCATTCACGCACTCATCCGCAGCCCCCACCGACGTCGCTGCCCGTTCCTCAGGCCTAACCTCCGGGAATTATCGCTTCTACCGCCTCGTGGGATGCCCCGAAACACGTGGTCATCCACACCTCGTGAGGACCTAACCCTGATGATAGCGCCGGCTGGCTGTCCCCACAGTCGACTCCTCAGGCTCTCTGAGCGGAGACGGAGTGCGAGCCCGATTAGGATCTCTTCCATGTCCACGCTCTGCGGATCGCAAGAGAGACATGATCTCTCTCCCTCTTCCGCTCCTCCGCCACCCACGACACGATCTCTCGTCACCGACCATCCTAACGATGACGGCTGGCAAGGAGAGGTCGGACCCCACAATCGCGATTAGGGATCGCCGCGGTTCCGCTCCTCCTTGGTATGCCTCCAGAGCGTGCTGGGCGGTGTCCTCCACGTTACCTTATATAACTAGGTAACCAAACTCCAGGCAAATAAAAACGCAGTAAGTAACTGATGACAATACATAGATATAGTTATTATGTAAATGCTTCATAGTAGGTATCAGAGATTGCACAACGTCGTCGTTCAGCTAATTAGATCAATGATTTTCACATTGTCTTCGTTTATGTCGCTGGATGCTAATAGCCTGGTGATGTGACACTTAAGCAGGTCATTTAGCAATAACAACGTAGGTAAGTACTCGTATGTACCTACCTACTTATTATTCACATGATACGTTTAAGATTTTGTGTTTGTATTTTTCATTCACGTTATAGTTGGCTAGACACAAATATTATTCTCTTAAAAGCAGAAAGCAAGTAAATTTTGGTTTCCATTCACAATCTATCGACAGTTTATAATCTAACTAGATTTATTATAAACTAACGGTTAGTACAATAAACCGGTGACATATATATTATACAGAACTCAACTCTAAGAGGTTGGTGGGTTTTTACCCTGTATATTGATATAAGAACCAAATTTTAATTTTGTTTCCGCTGTCCACTAAAGTTATTTGATTCAATATCCTTAAACAAAATAAAAAGCTACGAATGAATGTAAAGCCATTTAATCAGACCTAGGCCTACATTGCTCAATGTCAATAAAAAAATGTTGCATTGAAAGATTCTGCAGCCACGTATAGCAAAAAAAAGTACGGGCAAGAAACTTGGTTAAGGAACTTTTTAATTGTCATTCAATGATGTGTTACAAAAAAGTATTGTTACATATTGACATTGATGACGTAATCGAAATCGTAAACAGGCTTAACCAAGGACAGCTGCCGGAATACACCGTTAGATGCTTGGCGACAGGTTTTCTTTTTGAGGATGATAGCTAGCCTGGCGAGGGTGATAGGCTGGCATTCTCAAAATGCCTTACTACCATACAGTGAAGATGAGCTTTTTAAGACTTTTCGAGTCGAATATATTATCAGCAGCTTTTGAAAACTTTTATCATATATTTTGCTTGTTGTGCAATTTATGTTTTCCTACAAAATTAAATTGGCTCACTAAAGGTTTAAAAAATCAAGCAGAAACGTAATTTATATCTGGCATATAGTAAAATTAGTTCAAATAAGAAGGAAAATAAAAGTATATATAATAAGTATAGTAAAATTTTGAAAAGAACTGTAATGAAAGCACAATGTATCGTTTTAATATTGTTAGGTTTGCAAAAACGCCTGCTATGCGGATTACATTACAAAATCACAAATATACGATAGGAAAAAATTTAAGGCATGTGCGGGATTCGAACCCGCGTCCATCCACCCCATGAGCCGGGGTATGCTCTAACCAATTGAGCTAACATGACATGACGTCATAACTCAAATCTTTCCTATCCTTCTTTAACCTTCGTATTGGGATGGAGCGACATCTATAGTACCACTTGCGTTGTACTACAAACAAGACCATTTATTTGCAGAGTACAGGTAATACAAATGTGGTCATAATAAAATTGTTCGCCATACTCAACCCTGGTAGGGTATGCAAATTAAAGGTAAACAAATTATCCATCAAATTAATTAAAATAATAACATGTCAATATTTGTATACATAATCCTAATCAAATAATCAATATATTTTGCACAAATGTCATTTAAACCAAACATCACTTAATGTAAGAAAATATTATAACTACATACATTTTTTTTCAATGGCGGTATGCCTTTATTAAACAAATACTACAAACTATATACAACACTACAGCTACTACTAGCATTTGGACTCATAGGGAGTCCAAATGCTCTAGCCCACTATCAGTTGGCAGCGTGCCCAGCATGCTGGCAGCATTGCCCCGTTGAATTGCAATGCTTATTCTTTGAGCCAAATAGGTGCCAGCATTTTGAAAACGCGTCGCATCGACCAAGCGCTCTGATAAATTTTGGAAAATACGATGAGCTCCCGGTCCCCACGGACCCAACGTCTCTACACCAAACGGCTCAAATATGTAACCCATACCGAGGTTAGCATATTTGCGCCGCTTGAGTTGCTCTGCCGAAGTAGCCGCGGCGCCAGCCCTCACGTGGGTTTCAGAAAGGTGTGACGGCGCTAAAGTGTCTTCGCATGTAGCGTCCCACACTAAGGGCCGTCCTAACTTCCATGGAACCAGAGTCATGCCGTCAGGTCTTTTACCATCGTCACGCATCAGACCGTTCGGTTCGAGAACAGCTGGAACATTGGCGCTGGTAAAAGCCCGGCGAATGATATCGTTAAGGCTGGCGTGGCGGGAAATTCGACCAGCACTTCGAGAGCAGGAGAGGCCATGGTGACCGAGTTGGTCAACTGCAGTACCACACTGGCAGTGATGTGCAACACAACACCTTGCACCCAAGCGTAAGCTAATAGCTAGACGAAAAGCGGAAGGATCTATAAGGCTACCAGTTTTGTAAGAAGGAATGGCTTGTAACCAAAGACCTGATTCCCACATAGAAACAGCGAGAATACGAGCACGATCTGCGATACTAGGGCACGTATTTAAAAGATCTTTCCGTGCTAGCTCGCATAGGGGCCGATCCCACTGTTTCTGAGATGACAAAATTTTTGGGAACTCAGTATTTGGACAAGCCAGTCCCCATGTGGTTTTGGCCTCAGCCAGATATGCTACATCAAAAGAGCCTAAAGATGGTGCAAGAATGTTTTCTACTAATTTGTGTGTACTGTGTACAGAAGACAAAAAAGGCTGGTAATGCCACACTAGAAATTTTGCGTATCCCTATGCCCCCCAACCTCACAGGGAGGAAAGCTTGCACCCAAGCCCTATCATCCATCTCAACATTCAAAACCGATATTAACGTATCTTTTAATAAATTGTCTAAGCTTAAAGAAGCTCACTGTGTTTCCACAGCTGACAACATCTCAAAAAGTATGTAAATTTAGGAACGAAAAGGCAAAATCTAATAATAGTAAAAGCCATATTGGCGTTAATTTTGAATAATCTGCTAGAACCATTTCTAAACTTTTGAATTTGTTCTTCGACAAATGGTGACAAAGATTCGTCAAAAATCGGTGAACCCAAAAGACGGAGCGAACGTTTTTCTACTAATTTTATATTAGGCGCAAGTAAGTTGAATTTTTCAATTATCGAAATTTTATCCGGACAAGTATCACAAACAAAAAGTTCACATTTGGAAAAATTTAAAATTTTATTTTATTTTTATTTAAGCTTTGATTTATTTTGTGAACAATGCTTTGTACCCAAACAATGAATGCAGTAGTTGGGACCTTTGTATCGCAAGACAGCCAGATGTTGTGTCCGCAGTGCCCCAAGGCTCGATATTTTAAAGGTCAAAAAGGCCTCAAAATTCACCAAAAAAGGTGTCATAAAAGTTCGGAAATTCCCCTTTCGGCGCCAATAAATAATCTAACAGTAAGTGGTAGCAGTGTTGCGAGCCCTGCTACCCCTGCCAAACCGTTTTGGGAGGTTTTAAGCTCGTACAAAAATAATATTCCCGTTATAAAACGCATACCTCGGGGTGCGAGAATTTCTGTTGCCCAATCGTTATCTTCTTCGATTAAAAACGTTTTGGCTACTAATACTAGGCAAGCCTGGGAGCATCTTCTAGCATTCCCATACCACGTATTTCAAAAAAAAAATTAAGTTTAAAAGTAAATTTTGATCCTTCTAACAAAAAATCCCTTACAACTAGAGTAAAGGAAAACTGCGTGAAATACAAGGCACGGGAAGAGCAATCTTTTGGCTCAACTTTAATAATTTCGCCACTGCGGCGGAATACAAAAACAAATAATGTCGATTCAGCTACTATTAAAATAGTAGAAAACAAAATTAATGATGGTGACATCAAAAACGCGGCACGCATCTTGTTTTCGAGTGATACAATCGCCCCTTTCACATCTGACACGTTGAATTCCCTAATAGAAAAGCATCCGCCTGCAACTGCAGGTCTCCACCTTCCCGACTCTCCTGAACAAAATAATGACATTGTTGAGGTGACCCCACAGGATGTTTCTGCAGCCGTGGCATCTTTTCGAAGTGGCTCAGCCGGTGGTCTAGATGGCCTGACGCCTGAGCACTTAAAAGATATTTTATCTTTTAGTTCTGGTGAGGTAGGCGAGACACTTCTAAGGGATGTGACGGCTTTGGTTAATTTGATGTTGTCGGGTCAGGTCAACAATGAAATTACCGAAATTCTGTACGGTGCGAATTTATGTGCCCTTAATAAAAAAGATGGTGGTATTAGGCCTATAGCAGTAGGCACCACTTATCGTCGCCTCACAGCCAAATGTGGTTGTAGGAAAAAGGTTGCTTTTTTAAGTAATCTTTTCAACCACTACAACTCGGTTTTGGCTCTCAGGGTGGTTGTGAGGCCTGTACATTCACTTCGCACATTTTTTGATCAAAATTGTGGAGATGTGCTTTTGAAGGTGGATGTTAAAAATGCATTCAACTCATTAGATAGAGGCACCCTTTTGACCGAAGTGAAAGATAAAATTCCGGAATTATACCCTTTTCTTTGGCAATGTTACGGCAAACCATCAAAATTAACATACCATAACAACGTTATATTATCTTCCGTAGGATGTCAACAGGGTGATCCTCTGGGACCAGCCATCTTTAGCCTTGCGATCCACTCAATAATTCAACGTCTCCAATCAAAACTTAACGTTTGGTATTTGGATGACGGAACCTTAGGAGGCGATGCGAACACGGTATTGAATGACTTGCGAGTACTTATAGACGATTTTCGTCTTATTGGTCTTGAACTAAATTTTACTACATACATTATATTATTATATTATGTCCTGTCCCATTATAAAAAAAACATGGCATAATACTCATAATATTAAAATTATATTAATTTACATTTATGTCAATACTATTTTATTATTCAAATATTCCTGAATGGTGTTATATGACTTCTCTGTCAAAAATCTCTTTAATTTACTTTTGAATTCAAAATCTGAACTCGATTCTTTAATAATTTATGGTAAATTTGGGAATCCATTCCGAAAATGCTGTTTTAAAGAGTGTGGTCCTGGATTTTACTGATCATAGTTTATTCTTATATCTAACGCTCCTAAACGTCCTATAGTTATTTATGTCTGTCCGAACCAAGAGTGATGCTTCGTAGATATACAAAGAAAGTAATGTTAACATTTTAAGAGACTTAAAATAAGGTATACAAGAATCAGTCTTGTGTAACCCACATGTAGACCTAATACTTGTATGACTTTTTATTCTTTCTTTAAAATTGCTTCCTCTTTACGGACGGTTTTCAATAGTTTTAATTAGATAAAATTGGAGTTCAAGTGTAAAAAATAATTTGTTTCGTATTATATAGAGTACTTAATTAAAAATATGAAATTGTTTTGATTTAAGAACCCATATGCTTCATATTAAGACTTCTTAACGTACTTTGAAATAACTATGCATATGCACGAACTAGCTTCGAGTTTACTCCGAACGTGTGCTTCAAAGAGTAATCGAGTCACATATGTATTAGAGTTCTCATTAAGAATCCCAATATTCTTTATAGGTATATAATTATTTTGCGATTGTGGCTATATGGCCATTGTTAGCTTACGATCAAAGGTGACACTCAAATACTTTATGCATGTGGTCCTACTCATATCAATCCGCGGAACGTGCGTCATCTATATACTAATAATAAAACTGTAACAGATCCAATTCTGTACATAGCAGATATTTTGAAAAAAAAAAAATTTAGAGCACTATTTAGCTGACACTGGTGCCAAAACTGTATTTTTTTTTATTTTTGTCTGTCTGTCTGTATCCTACACCCTACGGGCATCCCGGCACCCCACGGGCATCCGGGCACCCCACGGGCTGAGCTGCTCGTGGGGTGCCCTGATGCCTGATGTGGCGGATGCATGAAATCCATAACATTTTAAAATTATTAATAATATTTTTGTTATTATGATATAACAAAAAAATTTGTGCTTTTCGCAATTTTTCCTTCAGCTACCCCACGGGCAACCCGGCACTCCACGGGCAGCCCGGTACCCTTATTTAGTTTTGCAAGCTTGCTTGATAAAACTCTAAAATCTGGAACATTCGCCACAGTCAGCTTTTTTAACTTTTCCAGATACTTTATGGAGACTGCACAATGGAAGTGCACAATCTAATATATATTCGTTCTACCGCCAAACAAGGAGAATCTCGGCAAAATGACGCCGTTTTAAAATCGAAATTCCAAAGAAACACACAAAGTACTTTGCTTCAACATTTACTGTGCGAATCGTGAAGGAACTCTCCGAGTAACTTAACTACTGTCTTCTGGAAAATACAACCCGGGTGTCTTCAAACCCAAAGTAAAAAGCTCCTTACTGAGCTATGCTTTACTAAGAGTGCTTCACCACAGACCACAGCGTTGCTTAATATGAGATAAACAGTGCTCAAATGTGAATAATTAGTCTGCAGGTACGGCAATCGCGAACGAAGTCGCAGGTACCTACAGCTAGTTGCAAATATAAAAATATTAAAATACAATCAACCTCTTCGAATATCACTATAGTTGCATGTCAATCACAGTCATCAAACTCCAACTTTCCATGTATATTACACTCGTATGTATGTAACCTACGAATATTAATTCGTAAAGAGAAAAAGTATAAATGCCATCCGGCTGCAATAAAATCTTTGTTGGACCAACGAATTTTAGTTACATATATTGTTTTAGATGAGGATTGTAATTTATGATAAATCAATATCGAGTTTTCAAATATTAGAAGCTTCGAAATTAGTTGAATACTAAATGACATATAAGGTAAGAGTCATAAAAATCAAAAGTACGTTGTATTTCGGACCATAGATAATAATGATGTCGGTGTGTATGCACTGTGCTTCTCTCTGTTAAACGGCATGAGTTAAAGGATAACCTATCAGGTTATCCTTTAACCACTATTTCAACTGATGGTAAGTGATGATGTGGTCGAAGATATTGTTCAGGATAACCTAGAATTACTGGCTCTCAAGGACAGCTGCCGGAATACACCGTTAGGTGCTTGGTGACAGATTTTCTACTTGAGGGTGATAGCTAGCCAGGCGGGCACTCGCAAAATGTCGTACCACCATGCTATAAGGACTGGCATCCTTAAGACGACAACCGGGACCGACGGCTTAACGTGTCCTCCGAAACACGGAAGCGCTCAGTATAGTAATGTCACTAGCGGTTACCCATCAAACTCATGACCGCAGCGGTTTGCTGATCGGTTAAGAACAGCTAAGTAAAGCGCGTTAAAATTTTTTTTTTCTTTTACGGGTTTTTGCAATGCATCTATTTAGCTTTAGCTTCAAAAACATCCCTTCGTAATCCTTGTTTTTATGCTTGATATTTAGCTTTTGACCACTATCTCACCTGCTGGTAAGTGATGATGAGGTCGAAGATGTTGTTCAGGCTCACCTAGTATTGGCTCTCAAGGACAGCTGCCTGAACACACCGTTAGGTGCTTGGCGACAGATTTTCTACTTGAGGGTGGTAGCCAGCCAAAATGCCCTACCACCATGCGAAAGTAGATATATATAGTAACTAGTAGCTCGCTAATATCATTATACCTGCTACAATATCTGTATTACAACAACTACGGCACAGCTTACATAATAGTTACTACGTTTTACTAGTTATTTTCGCACGAAGCCCATAATAACAACCAGCCAGTATGTAGTGTTTATTAAGATAATATCGGCCATGATTGGACAGTCCTTCGATTGGGGACGATTGGGGTCAACTGCGTGTCGAACCATCACCGTAACGTCGCCATAGGAGCATAGTAGAAAGAGTAGGGAAGTAAGTTATCTTCATACAAACGCACAGCGCGCGGCTTATTTGTGTGCGCTATAGTATCTATGCGTCGCCACACGCATACTCAAACACAATCTCGACCCGTTTCTCAGTGCGCCATGCGCCAGCCGGGGCTAACACCGAACAAGGATCGCGCGTCACGGTTTTTCGGAACCGCTAAATAAATCAAAAATGTTTGATAATCACAGGAGAGAACGTATTGCTGTGTGTTCGGCTGTTTATATAATTTATCGATTCCAGAGTTGTCTCTGTTCAGATTTCCTACTGAACAGGAAAGGTAAGCAAGTCACTTATTCTAGCATACCTATCATTTTTACTTGATGATGAGTGAGATACCTACTTATTTTTGTATTGTATTAGGTAGGTATGCCCCGCGTTGCTCGTCTCTGTCCAAGCAACCACATATGTATCGCCTGTCGCTCTTTCTTTCATCGTGAAAGGTTTCATCATCGTTTAGGTAAAACCGACCTCACTAACCCTGAACCCAGACACAAGTAAAAAATACAACTTCCCGGCCCTTGCCTATTTCAAAGATACTGAATTAAAATTTAGCATATTCATACATTATAAATAAGTAACAACAGGCAAGTATGGTAGGTAGTCATATCGCGGATTGGGCCGGAGATGGCCTACTTCCCCACTCTTTCTACTGTGGCAGGAATCGCATCGCATCATCGTTTGATCTTTTATCAATTCATCATACCTACAATGGCTTCTGATATTTGGTGCTTACACTAATTGATCAAATAACACTTATTATATGCGAAAGTGTTGTAATAATGTGTTTATATCAAAATTCATAAAAAAATTTAAAATGAGGTTTCAACCTTCGAAACCGCTGATAGTGAAAATTTTACTGTAGGTATTTTTTATGGGGATTAAATACCTGGAAAGGTAGACAATAAAAAAACCTAAATATGTTAAGTAATGATGATAATAAATGATGAGTAGGTATTAAGCGAAAATAACGAAAATCAAATTTAAGGCACCCGGTGCGTATAATTGGGGGACGTGGGTTTGAATACCACTTGATGTGAGAAATTTGTACTGTAACAATTCGGAAAATGTGAGCAAAAAACCTTTTACACCCATTGATGTCGGGTGCCACCGTCTAGAGCTCAAAGAGAGAACTGCAGACCAAATATAATTTACATTAAAAAAAAACTGTCTTTCTAACTGTCAAAGTTGTCAATTTTCTGACTATTTTTGTTACGGGTCTATAAAAAAAAACTTAACAAAGTTTGGAATCTTATCTGAGTGTTGAATCTGAAATTACAGTTGGTAGGTAACGATACACTGCAGCTGGTTCAGTTCATAAATTTAGAAATGAAGTAATTAACAGAACTACGTACGAGTAGGTATGTCAATCGAGGGCAGAGGTATCCAGCAATTCGGACCTCTGTCTGAAAAGGCAGACGCTATTAAAATCTTCAAAATAACCTATACCTAGCTTAATTCATTTGAAGCTGTGGCATTGGCTATGGACTGCCGTGCAACAGGTCCATGGTTCGAATCCCGCTGCGGGCTTGAGCTTCACCGCATGGTGGAAGGGCATTTTGCGAATGATCGCGTGGCTAGCGATCTCAAGTAGAAAATCTCTCAGCAAGCACCTAAGAGTGTGTTCCGGCAGCAGTCCTTGTGAGCCAGTAAAATTACAGGCACATGAGACCTTACAACTGTACGTCTCAGTGTGACGGGGACAGTGCAATTCGTCGTTGACGAAATGCGTCTGTTATAGGCAGAGGTTAGTCCGCTTAACATCAGGTGGGCCTCGGGCTCAGGCATATCTATTAGAGAGCATTCATTGAAGAAACAATGCAGCCTCCTTTCTTGAAAGTAAAGAGTTTAGTAACAATTTATGAAATTGACAACTTATGAGGATTACAGACGAAGCACAACTTTGCTATGATATATTTGAATCGCGGGATCTATTAACATAGAAATAATAATATTAACTCATTTTTGACATATTAGGCTTAAGGTTGGTGTGTATGGTGACATTAGCCTTCATTCGAATATCGAATAGGTTGAATAACTAATAAGGAAAGCGCGCCATTTCTCATTCATCTTTTTTTTTCTTTCATCGCATCGTCAATATGTCGCGTTCGGGAGTAAGTAGGTACCTAATTATTGAGCTGAGTCAATACATATTATTATGTGTCGCATATATACTGTGTTATAATACCTATAGCGTTACGACCTACAAAAAAAAACTAAGTATTTTCCTTGGCAACAAGTTGAGCCTTGCTATGTTATTCATAAGACTATTGCCATTTATCTTCGAGCCTGGACTTTGGGACATTCCAGGGCTCGTATGCTGGCTCAGCAAACGACAAGCAGTTTCCTGAAGTAGTTGTATTCTGGACTCTTTACTCTGGCTACGCTCGCTCGGCTTTTTGTTCGTAACTCTATGAAATGAACACATATAACGACTACCAATCAGAGTACGGTTCACAATTTCGCGGGCGATATATAGACAGAGCAGTAATGTGTTTATTTTTTGTAATCTGATGGGTTATAGATAGTTAGATTATAAACTGCCAGCTAGACATGGTCAGTTTATAATCTTACGAAAATGTAAGCGTTAGATTGTAAATTTTAATGTTCGTTCACAATTTATCGACAGTTTATAATCTCACAATTTTTTTTATAAACTAACGTATCGTACAAGTATCCGGTGATACATACATCCGCACCCGTAGGTGTCATTTTCCCGGACTCGAGTAAATCAACAACTGATGAGAGTCCACTAACACTTCTGCACATTTCGTTTTAGTACTCCAGAGCCGTGACCAGTCCAGATCGTTACTCCTAGGGAAACCAGCTAGAGGGATAGGTATGGTGGATGAAAAGAAGCAGATGGTGCAATTAGGTTGTGTAGATCGAACGCACTTTCTCCGAAGCTGGAAAATTTGCGTCTATTTCGTGGCTTTGGAGTCTAGCCTCCACTAACGCATTGTCATGCACTAATGAGCTTCTTTGCTCGATTATGTATGGTGTCCAAGGCTTTGAGCTGGTATTTAACTGAACCATCCTAGAGCTAGCAACCTCGCATTGCAAAATAAATGACCCTGGCATTTATTGCCAACTGATCGAACGAACACCCATCAACGACAGCACGTAACCATATATCCCTCATGAAGTCCGAAATCAAAAACCACAAGCTAGCAGGTAAGTCATTGGATGGGAGCTTATTAGCAAGACTGTCGTGCCAAACCCTGTCTTTGTGATATCAAGAGAGACGGCAAGAGCTTCTCCGTATCAATTATCAATGGCCTCGCTCCAGATGTGAGTGGTAGGTATACGTAAGAAGGTCCCCAGTTGACCTGTTGCGGCCAAATACATACTATCGGTCACTGAGGATATAATTTGCTTCCAGGTATCCCAGGTGCCTATAGTTCAATACGTTCTATACTTTTCAAAGTATTGAAGTGATTAATATAGGTCGGTAATTAGCAGGGTCTGGACGACTCCCCTTCTAAGACACGGGCTGTACATTTGCGAGCTTCAATGATTTCGGCACTATACCAGTTTGTAGTGATAGTGTTCACACAATTTTAGGTCTATGACGGGAATCTCATAAGAACCATTGGTCTTGTTAAGGAATAGATTGCGAAGCATCCTACGCACTTCTGTCTGACGAATGCGTATTTCCGGCATGGATATCTCGTATCCCGGTGGAATAGGAGGTGTTTCGTCCGCTTTACTTAAACGCGTAGACTGCAATAACAATAGAGAACAAGTTCGCTTTCTCTTCAGCAGAGTGAGCGAGTACCCTTGTTGCTCTAATAAAAGCTGGGTAAGGTTTAAGGACAAGGCTAACTTGTTCGCCTCTTTCTCAGCGTTATTGGTGTCCTGGTATGGGAAAAGCCACTCATGATGGAGGGCCGTAAAGTCCCCGAATAACACAAGTTGAACAGAAGGGCACTGTTATTGTGCTATACCTGCAGTCGCACTTAAATAGTCCGTCGAATCGGTAAACTCCTGGTTTCCGTTGTGCGATCGATAAAGAATTTTGTCTAAACGGTTTCCACCAGTATCTCAACAGCAAAAAGACTAGAGTCTTGAGGTTACAGAGACGACGAAAACAGATGACATCGCAAATAAATAAACACACCCCGGCACGTAGCCTCAAGTGATGCTCCAGGGCATAACCATGGTATATCAAATACAACGCGTCATCTGATCTGCGTCTGTAAGAAACAAGTGATTTTGTAGTCTAGAGGTGGTGGTGGACTGGGATGGAGTGATAAGGTAGAAGGGCGGCAGTGAAACGAGGCGTTACCTATCGACTCAGAAATGCGGAACAAGCTGTATCAAAGGAAGCCAGTTCGGAGATCATGGGGAGCTGACCTTCCAAGTTTGTCCATCGGGTTCTCTCTTCCGGTCACCAAACAGCATATTCCCGGGATTTTTCGCAAGATGGCGGGTGGACCTTCCGTGTGTGGCTATCACAATACTTAGGCACCTACTATATGCGGCAGCCAGCGGAGAACCGTGTCTCGTTCTTTTTAATTGTTTTCAGTGACACAGCTGTTTCGACCCGGAATTAGGAAATGGCTTCACGAGACTTCATACTGGAACACGGCTAAGCCGTTTAGCGCGGTTAAAGACTGCAGTGCTGCAGATCCACTGATCGATCCCCTCCGCGGGCATGAGCCACCGCATGGTAGGAAGGCTCTGTGTTCCTGTGTCGTTGGTAGAAGCTGCCAAGCACATAACAGTGTTTTTCGGCAGCAACCCTTGAGAGCCAGTAAGTCATTATAAGTGTACAGGCACATGAGACCTAACAACTGTATAATTATTTATCCAATGAACATGAGAAAATATTATCAAGACCTATATTAGGTACAGAATATTATACCAAATTTATATGTACCTAATGACATAAGTTCCACATTGCGTATCAAAAACTTAGTCAAAAGACGAAAATCGCCAAGATGGAATGGCGAGCGTTGATGCGCTAGAAAGAGAAGCCTTAAGGCTAGTGACTTCATAACGCTTTCTATATAAACGTAGTTTACATATAGTCATATTTTAAATACCAAGTGTTCAAACTCGTTGATGTTTGTATTCAGTCCTTGCGTTAAAATCTATGCTTCTGGTTTGTCAGTTTACCGTAAAAATGTATATATTCAAAATTATTAGAAGAAATAGTTTTGCAGGGGATGATTCTTATTTATACATTTAGTTATAATAAATAATAAAACAAAAAACTGGCACACCAGACGCATAGGTTTTAGGTGGAGGACATGCATGCAAAATTTCAAAAGGGTTTGAACACACCAAGTGTTCAATTAATTTGTTTAAAATATGACGAAATTATGTTTGTATGGAAAAAGCTACGAAGACACCCCCCGTCGCAAGTCTTTGGTACTCCTGGTATTTAGCTCCGATCCTAATATTTATTTAGTTATTTATCTTTACCTACAACATAATTATAATAAAGTGATACATGACTTTTATTATAGGATTAGCATCGAGATGTATATTGGACATTCTGACATTTGTTATCTAACTAGCGGCCCGCTCCGGCTTCGCACGGGTATCAAATATATAGCCTATGTCATTCACTGAAAAGAGGATTAAAATCGATCCAGTAGTTTTGATTTATTCATTACTTACTGCCCGTGGCCCGCACGCGTTAAATTTAGAGTAAAACAATTCTTCTTTCCCTAAACCATGAAGATTTCCTGCTATCTTTGGAATATCTAAATTCATACACTACATTTTTACTTATTTACTTTTTAAAATTTTACACGCTCCCGCCGCCCGGGCTGGCCGGAACCGGCGCAAACGCTACGTCCCGCAATTTTTTAATCTGTAATATCTTCGAAAATATTCATTTAAATCATATGCTGTAAGCCATATAGATCTATTTTAAATCAGCAATGTATTTAAAGTATTTAATTAGAAAAGGATTAATGCTGTATTGGTTAAAATCGCTGCGAAAATTAGCCATTATTGTTCGTAAAAATTAAATAACAAAAAAAAATTGTGGGTTATCCATAAGAGATAGACATATACCATAGCAAAGTTTTCTATAGACCTTTTCAATGTGTACAATACTTAGTACATTATTTTGATAAATCTCGTAGTTTTCAGCCTGCGTTTGCTGTGTAAGCGGAAAAAAATATTTTTTTATGACATCACATTAGAAACCTTAAAAATAACAGTATTTTCCCCCAATTAATGGATGTTATTATACATATAAACCTTTCTCTTGAATTAATCTATCTTTTAAAAAAAACCGCATCAAAATCCGTTGCGTAGTTTAAAAGATTTAAGCATACATAGGGATATAGGGACAGAGAAAGCGACTTTGTTTTATACTATGACGTAGTGATAAGAATAAGACTTTCGATCATTGTTAGAAGCTCGAAGAACAAAACCTTAAATTTATACTTTAATTCTACATCATCTATGATGATAGAATACCTTGGAGTTCAGGAAAATAGTTATTTGTGCAACAGGAGAGCAAGTCGATTTTTGCTGCGCGTGCTGATTTTGAACCCTGATGTATTATTATATGTTCTATGCCCTGAGTGTGACGAGGGATTCAAAGGCACGAGATGCAAAAAAACTTTGATCTCGTGTAACAAACATAACTTTTTACTTCAGCAGCGAGAACACTTTAGGAGATAAAATAATAAACAGGATAGATTGAAATAACTATTAACTTATTCAACTGTTTACGCCAGTCACAAAATTTTATTCCCCCTCTTTTAATTAAATTAAGGCGTGTTCGGAAATAGCAAACATGATATTTTATTTCAAAATGTATGTAAGTAACATAACATTTTTGAAACTAGAACTAAATATTTACAGGTACAAATACTTATTTTCGTTTAAATGCAAATGAGGTAAAAATTCAATAAATTACATTAAAAGAAATAATTTTATTTATGCAACATTTCTTTAGTTAGTACGAAATTCCGAACGTGTTAGTCTTTGAGGTCGAATTCAAAATCGGAATTTCGAAAGGGCTGGTCTTTGTCTCTCTCTCTTTTTAATGACGGGAAAGAGATAGATATAGATAGATTGTTTGATTAACCCAAGGCTGAACAAGACATTCGCGGCTATCTGAAAAAAAAAATTAAAAAGTTACTTTGTCTCACTCAGTGAGCAAAATCGCATTTTGCTCTCTGATTTCAGGCAGCAAAACGCGAAAATGAGCGACTGAACTGAAAAAATATATGTCTAACATCGAGATAACGTAGGTACGTCAATGATATCCAACGACAAAAGGGTTGTAAATTATAATTATAATACAAATCATTGCGAATACAAAAAATAAGTCATCGTACCGTGTCGTTATATTAACTCAACCGTTGAGTTAAAGTTTATGACTAAGCAAGCTACGCTAGGAGCGCTTACATCGTAGCAGTTGGTTCCATGTTCTTGTGTATACAGTCGAATCGACATGCGTATACAAACAACATGTTCATTTAGATAACCGGAACTAACCGGAGACGTAACGAGGAAAATAAACAGTTTTTTTATGTTATTGTTACGGAACAAGCTCGAGGCGGACTAACCTCTGCCTAGAACGGATGCATTTCATCACAAGTGACGAATTGTACTGCGCCTGTCATCTTGAGACATAGTTAAGACTCATGTGCCTGTAATTTCACTGGCTCTCAAGGACTGCTGCCGGAACACCATTGCTCTGACCTGAGCATCCCCGGCTATAGTGGTGGACACGGGTTCGAATCCCGCATATGACTATAATTTTTTCTCTCGTAAATTTGTAATTTTGTAACACCTTTAGGTGCTTGGCGACAGATTTTCTAATTGAGGGTTGTAGCTAGCCAGGCGGGAAATCGCAAAATGCCCTTCTACCGGTGCGGTGAAGCTCAAGCCGGCGGCGGTGGGGACCGAACCAGGGACCTGCGGCACAGCAGTCCATAGCTATTACCGCTCGGCCATCATTGCTTCCACAGTGTAAGAGGAAAAATTCAACGCAGTAAGATCGCTTCATAATCTCAGCCTCAACAAGCGGTGCGATCCTATTGGTGGATTTTTTTCCTCATACACCGCTCATCTTCATGGCGTGGCACATCTTCGGTTGATACACAGCCTCACTATTGTGAATTATATTTTTTATAGCTGATGGGCTAGCCTTTGACCTCTATCTCACTTGATGGTAGGTATGTGTTTATATATCATGTTGTTGAAGCTACCCTAGAACCAGTCTCTAAAAAAAAAGTTGGCGGTACACACCGTGACGTGCTTGGCGACGAGTAGATACTTGTGGGAGGGGCAGGTGCATTCATCAAAACATCTCAGAACTTTTTATGAAAATCGGACTTTTTCTCAGGACTCTTTAATTTTTAATCTGCTAGAGTTACCAGATTAAAAATGGCTTGAGAAAAAGCTAAGGTAGGGCTACCTGCCTAATTATACTCTGGTTTTTAATTCGAGATCAAAAATGTAAACAAAGGGAGGTTAACCGGTGCAAAAACATGACATGTACTTAGTAATTATACTAATTTTGGAAAACGATGAAGCATTTAACATAAAAAAAAGTATTTTAAGCAATAATTGATTACTTTAGTATTCACTAGTAAAACACTTTTTTATGCACGTACATATTTACGCATATATTCAAGCCTGAAAAAATAGTGTAAGATTTTTTTGTTTTTAATTGCCACACTGGCGGGATCGTCGAAGTTTTCCAGCTGACGCCATTTTTGCTTGTTCGTAAATCGTGTTTAGGTTCGAATGTGTTTCTCGCCGATAATTTTTCGTATTATTGTGAATTTCCTTATTATTTATTATTGTTTTTATCGTTTATAGTTATTTTTAGAGAGTTGTGGTCAGTTTTTGTTTATTGTTAGGAATTATTTATTTTCGTAATATGGAGGCTCCCAGATATAGCTCTAACCGGGCTCTTCAACAACGAAAGATATTGTATCTCCTGTTAAGAAACGTGTTCGCAAATTTTTGAGTGCTTCCGAAAAGTTGATGGTGATGAAGGCGTATAAACACACATCTATAGCGTGGCCAAAAGACGAGTATTGCTCTTTTTTTATGTTATAGTGAGAGAACAAGCTTGGGGCCCACCTGATGTTAAGCGGACTAACCTCTGTCTATACAGTCTCATGTGCCTGTAATTTCATTGGCACTCAAGGACTGTTGCCGGAACACACCGTTAGGTGCTTGGCGACAGATTTTCTACTTGAGGGTGGTCGCTAGCCTGGGTGACATTTGCAAAATACCCTACCAACATGCGGTGAAGCTCAAGCCCGCAGTGGGATTCGAACCATGGACCTGCTGCGCGGCATTCCATAGCCAATGCCACTTAGCCATCACTGCTTCAAGTGTCCGAAAAACCGCGGACATGTTGGGAATATCGTCAGTTTCAGTCAGAAGGATAGTCCGCAAAAGTAAGGGAATTGGTGAGTTCACTTCGCCAAGATCACTTTTCACGCTATAGGTACGGCAGATTGTTCAAAATTTTTTCAAGATAGCAAAATTCATAAGTATAATTTAGTAAAGGTAATTAATACTTTGTACTTTCTCACCAAAATAGAAAAACATACACACAATCAAATCCGAAACTTCGACCGTTGAACAGGGTTTCAATGGGAGGAATTTGCCATAATCCCCAAGCTTGGCAGGCGTCTTGGGGATCGCAGTAGAATATGTTAGTTCTCTAGAAGGTGCTGCTTCCCACCTTCCGGTATTTTTGTGGCCTAACGTCCCATGGGATGCTGGGTTATAATGTCACCCCCGTTTCTTTCCGTAGGTGTCTTAAGAGGTGACTAAAGTAAATATACGGTATATAGGTGTTGAATATTTCAATTTAATAAAAATGTGTGAAACGTAGCGCAGCAGGGAACGCCGTTACGGATTATGTAAAAATATTTTGAAGAAAAAATATTGAATACCCCTGACCAGTCAGTTTGACAATGACATATATTGACATTTCTTTGTTTACCTTTTTGATCTCGAATTAAAAACCAGACTATAGTATGTTCCTGCATGGTCCCTGCACTGCGCCAAAACTGCCAGAATAGCCTGCCTTCTATTATTTCTTGTATAAGAGTTGGTTCGAAATCTAAAGGGAAAAGGAATAGGTTCTTTGCTACCGACAAATTTCCTATTGAAGTTAAGAATTAAGTCCTATTTTTTACTAGCGCGATATTTTTGCAAAGATGTGACCACGTTGATTCGGATTCGCATATAACGCGCGTATTATCGTACATATTGCGTATTAGTAGTGTATTAGGCACCTATTAGGTATTAGTAGTGTATTACAAAGTATAAAAGAATTAAGGTAAAGGCACATATGGTAATAGTTCTTATTTTTGTGATGCGTACCTTGCGCGCCCTACCGTCAGAAGCGTCACCGCTCGCTGGACCAACCAAAAAAATAAGCACGCGAGAACAGGCGAGCCAGCCGCATTCCTCGGCTGGGTCGACGGCACGGTTGCCGGTGGCCCCGCGCGCACCGCCCCGCGCCGCGCCGCTGAACCGCCATACCATGCCACCACCACCGCGCCGCGCCGCCGCCGCCCCGCTCCCGCACCCGCCGCCGGCCCCGCCGCCGACTAAACACACGCCGCGCCGCAGTATTTCGCGCGCGTCCTCGGCGATAGCTAGTGTTTGTGTGTTTCGCTTTATCGAGTACCGTGTTTACAAATAGTGTTGTTGTTATTATTTGTTGCGTTGCAACAGCCAGTGAATTGTGACAGTGCGAGATAACTTATTTGTGCACCAGGATTTATACGTTTACTAAATTGTGGATTGCGAAGAGAACGCTACGGCAGGCGCCGAGCTCAGGTATGTGCCGTTTCGCATTTTGTTTTCAATCTGATTACGGCTAGGCTAATCCGGTCGAGTGGAGTTCGTGTTTCAGGTAGAGCAAGGTGTATTGAATGGAAACACGTGACGGGCGTGTACTCGTAGGTGTATGCTCGGAGCTCACCACCACGTGGTACGAGCTCGGTGTAAACAAGCCGCGCGCGGCCCTTTGCGCCGCGCGACCGAGTCGTCGTCGCGTTGCGGCCGACAACGACAAGACAAGTGAAATGCGCCTCCTATCGGTTGTGTCCGATTCTATCGCTTTGCTCGCTTTACGTTTCGCATCTGACTGAATGAACTGTGCTCTTTCCGCTGCTAAGTTCTAAGTAAGTAGGTAGGTACTACGAGCTAGGTATTTTGTTACAATATTACACACTGATAATAAGGCTTATAGTGAAAGTACATTTATTCTGATTTAATTATGACGTGGGTATCTCGTCACCTTCACGTAAACCTTTTTACATTCAATATATTCATAATATGATCAACTGTTTTCCAATAAGGACCGTAAAATACTCGTATCCGAAACGACACAACTTTGAGAATTAAATTAAAATATTTCTGCAGATTTTTATTTTATTTAGGTCGAAAGTAGAAACAGGTACCTACATCTATGGCAGATAATTTCAAACTTGTAGCTAAGTTTTGTATCCATTCCACATAATCATGGAATTCACGACTTTAAACTAATATATTTCCGTAATAGAAAAATAATAGAATGTATATAGGTACCTACGTAGGTAACATATGAGAGACGAATTACTTAGCATTCCATGGATTCACCGTGCGGGTGCCGGGTCCATAGCGTTGCAAAGGAAGAGGCCCAAGTCGAGGTGCCTGGGACTTGCAACCCAGTGAGTAAGGTTAAGGGGCCCCTTTATGTATGATGCATCAATGCTCCCTTTCACCGCTCGAGCCTCCTCCCCTGCCCAACCAAATTTGGTAAGATCCTACTAATGCCGCCTTGGATATGTACACGTTCTAGGATGGAAGTTACGGTTGTTCTTGACAAGCCAAGGTCTTTTAGTAGGTTGTATAGGGATATTGCTGGTATACCCCTTGCTCCGACTTCTACAGCATATAAATTAACCACATAACCGTTTTTGATTAATTCATTTGTTAGGTCATAATATTTGTTAGTTTTTATTGTGTGGTCTTTAGGTATGTTTGTTTCCCACGGCACAGTAAGTTCTATAAGTAGGTACTACGCGTTTTAGATTTTTTGAGTATAAAAATATATCTGGTCTGGATGATGAAACACCAACATCCTCAGGAATTTTGTAATGTTTTTCATACGTGTCCATCAAAAGAGTCCAATCGGGAGCTGCGCCTAAGATGGAGTAACTAAGGCTTGGATTTCGATTTTGTATTTGACCCTTCTTTTACAAAAGCAACCTGTCGTTTGTTCGTGGTCAAACCTTTTTTTGCTCTAGCTACCGAGAGACTCGCTGCTTTTCGTATGATTTCGAGGACTCTATCATAACGGCGTGAATAATGACCCCTATCAAGGAGCACCTTGCATCCTACCAATAGGTGCCTTGCTGTACCTTACTAGGTACATAAACACCGACAAAAATATTCCAAATTACAGTTATACTTTATTTAGTCGGTCTATTTAATTATATTACTTAAATATCGTATAAATTCATTTTACGTATCTGGCACGTTACCTACTAATGAAAAATAATAAAATAAGTAGACGATTTTGCAATAATACTCGTACCTTTCATAAAAATTTTACCTACATTTTGAAATTTCCGCCATAGATTTCAGCGCTCACCTTAACGGGCATAAATACCTATATTCTTATGATAACAAATAATTTATATTGTTACGATGAATAAGATACCGATATGTAAAGGGGCCGATTCCATGAAAATGGTCACATTAAAGGTGATATTCTCTTCGGGTGATCATTATACATGTACATTCATGTTTTTCGGATGTATTAGGTAATCCTTTTGGTCCTTTTTATTCTGTGGTATAGGTAACAAATCCGAGATGAAGGTTATTTTCATGACTGCGAAAAATGCATTATTTTGAAATTCTTATATTCGAAATTTTAGGAGGTAACAATGGGGGCTCAAGAAGTGCAGGATGGTATAGATCTATCCATAGACTGAGTGTAGATGTTAAAGGTAGCCACATAATAATGGGTAAGGCTAGAGTGCTCCTAGCGCTTTCCATAGGTACAAACGTAGTTTTGTCATATTATAAATACTTAGTGTTCAATAATGTTGTCTTAGGTTTTCGCGATTATTACACATAGTAATTAAACAACTTTAAACGGGTCACGGGGTGACACACGATCACTGCAAAGTGTTTAAAACGTCGGGACAAAAGTAATGATAAATATACGGGATTTAAACCGTTTAAAGTTGTTTAATTACTACCTACTTAGTGTTCAATCTCAGTGAAACTTTGCATGTATGTCCTTGAGCCTAACATCTATGCTTCTGGTTTGTCAGATTTCCGTAAAATTAAGTAGGTAGGTACCTACCTAGACAATAATTCGAAAAATCGTTTTATATGGTATTGTTATTTTGACATTTAGAGATATAAATAATTAATCGAAAAACTGCAAACCAGAAGCATAGATATGCATACAAAATTTCAGTGAGTTTGAACATTTGCTATTTAAAATATAACGAAACTACGTTTGCACTTTGTATAGAAAGCGGGGTCCGTGCACCCTACTCTTAAAAAAATTGAAGTGGAGTTATTTCTAAATTACTTTTTGGAACTCTTCAACGTAAATGTATTTTCAAATCAAACTATTGCCAAATTTGACCAATGATATAATAACAGTAACTAACTAGTTATAATTAACACATTGGTGTTGAAAATTTTAAAAACGGACATTCCACTTCCATGAGAAAAAATACAATAAATAATAAACGAAAACTAGAGAATATATTCTCTAGTTTTCGTGAATATCGGACAAACAAAAGGTCGTAGCCGCCACGTGCAGTGTGCGTTGAGATTGACATTTATTTATTTATTGTGTAGTTTTATTTTCCGCTAGAAGCTCCTAAATGATCTGAATGCTCCCTTTGAATTGATAAAGCTGGCAAGAGCTGAACATTAACACAGAAAGTTGCCAATATTAAAAAAGTACCTTCAATATACATGTACATACATAACGTCACGCCTCTTTCCATAGGGGTTGCAATTACCACATATTTCCACTTGCTACGATCCTTGCATATCTCTTTCGCATCACCTACACTCATCAATCCTTTCATACATAAGCGTCGGTTTAAGGTACCTATTCCAAACCTGACCTTTTTTCAGAACGTCTTCAATTTGATTTCGGAACGTTCGCCTAGATCTTCCCCTTCCAAGACTTCCGATCACTTGTCCCATGTATAATCATTTACTTAGTCTCGTTTTATTCATTCTACACATTCTACATGTCCAAACCATCTTAACATACCTTTACCGATTGTCACTACATGCTCATTCACACCACATCGTTCCCGTATCACACTATTCCTTATCCTGTCACTCCGTTTGACTCCAATCATGCTCAATATTCTCATCTCCACTGCATTTATTCTATTTTTATGGTATACCCAACTTTCACTACCATACATTAGTGTCGGAACCAACATTCCTGCATGAACAGCCAGACGAGCCTTCTTAGACACCTTCTGAGTTCTGACTGAAATGCGTACAATTCTCTGTTCACCATGTTTCCAGAATTCACTCTCCCTTCTATGTTACTTTGTAAACATGAATCCCAACTATACGAACTCTTTCGTGTGTTAAATTTTTTCACCTCCAGTCATAATATCGCAATCGGTAATTCTATCATCTCGTTCAAACACTATAACTTTCGTCTTATTTACATTTATTTTCATTCCCTTTCTTTCTAAGGCCATACACATAACATTTGCCATCTCCTGCAACTCTTTTACCGACGACGCAAGTATCGATGAGTGTAGACGAAGCTAAAGAGATATGCAAGGATCGTAGCAAGTGGAAATCTGTGGCCTCTGCCTACGGGAAAACAGGCCTGATGCTATGTATGTTTGTATATTGAACGTATTTTTTTATATTGGCAACTTTCTGTTTTAAACTTCGTGCCAGCTCCTGCCAGCTTTATCAATTCAAAGGGGCCATTCAGATCAATTCGGAACTTGTAATATACCCAAGGTATATTGTAAATTTGGCCAGAACGGATGTTATATGTGAATAAACAAACCTACAGAGTTTTAGCTTTTGAACCGGTAAAACTAAAACCTGATCAGACAGGGTTGCCTTGCGTATTTTGAATTGGTGGTTCTGAGCACAACTTAAACTTTGCAATATAAAAACCCAGGAACTACCTACATTTAAAAATTATAATGTTACGATATTCTAAACTCCACTAAACAAAAACATTCCATCCACCTATCTACATAACCGAAACAGTTACGAAACTAGCATAGGTAAAGTCGCCTGACAAGTATACACTATGTAATTTCAGAATAATATTATAATGTCAATAAATTATTAATTTAAATAATAAATAATATTTTTAAAATATTTTAAGAAAACATCAAATTAATACCTTAATAAAACACTTAAAAAATATAAAAATATATCTAGTAACAATTCCGCCCAATTTACCTGCTAAGCCGACGTGACGTCACAAACGCCACGCAGCTAAACGGGAATAATTTTCGACGCGTTTCGATTTTACACGAAGCATCCCCAGGAGGTCTTCACTCGACGAGCGCACAATCGAGTTTTATTATTAAATATAGATTTCCGCAAAGTAACACCTGAATCTATTAATTAAAATGTTAATTATCGAAATAAACCTGAACACGAGTAAATATCTTCAAATCATTCTTTTATTTTAAGATACTTCGTTGTACATAGATAAAACACTAACAGTAAGTCACTTACAGTTACTTGTTCTTGCAGGCGGCTGTACCCTCCTACGTAAATAGATGTAATGAAAACTTTAGCCAGTTTTAGGCTTCCATACCAATTTCTGTCCGTCGAGAGTCCAGACACGGGTCTGTCTGTACTTCTCTGGCTCTTCTGTTGCTCGTACCCTTATTATTATGTGCTCTTGCTTTAATACTTATTAGTGTAACAAACCTGATACATATTTATATATTTAGGGTAGAATGTCGACATAAAAACATTTCGGTTTCTTGCTGATAGGCTAACTACCACTATCTCCCTGATGGTAGGTGATGATGTGGTTGAAGATATTGTTCAGGCTAACCTAGAGTAGGAACATGCTCTCAAGTACAGCTGCCAGAACACACTATTAGGTGCTTGGCGATGGTTTTCATTCTTGAGGGTGGTAGCTAGCCACGCGGGCATTTGCACAATGCCCTGCTACCATGCTATTTAAGGAATGCCATCCTGGGAACACAATCGTTACCGACGCGACGGCTTAAGGTGCCCTCCGAAGCACGGTAGAACTCAGTAGTAATAGTCCTTATTATATTAATTGGCAGTAATGCCTTTAGCGGTCACCCAAGGAAGTCATGGTCGCAGTGGGTATTAATCTATTAAGAACGACCTGGCGAGCCGCTACGACCGCTTCAAATTGGATTAGAAATTCAATTATTAAGTATACATATTTTATACTTATTATTTACTTGTTGATCGCTCAATTGGTGCGATGCTGATGTCATTGGCCACGTGCCAATGACATCAGCATCGCACCAAGTAAAAGTATGCAAGTGATCGTAACTTAGAAAAGGTACAACAACAGTGAAAGGTAAGTCAGTGGCAATGATATTTGGAGCCGACCGTAAAGACAATTTATTGCCTTGTACTTGAAAGCAAGTATGCTATCCTTTGTGTGTTTTTTTTTATGTTATTGTGACGGAACAAGCCCGAGGCCCACCTGATGTTAAGTGGACAACCTCTGCCTATAACAGACGCATTTCGTCAGCGACGAATTGCACTGTGCCCATCACACTGAGACGTCCAGTTGTTAGGTCTCATTAGCCTGTAATTTTTCTGGCTCTCAAGGACTGCTGCCGGAACACACTGTTAGGTGCTTGGCGACAGATTTTCTACTTGAGGGTGGTCGCTAGCCAGGCGGGCATTCACAAAATGCCCTTCCACCATGCGGTGAAGCTCAAGCTCTGGGCGGGATTCGAACCATGGACCTGCTGCACGGCAGTCCATATCCAATGCCACTGAGCCATCACTAAAGAGAGAAGACTTAGTTAAAGTATTAGGGCCACGTCATTAAATAGTAAAATAGAAAACGTTTCTACCCCCCATAAACAATCACCGATTTTGATGATTTTTGGAAATGTTATAGATGTTATCAATATCCAGGTTTATAGGTTAAAATAGCTATTTTTCTGTAGGAGCTTCACTGCCCGTTCCTCTTAAAATGCGTGACAATAGGAGGACACTGTAAACTTGAAACCATTTTGTTTCCCAGAAAGACTGTTGCATTTTCAATTAATAGTTTATCTAGGTCATGCTTAATGTTAAGTTCAACGCTACGCGATTAGTTGGTAAAGAAAACTGTAAATATATAATAATTTTCAAATTTAAAAGAAGATTATAAGCGGTAAACCATTTGTGCGATACATTATCTACATACAGATACAGTCTACATTATTTAATTCAATAAGTAAGCTCTCTTTACTATTTACTATAAAAATCGGAGAGGTATAATCTATAAATGAAAGGATATCACAGAGGTAAACTTTTTACTATGGTTCATGCTCCAAGCTTCAAAAACATAGGGCGTCCCTAAAACCTTTCAACCCAGATTCTACCCTTTTAACCCTGCTCTTTTATAAAACCTGTTCAGAGCTGACGTCACCTACCTGCAAACTATCTCCCAAATTTCAGCTTCATAGGTCAAGTAGTTTTCGAGCTTTGTTCAGCACCCTTACTCTATACCACTACGCTTGCCCCTCAATATAAACGTTTGATAAAGCAATTTCCTGGCTGATGTCTAGACACTTTAAAAATGTAAGTGCAGGAAATTCACAAATTGTATACCGCTTCTTGTGTCTTCCATACGTATAAAATCTTAGTGTAATAAGTATTTTTTTATTTTTTGTCTTGAAACATTAAGTACCGTATTTCATGCAAGTAAGTATATAATAATAAGCTTTTATTTTTCCTTATAGAATTTTTTGACAGAGTTTTAATTATTTTGTTAGTTTATTTGTTCTTATATCTACTTGTTAATATTTGTATATATATATATTCTTTATTTATCCTCTGTAAATGCCGCTCATGTCGGTAAAAGCCTCCTCCAACCATTTCCATAGAATTATGTCTCTGGCGACTCTGCTCCATGCTCTTCCTGCTGTCTTGGTTATGTCGTCGCTCCACCTTTTGAATGGTCTACCTGGTTTTCGTTTTTCGTATAGTGTGTACCAGTTACTTGACTTTTTGGTCCATCTGTCATTTTCAACCTTTGGACATGCCCAGCCCATTCATGCAAGTATACTACAAAAACATTCGTTTAAATTTTCAGCCCCCATTGAACTCTAATTGAACCTAACCTTTCTTAAACCCCCCTTATATTTTTTGTAGCGTATAAATAAACTACTCCTATCTACATACCATTTTATCTTCATTGGGCAAGTAGTTTTCTATATTTCTAGCCCTTTTCTCTCTTCCGTATTCCACACTTGACTCGGTTTATCCTGCTCGTTCATAAAATTATTTATATAAAATTATTCTTTTGGAGATGTCTACACACCATAACTTCAAAAACATCCATACAAATTTTTTGCCCCATTTGGTCCCCTTAATTCAGCCTTGTCGCAAAATAAATGTTTAGCCGACGCACATAACTACATACCTATCTACCAAATTTTCTACTTCAGTGAGAGAGAGAGAGGCCCTTCGCTTTTATGTATGTCATAGTTACCGGCTTAAAAATCCTGGACTTATCCATATTCGGGTATATACTTCGAATATTGTAAACCTTTAGTATAGCAGTGATGTATCAGTGCCTATACATGTGTTTCGAATCCCACCACGCAGACTTGAACCTCACTACAAGTGCCCTACCAGGCAATTTGCGCATGCTCGCCTGATAGCTACATACCTCAACTGCTCTTAAAGAGAAAATCTGTCGCCAATGTATAAGTACACAAGGAAAAACAATATTTGTACGTTTGTGTTATCAAAATACATTTATGAACCCAGCTTATCTCAATGTACAGGCATTATAGTGTTTAATATTTTAAAAAACTTGTTGTTGATCTGCGCGACCCTGCATTGCGTTCGCCACCAGAGACATTTTTTTCTTTACAATATTATGTAAAGAAATACAAGTGGCATGGTGGTAGGGCACTTTGCGAATGCCCGCCTGGGTAGCTACCACCCTCAAGTAGAAAATCTGTCGCCAAGCACCTAACGGTGTGTTCCGGCAGCTGTCCTTGAGAGCCAGTACTTCTAGGTTAGCCTGAACAACATCTTCGACCACATCATCACTTACTATCAGGTGAGATAGTGGTCAAAGGCTAATCTATCAAGCATAAATTAAAAAAAAAAAAGAAAAAAAGTTTGTTGATTTCCAAATCAAGAGACAGGGTTATTACATCAACTATGTAGATTGATTTTTCACCTCATCAGTTTTTAATTATAAATTTATTTTCGTAATTTTCTTTTAATTACCATTGGTCCAATTTAACGTGTATCTACTTTGATGGAATAGTAATTTTTGTTTGTATTGTATTATGCCTAATGCTGTGTTCAGAAGTAGACAAGCGCCGATTGTCTACTTCTGAACACAGCCTCCCCATTAAGGGAGGGTTTGCCATAATCCCCTCGCATGGCAGGCGTCTTGGGGATCGCAGTCTAAGATATCAGTTCCTCAGAAGGCGCTGCTGCCCACCTTACGGTATTTTACCTTTGACTACTAATGGGGGGTGACAATCTAGCCCGGTAGGTACCCACGGGCTATTGAATAGACAGTTTTTGCGTTACCTAGACAAAATTATTGATATACCTACAATGAATTATACATAATAAATGAATAATTAATCAATTAAATAATATTATTAATTATTATTATTATTTCAATTAATTAATTATATATTATTATTATGAATTATTATTGGCTTATCTGGATGATTGATTAGTAACTTTACTCCATGTATTACAAAAACCAGTTAAGTGGGTAATAGGGTTTCGTTTTCTATCACTGAATCATAATAAAATAGGACGCGCACGCGTCTAGACGTGTAATAGAAAGAGTACGTAAGAAACTTAACTTATTTTATATTCTTTTTTTATTTTCTCTAAATTTATCAGTATAAGTTTAGAGAAAAAAAAAACCTAAAGCATTTTTTTTTTCAATTTTTTATTTATATTTCTTATCACCACTATGTATCTGCAGTTTCATGTATCTGAAAAAAAAAACACTTTTTCCAATGCGCTCCACGCACCTCCGTGTGGAATTTGTGTAAAATGGAATAAAAGAGCCACAGCGCGCAAATCAGGGCTGTAAGGAGAATGGCCCAGAAGTTTGACTGGTGTGGTGTCCAGAAAGTCCGTTGTTTTAAGCTCAGTGCTTGGGCTCGATGCCATAGTGAGGCAGCAGCCCGCGGAGTCCCGTGTTCTGTCGCTTCAGTGAACACTTCTCGCAAACATTTGGTAGAATAAATATTAAACTTTGATCACGTAAAGGTATTAACACCAGATCCTGACATGTTATACCTAGTGAAAATAATGAAAATGTTCCTTGCGCTTCTCGGTCGTTTTATTTTGGTATGATTTGGTTCATTTTGAAACCACCAAACTGTTGACAGGCGCTTCTTTTCCGGACCGTTAAGATTAATGCAAGATTTGTGACCTGGTACAATATCAAAATCACAAAAGTCATAAACTTGCAGAGCCAAGCCTAATATCTTAGCATCATCGGTGAAGTTGTCCGGAACCCAACGCAAAAGATGCTCATGTGAATCTTGTAATCGCCTCCTGATCGAATCTGTAAAATGTGAAGATCTCTTCATATATGAAATTCGACTATTTCCTTCGACAAATTTTTTAACTGCTAACACGTTTTCTTCTTGAACAGCCGACCAAGGATGACCACATCTTTCTTTATCGGCCAAAACTGGCCGATCACGCTTTAATTCGCTGAACTATTGGTACGCAATTGCCTTAGGAGAATTTGCAGTCTTCAAAAGATTCTTCCGGTTTTAGCTACGAATAAATATGAATTTATTCGTAGGATTTAGGCCATATTTGAAATCGCTAAACGTAAAAAAATATCGCGCGAATAAGTGTCTTATGTTTAAAATTGGAACTTTAAATATTTTTCTCTTTTATGCTTAATTTTTAAAATAAATCTATTACCGGCCAGTGTTTTCATACATAAAACTCATTTTCGCAAAAAAACTGAGTGATCAGATTAGTTATAAATAGGTTGTGGAATTTGGGGCCATTAAAACTCGGTATTTAGATCGTAGTATTTTTATTAGCATCTTTGTGTAAACACATATACGTCAATATTTGAGTTTTGCGTACACGCTGTACTGCCTCTTTTCTGTGAGTGTTATGAGCAGTCGGAGGTGATGTCACATAGCAGTAGTCAGTCACATTTTCGCGCATATATTGAACAAAGCATGCAGTTTCGTAACTTTAACTACAGTGTAAGTTGTGTTTACGGATGGCTTACCGTTACCAAAACAACAACTAGCCATAGCATTTTTTGATCACAGAACAGCTATAGCATAAATTCGCTTCATATACTTTAAACTACACAAATCTAGAGCGAGGCCATTTATGTATGGAAAAGCGCTCACCGTCGCCCTTGATATTTCAAAGGCCTTTGAGAGGGTCCGGCACGTCGGTCCCACTAATAAGATTCCATCATTTGGCTTACCCGCTAGCTTTTACTGGGGATGTATTACTTCTCAGAGGAGAGAGCGTTACGAGTTGTCCTTGATGGTCCGATGTGTCCTGCTGTCCGATCATATAGCAATGTATATCTGGGTACCTCAAGGGTTAGTCCTTTTAAACCCACTTCCAAAAAGGAGGTTTTTAACACACGTAAGTTTTTTTTTGTATGTTTGTTACGCGATTACTTTTCCATTTATGAATTCGATTTGATGATTAATTTTTGTTTGGAAGCGTATACTACCAAATTGGAACTTTATGATCCAATTTCATCAACATCGGTGGAGTCGATGGAGAACAGTATGTTAGGTGAGTGATAATGCTCTTGTTAGCAGGATGAATCACCAAAAAGAGTGAAAAAAACGGAACTGACTTCCTACACAGAAAAGTATGAAATGACTGGTGGAAGTCGTCCCATGATTATGTGAGGTTTTTGAATCAGGGTGTATTGAATCAGCATGGTACTGACTTCAACAGGTTGTTTCATTCGTTTTAGTGTTGGAAGTTGGTTCCGTACGAAGATTACAAAAAGTCGTAGATCATGTTCAATTCTTTGAAGACCTAAGCGAGTCGATTTAGTGCGAAGCAGAGCCCTTCCAATAATCGATCATCACGCACTGCGCTTAGTGTCACTTACATCCATAGGATATTGGATTGTACATAGATTCCAGGGTAAAATAAGCTGCGAAAAAGCTGAGTAGTTCAATTCGGCGGTATTTCACATTGGACTTGAGTCTTGAACTCTATTGATAATCGAGCAAAGGAGAATATTAGAAAGGTTTTTAATATTATCATCCTATATCCTGACTTGGCTTGACTTATCTGAAAGCGTGTCGAAGCAGTCTCTTGACTCCAGTCACATTGAAATGTGAAAGCGAACCGGTTCCCTTTCGCATTTCTAGTGTAAAGCGGGATGATGGGGTGAGAGCTATGCGTTCTGTGTGTTCTATTTAATGTTGAACTGGTCGGTCACTTTTCCATACAAACGTCGTTGGGTGATCCCTCCCTCATTTGAGGTTTTAGGTCCAGAACTAAGCATAATATCGATAGATCTCGTCGTTATCTAGGCTTGTGTCGCAACGAAATGTTGAAAAAATAATTAAGGTCAAAGTTATGAGCCTCGATAACTTAATATGAAAATGTTTCGAGGCTCCTAACTCTCAAGTTAATTATCTTATTAAAAAAATGTTGCGATACAAGCCTAGATTATAAAGAGATCAATCAATATATTGATTGTTTTGGACCTAAATCCTCAAATAAGGGAGTGATCACCATACGGCGTTTGTATGGAGAACTGACCGGCCAGTTCACCCTTAACAGGCCTGGCCTCGTGCTTTAGAAAGCTTGCGGGCGGTACATGAACATTGATAGCTTGGCGTACTATCGATAAGCTGCCTAGTTCTCGCTAGAAATCTACCTACCTATATGTAAGTCTTATCAAAACAATATTTTCGTTCCAAAACAACATTTTACTGCGCCGTGCATATGCTCCTGGCCTTGAATAGACTTGTTGATGTGATATATGCACCTTCCTACAAACCTACTTATGTATTGGTATTTATGGCTGCATTTTACAAGGTGTTTTATGCGTCTCCGTCTCAGCTGGGCGAAATTGCTTTCGTATGTCGGTCCGGCGGACGTCCGGCTGTTCTCATCGACAGGTTCTTACTACAGTTACTATCGTGTTATTTTTTAGCAGGTTTGATAATTATACGGTTTTAGGGTTCCGTATCTCAAAAGGAAAAAACGGAACCCTTATAGAATCACTTTGTTGTCCGTATGTCTGTCAAGACCCTATTTCTCAGGAACGCGTGGAGGTACTCAAATACTCAGGTCTACTGTCCCTTAGAACTGTGAATAATTAAACTTCTAAGCCAACGCAATCAAATGATGCGTTCATGCCGCGAATTTTCGACTTTCGCAAGGGAATCAAAATCTACAGGGTAGGTACTTCCCGTGAACGCAGAATCCTGAAATTTGGTAAGAAAGCAACGTCTTATAGCACAGATTAAGGAAAAATTGTGAAAAGTAATTTTTAGTTACTTATTATAATAAAAATATTTTTAATAATTTCAAAATGTTATAGATTTCATTTAGCAATAATAATGATAATATAACTTTACTTATATACCTACAGGTGTGTACGGAACCCTTGGTGCGCGAGTCCGACTCGCACTTGCCCAGTTTTTTTATTTACTTAATTCTGTTTTGGGAAATTGTCCAAAACTTACTTTATTTAAACCTGATAAGGTTTTTGATCACTATCTCACCTGATGGTACGTGATGATGTGGTCGTAGATGTTGTCCAGGTTAACTTATAATTACTGGCTATGATGGAGAGCTGCCGGAACACACCGTTAGGTGCTTGGCACAGATTTTCTACTTGAGGGTGGTAGCTAGACAGGCGGGCATTCTATTATTATTTATTATATTCATTGCCCTACCGCCATGCTATAACGACTGCTATCCTAAGACAACAACCGGGAGCGACGACGGCTTAACACGCCCTCCTTAGCACGGATGCGGTCAGAAGTAATTGTCACTAGCGGTCACCCATCGATGTCGTGCCAGCGGTGGACGTTGTTTCACTTAGCTGATCGGTTAGGAACAGCTAAGCAAACTTCGCTACGAACGCTCCGAAAAACGGCGAAAATGTAGGAGTTGAAAACCTAAAAAGAAACATATTTTTGTCGCGATGTTTTCAGCTCACAGGTTAAAATACAATATAAATGCTACTGAAAATTTTAAGCCTAAACAGTTATTTGCTGTCTGATGTAATATTTTAGTACTAAGCGAGTGTATTTTTACAAGACTGCCCTAAAAAGGAAAAGGAGTGTTATGTTTTCAGGGTTCATGTATGTATGTATGTGAGTTTCTTTATTCCACCATAAATTCTAAACGGCTAAAGTATTGTAGTAAGTGGAAATCGGTGGTCTCTGCCCCTACAGGAAAGAGGCGTGATTTTATGTATGTATGTATATAATATAATTAGCAGACCAAAGTTCACTGCTTTTTTTCCCGAGAAATTGTCATTTATCCCGATTCCCGACTATAGAGATTATTCTTAGACTGGCTGGCTTCGGAAACCTGCACTAAGTGCACTACACGCTCTTGACGATTTGTTAAAAGTTGTTATTTTCCTGTTACGGGCGTGTCGTGGGAAATACGTAGGCTCCCACGCTAATTACTACAGTCTTATCCACTCGTTGGCCTTAACTTGTGAGCGTGTTCAGGGAAGGGGGTGTGGGGGTTCCATTTCTAATACTATAAAAAAATTATGCTTGGTAGATTAGCCTTTGACACCTGATGGTAAGTGATGATCTGGTCGAAGATGTTGTTCAGGCTAACCTAGAATTACTGGCTGTCAAGGATAGCTGCCGGAACACACAGTTAGGTGCTTGGCGACAGATTTTCTACTTGAGGGTGGTCGCTAGCCACGCGGGCATTCACAAAATGCCTTACCACCATGCTATAACGACTGCCATCCTAAAACAACAACCGGGACCGACGGCTTTACGTGCCCTTCGAAGCGCTCCGAATCCTTTTGAAGCGCTCGTAGCGAAGTTTACTTAGCTGTTCTTAACCGATCAGCAAAGTTAAGCAACGTCGCCCGCGGTCATGAGTTGGATTGGCGACCGCTATTGACATTACTACTGAGTGCTTCCGTGCTTCGGAGGGCACGTTAAGCTGCCGGTCCTGGTTGTTGTCTAAGGATGGCAGTCGTTATAGCACGGTGGTAGGGCATTGCGCAAATGCCCGCCTGGCTAGCTACCACCCTCAAGTAGAAAATCTGTCGCCAAGCACCTAGCGGTGTGTTCCGGCAGCTGTCCTTGAGAGCCAGTACTTCTAGGTTAGCCTGAACAACATCTTCGACCACATCATCACTTACCATCAGGTCAGATAGTGGTCAAAGGCTAACCTATCAGGAATAATAAAATAAAGCACGGAAGCGCTAAGTAGTATAGTCACTGGCGGTCACCCATCCAACTCATGACCGCGACGGACGTTGCTTAACTTTGCTGATCGGTTAAGAACGGCTAAGCAAACTTCGCTTCGAGAGTACGAGCGCTTCAAAATTCTGATCATTATTCTGGTTAGAAAACTGTTGTCGCTGAATTCCTCACGAACTAACCCCATCACAAATACGGGCTCGAGTTGATTGGTGTAAAAAAGTACAATCACGGTCTTTCTAATGCTGTGTATGACATTGTGACAAACGATGCAACTTGGATATATTGTAACATGCTAAAAAGAAAGCATAAGTCTTCTGTATTGGTGTTCAAAGGCGACAGCAAGCAAACCAAATTGAGGCAGGCGAGAATCGTGGCCAAAAAATGGTTGCGTATCGTTTCTCCTAGATGGACCCTTTCTGCACGATCCCTCTTGAAAGAACTAAAGACAGTTAATTATGAATGTGAATGATGGTACACCACTATTTGTTTGTTGAGTGTCTTTGAAAAGTTTAGAGAAAAACGGCCATGAAGTCGCATTCAATTCCATTGCACCATGATAGTGTTTCAGCGCAATATACAACACTACAGAGCCTACTACAGTAAAATAATTTAGATACCTATAAGTCATTGCAGACTCACAGGCAGTCTATATGCTACCCTACCCTAACAACCGGCACTCGGATCAATGAAATTATCAATGATGAGTATTCATCAATGGAGCCACTATTGTTGTCTATGTACAATAACGTCAGCAATTCGCTTAGATCAAGAATACCTTAGTATTTTTTATCGAAGGCAATTCGCAAGGAATTGCCATTGCATGTCTGTCTAAAGGTGTATTTATCTTATATTACAATGTAATCATAAATATTATGTTATACTACAATGTAATTATAAATAAAATGTAAATGTTTTATTACCGAATTCAAAAAAAGAGAAGTTACTCATTTTTTAAATGTTTGTTAGCTCAGAACTTTTGATTGGGTGAACCGACTTTGATGATTATTTTTATATTTGAAAGCTGATACTTGCTGTGTGGTCCCATTTAAATTTCATTTCGACAAGTTATAACTTATATCACACATTTGAGTGTTGAAGTCGGTAAAATTTTTTGGTAAACAATTTTTTTTCACCCTTTTTAACGAGCCTTGCTACTTATGAGATCGATAGCCATTCACTGTCAATGACTATATCATCAAGATAGGAAAATACTTTTCAGTTATTGGAGAGTATCTCAAAAATAGCTTGACCGATTTTGATGAAATTTAAATGGGACCACACGGCAAGCATCAGCTTTCAAATATACAAAGAATCATTAAAGTCTCAAGGTGAGAGGCGCGGTGGAATACGTGACTTGTGGTGAAATGCATCTGTTATATGCAGAGGTTAGTCCGCTTAACATCAGGTGGGCCTCGAGCTTGTTCCATCACAATAACAAAAAAAAATAGCTACCTATTCAAGAATATTTTAAGATAATATCAATAATAGATCATGAAAGGCTTTAAATTTTTTTTTTATTAGTGTCAGTTCTCGATCGTGCCCTCTAAGGGTTAAGACTTCCTGATGAATGATGATGCTTCGTGTAGAAATGACACCGTGGTGTTTATAGCGTCACGTCAGCTAGCAGGAAAATTAGGCGGAGTTTAATATATCTTAAGTGTTTTTCTGAAATATTGATTAAAAAAGTTCTTAAAATATACATTCCTTTTTATTTGTTGTTGTTTATTATGGATTTCAGGAAAGAATTTCTCTCTCTCAATCTTTTAATAGATTCAGCCGCTAATCTATTTAAAGATATTTTCTCGTGTGGTTCAATTTTCAATACGTGAGAAGGTAGTCGAAGGTTTCACCGTCGTGCTATATCTCATTGAGTAGCGTACGAATTTATTTTCATTTCTAAATGTTTTCATCTAAAAAAAACTTAATTATGTTTGTACGGGGCTTAATAAGCTCAATAACTAAACTACCTAGTTAGGAATCTATAATTACAATACATTATTTAGTACTGAACTGTATCAGCCGGAATGTCCACTGCTGAATATAGCCCATTAAAGGGGGTTTTGCTATAATACCCACACTTGCAGGCGTCTTGGGGATCGCAGTTGAAGATATCAGATCCTCAGAAGGCACTGCTCCCCATCTTCCGGTATTTTACCTTTAGACGGCTCTTACGACACCCACAGGTAGCAATGCGGTGGGGTGACATTCTTGCCCGTCACCCCACGGGAAGAGGCAGGATTAATTTATCCTCTACTTAAACCACAACAAATACTCTAATATCGGTAATTATAAGTACCACGAAAAATATTGAAAACGCCGAATTTATAATGTAATTTTAAAGATGTGATAAAAATCAAATGTATTTTTATTTTACGTGCTGTTGATGTGGAACACTGAAACAGCGTGGCCGACTCGCACTTGCGCAGATTTTTATATCGTTTTGCATTTTATTAGGTGACTACCCAAAAAAAGGAGTGTTATATTTCAGGGTTCATGTATGTTTGTGAGTTTCTTTAGCCCACCATAACTTCTAAACCTATTTTGATGTATTAGATATCGTTAAATTCTTCCTGGTTATATGCAGGTACCACTAAAAAATAAATAAAAAATCAATTTGGCGGATTTTGGACGCGAAATTGCGATATATATTTTTTTCCTTCCAGACCCATCGAGTGGGGATTCAAAGTGAAGGGTTTTATAGTAGTTAAACAGTTTAAATCGCGTATATTTATCATTATTTTTATCCCGACGTTTCAAACACTTAGCAGTGATCGTGGTCACGAGGAGACTCACACCGTCAAATAATGATAAATATACGCGATTTAAACCGTTTAAAGTTGTTTAATTACTATGTATAATAATCGCGAAAACCTAAAACAAAATTATGAAGGGTTATAATACGATTCTATAAATATATATAACTTGTAGTTTAAATTTCAATGGAACGATGAAACGTTTAACGAAAATAAATAATATGCAGTCGGGTTTTTTACTATTTCAATTAATCTTGTTGTATTGGTTTCTGTTACCTGTTAGCAAGTACACCTATATAGCAGTTTCTTTTAATATTGTTGTTATGTTTGCAATAACGCCTGCTTTGCGGATTACATTACAAAATTACAAATATACGATAGGAAAAAATTAAGTCATGTGCGGGATTCGAACCCGCGCCCATCCACCCCTTTAGCCCTAACCAATTGATTGATTGATTGATTGATTAACTACCCTAACGTGATTGCTAACACGACAATGAGTCATAAGTAAAATTTTTCCTATCGTTCTTTAACCATCGTATTGGGATGGAGCGATATCTATAGTGCAACCTATGTTTTACTACAAACAAGACTAATTTTGCAATTGGTTTTAAACTTGTGAATGATGACGCAACCTTATAATTTTAATATTGTTGTTATGTTTGCGATAACGCCTGCTATGCGGATTACATTACAAAATTACAAATATACGACAGGAAAAAATTAAGCTTTGACGTCATTGTCATGTTAGCTCAATTGGTTATAGCAAACTAAAGGGGTGGATGGCGGGTTTGAATCCCGCACATGACTTAAATTTTTCCTCTCGTATATTTTTGATCGTAAAGCAGACTGTTTAGTTAATGTAAGTGTTGTGGTATTGTTCCAGGTCGGGAGATGTGGTCGGGCAGTGGTGGGCAGGAGGCGGCGTGATGCGCGCGTGCGGCCCGCCCGCCCGGCTCGCGGTGCTGGCGTGCGCGCTGCTGCTCATCGCGGCTAATGCGCACGCCGCACCCGACAACACAACTGGAAGTAAGTACCTACCTTCCTCATAGTAAAACTAGCCTATATACTATACATTATACTTAGACGAAAAGGTAAAAAGGCGGAGATGGACTTTTTCAAAAGCCATCATTCACACTATCTAATTTCGTTTATCGATTTAACGTAGTATTCGCCGATTCTATTAAGATATTATGTCTAAATCTACTTGGTAGCTAAGACTTGAAGCGCTCGTAGCGAAGTTTGTTTAGCTGTTCTTAATCGATCAGCTAAGTTCAGCACCGCCGCGGTCATGAGTTGGATGGGTGACCGTGACATTACTACTGAGCGCTTCCGTGCTTCGGAGGGCACGTTAAGCCGTCAGCCCCGGTTGTTGTTTTAAGATGACAGTCGTTACAGCATGGTGGTAGGGCATTTTGCGAATGCCTGCCTGGCTAGCTACCACTCAAGTATAAAATCTATCGCCAACCACCTAACGGTATGTTCCGGCAGCTGTCCTTGAGAGGCAGTTATTCTAGGTTAGCCTGAACAACATCTTCGACCACATCACTTACCATCAGGTGAGATAGTGCTCAAAAGTGAACCTATGAGGCATAAAACTAACGAAAATTCTGTACCAGCTGATGTTCAAACATATCAACAGATGGGTTATTTAATTACTTGACGAAATAATACCAAATAACTTTTGGGCCCACACTTGAAAAAATCCTCATAAACACGAACTCGCCACCATAAAATATCTTCTAAATATAATAGAACGTATGAACTTGGATGTTTATAAAGGTTTTCCTGTTCATCTTTATTATCTTATCAAACAACCGTTGACACTATTTTTAATTGGACAAGAAAATGTCGGATCAACGTACAAAAAACCTCACGCGAGGTCCTCTTGGGTAGGTACTGAGTATTTTATCACATCGAAAATTTTATGCAAACATTTTAACCCGCAATACCGAGTCGAATATACTTTTAGTTCACAGTAACTATTATTAAATCTGTTGTCTTAGCTTAGATCGATTCTATATATATTCTTTCTCATTCCGACTGTTTACTACTGATGAATAGGTAATCAATTTATTCATGAAAGACGATTCGTTTACCTCCCAACCGTGGCATTTAAATTGCTCCACTTCTACATATTTTATGTACTTAAATGATATAATAGCTATGTGTCTATAGCTTCACAGACCATCGCGCCGAATAGAATAACTATAGGATCTTTAAGAAACAAAACACGCGAGAAACAGTATATATGGCCCTAGTATGGATGGGTAAACAAGTTGTGTCTCGTACCGGATGTTAGCTAAGACTTCCGCGGCCGTTGATCCTCTGCCATTAGACATGCTGAGGGGTTCTTGAGGGGTTATCGTTTCTGTATGAGTATTTTTTGCGATGTTTATTTGTACGTGTGCTATTGAACTCGATGGCGCATGGCGTACTATCGACTATTGCGTTTAATCCGTTTGATAACAAATCTACGATTGCGTCACCGCTCGACAAACACAGTAAGGGCACGCCTGTTATTTGAATGATGGGTAGAACACTCCGGTAGAACTGGTATAAATCACTTTTCGTATGTATTTAGTAGTTTGCGTGCGTGAGTAAACATCTACTTATCTCGAAACTACGATGATAGGTACTGAATTGATTTATAACACCAGTTTTTATAGAACTAAAATTAATATGTGCTGTTTTTGCTCGATCATTACCTGAGTACGTTAAGAAAACATTAAATAAATTTCTCGATCGTGCGCTAGAAGAGAGGTATGACGGAAAATTTATGTGTTTTCTCCTTATTTGGAAATTATATTACCAAAATAGAAACTGACTGCCAGATATGGCTCTATATGTATTTTTAAGAGCACATTATATTTAAGGTTAGGTTGAATGAAAATATTGTTTTTATCCTTCTACCTGTACAAATATGGCTGATTGATTACTAATATGATACTGATATTGATTAACGAGAAACAACACGTAAAAGAACAAAGATTGATGTTAAATTTAGTTTTTTCAATTTTGTTATAGACTGTCAGACTGAGCGGTAAAAATTGTGATTAAATGAAGGCTGCATTGATGAACGTTAATGATTATTAAGATGCGTAAAATCACACATTTTAAATTATTTTATAAATATTTTTATTGTTGGTGATAGGTAAGTCTGTTTTTGTTTGTTATTTTGTCATTTCTCGGAGATCCGGGAATTCCCGGGAAATTACTGTCGAGGATTCTCGGCATCCGGGAAAATAAATATGTCGAGAAATCAGAAACCCTAGCGTACACGTGTATGTACTTAGGAAGACGCGTTTTTACCGGGTGTGTTCCCGCTGTCCCCATCGACTTATCCCGCTCTATGAAGTGAAACTACTGGTCTTGTTTTACTATGGACTGGTGTATATAACCGCATCTACGTCAACTGCATTGCCCCCGTGGGGTGCCGGGTTAGAATTGCACCTCCCCATATCATCCCGTGGTTGTCGTAAGAGGCGACAAAGGGAGAAATACTGGAGGGTAGGCAGCTTCTAAAGATCTGCCATCTTGGACTGCGATCACCAAGCCGCCAAGCTTGAGAATTATGGCAAATACCCTCTTAATAGGGGAGGCTGTGTTAAGCAGTGGACGAGTCGGCTGTTACAGTAAGTAATATAAATGATACAGTATTGAGTACAATTCCAATTTTTACAGTTTTTTATATTTCCTTACTGTAACTTTGTACATTGCTGTTGTCTGTTTGTCGACGACGTCGTCGGCCCGGCGCGCGGCGCGTCTCGGTCGAACACGCGGCCGGCCGCCGCCGCCCCGCCGCGGCGGGGCGGCGGCGGCGGCAGCGGCGCTGGCGCAGTGAGGCCTCGTATAGGAGGCGCCCCGTGTTATCTTGAATTGCAAACCGGCCCGAAATTCGCTCGACCGTGTAATAGCTATCCACGGTGATATTGAACTTTGCAAATTTAAAATAACGAATTGGAATGATATAGAAACGATTAAGTTGGCCTACTTGCATTTTGTATTGTATACTGTATCAGCCGGATTGTCCACTGCTGAACAGCCTCCTCCATTAAGGGGGTTTGCCATAATCCCCACGCTTAGCAGGCGTCTTGGGGATCGCAGTTTAAGATATCAGTTCCTCAGAAGGCGCTGCTTTTTTTACCTTACGGTATTTTACCTTTCGTCGCCTCTTACGACACCCACAGGTAGCAATGGGGTGACATTCTAGCCCGTAACCCCACGGGCAAATGGATGAGATGTACCTAAGCCAAAATTATAAAAGTATAGTATGTGGGGTGTCAGGCTATCAGTGCCTAGAGCTCTTTGAATGAGATATACGTGTTCTTCTTAGATATTTTATCTTCAATTAGGTAAATGGGAACTGAAAATGTTGTTTCATGGTCTATCTCAAATACTAAAATAATAGGAATATGAATTTCTATGTAATAAATATGTAAAATAACTTCTATTTAACCAATAAATACAATGAAAATACCGATTCATAATGTATTTTATAAATGTGATCGTAATCAACAATCAATTATGCCTTTAACGGGTAGTTGCAATGTGGAACCCTAAAAGAGCGAGGCCGATTCGCACTTCGTCAGTTATTATAATATGGTGTTTTACTTTAAAGTGTGTATAATCGAGTAAGTTTTTTGTAGGTTAGCCTTTGACCACTATCTCACCTGATGGTAAGTGATGATGTGGTCGAAGGTGTTTGTTCAGGCTAACCTAGAATTTAACAAATTATTAGAGTACAAAATTTATTGCCCAAGACGGGAATCGAACCCGCTCCTCCGATATCGCGTCGGATGCCTAAACCTCCTCGGCCACCTGGACTGGGCATTTTTAGCCGAAATTTCGTGCTCCAATTGTATTACTTTAACCGTCATAGGACGATGCGTATACGGATTTACTGGCTCTCAAGGATAGCTTCCATATTTCCGTAAAATTAAGTGCTGAATGGTTATTATTATTTTCACATTAAGAGATAAAACAACATAATAAAACGATAAACTGGAATACCAGAAGTATAGATATTGCAAAAATTCCCCGGGTTAAAACACTTGGTATTTAAAATATGACGTAACTACATTTTTATGGAAAGCGCTCTGGTTACACTTCCTTTAATCGGTGCATAATCCATAATTCTTACATAAAACGCTTGACGAAACAAAATTAAAAAAACCGGTCAATTGCGAGTGGGACTCGCGCACGAAGGGTTCCGTACCAATATCTCGTTTTCATTATTATTTTTAGCAAATAAACGGTGAAAACCTCTTTTATTGTATGGGAGCCCCCTTAATTATTTATTTTATTTTAAGTAATTATATCTAAAGAGAACATAAAATTAAATATTCTGTGAATAGTTAAAGCGTCTACCTGTCACCGTTATTAGTATCGAGCAAGAAACGGTAAAAAAACAAGTTTGTTGTATGGGAGACCCCCTTAAATATTTATTTTATTTTATTTTTAGTATTTGTAGTTATAGCGGCAATAGAAATACATCATGTGTGATAATTTCAACTGTCTAGCTATCACCGTTCTTGAGATACAGCCTGGAGACAGACGGACGGACGGACAGCGAAGTCTCAGTAATAGGGTCCCGTTTTTACCCTTTGGGTACGGAACCCTAAAAAGGTAAATAGATATGCCTAAGTATTACCTAAAGAGCGGTGCTCTGGGGTTCCGAGTTCAAGTCCCGCTGGACCTTTTTCCACCTGAAATAATTATTGTAGGAAAACCTATGTATAAAAAAAAAATTTAAAATTTCGATTTTTTAAATTTCGACTTTTCATTAATAATATATATGTTAGATTTTTCTTTGTTAGTGTAATTTATTATTTGCCATTATGTTCCCAAGTCTAAAACTATTTCCGTTCCAATAATTCATTTGACTTCCAAGGTGCATCATTGATGCTTACATGGTCGTCAATTGACTCGAGTCCATTTCCGATTTATTCTAGTATCTAAACTGACTCCACTTTTCGGCGGGAGTTGTAAGAGTGGATTCTACTTGAGGACATAGCATACGTCTTCTTTCGAAGCGCTTCGTAGAGAAGTTTACTTAGCTGTTCTTAAAAGCGATCAGCAAAGTTAAGCAACGTCCGCCGCGGTCATGAGTTAGATGGGTGACCGCTAATGACATTACTACTGAGCGCTTCCGTGATTCGGAAGGCCCGTTAAGCCGTCGGTCCCGGTTGTCGTCTTAAGATGGCGTTCGTTCTAGCATGGTGGTAGGGAATTTTCCGAATGCCCGCCTGGTTAGCTAGCTAAAATTCTAGGTTAGCCTGAACAACATCTTCGACCACATCTTCACTTACCATCAGGTGAGATAGTGAAAGGCTTACCTATCAGGCATTAATTATTAAATAAAGTCTGAATGTACGAGAGATTTTGCGTTCCCATAGTACGTTTTATTATATGCCATGGCTTTCGATATTTCATTATTTCTTATTATTACTTTGTACCAGCTGTCGGGGTCAACGACCGGCGGCACCCCTCGCGTTTTAGTTTTGTTTGACATAAATTACCTTATCGAAGGGTGAATGATAGGGGTGTCTTTATGGATTAATAATGAAGTAGAACTTGATCTCCGAGTAGAACATTGTACCTATAATATTTAATTAATAATATGAATTTTACATTAGTTGTTTGCTGATTTTATATGCTTAGTAAGTAGTTATGTATATGGTAGCAGGCATATATTTTAAGTGAGAAATAAGGAGAAGATTTTTTAATATTGTTATGTTTGCAATAACGCCTGCTATGCGGATTACATTACAAATATACGATAGATTTTTGATTTATTTTAAAGTCTATCCCGCAATTTTTTCTATCGTATATTTGTAATTTTGTAAGGAGAAGTTTTCTTAAATATAATAATACAATATGATATGAGGCAACTGAAGGTTATACGATTTACATACAAAATGGCAAGGGCATGTGCTCGAATGGATAACAGGGGATAGTTAAAAATATGAAATAACCAAAATTTGTATATACATTCAGTCAAAAAAGTATCGGAAATGGATGATTTGTTTATGGTTCCAATTTTTTTTGTTGCTAGATTGGCACAACTGTTTTCCATTTTGGCGCGGGGTCTGACTTGCATCTGTTATTTAGATTAAATAAGTATGTATTGCGAATTTCATAATGCATAAACCATCATACAAAGAGTTTGTCTTAAATTTTACATCGCCAATGGAATTTCAAGTCACTGAAAATGTTACAGAAGGCTTGCGGTGAATCAACTTTTAACACGTGCATATGAGTGGTCAAATTGCGTTCAAAGCGGTCAGGATGTGATGGAAGATTTGCCTCGGTCTGGTAGGCCTTCAACTTCTGCAAGTGAAGTTAACATCGCAAAAGTAAAGGTGATAGTGACTGTAAATCCTCATTCAAGTTTGAGAGAGACATCGTCTAGTATCTCCGTTATACGTTGTACGCGTATTCTGTGGTTGTAAACAGAATTGTTTATAATAATCATAATTTTTTTAATGATGTCTCTAGTGCTATAACTCTTGTATTGTATTTTTTTATCATAAATTTGTTGTTTTGAAGCGTTCGTCGCGTATCTAGCTTCGTCGATCACCTAAGTTAAGCAACGTCAGCTGCTGTCATGTATTCGATAGGGGATCGCTACGGCATTACTAATTACTATTGAATACCTCGCTCATCTTTCATCAAGAATCTCAAGTAGAAAATCTGTCGCCAAGCACCTAACGGTGTGTTCCGGCAGCGGTTCTTGAGAGCCATTGAAATTACATGCACATGAAACTTAACAACTAAGTCTCAAAGTGACGGGTGCAGTGCAATTTGTGACTTGTGATGAAATGCATCTGTCATAGGCTGAGGTTAGTCCGCTTAACATCAGGTTGGCCTCGAGCTTATTCCTTCACAATAACATAAATAAAATTTTTGTTTTTCGGAAGCTGTATCTTACAGCCTGAACAACATCTTAGACCACATCGTCACTTACCTATATATAGATATATATATATAGATAGTAAGTGATAGTCAACAAAGGGTAGCCTATCCACTATGAATTAAAAAAATCATACGTGGCATGCCCGTACTATGAAATTCACAAACAAGTGCCTATAATTTACTGGCCGATAAATTCCACTTTGTATTTGTTTGTTTTTAATGTAATGAAAGCAGTTACGTGTTGCGATATCGAGTTGCTTACGTTGGTTGCCCAATTCCGAAAATATGATAACAGTGGTATGTAGTAGGTATTGTAACAAACAAAGTAACAGCGATAAAAATAATCGATGGCGCCGAGACGTTCTGTCATAATAAATATTTACTTATATTTGTCAGTTATGCGGCATACGTATACAGTCCCACCAACTTATCTGTTCAGGCGGCAAAAAAAAGAACTACAACATTCCTTCAAATTGTGACAGTTTGTAGTTGATTTCCTTGACCAGTAGCGCCCTCGAAAACTGCACAGTTAAGTTGGTGGTACTATACATAGCGATAGATACCACAGATAGTAGTACCTACATGGCGTTCAATTTTTTTATTTTTTTTATGTATTTCTTTGCAAAATTTCATTCTTTTAAATCAACTGGTCTACGGTGCGTGTGTACATTCAACTGTCTACATTCTTAGCACTGGTGTGCCAGCCAGTGCTAAGAATTTAATTGCAAGATGACTTCAATCTACATCTACATTCTAGAATAATATTATAAACAGCAAAGATTTGTACTTTTGTCTGACATGAATAAACTTAAAACTGCTAAACCGATTTGGATGTAATTTCGTATGGAAATAGTTTGAGACCCGGGGAACGACGCGACGCACGTAGGATACTTTTTATCCAACTGCGCAAAAAGAGGTATACGGCTTTGCGCGATAAACGCGAGCAGTTCCGCGGTTGGAAAGCTAGTTATACATAAATATAAGTGCATTTTGCATATTTGCAAAAATGGTACATATCAACACCTAGTTAATCGCATATAGGTAGGTACATTCTAAATCAATAAAATTAACTAGGCTAAACTGTTTTGTTTCAGTTATCGCTTCAATAAGTTTATCTTGTTTGTTAACCGAGTTTTTAGCAATAAAATCCGTCGGTGGTATTTGGAGCGAAGTATGACCTGGGTTGCTGTTCCCCTAGTAGGTGAAAGTCTGCTTGCACGGTGCATCCAACGTATGAAAGAGAATTATGTTATAGCTTTTTTTATCCTGATAGGTTAGCCCTTGACCACTATCCCACCTGATGGTAAGTGATGATGGGGTGCTTGGTGACAGATTTTCTACTTGAGGGTGGTAGCTAGCCAGGTGGGCATTCGCAAAATGTTCTACCACCATGCTATAACGACTGCCATCCTTAGACAACAACCGGGATCGACGGCTAAACCTGCCCTCCGAAGCACGGAAGTGCTCAGTAGTAATGTCACTAGCGGTCACCCATCCAACTCATAACCGCGGGCGACGTCGCTTAACTTTGCTAATCGGTTAAGAACAGCTAAGTAAACTTAGCTACGAGCGCTTCATAGCGATAGTCATTGTAGTAGGCGAGCATTATTTGAGGGCTTATGTGAAGCGATAAGCGCCCGCCGCGCCGCTGCCGTCCGCGAGTATGCGATCGTGCGTCGTTGGACGCAATCGACTCTGACGAGCCAAGCCATCTGATAGTGCGCGACCTACCGCATTCGCTGTTTCTGTAGGTACCTACTCGACTTGGGTCAGACCTGCTCGGCCACGTGGTCGATGAGAGTAAAACGCATTCAAACATCTGGAACTCATTGGCACTACAGACTTGAGTTACTCTTCAGCTCCGCTATCATCGCCTTATAAGAATGTACATTTCCTTATTGAAGCGACGATGAATTCTTCTGCGATGTAGTTATATTTATAAAGTGCTGTTCTAATTGTTTTATTAAATATTAATATATTGGATAGATATTATTTAGTACAAGTTTATTAAATCACACATATATTATATACCAACTGTCCTTTGCCTTAAACGTATGCCTTTATGTACCTACATGTTCGAAATTAATAATTCGTCTTCATGATAAAATGTATTTACCCAAATGGAATTGCCTCAAGTTTTGACAGCGTGCAAAAATATATTTTATTCTAGATCTGTTTTACTGGGTTTTTTTCTGAACTGTGGTGGGCAACACTCCATACCGACATGGAAGTACCCAATCATATACCTACATGTTCTAAGTAAATAATTCGTCTTCATGATAAAATGTATTTACCCAAATGGAATTGCCTCAAGTTTTGACTGCGTGCAAAAATATATTTTATTCTAGATCTGTTTTACTGGTTTTTTTCTGAACTGTGGTGGGCAACACTCCATACCGACATGGAAGTACCCAATCATACCTACATGTTCTAAGTAAATAATTCGTCTTCATGATAAAATGTATTTACCCAAATGGAATTTCCCCAAGTTTTGACAGCGCAAAATATATTTTATTCTAGATCTGTTTTACTGGGTTTTTTTCTGAACTGTGGTGGGCAACACTCCATACCGACATGGAAGTACCCAATCATACCTACATGTTCTAAGTAAATAATTCGTCTTCATGATAAAATGTATTTACCCAAATGGAATTTCCTCAAGTTTTGACAGCGTGCAAAAACCTATTTTATTCTAGATCTGTTTTACTGGGTTTTTTTTGAACCGTGGTGGGCAACGCTCTATACCGACATGGAAGTACCCAATCAGTGTCGATGTGGCGAGTGATTGTTACCCTTTGACAAATGTAAACTTTATTATATTATAACGTTTTGTTATTCATTTTATTCCCGGTAAAGTTATTGAGTGCTCTTCTTAAAGTTAAATGAAAGCCAAAGTCGCAATTTTATTTAATAAGTTGGCATCGTCACTCTACGTCCTAGTTATGAATGAAATTCTATTGTTATCATTATCGCCGATGCCAATGGGTTAAGACTAGCTGTACATGCTACTTCCTTCGCGATAGCCATACCTGCAGACTAATTATCACATTTCAGCATATTCTTTATATTATATATTATATTAAATCTCATATTAAGCAACGTGAAGCACTCTTAGTAAAAACATAGCTCAGAAAGGAGATTTTACTTTTTAAAAACTTCCACGTTGTATTTCGTCATTCAGAGAGTTCCTTCGCGGTTCGCACAATAAAATTAAATGTTGCAAAGTACTTTCTTCGTGTCTTTTGAAATTTGATTGTAAAACGGCGTCTTTTCGCCGACGCTTTCCTTGTTTGGCGGTAGAACGAAGATATACTAGATTGTGCACTTCCATTGCGCAAAAAACTGATTGCGTCAAAAACTGATGTTCCAGATTTTAGAGTTTTATCTTAGCTAGGCAAGCTTTGCCCTCTTGAGCCTCTTGCCTCGTTGCCTCTCAGTTAAGTCAATAGTCTCTAGCTGATATTTAGCGGATATATCTCAAAATTCTCCAGTAATACAATCGTATTTTCGTAGATGCCCACGAATAAAATATTTATTGAGTAATAAAAACCATAACTAATATTAAGTACTAAGATTGTAACAAAATAACAATAAAGAGATATTATGAAACTAAGCCGAATGATAGTAAACGAAAAGGACAGTTGTTTCATACTTTAGCTGCGCATAAATGGACACTTAGCATAGAACGTATAATAATACTACTCTTAGTATAGAACGGCTATTTTTTTTTAGGAATTTAATGTTGCTCTCGTGGGTAAAGTTGTTCATATTCCTGTCCTTCATAACCCTGTATAAGTATGAAATTTCAACGCAACAATGTACTGTATTTTATTTAAGTCAGTTGTGTACGGCTCGGTGTCGTCTATGCACATCTAATTATTATTTAATGTATTTAATGTGTTATTATTATTGTATGTACTTATACATATATATATATACGTTTTTTTGTACCGGCTGCGGTATGCATTTCATGGGGTTTTCTTCTCAAACACTCTGAGTGTCTGGGGAAATAGCTTCAGGGCGGTTTGCCCTCTTGCTATGGCTCTTCTTACCTCATTACGATGAGGCAGTCTGTTGGGGTTGGTGTTATACCATCAGGTGTCTGCAGTCCTACCGCCCAGTGAGCAGTAGGAGCCTGGGCGATCAGGCCGCGCCAGGTTGATTCCGCTGGTGGAAAGCCCAGCGGACCGATCGGCGACCACGGCGTTGCCCACTATCGCCGCATATCGGTACCGTGCGGTATCGCCGCACCGTGGCATCTTTATCTTCGAGGTCTTCTGTAGGGAGGATGAGCTCTCTGGGATATGGCTTCGAGTGTTTTCTGCTACTAATTTCGGGCGGTCTTGCGTGCAAAGGTGCAATGCCTTTTATGTGAGGCAGGCAGGATTTGTCCGCGGTATGCATTTATTAACAAAATACTACGAACTATATCAACACTACAGCTACTACAATGAAAGCATTTAGACAACCTATAAGACATTATGGACTCACAGGACAGTCCAAATGCTCCAGCCCACTATCAGTTGGCAGCGTGTCCAGCATGCTGTCAGCATTGTCCCGTTGAATTGCAATGCTTATTCGTTGAGCCTAATAGGTGCCAGAATTTTGATCACGCGTCGCATCGGCCAAGCGCTCTGATAAGTTTTGGAAAATACAATGATCTCCCGGACCCCACGGACCCAACGTTTCTCCACCAAACGGCCCAAATAACCCATACCGAGGTTAGTATATATAGTCAATAAATAACATATACACATATATGACTGACAAATGTTTTCCACAAAACTTGTTTTTGTTATACAATTCTGCCGATATGGACATAGGACAGGAATAATAAAATCCGCGATCCGGTTTTAATATTTCTCAAAAGTGACGTTCATGTTATGTTTACGTATGATATAATCTGTAATTCCGTTCACAATAACAGGTGATAAGATAACTGATTAATGAAAATGTAGCGAAATTTATTCTGTTTGTCGTTCGAACGAAAATGCCTAGGTATGTAGAGACGAACACACTGAGAAAATTTTTAAGTCAAAAGCGCTCTAATGACGGCCAATTTATATGGTATGAAGGCAAAAAACCAACCGAACGTAAATACGTACAAAAATGCCTTCCAACTAGAAGGCGTTAAACGAGGTCAGTGAAGGCGAATGTTTCTTTTCGTCTTCATTTAAGGTGTATTTTGTGGTCTTTCTTAAATATTGACTTTTCGGTGAGGCTGATTAAGTCGTACGTTATAGTGATAATCACCGTATATAAACCGCCGTAAAAGCAAGGTATATTTTATGGTCAATACTGCAATTATTATCGTATAACAAGTTCAATAACAAGTTCAACCAACTAACTGGCACCCCATGGATAAAAAGAGACGACCAGGAAGACCGTGTAAAAGGTGGTGCGATGACATCGCCAAAACAGCCGGTGTTACTTGGAGCCGGGCAGAGAGAGATAGGAAGAGATGGAGGCAGACGGAGGAGGCTTTCACCGCTCAAAGCGGTACTTACACTTTAGATTAGGATTTTATTAAAATGTATTGTATTGTAGAATTAAGAAAAAAGTTAGAACAATGTTACTTAAGTAAGTAGAGTGTAAGAAAATAAAAAGCTTATATTATATATTATATTATATTATAACAAGTTCAATTCTGAAAATACTTTACGGAAGGCGTTTTTTGACGGTTGTGTTTATTATAAAACATGGTACATTTTTATTGATTTCGCTTTGCGTGGTGAAAATCATCTTAAGAGTTGTGAATTCACCTTGCGTAGTTACAATTCAACGGTAAAAGGTCAAATTTGATTTAAGCTCCTAAGTCGTTTTTCTCAGTGCACATTCGTGTATATATATTATGTTTGTTACATACGATTATACATCGAATGCTCGATCCGATCATCATAACATTTTAAAAGAAGGATCGTTTAAAAATAACTTAAGATCGTACATGAGCTGAATAGGACGGGGATTTGATTACATATTGTCGCCATTTGCACGTCGCACTTTTCATACAAAGGTAGTTTCCTCCTATTATTAATAAATATATTAAAGTGTTCAAACTCTGTCAATACTTGCATGCATATCCTAGATCGTAATATATATATATATATATATATATCCCATATGCTTCTGGTTTACCAGTTTTTCGATTTACGTTACTTTTGAAGCAGTGATGGCTCAGTGGCATTGGCTATGGACTGCGGTGCAGTAGGTCCATGGTTCGAATCCCGCTGCGTGCTTGAGCTTCACCGCATGGTGGAAGGGCATTTTGGGAATGCCCGCCTGGCAAGCTACCACCCTTCAAGTAGAAAATCTGTCGCCAAGCACCTAACAGTGTGTTCCGGCAGAAGTCCTTGAGAGCCAGTTAAATTACAGGAACATGAGACTTAACTGTACATCTCAGTGTGACGGTTGACGAAATACCTGTTATAGGCAGAGGTTAGTCCACTTAACATCAGGTGGGCCTCGGGCTTGTTCCGTCACAATAACATTAAAAAAAAGAATTAAAAAAACTTTACCCTTAAATGTGAAAATAAGAATTTCCACACAAAACGATTGTCCGAATATTTATGCAAATACTTAATTTCACGGAAAACTGGCAAACCAGAAGCATAGATATTAGAATTAAGGACATGCTGCTAGATTTCAACTAGTTTGAGTTCTTGGTATTTTAAATACGACGAAACTATGTTTATGAAAAGCGCTACGAGCACACTTTCCTTAAGTTTAGAGGTAGAGCATTTTGCATGTTCGCCTGGCTATAATAAACTTATGTTAAGACGCTGACAAGTGCTAAATAGCTTTACTTTAAAAGATGTTTTGAAGCAATTATGGCCGAGCGGTAATAGCTATGGACTGCCGTGCCGTAGTACCCTGGTTCGATCCCCACCTCCGGCTTGAGCTTCACCGCATGGTGGAAGGGCATTTTGCGATTGCCCGCCTGGCTAGCTACCACCCTCAAGTAGAAAGTCTGTCGCCAAGCACCGAAAGGTGTGTTCCGGCAGTAGTCCTTGAGAGCCAGTGAAATTACAGGCACAATGAGACTTAACAACTATGTCTCAATGTGACGGGCGCACTGCAATTCGTGACTTGTGATGAATTGCAACTGTTATAGGCAGAGGTTAATCCACTTAACATCAGGTGGGCCTCGAGACTGATCCGTCACAATAACATTAAAAAAAAAAAAAAAAAATTAAGAAAATGTATTTAGTTTGTAGCACTAAGAAAATTAAATTTTAATCTTGATCACATTATCTAAGGCCTAGAAAAGTCCGAATCACGTTTCCTAAAAATATTCTCTATAGAATATAATTGCAAAGTAGACTCTAACGTATGCTTGTAACGTAAATATCTTAATTATTTACGTTTGAAAATATTTTAGTAGCAAAACCTTATCAAGAGGCACAAAACAAGTTACATTTTCGATTTACGTTACTAATTTTGTGTTGCTTACTTTCGGATTTTATCTAAACTGATCGCGATAAACCATCGCTTTCTCTCTTTTACTCCGCAGTCCGATAGTTAGTTGATAGTTAAATTTCAGCATTTGACAGCGTCTTAAGTTACCTCATAAAATATGAATGGTGGTAGGCCATTTTATCGTATGCTAGCTACCACTATCAACTTGGAAATCTGTAGTCCAGCTTCTAACAGTGCGTTCCAGCTGTCGTCAAGAACCAGTTCTCATTCTAGGCTAAGCCTGAAATACCATCTTATCTTATCTTGATTCTTTTCTTTCCTCACACTCGCTCTCCTATCGATCTCCTATTGTCCATCCTTTCTACTCATCCAAACCATCTCAGTGTAACTTGACTATGAGAAGACTAACGTCACTCAATTCGTCACATCTCAACACACATACTTCTGAAATCTCTCATCACAAGCATATACTCGAATCTAATTCTTCTTCTGTTCAGCCCTATCCAACGTTCACTGTTATACTTTATATAATGTCGGCATTCACACTATGTCGTGCCATTGGAACGTTTTTACCAGGTAAGAAAGTGTGGAGTGGCGGTTCATTGGTTTTGTTTTACTTGCACCAATTTACATTCCGATTACCTCGAATATACACGAAGTATCATCGTTACCGTCTCCTCTAACTCAGGCAAAGCAAGTATTACCTTTTCATCGGAAGGTGAAGAGCAAAATTGACCAGTAGCTCCATATTCACTAACCTTTCAAGTCTTTGTAAACAACTGCATGTCTGACGCTACAAAACACATCCTTGTCTAACACCTATTTTGACGCTGCATGTTCAATATAATATTACCCGTAAACGCAAATGGAATTGAACTCGGGTAGAGGTTTCAGAGGACAATCCCACCGACCATAGACAATTTTCAATAACTTCTTGTTCTGAAGTTTTACCAAAATCTACGAAAGTACCTGCATTTCGCAAGAAAAATCCATGATCTGTGCATGTGAATACCCTTCAATGCATCCCGTATTTGCTTATTGGTTTCTTTCACAACTTTCAATCAAACAATTTTGCATATAATTTGCCGTCGATGCTTATAAGGCCAATGTTGTTTTGAAATCATGCTTGGAGCCTTTCCCTTTAAGACAGAACGATCACAGGTGGAACGAACACACGCAAACAACAATACCAATCACTTCGTCAACTGCTGGTATTCCAGCTTTAAAAAGGCGATACAGCTGAATAGCTACGACGACACCTTAGTCCAGTAGTTTTGAAGCAGTGATGGCTCAGTGGTATTAGCTACAGACTGCCGCGCAGCAAGTCCATGGTTCTAATCCCGCCGCGGGCTTGAGCTTCACTGCATAGTGGAAGAGCATTTTGCGAATACCCGCCTTGCTAGCGACCACCCTCAAGTTGAAAATCTGTCGCTAAGCACCTAACGGTGTATTCCGGCAGCCGTACTTGAGAGCCTGTAATTCTAGGTTAAGCCTGTTAACACCTCCGACCACATCATTACTTACCATCAGGTGAGATTGTGGTCAAAGGCTAGCATCTTGATCTTGACCGATAACTTTTAATACCCCGCAGCTTAATTCTGTTACAATTTCTTCCGTACTAATATTACCATCACCGCTTTGATACAAAGTTGAAGTAGGAATTGTAACCTCTTCTTTTTCAAAAGAGCTTTTAAAACAACATTTGGCTGCATCTACGTCTACATCATCATTAGTGGCTTTTTTCATCGTCCTCCTCTCTTCTAATGTTGCTGTGCCTGACAAGGTCCATCGGACTATGTACCTAGACGTTAATAACATCTTGTACTGTATGGAAGCAATAAAGAATCTTGAATCTTCATTCTTAGGTTCGCTCCTTATTTCCTTTTACTAACTCCATACACAGTTACATACAATCAGTACATCTTCAACGACTCCCACAATTTATTAATCCCCAAGTTGCTTTCAAACTTTATAGACAGTCTTATATTATGGCTTTTTCTTGATAATACTTCGAATCCAGTTCAATAAATCGTTTTTGCTTTCGGGCATCTGTTCTAGAGACCACAATCTGCTCGGAACCAAGAAGGAGTCAGTATCATTGCTCATCTAGCGATGCACCCTTATAGTGCCCTGAGTGTCCAAAACATTATTTCTCATGCTTTCATCCACTATTACAAGTTCAATCGTACTTTTACTAACACATATCTTTTAATTTACGAGCCTTCGACCCGTGACTTACCAGCGGACAGCAGGGTGACGTCTTCATCTCGCTTTTAGGGTACAGAACCCTGAAAAGAATTGAAATATAGATAACACTATACGACAATTTAAATATAACTCAAGTGGTCAGTGTTCAATGACCTACTGGACATTGATAAGCTACACGCTTTAACTAAATAAAGTGAACATCATGGTTTGTTTTGTAAGTTGTCCACAAACTTCACTTCTTTTCACAACAAATTTACACAGGGACAAATTGTATTTTCGGGTGGGGATTCAATTCATATTCGCTATGCGTTCTTGAAAATTAATTAGTAAGTCGTGTCCACACCTACGAATTATTTATTCGTAGGTCCACACTCATAATTTTCCAAACTCATAGGCACTTACCAAATCGTTAGTCTTATTTATTTTCCGAAAGCGGTTACATTCACCAGGACAGCCTTGTCCCCTGCCCAATATGAATAAAAGTAATGTTATTGTGACGGAACAAGCACAAAGCCCACCTGATGTTAAGCGAACATCTGCCTATAACAGAGCATTTCGTCACATGTGACGCTCTGCGCCATCACCCTGAGACATAACAGTTGCTAGGTCTCATGTGCCTGTAATTTAACTGGCTATCATCTGCTACCGGAACACACTGTTAGGTGCTTGGCGACTTTTCTACTTGAGGGTGGTAGCTAGCCAGGCGAGCATTCGCAAATCGCTTCCACCATGTGTCGAAGCTCAAGCCGGTGGGGATCGAACTATGGATGTACATGCGAGAGTCAGTCCATAGCTATTATCAGGCCATGGCCCCGAATTTGTAATTTTTTAAATAAGATGTTTCTATTTTAAATCATTTGACATCCGCTGCAGATATAAACGTACCTAAATTCTTATGCGTTCTATTCCTGTTCGCAGATCTGTTTACTTTTCTAATTACAAACCGCGAGAGAAATAGACACCGAACGGCTCGCGGTTAAATTTATCTCGCCCTATTTTCTAAACAATCACGGAATATAGGCCACAGGGCTGTTTAGTTTATCAAGACCAGCCCTACAGCCCTACTTATAACAGATAAGTAGTGAGCTTGTAACCTTTGTTTTATAGGTAAGTACGTTTTTGCTGACGATCAACAACCTTGCTCATTAAACTTACAATTACACCGTAAATGCGTTTATTTATAATTTTTTTATTGCTAATAGGTATGCCTTCCACCACAGTCTCTAACTCTTAAGGTTGAACTGGCCGGTCACTTCTCCATACAAACGTCGTAGGGTGATCACTCCCTTATTTGAGATTTAAAGTCTAGACTTAAGCATAATATCGATTGATATCTTCATTATCTAGGCTTGTATGATGCCAAAATTTAAAAAAGATAATCAAGTTGTAAGTTATGAGACTTGAAAACTTTATATGAACATGTTTCGAGGCTTATAATTTTTGTAACAACTCTATTTTTGAGGTTTTTGAGATTTCGACGTTTCTGAAAGAAGGTATTTTGATGCTCAGTTCATTATGTTCTATAAACTTATTTTTGTACCATTCATATAGGCCATTTCGTACGCATTCTATTTATTGATATGACGAAGCCCTCGTGCGTGACGCAGGCGGGTTCGTCACATGGATAACAATAACAACAAATCTACTAGATACAGTTGTTATGTAATCTGCCTCAAAAGTTTTAGAGTAGGTCCTAACACAGACGGTCGGACTGTGTGTCCGAGTTATGCCGTCCGATGTCCGAGTGTGAATCCAAAAATAATAATAATTCTCCTATATATTATATTCTACTCGGACAACAAGAATATTTTGAAGAACCATACGAAGACAAACGTTTTGCTATATTTTTACAGACTTCAAAAAAAGAAGGAGATCCTCAATTAATTTGTTTTTGTTCTTTTTATGTTTGTTACCTCAGAACCTTTGACTGGGTGAACCGATTTTGACGATTCTTTTTTTATTTGTAAGCTGATGCTTGCCGTGTGGCTCCATTTAAATTTCATCAAAATCAGTGTAGCCGTTTTTGAGTAACGAGTACACTCTAATAACTGAAAAGTATTTTGTATCTTGATGATATAGTCATTGGCAGTGAATGACAATCGATCCCATAAGTAGCAACGATCACTAAAAAGGGAGAAAAAAATATTTATCCAAATAATGGAACCGACTTCAACACTTAAATGTGTGAAATAACTTGTCGAAGTCTGTATCATGCGTACAATATTGTGTTAATAGGTACTTTGAACAATTTGAGTGTTGAAGTAGGCTCCATTTTTTGGAAAAAAAGAAATAAATCACCTGAATTGCGAAGTGACCTTTAATCTAAGACAAATTGCAGTAAGGAGACATCTCAGCATACCGTTATCTTTATAACAGATGTGGTTGGTTTTTTCTTGAGGAAAACGAGCGTTGAATAGTATCGGATCAGAGGCGGCATGGGGCTTGAAGCAGGTGGCCGCTGCGTGCTCATCAGGGGCCAGTGCGGCAGCGCGGGTAACAACCTTTGGCTGTGAGGTTCCTCACGATGGAGGTGGCGCGGTCATCGACCTTGCGTCGTCAAAATGACGAGACGACTCGTTATAATTAGTTGGTAGGTAGCGTATTCTTGCCCAGTATTCAGGGCGCCAACTCCCACCTTTTATGAAACCATCATAAAAAACCGGCCAAGTGCGAGTGGGACTCGCGCACTAAGGGTTCCGTAACTAAATTTTCTGTGAATAGTGAAAGCGTCTACCTGTCACCGTTATTAGTATCGGGCAAGAAACGGCTAAAAATCAAGTTTGTTGTATGGGAGCCCCCCTTAAATATTTATTTTACTTTTAGTATTTGTTGTTATAGTGGCAATAGAAATACGTCATCTGTGAAAATTTCAACTATCACCGTTCTTGAGATACAGCCTGGTGACAGACGGACGGACGGGCAGACAGCGGAGTCTCAGTAATAGGGTCCCGTTTTTACCCTTTGGGTACGGAACCCTAAAAAGGAGCGTTTTGTTTCATGCTTAAAATAATCATTCCTAGACACAAACTATCACTGACCCGCAACCACATAAAGCAATATTGGTTTGATCCTACTTAAAGAACGAATGAAATATGTATCACGGATGTGCAAGCGAGATACAAGATGTTTATAATATACCATTATCCCGTTCGCACTGTTCCGAACTACGATGTTATGGAACGGATTTACCATAGTTTTACGACATTTTATTGTATCCTACTCAACAGCTGTCTATTTTTTAGTTTCATGCATCAAATAATTTTGCTGCATTTAATTTAAAGAATAATAGAAATTAAAACATTGTACGTAATTTACACATTAATCAATCAATCAATCAATCAATAAATTTATTTCAGATAAATTACAATCCATAAATAAATACATACATTATTACATTCCATCATTAATAAGTGCTTAAATTAAAATTAAAAATCATTCAGGAAAATGTCACAGATTAAATATATGTTATCTGTATAAGTATAATATGTCTATTAAAGTTATGTTAAATACATGTTATATTATGGCATACCTACATAAAATGACTACTTAGTACAAATTATTACAAATTGCAATTTAAAAAGTAAATTAAAAAGTAAAGAGATATAAAATTAATTAGTTAGTTTTAATTTATTTTGCGTAACGACGCAAAGGCAGCACATGCAACTTAGTTAACTGTCTAACAAGAGGACCATCTACCCTATCGGCTACTTCTTGCAGATAGCTGTTGCCACTGTCGCGCGTCCGCCGCATCAGGGAGGCCACTCTCTTACGCATGATTGCTGCGAAATCATCGATGCGTGCCTCAGCGAACATACCTGATGCGCTGCAGAAGCGCGGCAGTCCCAACAGCATCCTAAAAGAGTTGTTATATTGGACACGTAGGGCGTTCAAAGCTTTTTGAGTAAAGTTGATCCACAGGCTGCAGGTGTAAAATGATTGACAGTAGGCTCTGAAAAGCGTCAGTTTTACCTCTGTTGAACACCTGGCGAACCGGCGAATCAACATATTACTTCTAACTGCAAGCGCCCTACGTTCCCTCTCTATGTCCAAGTCATCGTTGAGGGAATCAGTGACCCAGTGCCCCAGGTACTTAAAGTGCGAAACCATTTTAAGCGGGACGCCAGATAGCTTAACCTCAGGAACGCATGGATAGTATTTTGCGCCCGCCTTAAACTCCATTAATTCACTTTTCATGGCGTTATACCTGAGGCCATGAGCCTCTGCAAAACGCTCACAAATGCCAACCAATTTACGAAGACCACTAATTGAGGGGCTCAGCAACACCATGTCATCGGCGTAGCTAATGTTGTTTATAAACTGACCACCTACTGAGCAGCCCACCCTGGCGTTGCTGAGCTCACCAATCAGGCGATCAACGTATAGGTTAAACAGCTTTGGTGAGGTTAACCCCCCCTGCCTCACCCCACACTTTAACCCATACGGATCCGATAGCGAGTCGGCCCACTTCACTACGTTGCACAGTAGATCGAAACTCGTCTTTCATAGACATAGAATCTTGAATTATTAAAGCTAAATTTTTTTGCTTGGGACGAGTTCTGTTAATCATTGTTATACTATAAAATGGGATGTGCGACAATTGTGAGTACAAATAGGCAAGATATAATTTTTTTTTGAAAAATTTGTATGGGACTAACGTATAAAATGTCAATATCTCCGTAATCACAAGTTTGGCCGTTATATTCTTGCACACGTAATAAGTACTAATTATTTATGATTTTTTGACATACTTTGTTTTGCGGCACCACTTGCGATTTTTTTTTTAAAAATCGTCAAAGTTATCAATTTTTTTTATATTGAAAACTGTTTGTAATGCTTAAAATATGCGATTATTAGTTCTAGTTTAGGGTATTTTATAAATCCTAATGCAAAACTTTCTAAGAAATCACAAAAGACTGTTAACCAAAACATTTTCACCTCTGAATACAACTTGCATGGTAATAATAAATTATCTTTTGAATCTAATCTAGTCACCTGTAATGGTATGGTAATCAATAACAAATGAGTAATGTAAAAGTACTCATTTGTTAATGAACTCCGTTAGGTGATCAGATAGACTAAATACCTAATAAAGCAATTAGCGAAAGGATACACTCAAAAGAATATGTATTAAGTTTAAGAGCTCCGTAATTTAATAATTAGTGCAGAATTATCATTCTTTTTTATAGGCTATATTTAATGCTTCATATATACGTAATTTATCAGTTTTATACTATGCAGATCCATAGTATAAAACTATCATTAAATTAAGATAAAAACTTTTATCTTATATGAGATTTAAACTATCTAGTATTAGATACTTAGATAAGTTGGGTTATAAAATTAAAAAAGAAGTTTAGAAAGAATTGATTTTTTTATTAATGTAAAAAACATAATAAAATCATGAATATCAAATATAAATATCAGAAATCATAAAATTCTTCAAAATAAATTAAATTAAATACTTAAATCTAACAAAAGATGAAATCAACTGAAATTTAAAATAAATTGAAATTATTACACACAATAAATATTAAATTGGAATCAAATAAAATGATTTAGGTAAGTACAATTAATATAAGTAAAATAAATAAATAAATAAGTCAAATACAAGTGAAAATAAAATTACAATAATTAAGTAACTACTTATAATATTAAAAGTTAAATTATTCTAATACTTCACCACCATCAGAATCCACTTCAGAATCTGACTCTACAGTTCCCATTACATCCAAGAACTCTATCGGAGGTTCCTGAAGTTTGAGTAGATCTAAAGCTTCTCTAAAGTATACCTGCTTCTTATGGGCATCCAGTTTTGGTCTTATTGAAGAAATCAGAGGATCAGATGAGAGAAGAAGCATGTTGAGGATGTCTTCGTTAGATGTTTGTCTACTCTTCTTCCTTGAATGATGTTCCCTGAATCTTCTGAAGTCTTTATTGCGGGCCTCTGAAGCTTCTTCTGATAGACTCCCAATTGGCACAATAGCATTTTCGGCTATTATATCACCTCCGTGGATTAATAATTTGTGGACAGTTGAGGACATGTAATACCAATTATAAAGTTCTACATATCTTTCGGCAGTTAATTTGGTATACTCTTTAAACTTAGGCACATCAATTATCTCACCAGAAGTGATTGCCTGCAGAATCACGGCAAACCTGTAGATAAGGTTTTCATCCAGTCCTGTTATTGCTGCAGTTTTCTCAGGAAACTCGAAAAACCTTCTCGCAGTATTACCATCGTTAGTTGTGCCTGACCCTTGTTTAACGATGTCGATCAAGAGATTAAGATCATCTCTGAATCGATCTTGGATAAGCTTTTTTCTGGTCTGTAACAGTATCTTGTGAGATTCCTCCCTCGCAGACCACTTCTTAAAATCGAGGCGATAAGCTATGTGTAAAAGACATTCCATTACATTAATACGGGCATGTAGTGGTGACAATCCAAATTCATAGGAACCAGTAGAAACGGTCTTTGACGTTACATTATCTAACTGATTCATTTCGGTTGGCTTAGCCAAACACAGGTAGCAGGCCGCATTTGATTTAGCTTCCGTGAGATATGTACAAATTTTGCCATCGATCATTGTTAATAACAATTGATGACTAATCTCATTTGCTTGGTATTTTGTGGAAATCAAAGCCTGGATTTCATTATCCATTCTAGTTTTTTCATTCATGACAACTTCTTTGCTCTCCTTCAAAAAACTGAACTGCACTGGGCGGCAATATGTAGAAGAGCAGGGTTTTGGATTTATCCAAATAGTATCACCTTCTCCTGTTGTTAACTTTAGAGGAACCAAAGAGGTCATAAATATGCTGGAATCATCTTGCTCACTGTCTATTTTCTGCTTATATCTACTTTGGTTGGATGCACCGTCAAATCCCCACTTCGATATTAAAATCAATTGCTTGCCTTGTATTTCACTAGTACTAGGAAGACTTTCAATAATCCTGGTCACTGTTAAATCTAGTAATGCTTGGAGTGCAATCGAAGCTGAGCTATCCGTTATGGTCACAAATGTCTCCGGAGGGTAACACTGAAGCTTAGCCTTTTGAAGTTTATAATACGACGGATATATATCTTTCGAACCTTCTCGAGTTGTTGTTTCCCTCAAAGTGATGTATTGCCATTTTGATAATTTTAATGAAAGCAACAAACCCAGTGCTTTCTCTGGTGAAAATAATACTTTAGGGACTGGTTTTTTGATCATTTCCTTAATTCTTGCTGTTGCATCTGGATTTTTTAACATGTATTCAATAACGTATGCAATATCCTCACGACCATCTTGTTTTAAAAGTGCTGCAGCTGAATATGCTAATTCAACAGGTTCTTCATCTTTATGTTCATTTGATCTCCTCTTCTTCTGCTTGTTGCTTAAATCTTCAAAGGGCTTTCGCGACCTTTTTGTCATTGTTGAAGCCGATATCATCGTTGACGTTGATGGTAAGGGTTCAGCATAAGTACTTTCATTTACCGATTCTTGTATGAGCAAATTTGTTTGTACGCAGCTTGGCCAGTCAATATTTGCCTCAAGCCAATTGGAATAATCACGTCTAAAAATATCAGGTTTGCGGTGGGATCTTATCCATCTCTTCTGAACAGCCCGTGTGAATTTCCGACAAAATTCCTTGAGGGTAACACGGTCTTCATCGGAAAGGCTAGAATCTAGTCGATTAACAAGCGTGTTAAATAATATTTCGTGATCGAATTTAGTATTCTGACTACTCAGAATAACAAACAAGTCCAAGTTTGAAATTACACTTTCCATTATTCACAATCACGGGGTAAGCGGGTAGGTAGATACTATTAGTTGTTAGCAGTAGAAGTACTCAAAATGAACTGAAGCTACATAATTTGATTTTTGACTATTTATAGGTATTGACTAATTATGAGGGTACTATTTTTTCTTAATTTATAATTAGTTTTGGTAATGAGGGTATCATTATCACAACTAATTTTGAAATTAAGCAGCATTTGTCACTTTAGATGTTATATTCATTTACTTAATTAGGTACAATATTAATTAGTATTAACGGAAGTAACGGAGGTCATTAACAAATGAGTACTTAACCATAAGAAGTAACGGAGGTCATAAACAAATGACTACTTAACCATTAGAAGTAACGGAGGTCATTAACAAATGACTACTTAACCATTAGAAGTAACGGAGGTCATTAAGTTAGTTATTAGTCACCATTACTGGTGACTAGATTAGATTCAAAAATATATAATTTATTATTACCGTGCAAGTTGTATTGAGACGTGAAAATGTTTTGGTTAACAGTCTTGTGATTTCTTAGAAAGTTTTCTGTTAAGATTTATAAAATACCCTAAACTAGAACTAATAATCGCATATTTTAGCATTACAAACAGTCATCAATATAAAAAAAAATTAATAACTTTGACGATTTTTAAAAAAAAAATCGCAAGTGGTGCCGCAAAACAAAGTATATCAAAAAATCATAAATAATTAGTACTATATACGTGTGCAAGGATATAACGGCCAAACTTGTGATTACGGAGATATTGACATTTTATATGTTAGTCCCATACAAATTTTTCAAAAAAAAATTATATCTTGCCTATTTGTGCTCACAATTGTCGCACATCCCATTTTATAGTATAACAATGATTAACAGAACTCGTCCCAAGCAAAAAAATTTAGCTTTAATTATTCAAGATTCTATGTCTATGAAAGACGAGTTTCGATCTACTGTGCGTTGCTCTGGTGCCCATACCAATATCTAAACAACTCGATTAGTTCCGCAGGCAGTTCCGTGTCCTCATATAATTTTTTCCAGAGTTCTTTGTACGAAACCAAATCGAAAGCCTTCGATAAATCTAGAAAGCACGCGTAAACTGGTGTTTTTCTATCAGTGTAGTATCCCCTTAATTAATTAAACCCATTTTTATCGTTAAATATCCAAAATCAAGTTTAAATCCGCTGCTAGAAAGTAACCTTTTTAAGATGGATAAACATGACGGATATGTCGCTGGAACAGTAATAGTTCGTACTTCAGAGTTCGCGAAATAAATGATAAATTTCTTGTGACTTCATCAAAACGACGAGCGATTCTATTACTGTTTGTAAGATTGCTTAATTGACGTGGAGGTATAAAATTTAGCAGTAAGATTAAATTATTATTGCTAAAAGAGGTGAGAGTTGGCCCCAGACCTCCGATATGAAGCAGTTCACAGACGGCAGCTATAATATACAGTGTGCCCGGTAATTAATGGATAACCTTAAATTAGGTATTTGTATATCTAATGGCCATTCAGAAAAAAAAACAGAACAAAAAAAATCAAGTAGTACCAAAGTTATGGTCTTTTTAATAAACAAACATATTCATTTTGCCAAAGTTTAAGCATCCATAGCGTAAAAAAAAAGTATGAATACACATGTCACCAATCATTTTAAAATAAAGTGTGCCTAAAGCCGGTTTCAAAATGGTATTTGTTTTGATATATAATTTTTTTTTTTTTTTGTTTTTTTTTTCTGAATGGCCATTAGATATACAAATACCTAATTTAAGGTTATCCATTCATTACCGGGCACCCTGTATATTATAGCATAACTGTCGGTATGAAGAAACGAAAATGTAAAGCTATATATTATAGCTGCTGTGTGTTGTCACTTGTCAATTTCTATGAAAAATGTGTTGAGATGTATTGAAATATATCGAGCTATAATATAAACTATAAAGCTTTATATTATAGCTGTCGTCTGTGAAACGCTTGAGCCTCCTCCTCTGCAGCTACCGCATAATTGCACGCTGCTATTGCTAACGCCCCCCTTCAAATGCTTGCAAAGCTGCGTAAGCGATTACAGTATTTACAGTACTTGTGTGGCGCGAGGCGAGCAATGCGCACGCATGCGCACAGTTCGCTCCACTTTGTTTTTGCGTTCAATGTCAGCGTATTGGCTAATTTTATCTCGGCATACTACGTAACTATCTTGTTTGACGAGGCCAGAGGACGGTTTGTTTTGATTTCTGTCATACCAAAACACGCGAACGTTACACAAGCCTATTTTATCGGATATGTTGAAGATATGACTTTTTTAAATACACTCGCATATTTTGTTTTATTTTCTGAGAATTGGCCACATGACTTGTTAAATTTGTGTTTAAAATGTATTTTGTCATTTCTTTAGGTAAGTAGGTATGTACCTAACCTACTTTATACGAGTACATACATATCATATGAGAAGTTAGTAGATGATAAAAGAATAGTCTGATAACAATAGGGTATTTATTTCATGTGTTCTGACTTTAGGCGTCCTTTTCAAGGCAAAACGTTGTGACGACCGGCTATATCCTACTTTTTACTATTCTTTTACTCATTTCCGTTTCATCCTGACTGATAGGTGATAACTTTAGGTTTTAAGGTTCGTGGTTCGGATCCCGCCGCGGGCTTGAGCTTCACCGCATGATGGAAGGGCATTTTGCAAATGCCCGTCTGGCTAGCGACCACCCTCAAATAGAAAATCTGTCGCCAAGCACCTAACAGTGTGTTCCGGCAGCAGTCCTTGAGAGCCAGTGTAATTACAGGGACGTGAGACTTAACCACTATGTCTCAAGGTGATTGGCGCAGTGCTATTCGTGACTTGTGATGAAATGCATTTGTAATAGCAGAGGTTAGTCCGCTTAACATCAGGTGGGCCTCGAGCTTGTTCCGTCACAATAAGATAAAAAAAAGAACTTTTGCCTAAATGACACGTTGCTCTTATATAGGTATTTGAACTATGCAGTCTTTGCACCCGTTTGGTAGGTGGTGCGAAAATGGAGGTTGACATGCGGTTCGTCAGACGAGGTGAACGAGCCGTGCCGGGGCGTCAGCGTCACGCCACGACGAGCAAATGCTTTTCGTCGCTATTTCCGCAACAAGTGTTGTTTTGCAGAGAGAGGCCCCACGCGGGCGAGCATGAACGTCACGCGAAGCCCCGCGCCCGCCGCCGCGTGCTGCCGCCGCTGCGCGGGCGTGGTAGCTCCACCACCGCCGCCGGCGGAACATTTTCCCAGATGCTTATCAATCAGGCATAGGTATTGAACAAATTCGATAGCCGACGCTTTATCGACAGTTCACAATGTTTTCAGTTGCACTGTAACGGCTGGAACATACTACAACAGTTCTCTTTTATGCTATTCCCAACTAAACATACAAGTTGGCTACTACCTTGTTTCCTCTATCCTCACAAGAATACCTATCAGGTATTATCCTGCTAGGTACTTAACCTAGCATAAAAACCGGCCAAGTGCGAGTCTTACTCGTGCACCGAGAGGGTTCCGTACAAACCTATAGGTATATAAGTAAAAGTTATGGTACTTTTGTTGCTAAATGAAATCCATAACATTTTAAAATCATTAAAAATATTTTTATTATATGATGAACTAAAAATATATGCAGTTTTTCCTTATCTGTGCTATAAGACGTTACTTCGTACCAAATTTCAATATTTGATTTCCTGGGAAGTAACTACGCTGTAGGTTTGGATTCCCTTGCGATTGGCGAAAATTCGCAGCATAAACGGCTGTATCTTTTGATTGAGTTGGCTGAGAAGTTTGATTTTTTTCACAGCTCTAAGGGATAGTAGACCTGAGTATTTGATATGAATTTCAGCCTCCTCTCCCACATACCTCCACGCGTTCCTGAGCAAAAGGATTTTGACAGACAGACGGATAACAAAGTGATCCTGTAAGGGTTCCGTTTTTTTTTATGTACTTAACCCTTATTCAATACTTAGGTAGGTTTGCCTTTGACTAGTTCCTCATCTGTTGGTAAGTGAATAGGTGGTCTAGTATGGTAAACCTCATAAAGAAATATATTGCTGTCTCTTTTCTGTGGTAAACCTGGCAAATATTTTATTTTATTTTATCTATTTTAATGTTAGTAGTATTTTATAGTATTTTAGAAATAATTTGTCATTGTGAGTACTATATTATAATCTAGATCAACGCCATCCCTTGGTTCTCTTCAGTTATGTTGTCTTCCTCAAATGGTTGTCAGGAAGAGATCGCTTTCAGCGATAAGACCGCCAATTGTTACCTTATTTTGAATTGTGTTTCTATTAAGAAACTATTTTTATATTTAAGGTGTTTCAATAAAGTGTTTCTATCTATCTATCTAAAATGGGGCTTGGCTCTGAAGAAGAGCACAGGAACACACTGTCCATATGTCCACATTGTCCAGACAATTTTTATTGTGCGTTGTAAATAATAGTAATCTAATATTAATCACCTATCTACTCTTAGATTTCTGAACCGATTTAATTGATATTTTAATTTCTTGATCTATACGGGATAAATCACCCGTGGCTTTGCTGTACTGGCCTGTTATATATTAAAAAACCTGGGTGAAGCATGGGCCGGGACTTTCCATATTATATATAAACTAAACTATCATAACCAGACTGTAATGTAAAACTGCGGCCGCGCCTGCTTTAGCGGCTAACATCCATTAATGTTAAAGAAAGCTCTACCTACCCTTCTGGGAAATAAGAATGTATAATAATAAAGATATATTTATGTTTTATATAAACTATTGAGCTCTCAGGTTTTGAATGAGCAAGTCGGTGCGGTGCATAATACCAGTTCCGGAGCATAATACCAGATTTTAATAACACGCAATTATCATACTTACTGACTACCTACCTACCAAACTAGCAAAATAAATAGATTTTGTACAGTTAAAAACTATAATTGATAAAAAAGTATTTCCTCTCGATGTTAACATGATCAAAAACAATTTCTGATACAAACAAAAATCCCAATACGAATCTCTGGTCCATTTTTTTTCATGTTATTGTGACGGAACAAGCCCGAGGCCCACCTGATGTTAAGTGGACTAACCTCTGCCTATAACAGACGCATTTCGTCAACCACGAATTGCACTGTGCCCATCACACTGAGACGTCCAGTTGTTAGGTCTCATTAGCCTGTAATTTTTCTGGCTCTCAAGGACTGCTGCCGGAACACACTGTTAGGTGCTTGGCGACAGATTTTCTACTTGAGGGTGGTCGCTAGCCAGGCGGGCATTCACAAAATGCCCTTCCACCATGTCACCTGCCTACCTAAGGTTGGTAGTAGGGAGCATAGAAAAAGAAACAAGAGAGAGATTAGAATATAAGTATAATGAATAGAAAGGGTCGTGGATCTCAGACAGGTATGGCAATTTTTGGCAAGCTTCCTTGTTAAGGACTTATCTCCGGTCCGCTAGTAATTGAGTCGATGCTCAGCAGCAGGTCTGCCGTGCAGGGCTCGGCTCCTCACCGCCACGCCGGTAGAATTGTCCCAGCTAGATGCTGTGACGTTTGGCCGCGGTCGGTGCTGGAGGTCAGAGGACGGCCGGAGTTCAGCAGTAGTGTGCTGCTAGAAGGTCAGCCTCGTACTCGAAGTCGTCCTTGTACTTGAAGTCGTCCTTGTACTTGAAGTTCAGCCTTGTACTTGAACCCTGGAAGGCACATGTGCTCCGGTCACAATGGGTCCAGTAAAGTGTTGAGCTGGTGGGTCCACTGTCCCTCTGCTACTGAGCATATTAGGGACTCGCAGAGGGCCTTTAGGGGTGTGGCCCGCCAGCAAACAAGAGGTATGCCATAAGGGCCAAGGAGGTAGATGCTGCTGGTGAAGAATTCGCCTCCGCTAAGGCTTCCGCTACCGAGCAAAAGGGACTAGCTAGGCCCTAAGCGAAGGCGAACCACCAGCCGCTCAGAATGCCAGAAGGGCGCAAGTAGGTATGTTGCCGGCAATGATGCTCACAATCCACGAGGTCCGTTCACTACCGAGCAAAAAAGGGACTAGCCTAGGTACCTCGTGAATTGCGAGCTACCAGCAACACCCTTTAAAGTTTGCCAGAAGGGCGCAAAACAAAGCACAGTTGAATGTTGAGAAGCAACATAAAAACACATAAATTCAACAAGAGAGTTACACATAATTAATTAAATACAGCAATTACGATGAGAGTACATACCAAAGGTTTTTAGGTTAGTTTTTAATGGGGTGGTCAAGTACACTTTCACTTTAAAACACAAACTTACCCAGATTTTGGGGCTTGTAAGTAGTTTAGAACTTGTAGATTTAGTTGAACTGAGTCTTTAGTAGTAGTTGCACAGAGGATGGCTGGGGTCAAAGTGATCGCGATTCCTCGTTGAGGAAAGACATCAAGTTGGGCGGATGTCGGGGGCGAATTTCATTACCATATATGGTAACGAAAAAAGCCTCCAAAACCGTTGGCGTCGCAAAGCCAATGACTGCACTTGATTTTGAAAATATTTAAAATGCAACGTTCCTCTAGCGGAACTCAAAAACCACCATCATGGTATTTTCTGACAGACTGGATTGACATTTGTTTTAACTGTCAATAGTCGAATTGAATGGAGTAAAGGAAGAAGAAGAAGAGTGTTGCTACCAGACTTAACGTTGTGATTGTTATGCGCGACCTCTATTGGTGAGTCGCTGAACTACCTCAGCGCGCGGTAGTTAAGGTTAACCTAGGTTCTTTCTAAATTCAGATGGAATTTAGATAGACGTTTGGTCGTTTGCCTACAGATGGCGCGCTGATTTAAATTAGTATTTAGTGAAATTTTTAATTATTAAGTTAACCGATATTTTTAGATCGGTTACAACCATGCAATCCCATGTGACGACCGAGCTGTTGTAGAGAAAATTTGTTTTGAATACTGAACTCCTGTACCTTTCTGAGGTCGAGATAGATAGATAACTCTTTATTGTACACACCACTACATTACAATAAAAGAAAACACGAAGGATTACAGTCAAGTGTTACAATGGGCGGCCATATCACTAACAGCGATCTCTTCCAGGCAACCTTTGAATGGAGGGAAATAGAGGAGTAATAAGACGGGGGTGCATTAAATTAATATTAACAGTCCAGTCCAGGTCTATATACTTGTAAAAGAATAATTACAGTACAATGCAGTTACAGAAGTCTAGTGATACCTGATTTAAATTATCCAAACTGTAGACATCAGTGGCGAAAAGTTTATATTTCCTAAAGGGAAGCCATTAGCCACACTAATATTAAAAGGGGGAGGGAGTACAAGCTATACTTACTTACCTATATTAAAATGTCGTTTTATACACATGTATGTATTACCGTTTTTACGATGGAGAAAATACCCACAGAAATCGTTAAAGCAATATGCTCCTTGTATGGACACAATTAATTTTTCTATTTAGTATTATAAATGTGTTATTAATCAAACTGCTTACTTACGCATATTTTATGAAATTTGCTACCTCATTATTCTGGATCTAAGTGACATGTAATTATTTGGTATTGATACAGCTTATTGAATTTTTATAGTGACTATGCGCCAGGCTGTGGTGAGAAGAATCTGCAAGGATTTCGAGTTCTGAGTCTGACATACATATATCGACTATGGTTATGTACATACTTATACTTACATCGCACAGAGCTACATATATCTAACTACATACTATATATATGTAGCTCTGTGCGATATCTATAACGTGAACTTGCTTTGCTGTACGTCTTAGGGTGGCGGGCGCAGTGCAGTTCGTCACTTGCGACTAAATATTGTGTCTGTTATAGGCAGAGGTTAACGTTGAACTGGCCGGTCACTTCTCCATACAAACGTCGCAGGGTCATCACTCCCTTATTTGAGATTTTAGGTCCAGATATAGCATAATACCGATTGATACCATCATTATCTATGCTTGTAAGATGACAAAATTTCAAAAAGATAATTATGTAGTAAGTTATTAGCCTAGAAAACTTTATATGAAAATGTTTCGAGGCTCATAATTATCAAGTTAATTATTTTATTAAAATTTCGGCATCATACAAGCCTAGCTAATGACGATATCAATCGGTATTATACTTTGGACCTAAATCCTCAAATAAGGGAGTGATCACCCTGCGACGTTTGTATGGAGAACGGGTCGGCCAGTTCACCCTTAACATGAGGTGGGCCTCGTGCTTATTCCGTAAAATCACATTAAAAGAAAACTCGTGAATTGCTCATCTGGCGCGTCGCCTTGTTGCCGCCGCTCTGCTGCCTCACTGAAGCTCACAGCTCAAACAAACACTACACGCGTGGCACGCACAATCGGACAGCAGCGTCATACACAAATAATCAGGCATTACCGTTATTTTTTTCACTAATTATAATGATTCGATCACTCGCTATCAGCCAAAACAGAAGGATGCTAGTGAAAATTGTTGGTTTTGATGGAGTGTATAAAAAAATAAAGACTGATAACCCAATCAATTGTTTTTATATAATATTAATACAAATAATTAGTTAAGGGGATGGCTGGTCTTTTTGTTCAGATAAATGGTTAAGGGGATTTTTGGACTTAATGTCCAATTATCCCCTTCTAACACCCGAAAACAACGCGCAGGGGATTTATGGACAAAAAGTTTAGAAATCCCCTTCGCAGGGGATTGGTAAGGGGATTTCTGGAATAAGCCATAACTAGGCACATCAAGCCCCTAATCCATCGATGCCATTAATAATAAATTGATAACGTTTCTATTCATGCGTCTCAAGAAAATTCTAAACCAGAGTACATTTACGGATAAGAAGGCAAGAGCAAATGTTTTGAAGGAGATTCCCAATGGTAACTTTAAGACTTTCACGACTTGAACACATAGTTATATGTATTTCACCTTTATTAAGACCTGTGGATGTTATTAGTGTTGTGTGTCGAGACGATACATTTCTAAATCAAATGCGGGTGGGTAGTCGGAGAAAATACGCGCCCTTCAAGGCGTTGACACCCGCCTCTTCAGTCCGCTCGTGACCACGACCAAAGCAACATGGCCGAAACTAAATACAATATTCATTACAAAATCACAAATATACGATAGGAAAAATTTAAGTCATGTGCGGGATTCGAACCCGCGTCCATCCACCCCTTGAACCGAGGTACGCTCTAACCAATTGAGCTAACATGACATGACGTCATAACTCAAATCTTTCCTATCGGTATTTAACCATCGTATTGGGATGGAGCGACATCTATAGTACCAATTGCGTTGTACTACAAACAAGACCAATTTTGCAATTGGTTTTATACTTGTAAATGATGACGCAACCTTATAATTTTAATATTTTTAGGTTTGCAATAACGCCTGCTATGCGTATATATTTGTGATTTTTCCTATCGTATATTTGTGATTTTGTAATGTAATCCGCATAGCAGGCGTTATTGCAAACCCAACAATATTTAAATATATTCGTGTTTTATCGCGATTAAGTCTCGTTAAATAATAACTATCTGATTCCCAATTTTCAGCATAACAGAATTCCGTTATTTGTTCTTTTATACTTCATCCATGCGCATCGTATAAAATCATTACAATAGAAATGGACGATTTCGTACACTGCGGATACTAAAAGGTCACTGGTATTTTAAACGTTTGCCGCCATTTATATGTTTACTTGATAACATAAGAACTCTTTCTACTATGGTAAAGAGGTACGAGTTTATAAAGCGGCGCGTAGTCGGTTTGCGAATGGAGATTGAAAGTCGAGAGTCGAAGAATTGACCTATATATACTAGACGCGACATCTCTAATGAGGATAGTCGACCAGTGCAAGTATGCCGGCCGGCATAATCTCCCCCACACGCAGCTGGGCACTAGTAGAGATTACACGCGCTTTACGTTCGAAAATTGAGTATTATCAATAGTGTATTTTGAATACACAATTTCCGAACGTTAAGCGCGTGTAATTTCTAAGAGTGCCCAGCTGTGTGTGGAGAAAAGTATGCCGGCTGGCATACCTGCACTGGTCGACTATTTTCTTTTGAGATGTCGCGCAGGGTGGTGCGCTGGTGGTCTCGAAGTGTCGACAATGGCGTCTGCCCTGGAGAGGCTCAAGTATGGTACTGCCTATGGGTCGGTGTATTGTAAGCGCTGAGCTGCACTGCGGCTGCATTCCGAGCGCATTCCTCGAACAGCGGCGCTGCGGTCGCAGGGCCGGGCCACGCTGCCGCTCTTCGATGGAATGCCATAATATCTGTGTCAATAGACCAACTAATCGTTTTCAAATAACAAATTTGATTTGATTGAAATGACAAGTATAAACAACACAGGACTTAGGATTTAAGCGCTATATAAACGATACTATAAATATAATTTAATGTAAAATAATTTATAATTATAAATTTTTTAAACATAATTTAACTGTACTGTGTTCTGTAACAAACATGAAAATATTAAAATGTATCTACGTAATATATCGATTACATGTTAGGGAATGCAGTTACATCCAAGGGTCGCATCTGATCTTATAAACCCTCAACTTTATTGTCCATGTTATGTACGAGTATAGCACGCAGGAATGTACGTCAGACATTTTGGCGATTGTTATGCGCAGTAAAATTCACTAGGAATGTCGTATACGGTTTAGACCACGATCTCACGATTCCCGGCCCTTTTGAACATGGTATGTACGATGGTGTGTACTGTGTAACCCTCACTCCTCACTTCCGGGTCGACGACCTCCTTGCTACGACCTTGGCGCTGTTGGCGACCGACCACCCTTTCTACTATGGACTAGCCCTTTTGCGTATTAGCGAATAGTTTGGTGTGTTGATGATCTCATTAGAACAATATACCTACATAATTGTATATTTTTTTACAATACCTCCCTTTCAGAGGGTTTTTAAGCAGGTCTTACTACTTGCATGACCAGCACGTCGTAAAGTATGTCATAATGATTTTGCTTTATTTGCTGGCTGTTGGTCATGCTTACATTCGTTTAACGTAAGTAACGTACAGACGAAGACGGCGCGACGTGCTGGATTGATTGAGGTTATAAAGCCCTGTCCATTGCAAGTGTTTTCTTGCAGCACTACACAAAACCATTAAACAAATTTGGTCCAAAGAAAAGCTATGTTTGATTGCTAAGCGAGACGTTAATGCGGGCGTCTCGAGCTCTCCTTGAAAAAGGCCAGCGAATGTGGTTGAAACTATAATGGGAGCTATCTGACTTATTCACCGTATTTTATTTTTATGTTATTGTGACGGAACAAGTTCGAGGCCCACCTGATGTTAAGCGGACTAGCCTCTGCCTTTAACAAATGCATTTCTTCACAATTCACGAATTGCACTGCGCCCGTCACCTTGAGACATAGTTGTTAAGTCTCATGTGCCTGTAATTTCACTGGCTCTCAAGGACTGCTGCCGGAACACCGTTAGGAGCTTGGCGACAGATTTTCTACTTGAGGGTGGTCGCTTTCTCGGGCGGGCTATCGCAAAATGCCCTTCCACCATGCGATGAAGCTCAAGCCCACGGCGGGATTCGAACCACCAAAACCTCTCACTCGCACACCAATACTGTCTTAAAACGAAGTGAGTCGTCAAAAAGAAAATTTTAAATGAGGTAGTCTTATATAATATTCTAGAAGATAAGAAAAATGCTTTGCCTGTTACGAAAACACGATTTCATATATTTCTCTCGATAGAAAAATTCGTGAATACAGGCCTAAAAATTCTTTAAGTTGTTTGCGTATAGTAAAACGTATCAAGTCAAATTTTATTTCTAATTATTATGAGATTAAAGGTCTATTTAACAAATTATTGGAAAACAAAATTTTATGCCCAAGGCGGGAATCGAACCCGCGTCCTCCGATTTCGCGTCGGATGCCTAAACAAACAAGCTAAAATTTTTGTACTCCAATAATTTGTTAAATATATTTCGCTTAGCACGCTATAGTGCTTGTAATTATATTTAGAAATATTAAAGGTCTATGTTTTACTTGGATTTATTTCAATAATTACTTTCGCTATTTAAATATTGCGTGGTTATGTTTCGCGGAAGGTCTCTGTCTTCTTCTGTCATTTTTCAAATACGAGTTTACTGAGTGAGAGGTTTATAGGCATCCTTTTAGATTTAATTAGTTTCTTTAATAAACCGAGTTATACTGCCTTTAACGGAACATAACTCTATTAGTGTTACTATCACTAGATGTCAAATGATACCCCGCATTGCCTGTTCCACGACCATTACTCCGACGGAGTGACCAATGAAAATGGAATATCTAAAAGCTAGTTACTTTGATTTTAATAGTCTGCATCAGAACAATTTGCCATGCTCGATACATTAATCGTTTCTGTCTGAGTAGTGTGTAACCAAGGTCTTAAAAAAAACATAATTGTCATTATACCAGCGCATTTTGATGCTTCGTAGCGGAGCTTGCCTAGTCATTCTTTACCGTCCAACTAAATTATTCAACGTCAGCTGCGTCATGATTTCGATAGGTGAAAGCTAGTGGCATTACTACTGGCGCTTACGTGCTTTGGAGGGCACGATATCACGTCGTTACGGCTTGGCGGTAGGGCATTTTGCGAATGTGGATTTTTTTTTCCTCAATTAATTGTTTTTTTCCTATTAAGAGCAACCCCCCGTGGCGTGCCGGGCTAGAATTGCGCCCTCCCATTATGAAAAACCTCTCTAATGGTGAAGCCTAAGTTCAACGGTGGACGTCAATTCATAGACTTCATCCGGGTCGAGACGTCACCCTAGAGATTCTAAGATAAGCTTTGATCAATTTTGTAAACAATGTTTTGTACCCAAACAATGAATGCAGTAGTTGGGACTTTTGTATCACAAGACAGCCAGATGTTGTGTCCGCAGTGCCCCCAGGCTCGATATTTTAAAGGTCAAAAAGGCCTCAAAATTCACCAAAAAAGGTGTCATAAAAATTTGGAAATTCCCCTTTCGGCGCCAATAAATAATCAAACAATGAGTAGTAGCAGTGTTGCGAGCCCTGCTACCCCTGCCAAACCGTTTTGGGAGGTTTTAAGCTCGTACAAAAATAATATTCCAATTATAAAACGCATACCTCGGGGTGCGAGAATTTCTGTTGCCCAATCGTTATCTTGTTCGATTAAAAACGTTTTGGCTACTAATACTACGCAAGCCTGGGAGCATCTTCTAGCATTCCCGTACCACGTATTTCACGTAAATTTTGATCCTTCTAACAAAAAAATCCCTTACAACTAGAGTAAGGGAAAACTGCGTGAAATACAGGGCATGGGAAGAGCAATCTTTTGGCTCAACTTTAATAATTCCGCCACTGCGGCGGAATACAAAAACAAATAATGTCGATTCAGCTACTATTAAAATAGTAGAAAACAAAATTAATGATGGTGACATCAAAAACGCGGCACGCATCTTGTTTTCGAGTGATACAATCGCCCCTTTCACATCTGATACGTTGAATTCCCTAATAGAAAAGCATCCGCCTGTAACTGCAGGTCTCCACGTTCCCGACTCTCCTGAACAAAATAATGACATTGTTGAGGTGACCCCACAGGATGTTTCTGCAGCCGTGGCATCTTTTCGAAGTGGCTCAGCCGGTGGTCTAGATGGCCTGACGCCTCAGCACTTAAAAGATATTTTATCTTATAGTTCTGGTGAGGTAGGCGAGACACTTCTAAGAGATGTGACGGCTTTGGTTAATTTGATGTTGTCGGGTCAGGTCAACAATGAAATTACCGAAATTCTGTACGGTGCGAATTTATGTGCCCTCAATAAAAAAGATGGTGGTATTAGGCCTATAGCAGTAGGCACCACTTATCGTCGCCTCACAGCCAAATGTGGTTGTAGGAAAAAGGTTGCTTTTTTAAGTAATCTTTTTCAACCACTACAACTCGGTTTTGGTTCGCAGGGTGGTTGTGAGGCTGCTGTACATTCACTTCGCACATATCTTGATCAAAATTGTGGAGATGTGCTTTTGAAGGTGGATGTTAAAAATGCATTCAACTCATTAGATAGAGGCACCCTTTTGACTGAAGTGAAAGATAAAATTCCGGAATTATACCCTTTTCTTTGGCAATGTTACGGCAAACCATCAAAATTAACATACCAAAACAATGTTATATTATCTTCCGTAGGATGTCAACAGGATGATCCTCTGGGACCAGCCATCTTTAGCCTTGCCATCCACTCAATAATTCAACGTCTCCAATCAAAACTTAACGTTTGGTATTTGGATGACGGAACCTTAGGAGGCGATGCGAACACGGTATTGAATGACTTGCGAGTACTTATAGATGATTTTCGTCTTATTGGCCTTGAACTAAATTTTTCCAAATGTGAACTTTTTGTTTGTGATACTTGTCCGGATAAAATTTCGATTATTGAAAAATTCAACTTACTTGCGCCTGGTATAAAATTAGTAGAAAAAAGTTCGCTCCGTCTTTTGGGTTCACCGATTCTTGACGAATCTTTGTCACCATTTGTCGAAGAACAAATTCAAAAGTTTAGAAATGCTTCTAGCAGATTATTCAAAATTAACGCCCATATGGCTTTTACTATTGTTAGATTTTGCCTTTTCGTTCCTAAATTTACATACTTTTTGAGGTGTTGTCAGCTGTGGAAACACAGTGAGCTTCTTTTAAGCTTAGACAATTTATTAAAAGATACGTTAATTTCGGTTTTGAATGTTGAGATGGATGATAGGGCTTGGATGCAAGCTTCCCTCCCTGTGAGGTTGGGGGGCATAGGGATACGGAAAATTTCTAGTGTGGCATTACCAGCTTTTTTGTCTTCTGTACACAGTACACACAAATTAGTAGAAAAAATTCTTGCACCATCTTTAGGCTCTTTTGATGTAGCATATCTGGCTGAGGCCAAAACCACATGGGGACTGGCTTGTCCAAATACTGAGTTCCCAAAAATGTTGTCATCTCAGAAACAGTGGGATCGGCCCCTATGCGAGCTAGCACGGAAAGATCTTTTAAATACGTGTCCTAGCATCGCAGATCGTGCTCGTATTCTCGCTGTTTCTGTGTGGGAATCAGGTCTTTGGTTACAAGCCATTCCTTCTTACAAAACTGGTAGCCTTATAGATCCTTCCGCTTTTCGTCTCGCTATTAGCTTACGCTTGGGTGCAAGGTGTTGTGTTCCACATCACTGCCAGTGTGGTACTGCAGTTGACCAACTCGGTCACCATGGCCTCTCCTGCTCTCGAAGTGCTGGTCGAATTTCCCGCCACGCCAGCCTTAACGATATCATTCGCCGGGCTTTTACCAGCGCCAATGTTCCAGCTGTTCTCGAACCGAACGGTCTGATGCGTGACGATGGTAAAAGACCTGACGGCATGACTCTGGTTCCATGGAAGTTAGGACGGCCCTTAGTGTGGGACGCTACATGCGTAGACACTTTAGCGCCGTCACATCTTTCTGAAACCAACGTGAGGGCTGGCGCTGCGGCTACTTCGGCGGAGCAACTCAAGCGGCGCAAATATGCTAACCTCGGTATTGGTTACATATTTGAGCCGTTTGGTGTAGAGACGTTGGGTCCGTGGGGACCGGGAGCTCATCGTATTTTCCAAAATCTATAAGAGCGCTTGGTCGATGCGACGCGTGATCAAAATGCTGGCACCTATTTGGCTCAAAGAATAAGCATTGCAATTCAACGGGGCAATGCTGCCAGCATGCTGGGCACGCTGCCAACTGATAGTGGGCTAGAGCATTTGGACTATGAGGACCCCTATGAGTCCAAATGCTTTTATTGTAGTGTTGTATATAGTTTGTAGTATATAGTATATAGCTATAGCTGTAGTGTTGTATATAGTTTGTAGTATGTGGTTAATAAAGGCATACCGCCATTTGAAAAAAAAAAAAAAAAAAATCATAGGTATATTTTATAATACAAAATATATATTACCAAACAGATAGAGGCTAAAAGTTAACAGGCTAGATTCTTTGGTTTTAAATTTACTATCTTTATATATTTTATAAAAAAAATCGATTTTGCAGGGTAAAGTGTCGAAAGAGACGTTACGAAAATATGTTTAATTCATAATGTTGTCATAGATTATAATTCTGCTTAGGTGTAATGAGTAACTTTAGACTTTCGCGATTTGAACACGTAATTAGTAGTAATATATATGTCACCGGGTAATTGTACGACACGTTAGTTTATAAACTATCCAGTGAGATTATAAACTGTCGATAGATTGTGAACGAACATTAAAACTTACAATCTAACGCTTACATTTTCGTCAAATTATAAACTGACGATGTCTAGCTGGCAGTTTATAATCTAACCATCTATAATCGCCCGCGATATTGTGAACCGTCTCCTGATTGGTCGCCGTTATAGGTGCCATGAGTTCATTTCATAGAGTTAAGAACAAAAAGAATAGTCAGACAAAAAAAAACTTTTTTTGTCTGATTCACTCAGTTTGTGCATTAAAAAAACTAAGGGATTTAAAATAATAACCACCATAAAATGCTTTGATACCCTTAGTTCTTTTACCAAAAAATTTAATCGGACACCAAATGTAGTAAATGATCACTATATTTTTGCGAGGGGTTAAATATCATTTAGCCTAGGGCGGATTTAAAATAATAACCACCATAAAATGCTTTGATACCCTTAGTTCTTTTACCAAAAAATTTAATCGGACACCAAATGTAGTAAATGATCACTATATTTTAGCGAGGGGTTAAATATCATTTAGTCTAGGGCAAAGTCATATTTAGGTGCGACGACGAGCGAAGCGAGGAGGAGCGTTACGTTACTTGCGACTACAACAACGCGCGAGCCGAGCGAGCGAAGCGAGCGTGCCTCGGCAGCGGCCGGCGCATGCGCCACAAGAATTTAATTTTGGTGACCTTTACTACTTTTGGGTTAACAATGATTTATTTTGAGTAATTTTGCTTAAATAGTATAGCGAGAATTTAAAACTTTTGGCTATAACTTTACAATAAAATGCGGTTTTAATTTTTGTGATCATTTACTATTTTTGTCTGTTATATGTTAGTATATCTGGTGGTAAGTTAAACATAAGCCAAAAAATAATACATTAAAAACCTGTACCTACGTATTTTGCTTATGGCCACTGTAATACTTTCGTAGATCTATGGTAATGTTGTTAATCCACATATTTACAATTTGACGGCTGGACATGGTCAGTTTATAATCTTACGAAAATTTAAACGTTAAATTGTAAATTTTAGTTTCCGTTCACAATCTATCGACAGTTTATAATCTAACTAGATTTATTATAAACTAACGGATAGTACAATAAAACGGTGACATATATACAAGTAAATGTTCGTAAATATATCTTCACTTATCATGTTCATAGAGTCCTTGTTTACGCCCGGTATTAGCGGAATAAAACGATTTTTAAGCTCTAGTGCATAAAAGTCTATTTTTAAACATAATTGCATAAAAATAATATTTTTAATGTAAATTTTTCAGTAAGGTTCAGTTTGTAATATATTTATTGTAAGAAGTTACCCTGGGGTTTTCATAGTACTCAGAGACCAGGGACATTATTAAAGGCTCAGACATCATTTTTGTCGAAACAAATGCAACATTGTTCAAATATCAGATTAAATTTTGATAAAAGATTTATCACATACATTATAATTGTTTCATTTCTTCGCAACAAAAGTGAAAATCTGAGTGTATAACTCGTGCTTAAAATCTTTTGCCTCTACGTAAATATCAGCTCTCGCCTTTGGCTCGTGCTGTTAAACGTCTCGGCTAAAATTATTATTTTTATGGTGATAAATACTTATATTTAGATGCAATGATTCAGGATGTTTTTTTTGTAATGAGTGATATTTTTTTTCATGTTCAGTTGAATCTGTGAGTTTATCAGTATGTCAAAAGTCTCTGCGTAACGTGATTAAATAAATATTTTATGTACGTGTATTATGGAACCGTTTAATTTTAACGCAAACCGTTTTTATACCCATCAATAAATTAAAAAATCGTGGATCACCCACGGTTTATCTTCACTGAGGCGATTCGGGCCACGATATAAATTGCCAATATATTTTCCAGGTCTGTCAGAAAATGTATAACAGATGCATTTCCCACAAGTGACGAACTGCACTGGCCCCATCACCTTAAGACATATAAGATAGAGTTATGTCTCATGTTCCTGTAAGTTAGGTGCTTGAGGACAGATTTTGTACTTAGTCAGGCTAGCATTAACAAAATGCCCTTAAACCATGCGGTGAAGCTCAAGCCGGCGGTGGGTATCAAACCATAGACTTGCGGGTCAGCAGTCCATGGCTATTAACGCTCAGCTCATTTCATAATAATTATAAATTAAATCAAATCATTACGAATATATTTGTATTGATGTATCTATGGTACATCAAAAGCACAGAATATAAGGCTACAAGTTCACTTAATCGTTACGCACGTGTAACAGCTAGGCCATAGTAACCGACCTCCTTTATTTTCCTAGAAAGCTTATTCCAAGTTACGTAGATAATATTTACTCTGTTTAACTAATTTACAAGAATCCCAAAAGTAATAACGTCTCGTTCTGTTTTTATAAGCTCCTTCCTACGAAAGAAACTTCAGTTGAAGAATTACGTTTTTATTGCCCACGTTTATATAAAGTTTATTTTTAAATCTGTCTTGTCGTGATTCTCGTGGTTAATAATAGTATTTTATGTGTCGAACAATTTCAATAGTCAAGAAATTATTAAGATAATGACTCAACTACGCATATTAAAGAGATATTCAGATAAAATGAATCTTATATAGTCATGTCTGTCAGGCAGGCTACACAACGTGGGAATAAATAGCAATACTTCTTCCGGATCTTTGGTAAAAATAGGAGTAACACAAGGATAAATTTTAGGACATTCTCTGTTTTTAGCGGATACTAATGATCTGTTAATGTTTTCAATTACCGTCTGTACTCACGCGTGTTGGTAGAGATTGTCGACCTAGGTTTCGGGCAAGTCCGATGCCCTTCATCAGGTGAGTCAACCCGTGAGACATGCCCGAAACCTAGGTCGACAATCTCTACCAATACGCGTGAGTACCCCCGGTTATTGAAAACATTAATATGTCTCATACTCACGGGAACTTTCAAACATAAATTAATGATCTGCCTCGCATGGTCAAGGATGTCTGCGATGTTGTTTTAAACGCAGATGATACTTCTCTGATTTTTAAAGTAGATTAATAAAAGATAGTGAACTAATTCAAGATTATTATTGTGTTATCTATGATCTCTAAATGGTTCGCGGCTAATAATCACTCTTAAATTAAAAAAAGATCAAATGTTCATCGTTTTCCTTACCAAATGTAACTTATGTTGAACCAAACATTGAGTTTGGCCTAGATAAACTCTCTATTGACAATGCGACTGTCTTTCTGGAGATCAAAATGGATTCAACTTTACAGTGGGATCCACATACACATAATCTATCCGGAAGACTTAGTTCTGCTGCATATGCGGGTTCGTAAGAAAAGAAAGTTTACAGACCCAGCTACTGCTCGGCTAGTTTAGTACATAATCTATACGGAAGACTTAGTTCTGCTGCATATGCAGTTCGTAAGAAAACACATTTTACAGACGTATCTACTGCTCCGCTAGTTTATTTCGCGTACTTCCACAGTATTATGTCGTATGGTGTATTGTGTTAGGAAGCTGCTGTTGAAATAGAGACAACCTTTATCTTACAAAAACGTTGCAATTTGAACCATATATGAAATTAATCCTAGGTTATCTCAGAGGGATATTTTTTAAAGAAATTGATATTTTATCTTTACCTAGTCTGTATATTTGAAAATATTATGTATGTTCGTAAAAGTTTAAGTAAGTTTAAATTAAACTGTGACAATCACGATTGCAACATTAGGAATAAAGATAAAATAGCGGTGCCAGGTTTTAGATTAGCGAAGACAAATAAAAGGTCCTTCTTAGGTAATTGTGTGCGGTTTTATAATAAACTATCCCAACATATTACAACGCTGATATAAGGAAAATTCAAGTTGCAAGTGAAACATTCAGATTAAGAAATTTACTATACAGTTGGTGATTACTTAAACCACAAAAATGCTTGGATAAGTCCGTCTCTGCCAAGCTGGCCTGTCACCTACGTAATCTAAAAAAAAGGTAATAATTTTATAATATAGTATGCATTACATTGATAAAAGACGTTCAAAAGAATGGCCTCGAGTTTCTTGTCCGTTATTCTCGCAGTGGCTCTATAAATTTTTTTGCTGAACGGGCAGTACTATGTAGATCAGAATACTTTGGACGCTCTAAGATCTCATGTGAGTTGGTATCGTCCCAAATTCGACAATTTTGTTTGATGACATTGACGGATTCATCCGTAAATGGGCCTTATCGCAGAAGATGATTTTTTGGTAAAAATTAAGAACGTCGTCCGAACAGAAAACTCATTTTGTTAAAACATTTTTTTCATTTACACGTGTTGTTGAACGCTATATGCGTTCATAGTGATTTGGCAAAACAAACTGAAAAAATGACAGCCAATTTGACAGATGTCGCTTCAAGAATATGACCGCTCACAACTCTCAAAGTTTGGAAGTCCCTTTTGCAAGACCCGATAATAAAGTCCAATATTGGTGTTTTATTTCAAGTTAAGGGCTAATAAAAAAAGTAGTGAACTTCAATCTATATTACGATGATAATTTAAAGCAAACTTTATATGTAAAAAAAATACATAGATCTATCATATTCAGTGGGTTATCTTTTAGGTCAACATTTATCTGTGTGAGAGTTGCGGCGCGGATAAACCTAAATACCAAAGTGTTGTATATAGAATAAAATGCAAAAATATAGGCTTGAAAGATTTTGTAAAAGCCTTCAAGGTGCCTTCAAATATGTCAAGAACTAGGAGGTAAGCCAAGCGTAAAATTAAAAAAGCTTTAAAAAATATTATAATTTATGATGAAACATATGTTTGATCAGAGCGTTGTGTACCTGGGAAAAAAATCCACCCAACTTGTAATGACGTCTTTGATTATAGCAAGAAAATCATACCAAAAACTACCTAGTTAAACTACCAACTCCTGTTATCGTACGGGGTCTATGAGCTCCCAGTTTTATCTTAGAGAGTTCACTATCAATCGTCCAATCTGTAAAAGGACAGACGAGCATTATCACAGAAAAGATGTTTTGTTTTGACCGGATTTGGCTTCATGCCAGGGTATAGATTAAGGTGTAGTCGTCTTTGAAAATTGTCAGACTGAAGGCGTAGGACGGAGAGAGCTCGTTGAACATGCGAATGAGCGAAATAGAACTACGCAATTATTAGGTACGTATAGCGTGAACGATTTTTTAAAAATAAATTCACATAAAAGTGAGCTTTTAAAAACGGAAAACTACATAAATAAGGTACAGTAACCACATAGTTCCTACATAAATAAACAGAAGTAAAATCTGATTTCGATTACGTTTATATATATATAATTATTATTATTATTTTGATATTAATTCATGCGTGAATATTCCCGTTTATGACTTCTAAGTCATTGATTGAAATCGCCCGCTCCGCAAGACGATGACAACCGCTTTTTCAGTCTACTCGAGACCACGGTCAATGCAACTTGATGGAAACGTAGAGGTTATTCAAAATATTATTATTTTTATGTTAATTCGTACGTGAATAGACCCTTTTATGATTTAGAAACAAGGGTTTAGTTTAAAAAAAAGGTAATGATATGTTACCACAGTAAAAAAAGATCTCGCAACTGTTTTTTTTTTTAATTTAGAGCTATATCTTTATTCGTCTAAGCGCCAGACGTTCCGAAAAACTCGCAGCATAAATCGATTTTGATGCGAGTTTTCGACTGGCATGGCGCTTAGACGACTGCATTTCAGAAGCCTTTTCAAACAGCAGCTTTTAGAATAGATAAATGTGACACTGGAGAAATAAATAAAACTATGTTCGTGGTTAATAACCTGATTTACACCTTTTTACGTAACTTGATAAAAAATAATATTTAGTCAAAGTATGAGAATTGATTTCACTCACTTTAAAATAGTCATATTTTGTTAGTGGTAACAATGCTCTGAAAGAAAATTTCTAACGCAACTTATTCGAAAAATAATATAAAACGAAATGACGAGAAACTAATTATCTGTATTACATCCTCTTTGATAATTTTCTAGCTGGTAGAGTTGAAAAGTTGTATGTTTCACACGAGAGCACATATTTTTAGGTCTCGTGCCTTTGAATCCCTCAGTTTGCGCAGTACTCTATATTAGAATTATTATATTCTATATTATCATCGCTACTCTCGTGATTCTACTTCCCTAGCTCGGGCACTCGGCCCAAAAAACCACTCACTTGTTGAACAAATAACTATTGTCCTTGTAATAAATCAACAGGATTACTTCCGAGTCCCAAAATACCGTCGTCATGAGTTTTCTAGCCGACTGTGACACGAGTCTTGTTTGGACTCAGCTTCGTAATGAGTCTAACTTTCATCCCCTGTAAAATTTGTATTAGTAAACCATCCTTGTCATCACAGAGATCTAAAAGCGCACAAGAACATTGGATGCGCCGTTTTTTGTGGTGGTAGCGGGAGCATTTTCAGCACCCACGTGCGCTGACCTTAAAAATTCCAAGATTATCGTGTTAAATTTAAAAACGTTATCAGATATATACTCCAACTATTTCTGCGAGTTATTCCATTTTAGCCGACCATCTGTCAAATAACCTTGTTTCGTTATATTGAAGAATTTCTGAAGTGGTCCATTCAAGAGACCGCCCACGGCCATGGGTCATCTAAGACGTGATTCCTTGCCTTGCTTACAGATACTGCACTTGTACAACAAAGTTTACCAGGACAAGAGTTCCCGTAAACTAATGAATAATGTAGCCAACTTATTGAGAACGACCTTGGAGAATCGACACCGGGCATCACAACCGCACATTTCGCTGATCATTGAAATTTGAAATGTGCGCTGTCGATGAGAAAGGTGTTTATACAAATTTATCGAAAATAAAATTATCTCCCGTGTCCGACGGTGTGCGCTCGACCTTAGAGAGGCAACTGCGCGGCTGGCGTAAATAAATAGTGGCAATGCGTAATTGACGACGGGTTGGGAGGCAAGTCACGTGTTGGGTCGGCCCGCGCGCCTTCCTTCCACTTTTATTACATTCCGCGAAATCGTAGGTTGCTCTGCTGTTCACCGATCGTACATAACATGCCTATTTGTTACATGATTTCTCAGCATTGTTCCCCACCTTCGATTACAATGTAACGCGTTACCGTTGCAGTGATGAATGAAGCAATGATAGCTGAACAATGATAGCTATTGCCTGCCGCGCCGCAAGTCTATGATTCGATCTCACCGTTTTGAGTTTCGCCTAATGGTTGAGGTCCATTTTGCGAATTCTTAGCTACCTGGCTAGCTACCACCCTAAAGTAGAAAATTTTGTCGCCAAGTAATTCATTCGGTTACAGGCACATGATACTTAACTTCTGTATGAATGGGTTATGGGCGCTGTGTTATGGAAAGAGCTTACCGCTTAACACCAAGTGGGTTTTATATATATGTTATTATTTATTATTATGTTTTATATATGTTATATAACAATTACATAAAAAATGTTTCATCGCGCCCAGAATGCTAGAAGTATTCCTATACGTGCGCTTGCAATGCACTACCAGATTCGCCATGCCCAGAATGCTAGCAGTGTTCCCACATGCGATTGCAATGCAATGGGTTACCAGTTTCACCATACCCAGAATGCTAGCAGTGTTCCCACATGCGATTGCAATGCAATGGGTTACCAGTTTCACCATACCCAGAATGCTAGCAGTGTTTCCATATCCGATTGCAATGGGCTTCCAGTTTCACCATACCCAGAATGCTAGCAGTGTTTCTAAATTCGATTGCAATGCAATGGGCTACCAGATTCACCATGCCCAGAATGCTAGCAGTGTTTCTACATTCGATTGCAATGCAATGGGCTACCAGTTTCTGCATGCCCAGAATGCTAGCAGTGTTTCTACATTCGATTGCAATGCAATGGGCTACCAGTTTCATCATGCTCAGAATGCGAGCTTTGTTCCGACGTTCGATGGCAATCTCATGGGCTACCAGATTCACCATGCCCAGAATGCTAGCAGTGTTTCTACATTCGATTGCAATGCAATGGGCTATTAGTTTCACCATCCGATAGCAATGACCAGTTGTATGTGGATATGACCAGTATCTCGCACATATCAACGTCAACAGGGTATACAAATAAAAAAATATAGATCCAAAGAAAGTCAAACACACAGTTTATATGTATGTACGAATATACAAATTTGTTGTATGTAAGTTTTGCTTGCGCAGCGCCACACGTGTTTAATTTATGCTTATATGAGTTATGAGGTCGATACATTTTAAAATGTTTTCTCTAACTTAAAAAACAACACGTGTACACACTTTGTGAAAGTTTTGCCTTCGGATTTTCTTTCGTTGCGTGGATTTCTCTTTCGTCCTTGGATATTTACGTTGGCAGTATAACCGCCATCGCTCGGCTTATTATAGGCGCTAAATATAGTATTTCTTTCAACTACTTACCTACCCTAGTCGAATTTTACGATTTTCAGAAATTCTATTGGAAGTATACGAATCGATTCTAATCTAATTATGTATTTTGAGTCCAACTCCGACATTTATATGAGAATTTCGAAGTTATTTGGGCTATACAAAAATGTCGGATATTTGTATACACCTTCCAACTTTGCCTTTGAAGCGTTGTGTTTATTTCTTATGTTTTAACAAACTACCTAAGCAAGTTTTAAAGCCATTGTGACGACCGACATAAACAAGCAGATAAATGCTACAGCAAACACTTTTCATTAGGTCATGGTAACTTTGTTTTTGTTTATAAGGTAGAACGCACGCCTATTTTCTGTTATCAACATGATTAGGAGGGTTTACGACGCTTCCTACTCCCTTATATCTATGACAAGCTGTCGGATAGAGAGCTCAATAAAATATGAATATCACATAATAGTATTGACTGTGTATTGACTGTTATCCATTCCGCCCATGTTCTGTACATATTTGTGTCTTGTTTGTTAACTTATCGTTAAGGTTACTCCAGTGGGCCCTTGGCTAGTCCATACCGCCTTATTGTCCCCATTTCTGATTATTTCCCCCAGTTATTTGACTCAATATTTGATAACATCTACTAAGTTCAACAATATAAATTGCTACCGTGCCGATAATTTTGTTCTACAAATTTACTATTACACAGCGTGCTTAGTCATGCAATGATTGCTATTTACTGTTATTAACAGCCGCTAATTAAAGATAATGAAATATTATGTATTTAGTGGCAAATTGTTATTTTCCCGTGGGGTGCCGGGCTAGAATGTCACCCTCCCCTTTGCTACCTGAGGGTGTCGTAAAAGGCGACTAAGAGTAAAATACCGAAAGCAGCAGCGCTTCGAGGAACTGCTATCTTAAGCTGCGATCTCCAAGACGCCTGCCAAGCGTGGGGATTATGGCAAAATCCCCTTTAAAGGCTGTGTTCAGCAGACAATCTGGCTGATATAGTAGTATAGTTATTTTCAAACTTTTCCTTGATATCAACGAATTGGGCGCAGATTTGATGTATTTGCTCACAAAACTCTTAATTCGATAACTGTGGGGAAAAACCAGTGGCGGGGCTAGCATCTGTCTGTTTTCAAAGTCGTCACATAATGTCATAGCAGTAATAGCTACGTCATGTTATGTTTGTATAATCAAAATTCAGATAGAAGAGCAGAGTTCCATAGGAGTCATGCGGGGCCCGACCGAGGTGACGACTTCGCTCAAGCCGAAATAATACTTATTATTGCGCCCCTTTTATCTATCTACGTACCTACATACAATTTCAGATAATTATCAAAATGGACTTAACAAACACCAAGTATTCGTATACTGTGTATAGGGGGCTATAATTATTACGAACATGGCCTTTGTATTTATGACTGTAGAGCCATACCAGCGGTGCCATACCGCTGGTAAGAATGGTTTATTAACAAATTACTACTATATACAACACAGCTTCTACAATGAAAGGATTTCGACAACCTATTAGTCATTGCAGACTCATAGGCAGTCCAAATGTGACCTGACCCTAGACCTAAACATCGAAATGTATTTACAAAATCACAAATATACGATAGGAAAAATTTAAGTCATGTGCGGGATTTTTCCTATCGTATGTTTGTGGTTTTGTAATGTAATCCGCATAGCAGGCGTTATTGCAAACCTTATAATATCGAAATGTAATGTTATAATATATTATAGCTCCTAAATTAGGTGGGTTCATCAGGTAGAGTATAACACTAATTTCTAGATAACTTCGACCTGTGCATGAAATCAAACTCAAGCTATTTCTATGTTTACACTTGCAAGGATGTTATATAAACTATTAACCATTCGCGTTTGTAGTAGGTCCGAGTTATGTGAATGAACAGCTACAATAATGGCGATACGCACCACGAACTATGTGAGGCGACCATTGATAATATATTCATTCAGGGAGCGGAAACATAAATCAACGTTACACGAGGCAGTACTCAGACCTCGAGGACCAAGGCGGCATGGCACGTATATCTTCAACCTGCAATCATTTCGACAATAACGCATTTGTGGACTCAACACAACACTCAAGCTTCAATTCAGACGCTGCTTTGTTATTCTTGATACAATCCGACCCGTTGCACAAAACCAAAACAATAAACGTAGCAGAGCGCCTTGCACTTGAGCAACTATATAATAATATTTAGTAAAATCATATTGCGCTAAGATATAATTTGTTAGAGCTATAGTTAGTTAGTATCAGGGGAGCAACGGATTCACCGCATCAAACTAGAATAGTTAGACAATCAGCCTTATTGTCTAACTATTCAAGTTAATTACCTTTGTACTCGTGTACATTATAATGGTAATTAACTACATTGTGGCATTTGAACTGAAATGCAATTTTGTTAAACCATACATAGAGAATACCTAAATTTGTTTACATTCGTTCTTGCTCCAAATCAAATTCCTTGACAGTACTCCGGAAACAATGCTTACTATGGGTATGTTCCATTAGTCGCTAAGAACGTTATTTTCGATAATTTTGATCACATTCTGCGTCTATGGTTGTGATCACGTGATCGTTTGTAACTGTCATCCCCGTTCCATTTTTGGACAAGAACGCTAAGAATGCCACTAAAATTTGCCACTTCTGTCACTTTTGACATTAGATGTAGCGTTTAAGGCGAAAATAACGCCAAGACCCATGTGGAACAACTTTTTGGGAGTGTGATCGTTTTTAGCGTTTTTAGCGAATCTCACTCAAATGGTACGCACCCTATGGAAATCAAATGTAAACACTGGCTAACGGCGAGTAGGTCCTCTCTCTGTTAGGGTAACGCATCGCAACAGCTAGTAAAAGAAAAATAAATGCTCTTGATCACAGCTTCAAAACTACTTTCAGTATTAGTTGATTAAATTATGATAATGATATAGTTCATAATTATACTAAATGTTTAGATTCCTAACTTGTTTTAGTTTTTATACTATTTATTGATGGGCATCTACACAAAAAACATGTAACTATTGGAGTATTTTGGGATTTATCTGCTAAATACCAGAGAGAATACGGTTTTAACTTAAAGGCAACAAGGCAAGAGGCTCAAGAGAGCAAAGCTTGCCTTGCTAAGATAAAACTTTAAAACCTAAACATCGCCGTAATTAGTCTGTAATTTTTTAAAGAATCTGTCTTTATGCGGTTACATTTCGACGACTGTGCAATGTAACTGCGCAATCTAATAATAATCTTTGTTGTATCACGAAAAGGAGAAGACTTCAGCGAAAATATACCGTTTTACAGTCGAATTTCCAAAGATTCGCACGAAGCACTTTAACATTTATTGTGCGAACCGCTAGAATCTCTACCTGAGTTACTTGTTTTGAGAAGAGTTTTCACTCCTTTCTTGATAAGAGTGCTTCATCGCCGACCTATGCTTAAGATGACACAAACTGTGTATCAAATGTGAATAATTTGTCTGCAGGCATTGCAACAGCGAATGAATCGCGTGAGAGACGGTAAAAAAAAGTTATTTGTTTTGCAAGGCATAGTATAATTTTGTTTTTAATTATGATTCTGTTTGTATTTGGATAAATTTTATTTGTAAATAGTTATAGATAACCTAAGTATAGAGTGTGTAACAAACAATCCATGGATCATTTAGTTGTCCAAAATAAATGTGTTATTATTATTATATTTGTTATTTTACTTTTAGTGAAGCCTGAGAAAACAAAGAATTCTAGAATTGAACCAAGAGCGAACCGAGCGGTTCAAAATAGAATAGCGAATTGTAGCGAAGATTTCAAAGGTACGATACGCAAAAAAAAGGTGCAAGAAATACAGCTTAAATAGTAAAGTAAAATTACTAAAATTGGCAATATTGATAGTAAATTCATTTATGTGAAACTTTTATAAAGGTTCTAAGTGTAAAAAACGTTTTCCACGCTAGCGAATAAACCAAACATTCCGAGGCTTTTGATATGAAATAGTTATTTCTTATGCAATTCTGAAAAGTTGTTATTTGCCGGGAGTATTTGTATTATAACCTGACAAAGCGAAAGATTCAAGGATTTCAAAATAACTTATCTGCCGAGCGAAACACACAATTTTCTCCACTCTACAGCGAGGAAATTACTTGGTGATATATAATAGCATTAACTTTTAATATGAATGAACACTAATGAATTCATGTTAAAAGTTGAAAGTAAAGTATCTACAATTTACAACGAATTACTAGCGACCACTTTTCCTGTTCTCATTGTGAATGCAAGTAACCTTGCCTTTCACATAGTTCGAAGAATTCTTTGTACTACTTATTGAGCCGACAAATAAGGAAAAGCATCGGATTGCAAATAAAACAAGTTTGTGATTGATAAATTCCTTTACAAACATATACCTAAAAGAAAATTAGGTTGAAAATGGTTTCTTAAATTACAATCCTAATCGTCAGCATATATACCCAGTATTTCACTCAATTTAGGCCCATTTATACAATATATCGTCCCCTTAAAGACAAAACCGATTATCTGCACAAAACACAATTCAGAGAAAACGTGATGTCTAAGTTTAACAGCTTATTTAAAAATTATAATTTTAGAATATTTTGTCGAAACAAGTTATGACAATATAATAACTTGTGTCGACAAAATATTATAATAAATACCTTTAACAATTTTTCGGAAAAACAAAAGAAATCGAAATTAATCTAGTTTTCAGGAAAAATCGAGAAAATATACTACAAGGGAGTGCATTTAGTTGGTTTTGGTTAGATTTAATCGTTTGAGATAATAATATGATGATATTATCATCTCAAACAATTAAATCTAAAAACATACGCTGTATAATTTATTAAAGAATTGCAATATTTGAAAGTCGACTCGAGTTCTTGTTGTCTTTATCACCTACGATACTTCACTTCGCGAGTACTGCCTGGTATTCTATTCAGCGTACTCAGTCTCTTAGATATATTTATTAACTGCAAAGACATCTTTTTTTATTATTAAAAGTAATTATAACATTGAGGATTACATAACATATTCTATGTAATAAGCCTACTCGCTGTCAAAAACCACCTGCCCTCCTCTTTACTATATTTTATTGTGCCCGGCGACACGGTCCATAATTGTTACTAGACTCTACGTTTACCATACCATCTAAGCTACACTGTGGAATGCAAATAAAGTATATGAATATCGAATATTCGTGATTCTATCTATAGCATGCAAGCATTGTTTGCCGAAAACTACCATTGTCGATAATGCACAGGCCCAATGATGCAAGTGTGCATTCGACTCGACAAGCCAACCGTGTGATAAATACTACCACATAGAGTACCCACACATTGAGAAAAGATAATGACACGTTAGACCTCTACGGTATACATATTTTATATTAATAGCACTTGCTGATGAAGTTTTACGGACCCAAATATAATAATAAAACAAATGAACAATAAATAAATTAAAACAACTGATCCGGTCATTCCGTTAATCGTTTTTGAGGTAACATTTCACACAAAATACTGTAACAGATTCAGATTTATAATTCATTCCGTTTACAAGTTAGAGATTCGTGACATACAGCGTAGTCTCATGAAAATAAAAATAATTACATTGTTATTTATTGACCGAGCGAGCGCAAACCGTCTGCGTTTCGCTTCGCAAAAATGCTTTCGTATGTTTCCGGATTTCCGGTCGTTCTCCTCTATTATACTCGCATTCCTCAGCTGATTGTCGTCTATTTGTGATAGGTTCGATAATTATGTGTTTTTTGTCGAGTCATTGAAATTTTTCAAAATGGTGGCTGCTCCCTAGCATGCAGGGTGTTATATTCTTAGAGTTCTTTTACAGTATAAATATATTTAATGTAGTTTTTACCTACAAAAATAAATTTAGCATTTTTGTTACTAGTCTATCTCAAAAACTTAACCAATTAGGATTCTGAAATCTCGGTACATATACAAATATTTCATCTATTTCTCATTGAAACCGCCCGCTGTTCTAATGCGGAACACTAAGTATTGCCTAGTTTTTAAAGATATATATGTGAGGTGCGGTGTGATGAACCTTGCCGGATTCAGATATATGAATTCGTGAATGAGTTCGTCTCTGAATTCAGAGATGAGAGGAAGTTCGGTAGGCCCCGGCCACACAACAATACAACGCACGGAAACGGAGCGGCGCGGCGCGCGGGGCAACGCGGCACGGCATATCGATATCGTGTTTTGTTTTGTTTGTTTACTATGTTTCCGACGACCACGACGACGACGCCATTTTGGGTTTTTCTCCCGCGCATTCCTTGCACATGCGCATTTAGTTTGACCTTTACTTTGTACTTCCCAGAAGGTGCGCTGCTTTACGTTCTCTTCGAACTTCGTACTGCGTAGATAATTGCGTACCGCTGCGTAGTCTGCGATTGCGTTGTGTTGTATTATGGCATAGTAAAGTTACGGTCGGTACGAATCCGGTGTCGAGCCGCTTAACGTCTACGCAATCAACTACGCATTAAACTGACCTTGCATATTGTTTTGCTTCTCCTAATTTCAATATTTATATTTTAAATCCAGCTGACTGCTCGTAACTCTATATAATGTGATTGTTTTCATAATAATTTGTAATCTTGTTCGGTACTGCACACTACCTAGCAGGTAGAGCTCCTAAATCTAATATATTATTACCTTGCTGTATAGGAGAAGGCACATATTCTTCTATGATATAGGTAATTAGTGAAAGTAGGGAATACGTACAAGATATTATTATATTATGGCAATTTTGGAAAGAGAGACTAAATTTAAACACACTATGTTGTCACTAACCTCTTAGAGGTTTTACGTAAATAAATTGTATTTTTATTTATTAGGTTCGGTATAGTAATAATAGGTCACGCCGCGATTGGAATAATTAACGTAGTACGAGTGCCGTAAGTATATATATTTATTCAATATATTTGTAAGTAAAATTTACATTAATTCACCAATAAAATTTAATGAATAACAATGGAACGCCTAGAAATTATAAAAAAAAGTAGGCTTTGGTGTAATATCGCTATTGTATAACATATCTTATAACGACGATATAAACAGGAAAGAGGTTAATATAATGTGATTCGTATCCTTAATTCTGAAGGTAAGAAACTCCATGATTTGTTTTTTCGAAGGTAAACGAATAAAATACAATTTGGAATAATAACCTCGGTGTCAATCTGCTGGCAGCTTGTTAACCTACATACACTGGAAAGTAAAAATCACGCAGATAACGCCTACCTACGTAATAGAGCCTTTACAAACAACTGTATAAAAATATATATATTAGAAGTTACTGGCCCATGTCTCATGAAAGACTTCGAGAGCTCTCTAGCGGGCTCGTAAATATAGTGTCGTCTTCCATATTGATTTTTAATTTATTCCAAAAATAGGAGGAAGGTTCTTACGTCGTCAAGTAGGCGTCATAGGGGTTTAAAAATTAGCTGTTTTAACGCACTCGCCACTTGGAATAAAAATAAAACCTCACCAATATATTGGTCTGTGCCAAACAATCTTGCAGCAAAATTATAAAATTAAAAATCTTTATGAATGAGTGCCTCATGTTTTGACTGATATGTAGAGGGCAGCGCGGTTTAAAGCTTGCCTAACCATTTTAAACCGGCACACAGAAATTAATGGATTTTGAACCGAACGACGACATATTATGTGACTAATGTGACGAAAAGTGGATCCTTGACGGTAATCGCACGAAACAACGCAATGGCTGACCTCAGGTGAAACGCCAAAACAATGCCCTAAAGTGAAGTTTGCCCACAAAAAAGTTATGGTAACTATTTGGTGGACTGATGTCCCCAAATTCTGTCAAACAATAACAGCAGATGTCTACTATGCAGAACTCCGACCAATGATGGCGAAACTTGCAGCAAAACAGCCCCGACCCATCAATCATTTTCACGATTATTGTTCCCTGGCAACGCTAAACCTCACACAACTCGCCTTCATCCTCTGTCCTCGCCAGAACTTGAACCAACGGACTACTTACTCCGCAGATTGCTATTTTTGTACTACTAAAAAATTAAGCTTCTCAGGACAAAATGCTTTCAATTAGTTTGTGGAGTATGTTGTATCAGGTCCACAGAGGTTTACTGGAAAGGTTTACAAGGAAAGGATCTTCCTTGCAGAAATGTATAGACAAAAGAGGTAACTGTATATTTTTCCTAAAAAACTAATTAAATTTTTATTATTCATTAATTATTTTCTGTTGGGTAGAGTATAACAAGTCAGTTCCATTTAAATTTCATCATAGGTGTTCGATCTAGTACTTTTTAAGTTACACTTTTAAGACCTTCTAGTTGTTTGCAATACTGAATAGAGTGAAAAGATATATTAAAAATAAACAGAACCAACTTCCAACTCTGTTCAACAACATTTCATACTTCTCAGTGTTGGAAGTCAGTTCCTTATTTTAATTTTTAGATGTTGTTTTGGTTTCGAAAGTTTGGTCACATCTCGAAGTCATAGATCACTAAATTGGCTTCTCATCCGAGAAGTAATATCAGGATTTAAGTACAGCTTTTTAGGTCAGTTTTCAATATCCTCACAGCAATCGCTTTTCGCCTAAATATTTACCTTACTGGTTGATTCACAAAATATATGCTTGCGTTCGACCGATTCCCTCGTCCTAGATAATCCTGCCCACTCAAAATCAGTAAAGGATAAGTCTTTCAAAGTTACGGCAACGAGGTTATGGCACTTTTAAACAACTGATTCGCACCTACTTCCTCAGCGGGCCCGCCGCGGCAACACAGGACCGCGCTGCGCTCCCTTTGAATAGAGTATTGAATATTTGCATCGAGCTAAGTAATAAACAATATTAAACATTACATTACAGGCCCAATATATTTATATCATCAGGTGGTCCTCGTGCTTATTCCGTCAAACACAAAAAAATAAAAATAAAATAAAAAACATCTCAAAATGTTTGTTAGAACTAGCAGAAGAGGTTGTTAGCATTTTACCAATAACCCTGTATACTTAGGTATATTTTATGGAAAATACACTATATGTGTATAGTAGGAAATATACTAGGAAAATACACAATATACATATAGTGTATTTTCCATAAAATATACCTAAGTATACATGGTATTATATAAAGTACTTAGAAATACGAAATACCTATCTCTGTTATTACTTTATATTGTGCAATGTGGGTTCCATTATAGATTTATTCACTTTTTATTTCTGTTTTAGTTCATTTTTATTTAGCAAAACACCTAATTACTATTTATTTTCTGTTTCATCTGGATGACTGGTAGATAGTGCTTGTCGACATATTTTTATACAATAAAGTAACAAATAAATAAATAATGTAAAGCTGGCTTTATCTTTATTGCCTTATCATCACTAAGTTCGCTATCTAGAAAAACAATAACAACCGTACAGAATGTACCTTATCAACTTGACTACTGACAACTTTGAAGCGCTCGTAGCGAAGTTTACTTAGCTGTTCTCAACCGATCAGCAAAGTTAAGCAACGTCGCGCGCGGTCATGAGTTTGATGGGTGACCGCTAGTGACATTACTACTGAGCGTTTCCGTGCTTCGGAGGGCACGTTAAGCCGTCGGTCCCAGTTGTTGTCTTAGGATGGCAATCGTTATAGCATGGTGGTAGAGCATTTTGCGAATGCCCGCCTGCCTAGCTACCACCCTCACGTAGAAAATCTGTCGCCAAGCACCTAACGGTGTGTTCCGGCAGCTGTCCTTGAGAGCCAGTACTTCTAGGTTAGCCTGAACAACATCTTCGACCACATCATCACTTACCATCAGGTGAGATAGTGGTCAAAGGCTAGCCTATCAGGCATAAAATATAGTTTAGATCATCAAAATGTTGTTGCCATGAACTTCATAAACACACGTGTCAGAATTTGAGTTCATTACATACATTTACTGTCGGAGCATGTCATGTTTTATTAAACGTACATATAAACTAAACGTTGCCGTTGTCCGATTCGTCGTACATTGCAAATTGTACCTACATTACCATTACAACACAAATGTTTATTATCATGAGACTATATGTGTATAAAAAATCTTCAATGAATTCGTTTATATATATCCAGTTTTATTTATAAATGGCCTCTCATCTCGTTACATGTACAGTCGCCTGCAATAGTATACACGTTGTAATTTTCAAAATTGTGGTAAAGACTTCTGTTTCAGTCTTTGTATACCGAAGTATTTTAAAATCAAAGAATAAATTGAATTGCTTCACCAAAGTCTATACTTCAATCACTAAGAATTTAGTGACCATTAAATTATTATGAAAATTACGAAGTGTATACTTATTATTGCAGGCGACTGTACCTATATTATGCTGTGTGTTTTCATGATCACACTTAGGGGTCACGGAAACAATTTGTGTCTTTGTTATTAATAACCTACATACTTTTTTTTATTTTATTCCATGCGTGATCACAGACCAAGCGTGATACTAGAATGATTTTAATTTAGCTGCTGCCACAGTATTTGCATGTAGTTTCCATTTGGGTATGTTTACCGTCTACTGGATTTTAAAGTTCCATGCTCAAAGAGTGGCAACGCATTGGAAAAATGTATTAATTTGTTTTCAACACCCTTGCTCGTAAAGTGATCTTTATTATATCGTTCTTAGGGCCATAAACCGAACTATAACACCCTCGTGCATAATAATATTATACACTAGTGCGTAATAGAATTATCCCTACAAAGTTAAGTTAGTACCTAACTGCAAATTATATGCGAGTAAACAGAACATTTTCAATTTAATCGGGTAATTTATCCCTACAAAGTTAAGTTAGTACCTAACTGCAAATTATAAGCGAGTAAAAAGAGCATTTTCAATTTAACCGGGTAATACAGATTTGTTACATCAAAGAGGTTTATATGTAATCAACCATGATACAATTGCCGCGCGCAAAAAAAAAACTTGCGTAAGTATTTTCTATAATTTTCGTATGTTGTTTGTACCGCAATTGTGCAATATATATTTTTTTCCTCGCAAGGGTGTTGAAAAAGTGCGTATGAAACTCGTGCGCGTTGTTTATTACAATCTCTATTCCATTTAGGCCTTCGATCTTCGATCTCAGGCCTAAAACCCGTCTCGATTGTAATAAACAACTTTGCGCTCTTGTTGCATAATGTACTATTAGTACTTTCCTGAGCTTGCTTTAAAAAGAACACAGTTGCCATCCCCCCTGTGCGCAATTTATAACTGACGTTTCTTTGACCAGTTTTTAAGGTTCAGTTCAATTAGATCTATATTATCATCAGCTCAGCATATCGCATAGGTATATATAAAAGTTTTACATATACTGTTTCGGTCAGACTTAAATACATTAGCTTTTGTTCGTGGAAATATTTTTATAATATGTAGTACCACCTGCCATCTACCTAGTACATTATTTTACTGAAATAGCAGCACCCAGTTTCTTTAAATAAACTAGTAAGATAAAAGAGTTAGTGAGTTCTTAGTTTTTGAATTGCATATTTTGACCAATTTTTTTTTTTTTGTTATTGTGATAGAACAAGCTCGAGGCCCACCTGATGTTAAGCGGACTAACCTCTGCCTATAACAGATGCATTTCGACACAAGTCACAGATTGCACTGCGCCTGTCACCTGGAGACATAGTCGTTAAGAACACAGCGTTAGGTGCTTCGAGACACATTTTCTACTTGAGAATGGACGCTAGCCAGGCGGGAATTCGCAGAATGCCCTTCCACCATGCAAAATCTTAAAATTAAACCGGCCAAATGCGAGTTGGTCGCTTGAACGCGCAGACCAAAGGTCCAGTACCATCATATAATGTACCAAAAAATAGTAATGTAAGCATCTGTATGTTTTCATACAGACGAGATTGTTAGCACGAGTCCGACCTCACTTCGCCAGTTTTTGTCATTTGTTGTTATACGTTAAATATTGGCCTGATCATGCCAAGTTTAACGCGTGTGTGTGTTTCTATTTATACGATTCAGCAAAAACATGAAGCGTATAAGAAAACATGTTTATGTGGAAAGGGAGTCCCCTTTTATTTTTAGCATTTTGTTAATATTATTATTTTTAAGCATTCAAAATATATTCTGTGAAAGAAAATGTCAGATACAATGCACAAGAAACTGTTATAGGTTCCAAAGATTCAAATTCTTATAGAGGTCGAACAGATGAGCAGACCGACGAGGCGGAGCAGTAATCTAATCACGATAATATGGGAACCAAAAAAGAATATAACCTAGGGTGTCAATTGCCTTATATGTTGCTAATTAATAATAATTACACACCCAGGATGGACAAAGGACCACGAGGCCGCCTCCCAAAAAATAGGTTTTACAATTGTACAATTGTTTTGAAATTAGAGGACATGCTGGCTATAAATGGACGACGGAGGCACATTTTTTTTTATCCCTGATAGATTAGCCTTTGACCACTATCTCACTTGATGGTAAGTGATGATGTGTTCGAAGTTATTGTTCAGGCTAACCTAGAATTACTGGTTCTCAAGGACAGCTGCCGGAACACACCGTTAGGTGGCTTGGCGACAGATTTTCTACTTGAGGGTGGTAGAGCTAGCCAAATGCTGCACCATGCTAGAACGACTGCCATTCGAAGACAACAACCGGGACCGACGGCTTAACGTGCCCTCCGAAGCATGGAAGCGCTCAGTAGTAATGTCACCAGCGGTCGCCCATCCAACTCATGACCGCTGCGGACGTTGCTTACCTTTGCTGATCAGTTCAGAACGGCTAAGCAAACTTCGCTACGAGCGCTTCAAAAAACACACATTAGATTTAATATATTAGGTAGAATCTTGTTGAATAAATTGTGAGAGGCATCTGTCCAGAATTTACAGAAATAGAAGAACATATTTAAGTTGGTGTGATTTAAAAAATAACCCTTTTCGCATGATGTTTAAATCTGCGAATAACAGAAATATACTCTAATAGTACCATTGCTAGTGGATACGCCTTGAAAATATCTCGTAAAATTTTAGTGATTCGAGCTAATTCGAATTATGTTTATTCTCGTCATACTCGTGATTAATTCTTTAAAGCGACTGTTATTTTACTGAAACTGAAGCAGTGATGGCTCAGTGGCATTGGCTATGGACTGCCGCCCAGCAGGTCCATGGTTCGAATCCCACCGCGGGCTTGAGCTTCACCGCAATGTGCAAGGGCATTTTGCGAATGCCCGCCTGGCTAGCGACCACACTCAAGTAGAAAATCTGTCGCCAAGTACCTAACGGTGTGTTCCGGCAGCAGTCCTTGAGAGCCAGTGAAATTACAGGCACATGAGTCTTAACAACTATGTCTCAAAGTGACGGATGCAGTGCAATTTGTGACTTGTGACGAAATGCATCTGTTATAGGCAGAGGTTAGTCCGCTTAACATCAGGTGGGCCTCGAGCTTGTTCCGTCACAAAAACATAAAAAAAAACAAAGTCACGCAATCGGCATCAACAAAAACTAATCTATCCGCAGCTTCACTGAAATAGTGTAGGCATAGTAATAATAACTTTTGTAGTTACCGCTCTCGCCGGTTTTAACTGAGATTGCAATATTTTAAATAGGTATGTGTAGGTTTTGTACTACTCTGTCAATAAAGTACCGGAAAAAGATCAATAATACAGAAAATGATGGTTATCCACCCAATTTTTTTTTTTTTTTTTATTGTTGATAGGCCAGCCTCTGACCACTATCTCACCTGATGGTAAGTGATGATGTGGTCGAAGTTGTTGTTCAGGCGAACCTAGAAGTACTGGCTCTCAAGGACAGCTGCCGGAACACACCGTTAGGTGCTTGGCGACAGATTTTCTACTTGAGGGTGGTAGCTAGCCAGGCGGGCATTCGCAAAATGCCTTACCACCATGCTATGACGACTGCCATCCTAAGACAACAACTGGGACCGACGGCTTAACGTGCCCTCCGAAGCAAGGAAACGCTCAGTAGTAATGTCACTAGCGGTCACCCATCCAACTCATGACCGCGGGCGACGTTGCTTAACTTTGCTGATCGGTTGAGATCTGCTAAGTAAACTTCGCTACGAGCGCTTCAAAATATTTTAGCATTTCAGCTTATTTTATCGCCTTCAAAGTATGGTCATTCAGAAACGATACACTTAGGCTAACGAATAATCCAATCATCAAAACATTTTTAAACGCTTTTTCCGGAATTGAGTTCAGTTCACGCCGCGAATACTCCTTTACAAGCCGACTTCTTTCTTTTTCCTAAACTCAAATTACCACTTCGTGGCACACATTTTAGAAAAAAATCAGGTCTTTTGGTATCAGCGGAGCGGCAACATGTTTCATACCCAAGTGATTATTTATAATGGTACGGATCGACTCGTGAGACACAGAAAATTCGGCGGCTATCTCTCTCAAACTTGAATGAGGATTTTCAGTCACTCACTATTTCCTTCACATTTGCGATGTTAACTTCACTTGCAGACGTTTATGACCTACCAGCGCGAGGCAAATCTTCCATCACATCTCGACAGATTTTGAACGCTTTGTACCACTCATAAGCACGGGTTTTTTTTTTTATAAAATCGATTCTAGTAAGCCTTTTGTAACATTTTCAGTGACTCCGAACACGACATTCCATTGGTGAGGCAAGATTTGAGACAAACTCTTCGTTCGCTGTTTTAGCCATTATGAAATTCGCAATACACACTAGATATGATATATCTAAAAACAGCACTGTATTTAATCTAAATAACAGATGCAACTTTTGAGTTGCATCTGTTATTTATATTCCAAATATAAAAATCCGCGCGCCAAATTGGACAACAGAGGCTACCAATCTTACAACAACATAAAAAAAAGCATAAACAAATAATTATTCATCCCGATACTTTTTTGACTGCATGTATATTAATGAATAGATTCAGGCGTTACTTTGCGGAAATCCATTTTTAATAATAACAAATATTTTTAAAATATTTTAAGAAAACATCAAATTAATATTTTAATAAAACACTTAAAAAATATAAAAATATATCTAGTGACAATTCCGCCTAATTTTCCTGTTAAGCCAACGTGACGACAAACGCTACGCAGCCAAACCGGAAAGAATTTTCGACGCGTTTCGAAATTTCTTCTACACGAAGCATCCCAGGAGATCTTGACTCTACGAGCGCACGATCGAGAAAGAGCATGTATATTCTAATACTTACGTTGTTTTTTATACTTATGTACCTATATTCACCGTATATTTTTATTGCTTCCAATTCATGTGGACAACTCGAAATCGAGATCCAGTGGTTTCTAGATTTAATTGAATTCTTGTTCTATGCATGTGCGCCCAGCAGGGTGTAAGATCATGCGTAGCGTAGCGTGGTTCCATCAAAACAAACGCGCAACATGATCGTAATTGACTCATATGAGTCATGCAATAAAATTGTTTACTATCCAAATGCTGTCGTATAGATAAATAGTACCTAATGTAGCTAACCATAGTGCACTGCGCAGGCATCATGCGTACATATAATATTATATTGAATACGCTTGTGGCGTGTGCGTTTGCTAATAATAAATAATCTGTATTGTATATACAGGGTTATTGGTAAAATGCTAATAGGCTCTTAGGGTTGACTTCCTAGCCCTAACAAACATTTTATGATGATTTTTTTTTTGTTTTGAATTATATATATTTCATTTTTTCTATATATATTTTTGTGTTTTAACTACTGCCTACTCTGAGCTACGAGCGCCCGCCGCGGCAACACTGGACCGCGCCGTGATCCCTTTGAATAGTTTTGAATATTTACATCGAGCAAAGTAATAAAAAATATGAAATAATACATTACAGGCACAAGAGACTTTTGAAATCAGTTGGTCCTCGTGCTTATTCAGTCAAAAAACATATAAAAAACCACAAAAGAAAATTAAAAAAATATGTTTATATTTTTTCAAATCATGAAATAACATTTCTCAAAATGTTTTTAGGACTAGCAGAAGTCAACCCTAAGAGGTTGTTAGCATTTTACCAATAACCCTGTATAGGTCTGTTCTATATCGTCCTCTTGAATGTCATTACAGGCGACTAGGGGAAAAAATGCGCCAAATGAGCAGCACGCATGCCACTATTTAGATCTACATAGTACGTTGCTGCATGTAAGGCGCAAAGATAGCGGATGTACTAGCAACAAGAGCACCCCATAAAGGGTTGCCATCATATAAACGACTGGTCAAGAAACCGAAGCCTATACTTTATATAGTATGTTTTTCTTTGTGTCGTACCTATTTTGTGTTTGAGAAAACACATTTTACTGTTCCCACACGGGTGGGAAAAGGGTAGCAAGAACAAGTGACACGATGATTCTGCTTCCGACATGCTATATATAGGTACGATTTACATACAACATATTCTGCGTAGTTTATCGTGAAAACGTCACAATGAGTTTTAATTGAGATTGACGTCAGGAGTTCTGTCAAAAAACATTTCAACCGTACGCAGCGCCATCTGATATTATAGTACCACCAACTTAACTGTGCAGTTTTCGAGGGCGCTACTGGTCATGGAAATCAACTACAAACTGTCACAATTTGAAGGAATGTTGTAGTTCTTTTTTCTGCCACCTGAACAGATAAGTTGGGGGGTCTGTACCTGTAGCTTATCATCTCCATTGACGCTGTAAATTATGATGAGCAAGTACTATTCAGTGATGATGCTCTCACTGACAAACTATTGACAGTACACAAAGTTAAGAGCCATAAGAAGAGAATGATGCTCTGTTTGAAAATACAATACAATACAGAATTTTTGAAGCAGTGATGGCTCAGTGGCATTGGCTATGGACTGGCGCGCAGTAGATCCATGGTTCGAATCCCGCCGCGGGCTTGAGCTTCACCGCATGGTGAAAGGGCATTTTGTGAATGCTCGCCTGGCTAGCGACCACCCTCAAGTAGAAAATCTGTCGCTAAGCACATAACGGTATGTTCCGTCAGCTGTCCTTGAGAGCCAGTAATTCTAGGTTAAGCCTGTTAACACCTTCGACCATATTAACACTTATCATCAGGTGCGATTGTGGTCAAAGGCTTAGTACTTACCTGCAATAAAAATAAAACAATAAAATTAGGGAGGAACTCTTTTCTCCATAATTTGCAATTGTCGCAGTTAATTTAAGTTATCACCACCAGAAATCTAAAATTCATAACAAATATACAGTTTTTATACCTTGCCACAGTCGCAGCAGTCGCTTTAATATACTAATGAAAATTTTGAAGCGCTCGTAGCGAAGTTTTCTTAGCTGTTCTTTGCCGATCAGCAAAGTCAAGCAACGTCGCCCGCGGTCATGAGTTGGATGGGTGACCTTACTACTGAGCGCTTCCGTGCTTCGGAGGGCACGTTAAGCCGTCGGTCCCGGTTGTTGCCTAAGGATGGCAGTCGTTATAGCATGGTGGTAGGGCATTTTGTGAATGCCCGCCTGGCTAGCTACCACCATCAAGTAGAAAATCTGTCGCCAAGCACCTAACGGTGTGTTCTGGCAGCTGTCCTTGAGAGCCAGTATTCTAGTTTAGCCTGAACAATATCTTCGACCACATCATCACTTACCATCAGGTGAGGTAGTGGTCAAAGGCTAAGCTACCCAGGCAAAAAAAAGACCATATTCAAAAGTTAATTATGTAGGAATTTTCAAATCAGTTGAGAAATTTTATCCAATCGTTAGATTTGTTTGCAAATTGTGAAATCATTTCAAATTGCATTTGAACGCCTGAACTGAACTGCTTCACAGAGGTACCTTAGCTTATATAAATATATTTTTTTAATTCGACGATTGGTTGTTAAAATTAAAAGAAGGTTAGTAATGACGAAATAGGTCGGGTCGGATATCATCGGAATGGGCTCTATTTGTGCATTTCAAAACTATTTTAACTTGAATTTTAGCCTTCTTAAAATTTCCTTCTGAAAATTGTCATACAAAAACTAACTTAATCCGACTTTAACTCTAGAATGTACGTTGGCGCAATAAGCACTTATTTTTGTATGTTTATTCAGTACAGGGCGCATGGTATCAGTTCGCGGTGAACTACTACTTTATTAGGTACTGTATCAGCCGTATTGTCCACTGCTGAACACTGCCTCCCCCGTTATGGGGGATTTTGCCATAATCCCCACGCTTGGCAGGCGTCTTGGAGATCGCTGTATGAGCTAGCAGTTCCTCAGAAAGCGCTGCTGCCCACCTTCTTGTGTGTTACTCTTAGTTGTGTCTTACGAAATTCTAGCCCGGCACCCTACTTTAGGTACGTTATATTAATTAGGTGTTATTCAACCTGTGGATCCCGAGAAAGATCAGTTGCGAAAAAATAAGGTAATCTTAATAATATTCAATGCTTCTTAGTATTAAAAATCGCCAATAAAATTTAACAAGCCACGTACACGCTCCATTGTCTGTCGTACTGGGTCACCGGACTCCATCGTCATCACAACGCAGTAATTCTCGTCGCAGCACACGGTAACCTTGTCGAACAAGATACTGGTAATTGTAAATTGTTAAGTAAGTGACGTCATTACCCCTACCTGCACAATGGCAGTAAGTTCATGAAACATTCAACAATGGTGTCACGTGATCGTAGATGAAATAACTGGCAAGTGCAGTTTAGGCATCGCTTTGTAATGTTTCTGCATCGCAACAATTGCAACCCGTGAATGACACCCCACATGCTAAGTCCCCCTAAAATTGATATAGCGATAGCGCACGATCGAGCTCGATCGTGCGCTCATGGAGTCAAGACCTCCTGAGGATGCTTCGTTTAGAAGCGAAACGCGTCGAATACTGTTCCGGTTTGGCTGCGTGGCGTTTGTGACGTCATTTCGGCTTAGCAGGAAATTAGGCGGAATTGTCACTAGATATATACAATTTTTATAAAGATTTTTTAAGTGTTTTATTATAGTAGTTTATGCAACTGTCATATAATAGAGGGTATTAAAACATGAGTGTAGTTTTTTGAAACGAGCCACAGGCGAATTTCAAAATAAGATTACACGAGTGTTTTAATACCTAATTATATGCAGTTGCATACACTACTTTATTTAATCTCACGGCTATAGGTAGCTACATTAAATAAAAAAAATATTACTCAAATTCGTATGTACGAAATAGCGCCAAAATGGAAAAAGTCTGTTATTGGTCTATGGCTCGGAACCAGCGCGCTTACTACAGATAATGTGTACTTAAATTGAATTGAAATATCCTTGGTACTTTAATAATTAAAAAATTGTTTTCTTAGGAGAATAATGCTTTAATTTAACTTTTGAATTTTCTTAAAGAAGTATGTAAATAAAATATGCCAATAAAAGTCTGTATTTCATTTCATAATTAGAATATTACCGAATGAGATTATATAAAATAAATAATATGATGTTTTCTTAAAATATTTGTTACTATTAAATATGGATTTCTGCAAAGTAACGCCTGAATCTATTCATTATTTTATTATACTTATTTATTAGGAAAACCTTGCTACAGTCAAATATTCTTTTGTCATTCCATAAATCAAGAATATAATTAAATCACTTACTTTATCAGTTCAGAAGGACAGACACACATAGAAGAAATTAGCAAACATTATTATTTAAGTACGTTAAACATAAACATCCGCCCACATGGGGTCGCCTACTTAATTACTGAGACCGTGGGAGGCCTTTGGTCAATGGTCGAAATGTTAGCAAAACAATAACAAACTAATCAGACACATGAGCTAATTTTGGTTATGATCTATTCGTGGTAGGAATAGTTTACTTAGATAGATATATCTATCGTTAGATTTTGTATTACGTGAACAAGTCTAGAATTAAACCGGCCAAGTGCGAGTGGGACTCACGCACGAAAGGTTCCGCAACTAAATATTCTATGAATAGTTAAAGCGTCTACCTGTCACCGTTATTAGTATCGCACAAGAGAAGGTAAAAAAATCTAGTTTGTTGTACGGGAGCCCCCCTTAAATATTTTATTTTTAGTATTTGTTGTTATAGCGGCAATAGAAATACATCATCTGTGAAAATTTCAACTGTCTAGCTATCACCGTTCTTGAGATACAGCCTGGTGACAGATGGACGGACAGCGAAGTCTCAGTAACAGGGTCCTGTTTTTACCCATTGGGTACGGAACACTAAAAACGATGTTTATTAAAATAACGTTCACATTATCTCAAGATGCAAAGTTTTTGCTACGAACATTACCTACTTATCCGAGTAAAAATCGATAGTAAAAATGATCCGATTCTTCACTTCTAGATCAAAACGTGTCTGGAGCAAAGGTATTATGAAGTATTTTTGTTTATCGAGTATTACAGAACTTAGCTAGAAACTATGTATATAAGTCAAGCTAATTAAATTTATGACATCAGCAAGCCATTCTATTATGTCAAAAACCACCAAGTACCACCCTGAATTTTAAAATCTTTCGCCAAGCATCTAACAGTGTATTCCGGCATCAGTCCTTGAGCACCAGTGAAATTACAGGCACATGAGACTTAACAACTATGTCTCAAGGGCGCAGTGCAATTCGTCACTTGTGATGCAATGCATCTGTTCTAGGCAGAGGTTAGTCCGCTTTACATTTGATGGGCCTCGAGCTTGTTCCGTCACAATAAAAAAAGACTGAGCTAGTTCGATTTCAGTGATGTATGTCCTTTAAAGTGTTTAAAGTCGACGTTAATAGTCATAATGATAAGTTTTAGCCACTTAAGAGAAATTTTTATTTTCTTTATTTTATTTTACAAGGAATACAAACAGCTGCTAAGACAATGATATAGCTAGGAGAATTTTGGTACACAAGAGCCTAATAGTATTCACTTATGGAAACAATATTAAGTAAGTCTTTCTCATTCATATATTATATCCATACTAAAATACTATATCTTTTGTTGCAGTATGCTCGTCGATGGACATCAGAAACACGCCTGACCAGTTTCAGAAGTTGAAAGGATGCCGCGTCATCGAAGGCCAACTCACCATCGTTCTCATGGAGCGCGCCACTCGTAAAATCTACGAGAACATAAGCTTTCCCGAGTTGCGGGAAGTTACGGGATACGTATTGATTTATAGGTGAGGCTTAAACTATATACTCTTTGGCGCAATGGCATATCTGTCGCGTGTAGGGGATCCAATGTAATTGTAAACTAATATCAAGCGTGCCCAGGTCCATGGTTCGAATCCCGCCGCGGGCTTCAGCTTCACCGCATGGTGGAAGGGCATTTTCCGAATGCCCGCCTGGCTAGCGACCATTCTCAAGTAGAAAATCTGTCGCCAAGCACCCAACGGTGTGTTCCGGCAGCAGCCCTTGAGAGCCAGTGAAATTACAGGCACATGAGACTTAATAACTATGCCTCAAGGGCGCAGTGCAATTCGTGACTTTTAATACAGTACTACATTTGAAGGGTAACATTTTCAAATCTAACGTGTTATTGAGACAAAGAAGTTGATGCCGAACTGTTAAGCGCTGATGTAGCTGTCGAAAGTCGAAACAGCGGCAGTATCTCGTGAACATTACGAATAGTACGATGCTTTTAGTTTGTCAATTTTATGTTTTAATTTCTAATCCACAAGCAAATCTTAAGTAGAACATCCTGACGTTTTAACACAACATGGATTTTGTAGATTGTGAATGATCCCTCTTCTTTAAAGTAATTATTTGCCATACAGCAATTATAGTACTGGAAAAGTCTTCAAACACAGTTTTCGACGTAGTCATCACCATTTAAACTTACAACTAGATAATGTTATCTTAGGTTTTCGTGATTATTACACAGTAAAAAAACAACTTAAAACGATTTAAATCGCGTATATTTATCATTATTTGTATACCGACGTTTCAAACACGAGGTCACACTGTGACCACGATCACTGCGAAGTGAAAACAAAAATGAAACGTCCAAAAATAATACGCGATTTAAACCGTTTACATATTATAGTTGTTTAAATATAAGTAACAGAATGTTCTTCAGAAAACATTTAAAAAACAAATGAAAGTCGATAGCAACCAATTCAGATTTGAAATTTGCAAAAAATTGTATACAACTACGGGCGAGGAAGTGTACTTCCGTTCCGTCCTTTACCCCGTTCGTGGACAGAGACATTCTTAGCAGTGCTCTTTGATTGCCGCGTGCTCACGTGAAGAGTTACTCCACAATGACGTAGATTCCGCGGATGTCGCAGCTCAATTAATGAGTGAGATTAGTCCCGCACATTGCATGTCCGTCATTCCGGATTCCCGGTATCCTGGTGTTACCCTAGTCGCATACAAACCGCGAGGTTCTTAGGTCCTTGATTTTTGCATGTTCCAAGTTTCAGTGGTTTTTATAAAGGTAATTCTCAGGAACAGTCTGGAGTCTGGAAACAGATTAGTCTGACACAGTCCTCTATAAATATAATATAAAAATATCGGAATCTGAATGGCCTATATTTTATCTCAAAAGTTCAAAGGAATCCAATATGAATTTCAGTTATTTCTGAATATTAGATCATTAAGTACCTTCTTTGAGATAAACTGTGCTTCTAGAAGTCGAATTCCTTTTTATATTTAATAAAGACGGATTTTTTGTCGACCTTTTCACACCGGATAAAAATCGCATACATTAATATTACCACAGATTAAACCCCGCCAGTAAAGTAAGTATAAATTAATTTATTATCTGAAGGTGTAGGTACCTACTGTTGAGGATATTATGTTTTATCATTGTTATATTTCCATTTCAGGATGAAAGGTGTAACTAACCTTGGTGATTTATTTCCGAACCTCACGGTCATCAGGGGGATGGAGCTGTTCAAGGATTTCGCGCTTGTCATTTTCGACAATGCCCATCTAGAGGTATGACGGACTTTAACGTTACCTACAATAACGTACTTACTACTATGCTGTACAACAATAAAAGTTTGAACACTAAGTATAGAAAATATGACGAAACTGCGTTTGTATAGAAAGCGCTATGAGGACTTACTTTGGTTTAAAGCTGTACTACGCAGTTGGCAACCATGGGTTCTGCCCATTGGCTTTGGCGGGTGGCTAGTTGCACACCACCGTTGGAGTTTCAAACCACACAGTTCCCCACCACAGTTTTTCAAACTCCCCCAGCCAAAATAAGCATCGTACAAAAGCTAAATACATCCGAAATACTTAGCTCCTTACGTTTAAAAAATTATTTCTATCTTTCAAATTGAAAGAAAATTATGTTATAAATGAAGAAACCATAAAACAAGACCGGGACACACAGACAGAAACTATAAGGGTTCCATTACGGATCCCTAAAAACCGTTAATTACCAGAATGCATTATAATTCTTTATAGTATTTTTACTTAAACATCATTGGAAATCATTGTGGGAGGTTGGTTGCCGACCATGGAGGATGGAAGGGCATTCCTCCTTGTTGCCGACTGTGTAGCACAGCTTTTAGGTTTGCATGACACGTAGAAAGACGTACATAATCTGACTATTTTGTGCAGATGGTTGATAGATATATTATGATCCAATTAAGTGGTAAACAATTTGAAAATGATTATTAACAGTCTATGTGACCAATGCGGTCGTTATTTAAGGTCAATTAGTAGTACATAATATGATCCAATTAGGTGGTAAACAATTTGAAAATGATTATTAACAGTCTATGCGACCAATGCGGCCGTTATTTAAGGTCAATTAGTAGTTAACCTACGTTTGGACCTAATTTAGTATGTACGCGGCCAATGTTTTACTAAATTGATCTCCCACACCTTGTTAAGTATCTTGGTACAGAATAACTAAGAGGAGGAACTAAAGCCCCGCCTGTCTGATACAAAAAGAAAAACAATATTGTTGCAATCGTAAACTTTCGGCATCAACAGTGAAGAAAGGAATGTTTTTTGCAAAGTATTGCGGTCTTGGCATTTAAGGAAAAACTGTTTATGTAACCGGAATCGAAAGAATTAGAACTCTCTCAATACAATAAATTATCTTTGCGCTTCGACGTCATGTACCGCCTTTATTTTATTTACTTACTGTACTTACCATAGTTATTATAATCAACTTGCTACCAGCGAGAGGCGGTAAAATTATTATAACAGATCCTGAATCAGCTTCAGATACCGCTATCTATGAAATGTACTAATTAAAAAAAGTCACTAATATACAGGGTTACTGGTAACTTACGCATAACCTCTTAAGGGTAATTTCAGTACATCACAAGGAACACGTTTAGTTCTACAATTTTTCTGAAAACTTAATTAAAGAACCATCAAGATTTTCATGTACACTATTAAGCAGTAACCCTATATAAACAGCCCACCCCATTCCACATTTCCGTGCCAATAATACCTGTCAATAATGTATCCCAGAATAAACTTTGCAAGCTTTAAAATATTTGAAGTAGGTGCTGATATTCCATTCCTTGTTTTAGGCGCTGGGGCTCCGATCGCTGATGGCTGTCCAGAAGGGCGGTATCCGCATCGAGAGTAATGATAAACTATGCTACGTCAACACCATCGACTGGTCTCGCATTAACACCGACGATGCAGAAAACATCATTAGGGTAAGAAAGAACTACATCCATAAGTAGTGTAAAACCAGGGTCGGTATCTAGCCCAAGAAGCGCCCGAGTGGTGCAATCAATTCCGTGGCGCCCTCTAGTAGCCAGCAATCAAAATGAAAGTCCGGTGGAGTTGTGATGCCGCAGCGGGAAACGCCAAGTCTAAATATAAACAAAATTTAGAATTCTTTTCTACCGATTGGCAATGTATACAGTCCGCAATACTATCGGAGACCATCACTCGGGCGTATGGTTTTTAGAACGTCGTACGAGACGCTTTCTCTTTGGAAGCGTCGCAAGCGGCGCTCAGCGCCCCCTCGGACGCTGAGCCCGTGTGCGTCGCACTCCCTGCAGCCTGGCCAAGTAAAGCCGGCAACTGTGTAGTGTAAAACCCATTACCCAACCCAATTAATGAAAGCTAGATAATTTTTGTCTGGAAACTGGTCTGGGAAAGAGATAGAGAAAATACGGAGGACATAAAACTTCGTTAACAAACTGAACGAGGATTCAAAATATATCTATCCGTAGAGGTAGATAATTAGAGAGATAGTAGGGTATATAGTTTTGCATATATGGAAATTCTATAATTATTTGATAACTGAAACTCCCTGCTGTCTTCAGTTTTTCCTGAGATATACAATCACTGTGGACTTGAAGACTAGGGTGTCTTCAAGTCCACAGTGACTCTTTAAAATCTACGTGCTCCAACCTCAGCCACACCATCACTTACCATTAGGCGAGTTGGTGGCCAAACGTAGAACTGTTAACCATAAAAAACCTTTGTTTAGCTAGACAATCGTAGGTCTAAATAAACAAAAGAACTTTGAAAAATAGGCCCACATGCATGGAAAACTTAAAATATTTGTTATTATAGAATTATATAATAATTATATAGAAAATATAGCCTATGTTCATCCGGGATAGTGAAGGATTCTAACGTGAAAGATTTTTTCAAATCGGTCCAGTAGTTTTATGTTTATTCGTTACATACAAAAAAAAACTCTTTTTAATACACATTAGTATACATTAAGATTCTCAGAGTTAATTTGTTATGTGCGCGCCCGCTCTACCTATACAGGCGACTCTCTGTAGATAAAATCAAAGGTAGCAAAATAAGGGTTGACCACAAACAAAAATTACGTCGATTTTGTAAAAGATGTCCTAATCCATCTTAGGTGGTACAGCTTCCGATTGGACTATTTTGATAGACACGTATAAAAAAACAATATAAAGTCACAGACTACCTAATAAAATTCCTGAGTTGTTTCGTCATCCAGACTGGATATAATTCTGTACTGAAAAAAATAAAACACCTAGAATTTATAAAACTTTTATATTTTGGTAAACAAACATACCTGAACTCATTCGTGACCTAGAAGTTGTTCACGATTCCAAACTCTCATTTTATGAACATATCGAAAATATGGTTATAACATTTGTGCGTAGTATTATTTTATAGGAGCATTGACGCATGCTTAGCGAAAACATAGAAATTATAACTGATGGAAAATCTTTTTCCATCCGTAATAATTTCTATTTGTGCGTAGTATTTTAGAATACGATTACCAGCCCAGGTATGCACTCCATAATTCACAAATACATCGAACGAATTTGACGAATGCAAATCAAATTCATATCCTTGCTATGGTACAATTCAATTTTATTTTTTTTTACTGGCGGTCTGCCTTTTTTAAACAAATACTACAAACTATATACAACACTACAGCTACTACAATATTACAGCTACTACAGTAAAAGCATTTGGACTCATAGGGAGTCCAAATGCTCTAGCCCACTATCAGTTGGCAGCGTGCCCAGCATGCTGGCAGCATTGCCCCGTTGAATTGCAATGCTTATTCTTTGAGCCAAATAGGTGCCAGCATTTTGATCACGCGTCGCATCAACCAAGCGCTCTGATAAATTTTGGAATATAAATATAAATATGGTACAATAATTGCCAACCTTTCAATATCTTCTAAACATCGTACCAGATTCAGTGGATTGTCCCGAACCTTTGGATGATTGAATTGTCTAATATTAATTATAGGCAAAATCCATATATATATTTTTTTATGTTATTTTAACGGAAGAAGCTCGAGGCCCATCTGATGTTAAGCGGGCTAACCTCTGCCTATAACAGATGCATTTCGTCACAAGTCACGAACTGCACTGCGCCCGTCACATTGAGACATAGTTCTTAAGTCTCATGTGCCTGTAATTTCACTGGCTCTCAAGGACTGCTGCTAGAACACATCGTTAAGTGCTTGACGACAGATTTTCTACTTGAAGGTCGCTAGCCAAGCGGGCATTCGCAAAATGCCCTTCCACCATGCAATGTATATAAAATAATGTTTAATAATTTTAATATACTCTGTAAACGTTTCGATATGCTTGTAGATCTGTTCAGTACGGGCATCGTTTCTGCTGGACAGTTGTTAGCCTGGGAATTTTTCGATTAATATGTGTATTATTATAAATAACATTTATATTGGCTAGTGCATAAAAAGCTCTTAGTATAGTTCACACTATTGTGTAATTCTTTGACATAAACTGTTACTAAATACATCCGTGAGAACCTGTGATTGGCCCACGGTTGTATTTACTTTTTTATTTCTCATGGCTGTTACTGTTTTAATTAAATAAACAAATAAAAACTAACAAATATTACGACTTAGCATTGAATTAACCAAAAAATTTTATGTAGTTAATTTATATACTGTGGAAGTCGTAGCAAGGGGAATACCCACGATTACCCTGTATGGTCTATATAGCCTGTGAAGACTAGAACCCGTATACAAAGCGGCCTTACTAGGATCTTATCAAATTTGGTTTTGCAGGAGAGGCTCGATAGTGGGGAAGAAGACATCGTAAAGCGGTCCCACTACTATCTGGTTTACGTATTAGCACTTGGTTAGTAAATTAAAAACTAATGTTCATGTTCATGCGTTTGAACGTTAGCTTTACAATGAAATATGCAGACAAATATAATGAGATCAACTTATCATAACAAATTATATAAAGACGACGACGTATTGCTGACGTAGTTTTGTGCGAACTGAGCCCATATATCGACTCGAGGTGAACAAAATCATAGAAAAACAAAAGAACAACTTCCCGCTTGAATAAACCTCTTCGATACTTAAAATACTTTTTACCATTTAGTTCTGATTTATTTCAAAGGTAACTCAGATTAATAATTTGTACTGAAGTAAGATGCCTACGATTGTAATGTCTGACCTTATCATCCTTAGTGAATGTATTCAAATACCTAGTTCATATAACTGAGTCACCTACGCTACGCCCACCCAATGTCCGGTTAGTTTGATTCATACAAATAATATATCAACATGGTTATTTAACTTCCTGTTTACAAAATTAGCTATAGGTATTTGAGTAAGCAAAGCGGGGAGTCTAAGTCATGTTTGTTTGTTCAACGATACTTTTCAAACGCCTGATTATAATTATCCTCAGTTTGGTTCGAAGATAGCTGGTTTGGTAGGTACTTGGTAGTTTTATGTATATCTATCTACTAGGTTTAATTTTTAAGTTCATAGTAAATAGCGCTAAATCAAAACACTACTAAGACAACTCTTGGGTGTTGTCTGAGACTTTTATTAGTGCTATGTATGAATGTTAAAATTTCTGCAGCAGTATTCAGCTGTGCGCACTAATGTTGGTTCAATATTAATAATTAATGAATGAATGACAGCATGGAGTACCTTGCGCTTCTCGCCTAATATTGTTGACCGTTGCCAAACTTGTTTGGCCACTGGACCGTGGGATTTATTCGATATTAGTTCCGCATTTACTTCATCTGCAAAAGTGGATTCACTGCAAATACCTATCACACATGTGTCATGCGTATGTGTGTAAATTAACGATTATTATCTTCTCTGTAATGTTTAATGTTTTTCGTGTAATCTTTTCTAAAATAGTTTCTTATCTTATCATTCTTGGTGCATTGTTGCAGGCGAACTACGATACGCGATTTTGTGGCTTGTGTCCAAATGCACAGAGTCGTTTTGAAGACCATCGGCTAGCTCTCATCCAGAGCCCCACAGATCATAACAACGGATGTCTGCTCTGTTGGGATGAAAATAATTGTCAAAAAGGTAAGCTAGCTGGATTCCTCCTGTTAGGTATCCTCAGCAATAATGGTTCTAGTGATGTAGTGTATCATGCTTAGATTATCAATAGGTTCCAGTTTTGTGTAATAATAATTTACCAATATAATCTGGTAAATTACTAATCAACTGTGTTGAAAAATAATATAATGCAAGCTTAAACTTTCATAGTTGTAACATAATAATTTCCTTAAACAAAAATCAAGCAACCGATCACTTTTTATTAAGGTTGAACTGGCCGGTCACTTCTCCATACAAACGTCGTAGTGTGATCACTCCCTTATTTGAGATTTTAGGTCCAGACTTAAGCATAATACCGATTGATATCGTCATTATCTAGGCTTGTATGATGCCGAAATTGTAAAAAGGTAATTAAGTTGTAAGTTATGAGCCTCGAAAACTTTATATGAAAACGTTTCGAGGCTCATAATTCTCAAGTTAATTATTTTATTCAAATTTCGGCATCATACAAGCCTAGATAATGACGAGACCAATCGGTATAATGCCTTATTTTGGACCTAAATCCTCAAATAAGGGAGTGATCACCCTACGACGTTTGTACGGAGAACGGGCAGTTCACCCTTAATACCGATCAGTCTCTTTCGTTTGTTTCCCCCTGTATCCGTGCGACTCATCATTGGCGAAATTGTGGCAACACCACAGAAGCCACTCATAAAAAGATGTTGAAGTTATAACATAATAATAATAGGAATATATAATAGCAAGGTTTGCAGCAAACACAGTACTCGTAGCAAGTGTAAATTACTGGAGCAACGCGAATACACAATAATTTTTAAGGTATATTACACATACTACCACTCTTTATATGTATATATTCGTCTCGCAATTCGAATACTACTGTATTCGCTAGCTTTCTTTATCCCTTCGGTTATAACAGGCATATAATTTGATAGTGGATGTAATATCAAACAAACTTTTCGAATTAACTATGAAGTGACCGTTCAATAAATCTCTACATGTAGGATAAATGCGACAGTATGTAAATTCTGTGTGTATGTTTGTTACCTATCATGTCCAAGCTGAAACGGATTTTGATGAAATTTGGTAAATAGATTCCATTTTTTATGTTATTGTGACGGAACTAGCACGGTGCTCACCTGATGTTAACCGGTATCCTCTGCCTATAACAGATGCGTTTATTACCTGGACACATACTTGTTAAGTCTCATTTTGCTTGTAATTTAACTAAAAATAAAATAAATATAATTTTTTTTTACAATGACTAACCATTTTCTTCCATTGTGTATCTCGAATTATAAAACAGTGTAGTATCCGCCCGAGTGAGCACAATATCACTAATATCCACGCGGATGGCACCTGCTATATAATTAATTGAAAGCTTATTGATATTTAGTATTTGTCTCACAGTTTGTCCAGCTCAGTGCGGAAATCGAGGGTGCTTTAATAACGGCACATGCTGTCATACGTCCTGCCTTGGTGGATGTCACGGGATCACTCCTCACGAATGCAACGTCTGTCGTAACTTCTCGTTCTACAACGGAGAAAGTCGCGTCTGCGTCGAGTCTTGCCCTAGTGGCACGTTCGAGGTAACTATGCAATCTTTGGCACGTTATAAACGTATAGATTTGGCGAGTGTTATACCATCGCTGTGCACCATTGCCACGTCTAGTTTCTGGGAACAAGCGCGTCTGCGTCGAGTCTTGCCCTAATGGCACGTTCGAGGTAACTATGCAATCTTTGGCACGTTATAAACGTATAGATTTGGCGAGTGTTATACCATCGCTGTGCACCATTGCCACGTCTAGTTTCTGGGAACAAGCGCTCTGCGTCGAGTCTTGCCCTAATGGCACGTTCGAGGTAACTATGCAATCTTTGGCACGTTATAAACGTATAGATTTGGCGAGTGTTATACCATCGCTGTGCACCATTGCCACGTCTAGTTTCTGGGAACAAGCGCGTCTGCGTCGAGTCTTGCCCTAATGGCACGTTCGAGGTAACTATGCAATCTTTGGCACGTTATAAACGTATAGATTTGGCGAGTGTTATACCATCGCTGTGCACCATTGCCACGTCTAGTTCCTGGGAACAAGCGCTCTGCGTCGAGTCTTGCCCTAATGGCACGTTCGAGGTAACTATGCAATCTTTGGCACGTTATAAACGTATAGATTTGGCGAGTGTTATACCATCGCTGTGCACCATTGCCACGTCTAGTTTCTGGGAACAAGCGCGTCTGCGTCGAGTCTTGCCCTAATGGCACGTTCGAGGTAACTATGCAATCTTTGGCACGTTATAAACGTATAGATTTGGCGAGTGTTATACCATCGCTGTGCACCATTGCCACGTCTAGTTTCTGGGAACAAGCGCTCTGCGTCGAGTCTTGCCCTAATGGCACGTTCGAGGTAACTATGCAATCTTTGGCACGTTATAAACGTATAGATTTGGCGAGTGTTATACCATCGCTGTGCACCATTGCCACGTCTAGTTTCTGGGAACAAGCGCGTCTGCGTCGAGTCTTGCCCTAATGGCACGTTCGAGGTAACTATGCAATCTTTGGCACGTTATAAACGTATAGATTTGGCGAGTGTTATACCATCGCTGTGCACCATTGCCACGTCTAGTTTCTGGGAACAAGCGCTCTGCGTCGAGTCTTGCCCTAATGGCACGTTCGAGGTAACTATGCAATCTTTGGCACGTTATAAACGTATAGATTTGGCGAGTGTTATACCATCGCTGTGCACCATTGCCACGTCTAGTTTCTGGGAACAAGCGCGTCTGCGTCGAGTCTTGCCCTAATGGCACGTTCGAGGTAACTATGCAATCTTTGGCACGTTATAAACGTATAGATTTGGCGAGTGTTATACCATCGCAGTGCTCCATGGCCACGTCAAGTTTCTGGGAACAAGCGCGTCTGCGTCGCGTCTTCCCCTAATGACACGTTCGAGGTAACTACGCAATATACTTGGAATCTGATATTTTTCTAGGCTTGGGGGTGTTATCGCCTCACTGCACACTACTAAAAAGTCTGTCGCTTAACTTCAAAGGCGACGATAGGTGTTAGTCGCATTTGCGTCCAATCTTGCCCTAATAGCGCGTTCGTTGTTAATATGCATTATTCTTGAACCGTGATGAACGTACAGATCAGCGTCAATGTCACGTCACGACTGTCACGTTTGGCGCAACATCTTCAGCTACGAACACAAGTGCGTTTGCATCGTCGGCTTGCTAATGGCACGTTCATTCGATCGAGGTAGGAATTCGACTGTCTATCAAACTAATATCATAGTAGAAAGAGTGGGAAGTAGGCCATCTCCGGCCCAATTCGCGATATAATTACCTACCATACTTGCCTGTCTCAGGGTTGTTACTTATTTATAATGTATGTACTCGTATATGCTAAATTTTAATTCAGTACCTAGAAATAGGCAAGGGCCGGGAAGTTGTATTTTTTACTTGTGTTGTCTGGGTTCAGGGTTAGTGAGGTCGGCTTTATACCTAAACGATGATAACACATTTCACGATGAAAAAAATACCAACTGGCGATACGGCGACGCGGGGCATACCTAATACAACAAAAAAATAAGTAGGCATCAGTCATCATCAAGTAAAAATGATAGGTATGCTAAAATAAGTGACTTGCTTACCTTTCCTGATCAGTAGGTAATCTGAACAAAGACAACTCTGAAATCTATGAATTATTTAGAGAGACAAACACACAGCAATAAGTTCTCATGCGTTTATCAAACATTTTTCATTTATTTAGCGGCGCCAAAAAGCCGTGACGCGCGGACCTTGTTCGGTGTTAGCCCCGGCTGGCGCACTGAGAAACGGGTCGAGATTGTGTTAGAGTGTGCGTGCGGGACGCATAGATACTATGGCGCAAACAAACAAGCCGCGCGCGGTGCGTTTGTATGAAGATAACTTACTTCCTCACTCCTTCTACTATGCTAATATCTTGGGCTTAGTGAGTGTTCCGGTTTTTGATCTACCAATTCGAGTTCGAGATTATAAATATCAGGAAACTGAAAGTCATTCCATTCCGTTATTGTTCGTATTATGAATCGGGAAGAAAAACAATATTGTTAATTACTTTTAATATTTTTTTTATAGCTGATAGGCTAGCCTTCGACCACTATCTCACCTGATTGGTAGAAGATGTTGTTCAGGCTAACCTAAAATTACTGGCTCTCAAGCACAGCTGCCGGAACACACTGTTAGGTGCTTGGCGACAGATTTTCTACTTGAGGGTGGTCGCTAGCCAGGCGGGCATTCGCAAAATGCCCTTCCACCATGCGGTGAATCGCAAGCCTGGGGTGGGATTTGAACCATGGTCCTGCTGCCAATGCCACTGAGCCATCACCGCTTATATTAAATATTGAATAAATGAATGATGTTGTCGTCAGTTATTCAGCCGCTGCGTGACGGAGCAGGTGTGCCGGACGACGCGACCGCCGCCGCCGCCCTCGGGCGTCGCCGACCGCCTCGCCTCGCGGCTGCAAGTCTACAAGATACACGAGAACAGGAAATGCGAGTGGATATGTCCGGCAGGCTTCATGGAGGTATGGACTTCATTGTTATCGGTACCTTTCTACGCTCGTTCTACTAAGATCCCCAATTGCAGTCCTCAAGGGGACTGTACAGCACTCACTATTTCACTACAGTACCCTATTTAGGGGACTCAACTAGTACTAACAAATGCAATTCCACTTCTATCCCCTATGCTCAGGACTCAAGTATTACCAGAAAACTAAATTCCTTTACAGTAAAATGTCGAGCCTAATGTACTGTTGTCGACATTTCGTGCACTGTGTGCCTCCTTTTAAGGAAGATTTCAACTTTTAAGACTTTATATTCCTCCTGTGTGCGCCAAATAAGCAGCATGCCACTTTTCACGTGGATGTGAGTAGGGTGTTGTGTACATTAGATGTGTCTAATGTACACAACACCCTACTCACATCCAACAGGGCTGTATACCATCTTAGTGCCCTGCCAGGGTTTCATACAATATGTTCTTGTGTTCCTGTCTTATATGTTCTTAGAGTAAACACATTAATCGTAATATGTTCGTGTGCTTCGTCCAGTGTGTAAGAGAAAACAAAAATTATGTCCCTGAAACTGTGAGCGGTGGCAATAGGCTCGCCCCCTGTTACCTGGAACCAAAACCCAATTGGTGAATCGTGGGTGTACACACCTCTGCCTACTCCTTTACAGGCGTGATTATGTATGTGTAATTCCAATATCCTTGAAATAAATTGGAATAAGTATTGCAATTCAACGGTGCATGCTGGGCGCTCTGCCAACTGGTAGTGGGGTGGAGAATTTGGACTGCCTGCTAGTCTGAAATGACTAATAGGTTGAAAAAATGCTTTTATTGTAGTAGCTGTATATAGTGCGTAGTATTTTGTTGATAAAGGCATACCGTCGGATAAAAAAATCCAATGTTCCTTTTCACTTCACGGGCATGGACAGTTGTTGTTTATAATTCGAAATTTGTGTGGCTAAGTGCTTTATATCCGCTAGCGTGTCCAAATTAAAACTTTTGACTAAAAGAACGGCAATTAACCCGTTGTTATCAAATTAAACCCCGGCGTCCTAGTTATGAATGAAATCTATTGTTATCAGTATTACCGATGCCAATGGGTTAATTGCAAGAGAAAAACATCTGTGCACCCTTTCGAAATCCCACTTGGTCTGGGCATCTCATATTTTATTATCGGAGACTTTAACAGAATCTGTATATAATTTGTCGAGAATGTTTAAGAAGGCTCAGTGCCCGTCATTTGCAGTCAGTTAGAGTGTGTCCCTTTATAAAGAAGGACGATCACAGCCTAATACCATTCTATTGGTACTCCACAGCAGCAGACTCGCTTCAAAGCATGCATCTATAATTATAAAAAGAAATATTTTTTATCCCTTCAAATGACGCACTTTGGTAGCACAATCTGTATCATATTAAGAAGTCATCAGGAGCCTTATTTTCTAACAAAATAGTAATGAAGATAATGTATGGTGTTAGGGCATTTTGCGATGCCCGCCTGCCTGGGAGAAAGAAAAAAAAAACTGTCGCCAAACACTTCAAGGTATGTTCCGGCAGCTGTCCTTGATAGCCAGTAATTCCAGGTGAGCCTGAACAACATCTTCGACCACATCATCATTAAACCATCAGGTGAGATAGTGATCAAAGGGTAACCGGTAAATATTTTTATTATGTGATGTAATTTATTATTTTCGCAATTTTTCCTTTATCCCTGCTAAGACGTTGCTATGTACCAAATTTCAAGATTCTGAGTTCACGGAAAGTCCCTGTAGGTTTGGCTTCCGAAAATCTGAGTGTCGAATTTGCGGCATAAACGGTTGTAACTTTTGGTTGCGTTGACTTAGAAGTTTGATTTTTTCACAGCTCCAAGGGACAGTAGACCTAAGTATTTGATATGAATTTCAGCTTAATACCTACTAGCGTTCCTGAGAAAAAAGGTCTTAACAGACAGACGGACAACAAAGTGATTCTATAAGTGTTCCGTTTTTTCCTTTTGAGGTACGGAACCGTAAAAACTTCGATGACATGTTTCATAGATGTGGTCATATTAATTTTTTTATGTTTGTGTCACTGAATTACTCAGTTATTGTATTTGTTGTTGAGGTGGGTGACACTAAGAACGCGACTTGCATGCCGTGTCCGAAGAACGGCGGGTGTGTGCGCGAGTGCGAGGCGGGCAAGATAGATTCCGTCGCCGCGGCGAAGCAGTACACCGGCTGCACACATCTCAAGGGCAAGCTAGAGATCTCCATCAGGGCCGGCGGCGGTTAGTATACACACCGTTTATATATGTCACCGAGTAATTGTACGACACGTTAGTTTATAAACTATCTAGTGAGATTATAAACTGTCGATAGATTGTGAACGAACAATAAAATTTATAATCTAACGCTTACATTTTCGTCAGATATAAACTGACGATGTCTAGCTGGCAGTTTATAATCTAACGATCTATAATCGCCCGCGAAATTGTGAACCGTCCTCTGATTGGTCGCCGTTATAGTTGCCATGAGTTCATTTCATAGAGTTAAGAATAAAAAGAATAGTCAGACAAAAAAAAACATATTCATTTCGAGTTTGTGCATTAAAAAAACTAAGGGATTTAAAATAATAACCACCATAAAATGCTTTGATACCCTTAGTTCTTTTACCAAAAAAAATTATCGGACACCAAATGTAGTAAATGATCACTATATTTTAGCGAGGGGTTAAATATAATTTAGTCTAGGGCAAGTCATATTTAGGTGCGACGACGTGCGAAGCGAGGAGGAGCGTTAGGTTACTTGTGACTACAACAACGCGCGAGCCGAGCGAGCGAAGCAAGCGTGCCGCGGCAGCGGCCGGCGATGCGCCACAAGAATTTAATTTTGGTGACCTTTACTACTTTTGGGTTAACAATGATTTATTTTGAGTAATTTTGCTTAAACAGGATAGCGAGATGTTGAAACTTTGGTTATAAGATTACATTAAAATGCGGGTTTAATTTTGGTGATCATTTACTATTTTTGTCTGTTATATGTTACTCTACTATATCTGTAAGTTAAACATAGGCCAAAAAATTATACATTAAAAACCTGTACCTACGTATTTTACTTATGGCCACTGTAATACTTTCGTAGATCTATGGTAAATTGTTGTTGATCCACATATTTACAATTTGACGGCTGGACATGGTCAGCTTATAATCTTACGAAAATTTAAACGTTAAATTGTAAATTTTAGTTTCCCTTCACAATCTATCGACAGTTTATAATCTAACTAGATTTATTATAAACTAACGGTTAGTACAATAAAACGGTGACATATGTCCCCATACTAGCTTTCCGGCCGCGGATCAGCCCGCGCGTATATCTCGCAAAAACATTAACCCCTTTTTGCGCAGCTGGATAAAAACTATCCTATATCCTTCCCCGCATCTCAAACTATTTCCATACCAAATTTCATCCGAATCGGTCCAGTAGTTTTGGCGTGAAAGCGAAACATACAGACAGACAGAGTTACTTTCGCATTTATAATATTAGTATGGATAATAATACCTATTGTTAATACTATCCATAATATTTGTTCGTACTTAAATATCATTTAAAAACCTTAATGCATACTCAAGGAACATCTTAATTTCTATCGGGGAGATAAGTTTTGCACTGGCATTGCATGATGTACCTACCTCTTGAGGTGTATGTGCAAAGAGTTTGTAAAACTCTGTAAAACGACAAGTCTGCATTTTCCTTCACCCATACCAGATGCTTCACTTACATCCTTCTCTGTAGCTGTCTCTTGCTTTTCTTTCTTAGATGAGGATGAAAAGTAGAGTGTAAAATTTGGCCGCAATCATGTTTTTCTTCGGGCGGTATAGGTATATTGAATTCCTCGCTCAGCGCCCTCTCCATAAAAATATTATTTTGCTCCCATGTAATACAATCTACGAATTATGTATGTTTTAAAGGAAACACAATAGCTGCTCTAGAGAAATCCCTGGGTGAGATCCGTCAGATAACCGGGTGTCTCCAAGTGACCCGGTCCTATCCTCTGGTCTCGCTTATGTTTCTAAAGAACCTCAAGAGAATCGTCGGCGACAGAAACAAACAGGAACATAAGTGAGTTGGTACCTTTGATATATTTCATATTATATGTTATAAAGTTGACCCATGGCGGTACATCGTAAGAACCGAGATGTTGCCCCCACAGAGCATCGAGCCAGAGAAGACGCGCCGCGACGGATGAAGCCCAACAAGAATCTGTAGTATATAAAATCGGTAGTTCCTTTTTAGATTAGATTGGTATGTTCGTTTGTTTATTACATTTACAACATTTTATTTATGTAACCCTTCACATATATTTTAAATATGTTTTATGTTGCGAGGCTTTGTTCACATTATGTTTCTAAAGCGTTAATTGCAACCTCTCGTTATATAGTTCTTTATCTATAATAATTCACTGCAACTTTGTCTTTAACTGTGTGGAGAAGGCCTTTGTTTTTCACCTTGAGTTAACGATTTTACTTGTTGTTAATTTGTTATGACGTTTCAGAGGGCAGGTGTTGCACATATTGAACAATCCTAACCTTGAGTTGCTTTGGGACTGGGAGACTCACGGACCGATCGACGTCTCCGGTGGCACTATATACATACACCTCAACCCAAAGCTGTGCTACAACCAACTGGTGCCTTTAAGAGCCATGACCAGAGATCCACAATCGAACTTTACCGATATAGAAGTATCAGAAGATAGTAACGGAAACCAGGCGTCTTGTAAGTTGAGACAAATTATTTTAAAGGTTAGTTTCGACTGTCGTAGGTTTTAATTTTTTATTTAGTATTCTTTTACCTTCTCTGATTTTTCTTGGACAGTCAAGCCTACCTTGCCTTTGGGTTCTTTTTGTTTGATTACATTATAATCATAGATTAATATTTGAAATCGATTCATAATCAGTCAAGATGTACGAATTAAGATGAACGAATACCGGTTTGGCTCTCTCACTCTCTCGCTCGTAAAACTCATAAACACTTCTTCTTCTTCGTGTCGACGAATCACATTTAGATGGAGGACTGCCAGTACTGGGCTGTAGCCACCCCAAGGGTAGATGCCTCGTACAGGTCACCCAAAGTGCAAGCAATGGGACATTGAGGGCAAGACAGCAAATGACGCATGTCCTGCGTAGCGCCACAACTACACTGGGTTCCTACGTCAGAGTAACCCCATTTGGCCATATTAAACCGACAGCGCCCCACTTGAGTCCGAAGTCGGTTTAGCGACTTCCAAGTGGGCCACGCCAGATCTTTACCCTTGGGGAGTTCTTCAGCCGGCTCAATGTAGTTGGGTGGGGGAGGGCACGTGTTCTGCCACAGTTCCAAGCGGGCTTCCTTTGGGTGACCTGTCAAAGCCCTGGTGGAGCCAAGAAAACTTTTGCGGCTCTTGAGTCGGCCTGTGGTTAGCTGTGAGTGGTAAAGAGGAAAAGGTAACTTTCCACCCCGAAAGTTACCTAAGACATGTAAGCCCAAACCAAATCCAACCAGTACATCAGAAATCAGTCAACCAATAACGCTTGCCGAAATCGTCTTAGCCATTAAAGATCTTAAAAATGGTAAAGCAGCAGGCGTTGATGACATAACCGTTGAACAGATAAAACACCTTGGACCAACTGCTGTGTCTTGGCTTTTAGCATCATATAACGACTGCTTGGAAAGAGGTAAACTACCTAAACTCTGGCGAAAAGCCAAGGTCGTAGCACTACTAAAACCAGGTAAACCACCTACAGACCCCAAAAGCTATCGTCCCATCTCACTTCTCTGCCACACCTTTAAATTATTTGAAAGACTACTCCTCAACCGCCTTACAAGAATAGTAGAGCCAAACCTGATTCCCGAACAAGCTGGCTTCCGACCTGGTAAATCCTGTACTGGCCAAGTTCTCAAACTCACACAGCATATCGAGAACGGGTTTGAAGCCAAGAAGATTACAGGAGCTGTGTTTGTAGACCTATCTGCAGCTTACGACACCATCAACATTAGTAAACTTCTCTCTAAAGTCTACTCAGTAACGGGCGACGAAAATTTCACAACAATTCTTCGCGAGATGCTTTCAAATCGCCGGTTCCAGGTCCACCTAAACAACAAAAAAAGCAGATGGCGAAGCCAAAAGAATGGTTTGCCGCAAGGCAGTGTTTTGGCTCCCATCCTGTTTAACATATTTACCAATGATCAGCCCAGCCCAGCCGACACTGAAAAATTTCTATACGCCGACGACCTAGCATTGACCACCCAAACCACCTCGTTTGAAGATGCTGAAGTGAAACTTGCAGGAGCTCTGGAAACAATCGGGAAATACTACGACGAAAATAGCCTAAGGCCAAATCCGTCCAAAACTCAGTCTTGTGCTTTCCATCTCCGAAACCGTCAAGCTGAACGTTCACTCAATATATCCTGGCGAGGTGTTCACATCGAGCACTGCAAAAACCCTACCTATCTTGGAGTTACCCTAGATAGGTCTCTTACTTATAAAACCCACTGCACCAAGACGAAACTCAAAGTAAGCTCCAGGAACAACCTAATCTCCCGTTTAACCTCCACCACCTGGGGTGCATCAGCCGAAGTTCTGCGGACATCTGGCCTAGCACTTTGCTTCTCAGCTGGGGAATATGCGTGCCCAGTATGGCACCGATCCTCCCATGCCAAAGAAGTAGACGTTGCCCTCAATGAAACATGTAGGAAAATAACTGGCTGCCTTAAACCCACACCCCTAAACATGCTATACCCCATTGCAGGAATAGCACCACCTATAGTACGCCGTAACATAATTTGCTCTACGGAGAAGCTCAAGCAGGAAACAGATTGTAGACACCCTCTTTACCACTCATAAACACTAAAACATCAATAATGAAATTGATTTTATTGTCTAGTTGTTCTCATAAACAATATCATAAAACACTCGTTCCCATAACCTTCTCTCACATGTTACGTGGGATACACTGTAAGTTCTGCATAAGTCATAAATAAAACAATTTACATGTAAAGTTATATATGTACTGCTTTTCAAAGTATATATATATTCGAATCTTTAAGTTATATCGGTCTATAAATGCTTCGAGCGATAAGACCGCTCATTGTAGCACTAAGCTTTATTATTTGTTTGTATTAGTTGTATAAATTATGGTGTGACAATAAGGAGTTTATCTATCTATCTATAAATGTTCAATTTAATCTCCATTACATTTTAAACACATTTTCATTAGTTCAAACCATTTTAGATAACATGAGGACCATTGGTCTGAGGGCATGTTTTAGACGTGCTATGGTTGAAAGACGTCACGGCCTCTTCTGGTGCTGTAAATCTCAAACCATTTGTTGGAAAATAATGAAATCGCATGGTGCTAGGTTTGGACTGGACGATACGCGGGAGGGTCACGAGCCCTACCTTTTCAGAAGCTTAAACTGACAGTGCGCACTGAAGCAATGTTGTTGGTCGTTTATCCCTAGCTTTTTGAAAGATACTGGATAAACACACAGTGGTAGAGAGATCGTGCAGACAGAACCGTCCGACAGTGTCAACTATCCAGGCGTTTGCCGTGCTTGCCATTTATTACTTTTAAACGCAATGTCCAAGTAAAACACGTCTTACATGAAACTGTCTCATAAAATCTAACTACAATCTTCACTTTCTCAGGTCTCCCTGGAAACCTTACCTTAGCGGTGACGGAAATTCGTGATCAAGCAGCCGTTCTCAGGTGGAAACCGTATTGTCCCGACGACATTAGAAAACTTCTCGGCTACTCGTTGTACTACATCGCTGCTAAGAACAACGTCACTCTGTACGACCAGCGTGATGCTTGCTCTGATGTGTAAGTATTTTACTGAGTTTTGTTATCAAGAGGAATTGCATTTTTGTAATTTGCATTCACATCTACACGTCGCCACTAAATTGAGATCAACTTCACTTTGCATAAGGTAACCAACATTACCTACTTGTGCTTTTTATATTAACTTGTGCTGCTTCCGGAAAGAAACTAATAGTCTAGGATCAATTATTTTAGAGATTCTGCCATTCTAAGTTTGACAGCTGTCATCCGAAATGAAGATATTAATTACACGTTTAAGGCACATTTAAGACTGATTGGTAATTTTTCGGACGATGGTTGTCAAAATATAAAATCAAAACTAAGAAATACAACATCAAATGTCACTTTGACAGCTGTCACATCAAAAGTGTAACATAATAATTTCATTATCATTAAATACCCACCTAATCACGTCGCAGCCGTCGTATCCCTTTCTCGTTTTCTATTCATATTTAACCGAATCATTGCTACTATAAATTTGCGATAGTTCTATGCTCTTTACCAACCGGAAGAAGATCCACAAATATAAATATTTCAAGGAAGAGTAAGTTACTTTTCTTTGAAAGAAGAAAACGAACTAAGTTGTCAAAAGAAAAAAACAATAACCATTTACTCCTAGACATATTTTATCTTTATATTAATAGCTTCATTTAATGTTTTAGAATTTTCTCAGCAATTAAACAAAACAACAAGACGATTTTACGTTTGCGCCATTTGTTTTGAAACTTTATCTGAGGGTGATGGGCGACGGGCCATTTGTGACAAAATGTATCTGTTATGGGCAGAGATAACAGCTTAGTAAGAGATGGGGTCTCGCGCTTGTTCCGTAACCTAATCACATTTTCATAAACGATTGGTAAAAAAATACTTCATAAAATAAAATAAAAATCAACTTTTGATTACAAAGTAATACATAATCAATGTTCATACTCTAATTGCAGCTGGAATGTGCTAGACATTACCGTAGCTGAACCAGCAACGTTCCAGGACATGACAGAAGTCGGTATTAAGAAAGACAAGGAAATGTTGAAAATACGCTGCAACGAAGAACCATTGTTCACGGTGCTTCCGCAACTGGTTCCGTACACAAGATACGCTGCGTATGTGAAGACGTACACAACGCTGCAGGACAAGCGAGGCGCGCAGAGTCCCATCATATACTTCCAGACCTTGCCTGGACGTGAGTTTAATTTTCCCTCATTTTATTTATTTATTTATTTACAGTAGACCTACAGCTTTCATTTACAGTGTAGTCTCTTAATAATAAGCACCATTGAGCCAATGAAAGGTCCTCGCGTCTATGTATCAGTTTATGTAAAGATAACGTGAGCATTCTTAATCAATATAAGTTAATTAAATATAACACCTCCTTTGCTTACTTCGTACAATTACAGGCTAAAAAAATATATGTTACAATAAATATTACTAATCCAGTTGTTGATCAAACAATTAACTGTATAAGTAATTCCATTGCCTGGCTCGGTTTAATAATTAGGTGATGCATGATGATAATGCATTGCGTAGTGGAAGGGCATTGTGCGAATGCTCGCCTAGCTAGCTCCCACCCTCCAAAGAAAAATCTGTCGCCAAGCACGCAACAGTGTCTCAAATCATCATTAAAATGTTTGCGTCTACGCTCTTAAATTAAAATACCGTTATCTCTATAAGGTCATATGACAAGATAATCAAATTTTTACTCAGATTTATGTACCTTTTTAATGTAGACCCCAGTCGTGTTCGTGTCTTTTACTAACGACTTATTGGTGTTAGTGGTTCCGTTGTCGTCTAGTAGTCGCGTAGGACGACATTTGTTTTACATTTCTAAATTTACTATTATATAAAAAAAAACTGTTTCGTGATCTTACGTATTCTCTTTTGCTACTCTTTAAAGCTATAACTAATGGCCTTCAGCCTTCTTAAGCCGGCGATTATGTACATCGACATTGATTGATTGTAATCAAAAAAGTGTCATAGATAATTTCGGTCACTGACCTCTATTAACACTCGTACTTGCAGTTGCAAAATTATTACTATTCCTGAAAGCTTGCATAAGGTAAAATTAAATGTATGAAGAATAGTTCTATTCAAGCCTTCACTTTCTCGTATGTCAAAATGAGTTCATTAGGGTTCCGTACCTCAAAAGGAAAAAACGGAACCCTTACATGATCACTTTGTTGTCCGGCTGTCTGTCAAGACCCTATTTCTCAGGACATGTGGAGGTATCAAGCTGAAATTCATATCAAATACTCAGCTCTACTGTCTCTTGGAGCTTTAAAAATATCAAACTTCTAAGCCAACGCAATCAAAATATACAGTACCCGTTATACCGCAAATTTTCGACACTCGCAAGGGTATCAAAACCTACAGGGTACTTCCCGTGAACTCAAATCTTGAAATTTGGTACGAAGCAACGTCTTATAGCACATATAAAGGAAAACTTGCGAAAATCACAAATGTTTTCTTACATCATTCATTATAACAAAAATGTTTTTAATAATTTTAAAATGTTATGGATTTCTTTTCGCGATAAAAATACCATAACTTTTACTTTTATACCTACAGGTTTGTACGGAACCCTTGGTGCGCGAGTCCTACTTTCACTTGGCTGGTTTTTATTAATATTAAATTTTATTCCCGGGTGATCGGTCGGAAAAAGCCTTGATTTTCGGGTTCTCCAGTGCACGACGATGGAGGCCAATGTTTCCATTCCAGTGGGGCTTGGTTGCTTACGAGAATTATCAAAATGACACATTCAATCAGATATTGTGACTAACAAAATTACAGATCTACTCAAAATCTAAATCAATCCTGAACCTGAAACATAGACAACACCACAGCGCTTCGGTATGAACTACGCCACTTCGTGCATCGATACTAATTAGCTCCGCTTGAATGATCATATTTCGACTGTACGTATACTATCGAAACTAAATATCGCGAATTTTAAGTTTCGTGAGTTTACGAGGACCAGCGACGTCACATTCTATACTTAACGACTTGCTAAAACTGAATATATAATAATATTTGAAATAAATTTTATCTGCATTGTTATATAATGTGATAGAAACAAGTTGCGACGGTAATAAAATAACCCTTTTTTGAGTTTCGATAGTCTACGTAGGGACAGTCGATTTAAGTGCGTAGGTCGTGTGTACCTAGGTTTATAGTACTGTACCATAACTGCGAACGCCTTCTTATGTTACTTCATAGCAAACGGACACTTGTGTGGCTTTAAAATTAATATTTTGGTATTATGCAAATTATAGCTCATATTCTTCTAGTATCATTTGTCTATGTAAAAAATGAACAGAGAAGTTAATAGAAATAATTGGTTATCCGCCTAATTTACATATTGAATATCATGTTTTGAACGGCGTATTAACTAACTAATCAGTTTATACGATTTTATTTATTTTTGTTAAATACCAATAATTATATAAATTTATCGATAGATGGATGTCACGTCAAACTTTAATTCAGTAGCAAGAGTGTGTTTGCTTGTAATCAAACACATAAGTAATCACACAACAAAAGAGCTCGAAAAAACCTATAATTTGGACGGTAGGTATATCTATCAGGAACTTGCTACAAAGTTACATGGTTGCTGATATTGCTGCAGTATGTTCATTCTAGAATTGTTTTGGTGAGCAGGTCCAAGCCCGCCGCAGAACCTCGCCGTGGAGCACTTCAGCCCGGACTCGGTGTCAATCCGCTGGTCTCCACCCCTGATGCCGAACGGCACCATCGTCCTCTATCACGTAGAGATTCAAGCCAACAGCTACAACCGCGAACAGATACTGGCCGGACGTCACAGCTCCAAGGACGCTTGCAGTAACCGTAAGCAACATCTTCTACCTACCCTTATCACATCCTTTGTGCGGTCACACGGTATTCTCCTTTTGTTTGTGTTTTACCGCTCTCTAACTACAAAACGCATGCACGCATATCAGATAATATAATTATAGGTATACTAGTTGACCCGGCAAACGTTGTTTTGCCATATATAACTAAAATGGCTATTAAAAAATAAGGGTTGATCGTAGAAGGGTGAAAATTGAGGATTGTATGTATTTTTGTATGTTTTATCATAAAAAAATAGAAATTAAAATTTTTGTATAAAAAATAAAAAATAAAATTTAGGGGTGGACTACCCCTAACATTTAGGGGGATGAAAAATAGATGTTGGCCGATTCTCATAGATACCGGATAAGCACAAAAAATTTCATCAAAATCGGTCAAGCCGTTTCGGAGGAGTATGGCAACGAAAACTGTGACACGAGAATTTTATGTATTAGATTAGATAATATGATTACCCTTACTTCAACTCTTACTGGGAATTTTCATTGGTAGTATATCCACTAGCGGTACGCTGATAATCAGCAAAACATGAGAATGGAATGTGACTCAAATGGAATGTGACTCAATTACTCATTTTATTTCGACGCAATTAGTGACCTGATCATCAGCACGGTAGCACTACTATAAGTAGTTAATCAGAAAGATATATTTTTTTTAAATATAATCATGACTGAACAAGCGTGAGTCCCACGTCCCACCTGATGTTAAGTGGACTAACCTGTGCCTATAACAGATGCATTTCGTCACAAGTGAAAATCAAATGATCAAATTTATGCTTACCTGATTTCTGATTGTAATTTTAGTACTAACGCCTGCTATGATAAACTTACAAGTCCCGCTCGGGGTTCAAATGTTTTCTTTCGTTGTTTTTTTTTCCGGAATTTTTTATTTATTAACAAAATACTAAGAACTATATACAACAACGTTATTTTTTTAATTATGTACAACCTAATTTTGCACACCCATTAAGGGTAGAATATAGTGGACATAATAATTCATTATAATAATTTTAAGATCTATGTATATAAAATACCTATATTCCAGCAAATAAATAAATTTAAATTTGAACACTACAGCTACTACAATAAAAGCATTTAGATCCCTATAAGTCATTGCAGACTCATACTTATTATTTATATCGTGTTCTATTCAACCGATACATAAAACTTCGTGGAACTGAAATAACGTTTTCTGTCTACCACCATTATTAACCAGTTCCCATTGCTTAGCCTGTTCAACTTCTGCATAACTTGTCTACAGGTGACATAGTGCTTAAAAGCTAGCCTTTCAGTAATAAAAAATGTTCTACCTAAAATGGAACCAACTTCAACACCCAAAAGTGTGTAATAACTTGTTAAAGTCGATACCATGATAGTTCAAAACTACCTATTATCACAATATTGTGCGCATGGTACCGACTTTGACAAGTTATTTCACACTTTTGAGTGTTGAAGTCGGTTCCATTTTTATGTAAAACATTTTTTTTCTTCTCTTTAGGGACCCTTGCTACACACGGGATCGATTGACATTCACTGGCAATGAACTATATCATCAAGATAGGAAAACACTTTTCAGTTATCGGAGTGCAACTCAAAAACGGCTTTATCGATTTTAATGAAATTTAAATAAGACCACATGGGAAGCAAGATTAAATAAAAAAATAATCCTTAAAATCGGTTCAGCGCGACAAAAGTTCCAAAGTAACAAATATTAAAAAAAAATACAGTAGAACTGAGAACCTCCTCCTTTTTTTAATTCGGTTAAAAACAATGTAACACCGCGACAGTTTGGTAATGATATCATCTCTTCTTTTACAGCAACGGCCTTAGCCAACCTTATAGTTGAAGAATCCAAAGATAACATAGATGAGGAGAAAGCGACCGGAGACAACAAAAACGGCACCTGCGCTTGTAAAGACGAGGACAAGCCCAGCACCAGATTCGACGTGCGAGCGGAGGAAGAGAGAGTGGACAGTATACTATTTGAAAACGAGTTGCAGAATCGGGTTAGTGTCCCAAGTATTTCATTTATATCATATTTAGTTCAAATTTCACTATATGTTGGTATTCCTTCCGTATCAGCCGGATTTTCCACTGCTGAACAACACACAACCTACCCCATTAAGGCGGAAGGCTGTGTTCAGCAGTAAGTACGCTTGGCAGGCGCCTTGGGGATCGCAGTGTTAGAATGTAGTTCTACAAAAGTCGCTTCTGCCCACCTTCTGGAGGCCTTGTATTTTTCGTCACTTACAACTCCCACGAGAAGATATAGGGGATATAACCCCACGGGGTATACTATATCAGTCGGATAGTCTACTGCTGAACACAGCCTCCCCCATTTTTTGGGGGTTTGCCTAAATCCCCACGGTTGGCAAGTGTCTTTGGGATCGCAGTTTAAGATATCACTTCCACAAAAGGTGCTGCTGCCCACCTTCCGGCATTTAACCTTTAGTCGCCTCTTACGACACCCACAGGTAGCAATGGGGAGGTGACATTTTAGTCCGGCACCCCACGGGGTATAATATAAAAATAATAATATAAGCTTTTTATTTTCTTACACTGTACTTAAATAACATTGTTCTAACTTTTCTTAATTCTACAATACATTTTAATAATATTTTCGTCTATCTCAATATTTAAGTGTAAGTACCGCTTTGAGCGGTGAAAGCCTCCTCCATCTCCCCCTATCTCTCGCTGCCCGGCTCCAAGTAACACCGGCTGTTTTGGCGATGTTATCGCACCTCCTTTTGCACGGTCTTCCTGATCGTCTCTTTTTCTCCATGGGGTGCCAGTTAGTTGTCGTTTGCGACCACCTTTCGTCTGTTACTCGTTGTTAGTGTCCCGCCCATTTCCATTTCAGCTGAAGGACTTTTTTCACAGCATCTTTTGCCTTCGTCTTCTTCCTAATAGTTCTGTTTTTATTTATCTTTCAGCTTGTGGCCCGTGTAACTTTTCTCGATTCCTCTTTGACACACTCTTATTTGATCGAGTGTCTTCGTCGTGAGTGGCCATGCCCAACGGGGTATACTATAATGTAATTAAGGTGTCACGGGTCTCAATTTGAAGATTGTTCATTGGGGTTAGGTAACATACATTGTTTTCTCAAATCTCTAGACTTTTTGTAAGAATATTGTTTACTATTATTTTTTTCATTTTGAGTGAAAAAAGCTGTGGAAATGTTAATCAACTTTAAATAGATTTTCCAATGTAATCCTTTACAGTAAAATTTATAATAAAATGATGCGAGTAAAATTTACGAAACGATTTAGCTCTTCTTAGGTTCATACCGGAGTAACATTCTTTGTATAGAACGGACTCCTTACTCCTTTTAAGAAGGGCCGATGCATGTGACAAAATTTAAGAAATTAACGTTTCCTATTCACTGGTTTTTTCCCTGAAAACTGAGTGGATTCAATTATTTTTGGAAATTAAATTTTAAGAAATAGTAAGTATATCTAGATTGCTTTGGTTTTCTTTTATATTAAATACACCATTGAAAAAATGGTTTGGTGCTTTGCTGAACAAGTATCAAGGCTCTGCTTTTAAGGGTCCTATTTTCGTTATAATAATTAGTTACTGTATAAAAGGAAATGACAGGGACGTGTCTATAGTATCTGGTCTTCATTCAGCTCAGTTTTTGAGGAAAACAGGTGAATACGAAACGTCGATTTCGTAAATTCTGTTCCTATTCTTTGCACGCATCCTTCTACCTTAATAGTACTCTGTAATACTCTGGTAGTTGCAAATGTGTTTCTGTGTGATTTCCTTATATATTATTAAGTATTTTTTTTTATGTATGTGTGACGGTTCAAGCACGAGGCCCACCTGATGTTAAGCGGACTAACCTCTGCCTATAACAGATGCATTTCGTCACAAGTCACGAATTGCACTGCGCCCGTCACCTTGAGACATAGTTGTTAAGTCTCATGTGCCTGTAATTTCTCTGGCTCTCAAGGACTGCTGCCGGAACACACCGTTAGGTGCTTGGCGACAGATTTTCTACTTGAGGGTGCTCGCTAGCCAGGCGGGCATTCGCTAAATGCCCTTCCACCATGCGGTGAAACTCAAGCCCGCGGCGGGATTCGAACCATGGACCAGCGGCACGGCAGTCCATAGCCAATGCCACTGACCCATCACTGCTTCATTCACGTATATTATATATTTTTGAGAGCCAGTACTTCTAGGTTAGCCTGAACAACATCTTCGACCACATCATCACTTACCATCAGGTGAGACAGTGGTCAAAGGCTAACCTATCAGGCATAAAAAAAAAAAAAAATTAAAAAAAATTAAGTATGCAATTTCACTAGATGTATTGTAAAGTGACTGTGGAATTAATCAGAGTAAATGTTTCACTCCGGTGCCACTCGAGCTGTGATTAAAGCTGTAGGTATGAACTAGTGCACACTTAGTGTACCATTAAATTAATACTACTAAACTTATACTGAAAACTTCCATCAGGTTTTCAAGAAGAGCAGCGACAGAGCAAAACCAAAATCTTCGCCCAGCAGATCTAAGCGGTCAGCCGACAAGCCTATGTCTAGGATGCTTGTCAAACTGTCCGACAACATCATTCCAAAGCCGGGACACAACTACTCTAATAGCACTGATGGCGAAAGTGAGACTCTTCTTACTCATTCATAACCCATTACTGCAGGCTATCAAGTGAATGTTATCATTTTGGAATCTGTATAGTACTATTTACTACAGGGTAATGTCATATATTCAAGATATTTAATTAGGTAAAATGTATATTCTGTAACTGTTTATATTATTTCTAGCTCTTATATATTATTGTTGTGCGAGCCTATTAATGTCAACCGGCTACTGTTATTCAACACAATAAAGACTATTATTGAGATATAAAAAAAAAAACCTAGCCAGTAATCGATTCCTGGACCTCGCAATTTTTCCGTTTTTTGCCACTGGATACACAATTCCTTGAGATAAGGTTTTATATTGTAGCATACAAATCGCGCGCTTGATGACTTGTATTAAAATTAACTTTACGTAAGTTAGCTTTTAGTATTTAATATATTTAAAATAGCTGTTAAATGTATCCATGCTAAATATCATGATCATCCATAAATCTGCCCCACTTATGTTTGTTCATTAAACCTTAGTTTAGTAATATAGCTTACGCCCCTTTGTCATATAAGCTGTAACCAAACTGCATATCAATCCAAAACTCTTACATGATCAATCTATCAATATGACTATAAATGTGCCATGGTAGAATAAACGTAAGAAAAATAACAATAATACAAGTAAATTTATAAAATTTCAACTAAATGTGTGATGAATTGTAAAATTCTCCACAACACAGCACGGGTTTTATTTTCCCGGTTTGCTATAATTAGGTATAAGGAATCAAATCACTCATTCTATGTATTTACCCCCTACAGAGCTTCAGTGGGGGTTAAAGCACTTGATTTCACTTTCTTGGATTTTTGTCTGGCTTGGCTTTGGACCATTTGTACTACATAATTATATAATAAAGTTTTATTATGTACATACATCACATCACCCTTCTTTCCTGTAGGGGTAGGCATAGACCACCGATTTCTATTTGCTACGATCCTTTTATTTCTTTCGCTTCATCTACACTTATCAATCCTTTCATGATAAGTGTCGGTTTTCTTTTTTCAGAACGAGTTAAATTTGATTTCGGAACTTTCGCCTAGGTCTTTCCCTTCTAACACTTCCGTTCACTTGTCCCATGTATACCTGTTTAGTCATTCTCATTTCATTCGTTTTCTCTATATGTCCAAACCATCTTAACATACCTTTCTCGATTTTTGTCACTACATACACATTCACACCACATCGTTCCCTTATCACACTATTCCTTATCCTGTCGCTCCGTTTGACTCCAATCATGCTTCTCAATGGTCTCATCTCCACTGCATTTATTCTACTTTCATGCTTTTTCTGCCATACCCAACTTTCACTACCATTAGCGTCGGAACCAACACTTATTTGATAATATAATTATTTATTATATAATTATGTAGTAAATAACATTGGTTACGTGAGGTTGAATCATCCTCCACCACTTTTCATTACCCACCTTGCTTGGCCATTGCGAATTATAACCTTCTACGTCTTTCGCTTATTCCCAGTATCATGCTTGCACCACCTGACAACTATCTAACATTTCCGTTTCAGCCACTTGCAGTCACGTCGAGCTTAAAGTTTGCATCGTTAAGGAAAATCACACAGGTTACCCACATGGATTCAGACTCATTATTCTCTGTTCATTAAATAACATCTCGGGCTAATTAAATAGTTCGCGGTTGTTCAAATGCATGCTACTGATTTTGCCGTTCTAATTTGTCATTGTTGTAAATATTTTGCGAAAGTTTAGTCAGCTATACTGCCCTTAATGTCTGGTACAAATTAATGCGTTGCGACGGCGGCGGACCCACGCTATTGTATATAAAGGGTTTTTCAACAAAAACTTTGTTTTCATTTAGATGAAGATGATTCAAATTTTTATTGTCATACGAAGACAAAAGTTTGGCAATTATGAATGAAAAATTATATCTGGTAAATGTCTTCCACGAGCATGCTGACAGATGTCGATTCTTTCATCAAAGTTTTTAATAACTTTTTGGTAAATTGCCGGGTCTATTTCGTTAATCACATGGCGCTTATGAGTGTTAAGGCTGCAATCGATTCGATTGGCTCCATATAGACTCTGTCCTTAATAGCCCCACAAAAAATATTCCAGTGGTGCTAAATCACACGATCTGGCATGCGATCGGGAAATTTCGTTTGCATTGAACTGATCGTTTCATTGGCTGTATGACATGTGGCACTGTCCTGTTGAAACCACATGTCAGTGATATCCACGTCATCGATAATAGGCCGAAATTTGAATTGTTAACATCTTGCGAAATAGACCCGGCATTTTGCCAAAAGTGATTCATAACTTTGATGAAAGAATCGACATCTGTCAGCGTGCTCGTGGTAGACATTTGCCAGTTATCATTTTTCATTCATAACTGTCAAACTTTTCTCTTCATAATACAATAAAAAATTGAACCATCTTCATCTATATTCTTTGTTTCATTTTGTTTTAGAAAACAAAGTTCTTGTTGAAAAACCTTTTAGAAGTGCATTGTTATAACTAAGTACCTACACCAGTGCGCTCTGAACTTGCGAAACGCATGGACAAGTTACTAGACGCATACGTTCTGTGCTTGTGGTATGAAGTTAACTATCAATACCGCATGAGTTCAAATATGCGTTAAGCGCATGCAATGAACGTGCGGCTAGTAACGTGCGCATGTGTTGAATACAAGTTCTAAGCGCGTGCTGACAGCGCTAGCGTAGTTTATAACTAATGAACAGCAACGTAAAAAAAAGTGCGGGTGCGCCGTCGTCACGCATTACGTGCACATTTTTATCGTGGTCGATATTTATATCGATATTATACTTAACTGATTCGGGTTTCCTTTCCCAGAATACGTGAAGTCTCTCTACTACGAGTTGGATGGCAAGACTGAGGCAGTGGTCGTGAGGGGCTTGCGCCACTTTACGTGGTATACTGTGAACGTGTGGGCGTGCCGAATGCAAGCCGAGAACGAGACCAAGGACTCGTATGATGATCTTTGGTGCTCCGAAAGAGCGTTCAATACTTTCCTCACACTCGATTTGGGTAAATTTTATTTAGCCACTTATGTAGATCATTCAATTGTCATTCATCTTAGAATTCCTCTTGCTTTTAGACCCAGTACAAATGTATATTGCTGATTCCCGCGTATTTTTATTTGTAGTTTTTTTTTATTGCTGATAGGTAAACCTTTGACTACAATCTCAACTGATGTTAAGTAAAGATGTGGTCGAAGGTGGCTTCACCTAGAATTACTGACCCTAAAGGACAGCTGCCGGAACACACCGTTAGGTGCTTGGCCACATATTTTCTACTTGAGGGTGGTAGCTAGGCAGGCGGGCATTCGTAAAATACCCTTCCACCATCTGGTCAAGCTCAAGCCCACGGCGGGATTCGAACCATCAAGTCATCCTGTTGGTCGCGTTGGAAGCGTAGAGTGTTGATAAATTGGGAATAAAATGAAACAATGCATTACTGCGATCAATAACTTTCCAAATTACCTTTCAGTGTGGAACTGTGGAAGCCTACATTCGAATTAGTTCCACCCGTATGGCTTTAAGTGTTTGTTACAACCTATAGTCTGGTTTTTAATTCGAGATCAAAAATGTAAACAAAGAAATGTCAATATATGTCATTGTCAAACTGATAGGTCAGGGTGTTCAATAGTTTTTCTTCAAAAATATTCTCACAAGTGTGGCTATTAAAAACAAAAAAATATTACACAATTTTTTTTAGGCTTGAATATATGCGTAAATATGTACGCGCATATAAAAGTGTTTTATTGTTTCATAATAATGCTATAAATTATAGCATTAAATATATTTTTTACATTAAATGCTCCATTCGTTCCCAAAATTAGAAAAATTACCAAGTACTTGTAATTTTTTTGCACGGTTAACACCTTTGTTTACATTTTTGATCTCGAATTAAAAACCAGAGTATAGCAGTATATAATGACATATATAATTCTAATTAGTAGTAATAAGTAAACGTCTCTGTGTGTGACAATAAGCCTCTCCTTTGTTTCGTGGCACAGCTAATGCAGACTCGGTGAGCAACGTGCGCGCGAAACTCGGCAGCTCCAACAAGACGAACGATGTCAACGTGACATGGGATCCGCCCGCCAACCCTAACGGGTTCGTCGTCGCCTATAGCATCATTTACACCAAGATACAGGACGACAATGTACGTACTAGCTCATCACCAAAGATAATACAGCCACTGTTGAAATCCAACTGTTGAAATCCCCTTGTACTCAATGAACGGTTATCCTTTTATATCCATCGGCTCCCCGGCCTACCTATCAGTTATTACGTGGCTACTGACCGTGAGAACTAGAGGCTTGCATTACATATACTTCTAGCTATATTTTAACGTATCGTACTCATATGCTCCATAAGTATCACACATGGGTCTTCCTCTCAGGGAAAGAGAAGTGTCATCATCGACAGCCCCTTAGTATTTTCAATTCGTTAATAAATCCAAATTAATTTCATGGAGGACTAAAAAAGTTGAGCATATAAGAGATCAATGTTGTTTATATGTTTTTTGTCTCGTACAACTTGTGCAGTTTTATATGGCCGGAGTAGTGTTCTTTTTCTACAAACTGTTTATTGCTCCGGGATGAAGTATAACATAAGTATTACCAACGTAAGTGTTACGGTGCGTCCTTGCCGCTATTTGTTTAGGCATTGTCGGTCATCCGACATGAATCACATTTTTTTTGATCATCATAGCTTGAAGGCTAGTTTAAAGTGGGAACTGGCTTTGAATGTCACCAGCTGAGTTAGGAGACATCCTTAGGTAGCTAGGAGACTTATTCGCAAAATGCTTTTCCAGTATCTAATGATACTTAAGTTTGAACTGGCCGGGCCGTTCTCCGTACAAACGCCGTAGGGTGATCAATCCCTTATTTGCGGATTTAGGTCCGAAACAAAGCATAATACCGATTGATCTCGTCATTACCTAGGCTTGTATGATGCAGAAATTTTAATAAGATAATTAACTTGAGAGTTATGACCTTCGAAACATTTTCATATAACATTTTCAAGGCTCATAACTTTCAACTTAATTATCTTTTTAATATTTCGGCATCATACAAGCCTAGATAATGACGAGATCAATCGGTATTATGCTTAATTCTGGACTTAAAGTCTCAAATACGGGAGTGATCACCCTACGGCGTTTGTATGGAGAAGCGACCGGCCAGTTCAACCTTAAGACTAAAAAAAAACCATTATCAATGTTTACTCTATATGTTGATTTATCCGTTACAAATTGGGAGTGGCGACATCATTGGGATTCTAATCTAGGTTTAGAGTTACCATAATTCGGTATGAATAAAAAAAAACAAATCCACCTCAGATCTATGTCGATTTCTAGCAAGCTTTAACAAAAATTGCCATATTAAAAAAACATGTAATAAAGCGCTGCCTCAAAACAGATTATCTTTTTGATTTTTACGTGCCGTACAATGTCTATAGACTATCTATAACCTACTGGCGTTGTCAATACATTTGCTTTACAAGAACAAGCCATTTGGCTCTCATAGGCTAAAAGCTTATCTATCTTTGAACAGGATGCCTCTCCACTACAAAATTGCATCTCAGCGGACGATTTTGAGACCACCCACGGCCATGTAATCCGCAGCCTCAGCCCGGGGAACTACAGCATAAAGGTGATGCCCATCACTGTCAGAGGACCCGGCAATGCCTCCACCGACGTTTATATCGATATTGCGGTATGTCTAATAAATAATTCCTAAAGTTTTATCACAAAACAACAATTCTTGTTTATTACAAACATTAGTGTAACAGTATTGTTTACTACAAACAAAAGAGAACTAAAAGCTAAGTAGTATTTACTTTTCTCGTATTATTATAATTTTATAAAAGGTTTTCCAATAGGAATTTTGTTTTCTAAAAAAAAAAAATTATTTAGCTGAAGATGATTCGAATTTTTATTGTATTACGAAGAGCAAAGTTTGTCAATTATGAATGAAAACTGATATCTGGCAAATGATATCCACCACGTGCACGCTGACAGATGTCGATTCTGCCATCAAAGTTTTTAACCACTTTTTGGCAAAATGGCTTGTCAGTTCGTTAATCACATGACAGATTATGAGTTTTAAGGCTGCAATCGATTCGATTGGCTCCGTATAGACTCTGTCTTTATCATAGCACCAAGAAAATAATCCAGTGGTGTTAAATCACACGATCTGGCTGGCCACTTAACCGCTGAATTTCGTGAAATTATGCGATCGGGAAATTTATTTTTCAATAAATTGATCGTTTCATTGACTGTGTGACATGTGGCACTGTCCTGTTGAAACCACATGTCAGTGATATCCACGTCATCAATAATAGGCCAAATTTGAGTTGTTAACATCTTGCGAAATAAACCCGCCATTTTGTCAAAAACTGATTAAAAACTTTGATGAAAGAATCGACATCTGTCAGTGTGCTCGTGGTGGACATTTGCCAGATATTATTTTTCATTAATAATTGCCAAACTTTTCTCTTCGTAATACAATAAAAATGTTAATCATCTTCATCTGAATTCTTTGTGTTATTTTGTTTTAGAAAACAAAGTTCTTGTTGAAAAACCCCTTGGTTTTTAGGCAATTGTAGATTTTATCTAGCAATGCCTGGGTGCTTTAACACATCTGTACACCTTCGAGGATTATGCCAGACATGATGATATGTGATGTATTTGTGTTTGACAGGCGTCGAAACAACCTACCACCTACGACTGGGTCTGGGGAGTGATTTGCGGATGCTTGGTCATGATTCTAGTGTTGACCGGGGTCATCTGGTAAGTTCCGCACTTTCTTCCTGACATTTTTCATACTATACTTATGGCTCGTTTACTCAAGCACTGTTTTGTTTACACGAGTCGACTGCTGTCCGCGTCTTCAATAGTCGCGATATTGACGGGTTCGATTCGCCCTCGCTTCAAAGTTAAATAGTATTCTCATGTATTTTTAAGTGAAAGCGAATTAGCATACAAAATTACAAACAAAGGACAAATTTGAACCACTAGCGATTCCTTAGCAGGCATTCATGCAAATATTACAATGTTAGAGTTTTAGGCATAACAGGTAACTATTATTTAATCTGTGTATATATGGGGTTCCGTCATCGTAAACAAGTTTAAAGCTAATCTAAAATAAGTTTTGTTCCTTGTTCGATTCTCTTGGATTAAAGATGATGCTCAGTCCTCATAAGAGTAACAAGAACGAAAGGATTTTTATGATATTTTTCCGTTTGACCACTGTCTGCCTGATTTTAAGCATTGATGTGCTCTAAGATGGAGCACGCTTACCTAGAAGAAACTTATTTACTCTCGATTTGAAGACACCCATGTTGTTAATATAAATATATTGTTAGTAAATAAAAATATAAAAAGTACAAATAATGTCTCTTCTTTACCACGGTAGCTAAAATTAGAAGAGCATGTCCCCCGGCTCGAGGAACAAACGGTCGCGAGATCGTATTTCGCATGTGGTTAAAATGTTTCCTTTCGTTAAAATATTGTTTATTGCAATGTATTGGGTTTGTTGATGCGAGAATTCCGTTGTAATGTTAGGTACGTGAAACGAGGATTGCTGTCGCCGACGGAGGCGCACAAGCTGTTCGCGACCGTGAACCCTGAGTACGTTTCCACTGTGTACGTGCCCGACGAGTGGGAGGTGCCGCGCGCCAGCATAGAGTTTATCCGCGAATTGGGGCAGGGATCCTTCGGCATGGTACGTATTTCAGCGCTCCGAGCTGAGCTTGCTTAGTTGTGCTTCACCGATCAACAAGGTATGCGACGTTCATGGCAGTCAGTCGGCAGACGGGCACCCGCTAGTGGCGTTGAGTACTGAGCGCTTGCGGGCTTTGGAGTGCACGTTAATCCTTTGTCATAGGATGGCAGCCGAGATAACTCGGTGGTAGGACTCTATGCGAATCCCCACCTGGCTAGCTAGCTACACCCTTTACTGAGCGTGAGTTCTTGGTATTGTCCTGTTTACCATTTTTAACCATATCACTACGTTCCAACAGATGACATAGTGGTCAAAGACACAATTAGTTACTTAAAGAAGTACGCGAAGATAAACTTTGTTTAGATATTATTTTTAGAAATGACATGATCTCTCACTATCCTACAATTTTTTAGAGTGATATCCCATATTATTCCTTTTATTATTAATAGAGTGTAAAGAGCGCTACTAACGTAGTTTCGTCATATTTTAATTACCAAGTGTTCAAACTCGGTAAAAGTTTATATGCATTATTGTAGCCTAATATCTATGCTTCTAGTTTGCCAGTTCTTTGATTTATTATTTATTTGATCACTAAATGTGTGAAAAAGAAATTTACACGCAATAACAATGTTCATCTAAGAGTCCACCATCTTAACTTATGTGACAGCTCTTCAAAAAACTATGCTCACACACTTTTTTCAGCAACCGAGTAGTCAATGCATGGAACAAACTTCCGGGAGACGTAGTTTCAGCCCAAACTGTAAATCAGTTCAAGAATCGACTCGACAAATATCTTACGTGTAACAAGAAAAACTAGTAGAGAGTAGCATGATACAGGCAATTATCAGTTGTTACTACTGTCTGCCTAATAATAAATAATAATAATAAAAGTATAAAAATAACAATTCCCATACGAAAAGTTTATAGGAATAATTTTTGAAAATACTTATATTTACGGAAATTCGGCAAACCATAAGCATAGATAATAGGGTCAAGAACATACATACAAAGTTTCACCGAGAGAACATTTAGTATTAAAAATATGATGTAACTACGTTTGTACTGAAAGCGCCACGGGCACTCTAGCCTTAAGTAGTACGAGGAGATCTCACTGTAGTGTAATGAGAATGATATAATTAAAAACTATAATATATACGTCTTTGTTTGTGCTATAGAAAACATATGAATATTCTGAATTGTTTATGTAAACAAAATTTTTCGTACATTCATTTTTGTTTTAAATAATGTTTATGTTTAGTAAAAAAAATGTTTAATAATATGTTTTACAGGTATATGAAGGATTCGCAAAAGGGCTTGAAAAAGGCATACCGGAAACTCGGTGCGCTGTGAAAACTGTCAATGAACATGCCACTGACAGGTGTGTATACGTACATCTTGGCTATTATTATAAGGCTTAACTTATTTTTATTTAGGTTTTATTATTAAAGTGATTTGATGATGAAATTATTAAAGTGCAGAACAATAATAATTGCACCATCATTCTGTCAAAATGGTCATAATACATTTCACCTCACTAGCTCGGAAAGTTGTTGTTTACCATTCGAAATCTGCTTGGAAAATTTTCAGCGCGTCCATAAACTCGCAGCAACTTTTCCAAGCAGATTCAAAAATTCTATTTTTGCTGCGAGCGGGTGGAAAATTTATTAAGTTCCATGTTACAGCAGATATTAAAATATTGATTGTATTGTATTGTGTGTAGGGAGCGCATCGAGTTCCTGAACGAAGCGTCGGTAATGAAAGCATTTGACACGACCCACGTGGTGCGGCTCCTGGGCGTGGTGTCCCGCGGACAGCCCACGCTCGTGGTCATGGAGCTGATGGAGTGCGGCGACCTCAAGACCTACCTGCGCTCGCACCGCCCCGACTCCGAGAGCTCGCTGCCCAAGAAGGACTCAGCCAACCACCCGCCTACGCTGCAGAATATACTGCAGGTAACATCTCTCTCTGCCATTACATAGTTACTCGTGACCACGGTGGATGCAACTTGATCGAAAAGTCGAGGTTAAGCAAAATTTTATTTTGATATAATTATGAGCGCGAATAGACCCGTTAATCCCTTTTTAAATATTATATTCAGGTACGTTTTGTCTAATATTTGTTATACGCTTGTTCAAATTGAGTGTACCTACTGAATGAGTTAGTAAACGAGTAAAGTGCGGCCTTATAATTTCGGACAGATTTTTATTGAGAATTAGGCTGCCTGGAGGACAGAACCTAATACAAAATGTACTGTATTTCGCCTCACACACACTCGGTCTGGATAACACAAAAATTAGAATTAGTAATAGGAATACACAAAAATAAGAATTGGCCGAACAGGGCAATAGGCATAAGGTGGCAATTCTAGTAAGAATCAGAGCTGGACTGGGTAATATACTGCCTTCATTTTCGTGTGTTTATTTATATTTAATACTGGGTAACAAATAAAGTAAGAGTGATAATTTTTATTAGGTAGGAGACTAATGATACGTAGGTATATATTCGTATACGTATCATTAGTCATTAACATATTTGTGGGAATACACTTAGCAGTCGTAACACAGGTTAACCTAGTACGGCTGCTAATGTAAGGTAAATAGGTATACTGTGTAATTATCTTAGGACTTTGTTATTTAAGTAATTATTTATAGCCTGTATGTATTGTTTTTATGGGAAATAAAACAATTTGTATTTGTAATATAAATCCAGACTTACTAAGTTGCTCAGAACTACCAAAAAGATACACCCAGTACCTTTCGAAGCGCTCGTAGCGAAGTTAGCTTAGACGTTTTGAAACGATCAGCAAAGTTAAGCAACGTCCACTGCGGTCATGAGTTGGATTGGTGACCGTTAGTGACATTACTACTGAGCGCTTCCGTGCTTCGGAGGGCACGTTAAGCCGTCGGTCCCGGTTGTTGCCTTAGGATGGCAGTCGTTTTTGCATGGTGATAGGGCATTTTGCGAACGCCCGCTTGGCTAGCTACCACCCTCAAGTGGAAAATCTGTCGCCTAGCACCTAATGGTGTGTTACGGCAGCTGTCCTTGAGAGCCAGTCATTGTAGGTTAGCCTGAACAACATCTTCGACTACATCATCACTTACCACCATAGTGAGATAGTGGTCAAAGGCTAACCAATCAAGCAAAAAAAAAATGGTAAGCCAATAGCAATGCTGGCTGCTGGCAGCATTTATTTAAACAAGGTTTTGTATACTCGTAATATGAAACTTACAAAGTGGTATCAGATCTTGCTGTTTTGGTAGATATCTTCCTCTCCGTCGTCTTGGAATTTTAAATCCTTGTAATTTAATTATCAATTAATGACTGGCATGGCAACTTATCAATTGATAATTACTTCGTTGAAAGATTCAGACGGTTATATTCGGAATCGAATGTGTAATAAATAATAAAGAAATTAATGGAAAAAATATGCCAACGTGATGCCTACATACCAATACATATTCCTACATACTTATAATGTAACAATCATGCAATAACAGGACCTGCAAGATATTTTCAGTTTTTCATTCATCAAGCATTATAAAAACTTTAGTAATTAATACAGTTATTATTTAAGGTGCAATTGTGCATATTTGTTACAGATGGCTATAGAAATAGCGGACGGCATGGCGTACCTGTCGGCCAAGAAGTTCGTCCATCGTGACTTAGCGGCGCGGAACTGTATGGTCGCCGGAGACCTCACGGTCAAAGTGGGGGACTTCGGCATGACCAGAGATATATATGAGACTGATTACTATAGGAAAGGCACGAAGGGCCTATTGCCCGTCCGATGGATGAGCCCCGAGAGTTTAAAAGACGGGGTGAGTTACGATTATTTACAACTTTTACATATGATATACATTTTATTATCTCACTGTACCATATCCTGGCTTTAGATTTATCAACCCGTGTCGTAAATGGCGACTATAAGAAAGGCCATAAGCCATTCGAGTTTCAGTGATCAATTTTTTATTTCGTACACTTGGTGCTTTAAAGTTATACGTATACAATCACACCAATTTAAAAAGCTGCTATTCGTTTTCTATTTTCTTAGAGGCTTTCCGACAACTACGGTAATAGATGAAGGTATGTAGCCCGGTACCGTACATAAAATGCTAAAAGGCTTGCTTTCTTTCTGAGTTGATATCTATCTCAGACGTCAGACACTGTTTGAGCAAACTGTTATGGGTCTCTATTGTGTTCACACAAAATTATGTATTATTTGAATATTACTTATAGTAATTACAATATTTTAGAGATCCTCAGACAGACCCGTTAGGTTTGAAGAACGAAAACGAACTAAACTCAGATCTTACTACTGAAACTAGAGTCTGACTGGATAGTGCTGATTAGACAGCAAGGAAGCATTAAGGCTTACATAGGGGTATCACAAAACGTACTGTGGTGCTGGCGTCAGCGGGATTTTTTATGTTCATACGCGACTGACGAAGTTAACTTTAACTGTAAGGTGACTCAGTTCCGTACAGAGATCTAATGAAGCTAGATTGCAACCTAATATTGTTTTTCTAAGAAATTAGCGGCATATTGAGATGCGGGTAGTCGGAGAAATTGCCCATTCTCTCGCTCTTCAACGTACGTTCATAGTGCTTGTCTGTTGTACCTCCAATGTATTGTCGATTACAAATACAATATTTTGAGTTACCCGCGTCATTCCCATCAGCTAAAGACGAAACTATATATTTTTTAGATTTTAAAGTACTTTCAGAGCTACCGTGAACTCTGCCTGTTCACGGTAGCAAAACACGTCCGGGAGTACTATACCGAGTGACAAAGAGCTTATCTGATGTATTTCCAAAATACATCAGACCAACAATAGTCAATGCGCCGACTATTCAGCGTGCTGGGGGCCAACCCCTATATCTTAATTCAGTCTTATTTTAACCTTACATTAACAATTTTAATTTGCACTACCACATGTTGCTATAGTAAACTTAAATTTGAACTTCAACGTGAGAGCGGGCTGCATGCATTGAATCAATACATTTGTGCGATAGAGATAGCGCTATATGAACATTATTGTTTTGTGACGGCCGTGGTACGAATCTTAGTATCAATATTTTGAGTTTGAAATAATGACGTTGGTTTTCCATAATAGTTTTTAAAAGGTAGGAGTTGGGCCCCTGCTCTTATTTTTTTTATGTTATTGTGACGGATCAAGCTCGAGGCTCACCTAATGTTAAGCGGACTAACCCCTTCCTTGTACTGCGCCTGTCACTTTGAGACATAGTTGTTAAGTCTCGTGTGCCTGTAATTTTTTTTAAAACATTTTTACGTGGTTTTAGGTCTTCTCCAGTAATAGCGACGTGTGGAGTTACGGCGTCGTCTTATGGGAGATGGCGACGCTCGCGATGCAGCCATATCAGGTAAACTACACTACTGCTATACTTGATCAACATGAATCAACTCAATTTAATTATATTTGATTTATTAAAACTATCTAGCATATATAGCCCGCATTCAGCTTTATAATCAATTCTTATTCCTACCCACATCCAAAGATAACAAATTTCAAAATTCGAAAATAATTGCCCCCGTAACTTTTTATGCATTTGTATGCAAGCGTTTCATGGGCTAAGTAAAGTTTTGTGTTATATTCGCGTATTTCGGACGAAATCTTTAACGTAACTGCCACGTCAGGGAGCGCGCTGAAGTAATCCTTATTTCCACGGTGATTTGTTTGTAATAAAAATAATACTGCACGTATTATCTTGCACATTTAATGGACATCAATCAACACGATTCTATTAATAATTAATAGAATCGTGCAGTATTATTTTTAAACTAACTACTAAATGTGTAAAATTAGCTTAGTATAATAAAAAGTATAAGATTTTGTAAAAAATCTCCGAATTTCGCCTTTTACGTGGTTAAGTAGTTGTTAGGCTATCAAGAAAACATTTTTGAATATCCCGCCAAACGGCTGCGTTCGCCTTAAGAATGTTTTGCAAATTTTGTAATATGTGATAGTTAACGTAATTGTAATTGCCCGTGAGGTGCCGGGCTGGAATGCCACCCCCCAATCTCTTTCCATGGGTGTCGTAAGAGGCGTTTTTGTATAAATGGCTATATTGGTATAAATCTTTAGCAAAGATTAAAGATTTATACCAGTATAGCCATTTATACAAAATACAATCTTGTATTTTGTATAAATGGTATAAATCTTTACTTGAATGAATGGCATTACTTCTTCAGGGTCTTTGGTAAAAATAAGAGTACCGCAAGGAATTGATCCTTGCGGTACTCTTATTGTTCAGGACCTTTTCTGTTTCGCGTGTATTAATGTCTGCCTTGCCTGGTCAAAGATTTCTACACCACAAAGCCCACCACCTGGTGGGCAGCAGCGAAATCTGAAGAACGTGTATCTTACTCTGCGATCCCCAAGAGGCCTGGCAAGCTCGGCGATAGTTGCAAACCTCTTAATAGGGGAGGCTGTGTTCTGCAGGTGATGCAGTACAGTAATGTAATGTGTTGTTGGTTAGGGCCTGTCGAACGAGCAGGTAGTGCGGTACGTGGTGGAGGGCGGGGTGATGGAGCGGCCGGAGCACTGCCCGGACCGGCTGTACGAGCTGATGCGCGCCTGCTGGTCGCACCGGCCCGCCGCGAGGCCCTCCTTCCTCCAGCTAGTGGCCGACCTCGCGCCCACCGCGCAGACCTACTTCCGACACCGCTCCTTCTTCCACACGCCGCTCGGGCAGGAGCTCTACCAGATGCAGCGCAATGCGGCAGGTCAGTACAATTTCTTCTCTCTTATCTATCGTGTCTCCTTTGTGTCATGCACGGAGATTGCGTCACACAAAGGAGAGGACTTCTGCCAGGCTCAGCGGTATAGGACAAGTCTGTGCGCGTTCTAATATGTTATCTACCGTTTGTGTGACACAAAAGGGTATGGTTGCCACCTCAGATCAGAAAAAAGGGAGATAGATAAAGAAAGCATGACGCGTGCGAACGCATCTGGCCTAAATCAGGCTTGTTTGTAAGAAATCCATTGCGTGCTCAGTACAAATCAACAAACGCATACGTTCTTCCGACATCGCAATGGATCAGTGTCACAGAACACATACCCAATTGTTTTAATGCCTAGATGTATCTGTTAGTGCGTAGTGACCGTGGCTTCAAGCTGAATCGCAACTCATTTTTTCATGCGTACGATTAGTTAGTGTATTAGTTTCTTGGTGTGCGTGGCAAAATTTGCTTATGTATGCGATATTGTTTTTTATTGATGTGTGAGTGAAACGGTTTGTGAGAGACGCGGTGACACTTTGTGAACAAACACGGACTAAAGGCAAATCAGCCTTATCTGTCTGATCTGTGGTCACAAACGTTGGCGTAGTACACGCCTTGGTGAACGCTGACTTCACAAATTACGGAAAATAGCGGCTTATCGATCCCCCATATTATATTTCAAAATGTATTTTTAAGCTTACAATACAATAATGATTTAAAAAAAATATGTACCCTATTGCAAATTACCAACATAATGGTACATCAGCAAATGATAACAGTGTCCTATGAACTAACGTTGCATTATTTCTGTTTCCACGTCGGCATCGTAGATGATTGTGCCAAGCAGACGGCACTGTGCTAACCGTGAGTATACGGTACTATTGCATGCTAACGCATACATCACTTGTTATCATTTACTGAGTGAACCATGTAGTGTTGTAGATAGCATAGCACCGTAGTTTGCCAAATGTGGTGGATACTCGCTAATAACCAACCATGACTTGATTTTTCAAACTTTAACTTAAAACTATCGAAGGATTTATGGCGTTACTTAAATGTTTACGTTATTCTGATCTAAAGCTATCCGATTGCTAGATCGACTGATATGTTTCTTGAAATAAATTCGCGTAGTTATTTAGTAGAAACGCTTTGCTTAATAGGTATTATTTTCATTTAATTTTCCGTGCATGTATTGTTGATGTTATCAGTTTAATTAAATGTTGCAATGAAGTTCATATTAAATAATAATATAATGTCATTAACATTCTGCTTAAAAAACTGTATAAAAAATCAAATTTGTGGAGGACCCCCAAAGGCAAAGAATTTATTAAGCAAATTAATATAAAATAGTCTCTGTCGGTTAGTTATATATAATAAAAAATACAATAAATTCTTGAAGCGCTCGTGACGAAGTTTGCTGTTCTTAACCGAACAGCGAAGTTGGTGACCGCTAGTGGCATTACTACTAAGCGCTTCCGAGCTTCGGAGGGCACGTTAAGCCGTCGGTCTCGGTTAATGTCTTAGTGAAGAAGATCTAAGTAAAACTGATCGTAACACTGAGAATTAAAATTGTCTGTCACCCCGAACGAAAGAAGACCGATGTAAAAATAATAGAGGGAATTCTGGACACGAATGGCATTAACTAAGCGAGGTTCAGCAATAGATGATGTAAATGAGTCTTCCTGCGGGACCGTCTACTCCTCGAGACTTTTAGGTTAGCCTGAAAAACATCTTCGACCACATCATCACTTACCATCAGGTGAGATAGTGGTCAAAGGCAAACCTATCAAGCATAAAAAAAAACGTAACGAAACCAACTCGAAATAGAGTCATGTCCTATAGTCAAAATTTAAAGATCGTAGTCTATAGACTACAGATTCGTATCGTCTTATCATTAGCTATACCAATGCTTATTTAATCGCATAGATAGACAAATGGATACGAATAAAAAATATCTTAAGGGAGAGCGCTTTGAAGGTAAATTCGAAGGTTGGTAGGATATGTAGGTACTCAGCGGCATTGTTGTTTATACCGGAATCGTTATGGTACTTGCAGAAGAGGAGCAAGAGATGCCGGAGGTGAACGTGGGCGCGGTGGCGACGGGCTCCGGGTCGAACCTGTTCGGCGTGTCGGGTCGGTTGGCGTCGTGGGTGCGCGAGCTGTCCTCGCTGCGGTCGCATGCAGAGGACGACGCCGCCGCCGAGCCGCTGCGCCCGCTGCGACCCGCCACCGACGGCAAGGGGCCCAACGGCGTGCCGCCCTAGCCGACCCACCCGCCCCCACCCCATCTACCTCAGGCCGGGGGGGGCACGCCCCCGGCTCTTCGAATCCTAGGTATAAGCGTAGCTAGTGAATCGTTCCACAAGTCCTTTTATTTATTTTGTATACGTACTGTTTTATAGCGCATGCGGCGCGGTGCGCGCTTCTCGATTTTATGATATGTTCCCCTAATACGTGTTACGTATGCGTGTACGAGCGTTACGTAAACATGAAAGTTAACTGTTTTCCCATATATTTTTATCCAGCGCCCCTAGCGCAAATGTGAACGAACTAAGAGTACGGAACGTTCACTTTTATCGTAACGTTAACTATGTTACTCGTGTTTGTTTAAAGTAATAATGAAAGTTGAAGTTTTATCTCGTCAGCTCTTTATACATATTGGGAAATGATAAACTTGCATGGTTACGTAAACTAAGAAAATGTACTTAGGGGTACTGTTTCTATATTGAGTCGTATAAAACAACGGCTGCATGTCATATCGGTTGAAGTAAGCGGCCGCACTGTTATCGTGAAGCGCTCGCCGCGCCGGCGCGCCGTCCGTCCGGGCGAGTGTTTATATAATTAAGTGTAACAAAGGACGCACTGACAGCATCACAGTTTCCCAACCACATTTAGTACACATTTAGTTAGATTTGTTGAAAGGTGGTTTAGAGATTATGACGCTGTCTGTACGTGTTGGAAGGCGGTTCTGCTTATAGTACCACCAACTTAACTGTGCAGTTTTCGAGGGCGCTACTGGTCATGGAAATCAACTACAAACTGTCACAATTTGAAGGAATGTTGTAGTTCTTTTTTCTGCCACCTGAACAGATAAGTTGGCGGGTCTGTACGTTCGATGTACGTTCCTATTGCGCGTGACGCTTGCGGTGCGAGAGCGCGCTGCCCGTACATTTGACTTTAGTTTAAATTTATCCGTAAGGAGAGCGCTTTGATCTTCTCTGCATTTACTACGTTAATTAATTGCACAAGAAGTGTGCGCTCGTGCAGAGACGACGACACGTTCGTATTGAATGTTGATCCAAAGTTCATTCGTCGGGCAAAGTTAATGTAGCGCTTTCTCTTTTGCGCTTTCGTATGAAAGTGAATGAGACAGGCTATCACTTGAGGCGTTAACAATTTCAAGAAAAGTATAAATGCGTTAACATCGCCACTCGAAGATTAAAGTCCGGTAGAATATTACTAAGTCTGGTAGAGTTATATTATCGACAAGGGTAAGCAACATCCTTGTTCTCCCTAAAAAATACACTCGAAGATATACCATGCTTAGTAAATCATTGAAATAGTTCAGTTGCATAAATTCCCTTAATTCATTACCTAGAACTAGGCTATACCGAATGGTATATGTTTTATAGCTTTCTGCTCAACCCGTGTGTAGTATATTTTTTGCAACCTTGGCCGCTTTACTATGAAGTGCAGCAAAAGGAGAGTCCAATACGCATTGGATGTCCATAATCTATATCGTATAAAAATATATATTTTAGTAAACTTGGACGTGTTTTACAACTTTGCAAACACAGACTTTAAAATATAGTTTTGTTTTCTACTTGTGGCTGAAAATATGCAAAAAGCTACCGACATACAGATGTAGATATACATGTACATATATACCTAATTCAGTCAACATCACAACTGTAATACAGGCAAGAAGTGATTTAAAAGCCATTTGAACGCATCTTCTCATATTTTACTTACTTGTTATTAACTTTGCTCGGTAAATGGACATTAGTTGATTGAATAGTTATTACCACAAACAACCAGAATAAGTTTAGAAATAAGTGGTAAGCAAGCGTGTAACATAAACTCTGGAAATAGTTTTTTGAAATAGTTTTGCATCTTAGAAGGGCATTTTGTGATTGCCCGCCTGGCTATTTACCACCCTCAAGTAGAAAATCTGTCGGCAAGCACCTAACGGTGTGTTCCGGCAGCAGTCTTTGAGAGCCAGTGAAATAACAGGCACATGAGACTTAACAACAATGTCTCAACGTGACGGGCGCAGTGCAATTCTTCACTTGTGATGAAAGGCATCTGTTCTAGGCAGAGGTTAGTCCGCTTAACATCAGGTGGGCCTCGAGCTTTTTCCGTCACAATAACATTAAAAAAAAAGTCTTGCGATACAATACAACCTTACCTATACACTATACATTTCGTAAAAATATTTTGTATAGATACTTCGCAAAATGTTTAATAGTTCATATAAATACTAAAATTTAAATATTTTAAATTAAACCGGCAAAAAACATTCACGTTAGAGACACAAAAACTGCACCACAGATGTACCTACAGTATTTTAAACATTCGCGAATAGATCCTAGAGAGGGATGGGGTATGTTTCGCACACGTTTATAGCAAAATATAATTTTAACCAACCTCGTCATTTCGATAGATGGGACAGTAATAATTATTAAATTTTTACCTAAAAATGTGTAGTTTCTTACAAAGCACGCTTTTTTTTCTGATAGGTAATCCTTTGACCACAATCTCACCTGATAAGTGATGATGTGGTTGAAGGTGTTAACAGGCTTAATCTAGAATTACTGGCTCTCAACGATAGCTGCTGTAACACACCGTTAGGTACTTCGCGACAGATTTTCTACTTGAGGGTGGTCGCTCGCCAGACGGGCATTCGCTCGCCAGACGGGCATTCGCAAAACGCCCTTCCACCATGCGGTGAAGCTCAAACCCGCCGCGGAGTTCGAATCATGGAACCGATGCGCGGCTTACCATAGCCAATGCCACTGAGCCATCACTGCTTCGCAAATTTAAATTCATATTCATATCTTCAGTCCACTCATGTCGTGAGTACCTACAGTAGTTGCAACTCGATCGTAACGTCGAGGTCAGTTCAGATTCCATTCTGATATAATAATGTGCGCGAATATATTTAATCCTTCTTTAGAGATAATCATCATTGAATAGATACTTTTTAACAGTATTTTTATATCATAATCTTAACACTCCTTGTCAAATGGAAACGCACTTGTGTAGGCTTCCTGCTAATATACTTTATATCTATTTTTAATTTAAAAATAGGAAATTTAAGAAAATGTGATATTCGCTGAGTACGTGAAAGTGCTTGGAATCAATTTAAACGTTTAGAAATAGAGTTTACTACATTAAAATAATTATGGTGAATAAGTTTCTATATTTTTAATGATGTGTAGTTTTAGTGTCTTCTGTTTGGGGATTATTTCCTAAAATATAGCTTGACACCAATTCTAACCTTATCCTGGATTGAAGTGGTAATCACCGACATACAGAGGCGAAGCGTTCGGTTTCGTGCGTCGATTAGTTTTCATATCAGGGAATTGACATTTTGCCGGTTTGTTATAGAGAGCGGCACGTTGACTCGTTCGTGAATCCTATATAGTTTACCTCAATATTATAGTTATATTCGTGTCATATTTGACATAGCCTATTACCGTTAAGTTTACCGTGTAAGATGTAAAGCGTGTATAGTTTTGTAAATGTGTGGACGAAATTGTGTACAAATTAATTTAATTAACTGCTTGACAGTTCAATATCGGTAATATTAGTACTTCAAGTGAGACGTGATTCGGTAGATTCCACTTGTTTGGTTTTGTACGTTATAGTTATACTTGCTATTGTAATGTATGTGTGGGAGAGTGCCGTTATCACGAATTTGATGCTTGCCTTGACGTAACTGCGCAACTGTTTAAAATACTCAACGTTTCACACCACTTTATCAGGTTCTATTTATAACTATTGTGTATGTATTTGTAACATAAATATTGTTATTTGTACAAATAATCTAATTATTGGCAAACATCCTTTTTTTTACTAATTATTGACATATTTTTTTAAAAGATTAGTTTAAAAATATATAATTAATAATTTTAGAAAAAAATAATTCATAATAGGGATCGTACGAATTTATTCAAAACAGATGACATATAGAACATAGTTACTTTCTTTGATTATTTCATACCATCAAATTTTAAGGAGAGTCAATTTAAAATAATAATATAATTCTAAATACTTTTCGACAATTTCCGATATGATGCTTCTAAACTATAAAATACAGTTCTTAGTATAATATTGTACTTGTTCACTATCTTTATCCTATAAAAAGTATGAACGTATAATTGTTATAATATAATCATTGACCTATATATACTAGACGCGACATCTCAAACTAGCATAGTCGACCAGTGCAGGTATGTCGGCCAGCATACTCTCCCCCACACGCAGCACCCGTAGAGATTACACGCGCTTTTCGTTCGAAAATTGTGTATTATTAATTGTGTATTTTAAATACACAATTTTCGAACGTAAAGCGCGTGTAATCTCTACAAGTGTCCAGCTGCGTGTGGGGGAGAGTCTGCCGGCCGGCATACCTGCACTGGTCGACTATCCTCTTTTGAGATGTCGCGTCTAGTAATACAGGTCAATGAATATAATGGATAAATCGAGACTTCTTATTATGTTGTAACTAATGTGTTCTGCAGTGACTAAAATGCAATAGAAATACCTGCCATTATTATTATCACTATTTTTGTGTAATAGTAAATTATACATATCCATATATATATAATTATATAACCACAATAATGCGAGAAGTATGCATTACATTTGTAATGATATTATAGTTAAATAATTTAAATATATCTGATTATATAAAATTGTAGTATATTTCGAACAGGATAGTACCTTTTAGAAGGTCAAAGCAGCTGGGTTACTTTGCACTCTGTGCTGCTTATAATGTTAGGTATTTTTATACACGTGTTTTATATGTACTTCTTGGCAGCAAAATATATTATTGAGATGAGGGTTTTGTATTATGAGGGCTTAGTTTCGTTTATAAAAATATTTAAAAAAAATATCGTATTAAGTTGTCGGGTTCGTAAGAAGACTCGCGGTAGTTTTCCTATATAATACAAAATGTATCATCTCTTCATAGCATGAATAATCGTATAATTAAATAAGGGCGGGGTTGACTTAAAGTATTCTTGACCTAAATTCGCAAACTTACTCGTTTCAATACTGTTTAGTAAATATAATCATCAATTAAATAGCTTTATAAATACTTAAGTAAATTAAACGCTAGCTACATTTATTCTATTGTAATTAAATTAAATTGATACATTTTTAATACACAATGTAAAATTGTTATTGTGCAAATGCAACCAAAGTTAGACTCCAATATACAACAATGATAGATAGAGATCGCGCGGCGTTGCACCAGTGCAATGCAGTGCAGTGTAGTGCAGTGCTCGACACAGTGTCGATATTATAATGTTATTGTAAGGGTATAATCGAGTGCCTTCAGACATCCAGCCTTCAAAGGAATGCGGGATTGTTGATTGTGTGAAGTGGACTTCAGGGAATTAACACAGATGGTATACGGTTGATTCGATCCCATTTGTGCGTTACTTATAAATTATCGTATTTAATCCTAATACTTTTAATTTGCTGAAACTGTTTCGTTAACACAATCAAGAACCTTCGCCGCAGGAATTCGTTTCAGGTTGGTTGTGGGAATGTGTTAGTGTATTGTAAATGTTGATTGTGAAACCGTTTGGCGCCCCGTTACCTGCTATATTATACATTGGAAAATTTTGAAAGATTCAGCTCTCAGGGTTGTCACTGCTAGGTGACGGGGCGGCGAGCGAGCGGACATCGCGGGGGCTCAAGGCACGTTGCATCAGTGAAATAATCATTTCATTAGCGGAATCGTACTATTACTTTCCAAAGTCGAAATCCAAATATTTGTTTAATTTTAGCAATTGCATAGTGCCTTTTGCTCAATAATTGAATGTAGATAGGTACTTGTTCGGTTAGGAACCATACTTTAGACGGTCGCGCGTCGTATCGACGACGTTCCAGCCTCCAGTAGTTGAATGGTACCGCGACGCTGACTGAGGGTACGAGTGTACAGCCTCGCGGCATTCGCCACGCAGCGTGACGTCAGACATTCAGCTCCTGGAACGAGCGAGCCGGGACACTCCACCGCCGCCTATCTCGCGACCATACAAACAACAACCACGCTGTTATACGCCACTTCAAGTCTCCTATTGGTATTGTTTGTCTCACAAGTCTGAGGAACATTTTTGTAATAAAGACTTGTTTAAAATTAGTAATTTATACAGCGTATAGATATGGCGAAATTTATGGCGAACTTATGTAGGTATGGTTTCAAATTCTTCCAATTTCCGTTACCTTAATTGGATTGCCTACTAGTCTACCTGTTTAGTAGGTGTTTATATTTCATAAAGCCGTGTTAATTATTTGTGCGTGTAGCGTGGAGTGACTGCGGCCAAGTCTCGCACAACGTTGCCTCACACGGCGCAGGCCGTCCTTATCAGTATTTATTTCTTATTGTGATTCAATAAACAAGGCAGTTACGTTACCTCATATGTAGTTTTTTTAATTATTATTCATATATACAATTGTCGACTGATTTTATATAATTTCCATACAATCCTTGTGAGATTGTGCTTGTGCGTGTGTGTTGTATTGTAAGTGTGGGGGTAGCGTTGTGCTATGTGCTCAATTTAGAATTCACCAAACAATTGAGATAGTGTACAATTTTATAATTAATTTAATGTAAACCGAGTACCTATTAATAATAATTTTAATATTTATATTAATAAAACGTTAAAAAAAATTGGTAATTTATAGTTTTATTTATCTGATTGAATAGAACACTGTTTCCTCTCAAATTTATTGAATATGTTGTTTTCCTGCAATTTGTCTCCCTTGTCTTATTAGTCTAAGGTCGAGTTTAAGTGGTTTCCTAGGAATACGGCCGGGCACAGTGCACTCGCAAGGTGCCCTACTTCCGTATCTTATCAGCAGACATACAGTCCGGAGCGCGCCCTCTTCCCCGTTATCTCGCAACCTCTTCAAATATTTGATGTAAAATTCAGGAAGTCCATGTTCTGTGGCGCCAAGAATCATCACCTCCTTGTACGTCCAAGACGGCCACCTCTCGGCGGGGATCCGTTTGTTGTCGCCTCTCGGCAATGGGTTCACTTTCTGTATGTACACGCGAGCTGTGAAGCTGCCTATGTATGGCGTGTGAACTTTCAAGTATTTGAAGTAGTACTTCTTTATTTCAACGCCTTTTTGTCTGTAAATTCAGACAAGTGTCAAATTTTTCGTACCTACTATGACGTTATGAGATAAATTTATCAAGAAGGAAAGTACCTACATATCACGCGAATTCAATTCAAATGGAGTTTGCTAAACCGATTTAAAGGCGCTGCCCGTCATAGAACACCGTACCTCGACGTAGCAGCGTAGCTGCGCCGTACTGAGCAATGTACACAAATTCATTTATAGACGTTGTAATTCATACATAAATAAGGTTGATGAAGATGAGGTTGAAGATAGGTACTTACTCGTCTAGCCTTACCATATCATCTTTGTGTAGCCGCCATAGAACGCCCCAGACGTGGGCATTAGCAGTGGGCACCACGGTAGCCGTGGGACCTCCCCAGAATGAAGAGTATTTTATGAAATCCATTCTGTAATTCTAAAAAACAACAATCTCTATATACCTAAGAGACTTTAAAATTAACCTTGTACCTAGGTAGGTGAGAGTGACCTGCACTATATCAGCCGGATCGTCCAATGCAGAACACAGCCTCGTCTATTAAGGGGGATTTGCTATAACCACGCTTGGCTGGCGTCTTGGGGATCAGTGTAATATATAGCAGTTCCTTAGAAGGCGCTGTTGCCCACCTTTCGGTATTTTACCCTTAGTCCGCTTATTTTACCTTACGCCCCTTTCGACCCCTACGCCAAGCGGGGGTGGGGGTGATATTTTAGCCGTGCCGGCCCACGGATGAGAGAGTAAGTATGTTAAAATGATAAGTTCTTACGTCCAGACGAGCAATAGACACGAATTCCGCTGAGGGATTGTGCATGCGAATCCTGAAAGTCAACGTGTTAGCGCCGTACGAGAAATACAGGAAGGTGTCTGGTTTAGCTACATCTGCTTTCATCATCTTGTAGTTTTGGATTCTTCAGACACAGATTAAGAACAGAATTAACAACAAATTGGGAGAAAAGCAATACTTTGTTATTTATTCTCTGCGAGTGTACAAATTCAACGTGATCATTACTTTAGTGCATAATTTAGTCTGAGAGATAATTCATATGGCTATTATAATTTTGCTTTTATGGGTGATGGTTTTAGTAAACATAAAGATTACCTACCATAGAGAAAAGTAATATACCGGAAGATTACAGTCTACAGACATTTAACGACATAGATTTATTTTTGCCTGTCAGAATATTAGAACCTGTTAAGAGTATCTTCTTTGATCGTGGTACGTACAACAATACTCTTTGGTACATACCGGTGTATGATTTTTCTCTATGGTACATATCATGTTACGGGCGTGTTCCTGTGTACCCTTGACTGTTCCCTTGATGGTACAACTGAAGATTCATTTTAACCACTATACCCTTGGCCGCTTAACACTCATTATTTTATTCAATAGTGTGACATCTGTCAGCTGCAAAATTGACATAAGTATGTCAATATTATATTTCCACGTTTAGCAATCTTTATATCGAATGTAACAGCTGTCAAAATTACAGTAAATGTCGTGTATTTAGGTTATTACCTAAAATTCCTGAATTTGTCTTTTAACCAGAAATAGGTCTTAATGCCTTCTGTTGAGTAAAGCATGAGCACGAGCATAAAATGGGCTTGCAGGACCCGCGCCGCGCGCCGAGGTGCCTTTCGGGGTGCGTGGCGCGCGCGCAGGTCAACGCATTGAATAGTTTGCTTAGCCCTAAAACGCGCGCCTGGCTGCTTTCCGAGTTGATTGCCAGGTTGCGAGACGCGCATATCTAAGCAGTATAAAGCAAAGCAGTACTTGGTTTGGATTGTTTGTCAAAACAACATAGCGGCCCAAATATGATAAGCGGACCTGGAATGGGAATCTGGCGGAGAAACAACGATAAGGGTTTGTGGGTTGTTTACTAAAATAAAATTTAGTTAAGTGGCTTAAAGTCATTATAATTGATTTCATAAATTTTAAAAATATTTATATCACAGACATTATGTTTTTTTTAAACTTTGCTAACATTTTTGTTCTGCCTCTGGTCCGTTATGTGGTAAGTATTTTACGAAGGAAGTTGGCATTAAACAGCGTGGCTTTTGAAGTCATTATAATTTCATAATATAAAATAAATATTATATCGCAGATATTAGGAATTTCTTTTTAATTTTTCTATCATTTTTGGTGCTGCCTCTTTTCCGTTATGTGGTATTTTACTTAGTTCGCCAATGTAGTATGGAGGAAGTTGGCATTCCTTTGCCCCGGTGATAATACAGTCCAGATACGTGATGCTGGGTCGGCGGTCCATAGGCAGCTCCTCGCCATCTTCGCGTAAGGGAGGGTTGATCGTCTGCTGATACGTACGACATTGCAACTTGTACCCATCTGGTGTGATCACGTCCACATTTTTTGCGAAATACCAGTTGGTCTCCACGCCTTCTTGTCTGAAAAATAATTTAGGTAGTTTAGGAAAATGTGTTTGATTTTCCGTTATTCTATATGTATTTACAATATTATATTCTAAGCTTGCGATGTTTTTTGTTGATCAATATGAAATGCTTAGGAATAGACCGTCCCTATAAGGACCTATGTGGTGACGCAAGACACGGATGAGTTAATTATGTTAAGACGAAGTGGTCTTTGAACGGAGATACCTCCTTTCGCATACGAGTGAGCGAACCAGAACTACGCAATATTGTATGAGTAAATTCTTAAAATATATTAATTTATAAGTAAGCTGTTTATAAACTGAAAATATCTTCAAGTCCTGTTATCGCATGGTTGTTACATTATAAATATGTAGAAATCAAATTTGTATTGGTATGTTGGTATATTTTTTCCATTCATTTCTTTATTATCTATTACACATTCGATTCTGAACATAACCGTCTGAATCTTTCAACGAAGTGTTGCCATGCCAGTCATAAATTGATAATTAAATTACAAGGATTTAAAATTCCAACATGACGGAGAGGAAAATATCTGCCGATAACAGCAAGATCTGATACCACTATGTAAGTTTTATATTACAAGTATACAAAACCTTGTTTAAATAATGTGAATAAATTTATAAAAGCCAGCATTGCTATTAGTATTTTTTTTTGCTTGATTGGTTAGCCGTGACCACTATCTCACCTGATGGTAGGTGATGATCTGGTCGAAGATGTTGTTCAGGCTAACCTAGACTTACTGGCTCTCAAGGACAGCTGCCGCAACACATCGTTAGGTGCTTGGCGACAGATTTTCTACTTTAGGGTGGTAGCTGGCGAGGCGGGCATTCGCAAAATGCCCTAGCACAATGTTATAACGACTACCATCCTAAGACAACAACCGGGACCGACGTGCGACGGCTTAACGTGCCCTCCGAAGCACGGAAGCGCTCAGTAATAATGTCACTAGCGGTCACCCATCCAACTCGTGGCCGCGGCGGACGTTGCTAACTTTGCTGATTGCTTAAATAACAGCTAAGCAAACTTCGCTACGAGCGCTTCAAAAGCTTTTAAATATTTTGACGGATTTTCATAATAAAGTAGATTTTTTTTGTTTTAGTGTCGGTACGACATAAGTTATAGCTAGTAGCTACCCATAACCTTATAATATTCTTCTATTTGTTTCAGTAGCTACTTTACAACATAAAAACACCCCTAAATTGCAATCTTATAAACGACTTAGTACTGACTTGTCCAAAGCAGGCATATCGTAAACATGTAGCCTCCATATGGCACCCCAGACGTGAGCGTCGTCTCTGGGAACTATGGTCGCCGAGGAACCCCGCCAGTGGTCCGAGTACTTGATGAAGTCTAGCTGGTGACCCTGCAATATTTATTTTTATATAGTATATACTCAACCCATTACATGAATATATATATATATGATAGCTGACTGCGGGAAACGTTTAAACTTGATGACGTTGAAATTTAGCTTAGGGCCTGTTTCAGAATGTTCGAGTAAGTTCCGGTTATACTACCCAGAACATAAAATAACTGAATGATAAAAATGACAGTTAACATGCAGCGCGTTTCAAGCTTTAACCGATGGATAGGCTAAATCGATGACTGTGAAACGTTAGGGAGTGTCGATAGTGTTTTATTTATTAAGGCGAGGTTGTACCTACTTAAGACATTTTTTAAAATCTGTAACTCGAATAGAATTGAAAATTTAGAATATATAAAATCATTTATATATAAACATACTCTCCAGGAACGTACAAAGTCAAAAACGTGATTATGAACAATTTCTTTGATAAAAAAAAATGTCAAACATGACACCATATCGCTACTTAAGTAAATCAGGTAGAACTAAAAAATACTATCATGAAACTATGTGGAAGTTTTACCAATGGATAGAGCTTGTTATTTATTAGTAACGTCTGAAGGCACATTTTCAAATTTAGCTATAGTTTTTTAACAAGAAAAAATATACTACAAATCTAAAGATTCAAGCTCTCGCGCACGTCATTCAGTACCCGCCTAGGCGTCATCGAGGTAAGACGCGTGTCGTTTTCTCCAGCAAAATTCTCTCCGGCGATTACGAGCTAGAAATATTTATAAACATAATTATTATTAGCAGAATGGTGACACTGCAACATTTATGGTATCCGCTGGCGTGAATCTTCCATCAGGCGAGTGTCTTGTACGTCATTTCAAACCATGCCAAATAAAAAAAATACTTTCTCGATGGCATTGTTTTCACGCGCCACAGTATAAAAAGTACAGTATGGTTTTCTAAACAATTCACTTATTTTAGTTCAGTGAGCTGTAAATAGTGTAGCCGAGCCCGTGGGGTGACGGACTGCCCGTGGGGTGCCGGGCTATGTCACGCCCCAATTACTAACTGTGGGTGTCGTAATAGGCAACTAAGGAAAAATACCGGAAAGTGAGCAGCAGTGCCCTCTAAGAAGCTACCTCCCTCCAGTAAAAAATCTGTCGCCAAGCACTTAACGGTATGTGCCGCTATGGGTCCTCTAGAACTAGTAATTTGGCATGGTGTTAGGGCATTTTGCGACTATCCGCCTGGCTAGCTACCACATGTGTCAAGTAGAAAATCTGTCGCCAAGCACTTAACGCTATGTGCCGCTATGTGTCCTCTAGAACCAGTTATATGGCATGGTGGTAGGGCATTTTGTAAATACCCGCCTGGCTTGCTACCACTATGTGTCAAGTAGAAAATCTGTCGCCAAGCACTTAACGGTATGTGCCGCTATGAGTCCTCTAGAACCAATAATTTTGCATGGTGGTAGGGCATTTTGCAAATACCCGCCTGGCTTCCTACCATTATGTGTCAAGTAGAAAATCTGTCGCCAAGCACTTAACGGTATGTGCCGCTATGAGTCCTCCAGAACCAGTAATTTTGCATGGTGGTAGGGCAATTTGCGATTACCCGCCTGGCTAGCTACCACCCTCAAGTAGAAAATCTGTCGCCAAGCACTTAACGCTATGTGCCGCTATGTAGCCTTGCAAACTAGTAGTTGTGCATGGTGGTAGGGCAATTTGCGATTACCAGCCTGGCTAGCTACCTCCCTTAAGTAAAAAATCTGTCGCCAAGCACTTAATGGTATGTGCCGCTATGAGTCCTCTAGAACTAGTAATTTGCATGGTGGTAGGGCATTTTGAGAAAACCCGCCTGGCTAGCTACCTCCCTCAAGTAAAAAATCTGTCGCCAAGCATTTAACGCTATGTGCCGCTATGTATCCTTGAGAACCAGTAATTTTGCATGGTGGTAGGGCATTTTATAAATACCCGCCTGTCTTGCTACCACTATGTGTCAAGTAGAAAATCTGTCGCCAAGCACTTAACGGTATGTGCTGCTATGAGTCCTCTAGAACTAGTAATTTGCATGGTGGTAGGGCATTTTGAGAAAACCCGCCTGGCTAGCTACCTCCCTCAAGTAAAAAATCTGTCGCCAAGCATTTAACGCTATGTGCCGCTATGTATCCTTGAGAACCAGTAATTTTGCATGGTGGTAGGGCATTTTATAAATACCCGCCTGTCTTGCTACCACTATGTGTCAAGTAGAAAATCTGTCGCCAAGCACTTAACGGTATGTGCTGCTATGAGTCCTCTAGAACTAGTAATTTGCATGGTGGTAGGGCATTTTGAGAAAACCCGCCTGGCTAGCTACCTCCCTCAAGTAAAAAATCTGTCGCCAAGCACTTAACGCTATGTGCCGCTATGTAGCCTTAAAAACTAGTAGCTGTGCATGGTGGTAGGGCAATTTGCGATTACCAGCCTGGCTAGCTACCTGCCTCAAGTAAAAAATCTGTCGCCAAGCACTGAATGGTATGTGCCGCTATGAGTCCTCTAGAACTAGTAATTTGCATGGTGGTAGGGCATTTTGCAAATACCCGCCTGGCTTCCTACCACTATGTGTCAAGTAGAAAATCTGTCGCCAAGCACTTAACGGTATGTGCCGCTATGAGTCCTCCAGAACCAGTAATTTTGCATGGTGGTAGGGCATTTTATAAGTACCCGCCTGGCTTGCTACCACTATGTGTCAAGTAGAAAAACTGTCGCCAAGCACTTAACGGTATGTGCCGCTATGAGTCCTCTAGAACTAGTATTTTGCATGGTGGTAGGGCATTTTGAGAAAACCCGCCTGGCTAGTTACCTCCCTCAAGTAAAAAATCTGTCGCCAAGTACTTAACGCTATGTGCCGCTATGTATCCTTGAGAACCAGTAATTTTGCATGGTGATAGGGCATTTTATAAATACCCGCCTGGCTTGCTACCACTATGTGTCAAGTAGAAAATCTGTCGCCAAGCACTTAACGGTATGTGCCGCTATGAGTCCTCTAGAACCAATAATTTTGAATGGTGGTAGGGCATTTTGCAAATACCCGCCTGGCTTCCTATCACTATGTGTCAAGTAGAAAATCTGTCGCCAAGCACTTAACGGTATGTGCCGCTATGAGTCCTCCAGAACCAGTAATTTTGCATGGCGGTAGAGCAATTTGAGATTACCCGCCTGGCTAGCTACCTAACCCTCAAGTAGAAAATCTGTCGCCAAGCACTTAACGGTATGTGTTTTAATAGTAATAGTTAAAGGTTATCAACTGTGTTAGTTGCACTATATGGGAATAGTCACAAGAATATAATAATTGAGTACTGGATTTATTAGCAGATACCTAAAATAGATCAACTGTTTTAGTTACACTATGAAGCTGATAGCGTGCGGCTGGGGACATCGACCTGACGAGCGCTGTGCATCTAAAGCGCAGCGCCGCGTAGTGTCCATAGCCTGCAACTCTCGCACGCTAAATTTGCCTACTGTGCAAGTACAAGAGGCTCTTAAATATGTTCTGGGTAGTATAACCGGCACTTACTCGAACATTCTGAAACAGGCCCTTAGTCTGAGTACCTACATTAAATGTTTTATAAAACAACAAAAAAAATATATAACACCTCTATGTGTTTTATTCATATTCATATTCATTTTCATTTATTCATGCAAACATAATATAAGTTTACAGACAGTTGTACGTGGTCTTAGGCTAGTAATAATTATGCACCCTGTAAGGGCATTGCAAGCTGAAGTATACATAATTAAGTGACGCATTCCTTTGTAGAAAATTAACAGTCTGGGTTAATTTACTATCATAAATATTACTTACACCTAAAATCAATTATTATTATTATTATTTGAGTCAAATTAAGTATCTTTCGTTTTTATAATACAATTTTCTCTTACATTTATAATACAGTGTCAAAGTCAATATATATATATTTTTATAACAATAAATATACCTATTTGTTACACGTGACTGGGCACGTGTCAATCTTAATTGATTACGAGTACAAGCGGATAATTCATTACACTAAGCACCGAGATGGTGATATTTCACATCATTGAATCATTTTCATAAGATATTTTATCGAGTAAAAATTCTTCAACAGAGTAGTAGCATTTTTGTAATAGAAATGATTTAAGTTTTAAATAATACTGGTTGTCCCTTTCATGGTTTTTTATGTATTCAGGAATTTGATTATAGATTTTAATGAACCTGAAGTGCGGGCTTTTGCCAAATATTTTTAATTTTTTCCTTGTAGGTAAGATAAGTTTTCCTTATTTACGTCTATTATAGTCCAGGTTAACTTCCACGTTTGATTTAAATTTATTTTAATTTTTTTTTTTTAATTAATTTTATAGCCCTCCTTGACGCAAATGAAATGAAATGAAATGAAAATGAAATGAAAATGTATTTATTCTAGACATAACTGCACACAACAACATCAAATAAATTATAATTATAACATTAAAAAAACAATAGTATCTTAAAATTAAACGTATTAAAATAATATAACATGTGCACATGTACTCGTAATAATAAATGCAACACCATCTTTTGGATTCGTGGTAAGAACGTTCAACGTCAATAATGCGTGGAACAAAAATCTGACGACTTAACCTTTGAGAAGCGTACTTTGGCAACGGAAATAAACTTTACAGGTCAATTAATTTTTACTTGTTATATTTTGTTGAGATTATGAATCTGCACAAAGATTCAAAACAAATTATTTGCATATATATATTTATTTACAGAAAGAAATTAATTATTTCCTAATTTAACATTCATGTGTAACGGTCCAAGGCAATACTAGTCAATAATGTAATCTTTGTGCAGATTCATAATCTCAACAAAATATAACAAGTAAAAATTAATACTCGTAAATTGAACATATAAATGCAGCATTAACATTGAAAAGCGTGCAGTAGTAACATTGAAAAGAACCTTTTTTAGCACTTTTATAACTTGAGCATACTCATAGCAACTATTTGGGTGCAACTTGCATTGGTTACGTGATAGCATTGTATTAGGACGACTACCGTGTACCCCGTGAGTGCCGGAAATAGAATAATAGATAACTGGATAACTAATAATAACCGGAATAGATAGTTATGCATCCCCCTCGCCCTTCAGCCTTAGACTAGAGGGGGCTTATTCAGCAAACAACGATGTATTTCTTGCGAATGCTGAGTAAGACTTCTGCTAGGACCACCATGTCTACCTAAGTTAACATTAAGCCTTTTGTTCATTTTATTATTGATTATTATTAAAGCCTCAGTATCGGCAACACGTATTTTTAATATTAGTTTTTAAAAAACCTTTTGAGTGCTCCCCAAATTTGACTGGCGCAGCCGGTAGGATTTGCTCGTTTATAGCTGTGCTAGTTTTCGCGAGTTTCGGGTATCCAAATTTACTTGTTCGCGAATACGCTGCACAGATCCAGAGTGAATCCTCGAACCAAACAAATTCGTCAACTACGGGACACGCAGTATGGGAGCGGTCGGTTGGTGAGTCAAACTTTTCGCCATCCTTTCCAAAAACCTCCCCTACTTTTTATTTGTTATGTTTGAGATAAGACTTTGCTCATTATAACGTATCTGGTGACTCAATATAAAATTCTATTAAGTGTGCCATTATAAGCGATAAGAATAAAATATAGAGTTAAGAACGGTAGAGACAGTTTATACGGTTAAATATTTAAATTAAATAAAACAAAGATTCAAGTAGAATCATAATTGCCGGTCTCTAAATTGATCAGGTATTGTAATTAAGTAATATAAACGTAATTTAAGCAATTAAAAATATTTCAATTTTTTCATACATTTTTACAACTTTTACAAATTTTCTTAAAAGTGTTTTTTTTCGATTGACTGATTTTATGTGTGCTTGTTCTATTGTTTTACTGTGTATTTTGTGTGTTAAATATTTTTGTGTTATTTTAATTGTGTGTACTATCTGACCTGCTCATAACTCTATTCGCAAAGATGTCTCAAGACGAAACTATTGTGCCGATCCCTCGCGAGATGTTAAACCTTATTCCCGTATATGGAGGGGACAAGGGACAATTAAACCTCTTTATTAGAAAATGTGAATATGTAATAAGCAGGTATAGAGGTAATGATGCTCAGGATTTATATGTGTACCAATCTGTAACAAGTCGCCTTAGTGATAAAGCTGCCTGTTTGTTATCGGAACGTGAGGATGTTATGACTTGGAGTGCCTTAAAGGTGTTATTGAAACAACATTTTGGAGATCCGCGTAGTGAACAATGTATAAGTATCGAACTAGAATCCATGAAAATTAAATCCGGTGAAAATTATTTAGACTTTTGTAACCGCATACAAAGTGTTCGGTCATTATTAATTTCGAAAGTTAATATGTTAGAAGATGATGATTTGAAGCTCGCGAAAGCTTCTATATATAATAATACGTCTCTAAACGTGTTCTTATATAATTTACCTGAAGATATGGTGCGCATAGTGCGACTAAAATCGCCTGCCACTTTGGAAGCTGCTCTTAGTGTTGTTCTTGAGGAAGTAAACTTCCACGACCAATATAACATGAGGAAACGTATGCACGGTAGTAATAGTAGCAGTTTCTTACCAAAACCGTTTTCAACACAAAATCCCGGCATTGGTTTCAAATTCGGTGTGAATTCGCAACCGACTGGCTTTAAGTTTCCGGCCTCATTTCCGAACAATGAAATGCAGAAATTTAATTTCGGCAATCAACCTACACAATTAAATATGCCTCAAGGTCAGCCGCAATATTTCGGCAACCGCCCTCAGCTCGGGTACCGTCCGCCGCAGTTCGGTTACCGCCCACCTCAGTTCGGTTACCGACCACCTCAATTCGGATATCGTCCACCACTATTAGGATACAGACCACAGTTAGGTTATCGCCCGCAGTTAGGTAATAATCAACCACAGCAATCAGGTTTTAAACCAAATTTTAATGCAGGGATGACACCCCAACAATTCGGGTACAAACCGCCCCAAGTTCAACCGCCACGTTTTCAAGCTTCCGACGTGACTATGAGAACGATCCCTCAAACGCCACGCGAAGGTTTTAAGCTAAACGAGCTGATTGAACATGACGACGAACAGTACTACGACAACTATGACCATGACAACTATGACCGTGACTTAGAGTATGACACGTACGGACAATATAGTTACACTGACGTCATTGACTATGAGCAGTATAACAATGAAACGTCGTATGAGCCCTCACAGACCCACTGTATACCTCAGGAACAGACAGCTGAAAATTTTCCCATACCGGCCTCTATAAAAGACAAGAAACTATAGAGTTGAATTGTGATCCCACACTTAAATTACCTCACATTTACATACCGGAAATTGATGCAAAAATGATGATTGACACAGGCAGCACTAGGTCGTTCCTAAGCCCTCAAAAGGCATACCAATTCTTTTGTAACAACATTAAATATGAACCCTTTCAAGTAGTCAGCACCCACGCATCTAGTAGACATAGTGAAGTTATTGAAATTCCTCTTCTACCAATATTCCAAAGTAACGATTACCACAAATTTTATTTGTATAACGTTGACTCTCGCTATGACGGTTTAATTGGAAACGATTTGTTAAAGCAATTGGAAGCCGTAATCGATCTTAAACACTTGGTCTTAAAAACCAAAACCACATGCATTCCAATTATAAACAAAAATTTGGACTATGAAATTGAACTTGAACCGAGAACTGAACACCGCGTTAGACTACCTACAGACCAACATTCAGGAATAGCTATAATTGACTATAGAGAATTCGGCCCCGGTGTACGGATGCCAAGTGCACTCGTAAACTGTTATAATGGATATGCTACTACAGTTATTCAAAACGCTTCTGAGGAACGAGTTACCCTCTCAGTAAAGCAACCATTGCAAGTGACAAATCATTCAAGTACCGAATGCGACCTTAATTTTAACACAAATATGACGGACATACAGAATGACAGATTACTGGTTGAAAATTTAAATAAACTCAGATTAGACCATACTAATGACGAAGAACGCGAAAAAATTTATAGGTTATGTAGAGAATACAAAGACATATTTTATTGCGACCAGACACCTTTAACATTTACCAACCAGGTTAAACATAGAATACGAACTAAAAATGAAGACCCAATTTATGTGAAACCTTACCGACAGGCTCCTACACAAGCAGACGAAATAAATAGACAAGTACAGAAAATGTTACAAGACAATATAGTACAGGAATCCCATTCTCCGTGGAATGCTCCAGTGCACCTAGTACCAAAAAAAACTGATGCCTCTGGGGAACAAAAGTTCCGAATGGTCATTGACTATAGACGCCTGAACGATATAACAGTTGACGACAAGTATCCCTTACCAAATATAAATGACCTGTTCGACAAGCTAGGTAAAAGCGTATATTTTAGTACCATTGACCTTGCTAGTGGGTACCACCAAATAGAGGTAGAGGAACAGGACAGACAGAAAACCTCTTTTAGCGCTAATGGACATTTTGAGTTTTTAAGGATGCCTTTTGGTCTAAAAACGGCTCCAGCTACCTTCCAGCGTACCATGGACAATGTTCTTCGAGGCCTACAGGGTCTCCACTGTATGGTATACCTTGATGACGTAATCATTTTCTCGTCCAGCCTTGATGAGCACATCCAAAAACTACGATTAGTTTTTGACCGACTCAGACAAACAAACCTTAAGGTACAGCTTGATAAATCAGAATTCCTACAAAAAGAAGTATTATATCTCGGACACATCATAACGAAAGACGGACTAAAACCTAATGACGACAAAATTAAAGCCGTAATGAACTTTCCCCTACCGAAAACCACGACTGAAATTAAAAGCTTTTTAGGACTCGTTGGCTATTACAGACGCTTCATACCTGACTTTGCAAAACTGACGCAACCATTGACCGCATGCTTGAAAAAACGCAACAAAATTATAATCGACCAAAATTATATTGACGCATTCAACAAGTGTAAAGAGCTCTTGACTCATGCACCACTTTTACAGTATCCTGACTATGATAAACCGTTTATTCTGACAACAGACGCATCAAATGTAGCATTGGGAGCGGTCCTCTCTCAAGGACAGGTTGGTAGTGATAAGCCGGTTGCTTACGCGAGTCGTACCTTGAGTGATACAGAGACACGGTATAGCACTATAGAACGAGAGCTTCTCGCTATTATCTGGGCTACAAAACATTTTCGCCCATACCTATATGGCCGAAAGTTCTATATATATACCGATCACCGTCCTTTAGCTTGGCTAAATTCTCTTAAAGACCCGAACAGTAAACTCACGCGTTGGCGACTACGACTACAAGACTTCGACTTTGAGATCATTTACAAGAACGGCAAACAGAATACTAACGCTGACGCCCTTAGTAGAATTAAGATTAACGCCTTAGACTCTGACGATGACGGGAACTCAATGGCGGTAAACTTAGACAAAAAGGAACGTAAATTACAGTCCGAAATGGATGACGTTGTTCAACAAATCGTAAGATTATCAACTGACAAACCTGAACGTCGCGACTCATCGACTATTACTATATCAGATTCAGAGAGGACACTGTCCGCTAGCCCAATCAGTTTATCAGATTCATCAGATGCTACTGTAACTCTTTCTGAACTTGTAACAAAACGACCACTCCGACAATTAGAATTACCGGTTATCCCATCACCTCCTGAAAGTAGCCAATCACAAACCGTTCATTCTGCCGCTGATCTAGAATCAAGAGGAATACCCATTTTACACGAGGCTATTGACAACAAACCAAACCAAATTTTAGTATTCTCATGGTTAAAAAATGAACTACATGTTAAGGATCTTTCGCACGAAAAGCACAAAATTTTAGAAGTTTTCTTACCAACAAATAACCCAGAACTAGTCAAAAACTTTCTCAAGGAATACATCAGGCCCAAAATAAAATATTTTATATATTTCGAGGAAGACGAACACCGCCGTCAGTTTAGTAACATAGTTATAGGCTTATTTAAGAGAGGTATGATCAATCTGCATGAGTGTACAGAACGAGTAGTGTATGTTGGGGAAGAAGCAGAACAGAAAGCGATTGTTTTAAAATATCACGATGGCAAGACATGCCATCGTGGCATCAAAGAAACATTAGTCAGGCTGAGAAGGAATTACTGCTGGAACAAAATGGAAGAGATGGTTACAGCAATAATTAATTCTTGTGTAGCTTGCAGCAAAATGAAATACGACAGAAAACCTCTAAAACCGGTCATGCAATTAACGCAAACACAGGACGCTCCATTTCAGGAATTGTTCATTGATCTGTTTTCAATAGAAGGGAAATACTACTTAACTCTTATTGACGCATTCAGTAAGTTAGGCCAAGCTATTGAAATACCTAACAAGTCGACACCAGAAGTAGTAAGAGCCCTGGTGAAGTATTTTTCTTTTTATGGAATCCCTAAAAAGATAAGTTCGGATCCGGGAATGGAATTCAATAACGAATTAATGAAGGAATTCCTTAGCCTCCACAAAGTAGAACGCCACATAGGTACAATAAATAACCCTAACTCCATGGGTCTTATAGAGCGTTTTCACTCTACAATTATAGAAATATACAGACTAGCCAAATATCAACAAAAGTGCACAGATGCCGCTTCAATCATGACTTACTCAGTCATGGCATATAACCATACTATACACTCCACCACAGGACTCACCCCGTTCGAAGTAGTTTTCGGTCATACAGATACAGATAATCCGTTCAACGTAGAGTTCGAAAAGTCATATATACAACAACTAGTTAGAGATCATGAGAAACGAACTAAGTTTTTGTATACACATCTGGCAGAAAGGTTAGCAGCTAGCAAAGAAAAGATAAGGCAGAAACAAGGTGGTGAGACTGATATTGAACTTTTACCGGGAAAGACCGTCTTCGTAAAAGACATTAACAAGCGAAAGAGTAAGGACAAGGCTAGATATAAGAAAGCTAAAGTTGTTAATGTAGTTGAAAGGAATGTAGTCCCCATTAAGGTAGAAACTGAGAAAAGAGATACTAAGGCTCCTATTAAAAATATAAAACGCCCTCCACAGGTGGTGTACTATGACGCTGGTGACGTCGACAGTCGCCCTTCATCTGCAATTACTTGAGAGTAATCCGGGAGTACTGCCGGTAAAAGAAGGACAAGCATATGTTCAAATAGATAATTGGACAATTATTAAAACTATTAATTTAGATAACATATACATAGATTTACATTTTGTCATATCGCAATTTACAGAGTTTAAAAATTTGATAGCTTTAAACAAAACGTTCCCTCACGCATTTATTGGAATATTAATGCACGCAGAGCATCTACGCGACATAACTATAGATAAATACCACCAATTAATTCCACAGCGATTTAAGAGAGGTATTCTTAACCCATTAGGCTCTCTTATAAAAATTGTGACGGGAAATCTCGATCACGATGACGCTCTTAAATATGATAAAATAACTTCCGAAATAATTCATGACCAAGTTTTTGTTTCAAAGAAAGTAACAGTAGTCTCCAAAATGTTAGACAGCTTTATAAACACTACTGAGTTAATGTATCAGAATTCACTTATTCTTGATAAACGCATTAAGAAGTTGGAAACATCATTGCAAGAGACAATAGCTAAAGAAAATAATGTAGCCGTGTCTTCTTATATTCTAGGATTGTATAGTTTATTTATAAGTAACTTTCGTACAATATTTACTAAGTTAAGCGAAGTAGAGACTGCATTAGCATTAAGCAAAAGTTCTATTTTACACCAATCTATTGTAAACTCTACTGAATTATTAAACCATTTAAAATTGATACACACCGTTGGCAATTTGGTATATGAACCTAATGAGTCTAATTTAGTCAGAATTGAAGAAACTATTTCTGTAAAGTCATACATTAAGAAAAACCAGATTACGTTTATAATGGAGGTTCCATTAACTGATAATTGTACTTACAACTATTATAAAATGTATTCCTTACCTGTTTTCCATGAACCTGTAAACCAAACCTTAGCTATATTTCCTAAATATCCTTACCTATTGGCGAAAGGAACGACGTACTTGCCTATCGCAACCCCGTGCCGCCCGCTCGCCGCCGGAGACCAATTTCTATGCAATGACGACAACAAAGCCCTAAGTACCGGGCCTACTTGCGAAGAACAACTCTTGAAATTTGAAAGTAACCTTACAGCCTGCAGACAATATCCTATTTATATAGAAGACATAAAAGTTCAGAAAATTAACGATGTAAATTGGATACTATTCACAAAATTGAAAACGACGCTTACCAAACGGTGTGCCGACGAAATATTTAAATACCCCGTTTATGGAACATACGTCATAACCCTTGACGAGCCCTGTGACATCGAGATTAATGGCCTTAAAATACGTCATCATCATGTCTATACGGAAATGGATGTTTCGACGCCGCTGCCCATAGTCAACTTACCACCGCTTCCTACGAACGCGAGTTTATCCAGTGCACGCGCACTTAATATGCACGAGATCAATTTAGATGAAGTGAAATACTTGTCCTTTGTGTTAAAAAACAGTGAACTATTCGATAGTGCTAAAAACAAAGAAACAGACTCTAGCATCAGTGCTCTAGTTTACGTCGCGCTAGGCCTCACAATATTGAGTTTTTGTATAATTGTTGTGTATGCTTTTCATTTGAAAATAATTAAATTTTTACGAAATTATCGGAAAAGTCCTAAAATCGAACATTCCGATAATTTCTCTCTTGGGGAGGGAGAAGTTATGCATCCCCCTCGCCCTTCAGCCTTAGACTAGAGGGGGCTTATTCAGCAAACAACGATGTATTTCTTGCGAATGCTGAGTAAGACTTCTGCTAGGACCACCATGTCTACCTAAGTTAACATTAAGCCTTTTGTTCATTTTATTATTGATTATTATTAAAGCCTCAGTATCGGCAACACGTATTTTTAATATTAGTTTTTAAAAAACCTTTTGAGTGCTCCCCAAATTTGACTAGATACTTTATATATATATATATATATATATAAATAGATACATATTAATAATAAATACAATATGCCTAGTACAAATATAAACAAGCTAAATACTAATATGCCTATAGCTGTATTGATAGTAGCTTTTTTAATAAAAGAAATTAATATTTAAATAAAAAAAAAGATTTTTATTCTTTCTATTATGTATACAAACAAAATCCTGTATTTCATAAACTTTATTCAATAGAACCTTTGTCGCCTGGTTCAGGGTTAAAAACTCCATCTAGCAGCTAATGATTCACCAAGTAGGTGCTGGTACATAGCGTTGTAGTAGGTTAAGGGGCCCCTTTACGAAGTCATCAATGGTCCCCTTCACCAGTGGAGCTTCCTCCCCTGCCTAACCAAATTTGGTAAGATTCTACCAATGCCTCCTTGGGATGAAAATCCCATTCTGGGATTGAAGTTACAGTTGTTATTGACAGGCCAAAGTATTTTAGTAGGTTATAATTATAGGGATTTCTTTGCTATACCCCTTGCCCCAACTTCTACAGCATATAAATTCACTACATAACCATTTTTGGTTAATTCATTTCTTAATAAGTTAGCATCGTCAGGACCACTACATCCTAGTTATGGATGAAATTCTATTGTTATCATTATCGCCGATGCCAATGGATTGTCATAATATTTGTTTGTTTTTACTATGTAGTCTTTATGTATGTTCGTTTCACATGGCACAGTAAGTGCTATAAGTGCCGGTGGTAATCTGGTTTGGATGATGAAACATCAACATTCTCAGGAATTTTATGGTGTTTTCCATATGTGTCCAACAAAAGAGTGCAATTAGGAGCTGCGCCTAAGATGGAGTAAGGCTTGGATTCAGATTTTGTAGAAACCTTTCTTTTACAAAATTGACATGTTGTTTGTTTGTGTTCAAACCTTTTTTAGCACTAGCTAAGAGACTCACCACTTCTCATATCATTTTAACAACTCTATCATGGCAACATGAATAATGAACCCTATCAAGGACTACCCTGCATCCTACCAATAAGTGCCTTGCTGTACCTATCGCCTCTGAATCAATACCGCAAGACTTTTCAGTGGCTTTCAGTTGGAGTGTATACTGACTGGCTGACATATGAAAGAAAGCAAGTTCAAGGCTATTCAATACTCTTCTAATAATTTTTATACAAACATTATTTGCTCAGTGGTCAATAGTGATTAAGTACATAGGTATGATCAGTGATGGATCACCTATAAAACAATGATAGAGTAGGTATCTAGTTTGGTTACATTAATACTTACTTCAAGTCTTCCAATCCCTAAGAATTCAGCTGATGCGTTATTGATGCGAATTCGCCTTTTCAATAGATTACTTCCGTACGCAAAGTACATAAATGTGTCTTCAGTAATTTCATACATTTTTGCCAAAATGTCACCTTTTCTTGAATGAAAACCTATCATTTGAACATATCTTTTAAGATATAACATAAATAGCTACAATATTTCGACTTTTGTTATCAATAATATAACCCATTGACCTAATCAGATTACAATTTTTTTTTTCACTAGTCTCGGACTCTCGGTCTTGACGTTGCCACTTGCCAGTTGCCACGGTCTTGCTCAGGGTTGGATTCAGAGCCTTAAAAAAATATGGTAGGTACATGGAAAATAAAAATTATACTATTTCTCCAAAATTACACTACGTTTGATGTTGCAAGATTTTTGCATATCGAATAACCTTTCATTTTTTTGAAAATTATGTTTGGAATTTGACGTCTTTGGCAGGACATAAAAATGTCTTTTTTTTTTTTTTTTTTTGATATATCTTTTATATATTGTACTAGATCGCTTGAAACGATATATTCGGAGAAGAGATTTTACAATGTCTAATATATTTCTGCAATATTTATCGAATATACCATTACCATAATATTAGGTCCTTACATATGAAATTGGCGTTTTGTATGGGAGGAACAAAAAGTCGAATATTTTTTAATATAATATATTTAATTAATCAAAGTATGAACCATTATTTTCTATGCACTTTTGCCATCTCATAGGTAGTTCATTGATCCCTTTACTAAAAAAACCAGTCGGACGGGAATCAATAAAATCTTTGAAGGCGATTTGGACTGCCCCATCGGAGTTGAATTTTTTCCCTTGCAAGAAGTTATCCAAATTTCGAAAAAAAATGGTAATCTGTTGGAGCAAGGTCCGGGGAGTACGGAGGATGTCTTAGACTTTCCAATTGAAGCTCTTCTAATTTAGTAGCCGTCTGTAGCGCAGTGTGTGGTCTACCGTTGTCGTGAAGCAGCAGTGGCGTGGAGCGATTGACCAGCCTAGGTTGTTTAGCCGCTAGCTTTTCCATCATGGTTTGCAATTCCTGACAATAGACATCAGCCGTAATAGTCTGGCCAAATTTGAAAAAACTGTAATGAACAATACCGGCACTAGTCCACCAAACGCTTACAAGTAACTTTTTTGGGGTTAATTTTCGCTTGGGGCAGGATTTGGCTGGCTGGCCAGGATCTAACCATTGCGCTGAGCGCTTCCGATTATCGTAAAGAACCCATTTTTCATCACAGGTAATGATTCGGTTTAAAATACCTTCATTATTGTGCCGGTTTAGTAATGTAACGCAGCAGTCGACGCGCGTTTGCCGGTTTGTTTCAGTCAATTCGTGAGGTACCCACCTTTCAAGCTTTTTAATCTTCCCAATTTGCTTCAAGTGAATTAAAACAGTTTTATCACTAACATCGCAGCCTGCAGCTAACTCGGACGTGGTTTGCGATGGATCCGCTTCCACAATAGCCTTCAACTCTTCATTATCAACTTGAGTCTCAGGCCGTCCACGGGGCTTGTTCTGCAGGTCGAAATTTCCAGAACGAAAACGTTGGAACCAAAAACGAACTGTGTTTTCTTTTGCAACACGACCGCCATACACATCATTCACCCTTCGAGTTGTTTCCGCAGCACTAGTGCCACGGCGGAACTCGTACTCGTAAATAATGCGATATTTAAGGTTTTCCATTTTGTAAAATGAGTGACGCAAACAGAAAAAAACAGAAGAAAAAAAACAAATGAATGACGATCATCGAAGCACAAATACATGAGTCTATAGCTGTACAAATTTGAATTTGGAATTCCTTACCAAAGAGGAGAAATTCGTGATTAAAGTGGCCAGTACGAAAAACGCCAATTTCATATGTAAGGACCTAATATATACCATTTGTCACAAGTAAACGTAATTTTTAATATTTTTGACGGTTTAAGTGTTCTGAAAGATAATACGAGCAATACAATTAATTTCACTAAATACATATTAAACTTGCGTATACCAAAATCATGTAGAATGGGTTTAAAACCTAGATAAAACCGTGTAAAATCTGTAATTTTGTTTGATTTCCCGCCACAGATGTGAGTTTCCTACAAACAAAAATGTATTCGTAATTAATAATCTTTTATGCAGTCGAGATAAAAATATTCACATAATCCTATAGGCTGATTGATATCAAGTTCAGGCAAGTGGACGTCGATCTCGGCTTACTCGCCAATCGGAACTTCATCCATCATTGACACGACGTAACATGTTGTCAGACAGTATAAATTATAGGCAGTTATTGGATTTACTTTGTTTTACTGCATCGCAATAAAGAAACAGGGAGTCAATAGAGTGAGTTGCAAGGTAATTCTTTAATTTGGTTATTGCAAAATAACCTTGCTGAACACTCTTTCACGTTCAGCATTTGTGCGAGGTGAAATCAGGAAATCAAGAGCAAATTTTGTAATACCTATTTTGAAAAGTATAGTTTTCAGACATCAACCCAAGATCTTAGTAGTTGTTGCCGTATATACAGAAAATCCCGATATTGTAGGGTAAAAAGCCGGTCGACCTGAAGACAAAATTATGGTATTTTCGCGTAGTTTATTGACATTACGATACTACATACTATGAAATTATGGTACAAATAGTATAATTATACTACGAAATCCAACACTGGTCTTGCTTGAAGCTTGACCACAGGCAGTTAGTAAGTAATCTTTGACAGGCAGAACAATAGTGTTAACACCTGAGGAGAGTAATATTTTAATTTTCAACTCAAACTGTCAAGCATTACTATCATGTACCTATTTGTGTCATCCGTCAAGACTCAAATGCACGCCGAATGCAAAGATGTCAGCGTTGCCATAGATACAATTTCTTCTTTATTGTGACCGAACAAGCTCGAGGCCCTCCTGATGTTAAGCGGACAAACCTCTGCCTATAACCAATGCATTTCGTCACAAGTCATGAAGTGCACTGCGCCCGTCATCTTGAGACATAGTTGCTAAGTCTCATGTGCCTGTAATATCACTGGCTCTCAAGGACAGTTGCCGGAACACACCGTTAAGTGCTTGGCGACAGATTTTCTACTTGAGGGTGGTCGCTAGCCAGGCGGGCATTCGCAAAATGCCCTTCCACCATGCGATGAAGCTGAGCAGTCCATAGCCAAAGCCACTGAGCCATCACTGCTTAACACAGTATTTAATATTTATACAGATTAGCATTGGATACATATTTTTATTCAGAGTTTCACATTCTATTGACTTAATTGCAGTAATCGGCTTAAAATGAAACATAATAAAAATAAATAACACACTCAAATGTTGTCCGTAAGTATTATAGTAGTACATGTTTTCTTCTATATAATATGATCTTTATGGTTAATTTATTTTTTAAACAAATGTCGTTCATTTTTTTACATCATCGTAGTGCCGTCGCAGATAAAGTAATTTCATCATTAAATTTAATGATGACATAACAACGCAATAGACTTAGTACAAACACTATTGAAGGTCTTTTCTTGCATACAAATTACAAAGCAATTGCTTGGTAATTTTTGCTTTAGCCCAGAGAACGGTGATAAATGACTGTTGAAATTTAACAAAAATATATATGTCTAATCTAGGCAAATTGTAAAGTAATTGTTCGTTACTAAGTTTAAGTGTTGATTTGATGATTTATTGTTTGTTATAATAAACTTTTAAATTTTTAATAATTACCACAGTTTTTTAAGTTGTGTCTATTTTTTAATTATTCCTACATAATCAATGCATCTGATAACACTGATGCCAAAACCCTCTGTTACAAAAAGAAACACATAGAATTGAACTACAGAATATTATTATTAATAAATTATTAATAACTACAGAGTATAATCTTGAAGAAAACACTGACTTTGATAGAAAGAACTTGTTTAGTGAAGAGAAGTCAAGAATCTGATCCATGAAATGAAAACAAGACATGGCTTAAGGAAAAGTATCCAAAGCCATTAAAAAAAACACCTTCATAAACTTAATGGGATATGATGGTAACTGAATAAACTATTATTAAGTTTTTTAGTTAGGTACTTATAAATAAATATTAATGAACTATAGCAATATCTATATATAATATCAATAATAGAACGTGGTGATGATGATTAAGAGTATTCTAATGTGTTAATCCAGGTTAATCCTAAACTATCTACCTATATTTTGTGCTTCATCAAGATTGGTTGAGTTGTTTCATTGGGAAGAAGTAATAAACATAACACTCGCATACTTAAAAAATTTCGCATTATAATAGTGCTGTGATACCGGTTTATAGCCGATTAAAAAAAATACCTCTACTTAGTAGGTACCTACCATTCATAGGACTTTCAGTAAATACAAAGTTACTTTATGTTCATAGAAGGCCTGGGAAAAACATTATATTTTTAACAGCTGTTTCAGTGAACATATAGTAGTAAGTAGTTAGGGTCGTATCTAAACAAAATAATATAGTATATTAAGGAACATTTTCTTAACAAAATAATTAGAAAATTTGAATTACTTAATCTCGAAAATTTTCGTGATCAGCGTACGCATTAAAAGTGAGAAATCGTCCCTCTCTTCCCCTTCGTAAAGCGCGGATGGCCTGCTATGGCTGGCAGAGACGTCACCTCGGTGGGGCTGTGGCTGTGGCTGAATGTACGAGCGGTCCCGCAACCACCATCACCAGTCGAGGACGGTGGAATACCATGGGGTTTTTTCATGTGGGCTATTTATTTATATACCATTTTATTACCTATTGCAACTGCTCCCCAGCAGGCAAAATCATTTTCCCTATGCTAAAAAAGGTAGGCAGCTAGGTATTATACATAAGAATAGGTGCACTTACTTTTATTTTTGTCACTGAATCTCTGCACCGAAATAAATTATAAGCATTATTATAAAAAAAATGGCGAAGTACGAGTTTGGCCGTTGTCAGCCTCCCATTTTATTACAACAGCCCGCAAAAGATAAAAATCTCTGTTGGTTTTGCAGTGGGCTGGAGCATTTGGTTGGACTGCCTGTGAGTCTGCAATTACTTATAGGTTGTCTAAATGCTTTATTGTAGTATAAAGGCATACCTACCGCCGGCAAAAAAAACTATGTAACATTTCGTCATTTTTGCATTATTAGTCAAAATAAAAATGTATTTTATTTTTTGTTGTTAACTTACCTTACGTAGAAAAATAATACAGAGGTATAGTTCAAAGGTGTATTTCAACATATTCTGTAGACAATTCAAAATTATTATAGTAGCGATGTCCAACTTGAGTTGAAAAACACCTAATACGTAACACAGTCCTTTTTTAAATTTAAATATATTGTATATCGTTAACTTAATTTTTTGACATGACATAACTGTATACCAAAAAAAAATCTTTGAAGTTTGTCTTCATAATTTAAAACCTACAATTTTGAGAATGTAATCTCATGTGTATCTTCCACTACCCGTACCCCCATACTCCTGTACTCTGTGGGCGAGGACTCGTGAAAGCAGTTTACCTACCCACAGTCTACTGAGAGTTAGTAACTCAGTTTTTATGCGTAAATTCCAGCTAAAATTTATTCTCTAAAATAAGAATAATCTTCATAACCCATATGAAAGAATTGCCAAATAAAGATACATAAATATTACGCTCACAATACATTTTTGAAAACTTTAGCACTACCATGTTTTCCTATACAATATTTTACAGTCGCGTAAATCTTCAAAAGTCTACGTTCAACAGCTCTAAAATGTTCTTCTGTGGCCAATTTCTCTCCACGCAATCCAGAGAGCAGCTTTATAGTTTCTGTTAAACTTCCTCCAGAAATCATTTCCAGCTGCTGCCATGTTGATGTCGTTATCCTGTAACAAATAAAAGAATAACATTATTTTGCTGATACGCGTTCAAACTATCCCCAAGCATCGGCTGCGAGCTTGTATAGGTATGGCTAAGAATCTGTAGATAAATCAGTGCGTAAAAGGTGTGTTGTATAGGCATGGCTAAGAATCTGTAGATAAATCAGTGCGTAAAGGTGTGGTTCGAAGTTTGGCATAGATAAGGCTCTCAGCTTCACCACTAGACGGCTTTATATTGACACTTGAACGCAGTTGTTAAGTGTAACCGACGAAACGCGAAGGTTTATAAGTCACGAACGAAAAAACTATCATGGACGGTTCATGGGCGTTTATTACTGATATGATAACGGATTTGTGCGTGGATGGGTAAGGCGGTAGCGCGGCGCTCAGTTTGTTATCATATCACTTACTAAACCGACAATTTTTTGATAAAATACATCGCATCGCATACTTATTGTGGTTATAGAAATTATCACATTATCGTAATAATAGGGCTATGTATCCGTGCGTATGAACACTGTAGGTACTTACTATTGAGTTTATTACAATGTTAAAATTCATTTAGACTTTTAATCAAGTGATGAAATAAGTCTATTCTATCTACTATCAACGGGCGCGTAATAACTATAGGGTTTCTGATTTCTCGACATATTTATTTTCCCGGATCCCGGAATTCTCGACAGTAATTTCCTGGGAATTCCCGGCTCGGGAAATTACAAAATCTTTAAAAAAATATTTTAAGAAAATCACACACTTTAATATTCAGCCTTAATTGAATTATAATTTTAACCGCTCAGTCTCACAGTCAGTAATAAAGTGTAAGAAACTAAATTTAACTTATAATCTATTCTTTAACGTGTTTTTCTCATTAATAAGTTGGCATCGTCAAGACCACTACGTCCTAGTTATGAATGAAATTCTATTGTTATCGTTATCGCCGATGCTAATGGGTTCATTCATATGGGACTAATATTCAGTAAATCACTAATAGTCAGTCCCAGGTAGAAGGAACACCTGTAACGAATAATCATAATAATAAGTTTTTAATTTAACATAACCTTAAATATGCTTTTAAAAATACCAAGGCATTTATATAGAGCCTTATCTGACAATCAGCTTCTAACTGTGGTAACAAAATTTCAAGACAAGGAGAAAACTGTTTATTTTCCGTTAAAGTAGATTTCACGGTCATACAAACAATGAATGACTGACTTGGTTTTTGCTTAACTTCACTTGATCGGACTGAACGGAAAGCGCGGTGAATTTTCGTCAAAAATTTATAATATATTTTTTTTTAGAATTTCGCGGTTTTTCGACACGTTTTACTCGTCTCGACTAATGACAGATTTACCAGGATTTCCCGCTTCGGGAAATCTCGACCAGGATACTAGACTACTAGAACTAGTACTAACAGTTGGGCTTTAAATCGATAGACTCGTTTTCTAGAAAAATAAATTTGAGTAGATAAGTTTCGATATTCCTATCCTTCAATATTTCGCCCAATTCAAAACTCTTCAATCATAACGGTAACGTAATTTTTCTGCCTGTATTGTCAATAGAGTATTGGATCATTTTCTCTAACATTGGGTAAAGAAAACTTTAAACATTTCGTCATACGAATTTAGTAGTAAATTATTATAACAGTAAATATTTAGATTAAAATCAACACTGTAACTGCAGGAATGCAGGACTAATTGATTTATGTTGAATATTCAGTAGTATTGTACGTATAATCTGTGATTAAAGTAACTTGTTACTGTAAAGTTTGATTTTCTGATAATATTTTAGTAGGTTATGTCTGCACTCGTGTTCATTATTGTAAGGATTTTTTTAATGCTATAACACTAGATTAAAATACTCAAATATTTCTCGATCGTGCGCTCGAAGAGTCAAGACCTCCTGAGGATGCTTCGTGTAGAAGCGAAACGCGTCGAAAATTCTTCCGGTTTGGCTGCGTGGCGTTTGTGACGTCACGTCGGCTTAGCAGGAAAATTAAGCGGAATTGTCACTAGATATATTTTTATATTTTTTAAGTGTTTTATTAAAATATTAATTTGATGTTTTCTTAAAATATTTTAAAAGTATTTGTTATGATTAAAATACTCCATTTTACTAAATCAATCTTGAACTAAATTAATCTTGAAGCGCTCGTAGCGAAGTTTACTAAGCTGTTCTCAACCGATCAGCAAAGTTACGCAACGTCCCGCGCGGTCATGAGTTGGATGGGTGACCGCTAGTGACATTACTACTGAGCGTTTCCGTGCTTCGGAGGGCACGTTAAGCCGTCGGTCCCGGTTGTTGTCTTAGGATGGTAGTCCATATAGCATGGTGGTACGGCATTTTGCGAATGCCCGCCTGGCTAGCTACCACCCTCAAGTAGAAAGTCTGTCGCCAAGCTCCTAAAGGGGTGTTTCGGCAGCTGTCCTTGAGAGCCAGTACTTCTAGGTTAGCCTGCACAACATCTTCGACCACATCATCAGACGAGATAGTGGTGGTAGGGCATTTTGCGATTTCCCGCCTGGCCTTTACATTTGAGTTTATTACAATGTTACAATTCATTTAGACTTTTAATCAAGTGATGACATAAGTCAATTCAATCTACTATCAACGGGCGCGTAACAACTAGGGTTTCTGATTTCTCGACATATTTATTTTCCCGGATCCCGGAATTCTCGACAGTAATTTTCTGGGAATTCCCGGCTATTCGGGAAATTACAAAATCTATAAAAATATACATGCATGGTGGAAGGGCATTTTGCGAATGCCCGCCTAGCTAGCAACCACCCTCAAGCAGAAAATCTGTCGCCAAGCACCTAACGGTGTGTTCCGGCAGCAGTCCTTGAGAGCCAGTAAAATAACAGGCACATTGAGACTTAACAACTATGTCTCGAAGTGACGGGCGCAGTGCAATTCGTGACTTGTGATGAAATGCATCTGTTATAGGCAGAGGCAAGTCCGCTGAACATCAGGTGGACCTCGTGCTTGTTCCGTCAAAATAACATTAAAAAAAAACATAGTTCATTATTGTTAGTAACTAAATCTGTAATACAACTAGTATACATATGGTATTTTTGTCGTTATTCATATAATATAGATTAAATATTATATAAGCGATCAAAACAATATTTTATAATTAATCTGTCATTATTTGTATAACAATTACTGTAAAATGAGATGTTCTATGATATATAAACATTTGTTATATTATTGTAAATATATGAGAGATTTTATTGAAGTGCCAATTGCTAGTGAAAATTGTTGATTTTGATTCAGTATTTAAAAAATATATACTAATCACCTTATCAATTGTTTTTATTTAATATTAATGCCAATAACTAATTAAGGGGATGGCTGGTCGACTTGTCCAGTTAAATGGTTAAGGGGATTTTTGGACTTATTGTCCAATTATCCCCTTCCAACACCCAAATTAGACGCGCGCAGAAGATTTCTGGATTAAGACAGTAGTGCGGCGTTACACTCGTTTACAGCAGAAACGGTAAATGACAGCACCGTTTTCAATTGCGTTTTCATGACAAGAAATCACACAACATTAATCTAATAAAGAAAATCGACTCGAACTAAACGAGGACCATTTATTATGGTGGAGATATAACATAAAATATATAATGTTGCTTCCAACGTGCGTCACCACCAGAACAGGCTCAGTAAAAGAGAGCAATTATTTAAAGGTATAAGAAACCTTCCTTTAAGAAACCGCTTGAGAGGTGATAAAACGGTCAAACTTTTGTTTGCTGAATACAATTTGCCCATTTTTTATTTTGACTACCAAAAGAAAGATTTTATTTCATATACTTAGAGATTCTTTATTTGCATAAAACATGGTATAAAGTTGATATTATAAAATCAAAGTGCACATGGTTTGCTAGTATTAGAGTAGCATGCAAATTAACACTATGTTAACTAAGTATATTGTTATAATTATTTAATGAAGTCTTTTACATCATAAATGTTTTTATCCTGCAACCATTTATACATTATCTTTTTAAATTGTGTTATATTTAGATCTTTAAATTCATTGGGTAACTTATTGAATATCTTAACACACATAGCTAAGCAGTTTTTAGAATATTTCGCCGATTTTGGTATAACATTGTAGACTAGTCTGTACGGGTTGCGTTGTACTCTATTATTTACAGCAAATGCATTTGTAAGTAAATACTTATAAAATATAATTACTGTTTTTTTTTTGTATTTTCCTCGCTTCCGTTTACTACCGCTTCCGCGGAGTTTGAGCTCTTCATCTCGCTTCCGCGTTCGCCTCCCCTATAATTTGCCTCCGTTTCAACCCTAGACAATATTGTAGTATTGTTTTAACAATATTTAGTGTTACTCACATACAACACTGGTACAGCGGTACTAAAATGTCCAATTCGTCAACCGTAGGGTTCCCGAGCCCTTTCCCGTTATCCAACATGACTATCTTGTCCTTATACACCTCATACCGATGACGGTCGCCGTTTTGGATCAAGAAGTCGAATATTGAGATATCTATCAGATTCAATATCCTTTTGATGCTCAGTGATTTGGTCAGCTGCCTGGAAAAAATGTAGAAAAGTTTTTTTTTTGTTATTTTGACGGAAAAAGCCCGAGGCGCACCTGATGTTACGCGGACTAACCTCTGCCTATATCAGATGCATATCGTCAACGACGAATTGCACTGCGCCCGTCATCCTGAGACATACAGTTGTTGAGGCTCATTTGTCTGTAATTTTACTGGCTATCAAGGACTGCTGCGGGAACACACTGTTAGGTGTTTGGCGACAGATTTTCTACTTGAGAGTGGTAGCTAGCCAGGCGGGCATTCGCAAAAAGTCCTTCCACCATGCGGTGAAGCTCAAGCCCACGGCGGGATTCGAACCATGGACCTGCTGCACGGCAGTCCATACCCAATGCCACTGAGCCATCATTGCTTCAAAAATTACTGTGATGGAACACGCACGAGGCCCACTTGATGTTAAGCAGTAACCTCTGCTGGTCACAAGCGACGAACTGCACCGTATCCATCACCCTGAGATGTTAAGCCTCAAGTGCCATTAATTTCTTAATTATTTACCGGTTCTCAAGAATTGCTGCCAGACTTATAGGTGCTTGAGGATAGATTTTCTACTTGAGGGTGGTAGCTAGGTGTGGTGAACATTCACAAAATGCCCTTCCACGACGCGGTGAAGCTCAAGCCGGCGGTGGAGATCGAACCAGGGACCCGCGGTACGGCCGGCTATCATTTCTTCAATATCATCGATTCGTGATTATTATAGTGAGATCGGTTTTTAGACTAAAAATTAGTTCAAACTCAGAAATAGAAATAGATCAGACTCCAACTTTTGAAGCAGTGAGGGCTCAGTGGCATTGGCTATGGCATGCCGCGCAGCAGGTCCATGGTTCGAATCCCGCCGCGGGCTTGAGCTTCACCGCATGGTGGAAGGGCATTTTGCGAATGCCCGCCTGGCTAGCTACCACCCTCAAGTAGAAAATCTGTCGCCAAGCACCTAACGGTGTGTTCCGGCAGCAGACCTTGAGACAAGCCAAATGAGGCAAAATGACTCCGCCAGATATAGAAGAGGAACTAGTGCTCAATCCAGAGATGTAATTTGACTCGTTTTAAAAAAAGGAGAGGGTTCTCAAATTAACGGTTATTATTGTAGGTATGTTTTTTTTTTTTTTATGCCTGATAGGTTAGCCTTTGACCACTATCTCACCTGATGGTAAGTGATGATGTGGTCGAATATGTTGTTCAGGCTAACCTAGAAGTAATGGCTTACTATAATAGTATTGTTACGCGTTTTTCCGCCAATTATGAACTGATATAGATGATTATTTTTTGTGGGGGTAGAGTATACCACAAGCTACATAGTCCTATTTAAATTTAATCAAAATCGGTTACAGGTAAGTACTATTTCACTATTGGAAGTCGGACTATGATGAAGTTAGGTTTTGAATCGTCATGGTACCGGCTTCAACAAGTTAATTTTGTAATTCGACAAGTTATTTCATACTTTTCTGTATTGGAAGACAGTTAAGTTTTTTTCTCCATTTTTAGGTATAAAAAAACTCATTTTTTTAAGTGACCCTGCTACTTACTGGATCGATTGTCATCAAATTTAAATGGGACCATGCATTTAAAATTCATCAATTCACGCGAAGCATCAGCTTTCAAATAAAAAAAGAAACATCAAAATTGGTTCACAAAGTTCTGAGGTAACAAACTTTGACTATATCATCAAGACATGAAAACAATGTTCAGTTATTGGAGTGTAACTTATAAATGGCTGAACTGATTTTGATCTCTCTTTGAACTCAAGTTGGTCATATGCTTTCAAAAATAAATTGCAAATGTAAGTTTCATCTTATACATTTTTGTTTAAGTGTGTAACCAAATGGGATGGTGCTTGCAGTGACTGTTCTGTTTAGATGCATGATCAAAACTACTATAGGTACAACTATACAATAAGTATGTGATAATTGTATTGTAAAGGACTCCATATATGTCAATGGACTAAGATATTTTGGAAATATAAGCAGTTTTATTGATTTTTGTGTTTTACTTAGCTTGATTAGTGTTTATGTTGTTAGTTCTAATTAGTTGATGTTAGCAATTTTGCAATACTTACTTACAAAACTCACTATCTTTCTCCCATTCCATTTTCTTGGTATTGTAAGATCTTCTCCAGGGGGACTTGTGCACTTTGAACTGCCTATCAAGATACAATATGGCAGCACCTTCTATTTCACCATTACTGTCAGGACACACTGTTTCATTCATCTTACAGTAGAAACATTTACCAAAGATACATAAAGAGCCGCTTTCTGAAACAATTTAAGGTCACATGGATTATACTATTTCTCAAACATATATTGCATTAACTAAGTATGAAATGGATATCAGGTTCATGCTTAAAGTGAACCAAGAGAGAAACAAAATATTAACACTACATTTATTATCGTCGATAAACATTTATTGCGGTGTCACAGAAATAATGGTAGCTAGCTCTTATGAAATCTAATATAGTGTCAGCCTGAAGTAATCTACCTCTACCTGTGGGTGTCATAGGCGACTAAGGATAACACCAGAAGGCGGGCAGCAGCACTTTCTGAGGAACTGATATCACACTGCGCTCCCCAATACGCCTGCCAAGCGTGAAGATTATGGTAAGTCCGCTCATATCGGGGGAGGCTGTGTTCAGCAGTAGACAAAACAGAAGACAGGCTAATACAAAATAGAAGTACTACATGATATCTAATTAACAAAACGCACCATTTTTAACTATAGTCCTCTTTAGTCCCACAGTAGCATATGGGATAATATCATGTGTCACATGTATTTTTCTTATTGTAGATGGAGGTATCCATTTAAAGTTCAGCACCATTGCAAGGTAGTATGCAAATACCTCTGAGTTGTGGCGATCATAGCCCGAATATACACTCCCGTGTATCACTTCAGTTAGGTTGTATCTCTTTGGTTTGAAATAAAGCTTCTGTTTTCCCTGCAAACATGATAGATTGATAACACTATATTGCACTCTCGAAATGGAACAAGCAGTGGTTACGAAATATTTCAGCTTAAAATAGTACAATCCGCAGTCTTATTTATTTATTTTTTATTTTTTTATTGGAAGACCACAAAACTGGAAATACATCGTAGCTTACATAATTAAAAATAATATAAAATTAACATTGGAATACGTACTTCCTTCTAGAAGTGGACCTAGCATGTGTATTACATCAAACTATTCAATCTAATTATACGAGTATAGTAATAAGCAACCAGCAAACAATATCATTGGTATTGTTGAAACTGTCTATTTCAAAATCTGGTGCAAAAAGATGATGATTTTGAATAATTGGTGAAACAAACAATTAAAGCAACCTATTCAAAATACATTTCACCGAGGAAAGCGAACCACGGTGAAAAATATCGAAGTCTTGTTTAACGGTATCGTAACTTTCACACATACGATAAACCGGCGAGTGCTTTAACATATTAGTTTTACATATTGGTAGAATAAAAGTTTTTCTATCCGATAGGCGGCTACCAGGACGCGGAACTTTAAGTAATAACCTGGGAGTTAGTTCTGGACAATCAACTAAGTTATTTATAAGCTTGAAAAGCATCAGAATGTCTGCCATTTTACGGCGCTTTTCAAGAGACATGACATTATAGTGATTAAGCCGAGATTCGTAGGAATGTAATAAATGGCACAAGTTATCCCTGTATGTTACATGGTACATAATATTTTTTTGTACTTTTTCTATGTTGTTAATGTGCACTTGGTAAACAGGACTCCACACCACACTGCAGTATTCTAAGATGCTGCGCACTAAAGCGTGGAAAAGCAGTAGTGAAAGCCTAGGATTGCGGAATATCTTTGTCTGTCTGATGACAAAACCTCCAATTTTGTACGATTTCTTAATAATATCATCAAAATGATTTCGGAAACAAAGCTTGTTATCGATAATAACCCCCAAATCTCGTGTTGATGAAAGCTCTGCTAACGGTACCCCTTTAATTTTGTAATCAGCTGGGAAAGGGGTATTTTTGCGTGAAAACTTTATAAAATAACATTTGGATGCATTCAAAAGCATATGGTTTTCCTCACACCATTTGCTTAAGGAATGGATGTCAGTTTGCAACTCCTCCACGTCTGCCTTGTTATTGATTTTCTTGTATAGCTTTAAGTCATCGGCATATAACATTACATTCGATTTTAATAACTGGGGTAAGTCGTTGATGACTATATGTCTTATTGCTAGACAGCAAACTCTTTCAGGAAACTGTAACATTTCAAGTAAAAATATTTACATAACATGGATAGAGAGTCAGGGGAAACCACTGGATTGCACGGCCTAGTTTCTTTAGTTGTAAACTGTAACCAGTATTTCAAGTTTGCATCATTTTTGTTGTTTAGAGTCTGGTTTTGTTTATGTTACTGTTTAATAATGATGATATATACACAGGTATCTATTGAAAAGGTGGTTTTAAAGAATGTAACTAGATAAGTACTCAGGTGTTTGCTAGGACAAAATAAACTTTATTATTGGCACCTTGGTAAGTGCGGGGCTAAGATTACAACCTACCCCCATATCTTCTTGTGGGATCTTCAAATACCAGAAGGTGGGCAGCAGGGCCTTCTGAAGAACTGCCAGCATATACTGCAATATGTACCAACCTCAACTGCAGTAGCTATGTATGAGGAGATATTTGAAGCTTACATATCTACAAGATATACTTCCCAGGTGTTATGGAGGACTTCAATGAAAATGACAATAAGTTCTTGGGTCATACGGAAATGGGTAACGAAAACAGAATTTGTGAAGAAATATGAGATGGAGTGAGAGAGAGACATGATGACCAATAGGGGAATATTCAATGACTTCTCTATCAAATAAGACCAAAATATATGGATACCACCATTAAACTATTATAAACAAAACCAGACAATAAACAACAAAAAGACCTGAGACTGCAGTGATGAAAATAAAATATATATTAAATTAAAAAAACAGGTAAATTTAACCATTTAATAAATTTAAATGGTTGAATTTACCTGTTTAAAATCATAAAAACTTCAGTTAAATATTTTTCATTTCTGGCAGATTTCCAGCCAGAATAAATGGCACACTCATATAGGAAAATGACTAATATCTGCACTTGATATCATCTTTGTATCAGATATCAGATAATGTAGGTGGATGGTCCAAAAAGGCCAAACTTTCAAAGTGTCTGTCAAGTACATTCAGCCATACAAGATCATATCAAATGACCCCTGTTTTTATCACTGGAAGTACTTTAATTGGAATTTCAGCATTTCCAATACTTTTCTCTCATTTATGTATGGCATCACTTTGATTAACATGTGCCATGTGGCTTAATTTGGTATCAAATATCATATTAGATGTTTCAGGTGTCGCTCATATTAGATCATGTTATCAAAACATATAGAAATGTATATAGCTATATTATGATTATCTTACCAGAAAACCATAAAATCAACTTACAGTGAAAATAAATAAAAATTCTTTGTCATGCCATGCTGAACTCAGGTGCACTGTATAAAATGATGCCTTGATAGAGAATGGTTCCACTGACCTCTAAAAGCAGTAACAACTTTAGTTGAGTTCCTTTGGGTGCATTGTCAACCAGTGCTATCTGTGAGGTTTGTATTGCACGCAGGATCCGACCTGGTGCTCCATTTGTGTGAGGGAATAATGACTCTTCATTAGACCACTGAAAATATAATTATGTTAAATCAAAAATAATTTATTTAATCACTAGATAACTATTTTAAAATGGTTATTAATCCTTTGGCATCGGCTGACCCACTGTGGCCAATTTATGACTGAATTTCTATTGTTATCATTATCGCAGATATCAATGGGTTAAGGTAGCCAGCAATATTATAATATTGATGATTAATGCATACAACTTAGCAAAAATTACTAATATTATAACTATATTGCTGAGAAATACCTCAAACTATTAAATATTGGTTGGTTTTAAACTTGCACAGGACATTAAACTACAAGAAATATACTAAAAAGAACTTACATTAGGAGTGTCATGCCACAGATTGCTTGGTTCATCAAATCCAGCAGGGTTAAATGACTGCAGAAGACTTCTTTGTACTGGTATATACTTAACATTCTTAACTTTATATTGTCTGGGCAAATAATTGAGATAGTCATATATTTCCCTAAATATATTTGGTGTGTCATCTAACTTACTGTGGGGGACATGGATTGTGGAAGGCTTGCTTATAGTGTTCAAGGTGTAGAAAAAATATATGTTTAGCGCTACAAGTAAGAGAAGGAAAAGTGAGAATGCAAATGCATAATTCAAAGACATAATTAGTACCTTCGAGGTATCGCTTGTAAAATGTCTTCTTCTAAATTTTTGTGAAGATTACATTTGTGTTAATATACCTACATAAAAGATGTACAGTCATTGTCTTTGCTTTTTTTAGTATAACCTTTGAAAACCATGTATATACACTTTCACTTCAAATGTTAACATTTTATTATTAGATACTTATCTACGTGATTATAATATTTCTTAAAATAGTATTTTAATTGAAAATCATTGACTAGGTACGGTCTAACTAACAAAATAGACCAATGTTATGAAAATTTTGTTCAATGAATTTATTTGTAACTAGTTTCAATATGGATATCATAATGTAGGTAATAATTGATCTAACTAGTACTAAGTTGCACACTGGATTTCGTAATTCATAAAATAAGTTTTACGAGGAATTTGAGAGGAATGGCTAAAAGGGAATTCTTTGGTTGGAAATTGGAAATCAAACATCAAATGTGAAAATAAGGTGAGCCAAAGTAGGGATGTCAAAAAATAATCGATTAATCATCGATTTTTTTAACAATAAAAACCGATTGTCATAACCGATTTTAATATGGCAAATATACGATGAATAATCTATTTTTTCATCTGCCGCACACTTTATTTAAGTCTGCGAATTACTATTAGGTACCGCCACCTGTGCGTCAGAAGTTCTAATACGATGGCATCCCTCTTATACTTTTAAAACAATTTAGTTACACAATCAAACATTCATTAGATACTAGCTAGATGGTGTTAGTCAACGAATTGTACTGTTTTACCATCATTCGACTGTTTGTTATGTCATTGATGAATTTTCATTTTCAAAAGACAATTTTTATTAATTATTTAAAAGGTTTTATTTGACAAAATGTGTTAAGTGGTTTGGTTTAGTGTTTTAAAAAGTCTTTATTATAGAAATGTTTAAGACCAAAAAAAGCGACAACTAGTTAGTGTCAATAAATAAATATGGCAAAGCTAATTGTAAATATTGTTCTTATATTTTAAAAACCTTTAGTGATACTACCAATTTAAAACAGTACATGGATAGGAAATACTGTAGTATCATTAGTAGTATTGAAAATAGTAAAGTAAGAGGCTCTTACTAGCTATAGTTAGAATTTAGTTAAAATACATTAATTACTAGGTAATTTGAAAAAACTATAAATCCGATAGGTCAGTATTATATGTAGACAAATACTGAGTTATCGGATTTATAATTTTTTATTAGAATACGTTAGTTTTGTGGTTATTTATAAATTCTTTTACTCAAAATTAGTGTTGGTCATATAAACATTTCATATTTCTCGTTTCTCTTATACCTTACTTGGTACTTGTTGTTTTTTTTTCATTAATAAAACTGTGATAAATACAATATTTTGGCGATTATTTTGGAACTAATAGAAAAAAATAGGAAAAAATCGATTAACTAATGAAATCGATGATTTTTAAAGAAAAATCGATTATTTATACATCGATAGTGTCAGGGTGTCAGTCAGATAGAGCTTTCAATGTCAGGTGTCAGGACCACCGTTCAGGGCTGCCAACTCTACTTTATTAAGGTCCACAGTAACATTTCGTTTCATGAATATGGGCGTACTCCATTTGACGCTAATTTCATTATTTTCGATAATTTTGACCACAGCTGCGTCTATGGTTGTGATCGCTTGTAACTGTTCTCCCCTGTTCCATTTAGGATAAGAACGCTAGAATGCCACTAAAATTTGCCACTTCTGTCACTTTTGACATTAGATGTAGATAATTCAAACTGTTCCAGTAGCTTCATAGCGTTAATGGCGAAAATAATGCCAAGACCCAAGTGGAATAACTTTTAGGGAGTGTGATCGTTTTTGGCGCATTTAACTCCAAATCGTACGCACCCTTATTGTGGTGGCTTGGAGATTGCAGTCATGGTTGCCAGATTAGGCGAATTATCGCCATTTAGGCTACCTTAGGGGGTCAAATGGCGACCAAAAAAACCAATCGGCTACCAGTAGCCATTTAGGCTACCTAGGAAAATAAGAACGGTCGTTTTAGGCTACTTCAGGATTACTACAATTCTATTAAATTCTTTCTACAATTCTTCTAAATTATTTCATAATAACTGAAAAGTGTAAAGAAAAGTAATAGACACGTCCACCGTATTTTCATCAGGGTCTTTCCATGCTGCTTGCTTTCTTATAGGTATTGCATCTAATATCTGTAATAGCGAGAGAGAGACAGATTCATCCGGGTAGTAGCTCATTCTAAGTCACTGTATGATAGATACAGTTCAAAACCAAAACACAAAATCGAGAGTATAGAAATGCTACTAACTTCATTCACAAATTGTAACTAGCCACGCGCGAAATTTTATATCACTTGTTTCCTAAATTCTTAATTAAGTTGAATGGGAGAGAATTCTTTATTACTTAATACCTTAATACAGACAAAATTTTTATTTTTACATCAACCGTATTATTTTGTATGACATAACATAAACATGGAAACATGAATAAGGCATTCAGTTACGGTCGTAGTTGTAATATGATAATTACCTAAAAACTTTAGTTCTACAGACGAAATGATTTACTCGAAAATGTTGTATCAAAGAAGACTGATTGAAGTCAACTTCTTCCGCTACCACTTCTAGTAGGAATGAGGATTCTCCCGTCCATAGAGATGGGGAATATCTGCAGAAACTTATTAAATTATAACAACAGGAAATGTTTAACAATTATAATACCTAGTACGTTAAGTAGGTATCAACCTACATTAATATATATTTTTTACAACATAGGTACCTAGTTTATTTTTATTGGAGCTAAATATAGGCTACTTTAACAAAATCTTAGGCGAATTAGGCTATTTGTCAAAAAATAAAATAATAGGCGATTTAGGCTACTTGATAGGCAAAATAAGGCGACTTGAGTTAGCTGGTATCTGGCAACCCTGATTGCAGTGTAACATGGCAGTTCTTCAGACTCATTGACACCCCTAGGAACATATTCTAATTCTATACCGGCACCCCACGGGTTGTTAAGCCCGAGGTGCGAGCTCGGAATTATTCTGATAGTGTGAGTGATTTAGCGTGGCTATAAACTCGAGTCCTAAGTCTTGTAATATGACTTGAGCCTGTGCTTGATCTCAATTTGAAGACTACTTTAGACTCGAGTCTGACTTTTACTTGAGTCCTTTTGAATTTCGAGTCGTCAATTAGACTCGTATTATAGCGTCGAGCCATGTCACGATAAAGTCCTTTTGAATTTTGAGTTGCTCTATAGGATGAGTCAAGCTTGCCTAAACCTAAACGAGTATTTTAGACACTGAAGTTTGGAATACAATAAACGATTTATTTATTTCTCAAAGCGGTCAATCTGTTCAAAAAGAGAGTGAACTTCGCCAAAAGGAGACGTAACGAATTTTAAATGGCGCCTCTGCCATTTGAAAAATATCAAAATCAGATACCTAACATACTATCATATGATCATGTTATTTTGTTGAGTAAAATTGCATATTAATTTTTTTTGTGATATTTATTTGAAAATATGCCGAATCCCAGCACCCCACGCAAAAACTTACTAGATAGTATGACATTCTACCCCAGCACGCCACGGGAATTTTTATTGATGGTTTTATTGATTAAGTATATACCTAATCGTTAAATATTTCCTGAGATGAACTACTTAGCATTCCATGGATAAACCGTGCGCGTGCCGGGTCCATAGGCGTGGCAGAGGAAGAGGCCCAAGTCAAGGTGCCTGGGAGTTGCAACCCAGTGAGTAAGGTTAAAGGACTTTATGATGCATCAATGCTCCGTTTCACCGCTCGAGCCTCCTCTTCTGCCCAACCAAATTTGGTAAGATCCCAATAATGCCGCCTTGGATACACGTTCTAGGATGGAAGTTACGGTTGCTCTTGACACGCCAAGGTCTTTTAGTAGGTTATATATGGATTTCGCTGGTATACGCCTCCGACTTTTACAGCATATAAATTAACCACATAACCGTAATTGGTGAATTCAATTGTTAAGTAAAGGGTTTTTCAACAGGGACGCGTGAACTTTGACATCGCATAGCGGTCGTCTTGATTTACCAATATACCGCTATGCGCTATGCGATACTTGTCAAATTTGGCATGAACACATAATATTTAGTCGTGACATTTCACCATGGAACGCTTCACGCTTCAACAACGCGTAGAAATTGTTAAAATTTATTATCAAAATCAGTACTCTATTCATCTACCGGTCCGTGCATTGCGTCCAATTTATGGCGTTCATGGCCGTCCTGCAGAGTCCACAATCCGTCGTTTACCTAATGAAGAAATTTGAGACAACCGGGTTGGTGATCGATGTAGCAGTGCATGTACGTCAAAGACACGCAAGATCGTTGGAGAATATTGTTGCTGTTCGGGACAGTGTGCGAGAAAACCCCACACAGTCCATACCGCGACGTGCTCAAGAGCTAGGTCTTTCTGCGACATCAACTTGGCGGATTTTGCGTCGAGATTTGGGTTTTCATCCACACAAAGTTAAATTAGATCAAGAGATAAAATCCAACGACCACAGCCAGCGCCGTGTATTCGCTGATTAGCTTTAGAGCATTTGGGGGCTGACCCGCTTTCCGATAAAAAATCATCTTCAGTGATGAGGCTCATTTCTGCTTGAGTGGATTTGTTAACAAACAAAATTGGCGGATTTGGAGCGACGAAAATCCGAGGGAGATCCATTGGGTGCCTCTACAGTCTGAAAAAGTCACTGTTTGGAGTGGATTTTAGTTCGGCGGTATCATCGGCCCTTATTTCTTTTAAGATCCGCAAGGAGCCGAGCGCACTGTCAATGGCGACCGATATCGGACGGCGATAACATTTTTTTTATGGCCTAGGCTAGATGGTATGGATCTCACAAACATGTAATTCCAACAGGACGGCGCCACTTGCCATATAGCACGGGAAACATTAAATTTATTGGATGAGAAATTCGAAGGCTTCGTCATCTTGCGTGGTGGCGACATCAACTAGCCACCAAGATCGTGTGACTTAACACCGCTCGAATACTTTCTGTGGGGTTACGTGAAGTCTTTAGTCTATGCAGACAAACCACAGTCAATTGCCACCCTGAAGGCCAACATAACTCGCGCTCTTCGTGAAACTGAGCCCCATTTATGCGAAAATGTCATCCAAAATTGGTCCACCAGGATACACCACCTACAGCGGAGTCGCGGCTGCCATTTGGCTGAAGTTATATTCCATACATAATGCTTTAAAATAAAATACAAATTTAGACAATATCACTTATACAGGTTTTTTAATTTTATTTTTAGTTTCGAGCGCTCTTAATGAAAAACCCTATTTGTTACTTTTTATTGTGTGTTCTTTGGGTATGTTTGTCTGCCACGGCACAGTAAGTTCTATAAGTACTATGCATTTTAGTTTTTTTGAGTATAGAAATATATCTGGTCTGGAAGACGAAACACCAACATCCTCAGGAATTATGTAGTGTTTTTCATACTTGTCTATCAAAACAGTCCAATCGTGAGCTGCGCCTAAGATGGAGTATGGCTTGGATTTCGATTTTGTAGATGACCCTTATTTTACAAAAGCAAAGTGTCGTTTGTTCGTGGTCAAAACTATTTTGTTTTAGCTACCGAGAGACTCGCTCCTTCTCGTATGATTTCGAGGACTCTATCATGACGACGTGAAACCTCTATCAAGGAGCACCTTGCATCCTACCAATAGGTGCCTTGCTGTACCTTTGACCTCCCGACAAATACCGCAAGACTTTTCAGTGGCTTTCCCCCATCTGACTGTCTAGTAAGATGGGGGAATGCTACCGAAAAGATAGAAGACTTAGAGAACGCGTCTATCCAGCACACTGTTAATTGCCTTTCATATGTTCTGGCGTCCTTTAAACTTTCCGCTAATTCTCTTTTCTTTTTCAACTTAAAAGTATTTTCTTTGTTTTTACGAGCTTAATTACTTGGTGGTGGATAGTGCTCAAAAAGGTAGTCATAAATAGTGCTTTGGAAAGTGTCTACCTGGCTGTTTAAATCTTGTTTTGATCCTGGATTTTCTAGAATGATTGCCAAGTTTAGGTACTTTCCAAGTTGACTGTTTAAGGGACTGAAAAGGGATGCTAAGACGTGTCCGGATGTTAATGGACTCCTGGTAGTTATCACACAATGGCTCACCATGGGATATGTGAGGGTCAACTCTACCCGCAGTGATTGTTGAAGAACTTACGATGGCTGTCGTGCTTCCCCACCATCATGTGTCTTTGAATGCTTCAAATCCCAGGCACGTCTCTTGTGGATTTTCCCGCACGTAGTGCATTTCAAGACCTTTTTTTTTCTGCCTTTATTAAACAAATACTACAAACTATATACAACACTACAGCTACTACAATACTACAGCTACTACAGTAAAAGCATTTGGACTCATAGGGAGTCCAAATGCTCTAGCCCACTATCAGTTGGCAGCATGCCCAGCATGCTGGCAGCATTGCCCCGTTGAATTGTAATGCTTATTCTTTGAGCCAAATAGGTGCCAGCATTTTGATCACGCGTCGCATCATATAGACCGTATTATCGCCATGGTCGTCGTGGGAATCATTCGGTGGACAGTTCTTCCGCCCCCCCTTCAGACTGTCCCAGGGGTATTTTTCTTTTTCGGACTTTTAGTTTGATTGTTACGGGTTCCCGGTTCCCAATAACAATTAAAAAACAACGAAAAAACAATTATCATTAATTTATAATAATATATGCTATGGAAGCTTATTTTCTAAGAAAAATAAGCATCCATAATAATAACATTCATGTAATAGAATAAAAAAACTAACAATTTTTTTTTTCACCGACTGGGCATTTTGACCCGTGCCTCGAGAGTGGCATGCACGGTCCGGGGTCCGGTCCTTCTGGCAGCTATAATAATGTGTGATTTCGCACACATTCCAAATTTAATATATTATATTTCCTAATGTTGTTTGATACGTGGTGTCCATGAAACAACGGTTGAATGCTGACCGGCCATTTTTGGCCTTACTTCCCCTTCTTAAATTATAACTATATACTAATATCTATACGAGAGAATAGTGAAACCTAAACCAAATTTGCCTAAAAATTATTCTTTAAGTTGCCTTAAGTACCTACATGACCAAGTATAGGATACTTACTTACTTTATCGTTTAATTTATTCTTATCTTATATGTTTTTTCCTTACCAAATAAGCGACATGGCGAATATCAGATACTCGTAGGTGACGTACAACATAAATATACAACCTTTCAAATGAGGAAAATGCATTTATGCATACACACCCGCAGGGCAGCACGTGGTTATGCCGGGCTCGCGGCAATAGGGACTCCACTACCGACTAAAAGTCCCATGTTGTTACACCGAACCCATCCTCCGGGGAATTCTTCCATCTACTTTCTCGAGGGATGCCCCGGAACATGTGGGCATCCACACCTCGTGATGACCTAAACCTGATGGGGGGTGCCAGCAGCCGCCACATTCGACGTCCCAGATCCTCTGAGCGGAGGCGGCAGTGCTAGCACAATCGGCTTGCCTCCGTGTCCGCACTCTGCGGAACAGAAGAGAGAGAGAGAGAGAGAGAGGATCTCTCTCCCACTCCTCCGCCTCCGTCAGTTCTGCTGGCTGCAAAACAATAGAGTCCCTGAACGAGGCCAACGCTTCCCACGACACTGACCATCTTTACAATGACGGATGATTTTAGGTGCCCTTGTAATAGTGGGCGAGCTTACTCTCATCAACTGGGTACAGTTCCGCTGCTAGGTTAAGATAATTATTTTTCAGAAAATACCTAATAACTGATACAGTTCTCGGAGGTCGAACCCAGGACCTCAAGATTCCAAAGCGGTACTCTTATACACACACCAAGGAGGCAGTTTTCATCTTATTCACTTATACTTAAAAATCGCCTGAACGGATTATGATGAAAGCCATCGTGAACCACATCATTACTTATCAATAGGTGAGATAGTAACCAAAGGCTAAAATACAACAGTGAAAAAAAAAAGACTGTTTTACTGAGTAGTTCTCGAGGAGCGCATGCATGGTGGTAGGGTATTTTGTGAATGCCCGCCTGGCTAGCTACCACCCTCAAGTAGAAAACCTGTCGCCAAGCACATGAGAGTGTGTTCCAATAGCTGCTATTCAGAGCCAGTAACTCTAAGTTAGCCTGAACAACATCTTCAACATCATTCATTGTCGGAGGAGATAAGGTCAAAGGATTTCACTGCAGGCAAAGCTGTGGGCGTATACTACTCTGGTATAAAATCAGAGATTTAAAATATGAATTATTAAAAAATATTGGGCATCCGAGATAACGAGAACAATTCATAAATGGACTATACCGTCCAAGCGGATGACAATGGGGTACGTACTATTTGTTAGGTAGATACAAACGCACTACTTCACACAAAAAATAATATATTCTTTACCTACACACAAGTTACTTACCACACTATAAATTAACCCGCCTGCTACGAAAAATCAACATTATAAAGCTTAATAGTCTGTACTTAATAGATACCAATATTGATTCTACATCCAACAAGCCCCAGATTTTTATAATTAATCATATGTGCCATCCCCCAGAACCTGAGGGTACAATTCGCACTGTTGGATGTAATTTAACCATTGCATCCGAATCTGGTATGGAGAAGAATGGATCGTACAGTACACGAGCCATTTTGTAGTCACCTCCTTAAAATTTGAAAGAATTGCAACAAAACGCAGGAGAGAACATAATGCTGAATTAAAACATACCGATTGTCATTGCACGAAAATGGCACAACCAGTTGAGTATCGTAGTTGTACCATGGGTCCGGAAGGAAAATGAGCATATTAAGGAGAAATTGTAGTTTTTTGTTGTACATAATTTTGACATATTCCTTTGAAAACGGTACCCGATAAAGAGTTTCGATTTCCAAATAAAGATCGTTTTCATTACCATTCGAATCAGACAATATGGCCCCAGGTTTTAGCTCTAGAAACGTTGTCGCCTGTGCAGCAAAATCGATCGCAACTTTGTATCGCATATTGTGGATACAAACGATTGTTTATTCGGCTAGTGTTTACTTACACAGAGGATGCAGGGGGATGTTTGTCGCCGATACTAACACGATTACGCCCAATCAGCATCGTCGCCGCCCGCCCTAATTGGGAGTCCCGATGCGAGGGCGGGCTTTTTTAACAGCTTGCGCAAACACTGACAGGGAAGAGTGCCTTACGCGATGTGCATTCTGCATGTAAAGCGTGGATACGGTTTCTACAACCGCTTTTTCGTTCATATTATAATTTCTACGAAAAATATATTCTGGTTCACGTTTTCCACCCTGGTAAAGCCAAGTAAATACTAATGTTATAAAGATTAACAACATCTTTTCGAAAAATAACTACAGAGATGAGTCAGTTGACTTTGTAACACTAAACTGTGTAAGGTGTCATAAACGCAACTAAGGGAAAAAATGCGCTAAATAGCAAACTTCCACTTACTTCTACGGTGGTAAGGTGTTGCTGCACTTGCTGCGCACTAAATGCACAACATCATTTACAGTACGTAACTTGAACGCTCTTAGTCACTAATAGGATGGTACCATGGCAAATTTATTTAGGTACCATCAATGGAACTGTCTAACCTGTGGTACCACGGCAAATGAACGTAAGTAACAGGTATCGACGAGGGTTCCCAACATAAAGTAACTTTGTATATAGTGGTTCCCAAGGAGACTTATAAATTACTTACTGAAGACTTGTGGGGTATGTCAGCAAAAGTAGCATTTGAAGCGCTCGTAGCGTAGCAGGGACGTTGAATAACTTAGTTGAGAGTCGATTTTAACTGATCAACTAAGTTATTCAACGTCCCTGCTGTCATGACTAGGATATGTCACCGCTAGCCATATTACTTCTGAACGCTTCCGTGCTTTGGAGGGCATGTTAAAAGCCGCTGGTCCCTGTTGTTGTCTTAGGATGGTAGTCGTTATAGCATTGTAATAAGATATATTGTGAATTCCCTCCTGGCTAGCTACCAATATCAAGAAGAAAATCTGTCGCCAAGTAAGTGTTCCGGCAGCTGTCCTTGAGAGCCAGTAATTTTAGTTTAGCCTGAACAACAGTGGTTGACGCCACATCATCACTTACCATCAGGTGAGAAAATGGTCAAACGATTCAAAGGCTTGCCTATCCGTAAACAACAAAGGACTATTATTGGCCCGTTAATTTATTTGCTAAAATAATTAACTATTTTCAATTCTTGTGGCGATAAGTGTTATATTATACTATTATTATATTTCCAACTAATGAAATATAGTAAAATTACTCCAATTTTTATGACAGGAGTCAAATCTGTTCCAAAGGAATACAGAATGGCCCTAAATTAAAAATCCATCATTTAGTTTTCAGTAAAATATTTGAAAAAATTGTTGAATTTAAGTTTAAAATTTAGTTTGGTGTTAAAATACACAATTAGAATTCAATATAATAGATAATTCGTTAATATATACAACTTTTTAAATTGTTATTTAAACAACATTGTTACACTATGTTCAGCAGAAAAATAACACACATAACTTAGCTGATTTCTCTAATTTAATACGTCATTAAATACACAGCTATGAATAAGAGTATTATATCTGATAATGACTTACATATAAGTTTAATATTTACAATAATTTAGAAAATTAAAATAACACGTTATAATATCAATATTCCTTTAACTTGGGCGAGGAAGCAAATGTAACTAAACATGTAAGTATATAATTTATGAGATCGAAGTTATTTTATCTAATACTTATCACAGCTTACTTATAATAAAATATACAATACTTTACAGTCCAATTTACTCTTTTGGTCGTTTTTATTTCACGCTTTCTTTAATGCAAACTATATTTGTAGTAAAGCTTCCCTATAAAGTAAACATTTTAATGACAAATAATATATACTATGAATGAAAATCTACATTCTACATACAGACAGACTTCGATTAATCATGTGAGGTCGGCAACTTTTGTATTTAACTTCACTTAACGATACGTCATGTTCCTTAGATAAGTTATAAGAGCATAATATATAGGTTTCTCCTTGCACATACAAGCTTCGTTATGCTATCAAGAACTTGGTAAAATCTCGATTCTAAGAAGCCTGAGAAGTATCTAGTCTCGAGATGCTGCTGCAGAAGAACAGCCTGCACGGTTATCATCATGCGTTAATACAGGCTCCATATCAGCCCTCGGATTTTTTAAGAAAGTGATATGATAACACAACTACTAAAATGATCGCTTTCATAGCCTTACATTGAATATGTTTCGGTATATTATTTAAAAATCTTCTTTCAAACAGATAACTAATTGTTATAAATACAATTCAAAAACATTTTGGAATCTATACATTTTATTGAGTTTCCACGGTGATCTGGAGATGCTAAGGTCTATCACACAGAATGTATGTTAGATAATCTGCTCATAGTCGAATCCAATTAGCAACTACTACTGAGACATTACGCATATTGAGCTCCATATATCTGCACTCGTACTGATGTAATGTGTTCACTATCTTCTTCGTTCTTCTACTCAATTCAAATCATTATATTCACTCAATAATTAAATTTACTTATTATTGTATATTTAGTAAATGTGAATTTCACCAAACAAACAAAAACTTGCGATTTACATATTATGTAGTTCATTTCTGTGTTCTTCTTACGAGCTGGAGCAATTTTAGTATCAAGCGGCCACTAATAAATTCACTCTTTCACCCTTATTTACAATAATCAGATATAAACCTTAGCACGAGCAACGTTCATGAGTAGGATATGGGTACCCTAAGGCTGATGTAGAAGAGTGCTCTCCACTCATTTGTACGGCTATGATATTGTCTTATTCCTGCTCATTTTAAGTCAATAAACAAAGGCAGATCTATAGTAAAATATTATTTTGCTTGACCAAAAGGTGGGCTGGGCTATATGTCTTCCCTACTCGAAGAAAAAAAAGATATTTACAATAACAAATACATTTAAAAATAATTACTAAAATTTGTTTTTACAAAAACATGAAAATAAAAAAAACAAAAGATGAAACTAAATCTAGTGACGATTTCGCCTTACTTTCCTGAAGCCCGCGCGACATCGTACACGCCACGAACCTCAACCGGAATGCGTTTCGATTCTACACCGAGCACCATCAGGTCTTAACTCTTCGACCGCACGATCGAGAAATTATCGATCTTGCACTCAAAGAGAGCAACCTCTTGATTATGATGCTATCAAAATTATGCTGATATAGGAAATTAAACGGAATGGTCAGTAGACATAATTATATAGATATATATAAATTTAAGGTTTTCTTTACATATTTTTTTCATATTTGGTTTTATTAATTATTGATTTTAGCAAAGTAATGCTATATCTATGAATTATTGTAAAAATGACATAAATCACTCACGCACGCACGCACATTTCTATATAAGTTGCTCGCTAGTAAACCATTCACGAAGACCAACAAGCAATGTGTTGACTTTTTGGTCTTCGTGAATGGTTTACTAGCGAGCAACTTATATAGAAATGTGTCTTTTGAGATGCTCCCGGATTTGCGCGATAGCATTGTGGAAATAGATCGGTATGCCATAGGTACAAGCAATCAGAGTAGGCGCTGGATCTTTGTTCACAGATAAAGCGTAGAAGCTTTATGTTATGGTATCGAAAACATGATGACGAAGTAAAGAGATCAAGGGATCATCGGTAGGGTATCAGAAAAGCAGTAAACACAGATATCGCAACTACACGTCAAGGAGCAGCCGTAAGCTCGTGATTCAGTGATACGGGGCTGCAATTATTGGAGCACATAAAATATATTTGTCAGAGAGATCATTCGATTAACGGTATTGGTGGATGACACTGGCAGCAAGTCACAGCTGTAACGAAGTGTTGTGGCTATGTGTCGGTGGATGGAGAGGCTGGCACGGAGGTGAGTGTGGGCGCTGAGGTCGGCGGTGGACTGCCGCGAGCAGCAGCGATGGCAGCCGCGTGTCGACGTGCCTTCAGTCGCAAGTCTGCGATGGAGGAAGAACGGCAGCGCGCCGCCAGTGCCGCCAGCCCGGCGTATGGGGGACACAGTGCTGCTGCCGCTGCCGCTGCAGCCGCGCTCGCATACTGCGTCCATACAACAATCCACTATATTAAAATTACCTACCACTGTGCTAAGACTAGAATTGACTGCTGGTTTAGCATTCGACACCTATACTGGGCCGTCGCTGTTTTTATTCCCCGTAAGGGTAAACAAAAGTAAACAGACACGTTTTTCCAGAATATTTTTAGCATGCTTATTGTCATCTATCTACTCCGAACTACTAACCAGAAAGTAGGGGTTTTAAATCTACACTTTAGCTATTCCATCAACTCCGCAGTAAGCGTGATCTTTGAGAAATCATCGCTTATCTTTGCAGCACATCACGCAAATATGAGGTTTTTCTTTTAATGATAGCTTCCGCCACTACTCACCTGTTGGTAAGTGGTAAACTCTCAAAGCAGCTCTCCAGCAGCTGCTGGAGTTCAAATTGTAGATGCTTTGCGTACATTTTCCCCAAAGTGTCTTCCCACAATACGGTGAAACTTAATTCCGTAGTGGGATTTAAACTAGATATGTGATTGCACCTAGTAGATCTCATTCATTCTATGCAACACATCATCGAACACTTAGCCTATTAATAATTTATATTAACTATATAATTTATTTGTACTAGCGGCCCGCTCCGGCTTCGCATGGGTATAAAATATATAGCCTATGTCATTCACTGAAAAAATGATAAAAATCGATCCAGTAGTTTTGATTTATTTAATTATTTAAGATTAAGAAGATAAGAAATCTCATTAATTATTTTGATAGATCTCGTAGGGTTCAGCCTGCGTTTGCAATGTAAGCGGAAAAAATGTAATTATTTACGACATCACATTGGAAACCTCAAAAATAACAGTATTTCTCCACCATTTAATGGATGTTATTATACATATAAACCTTCCTCTTGAATCACTATCTATTAAAAAAAAAACCGAATCATAATCCGTTGCGTAGTTCAAAAGATTTAAGCATACATAGGGATATAGGGACAGAGAAAGCGACTTTGTTTTATACTATGTAGTGCTGTTCTGTACAACGTTACACGATACATTACTCAAAGCAGTTTTTTTATTTTACGCAATAAAGCGTTTTTTTTTGTATTTCACGTACAGGAAGCTTTTTTGCTGTTATATAGTCATTGAATGTTGAAATTGTAAAGTACCTGATGAGCTGCAGCTGAGAGCAGTGCGGAGTCGAAGGGTGCAAAGGCTGCTGACGGTGGAGGATGTCCGAGGGGCGGGAGTTGCGGTGAAGGCGGCGGGGGACGCGGCACGGCTGACAGCCGTGGCACTGACACATACGGTGCCACCCGACAGGGCTCCAGCGGAGTCCCGCCACCGCTGAGCACCAGACCTGACGAATACATTATAATGAATTAAAAAAGTTTCCGTCACATATATATTATAACCATTAACACAAGCCAATCTCTCAATCCGAGTTTTGGAGGAATTGCTACTTTTTTTTGTAATATCCTTATTACATGACTGCCCAAAAAAGGTGTGTTATGTTTTCAGGGTTCATGTATGTATATATGTTTGTGAGTTTCTTTATTCCACTATTACTTATAAACGGCTTAACTGATTATATGTTTGAGATATCACTAAATTCATCTTATATAAGGCAAGTGACACTAGGAACATTAAAAAAAAACGAAGTGGCGGATCTTAGACGCCATTTTGGGAGTTAAACAATGTTTTTTCCTCTAAACCCATCGTGTTAGGTATCAAAATGAAGGGCTTTAAAAAGGATTTAATAAATATATATAACTTATAGTTGTAGGAACATTAAAACGTTTAACGAAAATAAATAATACGCAGTCATGTTTATTAATTTTTGAATTAATTTATACTTATTTAGTTATAACTAAGTTCCGAGGAAACGCTATGTGTGTAATCATATCCCACGCGGGTAAAGTCACGTGATCAGCCACGAACCTAATGTTTTCAAAAAAACCGGCCAAGTGCGAGTTGGTCTCGCGCACCGAGGGTTCCGTAAAAACCTGTAGGTGTATCAGCAAAAGTTATAGTATTTTTATAGCTAAATGAAATTCATAACAATTTAAAATTAATTAAAATATTTTTATTTCATCATGTAAATAAGTTTTCGCAGTTTTTCCTTTATCTGCGCTATAAGACGTTGCTTAGTACCAAATTTTAATATTATGAGTTCACGGGAAGAACCCTGTAGCTTTTGATTCCCTTGCGAGTGCCGAATATATGCGGCATAAACGGCTGTATCTTAGATTGCGTTGGCTTAGAAGTTTGATTTTTTTATAGCTCCAAGGGACAGTAGACCTGGGTATTTGATATGTATTTGAGCTTGATACCTCCACGCACGAAAAGGGTCTTGACAGACAGATAGAAGGACAACAAAGTGATCCTATAAATGTTCCGCTTTTTTCCCTTTAAGGTACGGAACCCTAAAACGGAACCGACTTCCAGCACTACAAAAATAAAAGTTAAGTTGTGGAAATGAGTACCATGCCATACTAATACATGCTGAGCTCAGATATGTGTGGTCGACTACTACAGTTTATTTTATGCTTCTCAGTGTTGGAAGAAGGTTACGTTTCATTTCTGTTTTTTCTTTTTCAGTGATGTAAATGGCTTATAAAATCGATTGTTACTCGCCCACAATACTGATCACCATCGAAAAAAGTTGCAATTACTATACATGATCACACTTGGCATAACCATATTGGTAAATACGTTTTTTTTAATTGATTCTAAAATGAAAAGTACTCAACCACTGATTATTAAATTTAAATGGATGGTGCTACGATTGTCGTAGCACATCTACCAATGCGTAGCGAATTGTATAACACACTTTTTACTGAAAACAGACACCTACAAAGATACCTAACATATTAACGACATCTTATCATTCAACATCTCATCACCCTGTCCATTGATAAATAGTGATAAATTTGAAAAGGTGTAACATTATTGTGTAAATTTGAGGTTACTGCGCTAAACAGAACCTTTTTTATTTTATATGATAACCGATAGATAAGTTGAAGTGCATACGCCGATGTATCTCCTAGCTCTTCAACACAGGTGGGCGGGTATTAAAAAATCTCATGTTAACTTGTAAAAATTGGTTGGTACACGCTGAACTCACAGTTTCATGTTACGACTTGTGTCTATGATGGAACTTTCGAGGCCCATCTGGTGTTAAGTGGTAGGCAGGCAGGCTATAACAGCTGCATTAATAAATAATAATAAAGCTAATACTAGAACATAGTTGTATTGACATCCATACAGCGCATATAAATACAAACGAAAAGTTTTAGTAGAAAGTTGATGTAAACACTATTATCGAACAAGTAAATCCTAGCTTCATTCACCATCAATCCTGGGGCCACGATAGGCAGATATAAACGAGCGCTCGCCGCCGCCGCCGCTAATCCACTAGATCCTTTCTCGAACACTTAATTAAATTGATATTTAAGTAAAACAAAATTCCCTCGTAAATTACGCGAAATCCGTTGTTTATAGCCCGGAGGACTTGCCAATTAATAAATTAACGGGAGTTTTCTCCGATCTACCTAAAGGTGTTCGGCTTGACTTAAAATATTCATCAAATTAATTAGTGCTCTCTTCATCAAAGGAGAAGTTATTTGAGGTATTGTTTAATCAATTTATGAAATTTTGTAGATATTGTTTTAGTAAATTGAGCTGGTCGAAATTGTAATAATATGAGTACGTAGGTTGTATTAATCTACGAATTACAAAAACTCGTAGTTACGAACCACGCAGGTAAGTATAGTGCGTGTTAGCACCAAGGGAGACAAGACAGCAGCATGCTACTTGGATCCCATAAGTCGATAGTCCCTATCAATGGTGTATCGTCTTTTAGAGACACAACAGTGTCCTTTTTGATTCACCCATATTAATGCTCCGCACATTAACTAAAAATGTCTTCTCTAACAACACAAAGCATAACATGAGGAAACACTGAAAATATGATTTAACTAACAACACACATAACGCTTCAGTTTTATGATCGGCCGCCAGTCTGACTATCATTGAAAATGCTTTCACTGGTAGTATATTCGCTACCATTCGAGTAATTACGACATTAAGGAAGTAAGAAAACTTAAAAGCCCCGTTCTATAGTTAAGATGCTGACAAATACTAATTCTATCACTATCAGACTGCGTAGGAATGAAAGAGGGGCAACGATGGTGAAATCGCGATCGGTTTGGGTGAAAAAAGAAAGAACAAAACTAGTAACTTAAATTGAAAATTTAACTTAACTTGACAAAGTTGTGATATTTTATTGTATTTTTTTATACAAAACATACATTCTTAAGTTAGATATTTACATTATTAGTAAAATGTTTCTTGATCAGTGATTATAACCGTATTTAGAGCCAACTTTACAATTTTATTCCATCGAGAAAATTTTATGGAAACTTGTTTCGGTGTTAACTAAGCCTTAGAGAATCCAAATTAACATATATAATTATCATCCTGTTACAAACTAAATATTATATTGTGCAAAAAATCTGTTCAAGTAGTCTGCGCTGAGAGACCGTCCGTAAAAACCACGCGGCGGCATTTCACATACGACTATCTTTAGCCAAATGTACTCGTATAAGTCACTATTCACGCATTCCTAATTCTCCTTACGCACATAGGTACCTACAGAAAGCACGATCAGCATTTTATTCTTCTAGGTAAAAAAATTCGGTATCAATTTGTTTGTCGATAACTACTTGTGGTAGTTGTAATGAAGGGTACCTACTGGAATTGGAATTTGGATCGTAGGTACTACAAACAATAAAAATATGCCTCCATAAAATGTTACATAATATGGAAATATAAAGTTAGGATAGAAATAGGATTTACGAAAACAGAGAAATCGTAGTACCTTAGTCATATTTGACTAGGTATGTAGTGTAGCAGGGCGGGCATCTCTGCGAGTGGAGGGCGGGCGCTACGCTCGCTGTAAATCAAAGCTTCGCCGGTCGCCGTCCGTATTATCAAAATGGATGCTCTCCGCGCGTATGAGTTATTTCCATATTTGACACCGAATTACTTTCGAGAAGTGCCGACATAAATACGAACGTTGGACGCACCCCTCCCGCCGTCCCGCATCCCCGTACCCCTTGCCCCGTGCGGCCGTCGTGCATTTATTTGATTAACTCTGAGTTGTTTAATTTAATCGAATTAGAAGGTAAGCCGTCGGGTGCTACGCCGCCTCCCTCTCTCGCTTATTTTAAAGCGTTCGGAACATCTTTACAGTGGTTTGTGCGCAATAAAATATCGCCACCCTCGCTGTGCACGAATAACTTTACAATTTTATGAACAGGGGAACAATTAAGCGTCAGTGTATACTTTTTTCTTAAATTTCACGGCTATAGCTATACTGTGATTGTTTGTTTTCGCGGCGGGAACGCGAGGAGAAGATTCATGTCTTCGTTAAATATGAATTCTTTATTTTATGAAGATTCAACTCCTATTTCCCTTTATGATTTAATGGGGTTAAGGAGATATATTGCGTATTTTTTCTTTTGACCGTAGAATTTATATTTATCTCTTCACGTGTAAAGTATATTTTGTGGAAAATGTAATTTGAAGAATGTGATGTTTTCAATATATTTTGAAACGCTCGTAGCGAAGTTTTGCTTAGCCGTTCTTAACCGATCAGCAAAGTTAAGCCGTAATTAACGCCCACCACGGTCATGAGTTGGGTGGGTGACCGCTAGTGACATTACTACTGAGCGTGCACGTGCTTCGAAGGGCACGTTACGCCGTCGATCCCGGTTGTTGTCTTAGGATGGCAGTCGTTATAGCGAGGTGGTAGGGAATTTTGCGAATGTCCGCCTGGCAAGCCATCTTCAAGTAGTACCTCGTATATGTATAGATGTCACGAAGTTGAATGGGCACAAATACGCCTATTCAGATTAATAAACTATAAACCTATAGTTATTTTTATTACTGATACTATTGAAAAAAGGAATACGATTTAAGGTTAATCCAATGACAAACTATGAAAGGGTATTTAAGAATATATATAATGTTAAAATACTTTACTACTTACCAAATACTATTGGTCACCCTTGTTCAAGATTTAGTTGTTATTAATAAATACGCACGCTCATCTCATCACAGTTCCAATCATCAATAACATTCAACGCTGCAGATTTCAAAGCCGCAAACGATTGTGCAATCAATAACACGATCAGTGCTCGACGCGCCACCGGCGACGTTAAAGGGGCATAACATAACAAATAACCGTTTCATTTCACTTTACATGATTATTCTCGTGTTAGGGAGGTCGAGGGGTGCGGGGGCGGCACATAAGTTAATAAGACATTTAGCAGGGGACGGCGGGATTGCGTCCGAATGGCTCCCGTGGGGAATCATTTTATTCGATTCCGGCGAGCGGCTTTTTTCCGCTTTACGCTCCGTTTAGCGGTTCCTCGGAGCAATCACGATAGTGCGATCTCGGGAATACCGCGACAGGCTCATACAGCAAGCAATAGTTTCTAAGTATCCGGGCCACAGGTTAAATAGTGGTTAGTATGAGAAAGATGCTTCCAGCGGGTTGGCCATCAAGTCTCATTTGTGGATATGACGTTATGAGCGGGGACAGTGCAGCCGCAAAATGATTCTAAATGTGATTACATGACAGGTCTTGCTTGTTTTGGGTTAATAGGATATTGGGGCAAGTATTGTTTTCTGTGATTAATTTTTACAAATAGAAGTAAGAGTCATTTCATAATTACAGTGAAATCTTATGATGTCTTGATGATTTAACATTCAATTATACAATAAAGTACTTACTAGTTCTAGAATATGATTTTCTATTGTGAGTAATTTAAACTTGTCAAAAGAAAATGGATTCGAATGTTATAAAAAGAAGAATGGGATCTACCTATCTGTTGCTCTTATCATTTACAAGTTTACTAAGTGGTACGTACGAACGAGTCATTGGAACTAACATCTTGGAACTGTTCCACTGCTCATTTGGAACTTAACACTATTACAGACCTGTCATAAATATTCTCCACTTTGAACATTTAATTGCTTAGTTGCTACCCGACCTGCGTCAGTATCATATAGTATAGAACATCCGCTCATATTGAGTAATAGAAAGATTATAGAAACATTCAAAATAATTGAAGTATCGCGATTGATACCAGATTCAATAATTCGTGGCAGTTTCACTTTACTGTACTATTCATGGAACTACTTTAATGCGATTAAAAATATCGCCATGCTCGTCGAACATCTCTATGTTTAACAATGGACCTCTCGGCTTATAGAAAATAGTAATTTATATTACCTATATCTAAGTGTACTAACTGAAATGCCCTGAAAAGCTAGTGTATTTGAATAACTCGATTTCCCTACGGCTACGGCAACGTATTCATAGACCCATATCGAACCGTCCGACCCCAAGAAGGCAAGAAGCTCAATCTTGACCGCGGGTCACTCGCTCGATCGCTAAGTGCGTTGTGCAATTCCCTGAATTTATCGTTCCACGTCTCCGCTCCGCTTTTTTACCGAGTTCACGCGATTCTCGGCCCGCGCCGTTTTAATTATTCATCCTCGTGAGTTATGGTCGAATTAAAAAACTGTTAGAGTCGGCCGGCGCCGGCGGGAGAGGTAATTGAGTTAGGCGAAGTCATGGAGAATACGTAATGCGCTAGTTCTCTGCTTACTGCTCTGCTCAATGCAAGACTTTACACTGATCTTTGTGATTGTAGTCAGACAACTAGCAAAGAACATTAAAAGTAGGGTTGTTTCATTGTCATTCTAAATAACTTTCGACCATATTGCTAAGTAATAGAATGCATCTATGTGGTTGTACGTGTGATGTCACTTGAAAAGCATTTACGTTGAAACTCAACGGTGCCAACTCGCTCGCTGTGCACTTGTTTGTCGGAATCATTTACAATTTGTAGTTTTCGACTACATTAAACAACGAATCTATTTGGTATGCGGCGGTGCACAGAAACATTTGTAATAATTAATAGTGAATCAGTGATATACTAAATAATCAGTGGTATAAGTAAGTGATTAATAACGATTGTTTTTTTTTGCAAAATCTTCTCGCAGCAGGTCCATGGTTCGAATCACGCCACGGGCTTGAGCTTCACCGCATGGTGGAAGGGCATTTTGCGAATGCCCATCTGGCTAGCGACCAGTTTCAAGTAGAAAATCTGTCGCCAAGAATCTTTCGGTGTGTTCCGGCAGCAGTCCTTGAGAGCCAGTGAAATTACAGGCACATGAGACTTAACAAATATGTCTCAAGGTGATGGGCGCAGTGCAAATCGTGACTTGTTATGATATGCATCTGTTATAGGCAGAGGTTAGTCCGCTTAACATCAGGTGGACCTCGAGCTTGTTCCGTCACAAAAGAAATAAAATTTAAAAAGTTATTTTCAGTAGCAGTCCAGATAGGAAATGTGCCCAGTAGATGGCAATAGGTGCATCCCCTATTACATGGTACCAATATATATGGCGAGATGTGAGTATTTAGACTGCTTACCACAACACAGAATCCAGGCATGATAGTATATCACAAAACCAGAGTAATGTAGTATACCCACGTGTATAATTTTCAGTTACTTTTAATTCAAAGCGTAGAATAATAGTAGAAAACTAATCTAATTGAGACATCAACAATTTTCAAAAGTATCGATTATTAGTACTTTATATTTATTTCGTGTTGGCAAAGTGGAAAAACTTAAGAAAGTTTACCTTTGTGCATTTGGCTTTCGTGTTTTCGACACTTTGCTCTTCTATTCTGGAACCACACCTGCAATAAAAAAAAAACAGTTTAATCCTAAGCTTGGTTTGAAGGCCTACCTCAAGAAAGCCAGTTTTGACAACGTAAAAATACATAATATAAAGGAAGGCCTTTGAATTTGAAACATAACCATAGCACCGAAGTTCGTATGCTACGGATAGCCACGTAGCATCGTAGAATAAAGCCACGTAGCATGCGTAGATGGCCTACGAAGCCCCTACGGGAAAATGAAACATTATCAAAAGCACGAAATTTCTGTTCATATGCGCGTAGAACGTTTATTTTCTACAGTAAATACGTTCATTTTCTGTTTATTAATGTATGCCATGTATGCCACTATAATTATAAATTAATTGATCCGTCTACGTCTGTAAGTAATTTTTATTTTTATTTTAAAATAGTATAATTGAGATTTATATGGATAAGCTATTTTCACTGTAAACAAGCTAGTATAACTGAGGAATATATTCTTCGTGTAGAGTAGGTACCAGTTGGCAGTGCAGTGCGGTCTCGCGTTGCGCAAACATGCTAACCGCATTATGGAGCGACACGTACTGAGCTGATTGCATTGCAAAGCGTGTGCTATGTGGAAATGGTATCAGTATATTGGGTCCAGTTGGAATCTAAAATAGGAAGATTAGTTTGGTACACCGCCCTAATCGTACCTAGATTTATAATTAAAATAGGTGACTAGGTAAGGTTTGGATGCGGGTAATTTTGGATCATCTAGTGTGCTAGACAATAGGTCATTAGGATTTTGTTGATTATTTTTTAGGGTTCCGTATTAGATAACGGGATACTATTACTAAGCCTCGGCTATTCGTTTGTCCGTCCGTCCGTCGGCTCATCCGCCCTTCCGTTCGTTCGTCTGTCCGTCAGTACGACGTTTTAAAGGCCTTTGTATCTTAAGAACGGTCACAGGTAGCCGGTTGATAATTTTACAAAATATGTGTTAGTTGCCAAAAATATATAAATTATAATGATACCAAAAAGGTAAAAAATAAAAAGGGGTCCTCATTCAAGAAACATGTTTTTATTTACGTTTATTCGTTTTGGTTTATGGTATAAACGGTATACTCAACACACACACATACTAGCATAAAACTTGGCATGATGATGTTCCTATCTATCGTACTACAACTATCTATCGTACTACAACAAATACAAAAAAACCGGCCCAGTGAAGTCTGAAAAACAAAAAACTATTTTATTGGTATACTCACATTCTGTGTTAGTACGGAACCCTCGGTGTGAGAATCGTATACGCACTTGACCAATTTAGTTTTTTTTTTAATTAAAGTAATAATATAATTAAAGCAAAGAAGACCATTGCGTTAATTATTAAAAAAATATAGATTGGAGTAATATTGTATTTCCCTTAAAAAAAAGGTAAATATACACATTTATCATAATTTTTGTGTATATTTATTTTTTGTTTGAAATGTGGTATATATTTTTTTTTGTCTACCTCATCTGAGGGGTATTAAGTTGTATATAAACGAGAAACGTGGGTTCGATTCCCAAAAGATACGAAACGGTTGTGCTCTATAAAATTTCAATTACATGATAGCATTGTATTATAAACAATAAACCAATAATTTAAAAAAAGAGTTGACAAGCCAGCACTATTTTTACTCAACAAACCAACTGCTAGCTCTCGACAAGGACCCAACTTCAACTAACATGTAAATAAATATCTATATAAAAAACCTACGTAAACCCTATATGATAAATACATTTCAATGTTAGCTCAAAATATATAGGTATTCAGCATTCCGAGAAGCGGAGACCGCCCGATACGCTAACTAGGGGCACATTCATTAGCAGTGATTACATAAGACAATACGACTAAATAACAAACAAACACACCCCATTCTCTTTATGTAACGAGATTGTATTTAGTTAAATTTGCTTGTTTGCAGGGTAGTTTTGGAATTAGAGCTACAATATCTATGTTTAAAAATATGAATAGGTATTTTCCTTCGCGCAGATTGCGTAGAATCCGTTACACGGCTCAATAAATCGGAAAAAAGAAGTTATTCCTTGTTCATATTCAGGCCCTAAGCAATCTATTTGACCAACTTAAAAAAAGAGGAAGTACTCAATTCGACTGTTATTTTTTTACGTTTGTTACTTCAGAACTTTTGACTGGGCGAACCAATTTTGTTTTGATGATGAGCTTTTTTTATTTGAAAGCTGATGCCGTGTGATCCCATTAAAATTTCATCCAAATAAGTCCTGCCGTTTTTGAGTTACACTCCAATAACTGAACAGTGTTTTCCTATCTTGATTATATAGTCTTTGACAGGGAATGACAATTGGTCCCGTAAGTAGCTAGGGTCACTAAAAAGGGTGAAATATTTTTTTATCTACAACTGGAACCGACTTCAACTGTCAAAAGTGTGAAATAACTTGTCGAAATTGGTACCATGTGCACAATATTGTGATAATAGGTACTCTTGAACCATCTTGGTACCGACTTCAACAAGTTATTTCACACATTTGAGTGTTGAAGTCGGTTGGTTATATTTTTTCGTAATTTTTTTTAGGTAAAAAATGTTCGTCGTTTCGTATTTATTATACAAGTGTGTTAAGTTACGTAAGCTCATTACCTGACTTAAGGTACTTAAGAAACATCTTGACAGTATCTTCGGATGAATAGTTTCCTAATTACATGGATGTAGATTTATCACGTGGGATAAAACGTATTAGTAAAGTAGGTACTTACCTACTTATTTTTATAGATTCGTTACAAATTTAAACCAGCAATTTACCCACCAAAGTATATACTTGTATCTATAAACTGACCAAGCGCGAGTCAGCCGCGCTGTTTTGTTGACGCATTACAAAACCCCGTGAAAGAAATAAATATTAAATATTTTAGATCACAGCTTTAAACTGAAAACTTAATCCCTATAAATCAGCGATTTCAGTATTTGTTGGTTAAATGTAGGATATGGTACATATTGATATTATTAACTAGTTAAGTTATTGAGATAACCCTTAACAAAAATCATCTAAAATTAACAACTTTAACAGATCCCAATTTATTAATTTATTTAGTAAAATAAATTGTACTCTACCAGGTCTGCCGCACTCCGCACGTCAGGTACAAAGCTACAGGTACATCGGCGTATCCGTCCGGACGGGATTATTGTACGGTGCGTGCCGCAACAGAAGAGTTGAGAGCGTAGCGCGGCTATGCGATAGAGAGAGAGAGACGCCTTGTAGGTGAATATAAATGTTAGGTACTCCGTGCTTTGCAAGTTGTAGTGCACTTTATTGAGTTGCATCTAGAGTCGCTTATTTATTGGAATATCTTTGCTGAGTTATCTATCTGGGCCCTTTTATTCTGTGACTATCTACTTGATTAACTCTGCGACAATCACATTCCATATTTTACAACTTCTTATGGAAGTATTAGAGCTCCTCTGAAGTATAACATAATTGAGTAGTCTTTAGGTCAAATCATTTAACATTCAGGTTTACAAACTTATTCTGTTAACAGAAACAGAGACTCGTCATATGTCGTTATTGCTGTAATGATTAGTAGTAGAATATCAAAATTGTCTGTTTTCAAAGAATTGTTCATACTCGTACCTATAAATAGCTTTCAAACTCAAAGACAAAAGCATATATTAAATTTATGCATCCACGACTTTCCCTTGAACGGCAATCACAAAATTTTACAATTTATATATATTATGCTGCCGCGTTCAGCAAATAAGGCTATAGAACCAGTTCGAAAGGATCTGGACACTCTTTTTTTTAATACAGTTTAGAAAAACTTTGTCCTCATTGATTGACTGATATACAACATTTTGAAACTAAGCTACTAAGTCATATTATTTTATTATGATTTTAGCACGATTTGAGTCATTGACACTATGATACTTGGGTGAATGGTCTGCTTAGTCTTTTTGCTTAGTACACGGAAAAAAATGGGCCCTGACAAAGTGTCAATCCAAGAATAATATTATTCTCGGGAGTGTTGTTTAATCTCAAGTATATATTTACTTAAAATAAAAATATTTTCTTGAGTGAAGTAAGGTCATTTTCTCTAATATAAATAATATTATTCTCACCACATATTTTTACATCAAGAGCATAACTATTGGTCAGAGATATTTTTGTTCTTAACTATAGAAAATAGTATCTTTTTGAATGAAATATTTTATGAATTCTCATTCTAATTACGTACGGAGTTAGCGTAAGAAATCTGAAATTTTATACAAGAATAATAAACGTTTTATTGGATTAAGAAAATATGTCCATTCTTTCAACAACAATGGGCTTAATACAAGATATTTCTTTTGTTCATTTAAAATAATTGAGAGAAATAAATGACAAGGACATACATATGTCCAAGCAAGAAAATTATTCTCCTCTTAAAAATGTCAGTTTTCTAAATCTGAGACATATATTGTTTTATTAATCTATGAATTTGTATTGTCACGCTAAGATACATTGGATTTACAACAAAACTATATACTTGATATAACCAAGACAAATATCTCAACTGCAGAAGTGAGTTATATTAGATAGAAAATTTTAAAGTTGTCAAAGCAAAAGTAATTGAGTGTTAGTTGTTGTATTTATTTATCTTTAGTGAAGAAATCAAATCTTGATCTGTGTTTGATTATTCTTAATATTTACTTGATATTGTATTCTTTAGTTAAGAATCTTCGATTAACAGGAAAACAATATCTTTTATTGAACCAAGAAAATACATGTCCATTATAGACAGAAACTTATCTAACTAAAAGAATTTTAAAGTTTTCAAGCCAAATAATCATATATTCTTAATTGTTATAGTAATTTATCTTCAGTAAAGAAAACAAATCTTGATCTTAAACCTTTATTCTTGATTAATATTTGTTACGGTATTATTAGGTAAAGAGACATTAGTGTTAAGGCAAAACAATATTATTTTATAACTAAAAAACTAAATCTCGATTGCAAAGGGTGATTTATATTAAATGAAGAATTTCAAAGTTTTCAAGTCAATAATAAATAATTCTCAATTGCTAACGTAAATCATTTTCAGTAAAGAAAAATCAACCTTGATTGATTACTGATACGTTGTTCTTAGGTTAAGAGGCATTAGCATCACAGCAAAACTGTACTCTTTATTTAACCAAGAAAATTAATTTCAATTGCAGAGAATGACTCATATTACATGAAGAATTTTAAGTTTTTGAGTCAATAATGATATATTGTTAATTGTTGAAGTTATTCATCTTCACTTCAGAAAACGAATACTGAACTTAAGTGTACCATGTTCTTGATTGATATTTGATACGACATTCTTAGGTTAAGAGATCAAACTATATCCCACGTTGAACCAAGAAAATATATCTCTACTGTAGAGAGCGACTTAGGTATCTTACATGAAGAATATTAAAGTTTTCAATGCAAAGTGATAGATTGTAACATTAGTTACTCATCTTCAATAAAGAAAAGCAATCTTGGCTTAACATGTTTTTCTTGGTCTACAAATATACAGGATTATTGGTAAAATGCTAACAACCTCTTAGGGTTGACTTTTGCTAGTCCTAACAAACATTTTGAAATGTATTTTTTTGCTTTTGTTTTTTCCCCACCTTTTGAACAGAGTTTTAAACTATTAAATGTAGAAGTCAAACAAATATATATCTACATACTAGTAAATTATACACATCATACTGTATCAGCCGGATTGTCCACTGAACAGAGCTTCCCCCATTAAGAGGGTTTGCCATAATCCCCACGCTGGGCAGGCGGCTTGGGGATTGCAGTTTAAGGTACATATTCCTCAGAAGGCGCTGCTGCCCACCTTCTGGTGTGTTACCCTTTGTCGCCTTTTACGACATCCACGGGTATAGATGGGGGTGATATTTTAGCCCGGCACCCCACCATACCATATAAGGTATAAAAAAAACAAACATAATTAAAAAAAAACAATTTTCTTCACTGGCTCTTCAATCAAAACCATGAATTTTAAAGTAAAAAGACAAATTTCCAGTCAAGAATAACTATTTCTCCATTAAAAATGTGTATTTTCAGACCAAGTACTCACTTTTTAGTTTGAGATGGTTTTCTCTGTTCCCGATTTTATTTAGTGTTGCAATATTTTAGTTTTGTCTAGTTCTCCCTTGATGTGGGGAAACTACTGAACCTAAGAATACTATTCATTATAAGCAATATTGCATGCTGAATAAGCTTGTTTCAATTCATATTAACAATAAAATATGTAAATTATAATTTGAAAAATATAAGGTTACTCAGCTAATAGTCAGATAATAGCTGGGAGTCTAATATACTCATAGTACAACGGCAAAGCGGCAGGGTTTGAACCCCTCTAGTGCCCCAATATATTGATTCGTATCTGAAGTAAAAAATGTTTTAAAACTGTTCGATTATTACCTTTAGGTCTCGGTTTCTCATTTCCTAATTCAAAGTGGTTTGAAAGCTAGCCAGGTGAACATTAGTAAAATGCCCTATCACCATGCACTGAATCTTAAACCCGCTGCAGGAACCCATGGACCCCACGTGACAGTTCATACTAACCGCCATAAGTGGCGAAGGCCAAGGCCTAGAGAACCTATTTGTTAAGTTTGGGTGCCTATACAATACTCACGAGGTCTATCTCAAAAACTAAACTTGTGATGAATCAGAAATTTCGTTAAGTTATGATATTTAATCAAAGTCAAAATCATTGATTCAATTTAGGCATCTACGACGCTTTTATGAAGGTCATTTACAAATTTTAATATTGAAATATTCTACAATGTTCCACGTTCAGCAAAAATATTTACAGAGCCACTGCAAGAACAACGGGCAAGAAACTCGGGACCATTAATTTAAATGTCTTTTAACAATATTTTACATACTATATAATAAAATAATTTCAATATTTCATTTAATTACGTAAGTGACAGGTGATAGCTTGGCAGAGGAGTGGAGGAGAGGAATTGTTCAAGCATTTTTGTCGTTTATGTAATCACAAACTGGAATAGAATTTCTTAATCAAAATTATTTTCCACGTGCAACTTGAACTTTCCTTCTGTGAGCGTTGTAATATGTTATTATAAAACCGCACACAATTAACCTTTATACTTTTGTCTTTGCTAACTAAAACCTGGTACCGCGATTTTATCTTTACTTCTTGTGTTGTAATCGTGATTGTCACTGTTTTTTTTACGATCTTTCAAAATAATTTCAAATATGTACAGACTCTCTAATGATACAGCCATAGGTAATCATTTATTTCTTACAAATACTGGCTGTATTTAACACAAATCGTCAACCTAAATGTAAAGTTATTCGAATGTGCTCATTTGGTAATAATCACGATACGAATATGTTTCGGGACTTTATAAGGGTGATGTTGGCTACACATAACACTATTTCCGTCGCGAGCGAAAGGTACACGCGCCGTGGCATGGCCAATGGCATTTTCGTAAATTTTGTTTAATATAGTGTTATAAAGTGAATATTTGTTCAAGTTGTGCTTGAGATAGCAACCAACTAGTGTTCATTTAGGTAAGTTTGTTCCTTACTATATAAATAACTGTAGATAGTCAAAAATATCCATCATAGAGGCTGCTAGATTTTCTTTGCCTGGAACGTACTGTGTGGTTACACTAAGTTGGTACAGCCAAGTTAACGAACGGTAGGTTCGTAATACATAATTATTATTGTATTACATACCTACTCATATCTAGAATTAAAGATAACTCTTTATGATAGAGATCAACAGCAGGCTGATGTTGGTAAATAATCCTTAAATATTATAATTATTATAAATGCGCATGTATGTTTGTGTTTGTTTATGTGTCTGGTTTATGCCTCGTTAGTTATTCAGAATGAATTTCGATGTATATATATATATATACATACCTATCCTCTCTACACTATATACACATAATTTTTTTTTGTTAGATAAACCTATATTCAAGAATATACAAGTGTTTTTTTCCATTCCAGATCAAAAATTAACCAATGAAACACAAGTGTTACGCTACTCAATACCCCCAAGAGGAAGACTAAACAAGAGTAGATTTTTTTCCACGTTGGAGCAGATTGTGAACTTTGTTATTGTTTTTCAGGTAATTTCATCAAGTATAAAACACATATTTAAACAATTTAAAAAATATTATATTATATATTTTTCTTATGATGTTAGGATATCTCATCAAATTATCTATTACATACTATAATATAACATATATATACACAGTCAGTATTTTATAGTAATATAGTAGTTAGTATACAGAACTTTTAAAAGTGTGCCTAATCATATTTCATGATTATGTATTGATTATAATAATGATTAACCGCTAACTTGCAGTTAAGATGATTTTTGTGTGATAATCATCTAACGGGGCCTTCTGGAAGCTAACTTTGAAATACAGTTTTAATTTTATTTAGGTTTAACCTGTTTGCTATATTTTACCACTTACTCAACAATATGTGATTGTGGTCAAAATATGCCTATCATCTATAAAAAGTTTATGGATTGTGCAATATTTTCACTGTAGCTCTTTTTTTTAGGATCCTGGAGATATCCAAACTGAACTGGAGGAGGTGAAGAAAAGGCTCGACCCAACAAGCAAAGTGTTCAACCATACTTTATATTATAACGTAACATAAAATGTGGTGCTGATTATAATGAGAAAAAAATCATATTATTTGGTGGTACATAAAGGTGAAAGTTTGTAAGCGTGTTTGTATGTTTATTACTTCTTCACGCTCAAATGGTAGGACCAACTTTGATATAATTTGGTATGGAGGTAGATGAAGCACTGGATTAACACACAGGATACTTTTCATCATCATCCATCACCACGCGGGGTGTAACCGCGGGGCGCAGTACATAACTGTTACAATTATGTATAATATTTTTGATAATGATAATATAAAATTGTATGCTTCTTAATTTATTTTATAAATAAATAATTTTCAACTGAAAATATGTATTGTATTTTATTTATTTTTACGATGATAGATGTTTTTTAGTTGATCCCTTTTAGAACTACACTTAACTATTAACCTACGTTATTTGCAGACTTGAAAGGCGGAGATCAGATTGGAAGATCTGGACAGTGCACCAGGCTGGCTATTTTCTGTAAGTGAGTTTTTGTTCTTGTTGACTAACTAAAAGTTTTATATGAATATCTTATTATATATAGTAGAAAATATCAATTATCTTGTTCTTATTCAGTATTAGATAGATAGATAGATAGATAGATAGATATTTCAATGATGAAATTCGAAGCATAGTTTATTCGAGTTTTTTTTATTCATAAAAGGTTTTTGTGTAGGTATATCTCATTGCATACTAAGGAAAATCTTACGTAATTGTTAGTTTTATTTGTATTTCAGTGAAGTTTCAGTTTCAAATAAAGAAGTTCTTATCTAGGTAGTACGGTATTAATAATACTTTGAAGAACAACGATATCTTCTTGAAATCTGCGTGCTTCATTAACAATTTCACATTTTGCTGTAATTTATAATATATTTATTAACTGAGACTTCTTTCAATCAAAACACTATAATTGAACTAAAATAATTAATATGTTGTACAATATAAATGGAGTTCAGATGAAACAAATCTGAGCTCCGTATGAAACAATTCATGAGTTGAACCTAGAACTGAAACTTCTCATAGTAAAATGCACTATCATTGAACCAAGATAATTGATATTATTCACAAAATACTATTTGATCTTCATATGAAACATTTTTATGAGTTGAGCCAAGAACTGAGACTCCTTCCAGTAAAACGCTCTATTATTGAACCAAGATAATTTATATTTTTCACACTATATAATCTGATCTCCGTATGAAACATTTAGAGAGTTGAACCAAGAACTAAGACTCCTTCTACTAAAATACACTATTGTTGAAGCTAGAAAATGGTAGTCTTATCAATATATTATCTGATTTCCGTATGAAACATGTAATGACTTGAACCAAGTAATGAGACTTCTTACAATAAAACGCACTATTATTTTACCAAGACGACTAAAATTTAAATGTAAAACATGTAATTATTTTGAACAAGAACTGAGGTTTCTTCCAGTGAAATTCCATTGTCGACTCAAGAAATCTGATATTCTATCCGTAGACAATTCGATCTTCGTGCAAAACACAAATTCTTTTGAACCAATCAATACAACTTTTTCGGGTAAAACACCCATTAGAATACTAAGATCAAAACTACTTACAGTAAAACACTTAATATTGAAATGAGAACTGAAAATTCTTCACTGGAGAACAATTAATTATTCGTTCTATATAAACTGATCTCCGTATGAAAACATGTACGTGTTGAAGCCAGAATTATGGTTTCTTAACTTAAATAAGTTACAATATTCAGATAAGAAGATTTTTTGTTTACCTAAAAGTAATTTTCTTGTACGAAGAAAACTCTTTTGTTGGTCTAATTAAAATATATACTCAGAAGAATATATTTTACTAGAAGTAAGAATAATATCTTAACTGAACTATTTATGTACTTAATAGTAAAATATATTTTTTTCTTATTAGAATCTAATGAATGAGTGAACGTATGAGTTCATTTATTCAAGTAAGGATTGTTTTAAATTTGAGAATTTCAGATTCTCTAAATAAGAACAATGATTTACTTAGACAGAGACATAACTACTTTTTTTTAATAAGAAAATAATAATCTTAGTTAAAAAATATAAATACTTGCACGAAAAATTATTAACAAGACAAATATTTACTAATCACAAGAATATATAGTTTTCCCCATATATGAAACACGGAATGTCTTGACCAATAGATATATTCTTGATTTGACACAATCTTTTTTTTCCGTGTAGACGTTTCGAGTATTGGCATTGTGCTTCTTGGGCAAATTGCCTACTTGATCGTTTTGCTTCGAAGTCGTTCCGATACGGATAGTTTTAATAATACCTTGGCGGCCTGACTTTCATGGATAGATAAAGGCGTAACCGTCCGAAAGCCATAATACAAACTAAATATGTCAAGTTTCGACTGAGACTTTTTTGTAGCAGTAGAACTGTGCTAATTACTCCGGGCATGTCTGCCACTACACCTATTTCTACCGCCAAGCAAGTTCATATTATTGTGTTCCGGTTTGAAGGGTATATATAAGGCCAACTGCTAGTGAAATTACAGGTTCTTGAGTTTTAAAAACTTTATCTCACAGGGCGCAGTGCATTTCACCACTTGTGACGAACTGCATCTGATAAAGACAGAGGTCATCACTAAACACCGGGTAGGCCTAGTCCATATTCCATTACGATAGCATAAAAAAAGACTCGCTTGCCTCGCTCAATTGATTTTCATCGACAAAAATGTGTCTTTTGTACAAATAAATCAATTGATCGGGACTAACACCAATACAATAAATGCAACATCGCTTGACACTAGTTAAGACGTACAAGGCTTATTCCACTGCACTGTCCCCTGCTATCGGTCACTATTAGGAAGGACAAGCACTTAACGCCGATAGAGTGAATTCGAGTGTAATAAGGCTCTAATTCAGATGTATCGAGCAATCGAGATATATCGCCGATAAACCGGTACTTGTTGTGCCATAGCAGCTAATTACGTGCATTAGTAATGAGTAGGGGTCTCGGACGGATCACGGGGTGTACTGGAGCTTAATTAATATTGTATGTGATGATTGCGAATGGAGAGTGGAGTAGGTGAAGTGTCGTTTGTGTTATAGTGATTTTACTGTTATATTAGAGAGATAATGTATTTAATTTTCAATGCGCTTAGGAATAAAAGCTTCACGATATCTTCGCCTACAAGATATAGTTGGACATGACGTTATGGAACACTTCACTATTTGAGAAGCTATCCAGGAGATATGACGTATATATTTTCTTTATTATTTTAAAAACCCCTGCGTAATATACCTTTTTTAATTATTTGAACCTATACATAACTAATATTAAAAGCCTCCACCCATGAAAAGTATGAAAAACGCAATTTCGTTTACTTGGATGACATATTATATACAATTATTTTAATTGAACCTAATATAATAAACCCTCTTTAACGAAATATCTATTGGATTAATTTAAAAGTATATGCTTTTGAATAGATAAAGATTTTTCCAATTCGGTTTATAAATGACTCAGTTCCGAGGCAAGAAATTAAAAAAAATACAAGTGAACAATAAAGAAAAATTCTGCGTACGCCTTGCGATTTTCAAATAAGGTACTCCCCTCCCAAAAGCATTTTCAAGACGAACTATACAGTCTAATCTTTCGGAGACAGTGAACTTTTAAAATCACAAAAAACAATGTGACTAACACAATAGTTCTTTTTGAATGGGGTTATTCGCAAAATTGTGGGAATTGCCAATCAACCACTCATTAAAAAAAATGTATTTTTTAAAGGACTGTAGATGAAACTTAGAGTTTTCGAGAATTTCCAGATGGTTATTTGATGAAAAAAAAGGGACACCGGTACGTCACCTGGAAGCCTTTTTAGGGATGCAAGTCAATTAGTTACTACATATTATGATTAGGTTACCCGGACACACGGTGATGATGCTTTACAATACCGCACAGTAATAAGACGGCTTTAAGAATCGGGTAACTTCAGGTGTAACGATGGAGCGAAGTCAGTGATCGAGCGAGCTTGTATGCGTCATCTCTGCACCCACATCGTACACTTGTTATATGTCATCAAAACATACGATCAATCGACTTAAAAATTCCAAGACTAGAAGTTTGTTTACACAGTGAATTAAAGTGTGATATCTTAGCAGTGACTGAACACTGGCTCAGGGAGGAACAGTTAAAGTGCATCAACATAACTGGCTTTAAATTGGCTTCAAAATATTGTACTTAGAAAGGTAACTCATGGAGTATGTAACTCATGGAGGATCGTGTTTATTTGTAAATGAGAACCTAAAATGGGTAGAAAATCAAGATATAACGACGTTATCTGTTGAACGATTCTGTGAAATTTCTGCTGTTGACTTGTTAGAATCTAAAATTACTGTTGTTTGTTTGTACCGCACGAATTTGGTAAGCGGGAAAGAATTCCTCAAACTTTTTGAACGTCTGCTCGATGAACTTAGTAATATCGGTAGGAATTGCATTATAGTTGGCGATAGCAACATTAACTGGTTAGCTGAAACTTGTGGGGAGAGGAAAATTCTAGCTGATCTATTATTAATGCACAACATGACTAGGATAGTAGACTTTCCAACTCGTATAGGGGACACATCGGCTACATGTCTCGATCATGTATACAAAAACATGTCAATGGGTGCAGTGAAAGCCATACCCGTAAAAACTAACTTAAGCGATCATCACGCAGTTCGATGCGAAGTGTCTTACTACTGGGATAACCCGGAACTGAAAACACGTCTTGTCCGAAATCTCTCTCAGTCAAATCGTGATAATTTTGTAGCTTCTATAGATTGTGTGGACTGGCAAGAAATATATGTGCGATGTAGGTCTGCTAAAAGTTTAGCAGAATCGATCACAAATGTCATTAAAAATAAGTTGCCTGTCACCTACATAATTTAAACAAATATTGTAATAACTCTATTGTATAGTAAGTATGTAACACATTGTTAAAAGATGTTTAAAAGAATGGCCCCGAGTTTCTTGCCCGTTCTTCTCGCTGTGGCTCTATACAATTTATTTGCTGAACGTGGCAGTACAATGTAGAATATTTCAATACTAAAATTTGTAATTGACCTTCATAAGAGCGTCGTAGACGCCTAAATTGAATAAATGATTTTGACTTTGACTTGACTTGAGTTTGAAAATTGCTTTCCTCTTAGGCGAAAGCCAAACTTAAAACCTGACTCATCGTGGGTAACACCTGATGTAAAAAATATGAAATCGCTACTTTTTGACATTTATGAAATTATTAAGATATTACCCAATGACATTGCTATACAGACCATTTTAGATAAATTAAAAATAAAGTATGACATGCTTATTAATAATAAGAAATCGGATTTTTATAAGAACGTTATATTAAAAAGTAAAAATGCATCAAAAGCTATGTAGAAAGTAAGGTAATAACCCTAAGTTAAACTTTGCTGACATTATTATAAACACCGATGGTAGAAAGTTTGAATATCCTGAAGATGACATTAATGCTATGAACCTGCGATTTCTGAAAGCAGCGGCTGCGTGTGGGACGCCCACGGCTAATATCGCCGGCGTGCACCGCGCCTTATCATCTGCGCGCTGCCCTGCTGATCACTCACTCAGACTGCGCCATCTGTTGATCTTTTGGAGGCAAAGCTGAATGAAACCACAAACAGCCTAGCGAAATGGTTCAATATGAATGGACTTGCTCTCAATATTAAAAAAACGCACTTTATGCACTTCAATTTAGCCGGTCGTGCAATGAGCTCTCATAAGATCACGATAAATGGCAGTAATATAGAGCAACTTAAAGACATGACATTGGTAGGCTTCGTAATTGACAGAACCCTGACGTGGGAAAGTCACATACAAAAACTGTGTGGCAAACTAGGGAGTGCCTGTTATGAGCTCAGTCGGGTATCTCGGGTGGTGTAAATGGAGGTGGCGCGCGTGTGCTACTTCGCGACGGTGCCCTCACTCGCAGCTGCAGTACGGAGCGGAGCTGTGGGGCCGCTGTGCGGACTGGGAGCGGGTTTTCTGCATGCAGAAGCGAGCCATAAGAGCGATGGTACACGTGTCGCAAGATACCTCTGTGAGAGCTTACTTTAGAGAACTCGGGATTCTCACATTGCCAGCCATTGTGATATACCAAGTGGGTGTCTTCGTGAGAACTAATCTTCACTTATATTCGAAGCATAGTGACGTACATTCCTACAACACGCGCAACTCACACAATCTAATGTCAATATCCGGTTTACAATGGACTTCCTGCAGATATTATAGCTGCTCCAAGTATGTCGTGGTTTAAAGTTAGATTGCTGTAACCAGCAAATTACAGGCACATGAGACTTAGCAACTGCATGTGTTAAGGTGATGGGCGCAGTGCAGTTCATCACTTGTAACGAAATGCGTCTGTTATAAGCAGAGGTTCCCGCTATACATAAGGTGGCTAGTTCAGTAACAATAATATTTAAAAATATGTTCTTTAAAGTTTGATAACTATCGCCCAAAATAAAGACCACTAGAGAACATCTTTTCAATTTGACAGCTGTCTCCTGAACATTTAATCTCAACGAGATCTATTACTTTTGAAACTGGTGGTCTAGGATCAATAGATTCCAATGTGACGCCCTTTTAAGTTTAACAGTTGTTATCTGTATCTCGACAATATGTATCACTTTGTAAAGAATCTAGTGGTCTAGAATCAATAGTTTCAAAGATAAAGTCCTTTTTAGTTTGGAAGTATGTGTCTAAATTATATCTACCAATATTTAAAAAAAAATGTGTGGGGTAAATACTTTCTAAATAAAGCACATCAAAGCAATTTGGCATCTGAAATGAAGATATTCAGGGCATATATAATATTACACATTAAATATTCGGTCTTAACCTACCTTTGCAACTGGAACCTGCAGTTGAAACTTGAACATTGAATATAGATGTGTTTTTGTTTTAATGTTATTGTGACGAAACAAGCTCGAGGCCCACCTGATGTTAAGCGGACTAACCTCTGCCTAGAACAGATGCATTTCATCTCAAGTAACGAATTGCACTGCGCCCATCACCTTGAGACATATTTGTTAAGTCTCATGTGCCTGTAATTTCACTGGCTCTCAAGGACTGCTGCCGGAACAAACAGTTAGGTGCTTGGGGACAGATTTTCTAGTTGAGGGTGGTAGCTAGCCAGGCGGGTAATCGCAAAATGCCCTTCCACCATGCGGTGAAGCTCAAGCCAGCGGTGGGGATCGAACCTGGGACCTGCGGCATGGCAGTCCATAGTTCTGACCGCTCGGCCATCATTGCTTCAAAAACCTACTTGCATAATCGCATAGTACTAATAATTTATTACTTTGTGTGTTCAGTGTTATGCATGACATCTTCTCAGATAAATGCGGCAGTTTGAATAATAACTGCAGACTGAGGTAAAAGTTACAATCTACTTTATGATTAGGTCACAAATCCAATTCAAACTAAAAGTTATGACAAAAAAACATTTTTATTCAAAGATGATGTGGAAAATGGCTAACAAAGATATTTTTTGAGAACTAGCGCGCTTTCTATTCTTGCATGTGTTTAATTCTTTTGCTATTAATTATTCTACCAATAAAAAAATACACTGTAAATTTTACATGGACAATTAGCGCCGTGGTCCGAATCAGCCAGTATAAAAAATCTTATTATATGCACAGCGTGGTGTGAAAAGAAACATACATAAAGATTTTCGGTGTTTCATACCGCGGTGCGTTTGAAACCACACGGGATTTGAAACGCTCCAGCGACTAAGACGATGCAAAATGTAATTTTTATAGTGAAGTGGTAAATATGGTTAAATAATTAAGAAGTCATCTGCTAGTTATGTTATGATTTCCAAGTGGCACCTGCCCCTACAGTTGGTTCCTTATCTCGGCTTCTCTATCTAGGTTAATTATTCTAACAACGCACCTAATACTTGTAAAAACCCAACAGATGGAGAAGCGGGAATACTGAATGAATAGCAAGAGCTCACCCAGAATTTGACACAAGTTAGACGCGATGCCAAACACCCACACGGATTTCTCGGATGTAGGTAAGTCGTAAAATTTGATCGAACCTTATTTTTTTTATCTTTTTTTATGTCTGATAGGTTAGCCTTGGACCACTATCGCACCTGATGGTATGTGATGATGTGGTCGAAGATGTTGTTCAGGCTAACCTAGAATTACTGGCTCTCAAGCACAGCTGCCGGAACACACCGTTAGCTGCTTGGTGACAGATTTTCTACTTGAGGGTGGTAGCTAGCCAGGCAGGCATTCGCAAAATACCCTACCACCATGCTATAACGACTGCCATCCTAAGACAACCGGGAGCGTGCTCTCCGAAGCACGGAAGCGCTCAGTAGTGATGTCACTACCGGTCACCCACCCAACTCATGACTGCGGCGGACGTTGCTTATCTTTGCTGAATGGTTAAGAACAGCTAAGCAAACTTCGCTACGAGCGCTTCTTTATAATATTTTATAAAAAACTATACAAAACAACTATACAGTTGGACTTTATAGTTTTCATAAATATTACGAGCACTATAGCAATATTGTTTTTTTAAATATTGCGGTCATGTATAGAACCAATTTAATACCACTGTTGTGGAATTGAGAATGTACCCTTAATATTATTGTGAACGAATCCAAAAACAGACTCAGATAAAAGAAATAAAATTAAAGCTGTCTTCCGTTTTAAATTACAATAGCGTAGTTTCATTTTCGATACTTCTTATAGAATAACCACTCAGAATAGGAATCAATACTAAGAACTAGTTTTTAAGGTAGTACGAGTAACTTAATAATAAATGATCTCACCTGCACTCTTGCCTCGCTGAGTCCAAGCCTTTGACTCAGTTCTTCTCTCATGAATGCGTCAGGGTAGTGAGTTTCATCAAAGAGCCTTTCCAACTCTCCCAGCTGTTCCAACGTGAAGTTGGTACGAGAGCGCCTCTGCTTGCCTCCGCCGCCGTTGCTACCCGCGTTCGGTGACTTATCCGCTGCATCTGGTAAAGCGGACTACTTTTTAGAAACTTTTTATAACTGTTTGCAATTTACAATTTATAAATAATAAACCCCGTACCCGTCGGGTCCTGGGCTAGAATCTCACCCCCCTTTTCTACCTGTGGGTGTCGTAAGAGGCGACTAAAGGTAATGTACCGTAAGGTGGGCTGCAGCGCCTTCTAAGGAACTGAACTCATAAACTGCGATCCCAAGACGCCTGCCAAGCGTGGGGATTATATCAAACACCCCTTTAATAGGGGAGGCTGTATTCAGCAGTGGAAAATCCGGCTGATACAGTACAGTACAGTAAATAATTAATCCGCCAAGCTTGTTGGACTTGCATATCGAGCTAACCGTGCCTACTGTTGCAGCACCAAATAAAAAACATTATTTTTTACATACAGTTGCAAATCCTTATCAGAAGTCCGACCCACATTTGGCAGGTTTTTTTGACAAATATTATATTATATATATTGGACTAAAATAATATCAAGTCTGACGTTTGAAGGTATATATTACAGAAATTACGTCAGAACAAAAAAAAATACCACCTGGGGAACCCCATTCAAAATTTTACGTTTTTATATTTTATTATTTGTGAAACAATCTGTCATGCTAACACATATTCTGGGTAGATTTCATATGGCTTCCTGTAACGGCTGCAGAGATAATGCTTTAGGGCAATGTTGTGGCGTTTCACCTATAGAGTCAGCCGTTGCTTGGTTTACTTGCGATTATTGTAAAGGATCTACATTTCGTCACATCACCACATGTCACAATTCGGTACAAGCCCCTTCATTTTGTACCAGTTTAAAAAGTTTAGGCAAGTTTCAACGTGCGCTTATTCTTTTCATATGCTGAAAAACATGAAAAGGCACTCATTATTCATGTTTATGAGTTTTTTCGATTTGCTGCAAATGAGTCAATATTGTGGGTATTCGCATGTTAATGTCAAACCATGTCGCTAATTATTTGGTATTTTGGCTCAGGTTCACGGTTTCCACCATCACCTTAAAACGCAAATTGAGGTTAATTACTCTTAGTGGCTGGTTTTCCTCGTGGTTAATTCATCAGATCGAAGTTTCCACTACCAACATGGTTAGTTACCAATAAAGCACGATGCGCTTGTTAGCCGTATACTAGGGAGGATGCTGCTCGTAATGTCAATACTATGTTCCATTTACAAATTATTAGAGAACAAAACTTTGTCCCTGGCGAAATAGAATTTGTGCCGGGTGCCAAAAACACTCGGCCACCAGAACAAGCTCGTTTGAGCCGAAATTTTGTGCTCTAATTGAATTAGGTACTTTCACTGTCGTAGGGAGACGGCGTTCCACGTCGGTACTTGTATTCGAATATTATTCTAATTTTACACGACTGCCCAAAAAAAGCAGTGTTATGTTTTCAGGGTTCATATATGTATGTATGTATGTTTGTGAGTTTATTTATTCCACCATAACTTCTAAACGGCTCAAGTGATTTTAATGTATATATCATTATAATATATCATTAGATTCATTTTGATAGCGCAGGTGACACGAGATAGATAAAAAAAGTAAAAAAAAAACAAACTGCTGGATTAGTTTGTAATTTTTTTTCTTCTCCGAAATATCGATTGGGGTAGCAAAATGAAGAGCTGTAAGAAACGATTCTATATATATATAACTTGCAGTTGTAATTTAAATAAAACGATAAAACCCTTAATGAAATAAATTATAAGCATAAAATTATTCTAAATAATTTATACTTATTTATAGTCGCTAATATTGAGCAAGTAATATTTTAGTCGATACATATATCCATCTGTCACGTATGCTGAATGTATAAACTAAAAACAATTGAAATTCATATATAATCGAAAATCATGCTTTGTTTTTTAAGTTTTAAATGTTATAGTTTACTTGTAAAAATAATTTCATTTACCGAATGTCGTTGAAATCCTGCAAGGCGCAAACGAAATAATTCGTAAGATGGTATTCAGTTAACATTGCACTGTTGTTGAATTTTTTTATGCTTGATACGTGCCTTTGACCACTATCTCACCAGATAGTAAGTGATGATGTGGTCGAAGATGTTGTTCAGACTAACCTAGAATTCAGTAAACGCTTAATAAGTTACAAGTACAGAGGTATGCTTTTATTTTGTTAATCAGATTAATAATTTCATTAATAGTTAAATAATAATTATTTAGTTATAGTTCTGCTGGCTAGCGCCGCAGATGGCAGACGGAACAGGAGTGATTCGGATTTCGAGGAAAGCGGGCGGGTGCGCGGCCAGCGGTGGCATCCGGTTCGTTCAGAAACTTTCTATCGGTGTGTTCGTTAGCGGCGCTAACATTGACATACGCAACACTCGGCAGTTTAGTGCAGTAGAAACACAATTAACTTATTTCTATTTTAGGTCCACGAAAAAATACTATAATTAGATTTAATAAGATCTTTAAAACTGCCTTGATCTTAAGATAATCTAATATCTTTAAAATATCGAAACATTCCCAAGTAGATATATTTTTTTTACTAATTTTGGTGAAGTTCACATATTATCACTGCATTATTACTATACTATTCATTCCTAATTTTTATATTTTTGTCATGACTGTTAGGGGTAACCCTTACAATCATGACAAAAAACATGAATGGACAGAGTTAATCTTGATATATTGTCATGACGCGTACAGATAAAACATTAGTATTCAGCACTAAGAAATCATGTGCTGTTGACTGATTTTTATCTAACATCAATTTATGGTAAGTTCTTGTGATTTTCGTACAAATTAAAAGTAAAAACTCTTGGTCTGTTTTTATTGCGAATACGGATATTTATTTCAAAGTTCCTTTACAATTATCATGAACCATTAGACATTGATTTTTCTCCATGTAAGAGAAAGGGTATTAAGAGACGGACATCACAGTATTCCTATAAGGGTTCCGCCTTTTCCCTTTTGATACACGAATACCACAGACCTATACGAATGCCCCGAAATTGTCTAAGTTAAATGAGGGTTTTTTTTAACAATATTTGATTTATTAAAACTAACGTAAGTTTGACACATATTAAATGACATTTTAGCCGATTTAAACTTACGGTTTTTTACGTCGAGAAGGCGTCTCGACCGGTTTCGCGACTTTCAGAGTCGCTTCATCACGGAGTGCGTGCGCTTACGATCGCGCCCGCGCATGCACTGGTGGTGGCGCCGGCGGCGGCGGTGGAGCGAGCCGCGCGCGCTGCCGCCCTCCTTGCGCGCTCTGACGTCACCGGCGGCGCCGGCGCAGGTGCATCGTTGTTTTCTTCGTCACTGTCGTTCCATACTACCAGACTTGTGCACACCGCACTGACTGTATCTTGCGGCAAGCTGACGGGTGCATTATTCCAAGTGGCAGTGTTAAGAACTGGTTTCCACGCTGGTGGCAAATTCCATCCCCGGTCGCGGTTAAAATTTGGATGACGGTCAATTTCGATGGCTTCCCGTATTTTTCGCGGTATGAGAAACCTTTCCTTTGCTAATACGGAAACCTTATCGAATCTCAAGAAATGGCTCGCCTCTTGAGCATGTTCCGCCACCGCGGATCTACCTGTGTCCACGTTCTTAACACTTCGTATATGCTCTGTTATTCTCGTCGCAATGTTGCGTCGAGTTTCGCCTATGTAGCTTTTGCCGCAATCACAGGGGATTTTATATACACCTGGTACGTTGAATGGTTCCTTGTCTTTCGGTGACTTTAGCAAGTGCCGCAATTGACCGGGCGGGCGATATAATGTCCTTATGTTGTACTTCCGTTGCAAAAAGCCACCAATTTTATCAGTGACACCTTTTACAAACGGTAAGTAAATTGGAACACGGTCAACTCTACAGGCCTTTCTGCGTTCTGTACCAAAGGCCCAACGCGTGCATTGTCGCCATTTGTATCCGTTCTGCTCAAGAACCTGTCTCACATGATTCATCTCAGCGTTTACGTACTGAGGGTCACATAAACTAAGCGCTCGGTTAATCAGAGTTTTCGGCACGGACATCAATTGAGATGGATGGTGATGAGAGTCTGCCCTCAGGTAGCGGTCCGTGTGTGTGGGTTTCCGGTAAACCGAATGGGTAAGGGAACCATCATTTCCACGATATACTCGCACATCTAAGAACGGCAAACAACCATCACGCTCCTCTTCAACCGTAAACTGAATTTTCGGGTGCATCGAATTCAAATGGGCGGTAAATTGCAGTAACGCGTCTTTGGTAATAATGGCGAAGACATCATCAACATAACGCCACCAGTAACGTGGTTTCTCACTAGCACTTATCATTACCTCTTGCTCAAAACATTCCATGTAAATATTGGCCACAACTGGAGCTATAGGCGAGCCCATAGTGACTCCTTCCACCTGTAAGTAGTGATTACCCCGCCAAAGGAAATAACCGTTTTTCAGGCAGCACTCGGTCATCTCTGTGTATTCATTGGGCATACCCGCATCTTGGAGTAGATCGGCAATGATGTTAATGGCCTCCTCTAAGGGGATATTGGTGAACAGAGAAGTCACATCGAAACTTACCATTATTTCCGTCGGTAGTATACGTATATCAGCCAATAAATTAACAAAATGTCTAGAGTCCTTCACGTAGGCCTGTGTTTTACCTGTAAACCTTTGTAAAATTGTTGCCAGATAACGAGATAGTTTATACGTAGGCGCATCTATCTGACTGACAATCGGTCTCAGTGGCCAGTTGGGTTTGTGGATTTTGGGTAATCCGTAGATTTTCGGTGATGTTGGGTTATGGGGGCGAAGACGTGGTAATAATTCTGAGTCACCACATTCTCTTAAAAGGTTTACGACTTTAGTGGTAATACGTGCGGTCGGATTGTAATTGACCTTTTTATATGTGGATTCGTCACTTACCATCTGGGTCACTTTCACTTCATATTCAGTGGTATCGACAACTACCGTCGAATTGCCCTTATCCGCGGGTAACACCAAAAGATCCGAATTGCTACGTAATTCCAATGATGCTTTCATTTCATCTCTGCTGATGTTACTCTTCGGAGCTTTGGATTTTCGTAACATAGTTGCGATGTCTTGTCGTAGACATTCTGCATCTTGGTGTGGTATTCGATTACGTAATATCGCATTCTCAACACTAGTGATTATATCCTCTGTTGGAATCTTCCGCGGTGCGGGTGCAAAGTTGAGTCCGCGAGATAAAACGTTAACGGCTTCCTCACTGATAAGTTGCGATGATAGATTTATCACATTCGTTCCCCGATCTGTCCCCTCTCGGATGTTTACATATTGCGAAACAGCAGTTGACGAAGTGTTTTCTTTTTGTGTAAGATTTTGCAACTTCTTTTCGTGCCGTTTTTGAGTGTATTTTGCAACACTATACGCTCTGCTGTAGGACATTGAGTCTAAAATCTCCCATACTTCACCTTCTAAAACTTGTGCTAGCTGCAGGTGTAATTCATATACCATCCTGTTGGTACACATCAGTTTCCGGCGGTAGTCAGAAATAACTCTGCGAAGAAACTTTTCGTTGGCAACACGAAAGAAATCCACGTAATCCCGAGTACATTTTACCGGCTTTATGCGTGCAAACTTCGGTATAACTCCACTATCACGGCACTTCACCACATATTGCAAACCGCACTCGAGTTTGTTACGTTTAATTCGTAAGCGCGTAAACTCCCGTACTTTGTTTTGCCATACCGTATCGTAACGGTCAGCTAATAATTGATTAAAACTAACGTAAGTTTGACACATATTAAATGACATTTTAGCCGATTTAAACTTACGGTTTTTTACGTCGAGAAGGCGTCTCGACCGGTTTCGCGAAATATGGGAAGCCATCGAAATTGACCGTCATCCAAATTTTAACCGCGACCGGGGATGGAATTTGCCACCAGCGTGGAAACCAGTTCTTAACACTGCCACTTGGAATAATGCACCCGTCAGCTTGCCGCAAGATACAGTCAGTGCGGTGTGCACAAGTCTGGTAGTATGGAACGACAGTGACGAAGAAAACAACGATGCACCTGCGCCGGCGCCGCCGGTGACGTCAGAGCGCGCAAGGAGGGCGGCAGCGCGCGCGGCTCGCTCCACCGCCGCCGCCGGCGCCACCACCAGTGCATGCGCGGGCGCGATCGTAAGCGCACGCACTCCGTGATGAAGCGACTCTGAAAGTCGCGAAACCGGTCGAGACGCCTTCTCGACGTAAAAAACCGTAAGTTTAAATCGGCTAAAATGTCATTTAATATTTGATTTCCATATATTTATAAAAACTTTTTTTACGTTGATCTAAGATGGTATGTGGTTATATGGCGAGTCGATTGCCATCTACCGGATACAGTTGAGACTCGGGACTGCTAAAGAAAATGAACTGAAAATATCAGGAAGCATAGCGACGGCTTCCCTACGCCAGTCGACCGACAAGCCAGTATTGTGCTATTTTGTCATATTTTTTTCACAGAGCTCGGTAAATCAAGATGGGACAGGGACCGCATTCTATCCGCGACTAAAGAACTACTTTTCTAGATTACTAAAGCCTAACAGAACGGACAAATCTAACTACATTATATAAGAGAGCGAATCAGGCGAACGTAATGGTAGTAGATATAATTCATATCTAGGCACTTGCTGACCAACTGGAATTAGTTTACCGAGTTATTGATAATCGTCACCTGAATGAAAGCTAACAGTTTCGATAGAAAATGTAATTTAATTAAGTACCTTTCTATACGCGATGTACCACTCACCATCGGGAGCTATATGCTTGTTTGCAACCATCACGTGCAGTGCTGTAAATAATATTGATTTGAAATGAAAACGGGATGTAAGGAGAGCAGCGATATTGCCCACGGCTCTTCAGGGAATTAAGAAATGGGGTACTGGAAGTGGAACTAAGGCATGGGGTTACTGAGGTGAGGTTACATTTCCATCAATAAAACACATTGATGGCGCTTGTAATATAATTATTTCTACTGACGTTCTAGTGACCAATAAAATTATAAATAAATAAAATTTTATAAAATAATATCGTAATACTGACTAGCTGAGCCTCACGGTTTCACCTGCGTAGACAATGACGAAAAGTGATGATAGTAAAATATTTTTTTATGCTTGATTGGTTGTCCTTTGACCACTATCTCACCTGATGGTAAGTGATAATTTGGTCGAAGATGTTGTTCAGGCTAACCTAGAATTACTGGCTCTCAAGGACAGCTGCCGGAACACACCGTTAGGTGCTTGGGGACAGATTTTCTAATTGAGGGTGGTAGCTAGCCAGGCGGGCATTCGCAATATACCCTACTGCCGCGGATGGCAGTCGTTATAGCATGGTATAACGACTGCCATCCGAAGTCGACAAGCGGGACCGACGGCTTAACGTGTCTTCCTAAGCACGGAAACGCTCAGTAGTAATGTCACTAGCGGCCACCCATCCAACTCATGACCGCGGCGGACGTTGCTTAACTTTGATGATGGGTTAAGAACAGCTAAGCAAACTTCGCTACGAGCGCTTCTAATAGTTAATAAGTTAAAATTCATAATTAGATTAGTTTTTAAGATTGAAGCCGTTACCAAAATGGTCTAAAAGTCAATTACATTAACGGCCGTACATTTATTTATTATTAAGATAAAAAATATTTAGTAAGTATATACTTATTTTTATATAGTTCAACGTAACGTTGTATTTTTACAACGACATGCTATGGTGCAAAAATATATTTATTTCGACTACCTTCTCTAATATTTGAAGCCCCTAAATAAATTTAATAGTATCTTTTGTCTAATGTTCCTATTTTTATCAACGTTCTACACAAAATGTTAAGATTCTACAATTGTAACTAATTCCGTTTATGACCTAGAGACTGTGACATACGGACGGACGGACAGGCGGACAGCGGAGTCTCGTTAGTAGGTTTCCTTTTGTCTTTTGGATAAGAAAACCACGCGTTCTTTCTTGTGTGTTCTTTCTACTAAGGTTTGTACACCACGTGGTCAAAAATGTGACCATAACATTTGGGACCTCCAAATTTGTATGAAACATTCATACTCATGGTAAAGTAACGGAAACTTACTCAAAAATCTTTGACGATTTCTTTTATTGGAAAACTACAGAAAGTCCAATCTGTACCTTAATTATAGTGTTTCGTGCATTCGGCATCTATACTGTACTGTATCAGCCGGCTCGTCCACTGCTGAACACAGCCTCCCCTATTAAGGGGGTATTCGCCGTAATCCCCACGGTGGCAGGCGGCTTGGGATTGCAGTGTAAGATGACAGTTCCTTAGAAGGCGCTGCTGCCCATCTTCCAATATTTTTCCCTTGTCGCCTCTTACGACACCCACGGGATGATCTGGGGAGGTGCAATTCTAACCTGGCACCCCACGGGGTGCATCTATACAGTGGTGAATAATATTCATAGTATTGACGACAGAAGACATTAAAGGTTCACCGAGTGTAATTTTTTTTTCTATGACTATACTAATGTATCAACATTTTAGGTCAGTAAGTTTAAAATCAATTAAATTGCTACCCTTGGGAGTAGCTCTAAGTCCCTCGTAAAATACGTATGTAAATAATATACGTCTTGTATATTATTTACATGATTTATTACTCAATGAGCTCTAGATATCGATACCTTACTTGCTGGGGTTCCTCAATTATCTTTGACAGACTACGTATTAGCCACCTTAATAATAATATAACTGAAATTCTAGTCCAATATTCGTTTTAGGGTCAGCATTTTCCATATTATGTTAAAATAATTATAAATTTAAGGTTAGTATTTTATTCCGTATACGAGATATACAGATACTTGTGATATGTCTATGGATGGGCAGACAGGTAGCGTAGTCTCATTAATAGGGCTCCGTTCTGCTGTTGTGTACGGAACTCTAAAACTTATCATCGCGTCTTTCTCTAAAAGCAGAAATAAGTTTAGTCTATAATCATTCACATTTTACTAGGTTTTATCCCATAATAGGTGCCGAGCCTGTAGGCATAAATTCGTCAGACTTCCAAACTCAAGATTGTCACTGTAATTTTATTGTCAGATAACTTCGGGTACTTCCCAATACAGGGATCGAACACAAGACCTGGGCACCCGGTGGATACCGGGACCGTACGGGTCTTAACCTTTTAGTGATCAAGACGATCGTCTCTATATAAATTAAATATGTCATTCACATAGCAGGAGATAGTTCCTGAAATGATATACCTAGATAAACAGCGGTACCAATACAACATTTTACCTATGACGCTAAGTAAAATCGGAAAAGATTGTTATAAAGCAACGAAATTTATCAAACCAATGCCCATTACTCGTCGCGTATTTATCAGCACTCATTAATTAACCAAGATCTTAAGCATTTGTCGAAACAAAACGAAATGAATAAGCCGTTAATGGATATCCGGAAAATACTTCTCAATCAAATAAATCACTGACACTTGAAGTGTTTAAGGAAAGTGGAGGAGGGAGGGGTCTTTACCCCTTAGTGTTCCTCAATTAATCACGGAACTCAGGTCGTTAGGTGTCTCAGAGGCCCTCGGGACGAAAGGGGAGAGGTGTGGCCCGAAGCGCCGCCTTCGTTGGATAATCCTGCCATTTACATAATTGCCGTATAAAAAGGACAGCTCGCCAATTTGCTAAATTGTTCTGATGACTATCGGAAGTGTCAAAAGTATCAGACTGCATGTAGCAAGAATTTTATAAACATATGCCGCGTGCTTTATCATATTCCTATAGCAATGCTGCAATTAAGTACCTGGACCACATGAATAATATTCATGTGTCTGGACTCAATGCATGAAAAAAACAACAGAAAGTCTCGATTGAAAACAATAATTAGTATATGATTTGTATAACTGAAAATGTGTCAAATTCACATACATGTGACAATAATCACATGTCAAAAATCAGTATGCAAACACACATGTTTTAACCGCCTTTCAAAAAAGAGGAAGTAGGTTTTCAAGTCGGCGCGTAGTTTTTTCGTAAGATCAGCATGACTTTCATCTGGATCAATATTGGTTATATTTTTTTTATATAGATTATACCTCCAAGTATGTCCCATATAATTTTATCAATTTCAATAATTGAATTTGATAAAATTATTGAATTATTAAGCACCTTTTTTTTTTTTTTCAACTTAAAGAAATGCCTTTATTAAACAAATACTACAAACTACATACAACAGTACAGCTACTACAATACTACAGCTACTACAGTTAATATAGTTAATTTTATTAAGCACCTAGTTTTTAATGTATACATAACTAACTGAAAAAGGGTTTCACCAATATTTTTTTTAATATCTAGATTGTATTATAATATTTTTTGCATCTTTGCCGATGAAGGTGACCAGTATTGTGGGCGTGTAACACAATAGATACTGTAAGCAGATCACAAAGAAGTAAAAAAAAAACTTAACCTATTCTACCAGCACTTTATTCTACTGATGTATTAGAATTTTTTCTTTGTCCTAAATTAAACCATATTGTAATATAAAAATTTGGATTTTTGTTTGGGAGAAAACTGTACTGGCTCGAACTTGGAAAGGAAAAGAACTAGTTGAAATAGATGATGTTTAAGAAGCTCAAGTTTTCATAATCCGACTTCCATGCAGCTCCTTTTAAGGCTAGACTGCTCGTGGCGTTTTTCATACAAACGAGTTTTCGTCATATTTTAAATACTAAATGTTCAAACTCTCTGAAACTTTGCATGTAAGATCCTTTTTTTTTTATGCTTGGTAGGTTAGCCTTTGACCACTATCTCACCTGATGGTAAGTGATGATGTGGTCGAAGATGTTGCTCAGGCTAAACTAGAAGTACTGGCTCTCAAGGACAGCTGCCGGAACACACCGTTAAGTGCTTGGCGACAGATTTTCTACTTGAGCTAGCCAGGCGGGCATTCACAAAATGCCCTACCACCATGCTATAACGACTGCCATCCTAAGAAGATAACTTAACGTGCCCTCCGAAGCACGGAAACGCTCAGTAGTAATGTCACTAGCGGTCACCCATCCAACTCATGACCGCGGGCGACGTTGCTTGACTTTGCTGATCGGTTGAGAACAGCTAAGTTAACTTCGCTACGAGCGCTTCAAAAGCCCACTAACTTTGTTCCTTGAGCCCACTAACTATGCTGTTAATGCTGGATTGCCAGATTTCCGTAAAATGAAGTATTTTCAAAAACAATTCGAAAATCGTTTTGTATTGGAATTGCTATTTTAAAATTTAGGGATAAAATCAATAAATATGATAAATTGAAAAGCTATCAAACCAGAAGCAGAGATAATTACCTAGGCTGAGCAATATGCATGTAAAATTTTCACCGAGTTTGAACACTTGGTATTTAAAATATGACAAAACTAGGTTTGTATGAAAAGCGCTCCGTGCACTGGATGACACTGAAAGTTCTGCTCATAAATATTTGAATTATTGAAATGATGAAATTTTTGAAGGACGGCCACAATCACGACTACATCAAATAATCTTCCATCAATATTTAAAAGTCAGAAAGTTTTATTGCCACTATTCCCGACTATCCCACTTTAAGAACAAAAGACAGATAATGTTGCACACACATTTTTATCCAGTATCTTTGATTAAGTAAGGAAAAAATGATCATGAAGTCAAAGCCACATTCACAAATAGTAAGACGTAAAACAGGTGCGTAAAACAGGGAAAAAGGGTACAAATCCCACTAGAGGAAAAAAAATTGCGCTTAAAAATCGCTTTTAAAATACGGTTTATGCTTATCACGCGAATTACAAGCATTAACTTGTAATCATATTTGAAGAAAAGATCTCAACATTTCACCGCACATAGTCAAGATCCAATAACATGCTATTTCTTTATTTTCCCAAAAATTTAAGATTTGATGAGAGGTTTGGCATTTACGAAGGCAGAAGAGGCCGTGACTACATTCAACCAGCACATGCACTCAGACCAATGATGAGGACCATTGGTCTGAGGGTATGTTTTAAAAAATGATATGAACGAATTAAAACTTGTTTAAAATATAATGGAATTGTTATATTTATGAGTACCGCGAAACACTCAGTGTAATAACATTCACACAAAAATAATCAACACTACGAATTTTGGTGGTGTGAAAACGAGGAAAAATAAAATTAAGTAAAAGATGTTTTTAAAGATCTATGAGAAGAAAAAAGCGCTGTTATATTGGTTGACTGTTACAGCAAACTAGATAATCCAAAAAGCTAATGACGAGGAAATGACACCGAGAAGAAGATAAAAGGCCGTATAAGAGACTGAAAGAGATTGTATAAAAAATTATTGAAGGAAAGAGAGATGACAAAATATTGAGATGTACAGAAAGTTATCAGAGGATTTACGGGCAAACTTTGGGAAATCCGTTTGTTCAGACAGAGGTAAAATTCAAAGCTCAGACCTGATCAATCAGAGACTAGAACGGTAATGAAGTAGATAGAGAATCGATTATTTTAATCATAAGAAAAGTGTCTCGGTTATAATTGGTAGCAGTAACAGCCACGTGGTAGCTATATGGACTGCCGCGCCGCAGGCACATGGTTCACAGACCTGCATGAGCTTCAGAGCGTAGTGGAAGGGCGTTATACGAATGCTCGACTGGCTAGCTACCACCCAAAAGTAGAAAATATGTCACCAAGTACCAAACATTGTGTTCCGGCGACAGTTCTTGAGAGCCAGTAATTCTAAGCCTAGTTCTTTTACCATCCTCGACCACATCATCATTTACCATCTGACGAGATAGTGTTCAAGGGTTTGCTAACAGCAATATAAAAAAGTTAATTTATGATGGAGGAGAATACAATTTTTGACCTGGAAGCGGCGTTGAAAGTAATATTTGTATAAAATTGGGAAAGTTTTAAAAAGCGTGAAATCAGAAACTGCTGCGGTGTGTGACAGGATATCGGGACTGGACGAGACGTAGTAGCCATTCAACTCTATCAGTTTTTTGACCATTGATAAAAAACTAGCCAAGAACCAAATGACTCGCACAAGGATGTGAGCATTCCCTTTTATAAAGGAAAAGGCTATATGCAAGACTGCAAAAATTACTCAATCATCGGCATTTTGTATGTATGCAAAGGTTTCGACTAAAAGAGTTGTGAAAGAAACTGATATGAAGATATGGCATGCACAAAAGGTTTCTCGCGATAAATTGAACTTTTTGCTAAGGGTCCCAAGGTCTATTTACGTTCGTAGATTTGGAAACGGTACCTATATTACACAAGCTGAGGAATTAATTACTTGATGTTGGTTAGCACTTTTGGTGTCAGGAGTAAAAAGCAACTTCATTCGATCTGCGATACCTAAATTAGAATTTCAGCACTTGTGTAAGGATATATAGATTGATAATTATCACAAAGTGGTTTAGCAATGATTATTAATGTTTTGCCAGTATAGCGTCAATTTTTTACGAGACAGGATTGATAAAGATTGAATTGAACTAGCTACTCGTCAATTCTATTATGAGTATGTATGCCTAACATCAGCATATACCTATTTGCATCTTTGAAATATAATTTGAATTGCATTACTACCGCTCAACGCATTGAAATGGTTAAATTTTTTTCTACATCAATAACGATTCTGAAATTATGCAATGTTTTCAATGGAAATTTCCTTCTCCGATGAAGTACTTTTCCTACTTTGAATTTATTTATTTCTGCAATAGCGCATGCTCTGTGCATCCCGCACATGACTACATTTTTTCCTCTCGTAAATTTGTAATACTTTTCCTACTCTTCGGGTGATAAATAGCAAAACTAGCGCATTTGGGATTAGGTTATTTCCTAGCTAGCTTAAACTAGTGTTTGGGATAATTCTCACGTGACACTTGACACACTGGCTCTCAAGAACAGCTGGTGGAACACATCGTTAGGTGCGATATAATTTCTACTTGAGGGTAGCTTCCCAGCCGTACATCAGCCTATTACAAAAAATCCTTTTAAAATTGACATCATTGACGGCCTCCTATTTATTTATTTATTTAGATAAAAAAAGTATTTTACTGAATGAGCTCTAGACGCCGACATCCAACATAATGAACATTTATTAAATATATATTATGTTGGATAATTATTATTTTTTTCCTACTTCTAATGTATCTGGGGTTACCTGAAAAATAATGTATGTTTTACAATGGCCATTTTATGAAAACTCCGGTAAATTGCATTGGGTAAGGTATTTTACAAATACCTACCTGACTAGCTAGTCTAGCACCCTCAGGTAGAAAATATGTCGCCAAGCATCTAACTGTGTTCCGGCACCTTGGTCAGAGAGCTGGTTCCCATTCAGGTGAAGCGTATTTACCATCCTCGATCACTATACACTCGTGCCAATAGCTGAGATTTTTATCATAGCCTGGCCTAAGATTAAAAAACCAGCCAAGTGCGAGTCGGACTCGCGCACCGAGGGTTCCGTATATAAGGAAAAGTTATGGTATTATTATTGCTAAATAAAAACTATATCTATTAAAATTATTCAAAAAATATGTGATATGATGTAACTAAAAATTTATGCTTCTCGCAATTTTTCATTATCTGTGCTATAAGTCGTTGCTTGGTACCAAATTACAAGATTCTGAGTTCACGGGACGTACCCTGTAGGTTTTGATTCCCTTGCAATTGTCGGATATTTGCGGCATAAACGGCTGTATATTTGATTGCGTTGGCTTAGAAGTTTGATTTTTCACAGCTCCAAGGGACAATAGACTTGAGTATTTGATATAAATTTCAGCTTGATACCGCCACGTGATATTGTGAAAAATGGTCTTGACGGACCACAAAGTGATCCTATAAGGGCTCCTTTTTTTGCCTTGTGAGGTATGGAACCCTAAAAATACTGATAGTTTACATGAAGAGATATTTATGGCGGCAGTTAGTTACATGAAATACAGTGGAGTTTCTTTATTCGGAAGTGGAATGAAAATAATTGCTATATTTGTGTATCCTCCTTTTCTCAATTGGGTCATGAAATTATCTTTATATCTCACGAAAAAATATTTTATAACGGAGATTGGCTACTGGTTCATAAATGCTGTTTAGAAATGCACTCTTCCGGCACTCCACCTATGTCAATAGTAGTCTATAATATAATAAATTACCAACAGAATTAAAGTATAAAAGTGACGACATGAAATTTAATAAAAAAATAATTCTTCATTTTATCTCTGAGGTATATGCCTTAGAGATAAGATGTTGTTTTACTTAGTAGATGAATATCTTAATGAAAATAGTGGAATTAAATGTTATTGTGACGGAACAAGCTCGAGGCCTGAAGTAAAGCGGACTAACCTCTGCCTAAAACAGATGCATTTAATCATTAGTCACGAATTGCACTGCGCCCGTCACCTTGAGACATATTTGTTAAGTCTCATGTGCCTGTAATTTCACTGACTCTCAAGGACTGCTGCCGGAACACATTGTTAGGTGCTTGGCGACAGATTTTCTACTTTGGGGAGTCAGTACCACTGAGCCATCACTGTCGGCAGTCTATAGCTATGACCGCTCGGCCATCATTGCTTCAAAAATATTTAACATCATTGCTTATAAAATGATTTGGTAAATTATTATTAAATATTGCGTCCTCCTCTCTTCTTACGTTGCTGTGCCTGACAGGCTCCATCGGACTATGTACCTATACGTTTACATCATCTTGTACTGTAAGAAAACAATAAAGAATCTTCAATCTTGAACCTTAAATTCTTATGTTTGCTTCAAAATACTTAAACTATCAAGTTGTAATTTGTCAGGTATGTAGTATGATGACTGAGACTCAATTAGGCTTTCGTCGGGACAACATGTGAAGAACTATTTCCTTTGCGATATCTCCAAAAAATAAGCATAGAATATGACAGTAATTATATTTTTTCTTTATGGATCTTGGAAAAGCTTTAATCGGTGTACCTACATAAAAAATCGATTTGTAGAGAATTCCATATAAAAAAAATTAAGTTTGCAGTTGTTACTCGGTACTCGTAGGTATTCCTAACACTTCCTGACCATTTGACGCTAACGTTCATTTATTTGCGTTATCGTGGCGGTATGTTATGGTCGAAGATGCCTCTGAAGAAAACTATCAAGAATTTGACGATGGTATAAGTAATATGTCTTGCTAGAACAATATAGTTGGTAAATATTTCAGCCCTGTGGATTTTGGTTTTAATTCTCTGTTTGATAATTCATAAGAACTGGATACTCAGACAAGAAGTTTACCAGAAGCTGTACTGTACTGTTACTGTATCAGTCAGATTGTCCACTGCCGAACACAGCCACCCCATAATAGAGGGGTTTGCCATAATCCCCACGCTTGGCAGGCGTCTTGGGGATCACAGTGTGAGATATCAGTTCCTCAGAAAGCGCTGCTGCCCATCTTCTGGTGTGTTTCCTATAGTCGTCTCTTACGACACCCACAGGTAGAGATGGTGGGGGGGTGACATACCGAAGACCGGCACCCCACGGGCATACTGTACCACTGTACTCTTAAGAAAGAACTATGCAACTTTTTTAAAACTATCCCGCCAAGCATTTGGTTGTGTTAGTCTGAGGCATAAGAATAAATAATTTATTTATTTATTAATAAGAATAAATAATTTATTTATTTATTAATTAGAATAAATAATTTATTCATTTATTACTTCAATAAATAACTCATCAAAAATTTAAAACCCCTGGAGAATTCCAGCATGAATTCCAGGTCAGACATCGCGCAGGCCAGTTGTGTTTATTAAACTATCACTGAGAACTAGAGAGGAAATAGAGTTCGTACCTAGTCTGGGTAAAAAAATATACTTACTAAAAACAGTCTATTGATTTTATTGCAAATTACCCCAACACTTGTATTTGCTTATATTTCTAATGTTTTCCGATGAGTATATTTTAAGAAAATTATGATTTGGGAATATGATAAAATACGCGAGCAAAGTGAAGTTTTTGGAGTTGCATATCCTTTCTCAATTGTAAGAGATTCATCAAGAGCACCGGCTTGTGGGCACTTGAACAACTAGACAGATATAGCCTACTTCAACAGTATTTGAGAGCTATTTCCTACGACCATCAAATACCTGCAAATTAGACATGCTTTTCAAACTATTGCATTGCAACGCCGTCCGAAAATCGTATTTATTCTACGGGAATCGAAAATAGGTCTACATGAATGGGTATTCTACGAGATACACTGACAAAGAAGAGGACAGAAGGAAAGAAGTCTTCTCTTAATTTATTTGTCTTATTTTAATCTTATCTTAATTTTATTTATAAGAAGTATACTTATAAAAAAAATTAAGTACCACAGTTTAAACCTTACTATTAACATAAACAATATTAGAGAGAATTTCTATGAACCATAAAAATAGTGCTTGTTAGTAAATGGGTTTGTATTTTGATAACCTCTTAGGGTTTAAGGAAATCAATAGCACAAATAGTTGAGCATATTGATTGGTCCATAGATACTCGTTATAATAATATCTACCCTCAGAAACATAGCTACTCACCATGCCTGTGATCATCATCTTCGTCATTAGATGTCTCTCTCTTACAGTGCTGAACTGGCATAGGTGATAACAACCAATTACGCGGTCTCTTGACAGGGGGCGCTTTCTCATCCAACTCTGTAATATCCACTTCGACGTCATCAGCGTCTTCGTCGGGCTCAGGAGGCGGCGCGGGCGCCTCGCCTCCTTCCAGCGATTTGCTGACGAAGTCCGCCAGCCGCTCCATCAGCATTACTGCCGCGGGCACGCGTCGCCGCGCGCGGCCATCGTTCGCCACGCTCTACTCGCTACACACTACACACTGCAGTAACCGCTACACTGTACTGCACGGTACGCCCACATCACACTAGCCTGAACGCTGAAATCGACCAAACTGTACCTTAGGTATGAAAAAACAAAGAGGAAATTGATACAGTGAGCTCACTAGGGCGGCGCTTGTAGCTCCACCCAGATATCGCGCAGGCGCCCGCCCTGCAGCTCGCTCGTAGCGCGCCGCGGCCGCGCCGTAGCACGTACTCGTAGCGCTGATAATACACGCCTACATTATCGTTATATTGAAAATGAATTTTTAACGCTGTGTTTGTGTCTAACGGTGAGGACATGTCTCTGAATAATTTGTTAACCTGCAACTGTGATAAGCGAGTGAATGACCTCAGGTATGATGAACAATTAAACAATAAAATAACATGGTTTAATAAGTAGATACATTTATTTCAAGATTATAAATAACTAAAGCTATGCGCATAGTAAATACAAGTTTAAAATTATTATAAATACCTATGTAAGCTAGTCTAAATCAAATAAAATCTATTCATTAACTTGTAAGCGTAATATAAATACGCACTAATGAGATATTTTTGTTATAAGCACAACAACACGATGAATGGGTATATTGAAAGTAAAATATATGATTATTGTGTAGCCAACCAAATTTTCTTTTTTCCCTAAATATAGGCGGCATGTTTTCAGATCTCTATCATCTAGGAAAATACCATAAATGGACAGTAGAATGTCTATGTCGGTTCCGTTGTAACCGCCGCATATTAACAAAGATGAAACCACCAATTTCTTAGAACAAATAATCTCTAGCTTCTTATGATGTCTCAGACGGACATTCAATAATCGGCATTGAATTACAGTACATTACTTAGCACTTATCATTTGGATCATGTTGGTGTTTTGCACTAAGTAATACTGGGCACAGATAACCCAGGTAATAAATAGAGGGAACTAAATGATCGCTGCGGTGACGCCGAATCCGAGTCGGAACTTGTTGTTAGGGTGGTTGAGAAGAGCAGAGAGCGCGCAGGCCAGCTGGGCTCGGCTGCCGCCCAGGGCCCGCTGCAGGGTGGCACCCACGAGGCCATCTGAGTCCGCCGACCCACGAACAGTCCACTGGTCCGATCGCCACTCGTATGCTAGGGTTGCCACCGCGCGACGGATTGCAAATCCCACCTAAAAAACATTCATTTTAAAAAAAACAACGGATCCAACTTCCTACACTCTAATCTAAAGCATAAAATAACTTGTAAAGTCTGCTGATTAAAAAGATTATCATGGTCTGACTTTCAAAATTGTATTATAAAAACTAACGTGGTTTTCAGTCATTTTAGTAAATAATACGGGATATCTCACGTAAATAAGCCAGATAGCTCCGACTATAGTTTCAACCACTTTCGGTGCTCTTTTACAAAGAGAGCTCAGGATGCCCGCTGTCACATCTCGCTTAGCGCTGCCAGTGTTAAGCGAGACGTCAACGCTAATACTCACGTGAGTTATCCCGTATTATTTACTAAAAATGACTTCCACAAGTTATTTCACATATGTGTAATATGTATTCATACTCTTTTTATAGTAATGCATAATGCTTACAAGATTATTGTCACTCAAATATAGTCACTAAAATACTGTTCACGAGTTGCAATTACCATTAAATCGTCCAGTACTTTTTAGTTGACTTTAACTTAAAAACTGCACACTCACTCGACTGGCGTTGATGTTTTTTTTTTATGTTATTGTGACGGAGCAAGCCCGAGGCCCACCTGATGTTGAGTCTAACCTCTGCCTATAACAGGTGCATTTCGTCAACGACGAACTGCACTGCGTCCGTCACACTGAGACGTATAGTTGTTAAGTCTCATGTTCCTGTAATTAATTTAACTGGCTCTCAAGGACTGCTACTGAAATTTATAAATGGAGGTATACTCTACCCAACAAAAATAAATTTACAAAACCAACTCATAACTAGCGGAGTAAACGCGTCACAAAGATACAAAAAATCATACATTCCGATTGAGAACCTCCTTCATTTTAACCGACTTCAATAAAAGGACGAGGTTATGAATAGGACTGTCTTATTTTTTGGTTTGTTACCTCAGAACTTTTGAGTGGGTGAATTGATTTTGATGTTTCTTTTTTGAAAGCTGTTGCTTCCCGTGTGGTTCCATTTAAATTACATCAAAATCGTTCGAGCCGTTTTGAGTTAGACTCCAATAACTGAAAAGTGTTTTCCTATCTTGATGATATAGTCATTGACAGTGAATGACAATGGGCCCCTAAGTAGCAAGATTAACTAAAAAGATTGAAAAAAGAATTTAACCTCAAAATGGAACCGACTTCAACACTCAAATGTTTAAAATAACTTCTCGATGTCGGTACCATGCGCACAATATTGTGATATTAGGTACTATTGAACTATCATGGTACCGACTTCAACAAGTTATTTCACACTTTTGAGTGTTCAAGCTGTGGTTCAAGTCGGTTCCATTTTAAGGTAAAAAAAATGTTTGACAGTTTGTTGATAAATATAATCAAAATAATAAAAGCTTTGCAAAGTATGATTTGCTTTCTGTCGGTGAACCAGCAATTATTGTATCTGAATAATTCAGATGTTGCTTTAGAATACCGCATGAATTAGAGGCGCCATATACTACTTTTATTTTGTTCTTACACTGTATATTTTTTTGCAATAACGCCGCTAGACTCTGTATCGTATCCGCTCGTGGTTATATATTTTTCCTTTTGTTGCATATTTGCATTTATTTAATTTATTACTTGACCATCACTTATAGCACTTACGGCTTTCAGCAGGATAGATAGTTAAAATGTAATCAAAACATATTTCAAGCAATACAGAAGGAAATAAATAAGGCGTGACCGCCTTCACATAGCAGAAATCGGGTTATTCCTTTTGTCCCTATATAACACTTCACCCCCATGGAGGCGAACAGGAATTTCATTTCTTTTGTCTCCTACAATATATTTGTGGTACCAACGGAACTTTAAGTTGGGCCCCATTTTTTGTATAAGTACATATTTAATTTTGTAACGACATTTACCATGATTTTAGTATATACCTGCAGATAAACAACAGTACGCCTCGGTTGCAAGCATGGTGCTGGCAGTATGGTGCAGAGTCATGATAAAATAAAAGAAAATAAAACAAAATGTGTTTTATTTTTATTTTATCATAAAGAGAAAATCTACAACAGTCTGGCTGCAGCAAATAGTTAAGGCGTGACGATCCTCAGTAGTAAACATTCTGGGCGCAGATTCCGAGGCACTGACGGAGTCGTGAGCATCAGGAACTGGCCGGATCTCCTAATTAATGTATCGGTCTTTATTAAAGAAAATTTTACTTAACATACCCACTGCAAATATGGCTGAAACGGAGAGATAGGGGGCGTGATAGCCTTCGCATTATAGAGCTCTAGGCCGCGGTTGCCGAGGGAGGGTTGCTCATCAGGAATAAGCCGGATCTCCTGCTTAATTCGTCGGAGTATATTACGATAAAATTAACTAAACGTACTTCAAGCATGGCTGCAGCAGAGAGATAGGGCGTGACAGCCCTCGCATAGCAGAGGTCAAGGCCGCGGTTACCGAGCGTCGCGCTGACAGAGTGATGCTCGTCGGCCCAGCGGCCCGCGCCCGATGCTGAGCTCAGCTCGGCCGTGTGTCCTCGCGCCACCAACTCCGCGCCCAGTGACAGTTGCTCCGTTACAGCCTGGACACACATCATGCCTTTGACTGAGGCCAGGTTAGGATGATATTAATAATCGCATCTCAAGAAAGAGATCGATCATAAGATGCTGTTTTTAACACATGTTCCATAATATAAACATCAAAAGTGCAACTTTAGACCAATCTCGTTCTTGAGACTCAACTTAGACAATGCAACAATTACAGATCGACCTCCCCGTTAACTATGCTAAAGGTCTAGACTAGACCAAAACTAAACTAAAACTTAATAATGTTGTTTTAGGTTTTCGCGATCATTACACTCTAGCGGCCCACGGCCCACCCGGGCTTCGCCCTAGTATATAAGAAATTAAAAAAAAAAACATATTCTTTGATAATATTCTATAGTCATCATGGATAATGTAGGATTCTAATGGTGAAAGAATTTTTCAAATCGGTCTGTAGCCTTTGTGTTTATTCGTTTCATACAAAAACACAAATCCTCTTTATAATAGGTGGGTAGGTAGGTAGGTATAGATATAGACACCAGACACCAGACCCAGGCCTGGTGTCATGTCACCAATTCGGATCAACAAAGGAAGAAAATTCTTCTTCGGAATCTATCATGGATTCCGTAAATTAACTGGCAAGAATTGAAAATAAATTAACTTCTTTCCTTAAAAGAAGTAGATTTGCGACGCAAATATTATGAAAGTAAGTATTACCTGTAGATAATGAAGCGCAATAAACTCCCTATTGACTGCTATCACTGAAGCAGTAACGTTCTGGAAATAGGCATCCACAATGCTCTCAAAACTGTAGAATTCTCCATCAGCAATTTGAGCCACCAATGTCGCCCTGGTACTTGGCGTAGGACCCACGCGGAACTCGCAGCTCATCTGCCCTCCGGGTGCTGCCTCCATCACAAAATAAGGCAAAGCCGTGGGCTTCTTTTTATCGACATAGGAGAGCAAGAGCTTGTACCCTCCCGGTGAAACGGAGCTGAATGATATGGAATGCCCCAGCACCCAGTTATTTGTCGAGCTCTGCTTCACGGAAACGCAAGCTCCCTCGAAACATTGCGGCAAGCGATAGCGGGCTGCATTGTGTATATGCCGCAAAAGGCCAGGATTGGTAGCACCAACTGGAAGCACGTCTTCATCTTTTACAGGACAGATGCGACCAGTTCGTGAGCCGGTAACTCCTGCCCCCGTCTTCCCTCGATCACCGGCTGAACATTTGGCCGATTCGCTCGGACAATTGCATTTACGTGGTGGAGCCGAGGGACAGTCACCCCCACCGGCCTTATCAGGACACGGCCCTACTGGGATCCCTGGTTCTCTCCCTGGGGAGTTCGGCCTTGTATTTGGGTTGGATCCAGTTTTAGCATAAAGGGTCTCAAAAATTCCTAGTTTTAATAAGTTAAGAAGAGAAATAGAAGAAGACTTGGTTGATCTATCCTGATTCATTACAGATGGGTAAAGAACGTAAAAATACAATGAAACTAAAACTTCACACAAATACTGAAAAACGTTTGACTTTTATGACGTTAGCAAAGCATGCGTAGTTGTACGTTATTATTTTTGAACCTAGAATGGAGGTTAGATTTCCATAATTAAAAGCAGATCCTCGTAATAATAAATTATGAAGACGAAAAATTAATATAACGTACATATTAATTTTTCGTCACCTTCCTCATGAGTACGGATCGAACGGTCTTTAATGCTAAATGTCCTTAGCAGTGGTCTTTAGCATTTAGAACCTGGAGTTTCAAACTTCGGTGAGATTGGCTGGAGTAAACTCCATTCTCTGTTTCTTAATGTCAGCCTTAAATGTGCAAATATAATATAATATAGTATTAGTATCGAAAGAAAAGTAGGTATCGAGTGACATCACATCAACAGCCATAACTGATAAGGATAAAGTCCAACGTTGAAATAAATCCCCTATTAGGGTGGGAGGGTTGCCATAACCCCACTTGACGTTGCCCACTTTGATTCGTTTTAGGGTGTCATGTCGGTACCAAGACGTATAAAGTTTACAAAATCCCATTTTGTTTTGTACTTCCTTAAAATTTCTGAACGCATTTTTATAGGGCAAGAAGAAACAAAAGTTTTTTTATCTATTTCCTATATATTAAAGTTAATGTATATATTTGGCATTATACTAAAGGGTCCATACTACTTCAGCTCAAATCCAAATTTTGTCCCCGGTTCCGTCCGCACGCATCTAGACACCCACTCGCTCGTCAAGTTCCCCGCGTCGCAGCTCGCGCTAATATGCCATAATTCCTATTATGTAGTATGTGTCCATAATCAGGCGAGAAGCAGCGAGACAATAATGTTATTATACAACGGAAACGTTATACGGATTACGATTATATTTGAGTAAACTGTTTCTACGAATAAAGTATTATTGCAATTTTAATGTACTATTTTATTATATGAAGAAAAACTAAATCTATAAAAAAAACTACTCAAAGGCAATGATATAGTTTCCGCTTTGACCGACTTGAAATATAAAATTATAGTTATGTTATGAGTCACAATGTCATATTAGCTGAAATTGTCAGAGAAAGAAAATACATTAAATTCAATACTTATGTACGTGTTTCTTAATACGCAAGTCATTTGAAAACATCATTTTTAATTAATTTATTTCATTATGTGTGACGTGCGTAATGTACAACGGTCAATCATGAATGAGGACAAAATGGCAGAATTTGGATACGGTTGTGTGAGTGAGTTGTGTCCTACATAAAATTGTCAGAATTGTATGCTTCACTTTTGATTTTCTTTAGTCTCGCTCTTTCTTACTTATTTGATCAGATCTGAGCCTGACAGGTGAATTGAATATCCTCACCCTGTTTTGCATCGGGTAACAATTATTCAACTGTTATGTGAACTGTTACTTGTTTTTCGAACTACTCCTCGAATAAATGCAAAAATTCACCAAGGTGAATTCTGGACAGCACTCGGGTAAATTTTACATTCACCAAGTAATTTCCGTACGCACCCTTATTAAGAAAATAGATATTGGTTGATGAAAAATCTACGTTTAATATTTTTTTATTATTTAATAATAAATTTGACTTTATTAAACATTTCAATTCATTACAAAATCACAACTTAACAATATTAAAAATCTCAATCCATTTTTTTTATTGTGACAGAACAAGCTCGAGGCCCACCTGATGTTAAGCGGACTAACCTCTGCCTATAACAGATGCATTTCGTCACAAGTCACGAATTGCACTGCGCCCGTCACCTTGAGATATGTATAGTTATTAAGTTTCATGTGTGAATATAGTTGTTAAGTCTCATGTGCCTGTAATTTCACTAGCTCTCAAGGACTGCTGCCGGAAAACACCGTTAGGTGCTTGGCAACAGATTTTCTACTTGAGAGTGGTCGCTAGCCAGGCGGGCATTCGCAAAATGCCCTTCCACCATGCGGTGAAAGTCAAGCCAGCGGCGGGATTCGAACCATGGACCTGCTGCGCGGCAGTCCATAGCCAATGCCACTGAGCCATCACTGCTTCAGTATACTTGACAGGTGGATAATGGTACTTCGGGTAGAGGAGATTCGGATGGATTGCGTGACAAAGGATAGGTGTGCAAAAGGTGTCAAAAGTGAAGTGACGAGCACTAGAACAAAGATACATGTTGGTGGCTGAACCCTACGTAACGTGGGATAAGGTGATGAAGCAGAAAATACAACACTAACTTAGATATTGTTCAGTGGTACCTACTTCCGTAGGTACCACCCAAGATTCGCGAGTTCAATTCGTACTTGGCTATTTTTTGGTGAGTTTGTTACTTTTGGCTGTGAAAATGTTAAAGTTTGACATAATATGACAGCCCTGTGCCGTATATTATCGGTTACTATTGATTAATTTCGATAAACGAGCTTTATCTATGCCTGTTTGAACATTGATTTGTGTTTTTAGTGTTAGTGTTTAGTGCAGTTGTTAAGTGCTTAGTACTAAACACGTTTGTACAGCAACTGTTAACTGTTTAGTGACTCTGTATCACAAAGTACTATGTATATATGGCTCTGTTTAATGACCTTGTTTAGTAACGCGTTCTATTTTTTTGCGATTAGCCATGTATCACACGACCCTTTTTCACCTTCACTCTCAGTGTGCCCGGTGCCCGCCATTTGGTCGGGTGTTTGTATTAAACGCAAACAGCTCTTGTAGCGCAACTTAATAAAGTCGCCTGCAATAACAAGTTAACACTTCATAATTTTCATAATAATGTGATGTCAATAAATTCTTAATAATCGAAGTTAACAAAAACATCGGTAAAACATTTTAAACTATTCTTTGATTTTAAATATATATGTATATAATTGTTATTACAGACAAATGTAGTTATCTCGTTTTTAAATAATGGCAGAGTAGCAAGAAGAAGTTACTTATCAATTTGTGTAGTAATATATATAAAATACAAATGTTTACCATGTAAACAACCGCAATATTACAATAAAACGTATAACTGTACTCTTCTATTTCCGATACCACCACTGCATTTTATATACCTATCTTACAAAACAGCGAACACGATTTTTCGTTCATTTTATATAGCTTGTCCAACATGGTCGGAGGCGAGATCGATACTGATCTACTAAACACAACAGTTAAACAGCATTGGAGTGAGTGGTTTGTGAAAACGAGCTTAAGAGCTCTGGCAACTCTGACTGAATACAGGGGGCCGTTCGAACCTCGGTTAGAGCGCACTCGGAGTGCAACTTTTCACTCTAACCATAGATCAAATAGAATATATGACTCTAACGTTGCCGTCGCGCGTCGTTCGAAACCTTCGAGTAGAGCGCAACTTTTTAACGATCAAAATCAGTCGTTTTATGGTTGCATCTCTAATTGACATGACCTTGACATTTCTTGATGAGAATTATAGGCACTCTGTATTTTGTAGGTAAAGTTATTTATTGCTCTACAAACATCATAAAATGTCTATATATTACAAAATTACAAATATACGATAGGAAAAATTTAAGTCATGTGCGGGATTTGTATTTGTATTTTGTAATGTAATCCGCATAGCAGGCGTTATTGCAAACATAACAATATAAAAAGTCTATATATTTTTCTAGTTCCCCGCCAAAAAGCGATATTTGAGGTTATAAAACAATCGAGTTGTTCCGAACCTTGGAGTAAATTAAAACAACCAAACACAACCAAACAACTACACTCTGAACCTTGGAACGGCCCCCTGATCATAGATAAAAGCAGTGCTGCCAGACATGCGACAGTTATCCTAGATCCACGATATATTTGAGTGTCATGGGATAAAAAATAATAATGACGTATCGCACGATATTTCATCAAATGTCTACGATATTTTTATCATTTACACGATAATTTTGTTACGAATTCTGATCCATGTAACAGAATGACATTTTTGTAATATTTTTCCAATATCTCGACTGTCCCTACGTAAACTATCGAAACTCAAAAAAGGGTTTTTTTTTATTTCCGTCGCAACTTGTTTCTATCACATGGTATTACAATGTAGATAACATTTATTTCAAATATTATTAATATATTCAGTTTTAGCAAGTCGTAAAGCATGGAATGTGATGCAGCGACATCATCCTCGTAAACTCACGAAACTTAAAATTTGCGATATTTAGTTTCGATAGTATACGTAGGGACAGTCGGTCTATGGCAGACCAAACGAATGCAAAAAGGTTTTTTTTGTTAATTGCCTAGTATAAGCTGATCAGGCTGTAAGATGTGGCAATAGAAGCGCAAACACCTGATTAATTGATTTTATACCAAACCGAGCAATCATTGAGCATACTAACAGCGCAAGAATGTACGGTCCTGAGAAAACTAGAGCCCGTCAAAGCCTACATGCCCAACCCTCTATGAATTATGCTTATACACTCCCAAAATATGATTAGGTATACATTATCGAAATATATTATATGTAATAAAAACATTAGTTACTTCCTAATTACCCTATCCAGATTTAATTTTTTTAAGAACAAAATAACATTCGTGTAGTTTCCAAAAAAATAGGTGGGCGCGGCATAATATGATAAGTAGTAATAATAGGATTCACTCTACGAATAAATATTCATATTTATTCGTAGGATTCACTTAAAAAAATGCCGTTATCTTTTACGGTTTCACATCCTACATTTTAGTCGTGTAATCTAGTATTGGTAATCTATTGTGTTTTACGTGTCGGTTGAGTAATTTAAAAAGTTTTGAACTTAACGTTTTACGGTTGACGTTTTAGAAACACGATAATTTTGCAGTAATTCTCCGATATTTTTTAACTCACGGTTCTGGCAACACTGGATAAAAGTAATACGTTACACACACACACTGTGCTGATTTGTTTTGTGCCGAAATCGAAATTTTATATTCTGTTTTATTTTCCTGTTTACACATGATTACCTAAAGCTCATTGCAGTGTATCAATAAAAATAGGCTATAGTATTAAATTTTAACTTTACCAATAATTCGACTTTAAACAAAGTTCTAAACATAACTTAAAACTTCGGAGTTGGGATTCCCAATGTAGTACTTTTATCGTACTTATGCGTCATCTCTGCTGAAAAATTATTTTACTACTACGAGTATTTGTTTATTATATTGAGGTAAAAATGGCCACCATGAACAAGCTCTTCGAAATATTCCGAAACTTAAAATCGGACGCTGTGCCTCGTCCTCCGCGGGCAAACAAAGAAAAATCCACTAAATCAGAAGAATCTGAAGAAGACAATGAAAATGTAGATTCTTCTAACGAACCTGAAGAAATATTAGTGGAATCAGATGTCGAAGATGCTGAAAGTGAAAAAAAAACAAAGTTTAAAAAGTCATTTTTCAAGCCGAAGAAAGAAGGAAAATCGAGAAAGACAGATATGCATAGTAACAGTACTGTCAATACTCAAGGTAAACTACAATGATTATGTACCTATATTTAAACAGTTTTGTAGTAGTTCAATCCCGACCGGTTTAATATGTTAATTATATACCTACTTTCTTTTATATTTCATAAACATACTCATTTATTTATCATATCATTGGGCAAGCTCAAGGACGTTCTATGCGTTGTTGTTATGTCATGAAGCGAGGATGGGGCAGGAATGTCAAATAGGTCTTTGGTGTGACAGCTGAAGAGTGACAATTGAAGTCTTCAGTTTGGATTTCAAATGTGGGCTACATATGACAAAAAATACCTAGAAGTAAGTTGAAGGTATGACAGCTGTCATAGTGACCTACTTGATATGCATGCTGTTTTCCCCAACCATGCCGTCATGTCATAGTGATGTTGACATTGTATATTTTCTGTTATGGATTTCATATTTCAGCTACTAATACCTTCAAAATATCTAAAAATACAGTGACAGATAAGGTCCATATTTTTAGTTATGATTTCATATTTAGCCTAAAAATGACAAATACAACCTCACAATAATTTTTAAGTGTGACAGCTGTCAAAGTTGATGTTGTATTATTTAGTTTCGGTTTCATATTTTGGCTACAAATGACATAAAAATAGAAAAGAATAGGTTTTTGGTGTGACAGCTGTCAAAGTGACAGTCTATACCCTAATTTTCAGTTTTGATTTCTTATTTAGGCTCTGAATTACAAAAGTAACCTATCAATAAATCTTAAGGTGTAACAGCTGTCAAAGTTCATGTCCTAATTTTTAGTTTAGATTCCACATTTGGGTTACACATGACATTAAAAAGGTTATACCAGAGTCGGAGAAACTCTGGTATAACCTTGCATGTGTGTAAACGTCATATTTTTATAAAATAACATATACATAATGTTAAAAAAGAATGCTAGTTCAAGTTTTAACAGAAGCTGTCATCGAGATAATAAAGAAATGGAAAAAGTATAGGATGACCTAAATATCACTTAGATATCTGTCACATCTACAAAGGTGTGACAGCTGACAAACTGAAACTTACATTTTTATTTAATTAGGTATGTATTGAATAGTGTTTTATAGACTGTAGGTAGTTTAGAACTTAGGCATGTAAGCAATATTTTAATAGGTATAGATATAAGTAAAGGATTTCTCTCTTGCATTTTGAATGGCATACCAGAGTCTCCAGTCCAAGGAACTAATATGTTTTGGCAAAGAATATCAAAACTCCAAATGGGTTGTAAATCTGTTTTGTTTTAGATTTGTTAGTAAAAATACTATTATGTAAATCATGTGGTTTTACTTATTTGATCAGATCTGAGCCTGACAGGTGAATTGAATATCCTCACCCTGTTTTGCATCGGGTAACAATTATTCAACTGTTATGTGAACTGTTACTTGTTTTTCGAACTAGGTACTCCTCGAATAAATGCAAAAATTCACCAAGGTGAATTCTGGACAGCACTCGGGTAAATTGTGACAGCTGACAAACTGAAACTTACATTTTTATTTAATTAGGTATGTATTGAATAGTGTTTTATAGACTGTAGGTAGTTTAGAACTTAGGCATGTAAGCAATATTTTAATAGGTATAGATATAAGTAAAGGATTTCTCTCTTGCATTTTGAATGGCATACCAGAGTCTCCAGTCCAAGGAACTAATATGTTTTGGCAAAGAATATCAAAACTCCAAATGGGTTGTAAATCTGTTTTGTTTTAGATTTGTTAGTAAAAATACTATTATGTAAATCATGTGGTTTTGTGATGTAACTTATTATGTCCAAGCCGATGAAACAGGTGACAGGTGTTCACATATTATTTATAACAGAAGCTCAATAAAAACAAGCCTAGACATATGCATATGTTTGGAAACCTATGTGAAAACCTAGGCCTAATATCATTTTAATATTGTAATGTTTGCAATAACTCCTGCTCTGCAGATTACATTACAAATATACGAGAAAAAGTTATAATGAAGGGCATCGGACATGCCCGAAACCTAGGTCGACAATCTCGACCAATACGCGTGAGTACAGCCGGTTATTGAAAACATTAATATGTCTCAAACTCACGGGAACTTTCAAACAAAAAAAAATTATAGTCATGTGCGGGATTTGAACCCCTAATATTATTGTTATGTATAGGTTACATCTTATATTGGTACAATTTTATCACTTAGCAATATTACATATAGATAGTGCCTGCTGTTAACTCACACTACCAATACTTACCATTGTAAATTGTGAATGTAATTGGTGAACAGTGCAAAAGAAGATGGCCAAACACTAAGCTGTTGCAAACACATTATTGAGGCCAAACAGTCGACAACACATATATGTTTTATTAAATAAATAATGTATCTTATATAATTTATTAGTATATGCTGGTATAATTATTATTTTTTCTAGCTACTGGAAATGTGATCAATGTGGTAAATTCAAGGAATGTCCGCTGGGGCAATGACTATTATATGGGTCCTGCATACATGGGCCAACCACCTAAACAATATAAGAATTATGATGAAGATGAAGAACCAGAGGAAGACATTAAAATGTGCAGCAATATTAAAACCTTGTTGAATGCAAAGATTAAGGTATTATGCATATTTATGTTAAACTTGTTTATTTTAAGAGGGTGCCCTCAGAAAGTTTAGATAAAAATCTGAGTGCAGTTCTACTTTTTTTCTCTTTGTTAATCTTTGAAACTAACTTCACCTGCTGGTAAGTGGTAACTAATCATGTGGACGAAGGTATTAACAGGCTAAACATAGACATTATGGCTTTCAAGGACAGATGCCAAAACACATTATTAGGTGCTTGGTGATAGATTTTATACTTGTGAATGTTAGTTAGCCATAGGCATAGCATTTACACAATGCCCTACACCCATTCAACAGTTCACAGCCATTGGCAATATCATTCATTGCATGAAGACAATATTTACTATTTAATATTGGTATTATTTCTCCATATATCTCACTCACAAGTAAACAATTTTGTCATTACTAAATGGCGATTTATTAACTTTGCTAGCCTTGTATGGATGCCTACATAAACATCAAAAGATAACAGGCTGCTATGTGCTGTTAGTATTGTCGCATTTGTTAGTATCATTGTAGTTATCAACACTAATAGAACGAGATTTATCATAACATTCTTATCAGCATAGTAAAGTGTTTAAAATACCATAAAATACACCTAATAAATTATTAAATTTGAATGAATAAGCAAGTAATATGCATTACATTTTTATGAGTGCTAGAAAAGTTTTGGCCTTTAGCCATATCTTCCCAGTGTTTAATTATTCTATCTTTTTTTATTATTTATTTAGTTACCTAAATAATGAAATTATCTGTTATTTATTTTTATATGTCGGTGCACCAGGCTGTCTTTCATATGCCATTTTTGGCGTTTTGAATTGCGCATCCATTTAGTTTCAATTCAGGTGATATTACTAAAGTTATTGTACAAAAATACCTCAACATCAGAACTAATCAGTCCAATAGCCATTTATGCAAAATTTCAGGATACCATAAGTAGTACTTTTCTTTAAACTTTCATGAACAAAGCTCATGTTTCTAAATCCTAAACGGGTCTATTCATGCACGAGTTTAGGATTTAGAAACATGTACCATAAGTAATCATCTAAAGTGGATGGAAGTGAATTTTAAAAGTTGTAGGTTATTATTATATATGCTCGGTTCTTTTACTCCGATTTTCCCAAATTTTTAACACAGTTTCTTATATTAATAAGTTGGCATCGGACTGGACCACTATGGCCAATTTATGAATGGAATTCTATTGTTATAATTATCGCCGATGTCAATGGGTTAATCCGGAAAATATTTAAATTTTATACCCAAAAGTAGTAATTTAGTTACAAGCAGTCACAGTTTTAAGGTGCAGGTGTAATTTCAGGTGAAAAAGTTACCTATATGCATGTTGGTATATTCTTACTATTTGATTTTCTGAACGGATTAAAAACTCAAATTGTAATAATAATATTTCTATTCCTGTAATATATTTATATTGCTACATCTGTTATGGTGCTATATTACGTGGCATAGGAAAGATCAAGTATCAATTGTGTTTTAAAATTTCTTTTTAATAATTTTTCTACTTTTTTAATAGTATCTGTAATAATTTATCTGTATTTCATTGTAGCCTGAACATGAATACATAGACCACATATCTAAGAACCTGGGGAAGACATGGCAAAAGGTTTTCTTAAAACTAGGATACTCAAAAAATAGGATTGAAACTATCGTCATAGACACTGAGAAATATGGTGTTTCAGAGGTGAGTCAAAATAATCTTTATTTCTTGTTAATGCATTAGTATGAGATAAGGTTTGAAGATGATTGGGCAGTGCCGCCATAATGATGACCGGTAAACACTTGTTCATGTTGCATGATGGTAGGGCATTTTGCGAATGCCCGCCTGGCTAGCTACCACCCTCAAGTAGAAAATCTGTCGCCAAGCACCTAACGGTGTGTTCCGGCAGCTGTCCTTGAGAGCCAGTACTTCTAGGTTAGCCTGAACAACATCTTCGACCACATCATCACTTACCATCAGGTGAGATAGTGGTCAAAGGCTAACCTATTAGGCATAAAAAAAAAATTAAATTAAAAAAACTCCTGGACACAAACAAAAAGTACTGTAGTCAGTATAAATGGGGAGCTATGACTTGAACTATTTAGTTAAGCGATATTTCTAAACAGTAGTTATTTACCTTATTAGTATTATTTTAGTATTTTTGGACCGATCTACTTCTATAAGATGTCAAACAAAGGGCCACAATAGTGTTCATAGTAACTAAGTCCCAGATTCACTTTGTAATTGAACACACAAATACCAAGTAATTATTAATGGCTAATCGAGAGAAGAAATGAATTTCTTTGGTAGGAATAAATATGCTGAAAATGCTTAAAAAGTAATGTATTTATATAACACCCATTGCACTAATTATTCCTGGATGTGTAAATGAAAATGATTGTTTGAACAACATTGAACAAATTTTAATAAGGTATTAATATATTATTGTATTATACTTATATGGACAGTTTCATTACAAAAACTATTTGTAATAATTATGCAAGTGCCAAAACCAAAACATTTTTGAAAACACCAGAAGAAAATTAATTGAATTCATATTGTTAAAGATTGGTATAGATTATTTCTGTTTTTGTTTGTTTTCTAGCATAAATTGTGTTTTAATTGGGCAGGCTCGCTACAAGCTGTTGTTGGACTGGATCAACAATGAGGAAGATCCTTCGCTTGGACGTCTAGCTACACTTCTCTGGAAGAACGGCGAGAAGCAGCTGGTTAAAGAATTATCTAACTTATATAAACAGAACAAAAACTAATATGCTACTTGAAAATTGTCAATGAAATGAATTGCCACAGGTTTTATGTACTGTATCTTTAGCACCATATTCGCTAGTAGATTTTTTTTTTTCCTGGGATGTCATAAAAAACTCAGGCTGTATATATATATCGCTGATCATGTATATCGCTCGCGACGCTAGAGGGGTGCGGGACAAATTTACGGGGGGATTGTGCGGGGAGCTGTGAACGTACTACGGGCGATATCTCAGTATTTAAACGGTCAGCCTCAACTCTTAGTTTTGATAGAAGAAATATCTGCTGACATTGTCTCCTAGTTAATATGGGCTATTATAATTGTACAATATGTATTTTATATACAGAATTATTGGTAAAATGCTAACAACCTCTTAGGGTTGACTTCTGCTAGTCCTAAAAAACATTTTTAGATGAATTTTTGTTTGTTTTTTTTATGTGTATTTGACGGAATAAGCACGAGGACCACCTGATGTTAAAAATCTCTTGTGCCTGTCATTTAATATGTTTCATTATTCCGAGCAAAGAGAGGAAATGTTTGATAGGTCTAGCATCAGTCAGCCCTAAGAGGTTGTTAGCATTTTACCAATAACCCTGTATAATCTAAACATAGGAGTGTTTTCTCGTGTTCCTATTGAGTTCTTAAACTGGTATGAGCATAAAAACATACTATTCTTGTGCTTTATTAAAGCTGAAGGAGTTTTTTAATATCAAAATATTTATATTCAGTAAACATAGAATTAGATATATTTTTTGAGCACTGTCTCTCAACCTGCCTTAAACGTTTCAACGCCTTTACAGTGAGACAGTGTAGTATAAAATTATTTTTGTAATAAGATTTAATACGATAAAATATTACGTAGGCTAAGATAATACATTCTTCATACTTAAATGTATGTGTACTTACAATATTTTTTTACTGTTTATTATTTTGAGATTATCTGTATTTTTTTTTGGTAGTTGATCAGTGGTTTAACCCGGACCAAATTTGTATCATGTTTGTTTTTTTAGAAATTTTATACCTAGTATTAGGCATTTTAAACTCCAATTTCTAATATGATATCTCTGGCAGTAATTGGTCATTATAAGCGCACCGAGCTTTTTAGGAATTCGCACATCCGTCCCCGTCCGACGGCTGAAGCTGTACTAAAAGGGGGACAGAGACAAAACATCGTGGCTCTGGCTAAAATGGGCGAAACGTGCGTGTATTTAGCTATTTCCTTCGTATAATAAAAAAAAATACCTATTTGAAAAATGTAAAGTGTATACGTTATAGAAACCAAGTTGTTTTTTTATTATTCAAAAACTGAAGATTTTCCGTGAAGTATTTACGCCGTACTAAGGGTTTATTTAATTGTTTAGATATAACTTTGTTTTTTTTTTCTATCGAGGAAAGTTTAAGTAATCGTGTTTCTAATGTGTATGATTTATGGAATGAATCGTTAAATGTCATATATATTAATTGCATAACTCAAAATTAAGAAATAAAGATACAGCAAGGGATCAAACGAACCTAATATTTCACAATTGCCTCGGTGCAGGCTTAAGCATTTGGCCCGATATGCTTAGGTCCTTTGTGCAGTGGATGAGCTTATTGATATCTACTTCGGAATGTAATTGTGAATTTTGTATAGGTAATTTGAATAACAGTCATCCGGTCTGGATGTCGAACCAGAAATAAACGCGATTGTACGTGTTTTCGGATTAATCCATAGCTATTTCTACCGCCAAGCTGTAATGTTCACATGACTGTATTCCGGTTTGGAGGGTGCTGGTGTAATTACAGGCATATTGGACTTAACAACTTAATATCTCAGGCCGAAGCCGAACTGCTTAAAATCAGATGGGCCACGCACTTGTTCATTCACGGTAGGATAAAAAATAAGAAGTTTTTAATCATTTCCGAGTATAACTGTACTTTATCAGCCGGATAGTCCACTGCTGCCAGCCTCCATTAGGCGTTGCTCAGCCTCGCCTAATATGGGCGGGTTTGCCTTAATCACCACGCTTGGCAGGCAGCTTGGGGATCGCAGTGGGAGATATCAGTTCCTCAGAAAGTACTGCTTGACTTAAAAAACATTCTAGCCCGGCACTCCACGGGCTAGAATGTCATCCTCTTGTATTGTAATTTCTGAGTATTAATACATTCGAATAGGGAGGGATATTGGTAATGAAACACAAACTTGGTTTAAGCACAGATCACTCACGAAAATTTAATTCAATCCGACTATTGTTTCTGCTATATACATCCAGTAATTAAAAAATCAAGACGGCCGCTTCGCAGCACTGCGGCCGCAGCTCGTAGAGCGCATTCAAAACTGAATAGTTTTATGTATATTTTTTATTATATAGATAAATTATTTACATTATAAGATAAAAGTTTAGCTATAAAATACTACGTTTTTATAAAGACAATAAAATAATGGGTAGATAATAATAATCTGTGATGTAACCAGACAATATTTTATGTAGGTACATGTGTATTTTATGCACTTGCCTAATATTTTAGTTAAAATATTCCGTATTTTGTATATTTGCGTGATTTTGGGCAATACTTAACTAATGTTAAGTTTAAATTGATGAGTTAGCTTGACCCCTATTTCACCATTTAAAGTGCTGGAAGATGGTAGCAATGTAAGGATCAGAAAACGACAGGTCACAAGAACAGGTGACCGCACCATTAGGCGATTGGCGACAGAATTTCTTCTTGAGGGTGGACTTACTTCCACCAGGCGAGTAAGCGAAATACCCTACTATATTTGTTCAATTTCTGTAATTTTTTTCTTTAAGTCTAGTCAGTATAAAGGTGCAATTTGTGGGTAATAGCCAAAAAGGACAAAATTTTAGTAGTATAAGTTTAATATGTTACTATTGTCATAAATTTTTTACAGATTTATAGATGTTTATTGGGTAATAAAAATAGTTTATATAAATCCGCTGTTTTTGTTCTATATCTGTATAATTATATCATATTATATCCCACTTCCTTGGGAACGACTTGTGGTCCATTATGGCTTTGCCAACTTTTTGAAAGTTTACTAAATTATTTAGATACTGTATCAGCCGGATAGTCCACTGCTGAACACAGCCTCCCCTATTAAGGGGGTATTTGCCATAATCCCCACGCTTGGCAGGCGGCTTGGGGATCGTAGTGTAAGATGGCAGTTCTTTAGAAGGTGCTGCTTGCCTTCCAGTAAGTTTTTTTCCCTTAGTCGCCTCTTACGACACCCGAGGGATGATATGGGGAGGTGCAATTCTAACCCGGCACCCCACGGGGAAAACGTTTAGATACAGTTTTGCTGAATTTTAATATTGTACTTTGTTACTTCTGCTGTAGTCACCTTTGTAAATATTAGATAATTTCTCAATATAGACTGCCGTTTCGTATTGATTTTATAAGTGACTACACATGTTTATTGTGTATAGAATAGTATTTAAAATACAAAGAATAAAAGAACAATTAATAATCCTAATAAATTTCACGAAAATTGATTGAATACTTTTAAAATTTATACATGTTGTAATTAAATCCAAAATGATTAGTCGTTCGTCAATCAATTACTAATTACCATTATAATATATAGATAATTTTCCGCCAGGCCAGTATTAGATAAGGTTGTATTATTTCCTATTATATTAAATATAAATAAATGATTAAAATGGTTTGCATTTGCTTTTTTATTTTAATTTTAAATAATATTCTGATAAATTCTACACAAATATGTTCACTTATGAAATTATTAAGTCGGCAAAGTACGAGAGTAATTTTAGATTTTTTTGTATCATAACTAAAATATCATATAGTCGGCAAATCTATATTGAAACATGTAACATTTCTAAAAGTCGGCATACTTTTTGCACCGTTTTTAATCCTGTTTCTACGGAGTGAGATAAAAAAGGTGAAGGAAAAATGTATTAGTTGGTAGTGACAATATACCTAAGTAATAGCTGCTTTGATAACTGGCTATAAATAATACATAACACTTAAGAATTCCCCTCTTAAAACTTAAATAAAAATAATAATCTACTTCTAAAATTGATTATTAAAAAAACTTAATCGTGAAAAACAAAAATACTGTTTAAGCACTTTACTGTTTAGCAATTTTATAAAAATCTCTTTTACAAATGTGCGAGTCTTACCAATAACATAAAGACATAAGTACAAAGAAAAATCTACAAATAGACTACAAGATTATTTATAGAACTTTTTGTAAATTCGCACATATTGTGAAAACTACTGAACCAATTTCGATGAAATGCGGGATCGAGATAGCGGAGCTCCTTTAGAGTTCCTGGGATCTTAGTTACGTGAAACCTAGACAATGCGAATGGTGTGAACTCAATTATATCAATGTGTTTGTTTCGTTAGATATCCTTTTAAGATCACTTGTTACTTTTTCACGGATACGACAATAAGTGTAGTTTAGTAATTTTCGATTATTTATTGAATCTTAGTAAAATTATTTGCATCTAAGAACTTGTTTTGGAATTGTATATTACGTACGTTCAAGTACATATTTCTATAGGCTCGGTTTGTCCGTGTTTTGTATAAGTATAGAATGAAAATTTAAATTTGGTCCAGTCCAGACTATTACTTTTCCCACAAGTAGGCAACCAAACTATAACCTATGAAGCAATGATGGCCGACCGGTAATAGCTATGGACTCTCGTGCCGCAGGTCCCTGGTTCGATACCCACCGTTGCGTCGGCTTGAGCTTCACCGCATGGTGGAAGCGCATTTTGGGATTGCCCGCCTGGCTAGCTTCCACCCCCAAGTAGAAAATCTGTCGTCATGCACCTACCGGTGTGTTCCGGCAGCAGTACTTGAGAGCCAGTGAAATTACAGGCACATGAGACTTAACAACTATGTCTCAAAGTGACGGGCGCAGTGCATCTCGTGACTTGTGATGAAATGCATCTGTTATTGGCAGAGGTTAGTCCGCTTAACAGCAGGTGGGCCTCGTGCTTAATTCGTCACAATAACATAAAAAACCCTCTATCTATAATTACCCATACTTATTTTATAGATCAGAGATGCCTTTAAAGTAATAATAAAATTATGTAATATTATTAGTGGCAAGTTTACTTTCAATAATAAACAGCAACTTGACGAAAAATCTCATACAATTTCCTACCCAGACATGGTACCACATTGAGTTCAAAATGATGTAACCAATATATTTGTTATCAGTAGGTAAACATGACGGCCGTGTTAAAAGAAACAGTTTTAAGACAATTGGTTATCTTTGGACTGAATACATTTAAAACTGGTTTATTATCAGTCACATTTAGTTAAGTTAACGCAGTGAAGCTGTACTGTCGCCTAAGATGCCACTGTTGAATAGAAATGGCTTGAAAATCGTCGATTTAGATGTAAAAGACGTTAGATTTCCGACTTCACTTGGTGGCCATGGTTCCGACGCTTTGGTAAGTTGATTTCTGCATTAATTATTATGTTTTGCTAAAATACTTATTATTAGAAGTGTTTTTAAAAATGTGACTATTGATTTTATGTGAATTAATATTCTACATAAACTGGTTTAACTACAATTGAGTAAATAAGTTGGCGGCTAGCAGCTGTGGATAAAATGTACATATGGCCTACTCATTCGAGAGGACGGATATAAGTGTGGAACATCTTACCCTAACAGTGTCTATTTTCCGAAAGATTTAATATGGGAGTCTTCGAGTACAGAGTGAATAGGTATCTTCTAGGCAAGCGTGCTGCACTATGCATAAGGTGATATTAAACTGCAGTAAAATGATTACTTAACTTTTGTAAAACAATATTATATATTTTTATTACCTACTGTATTTGCATGTCTCAGTATGTATAGGTAGTGATTTCGGCAGTTATGGGTGAATTCCTTGTAGACAAGTCGTCTGCATGCGTCTTTTTTAATCCAATTAATTCAGCTGCGTAACATTGCTGTTATAGAGAAATACGTATATAATGCTGTGTTTAAGATCGAAGGACAGGGTAGTTACTAATTTATTTTATTGTCGATAGGCTAGTCTTTGATCGCCAATACCACTACTATCCCACCTAGGAAGGAAGATGTAATTCTTTGCGTACAATCTCACAAGATGATGTTAAGTGGTGATATGGTCGTAAACTGGCATAACTTGAATGGAAACTGACTCTCAATGACACCTGCCAGACTACACGGCTACAGTGTTTAGTGACAGTTTTTCTTGGGGGTAGTAGCTAGCTAGTCGGGCGCAAAATGCGCGTGAACAGCAGTGACAACAGCATAATGTGCCTTCTTCCTAAGCACGGAAGCGCTTAGTAGTGAATGCAAGTACCCAGTGAGCGAATGATCCACTAAAGCTCAGAGCGCTTCAAAATTTGGATCCAGAATTACTAGTAAGCTATGTATTCTGTCTATTAGAGTTAATACGTGAGTACTTATGTTATCGACACATTATAAAGGGGAAAGATTTGGATTTTCGTATGTAACGAATAAACTTAAAAACTACTGGACCGATTTGAAGAATCTTTCACCATTAGAATCCTACATTATCCCTGATGAACAGAATATATATAGAATATTTCTAAGAAATAAGTTTTTTTTCCAATTTAGTTACATACCCGTGCGAAGCCAAGGTGGGTCTCTAGTGTACCTACTGTAATACCTACATTTATATTCAATGAAGTTTGACATACAGCATACAGACCCGGACTATTCCTGCGCATATGTCACCACTACCACGGAAAATGGCAAGCGTGGCTTCGGCCTGACATTCACCTGCGGTCGCGGTACAGAGGTTGTGGTGCTCTGCATCAGGTCCATGAAACGCTTTGTCTTGGGGAAGAATGCTGCCGATATCTTCGCGGACTTCGGAACATTCTGGCGAACTATTACCAATGACTCACAGATGAGATGGGTAAGTAGTAGAGAATTAACGAACTTAATATGTTTGTGAAATAGATAATTGTTTCCGCTAACAACCAATAAGAATTATACATATAGAGACGTTAGACGTACTAAAAGAGCTTTAGTAACATGACAAATCTTTGCTATAGCTAGGTACTTATATAGAACTTACTTACTACTTGATTTAGCTACTATACTTTGTTTACAGTAGCTAAATCATCACAAAGCTATTCAGAACCCCGAAAGAGGCAAAGATACGATAGCGGCCAATCCCTAATGGCAGTCAATCAACGCCAAGGGAAAAAGCCACGCTCAGTCATCGTGTTCTGTTCAATTCTGGTAGTTTCCCAGACAAAGCAATGAAAAATCAGTTAGTATTAGGCATTTTCAGTTTGTTGTTTAAAATTTAAATAGAGGAAGTTTATGATACGTAATATACAAATATTCTAGATTCCTAACTTTATAATTAAAGTTAGTTACTTAACAGTAATTGAAATAGACCTAAAGATAAACTAAAGACCTAATAAAACAACTATGTCTCAAAGTGACGCGCGCAGTGCAATTCGTGACTTGTGATGAAATGTATCTGCATTGGCAGAGGTTAGTCCCCTTAACAAGTCTTAATATCAATGTACAGTACTTGTTAACTACATGTTTGCAGATCGGCCCCGAAAAGGGTGTGGCACATTTGGCGGTAGCTGCAATACTCAACTCGCTGTGGGACTTGTGGGCGCGCTTAGAGAACAAGCCGCTTTGGAGACTTCTGGCCGATATGGAACCTGAAGTTAGTTAACTCATATATTAGCATGGCATGTAGCTATGAGTTATCAGACGGCGTAGGATTGTGAGTGAGCGAAACAGCAAATGGTAAGCGAACGTTCTTATTTTTTTTTATTATAAATGTGATCTTTTTAGTAAACGTTAAATCTTTCATGTGCTTCATGACATGGTCGCTATATAATAATTAGAAATAAAATTTCTATTGATACGATTTACTATACAGATTACAGACACAAACCTTGATTTTAAGCGAAAATTTAGAGCTGTGTTCATGACTCTTTTCTATCAAGAGAAATGTATAGAATCGAGTTTTTGGATCAGGCATAGTATTTGTCGTATCCTCTAGAATATTATATACTTTATTTATATATCTTTCAAAAATAATGTAAAAAAATGCCTTTTCACGGCTCACTAACATTAAACTGACTATACACGTATCAAAAAGAAATACAAAATTAAATCAATAGGTACAATATGATTTTTATAAACATTTTCTAAGTAGATGAAATACATAACTACTTATAACTTTTTTGTAGTTGATAGCTGTCCCGCTTACACAATAACTAACACACACACACTTACACATACAATGTGTGAAAGTCCTAAAGTTACTATGATATATGCTACGATACAGGCACTGTATAAGGCAGGTAGTTACTATGACTTTGAATTGGTAATAAAACTAATATTATATTCTTCATACTGATCTTTTTACATTATGGGTCCATTTCTAGCAAATGGGGGTCACAGGACGCAAAAAATGTGATACAAATAATTGCCAAAAATTGGTCTTAACTGCCGCTATTTCAAAAATATTTTTTAAGCGTACGAAATTTATCAGCAATTTGGATTTCATATATTAACCTTTTTTTTTACATATATGTTTATATTTACCTGTGTAACGATTAAACGGATCTGATAAAGTTTGATACTTGTAGAGGCTCATTGATCTATGATTGAAATGATCCGCGATTCAGCGTTGATAGATCCTCCTGATTAATATTACAAAAAACTATAAAACATTTTAATAGGTTGTATGTTTTCTGCACTTTCCGCCAGACGGCGGTGACATCACAGTCTATACGTTTTGTCGGTGTTATTTGTATACAGCACTTAATTCCTCTAGTTATATATTTTAAAATAGATTTATGAATCAAAATTCCCATGACTACATTGACGATTTTTCCATTGATATATGTATAATGTAAACTAAATATTTTTTACTAGGCCGCTACACACCTTTTCTTGACTTTTTGGTTTATGTATGTCTATTCCAATTGTCCTTCTAGTTTCATACATAAATCTTGTGCAGATATAGGTACTAAGAACGTGGTCGGTGTTCAGAAGACAAATACGAGATAAACTTTTAACGATCTTATTTTCCTCGTAGGTAGTGTAAAGCATTATGTATCACTCGGGAGAAATTTCTATTTCTGTTCCCGAGTTTCCTTTGAATTTAAACATACTATCGAACAGAAATAGATAGTTTTCTCCCCTCGGTGTACAATGTAATTTTTCAGATAGCAGATTTCGAAAGATAAACAACACTTTCCAAGCTTGTGAGGTAAAAAAAAAACATTTTTGTAGAAACAATATAAACTTAACTACAATACAAATCATATTAAATTCAATTACTCTATTGGACTCGTCAGACTCTTGACTCTTTTAAGGATTTTAAAACCTTAGTTTTAAATGTGGCCCCCCTTAGTATGTATGTATGTATTTATTTTCCACTTATAAAGAAAAACATTGATTATAGTCAAAAAAGTCAATTCAATTCAATTAAATTTCTTGGTTATGGCTTCTGCAACTGAGTGATATCGCAGTCATAAAAGTCAAGAACCCTGTAGTGTGTGAAGTTTCCTAAATAATATATTAAAAAAAACGGATTTGTCTTGGTGGGTACGACCGCAGTATCAGATATTCTATCCTCTGTATTTAGATTTGAAGATCTTTTTAGTAAGTGAAATTATTGGTGTCCTCATCTAGATTATTTATTACGGCGATCTAGATTAGTATGACGCGCACAGTGCAGTCGTGCAGAACGGTGACACTGCAACGTAATGGACACGTGTATCATCAGGACAGATATTGTGCGTCACGACATATATTGATAAAAATAAATAGCTAAATAAAATGTTATCTTCTTTATTTATAAATAAATACACAACATACAGATAACTCGTGGAGAAAATGTTAGGGATAAGGTACATTTATCTATGTACTTACGTACATTTGTTAGGGGTTAAAGTTTGAAATTGCCGATTAGTATGTACTGTTTTTTTTTTTTTACTTTCATATATTTATTTAATCAAAATAATTACTATTATTATCTATATATTGCCACGACAGCTCGGAATCGGTGGCGGGTAATTGTTTGGTGGAGGGAGAGGAGTGTCCGTTCTATACGTAGGTAGTGTTATTATATTATGTTCTATGACATGCTATTTCTATGGCTGCCATCTAATAGCAAAGGTCATTTATGCCTTTGCGATGGAACTCTGGTGATCTGGATTCGACAAACTGTGTGAAAGCATTTTATACTGCTTCCTGAGAAGAAATATTTTTATCGCGTAGAAAATTTCCCAAATCACGAAAAAAATGGAAATCCGTTGGAGCAAGGTCTGGCGAACGCGGAGGATTACGAATGGTTTCTAATTGCAGTTCCTGTAGAGTCAAAACGGTTTCTCGTGCTATATAAGGTCTCGCGTTATCATGGAGCAGTAATGATGGTGAAGATCGATTCATGAGTCAGGGCTGTTTCTTTGCTAGTTTTGCTATCATTGTTCGGAGTTCGGCACAGTAGACATCTGCCGTTATTGCTTGACCAGATCGGAGAAAGCTATAGTGAATAACACCATGCTGAGACCACCAAACAGTTACGATTACCTTTTTATTATTAAGCTTTGCTTCAGGACACTGTTGCGGCGTTTAACCTTGGGTCAGCCATTGCATTTTTCGCTTACGGTTATCGTAAAGAATCCACTTTTCACATGTCACAATTCGATCCAATACTCCTTCATTTCTGTATCTATTCAACAGGACAACACAAATTAAAACACGCGTTTCTTTCTGCAGATCAGTCAAATCATGAGGCATCCATTTTTCATACATTTTTATTTTATTGATTTTACGCAAATGAGTCAATATAGCTGGTAAGGTAACGTTAAACCTTGCCGTTAATTCCTGGGTAGTTTCGTTCGCATCGTCTTCCGCGAACTCTTTCAATTCATTGTTATTCACCTGTGTGGGCGATCTTCCACGTGGTTCGTTCTTCAAATCAAAGTTTCCATCACGAAAGCGTTTAAACCAACATCGCACGGTGCATTCATTAGCAGTCCACGCAATATCTCCAAACGCATTGGAGATATTGCGAGTCCGCCCCGTTGGTTCCGCGTCGGAACTCGTATCTATTCAAGAATCGCTAAAATTTTCGAAATATCCATCTTTCTTGTCTAAGCTGAATAAAAAAAACAAATGAAAGTCGATAATCAAATGTAGCAATTTTTTTAAAAGAAGAACCTCATAGGTATCTTTTGAAAAAAGTTTCACTCAAAAATCTCAAACCATGAAGGTTCTATGTCAATTCGAAGTACCTATTACAATAAAACGGCAATTCCATACCCCTATTATATTTATGTTTGCTCAAATAATTATCAGGAGCTGGTGTCAACGATAGACTTCCGTTACATAACCGATGTTATCACCGAAGAGGAGGCGGTACTGCTATTGAAAAACAAGAAGGCCGGCAGAGAAGACAGAATCAAGTTCTTGATAGAAAATGGCTACCCAGCGTACACTACACAAGTTGGTAAGATTTAATTTACAAGACTTGGCTGTGTGATTTCTATACTACCTGAAAAAAATCTCAATATATCTCCGGATTTTTATGAAAACTAAAACTGCAATATAAGATTTGAAAAATTTATTATACATTATATTCATAACACAAGAAAAGGTCTAATTGTTGTGATTAAAATAAGCCTCTCGTCGCAGTAAACAGATAAAAACATTCTTCTACCTATAAAAAGATAATTTGTTATGCGCGCGAATAATTCGTATCGTATCAATTTTATTGCTTATCGGACAAACATTGTACATCTAGGTCATTGTATCTACTACATACGTATATTAGGTATACACCTTAGATACCTATATGAAACTTCAGCATGCAACTTGGGCTGTGCCTGTAAAATATTCTTTTTTTTAATGAGCTTTAAATACTTAACCCCTAAAATCTACGATTGGGTTATTGCCCATATTCCAAATTACCTATGTTTATAAATTCGTTTACTATAAGATATATTTACTTAGACACAGGTACCTACATCTTAGTGGCAGACGACTATTGAGTAAAACGTATGAACTGTACCTATATTCAACAGATAAATAAAAGAAAAGAGAAGCTTAGCCACCTATCTTTTTCTACACTTGGCCTTTTAAAAAATATCATGTCGCTTCTTATGTATACATCATGTATAATATGTATATACATCGTTTTTCATGGTGGTATGGCATTTTGCCAACGCCCGCCTGACTAGCTACCATCCTCATGTAGAAAATCTGTCGCAAAGCATCTAACGGGGTGTTCCGGCAGCTGTCCTTGAGAACCAGTAATTCTAGGTTAGCCTCAACAACATCTTCGACTACATCATCACTTACCATCAGGTGAGATAGTGGTCAAAGGCTAACCTATCAGGCATAAATAAAACACCGAAGGGATAGACAAGTTACATGACAGAAGTGTACCAAAGAAACATTCATATTTAGTCTGAGGTTCTCGCGCTCGTCCATAATCAGGGTCAGGGTCAATACGATTCAAAGGATTCAAAGGATTCTCATCAAAAGAGATTAGATAATTACTAGGAAGAAAAGGACACAGTGCTTACCTAGGTAATTATTGTCGTAACTGCCAAATGTCATGCATTTATTTAAATGTATTATATTTTTGATTAGGGGAACTTACATCTATACCTGCAATAGGTAACATAATTATGATATACTTATGGCGAGACTACAGTTCCCAGGCACAGACACTTGTACATGATGCCCCAAGTCACTTGGTTATCGATTCCAAATAATATTTCTAATATACTATCTTTATGGTAATGCTGGGCACACAAACATTACTAAATTTGTTTATGTTATTGTGACGAAACAAACACGAGGCCCACCTGATGTTACGCGGATTAACCTCTGCCTATAACAGATGCATTTCGTCATGAGACGAAATTCAGCGCCCGTCACACTGATACATACAGTTGTTAAGTCTCATGTGCCTGTAATTTTTCTGGCTCTCAAGGACTGCTGCCGGAACACACTGTTAGGTGCTTGGCGACAGATTTTCTACTTGTGGGTGGTAGCTAGCCAGGCGAGCATTCGCAAATTACCCTTCCACCATGCGGTGAAGCTCAAGCCGGCGGTGGGGATCGAATCAAGGACCTGCGGTACGGAATTCCATAGCTATTACCTACCACTCGGTCATCATTGCTTCAAACATTTTTTTTTTTTTTTTTTATGGGATAGTAGGGCAAACGAGCAGGTGGCTCACCTGGTGGTAAGTGATCACCGTCGCCCACGAACATCCGCAACACCAGAGGTATCGAGGATGCGTTGCCGGCCTTTGAGGAGGGAATATGCTCTCTTCTTGAAGGCCCCTAAGTCGTATCCGTTCGGAAATACTGCACCTGGCAGCTGGTTCCATATTGTGGCAGTGCGAGGTAGAAAATGCCGTGAAAATCGCAAAGTTGTGGACTTCCAGACGTCGACATGAAATTTATGAAACATCATGCTTTGTCGGGACGTCCGATGGCGAAATTGAGCTGCAGGTAGTAAATCGAACAGTTCCTCAGAACACTCCCCGTGATAGATGCGGTAGAAGATGCAGAGTGATCCAACATCTCTACGTAGTGCCAAAGGGTCGAGCCGATCGGAGAGAACTTGATCGTCAAAAAAGATACAAGAAACATTAAGATACAAGTGCGCAATGTTGGTGATAATTCATAACACACGAGACGAGATTGCAATTATAGTAGAGCCGAGAGTACTTACGTGTACGTAAGTACTCTAACTTGCTCACGAGTATCATACGACGATTTTCAACAGGTGCAAATAGGTATAAAATTTTCGTTAACAAAATATTTATTTAAAAATGGCGCGTTGCGTTTCGAGCGCTGTCTGTGGTTGAGTTAGCTTAACGCGTACAGATGGAGCTGAAGAAAACACCGAACAGCCATTTTAATTGAATAATTTATCCATAATCAATTGGCTCCTAAATAGTACTGTGTATAATACACATGGAATGGTAAATTATTGTATTAGTGTTTGATATAAATAATAAGCGCTGAAACAAGGAGGAACCTGTCTTATTCATAATCGTCCCATAACTTCAAACGTCATTAGTACTGCGCAAAGGTTAACTCTTTTGCGCAGTACTAATGACGTATGATAAACCTATTATAAAGTTATAGAGAGATTATGAATAAAGGGGTTAATATTTAATTCGTCTAATGTTTTACATCAGTAGGTAAATAACTCTGGTTTGTATTTATAAATAAGGAAAACGAATGGAATAATCAATCTCCTTGGTGACTAGTGCCATAGAACATATAATAATACTCTAGTGCGGTAAAGTGTTTTTTTTCTGTATTAAACACAAGTGCCGCCAAGTCGAAATAAAGCATTCGTGCTTAAATAGACTCTCGGAAATCTTTGAGTGAATGTAAAAGTTAACCGAGTGCTGTCTGGAAATCACCTCGAATTTTGATATTCATTCGAGGCTGCTCGAAAATAAAGAGAAAGTTCACTTGACAGTTGAATTTGGGCAAAACAGTGTGGGGATTTTCACCTGTCAGGGAAGGACAATTACAAATTTTAACATTAAATATTATACATTGTACTGCCACTTTCAGCAAAAAAAAAGGAAGTACGCGAAATAAACTAGTCATGCAGTAGCTACGTTTGTTAACTGTCTTATCCCACGAACTGCATATGCAGCAGAACTAAGTCTTCCGGATACCTAGATCATGTATATATATGTGGATCCCACTGTAAAGTTGAATCAATTTTGATTCCCAAGAAGACTGGCGCATTGTCAATAGAGAGTTTATCTGGGCCAGTTAATGTTAGGTGTAATAACACATTATTATCACTACATAGTATAAAACAAAGTCGCTTTCTCTGTCCATATATCCCTATGTATGCTTTAATCTTTTAAACTACGCAACGAATTTTGATGCGGTTTTTTTAATAGATAGATTGATTCAAGAGGAAGGTTTATATGTATAATAACATCCATTAAATAGTGGAGAACTGTATTTTTTTATGTGATGTCGAAAAAATTACATTTTTTCCGCATACATTGCAAACGCAGGCTGAACCCTACGAGATTTATCAAAATAATGAATGAGATTGATCAAAGTATTGTACACATTGAAAAGGTCTACAGAAAACTCCGCTACGGTATATGTCTATCTCTTATGGATATCCCACAATAAAAAAAAAATGTCATTTACTTTTTACGACAAATAATGGCTAAATTTCGAAGCGATTTTAACCAATACAGCATGAATCCTTATCTAATTGAATACCTTAAATACATTGTTGATTTAATATAGATCTATATGGCTCTTTACAGCATATGATTTAAATGAATATTATCGAAGATATTACATATTTAAAAATTGCGGGACGTAACGTTCTCGCCGGTCGTTGCCGGCGCGCGGCGTACCGGAGACGATGTATTGATTCCCCGAATCCCTCTGATACCATCGTTTCAAATCCATCATTTACCCTTCCAATTTAAACGTTTATAGTTTCCGGTAAAGACATCTTTTGCAATGACCATTAATAAATCGCAGGGTCAAACATTCAACGTTGCAGGCTTAGATTTGAGCGTTGACTGTTTTTCACATGGCCAACAGCTGTATGTCGCTCTTTCAAGAGTAACCTATAGAGAAAACATGTTTGTATTGTCTAATGACAAGAAAGCCGTGAACGTTGTATATAAAGACATTCTGTAATATATTAATTGTTGTAAAAATAAAATAAATAGGTAAAAATGTAGTGTATGCGAATTTAGATATTCCAAAGATAGGAAATCTTCATGGTTTAGGGAAAGAAGAATTATTTTACTCTAAATTTAACGCGTGCGGGCCACGGGCAGTAATGAATAAATCAAAACTACTGAATCGATTTTTATAATTTTTTCAGTGAATGGACATAGGCTACATATTTTATACCCGTGCGAAGCCGGAGCGGGCCGCTAGCTTACTTATATAGGAACTTACTTATAGTGAGTTGCATATGTTTATTTAAAGTTAGCTAAGTATATGAATAAAATAATAAGTATAGAAAGTCGCTGCCTGATTATATTACGGCTATTACTCCCCCGCACTAAGTTCAAACGCGTATACCTAAGTGGGCTGTGCGGCACTACATTGTGTTCGTCATCTTGTACATCTGATACTATGCACAGAACTTTTCTGAATTCTAAATAAACTTTGTCGCTTAATCTTACACAGGGTGGTTGGGGTACAGTGACGACCTACTGAATGAGCTCTGCGACAAGTATCTCAAGCTTGGTTTCCAGCACTTCAAAGTCAAAGTAGGGAAGAACTTCGAGGACGACTACAGAAGGTGTAGTGCAGTTAGGAAGAACATTGGCGATGACAAAGTGTTGGTAAGTTTTCGACTTGATACTTTTCACACCAGCTGAAAACACGAGCGGTACAAAATTTGTCAGCGTTCTGTAAATGTGAATTTCCTTATGGTCGAAGGTCTAAACGTTCACAGGCTTAATCTAGATTACCCAGAGCTACTGGCTCTCAAGTACATTTTTTTCTCCCCTATGTATACATACCTATGCACGTGTTAGACACTCTGAAATAGTACATTGTACATCGAGGGGAGAAAACGATCTACTTCTGTTCGAGAGTTTAAGCCCGACGCGCAGCGGAGGTCTTAAAGGCAACTCGAGAACAGAAATAGAACTTTCTCCCGAGTGATACATAGTGCTTTATACTACACCTACGAGTAAAATAAAATCATTATACGTTTTCTCGTACTTACCTCGAGACTTCTCAGGCAGTAAGTTCTCTATGACTTCTTGAGCTGCATTTCTTATTTCTGTTGGCGTCATCATTATAAAATCGTCACATTCACTATCAGATGACATTTTGCAAAGTTTAACCAAACATAACAAATTGCCGCGCTTTTTTTCTCGTAGTTCAAAAAAAGGTTGCCAACCTCCTTTCATTGAAAATCGAGTAGGTACAATGAAAATAAAAATCACACCTCTTTTTTCTAATTATTTGATATAAAACGTTTTTGAGATTGAATTTTTTTATGCAGCTAAAAACTAAAGAACGCTACCAGGGCAGGAATAGATTTTCATACAACATTCCTTCACTGCTACGGAGTGAAGGAATGAAAATCCATATAACTTTCCACGCCGTACATTTATAAGGGAGAAATGACGAACTTTATAACATGTTTTTGAACGAGTAATGAGACGTTTTATGAGTGGGTGTGGCATAAAAATAATTTATTTTATTTTCGAAATTCTTATCACTTAATTGTTTTTGCATCCCATTAATTTCATTCCATATCTAAATTAAGTTGGTATCTCTTTCCGTTTACGAGTATGTGACATATGGATGGACAGACAGACAGATATTTAACAGGGCTCCGTTTCTCCTCAGAATCCTAGAATCAAAATAACCCTAAAAAATTTGAAATCAAACAAAAAACTGCATTGCCCTATCATTTCACTTCAAATCCAAAGCACCCCATGCAGTGTGTGCGTTCTTACACCAAACTTGTATTGAAAAACTGATTAGTTGCGGGAAAAAAAATTGCAGGCATGTCCTATACTTGTTTTTGAATATGTTGAAAATGTGTATTTTCAAAATTATTTGGAATAATCGTTTTGATTTCTTATTTTCATACTTAAATAAAATTTAATTACAAAACTTACATCGTATTAATATGACCTATTACAATAAATTATCATGGGTGTCAAGAGGAGTTCAAATTACTTTAGGCCCCTATGAGGGTCAAAAGGAAAAAAAACCCTGTTATCTTCTGATCTTAATTTCGTACGTAGATGGTTGACGCTAACCAAGCGTGGAGCGTGAACGAAGCGATAGAATGGATGAAGAAACTAGCCCCTCTGAAACCGATGTGGATAGAGGAACCTACTTCGCCAGACGATGTTCTCGGACACGCTACTATTTCTAAAGCTTTGGCGTAAGTAACATTAGACAGGATTCTGATATTTATCTTATTTTAAAGCCGCATCCCCTGCATATGTTTGTCTTAACATTGAGCAAAAACTCGCACACAAACCTTGGGTACGCGTCGTCCGCGCAAGAGACTGGACTGCAGCCGGAACACCTTAACACACCGTTAAGGTGTTCCGGCTGCAGTCCAGTTGTTGACAGTGGTAGCTAGCCAGGCGGTCAATCGAAAAATGCCCTTCCACCATGCGGTGAAGCTCAAGCCGGCGCGCGGTGGGGATCGAACCAGGGACTTGCGGCACGGCAGTCCATAGATATTACCGCTCAGCCATCATTGCTTCAAATTTTTTGGCCGCTGGTAAATATGTTTATAGTAGAATACGTTCACTTTCACGGTTACGTAAAACCTTGTAGTGTATAAAACGTAAAAACTCGTACTAGGACAACAGTACCTACTTTGAGATCGATATATATTTTTTTTGTTTTTGCCTGGTAGGTTAGCCTTTGACCACTATCTCACCTGATGGTAAGTGATGATGTGGTCGAAGATGTTATACAGGCTAACCTAGAAGTACTGGCTCTCAAGGACAGCTGCCGGAACACACCGTTAGGTGCTTGGCGACAGATTTTCTACTTGAGGGTGGTAGCTAGCCAGGCGGGCATTCGCAAAATGCCCTACCACCATGCTGTAACGACTGCCATCCTAAGACAACAACCGGGACCGACGGCTTAACGTGCCCTCCGAAGCACGGAAGCGCTCAGTAGTAATGTCACTAGCGGTCACCCATCCAACTCATGACCACGGGCGACGTTGCTTAACTTTGCTGATCGGTTAAGAACAGCTAAGTGAGCTTCGCTACGAGCGCTTCAAATGTTACTTGTTTTCTTTAATTTTTATTAATAATCTTTATTTCTCAACAAAAGTAACATAGGAAACAATAAACAGTGAACCTGCAACAATACTAGACTGTGTCGCAGATAGCAACGCACGCCTCCTTGAACTAGTGGTGTATATAGTGATTCAAAATTACAGTTCTCGTATTTTTGTTACCATATAATTGATATCACGTTAGTAATTGTGATTAGTGATGAATTGCTTCTAGTATAGTTATTGCGATTCTTTAAATATGCACAATTTTGTCTATATTATAAGGCACGTACCAGACAACCCGTGGGGTGCCGGGTTAGAATGTAACCCCCCTATTTCTACCAGTGGGTGTCGTAAGAGGCAACTAAGGGTAAAATAACGGAAGGTAGGCAGCAGCGTCTTCTGAGAAACCGATATCTTAACTGCGATCTGCAAGACGCCTCCAAGCATTAAGATTATGGCAATAGTGGACGATTCGGTTCATACAGTACAGTAGTAATGTGAACATGTGCACAATACATTATTTTAGTTTATGTATTATGTGATAAGACTTCGACTGTTATACGTGGTTCAGTTAATGGGTATACAATAGTAGTGTTTGTGTGACAGACCGCTTGGCATCGGCGTGGCGACGGGCGAGATGTGCGCCAACCGCGTCATGTTCAAGCAGTTCCTTCAGAGCGGCGGCATGCAGTACTGCCAGATCGACTCGGCGCGCATCGGCGGTATCAACGAGATCCTCGCCGTTTATCTCATGGCTTACAAACTAAACGGTGCGTTTGCTAGAAAGAACCTTAGATTGTTTTTCTAAGAGTTACAGACGTCCTTAGAGCATTTCCGCTCTAAGGATATAGGATAAGGCTCTCCCCGCCGATTTCGGCCGGGAGCTTTCCGAAATATATCAGAGCGCTTGGCCGATGTGACGAGTGATCATAATGCTGACTTTTAGTTGGCTCTCAACGAATAAGCATTGCAGTTCAACGCCGCAATGCTGCCAGCATGTTGGACACGCTGCCAACTGGTAGTGGGCTGGAGCATTATAAGTCACAGGTTATAAGTCAGAGAGTCCGACTTGGTGGGTACCACCGCAGTGCCAGATATTCTCCTTCAAAGCAATAGTGTACAAACACTACTGTGTTTAGGCGAGAAGAGAAGTGTAGAAAGTATTATTACTCGGTAAACGACACATTAGAACTAAGGTCTCGGAGTGATGTAGTGCAGCGCAATGCAGTGTCTGGCAGAACGATGACAGTGACACTGCAATTGTAATGGACAGGCGTGACGCTTGCCATCAGGCGACCTACCCATCACAGTATAAAATAAAAATGAACTCTTCTCCTCAATATAAACTATTTGTTTGACAGTAAAAGTGTGTCCCCATGCGGGCGGCGTGGGCCTGTGCGAGATGGTGCAGCACCTGCAGTGCTGGGACTTCGTGAGCCTGTCGGCCACTATGGAGGGCCGGCTTGTGGAGTACGTGGACCAACAACACGAGCATTTCCTAGATCCCTGCGTTGTAGAGAACGCGAGATATTTGGCACCTAAGGTAGGTGCCTTCTCTTTATACAGGGTTATTGGTAAAATGCTAACCTCTAAGGGTTGACTTCTGCTAGTCCTTGCAAACATTTTGAAAGTCCTCCACGATTCGTGTTTTAGCGCGTCTACCTCAGTTGTATAGAAGTCTTTGCTTACAACACGGTCAAATTAACTCAAATTACTCTCTCTTCAAAGTGTCTAAAAATACTATGTTTTTAAGTTAGGAGCATGGAATTCAGTATTAAGTTAAAAGTACTTTACTAAGAATTTAACGAGAGAATACTGAATTGCATGCTTCTAACTTCAAAACATAGTATTTTTGACAAACTTTGAACACCAATTTGACTTCTTTAATTAGGCTCTGTTGCAAATCCGTTGTTAGCTGATGTCTCCCATCTATATACTACCTAACTGCCAAATCAAAAGCTTCATAGGTCAAGAAGTTTTTGATATAACGTGTTTAGTCAGTAAGTGACTACTAAAAAAGTCATAACAGTATTTGTATTCATGTTTGTTAATACATGTTTTTCTTACCACTAGGTGGCAGGATACAGCACAGAATTCATACCCGGGACATTAGAAAGGTACACATACCCCAACGGAAGCGAGTGGCAGCGAATGATCAAGGAAGGGCTTTTCCCAGAGCCTGACGAAACTGAACTGATCAATCTATAAATAAAACATTCGATTTATAAATGCAGTTTATTTTTTTTCCTTACTTAAAATATACTATTTACAAATAACATTTGATGGTCATGATGATTCATTAGGACGTAATAGCCTGTCCTGTCTCAAGCACCTAAGAACCGACCATTAATCACGTGAGGCTTAAAAGAGGGGGAGGGGGTTTATCAAAAATCACGAAATATCATAAAGGGGTTATTACATACGGGGGTTTAGTAAGATATCACGTGTATTTATTTTTTCTCTTTAAACGCGCGATTTCTAAACAGAAAAGAGGCTTGACTCGCCGTGATCAGTGTGACGAGGCAAGGGACGAAGTTCCCGCGAAGAATTGAGAAATATATAAAATTAGATTATACTCTATACCTGTATTTAAAGATAATATTCTAAAAAAATTAAGATTTCTTGTAGGTACAAAATATAAACGTGATTTTGAGTGGGGGCGGTGGGGTCAGTCCTCAACATCACCAAGAGGGTAGAGAAGATTAAAAAATGCTAAAAAAAACATCACGTGATTAGTGGACGGCCCCTAGCCATGTATTCCAATTGCTGTCCTTGTGAGCCAGTTCCATGTCTAAGTCTAGCATGCTATCTTCGACCACATCATCACTTACCAGCAGATGAAATGGTCAAGAGATTGACTGTCAGTAATAATAAAAATGTGATGTGTCAGTTATAAAACATTAAATTTTCTTTTGGAAAGCAAATGCGCTCAGTTTTGATTGCTTAGGAGCGCTGGCGACGGGTGGATCTGTTCCATTGCTTGTCTCTTCGAGTTTCCTCTTGTGCCCGCTATCAGGAGTGCTCGAACCGTTTTTCATTTGAACAGATTTGAACAAACGGACACTTTGGCGGGTCAGTTCGGAAGGTGTTAGCGCTGGGTGTTGTTGCTCTAGTATGGATTTGTTGCGAGTGAACCAGTCCATGAAGGTTTCGCCTTCGAGTGGTTTTGGAGGCTATAAACAAAATTGAGTATCATTTGGATAAATCATCAAGTACGTTTATTTTTTTATACAATGCTACAATTCTCCACAGTCAATATACGCCTCCAAACCGCAATAAAAAATTTAGTTCTATGCTTTTCTAGTCATGGGCGCAATGTCGTCTCTCTTTCTCGTGCTATCACTTTAAGTATGCGTCAGTTGAAGTGGTCAAACACGCTATTCAATATAGCTATGTTAGTAATCACATGTTTTTTTTAAATAATTGATGAATCGGTAATTCAAAATATGTATCATATAACTTACATCATTCTCCGTAGAGTCTTCAGTTGAATGCACTTCTACCAACGTTCTTTCAGTTAAGCTGAGCGGACTCGGGGCGCCCTTGGCGGCCACCGGTTGCTTCTTGAAGGGATTCCTGGCACCGCCGGGAGAAGATTTTATTGGCTGGAAAATCGTAATCTTACATTACCAACACATACTTATTGCACTTGGTGGGTCGGTGGAAGAAGTCTTTCTTTAACAATACAAATGATCATAGTGTTGGCGTTTGTTTTATGTTTGACGTTAATACTTTACGCAATTGTCATTGGTAGTACAACCACTAACTGTCCCCTACTGAGACATAAGAAATAGAATTAAAAAGGTATTCCGGTTTGTTATGTACGGATATATCCTGTAGCTGTCCTTGGAGTCCTTGTCCAGTGCCCTTTCTAGGTCTAGCTTGGTAACACCTTCGACTATATATATCATCACTTACTATTAGTGAGAGGTTTAACTTTATTTTCAAGCAAATTAAAAATTACTAATCCAAGCAATTTAAGCTTTTTATAAATAAGCCTTACTTACACTACACTACTTACCACTGGCTTAATAGGAGTAACCATATCCACCTTCTTCTCTTTAACCTTCTGCGGTATAATCAAGCTAGCGTTCAAGTCCTGCTCCGTACTGGTGACGTCATAAGTTTCCTGTGTATCTAATTCTTGGAAATGCGAGTTTTGAGCTACGTTATGTTTGTCGGAGTCGGCTTCCCAAGTTTCTGAGAGGTTAGTAAGTTTGTCCGCGAGGTGCATCCGGCCGAGCCGCGAGGCGTACCTGGCCGCTAGTGGCAGGAGACGATCGTCCTTCAGAAGTTCCATAAGTTCTAATGCTCGCTGCTCTATTTCACTGCGGCATGCGAGCTGAGAAATATATACCGCTGTTAGTACTCCCAAGTTATTATAAATTATTTGAAGCGCTCGTAGCGAAGTTTACTTAGCTGTTCTCAACCGATCAGCAAAGTTAAGCAACGTCGCCCGCGGTCATGAGTTTGATGGGTGACCGCTAGTGACATTACTACTGAGCGTTTCCGTGCTTAATCCGTCGGTCTCGTTGTTGTCTTTGGATGGCAGTCGTTATAGCATGGTGGTAAGGTATTTTGCGAATGCCCGCCTGGCTAGCTACCACCCTCAAGTAGAAAATCTGTCGCCAAGCACCTAACGGTGTGTTCCGGCAGCTATCCTTGAGAGCCAGTACTTCTAGGTTAGCCTGAACAACATCGTCGACTACATCATCATCACCATCATGTGAGATAGTGGTCAAAGGCTAACCTATCAAGCATAAAAATATATATTTCTCAATTAAGTAAATAATACGGGATAACTCACGTGAATAAGTCAGATAGTTCCGACTATAGTTTCAACCACATTCGGTGGTATTTTTCAAGGAGAGCTCGGGACGCCCGCGTTGACGTCTCGCTTAGCACTGCTAAGTCGGAGCTATATGACTTATTCAAGTGAGTTATCCTGTATTATTTACTAAAATGAGGGAATACACCGTTAGTATTTATAATATATAGAAATCTTTTTGACATATTAGCCTAATTTGTGGATTTAATAATGATATTATTACTCAAAATTTAAAGTAGATTTAAAAACAAAGGAGATATGTTACAAAGTAAACAAAAGCAATTTAACTGACCGCAAACAGTTTGAGAGCAGTCTCCCTTGCGGCCTTCACTTCTACATCCGCCGTTGTGTGCGCCCAACGTACCAGCTGCTCCTCATATTGGCTCTTCTCTGTATCCAGCTCGCACAAAGGGATCTTAAAACAAATAGAAATAATTAGAACACACAAATATAAAAAAATCTACCCTTACATCCGTCTTTTAAATTTTAATTACCAAGCGGTTTTATGGGTGTACGCTAGTGACATTACTACTGAGTGCTTCCGTGCTTCGGAGGGCACGTTAAGCCGTCGGTCCAGTTGTCTATGGATGACAGGCATGGTGGTAGGACATTTTGCGAATGCCCGCCTGGCTAGCTATCACCCTCAAGTAGAAAATCTGTCGCCAAGGACCTAACGGTGTGTTCCGGCAGCTGTCCTTGAGAGCCAGTACTTCTAGGTTAGCCTGAACAACAACATCTTCGACCACATCATCAATTACCATCAGGTGAGATAGTGGTCAAAGGCTAACCTACCAGGCATAAAAAAAGCAAGTCCGAAGCATCTCCATTTCAGCTTAGGAAATAAGCTTTCATATGTCTATCTGGCGAGAGTCCAGCTGTTCTCTACAGGTCGCATTTCTCCACTGATTCTCGTGAAATTTTCTGAGCAAGTTCAATAATTGTATAGAATTTTATGTTGTTACAGTTTTTGGTCATATTTCAGAAGATGGAGTTATGAGGGTTGAAAACTTAAAATAAACAAGCTGTTAGATACATTACTAACTACGCCATGAAAGGTATAGGCTCTAATATAAGGGTTATAAAAACAGTAGATATATTCGACTAAAATATAAGAAGAGAAAATCTTGGATATACAAAAATTTTATACAACATCAGAAAAAAAATATTAAACATAGGCGACCAGAAGATAGGTGAACATTTAAAACAGCCCATTTATACAAGTTTAAAACATTTTTTAGAATATTGGTGATTGTGACAGTCAAGTCGCCCCCTGATGGCAAGCGTCACGCCCATCCATTACAGTTGCAGTGTCGCAATTTTCGTTCGGCTTGCACTGCTGACACTGCACTGCAGGCGTCGCTCCGAGACGTTAGTTCTTCGTAGATTCCCAGTAATTTCACTTGCTACAGTACCTCTCACGCCTAAACACGTTAGTGTTTGCTTACTACTGCTTCAGCAAAGAACTAATATATACTAAAAGAAACGACACTCAAGTATGTGTGCTCGTAAAAGCGTTCGCGCCTATGTGTGAGTGCGACAGAAGACGCGAGCGGTGCGCGGGCCACGCGGTGTGTGAGAGAGACGCCTCTAGTTGCACCTCTAATTCAAGGAGTTCGCCCGCCCATTCTCAGCTAGGCTAGGCTGACTTGTGGTTTCGTCACGTTTTAGGTTGAGGTTTAGCTTCCTACGTACTCACATCACTAAATAGTAGGTAGGTGCACATAAGTAAAAAGAAAAGACGCGAATAGCTGCGAATAAAATATATGTGGTTGCCGGTAGCTAAGCGAACAGTTATATTTTATTTGAACACCCTTGCTCGGAAAGTGTTTATTATATCGTTCTTAGGGCCATAGACCGAACTATACTCACTGCAAATTATATGCGAGTAAACAGAGAATTTTCAATTTAATGGGGTAATTTATCCCTACAAAGTTAAGTTAGTACTTAACTGCAAATAATATGCGAGTAAACAGCATTTTCAATTGAACCAGGTAATACAGATTTGTAACATCAAAGAGGTTTATATGTAATCAACCAACAAACATTTAATAAATTTACAATTGCCGGCACAAAAAAAAACTAGCGCGCTGTTTTCCATAATTTTCGTATGTTGTTTGTATCGCATTTGTGCAATATATATTTTTTTTTCTACACAAAGGTGTTGAAAAACTACGTATGAAACTCGTTAGCAACTTGCTCTTTATACAATCGCCTGATTGACGCCCTCGCCTACGGCTCGGCCTGCAACACACAGCCTCGTGTATAATGAGCAACTTAGCTCACTTGTATCATAATCTACTATTATATGTTTGCATCAAAAGACTAACTGCTACAACCCTATTGCTCACGCGCAAACTACGAAGAAATAATTATTTATTTGTAGCGCGCAAAGGCACAACGTCGCACGATTTCACACGTACGATAGTGTCACAGGTCTGCCTTCGGCGCAGAATATCTGACACTGCAGTGTTACTCACTTGCCGAAGGACTCTTTCTGACGAGACCTACGACCTGGTATATGTTTATCCAAGACAACAACCATCGTTATATCGTCAACATATATCTTTAGAAGCTTGTAAGCAATAACTCAAGCTATTACTATACTGTACTATTTTTTTACCACTGGCCTTGGGGTGCCGGGCAAGAATGTCCCCATTGATACCTGTGGGTGTCGTAAGAGGCGACTAAGAGTAAAATACAGGAAGGTGTGCAGCAGCGACTTCTGAGGAACAGATATCTTAAACTGGGATCACCTCGTGATGGAGGAGGCTGTGTTCAGCAGTGGACAATCCGGCTGATACAGTAACGTACATTTTTTTAATGTATGTAATGCTAAGTTAGCTTACCTGTATGTCCAACTCTACAATGATAGGCTTCGGCACAGTTGCTGGGAAAGAAGCGCCTCGGCATAAAATTGCTCGGATCTTTTGTGCTGGCTCAGAAACCTGTAAATGACGAAGATATGTTTCAGAATTTATTACAGCTATAATTACTAGCCTATAACTAGACCTTGACCACTATCTTGTGTTGGTAAGTGATGATGTAGCCATAGTACTCAATAGGTTTGGCCTAATACACTGTCAAGAACCTACTGTTAAAGAAAGTTGCCGTCTGTTAGGCTTTTGGGAACAGAATTTCTGCGGTCTTGTCTTTTCTTATTAGGTGTGACAGCAAACCAAGCGAGCTATCACAAAATGATGTACCAATATACTCTGGTAAGTTCAAGCTTGTGACCATGTTTTAATCTATGCCTGGTCAAACAGCTTTCATTTCAGTGACTCTCACTGCCACTCTGGCTGATATAGCTTGAAAAACTATTTGCACCTAGTTGGAACAATGTGAAATTTTAATTACAATCTGTCTGACTGCACGTTTGTGTTGTTTGTCTTTGAGAGCCAGTCTCTATTCTTTTTTTTTCTTTTTTTTGCTGGTAGGTATGCCTCTTTGACCACACTCATCTGATGGTAAGTGATGATGTGGTCGAAGGTGTTAACAGGCTTAACCAAGTATTACTGGCTCTCAAGGACAACACACCGGTAGGTTCTTGGCGACAGATTTTCTATTTGACGGTGGTCGATAGCCAGACGGGCATTCGCAAAATACCCTTCCACCATTCGGTGAAGCCCGCGACGGGATTCGAACCTTGGACCTGCTGCGCGGCAGTCCATAACCAATGCCACTGAGCGATCACTGCTTCATCTTCAAGGTTTAAGGTGTTGATGCAGTGGTTGTAGGCATCTTTTATTAATCAAGAGTGATAAATAAATATGAACTGTGGTTTTTACCTTTGAACTTAACTTACAGACTTTTTACTTACAGAACTTTAACTTACAGAAACAATAAACCAGGAGTCAGACGCACCCCGCGAGTGGTTGTTAGTATCACAGATTGGTATCCACACCCCGCTCGCCACGTCGTATAGCCTCAGCACTCCTGTGTTGTCGTATGCACAAGGGGATCCCAGGTCAGTCGTGTCCAGCCACGACAATTTAGACCCTGGGGTTAGAGGCACAGGGACTGTTTTGCTTCTTACTTGACGACCTGTAAAATGTGTAATCAATGACGAATCACACATAACATAGGAAATATTTTTGTACAGTACCTGCACGGAAATGACCTTATTACTTTAAAAAATGAATAAATGTACGTTATCACTGTTGTAAAAAATTGTAGGAGGAAAAATTTTAATTGGATTTGACTTAAAAATACATGCGAATAAAATTTCGGGTCTATCGTGGTCACGAGCTGCGTCTAAAACAGCTTTAACTTGCAAAAAAATTGGAAATAGATGTGTTATGAAACAAAATCAGAACGCTGGACTGAAAATCTTTGGCGGAAAAGCATCAGAGAGTATTCTGTACATTATCTAATAACGATTTTTAATAATAATAATATTATGTATAAAATTTTTCGCCAAGCATCTAACTGTGTTCCAGGTTCGAGGTCAACTGGACCTCGAGAGCCAGTAATTCTAGGTTAGCCTGGACAATATCTTCGACCGCATCATCACTTAACATGCGTGAGATACGAGTAGTAGTCAAAGGCCAGCTCTAAAAAATGCATCATTTTCTATATTTTAGACGGTTTTAGGGGTGATTATTCTGCCAGTGCGATTTTAAACAATGGCATCATATAAAGTATGCGTTTTAAATTTATCCCACACTTTGGATGATGCTTACTTATTTAAACATTACTTTTTTCCTACTTTGATATTTCATACTGTTCGGCAACGAGCTGCTAAGCTACGAGGATGGTACTTCATATTCATATAATTGATCTATATTCGATATGATAAGCAGCATAGTTACCGTTGACGGCAATAATGTCCATTGCGAGGTGCTGATCAGAGACCCCTGGGTCCGCACTGTGATACACGGCCAATACTGTAGTGTTGTAGCTGGCTAGTGTCACCTGCGGGCCTGCGAGAGATATCACCTAAAACAATACATCAAAATAACTTGTACTATACTATCTTTTAACGGAAAAACTAGGTTTTAATATTGTTATGTTTGCAATAACGCCTGCTATGCGGATTACAATAAAATCACAAATATACGATAGGAAAAAATTAAGTCATGTGCTCCATCGCAATACGATGGTTAAAGAACGATAGGAAAGATTTGAGTTATGACGTCATGTCATGTTAGCTCAATTGGTTAGAGCATACCCCGGCTAAAGGGGTGGATGGACGCGGGGGCGGATCCCGCACATGACTTAAATTTTTTTATCGTATATTTCTGATTTTGTAAGGAAAAAATAGGTGTTTACTCATATAGATAAGTAATATAAACACCTGCGGGACGTAATTGTCTCGTTTCGCACTGCAGCGAACAAGTTAACGCGAGTATCCTGAACACTATTTTGTACTTATTCGATCCTACTTATATACTTGAGTGATTCCGTATTTATTACGTATCATATTCAGATCCATCAGAAGCAAACTAGCGGTTAACATATATTAACCATCGATTACTGACTGCATTGTGAGGTCTGCTATATTAAATTATCTTCAACGAGTTATCTAAAAGCAACTCTGAAGTAGAATGCTGCAATTAAAATTTCTAGGAGAAAGTACAAAAATCTTTCCATCAATATCCTTCGAACTTAGAGGTTGCAAGCAGAAGTGCACTGCTCTCTCCAACTTTTATTTTCAGGCGAGGCAAATATAGTATCTATATTGTTTCCTTTATACACATCTAGCAACTCTTAGAAAGTCATTATTACGAATCTAAGAACAATTTCATATTCTCATGCTGCATGACCGTAAAAGGCGACTATGGAAAAAAAATCTGCCGAATGATCAGTATGCCACTACTTACGCCGGCGTGAGTAGGTGGTTGCTGGTGCAAGTGAACGATAAGGCTCTAAATAAAGAGATCAAACGATATCATGCTTTGTTTTGGACCTAAATCCTCAAATATAGGAGTGATCTCCCTATGACGTTTGTATGGAGAGCTGACCGGCCAGTTCACTCTTAAATGTCAAAATTAAGTTAATTATCATTACCATTCTAGTTAGACAATAAAGCTCTATAGATATACTGCTAACGAGAGCATTCTAAAGGAGGGTCTGCGGTTGGCAGGCAGCTTGTTATGAAACCGAAAACTTTAGCATGTTTAGTTAGCGAGTCATATTGTTCCGACCCCAGCCCAATGATGGAAGAATGGAAAGATACTGCTGATTATATGTAAAAAATCGTACCTGTCTCTGTGTGCCCATAACAGTAAACAGTCTCAACAACCGGGCGTTAGTTGCGCACGCGACGATGCCTGTGGCCGCTGTTATGCACAGAATCTCTTCTGTGTCTGGCATCGACACACTCCATTCTTTACTGCTGCCTATTAGTGATATGCACACTAGTTTACTGAAATAAAATGAAATTAGAACTAGTATAAATTAATTAGGAAGTAAAAAACACGACTGCAAATATATATTTCCGTTAAACCGTTCCATTAAAATGATAACTGCAAGTTATTTATATTTATGGACTCGTTTTTTAAAGCCCTTCATTTTGATACCTCACTCGATAAATTTAAAAGAAAAAATAAATTATCTCACAAAATATGGCGTTCAAAATCCGCCAGTTTATTATTAATATTAATTAATATTACTCCAAAAAACGAGGTGTTTCTCAATTGGACTGTTTTTTTATGTGTTACCTCATAACTCTTTACAGGGTGTACAGATTTTGATGATTTGTTTTATATATGAAAGCTGGTGCTTGTCATGTGGTCCAATTTAAAATTGAGTGAGATCATACAAGTAGTATTTGAGCTATCACTAATAATGCATATTTTATGTTTGAAGTGTGTTGGTTTTTGTTAAAGATTTACTTATTTTAACTTTTAATTATTATTATTTGATAGGCAATAAGACCTTTTAACTCATATTCTCTGTGAAAAAAAATCTTTAAAGGTCGAGCAGACGGACAGTGGAAGCTTATTACTACACACAAAAAAAATAGGATACTCCTATTTTTTTGTGTTGCTCTCTAAAATGACCATATTATCAGACTTATACACTCCGATAGGAGTAGGATTCGAAATTACTCCTTTCGGGGAAAACCCACGTTTCCCTCGATGTTTTTGTCCTATGTAATAGGGAGCGAGCTTACTTAATAATGCGTTTAGGGCGTTGTTGCGGCTTCCGCGATACTGCAGCGCTTCACAAATGTTCACGCAAGCACGCACTGACACAATTGATGCGGTTTGGCGTAAACAGCGTCGCTGCTGAACAGACTACGCTCAAGCCGGAACAGCATCTTAAACGCAATAGACGAAAAATATGATTGTCCTTTGGTATATAAACTCATCCAGACGACAAACTCTCTTTTAGTTATTAAGTACTAACGTAATTCTAAGGAGTTACTAACTAATAAAAATGGATCATGTTGTCTGCAATAAAAACATTTATTATATTATTACTGCCATCTGTTACTGACTCTATACTGCTACTTTTTATTTTACTTTAATTTTTTTGCCAGAATACCCCAATTATACTGTCCGATGTAAAATAACAAAATGTGCGGCTGTGTACTCGATAATTTACATTATAATGTGTTCGAACGCGTCACAAGAAGTAGATCTTGTAATTTCCATGAAAAATAAACTGAAGAAGTGGGTCGCGCCAAAGTCACAATATTATTGTGTATAATGCATAGCTAATGCCCGTGCAGTATGCTAATGTGCTACGCATATAAAATGAAGTATTTTGCATATAATACACATAGACCAGCATCATGCTGAGTTGGGGCCAGTTTGTGCCAAAAAACAAATAATAACATTCCTTAATTTTTTTTGTTTGTTTAAATGTATGTAATTATTTTTTTTTTTTTGCTCAAAATAAAATATTTATCTATTGTCTATATGCACGGATAGTGTAACGACAATAAGTTACTTACCAGAATAAATTAATAGACCCAACTATAGTGTCAACTACTTATGCCGCCACATGCTGCCGCCAAAGCAGAAAACCTATCGCTCTAAATACGTCAAGCATTATCGCATGCTAATATATATTTTTTTTAAGTTCATCTACTTTCGATCCCGAAACCCTTTATGGACGCACCGACATTAAAATAATAAAATTAGAACACAAAATTCACAACTCATCCACACATCGATAGCCAAGCGGTTAAAGCACCAGGTGCGTAATACGCGAGTTCAGTCCCGCTGGAGATTTTTCGTTCAAGCGAAGTGAAGTAGTCTGATGAATGGCCGCTCCGTTCCCCGTGAACGGTCAAAAACTTTTCTAGATCCCAAAACTCGCGCACCTACTAATGATCTCGACATCGTAAATGGAAATGGAACCAGGAATCAACGACAGAGGCAAAAAAATTGGGCTCTATGTAGAAAGATGTTCTTACCTAGGCGTCTCGCAAGCCAAAGCCAGCGCCGTGGAAGACAAACTCGCCATAGTATGGTTCAGGTAGTTATTCAGGTGTATGCCGTGATGTACATTAGTATCGTGGAACTCGACATCGATGGTGCTCTCTCCGTTCTCGGCAGTGTGACATCTCACTATACCCACGTCGTTCCAACACATGTACCTGAAAATTAACATAAATTATATCAGCATGCTTGTAAATCCTTGAAGGTGCAGGCAGTGTCACCCATGTTACGCCGATATACTATAAACGTAATAGGGTTGAGCCTATTACCATCTACCGCGCACTTCCACCGGACTGTTACAGAATGATTTTTTTCTTATTTTTATTGCTCGTAGGCTAGCGTTTCACCACTATCTCAGCCGATGGTGAGAGTAAATTTTTCCCAAGTTACAAATTTTAAGCCTTACTGCTTGGCATCCCAAGGAACTGTTGGGCTTGCGTGGTAGTGGGGCATTTTGGGATTGCCTGACTAGCTACCACCTTCAAGAACAAAATCTGTCGCCAAGCACTTAACGGTGTGTTCCGGCAGCTGTCCTTGAGAGCCAGTAAATCCAGGTTAGCCTGAACAACATCTTCGACCACATCATCACGAACCGTCAGGTAAAATAGTGGACTAATGGTAGCCTGTCAGCTAGAAATAAATAAAAATACTCCCATAGGAAGATATAGGAGGTACAATTCTAAGCCAACACCCTTTGTTGGTTTAGAATTGTACCTCCATTTAAAAAAGAATACCAGATTTATAATATTAATATTTGTGATTTTATAAGAATACCAGACTTTAATAATTTGTAAAAATTGGTATATGGCGAGGATGAACCTTCAGGGTGGTCTAATAGTATAGCTGGTTTAGTGTGGAGACAAATAAAGTATGGTAAGTAGAGCAGACCTATGTTCGAGATGCGCAGGAGTGGCTGAGGGCTGGAAGGGCGGCTGGCGCGGGGCGGAGTGCGGCGGCGGAGCGGTGAGGCGCGACGCGGGCCGGGACTCTGGCTCTGCTGCCAAGCCCAGGGTCTCGTTCTTTAGCTTCTCTAGCGATATCGCGTTCTCGTCGTCACTATCGTAGTTCTCGATCAGATTGTCGATGTTCTCATCGTTATCTGGGAAAGTTGTATGCCGAAATCAAGCAAGAGTAGAGCAAGTATGATGCAGTAATAGGACAGTGGCATTGGCTGTGGACAGCCACGCAGCAGGTCCATGGTTCGAATCCCGCCGCGGTCTTTTGCGAATGCCCGACTGGCTAGCGACCACCCTCAAGTAGAAAATCTGTCGCCAAGCACTTAACGGTGTGTTCCGGGAGCTGTCCTTGAGAGCCATTAATTCTAGGTTAAGCCTGTTAACACCTTTGACCACATCATCACTTACCATCAGGTGAGATTGTAGTCAACGGCTTACCGATCAGCAAAAAAAATAACAGGAAGCTGTTGATGGCAATGCTAATAAATGGTACGTGCTCCACGGTCTCGATTTACGCATATGACTCTACATAGAAGGCTGTCAGTTGGTCTGTTAGTCCGGTTTTGTACACATTTTTTTTATTATGGTAATAATGCTAATCTGCAATTTGACCACAATCTGATCTGATGGTAAGTGATGATTTGGTCGAAGGTATTAACGGACTAAACCAAAACATAATTCTGAGATTAGGTATTACCATTACGTGCTTAACGACAGAATTTCTTCTCGAGACTATCAAAATGCTCTAACAGCATGCGGTGAAGCTCAAGCCCGGACAATCGAAGCTTAGACCTTCTGCACTGCGGCAGTTCATAGCCATTGCCACTGGGTACATCACAATGTAGTGTTTGGTGACTAGGCAAGCCTTATGTGCTTCAAACGAGTAAATTAGAAAATGAAATTTGACATTATAATCATCTCACCTTGACTTACGAAGTAATGGACCCATGGATCTTAACTAACCCTTCTACAGGATTATGGTATTAGCGAATTTAAAATTGGTCGTAATAAATAAGTTATTGAAAGAAAACTAATGCACACGCTCCTATAAATTACGCCTAAAACGATTTTTATTAAAAAAAAAACGCTCAAGCGCGTGTTGGACTTAAATATCGAGGGTTACTAAATCATAATGTACCATAGATCTACCAGCGAGAGACTGACCCGCATATTGGCCTGCTTTATTATTTGTTGTCGTACAATAGATATTGGAATATTATAATACCAAGTTTGACGTATGTATTACCTGTTTTTATGAAAGAGAAAAAAAAAACACTTTCCTTGTATATTGTCCAATTTATTTTTATCTTACTGTTTTTATTATTATTTGTAAAGAAATCCGCCTTATTAAATAATATAAACCCACACAAAGAGAAATTGAGATAATTTCGATCTCATGTCTGTGGGAGAGAATCTCCTTGCCATTCAACTTCATTCAAGTCAACTTATTGTTATCATAGTACCTACACCTACTACGTCGCGATGTCACGAGCGTGCGTGCAGAGTCAAGTGTAATAAAACAACAAACATGCAATGCAAATAAAACAGTTGATAATAGCGTGTTAAATTATACATTGTTAGTACTTTTCAAAACTTTCATGTTTTTCATACCCTATTTGTTCTTACATCCAGAATTAGTAAAATTCAGAGACGCACAAGAATTCAGTTCGTTAAAAGTTACTAGTAATAAATTAATAGAGGCAAACAGAATTAACCTTACCACCATCTCTCTCGACCATTTCCACATCATCTTCTTCTCCAGCAGTGCTCTTCTTTCCGTAACAATTAACTAAAGTTCCCAGCTGACCTGCAGCGTCGCAGTAAACTAAAACACCATTGCCTGCAACATTAATTAAGTATATTTATTTGAAGCCATTCTGGTTGGTCCAATGACTATGACTGTGGGCTGCCGTCGAAGTACTCTGGTTCCGAATCGAAGGGGAATCCTGCCGCAAGCTTTAGCTGCTTTACCGCAAGGCGGTAAGCTAACCCGGCTACCACCTTCAAGTGACAAAATTGTCGCCAAGCACCTAAAGTAGTCTTTCGGCCGCTGTCCTTGAGAGTTATCATTCCACCTTTTGCCTGTATAACAGTTTCGACAAGATTACCAAAAGGTGGCGGCAGAGGTATTTTCTTCAGGTAGAGCCTGGAGTGTAGCAAATCGCCTACGATTGCCTACAAAAACGATGCAAAAACTTTGTATAGAATATGTTCTTGTTGTTAGAGAGAATGTATAGTAATTTTTCCGACCCCACCTAAAGTGGTATAGGAAAGTCCAATGCGGCGAACGCAAGATAATGTAGCGCAGCGCTAGTTAAGGACAGGGACAATCGCTAAGGCCGTAAGCCCGGTCTCCATTAGACAAAAGTTTACTACTTGTGTTGCAAACACGTGTCAGTGACAAAAATGTCTGTAAAGATGAGTTTCCATAAAACCAAATTAGCAAGTTTGTGTTTGCTATGTATTGGTGACAAAAGTTGCCAACTTTTGTTTGGTGGAGACCCGGCTGTACGCTGCGTCCCGCCGCGTATCCACGTAAGCCATGGAGACGCGGCGTGGGGCGAATACGCTGCAGCAGCACAGTTCATTTGAGTGTAGTCATATTGTGAACATCAAGATAGATTAAATTATAATTACTATTATTTAGTAATTTACTGCTGTTCTCGAGAGTAATTTGGAATGGTGTTGCTCGTAGGTTTGATGACTTTCAGAACTCCTGAAAAAGCCGGTTTATATTTAGTACTGTCCAGTTAGGTAGGCTTCGACACAAAGGTGGCCCGAAAAATCCAACTAGTATGGGCAGCGTTTGGGATATTACGCGACATCTTCTCGTCTAACATCCTATAGAGCTTGATGACCAAAGTCTTCAACCAATGTGTGTTGTCAGTGATGACTTTTGGCTGTTGGCTGCACTGAGACGTGGTCCTAAACTGTGGCCTTATGGACAAGTTCAGTCGCTCAACGAGCTATGGAGAGAGCTATTGCTCGACGAATAAAAAGTTAGCCACATTACTCGACGAACTGATAACCGATGAGGAAGAAAGGTTCTCGGGTGGACACCGGAAGACGTAGAGTTGGTAGGCCCGCCAATAGTTGGACTGACGACAACGTAAAAGTCGCGGGTAGCCTATGGTGAAAAAGTAATACCCGTTCATTGTGGCGTTCTATGGGCGGGGAACCCTCACATTTTTAGCCTTCGCAGAACAGAATCTAAATCCGTTAAGCTATTTTGGAGTTACGACGCTATACGAGACAGACAGACACACAGACAAATGACAACCATCTTTTCCCATAGCTTCTAGATCGTGGGTTAAAAAATGATACCTACAGTAAACAGTCATTATTCTATAATATATATCATTAGTCATACATGTTGTGACTTTACAGTAAAGTTGCAAGTCACTGGTGTCTTACATATTTCTAATGGATCATGATAGAGCAAGAATATAATAATAGTGTAGATTGTAAAGTCATTGAATTTTGTCATTCTTCCACCTTGTTTCTTATCTGTCATAGGCAGCAATTTAGTAAATTGATGAGGTCACCACATATTACTAGACATTTATTATTGGACACAATAATGCTGTTACTTAAATATTGTGAAATATTAAAGTATGTACTCCCTTGTTATGAATTAGTATTAGATGTAAGCACCTTCTTATTTACATTATTTCTTACTTAACACCTTAACGCTAACACCGAATATGATTTATTTTGTGACAAATGGCAAGGTATTCTTGCATCTCTAGTGAAATATTGTGAAAAAATATGATATTTAATTCTTGACTAATTTATTTTATTATATTATCTATTGAAACAATATGACTTGATTCATTGACATTTTTAATTTGAGACACATGATCATATTTATTCATAATCTAATTACTTTTATATTATTATTTGATGTTTTTTCATTATTATGACTGAATTGTGCAGTTATTAATTTTAGTCTTTGATATTTTAATTTTGTGATTATAATAGATACATAGTCCAAATATGCGGTTCAATTTTATCTCATCATAAATAACAGATCAGTAGGAGATGTATGAACATATATTGTGATATTTGATATGCCCAAGTCGGTATTAAAAAATACTTTTTTTTCTTCTAAATATGATTACACGCAGAATAGCATGCTAAGCGAAAAAATATGTGAATTATTGGACCACAATATTTTTTTCCCGTGCGGAGCTTCGATGCGTCCTCCGATTTCGCGCCGGATACCTACTATATATTTTAAATGACAGGTGTAAGATTCTTACCTTTAGGATTCCATGCCATAGCAGTAACATTATGCGAAGTGGGATGTTCAATAATGTCAATACACGCCCCAGATTCTATTTCCCACACGGCTATTTGGCCTGCCACGGTGGACCCCGCCAAATATTTGCCACAGGGTGAAAATAGGCATTGTGATATTGCACATTTGATCTAAAAACATTACCAAATTAATTATTATCTTGAGTTCATCAAGTCTAGCCATATTGTGATATACATCGTATGTCTGATAAGCTTGTTAATTCCTTTAGATAAAATCATTTTAACATGTCCTTCATTCGAAATTGAAGAGCCCACAGCAAAACAATATATTAACCCTTTGTGAGTCAGGTAAAAATGGAGATTAAGATATACTAAATTAGCAGCCAGCCCTGGCTTCGCACGGGTATTTGACTAAAATAAGAAAATATACAGGGTTATTGGTAAAATGCTAACAACCTCTTATGGTTGACTTCTGCTAGTCCTAACAAACATTTTGTTATGTTTTTTTTTTTGTTTTGAAATTATTATTTTTATTATATATTTTTTTTATACACGTTTTTGACTGAATAAGCACGAGGACCACCTGATGTCAAAAGTATCTTGTGCCTGTAATGTACTGTTTCATATTTTGTATTACTTGGCTCGATTTAAATATTCAAACCTCTATTCTAAGGGACCACGGCGCGGTCCAGTGTTGCCGCGGCGGCCAGTCTTGGCTCGGAGTAGACATAAAAACACAAATAAATAAAAAACATTTCAAAACAAAAAAAAGTCATCTCAAAATGTTTCTTAGGACTAGCAGAAGTCAACCCTAAGAGGTTGTTAGCATTTTACCAATAACCCTGTATATATTCTATGTTCATCAGGGATAATGTAGGATTCTAATTGTGTAAGATTTTTCAAATCAGTCCAGTAGTTTTTAGTTTTATTTGTTACAAACAAAAATACAGTTATATGTCCTCTTTATAATATTTGTGTAGACTTTTGATTCCAACAAAATTCTGTATTAATTTCAGTGTTTTATTCAAGTTTTTAAACACACTTATTATAATGTTGTCTCAGGTTTTCGCGATTATTACACATAGTAATTAAACAACTTTAAACCGTTTAAAGTTATTTAATTACATTTGTTATATTTAAGTTTACAAGTTTAGTATAATATTTCTTGGTATTTTTTATCACATTATCAGTAAGATAAGAATCAATACCTAGAGCAAAGGGAATACATTATGGTTAGGCCTTAATTTCAATTAACATTAGATATCCTACTTATAATATGAAAAATAAGAACAGAGTTTAGTATAGATCATAGTATTTATTTCACAAACCAAACTATGTGTAAATGCCATCCGCTGCCCCCAACTTTCACAGTCCAATAAGATAATTTCTCTGTTATTTGGGTATGCTAGGTATTTACCCTCTGAAGGTTCGAAATCCATTCGACCTGTAAATAAATGCATTCATATAATCATCTAAGTTCTCTTTAATTTCTGCGGCCAGCTTGCACAACTAAATTTTAAATTTATATCAACTGACTTGGTTAAAAATAACATTAATTTTTCATTTGTTCTGTCTGCATAAAATATTTTTTTCACTCAGAACGTTTATAAGGTTCTGGGTTTAAATTGACACCCAGAACAATTTAATTATAACTCAAGAAATCTCCATATAGGTTCACTAACACAATGTTTCAAAACAAATTTTGATAAGACCATAGTTTGGACTATTCAAAATATTTTCATACACAATAACATATTTATTTATGCAACTTACCCAAAACTTTTGCAGCATAAAATGTATTTATCTTGGGCACACATGAAATCTCTTTAACTACTTTTACACTGTCTATATCCATTATTCTAAGAATGCCATCGCCACATGATGTGCTAACATATTTCATATGGGGACAAATGGCTATACTGAGGACTGGCCCTTTATGCTCCTTCATTACACATAAGGGTGCTCCACCTTCAAGACTACAAATCTTTGCTTCCATATTTTCTGATGAACAACCAAGTACCTGCAAAATATATGAAATATTGTTATATGCAGTGAGTTCATTTAGTTTCTGGCTTATGATCTAAGAACTTTTCCATATCTGAATATATGGATTATGGACGATATATGGCTCAAGTATGCAGCCAGATATTTTCTATAAGGGGATAATACCACCATATAATGTAGCAAACAGCTTATATTACAATATTGTGTGGGCAAGTAGCTTAAAATGTCCTTACTTCAATTTTATTGGTAGACTTGATTTGTGTGACCGGTGCCGTGAATCTTGTAACAATTCCATCTTTGTCGAATGCTGGATAGGTGTATGCCTGAACAGCATGGTTATCAGTGGCCACATAGAGACGTTTATCTTTAAAACATACAGCCAAAGCACTTTCTCCCACACAGTGTGACGTAGGATCGTCATCTTCGATGCTCACCCATATCCTGACATCTCCATCATGCCCGCAAGTTATGATTTGACTGGAATTGGAAATAATAGTTTAGTAATAATACCTGCTATGCAAAATTTTACTACCTGCTCACATTTTATAATAAGGACATAAGCCTCATCTCATCTTTAAACTTCTGAACTATTTCTATGATGCACATGGATTAATCTATATCATAATAATAAGAAATGAAATTCATTCATAAATGGACAATATTGGCTCTGCATATAGATACATAATGGTTAGTTGTGATTTTGTTAGCTTATTTGCTTAGGTGGCGTTAATGTAAATATTTAAATGTTATAAGCACATACATATTCAGAATGTATATTCATATATAGATAGACCGGAAAACACAAAGAGCAATAAGCCAGATCCAAAAAATATTGTCATTATGGATAATCTAAGTCAGAAAATTAACCATATAATAGGTAAGTAATTTTTGTAATGAACACATGTAAGACTATATATAAAGGGGGTGATTCCTTGATTTTATTTATTTTGTTTGTAGGTGAAACCTCAAGCTTGTTCAGTCAATATAACATAAAAAAACAAGTATTTTAAAATAATAGTAAATAAGGGAAATATTAATTACATTTTAATAGTGCAAATAAACACTTGCAGAACAATTTATATATTTTTTAAATATGATACTATCAGTTAACTTTTTTAGAGAATAAGATTCTGACAGGGATATAAGAACTATTAACTGTAATACTTATATAGTGTAAGTTATATTAGATTCCTATTGAAATTTGTAGTTATGATGGTGTACTAATTATAATAACCCCATGGAGTGCCGGGCTAAAATGTTACCCCGGCATTGCTGCCTGTGGGTGTCGTAAAAGGTGACTAAAGGTAAAATACCGGAAGATGGGGAGCAGTACCTTCTGAGGATCTGTTAACTTGTACTGCAATCACCAAGATGCCTGCCAAGTGTGGGGATTATGGCAAACCTCAATAGGGGAGGAGAGGACCTTAATTCTAGCCAGTTTCTAGAGAATAGGATAGTCATTCAGTCAGCATTTTGGGCTACATTGCATCAGGAACTAGTAGTTCAGGAGTGGGATATTAATATGGCTCGACTTTTTCTATTATTAAATAAAAATTACCTTTAAATAAGGAATTGTCTAAAACAATCAATGATTGAAATTCAATTAAAAAAGAATTGAAACAATTCCTTACTAATTATTGAATACTTATTTACATCACATCGCATCAACAGCCAGAACATCCTCTATTGAAGAAAAGCATCCCCATTAAGAGGGTTTACCATAATTGCTATGGTTGGGGTTAATTACATCTTGAGGATTGCAGTACAATATGGCAGTTTTTTAGAATGCGCTGCTGCCCACCTTCTAGTATTGTTCTTTTGTCACCTCTTATGACACACACAGGAACATATGGGGGGTGCAATTCTACCCCAGCGACCAAAACGGAGTATACTATATTACTATATTTATATATAGTAATACCCCAACTTACACTAACCTGTATTATGCAAATTAAGGAAAATGCAGCTTTTCTTTTTAATAGCCGTGCACATCAGCTCTTCTTAGCCCTATTACAACAGGTTTGAATGTGTTCCAGATGGAATTGTTTGATATATGCAATGTGTTTTAATGATAACCTCTAATTATGCCATCCAAAAGAACATACAATGAGTCATTTGATCCTAACAAGAAAAACTTTTTTTATATGCAAAGCTGAACCCTGACTTAGTTGAATTCGACTCACAGTGTTATTTCTGGGTCCCACATAATGGGTAAGTCTGGGGTATTAACATAATCATGTAAAGTTCCTGTACGTATACTCCTTCAATATACTTAAATAAAAATAAATTTAATATCCACTGTGAAAATAATCAAGTAACATAAAATGAGAATAGATGTAGCAGCATTAAATATAACTTCATTTTCCATACCCAAATTGAATGAAGAACCAATACAAGTATGAAGGATCAAAACCAATAGAATTATTTAAACGGTACGACCATCGAAGCCAGGAGGATTGTTAGGTTGTACTGGAGACAATAGTAACGCGAATGCCAAGCGAGTGTAGCAAGCATGCCGCAGCAGAGGCCGTCTAAGCACCAGAGGACAATCAATACAAGGACCTTGAAGAGGAAACATTGACATTGCTACCACTTGACAAACTTATGTAGTCGTTAAGGATCGAAGAGTTCCTCATAGAAAGAAAATGTAGTCTAGCCAAAATTTCGTAGGATGTAAACATGTTTCACGTTGTAGGTATAACTTCATAGAACTCACCTTCCATCTTCGCTAAAACAAACATCAGTATGGCCCTCCGCATGAGCGTATCTTAGCGGCTTACTTTCAATTTTCATTTTAGGTAGACGAAATGTTTGCGTGAGATAAACTTATAATCAATGAGTATTTATGCACTACGTTTTATTTGTAATTATTTTTTTCAGTTAAGGTAAAATCACCTTTAAATTACGGAAAATTGAGCCTATGTAAATATAAATAAAGTTGCTTTGTAGTTGCTCAGTATCTTTTGATTGACATCAAATTTGGCGGGCCGGCGCAATAAAAGAACGACTCACACACAGACCAATAAAGGCAAAGCTTACAGGTAAAGTCTGGCATCAGTCCAACTCATGATTGGTAATACGTCAGATTGATCGTGTGGTTAGCGACTAAGCATTGACGTAATTTGTCTTAAATAATTTGTGCCAATCCATACCGTACTGATGCCCGAATGCACGTGTGTTCGCCTCTGACAAACTAAGAAGTACAGGCAGACCCCGATGAAACATTAAACCGGTATATTACTTTCCTCTATGCGTTAAACTCAGTTTAACGCATAGAAAGGCCTGAAGTGACTTATTTATATGTGTGAGCGATGGAAGTGCTGCCATATGGAAGAAAAATAACTAAGTTGTGGGTTTTAAAGCAGACACTTTTTTGTGAATATAATTTTTAGTTTTGCGTTGTATAATTGCGTTGCGTTGTATAATATTGAAGAAAGTACATTTAATTCTTTTAATACGCAAGTCATCATTTTTAATTTATTTATTCCGTTATGTGTGACGTGCTTAATGCTAATGTGCGACGGTCTATCATAAATCAGGGCAAAATTGGCAGAATTTGGATACGTTTGTGTGAGTGATTTGTGTTTTACATAAAATTGGCAGAATTGTATCGTTCACTTTTGCTTTTCTTTAGACTCTCTCTTTCTTACTAAATTGTTCTGAAATTGACTGAGTGTTCGTTCATTTGTGGGCCAAAGCCTCAATACTTTCAACACCTACGTCGACTTCCTCGCTATACTTTTGACCTCCTATTGAATAATTTATATAGTATTATAGGTAAGACAAAAGGCTCAGGAGAATCTTTATGCTTTAAATGCTTTATTAACATAGATTTTGATAGGTAACCTCAGTTACCGTTCTCGTCGCTTTGCGCAATCGTGACTCCCAGCCGAAGGACTTCAAAACAGTCCGAAACTGGTCGGAATCTTTCTGGTAAATATAACGTGGGTCCTAGCCGGTTCCTAAAAAGTTAATATAGGTTATTGAAGAACTTCTGTTAGTTTATTACATAATGGAATCTTTGCAGTTACAATACGGACTGACTTTAAAATGTCTAATGAAATTAAGTAATCAAATAAAGGAGATGATTAAATATTGGCAGTACTAAGAGTGAACGCATAAAAATAAGCAAATTATAAAATTTGCTAAATATATAACCAAAAATATTTATTAAGAAATCAAACTTTGTGTACAACGGGGAAGTTGTTTTATACCAACCGATGCGAATATGCACCTCCCAGGAGGAGCAGGACCGTGGAGAGCCCTGATCGCGGTTGTGGGGTCCGACCTCTCCTTGCCGGCTATCATCGTAAAGATGGTTAGTGACGAGAGGTCGTGGGAGGCGATGACCTCATTCTGTGAAACAATAGTTTCGCAGAGGGAGGCGCAGGAGCGGGAGAGGGAAAGGAATCCTATCTCTCTCCCGATCCGTGGAACGCGGAGACGGAGGCGAGATAATCGAGCTCGCACTCCGTCTCCACTCAGAGGACCTGGGGTGTCGGCCGTGGGGACAACCGGCACTCCCCATCAGGGCTAGGTCCTCTAGTCCTCTAGTCGATGACGACGGAACACCATGAGTGTTTAGTCGGTAGTAGACATAACCATCTGCTACCCGGTGGTGGTATATGCGTAAAAGCAATTTTCTTCATGTCAATAAACAAAAACAAAAACATGCCTACATGGCCACTGAAAGTATGCTAAGGTTGGCACAAAAAATGTCTTTCAACCTAATATTGTAATACGTTGTCAATGAGTATGTTTGATCTGGTATGTGGAATATTTAATAATTATATTATTTAATGCTATATACTGGCTGTGCCTCGTAGCTGCACCTGACTGCAGTGATTTAAGAGGTAACAAATAAATATGTAAAGCAATCTATCGCTTATCTTTCTCTGGGATGGGGATAATTTGCTAAACAAACATGCACATATTTTAGTTTTGATTTCTTAATTAACCTACCTTCTAGAGTCAACTCTCTACGGAAATCGTCATTGCTATTATGCTTACTGCCATTTCTTTAGTACGTTATGAATGATATACGTAGTATATATAATATAAGTATAAAAAAAGACCCCGTCAATATATAGCGTGAGCCGAGTTGTGTTATTTATTGAGCGTGTAGCAATCACTTTGCATTCACCATTCAATGTGTATGAATGTATAAAAAAGGTTAGCCTTTAATGTTCGTTCTGAAGTACCTAATAATCGTGATTTCTATCTCTTTCTTTTTTAAACAAGAAGCGTGTAATAGAAAGCTGATAATGGGATGTTCATTCATTATAATATTTCGTTTCATTGATTAAATCATTCATTCAGTCTAGCAAAGTTACTCAAGCCGGGTGTGCGAAATTTTAGGTTATTCAAGTCATTTACGAAAGATTTTTTGTGAATTTAATAAGGTACGTTTCTTATCTTGTTGTTTATTACAGTATATTATTTTCTAGTTTCTGAAACAAAAATCCACTGGGTATCTGCAGTGAACGTTTTCCTCATGATTATAACATTGCAAATTTTACATCATTCTGCAAACGAATTGGTATACTCGTTTAACCTTGATTTTAATGAGCGTTTTTTGGATATCATGGGATTCACGGGACGCCTGCTGAGCTCAAACCATTCTTATTATAGATCTATTTATTTAGATAACTACCAGAAAATACTTCGTAATTATTTAATACGAGTAGTAAAATCAAATATCAATACATAGGTACATTACTACGTACGTTTTCGTTAAATGTATATCTAATTTAACAGATAATTTATTTAACTGCCTAAAGTTTTTACTACCTTCTCAAAATTTTCATCATTCCTGCTTACCTATATTTTTATTATGTTTATCTAGATGGCGGAAAATGGATTTTTGCCACAGAAGCCAGGTTTTGCTACCACGGCAATCCACGTTGGCCAAGAACCGGAAAAGTGGAAATCTGCAGCTGTGGTTGCGCCTATAGTTACTGCTACCACTTTTAAACAGCCAGCACCGGCTGAACCTACGGTAGATACTTATTTATATTAATTTTATCGTAAATTTACTTCAAATACCTAACAAGTTTCGTCGCCGTAAAATTTCTTATTTTCTCTATTTGCAAGTCTATAGGTATATCTATCCTATCTACTTTTGAAATGAACTTAGTCATAGTTAGATTAATTAATAGTAATTTATTACCTACTATTTACTATAAAAAGTTATTAGTAAGCAATAATGACTTTATTTTATGATAGGTACTTACAGGATCCTAAAACAAAATAATTTATATAATTTTTATTTTATTATTTTCTGTATCAGTGTCAAAAAGTTACCACCAGTATACTATGTACTTTCTGCTAAGTAAATACATGATAGACATAATTTCTGAATGTTGAATAATTATAATATAGGAGGTAGTCAGACTGCTACACAGCATCCTTTCTATTTAGGTATGGTTTTCCATTTACATAATTTCTGTAATCAATATCGCTGTTACTTGCGCTGCTACTGTTATTCTTACGTAAAGTTTATTTGTAATTTAGTAGTCTAGAATATTTTACCTACCTGCCTAATTTGAACGCGTAGGCACATAAAACATCAAAAAACAATTTGGATAGGACCTACTTGAAATTAACAAAAGAAATTTCGCTATGCAAATCTCGTTCTGTTACGATTTACTTCAAAGTACACAATTTTTTAAATGCGTTTATTTTTTCTAGAGTTTTGAGTATGGAAGATCAGGAAATCCCACTAGAAACACTTTGGAGGAATGCCTGGCAGCTCTAGATGGAGGAACACATTGTTTAACTTTTGCCTCTGGTCTTGGAGCTACTACGACAATTTGTTCGTTGCTTAGCCAGGGAGACCACATTGTTTCATCAGATGATTTATATGGAGGAACCTATAGATTTTTGAGGTAGGTGTAAAGAAAAGAAAAATAACTGTGCCTAAGTTAATCATCAGTAAGTGTAGCGGTAAGTGCTGTGTGAATAATGCATTAGTTATTTCAAACATTTCATTCCAAAATTGTTTTTCTTTATCAGTGTTAGGTACACGTGTATGTATGCTCTATGTACAAGTGTGTAAAGATGGTATAGGTTACCATCTACCTACCGGTATGGTAGGATATTGACGAAACGGAAAAAAATGGAAATAAATACATTCTACAATCATTTTCAAAACTTTAGCTAAAAATATACATGGTTTGAAGTATAGCTACTGGAACACACATATTAAGTGCTTGACGACTGATTTATTCTTAAGGATGGTAGCTACCCACCCAGGCTATCTTTCGAAAAATGCCATAACACCTTTCGGTGAAGCTCAAGCCAGCGCGGCAGAACGACTGGATGCTATAATTTAACATTGGTTCAAAAAGGTTGTGAGCATGGATAATGACTGCGGCGGACGTACCACACTCATGTCATGACACGATGAAGATTTTCGCCAGAAGCCGATATTTTAAGATTGTGAAATCATTAATCGTTTACGTATTAGTATATATAAATAATATAATATAATCATCAACGCGTAAGTTTTTTTAATGATACTAAGGTTAAGAGTTGAAATCATAGATTGATAAGAGAAGCGCCAATGATAATATATTTGAATATATTTCTTTCTATAGGAAAAAAATATGATTACAGCGCTAGAATTACGCATAATCAAGTTTTGTGTTTATATAGTAAAAATTTATTTTTAATTACTATGCAGCATAAATGAAACATTTTTCCGTATTTAATAAGCCCACTTTTATATGAATTTATTTAAAAAACATCGCTCAGGTTAATGAAATATTGCGTAGTTCCGGTTTGCTTACTCCCATGCGATACGAGCTGCCGCCCTACGTCCTCAGTCTGTCATTCTTAAAAGATCACGTCGTGATAAGCATCTTTGCGAATACGAGAGACGAACGACACAGAAAGCTAGGAAGTATCTGTGTTGGTCTCTGAATGAAGAGATTGCCTAGGAAGCACTTTCAGCTTATCCGTTAAATTTTATGTACATCCGAAGAAGCTCTCACCTTTCTCTCTTTTCTCCCGAGGCTAATAATATTACGTTACATGTGTCGTAGCCACAACGAATTTAACGCATCTTTAGACGATCTAGATATTTTTCACGACTCTCAGGGTTTTCAAAGACAAACTGATTAGATCTCTTAACAGAGATGAATAATGTTAAATGTCTTTCATTGAGATAATATGTTTAAACCAACTATTATGCATAATTTTAATAATTGTATTGCTTGTATTCAAATCTATTTAGTTAAGTGTTTTTATTATTACAATTACAAACGGGCTCTAACGAACTTACTAGTTCAGTCTACTTAAAATGTCATCTGAATTGCTTTCTCACAATGTTTATTTACTTAAAAAGTCATCAAAAGTTCATGTAACACTTAGTAAAAGTGACTGTAAGTGTCGTGAGAACCTGCCTATAGTTATAATTAATTTGCCTTTCACTGTATAATTATTACTAGGAATTATGTATACACATGTAAGAGGTGTACATATCAGGCCTTCTCATGACTTAGTTGTCATGAATTTGTAAGAAAATATTTGTATAATGTATTTTTTAATATGTACACTGATGGTGCATCTTAAATAAATAATTTACGTTTAACTTTCAAAAATTAATTCATGCCTCTAAGGCAATTTTCAACGTCCCTTGAGCGGGATATCGAATTTACTTTCCGCATTCCACGCACACGACCTACTTTCTGAGCACGTTTGTGAATGTATTCACTCTTCAATTACAGTGTGAGTAAAGTAATGGCTAACTGTACCTTTTTTTCAGTAAGGTGCTTGCTAGAATGGGCATAGAAACAACATTTGTTGATTTTACTGACCTCAGCAAAGTAAAGAACGCTATCAAGGATAATACAAAGGTGAGAAATTATTTACCCGATAGAGGAATTGCGCAGTGAATTAATTTATCGCACTCAAACAAATGTTATTTATAGACATTAATAGTTCTGAATAGGTATGTAAGCAGGTACCTATCTATTTTGGTTTTGACGCAGACAGTACTGCCCTAATCGTATGCAGCTGCGCAGCTAGTTAAAATTACGACTTCTACATACCTATTTTTTTGAGTACATATAAATGACTTGTAAACATCGTATCACATCAACAGCTATGTTTACCATTGAAAGGCCTCCCCGGTGATGCCATTCTAGCCTGGCTCCCCGCTGGTTTACCTACTTAATAACATGGAAATTATTTTTATATATAGATCATACGAGCCGCAATCATACAAAAATCTAAATGCTCAGACCCTTCGACTTCAAAAAGACCATCACATTGATTGGTCAAAAGATATATGTATAGTAATTAAACAACTTTAAACGGTTTAAAACGCGTATATCTAGCTAACTTCTAGGTTAGCCTGAACAACATCTTCGACCACATCATCACTTACCATCAGGTGAGATAGTGGTAAAAGGAAAACCTATCGAGCATAAAAAAAAAAAAAATTATATATCTCTTTATTTTTGTCCCGACGTTTCAAACACTGCAGTGATCGTGGTCATGGGGTGACTTCGCGATTATTACTATGTGTAATAATCGCGAAAACCTAAGACAACATTAGATATATGTATTTCACCTTTATATATCTATCAACATTTATATGATCTTTCTCTTTGATACTCAATAAACATGTAAGTAGGTACATCTACATAATTTACTGAAGTGTTGAAATAAATTATAGAAATTGTGAATAACAATGAAAACTACGGCGCTATAAACTTACAAATACGAACGTTATTTTGTAACAAATCATGTGGCAATAGTCAATTGAAATTACATAGCAATTGCAATGAGTGATGTCAACATTTAATACATTTACGAGTCGTAAAGTATTTTACAATAACAAATGTTATCACATAAAATAGCTATATTGCATTATTAGATATTCATATGCTGGTATGTTTTTAAATAACAGCGTATGCAACGGCTTAATCAATTAACCAAAACATATTTTATCTGAATAGCTGTATTGTTTCTTGTGTAATATATAATTTATTACATAATTACAGCAGCAATTCAGATAACACTTGATAGATAACGTTACTGCAAACTTAATATTTTATCTCGAGCGCTGTCCTTGTTAAAATATTTACTTGCTACGTGACGAAGGTTCATAAGTTACTACATGGTTATATTACTATAATTATCAGACGTACATTTCCAGGCTTTGTAATATATTCTTGAGGATAGAGAAATGGAAATGTGTTGGTGGAAAAACCAAGTCACAACTGTAGAAAAATGGCCTTGTGACGACTTAATGACGGCCCCAGTCGGCTCAGGACTGTAACAAATCCTCATATTTGGATTTTCGTAATAAACTTATATGAAAAACAAATAAATACAAACATGTGGGGTACGCCACTGTTTACCAATATAGTATTAGTAGGGTATTGTGTTGGCGTACTTGGATTTTTGGTACAGCATAGGCTCATATAGGACTGTTATCTCTGCTGCTAAACACTTTAATAGTTTGTCAACCGGAAATCGATTTATTCTTGTCTGATATTAATGTAGTATTGCAAAATTGTGTTCGATATTTACCCGATGTTTGTTATTATAGTTATGAGATCTCTTGTTTTTCTTTTCTTCATTTAACTATGTATACCTACTATTATTTTATGTTTGGCTCAAAAACGTTTTGGTCGTAGACTGTAAGTTTTTGATGTTATGATTATAAATAAATCTCATTATTATCTTTTAGCATTTATTAGTCAATTTGTAGCGGGAAAACCTACTGCCAGTGTGTCCCAGAGCAGGCCATAAAACTGAAACCAAAACCTTTACAACATATATATTTACATATAACACAATGGTTTATAAGTAAGTATCCCACAAGATGTATTTTATTCTTTTTTTCAGATGATTTGGATAGAAACTCCTTCGAATCCTATACTCAAAGTAGTAGACATTGCGGCCCTCACAAAACTAGTTAAAAATCATAGTAATAATATAATTGTAGTTGTTGACAACACATTCTTAACGCCATACCTGCAAAGACCGTTGGATTTCGGCGCGGACATAGTAGTGTATTCCCTAACGAAATACATGAATGGACATTCTGATGTCATTATGGGAGCAGCCGTGGTCAAAGACGATGATCTCGAAAAGAGGCTGCGATTTTTACAAAACGGTAATTATTTATTAACCTTACCTACCTTTTAATTTTAAGATAAATACAAACACTAATTCCTTACTCACGCTCGAACTTGGTAGGTCGTAATATCTAGGATAATCTTATACTACTACTATTTTGTTGTTAAAATTAGCTCTATATTTCGTGGAAAACAAATCACTTTGAAAAATATGAAAAAAAATATTTTCTTTTATACTTTTTGAGACACTACACCTGAATCTTGATAGATTTAATAAAAAATGCGAAGAAATTTTTTGTCTAAGCGAAGGTCGTACTGGTAGGATCTTTCATGCAGCATTTTAATTCCGATTTGTTAACTAATTTTCTCCCTACAAGCCACAGTCTTTTTAAACATAATAAAACAAATAAATTAAATAGCAATTTTTTTTATGCTTGATAGGTTAGCCTTTAAGCACTATCTCACCTGATGGCAGGTGAGGATGTAGTCGAAGGTGTTTTTCAGGCTAACCTAGAATTACTGGCTTTCAAGGACAGCTGCCGGAACACACCGTTAGGTGCTTGGCGACAGATTTTCTACTTGAGGGTGGTAGCTAGCCAGGCGGGCATTCGCAAAATGCCCTACCACGACGCTATAACGACTGCCATCCGAAGACGACAACCGGGACCGACGCCTTAACGTGCCCTCCGAAACACAGAAGCGCTCAGTAGTAATATCACTAGCGGTCACCCATCCAACTCATGACCGCGGCGGACGTTACTTTAATTTTTCTGATCGGTTAAGAACAGCTAAGCAATCTTCGCTACGAGCGCTCCGAATGAAAACTAACTAGGTGTTTTTTTTCTCACGACCTTGGCTAAGGCTTTATGGGAAACAGGCTCTCAAACTATTTGAGGGTGATAGCTAACTATGCGTCCAAAAAACAAAATGCCCTACCATAAAGCTATTTAAATATAACATTTCTATAGAGATAAGTCGAGTTCCAGGAGTCACTTACACCACAGATTAAGAGAACTAACGTTGCTACTTAAAACTATTACTATCAAAATACTTATTCAGCCACGATAGCATATATAAATATATACGTATGTTATATTATATATGTATGCAGGAAAATTGTATGAAGTAGGTAGGCATTACGAGTACAAAACCGCGAAGTCATGCTTCAATTCATCATGACTCATGCATGGTAAACCCATGGCGTTAACGTCTTACATAAACATTGAATTACAATTACAATGAATGTGTAAATTTTCATGTCTACACCTTCATTGATGGTATAACTCATTGAAATGTTTTAAAGATTGTCATGTAATATTGTGACAAATGGACAATCCTGCAATATTTGTTTTTGAACTATTTGTTTCTGTTATCGTCTACGTCTGTTATATATTCTATGATTTTTTAAAGTTTTTTCCTGTAACTAATATACAGATATTTTCTATATGTACTTCTTTACTACTAGTTTTTTATAAAAAAATAACCGGTAACTCGTATCGAGTTTCCTTGAATAGTTATTTCTGGGGATTCCAATTTTTTATCAGGAAAAAACTACGGTACCAACTTAGGTGTCATTATCAAATCTTGCGGAATGTAGGAAAAACGAAACAACAGTTATACTTTATTATTCTCAAACTCTAGCACAATTTTCTTAACTATGTTTTCGTGTAATACTAAAGTTATAATAATTGGTGCTAGATTTTATGGGTTCCCTATACAGGGTTATTGGAAAAATGTTAACAACCTCTTAGGGTTGACTTCTGCTAGTCCTAACAAACATTTTGAGATGTTTTTTTTAACAATAATAATTATTTTTTTGTATTTGTTTATGTGTATTTGACGGAATAAGAACGAGGACCACCTGATGTTAAGTCTCTTGTGCCTATAATTTATTATATCATATTTTTTATTACTTTGCTCGATGTAAATATTCAAAACTATTCAAAGAGAGCCCGGCGAAGTCCAGTGTTGCCGCGTTTTCCAATAACCCTGTATATAGCAGGTCTCATCTATATTGAAAAAATATTTAGGTACCAAACAACTACTTGCTAATTTTGTGTTCCGGATATACGTACCTATTTATGCCGGTGAAATTATAGGCACATTAGTTAAGGAATAACTACTTACTTATATTTAAGAAGACGCCTATGCCATATATTCAGTTCAGGCCCAGTGGTATCGATCACATTGTCTGCTGCGCAGTGGTTATGAATCGTGCCACAAGTTTGTGCGTGGTAACAATAGGCATTTAGCTAATGCTCTCCACTACCACCATCAAATAGAAAATCTGACGGAAAATATTCCGTCAGCTGTATTTGCACGGTGGTTGGGCATTTTGCGTCAAGCACCTAACGGATTGTTCCGAAACAGTTCTTGAGAGCCAGTCATAAAAGAGGAAACACTTCGAATGGAAACTTGTATATAATTCAGTATTTTTAGTGAATTTAGTTATATCACGCTACGTCCTATATTTAGATTAAGGTGGACGCTAGCAGCACTGGCGGGGATTTATAAATATTTGACGAGAATTATATGATAATGCACAATAGCTACAAAAGCGAAAAAGCTGTTTAAACGCCACAGACGCGCATTTCACGCCTGTTTTTAGGATAACTTTTATCAAATTGCATCAAAATATTCCACACTTTTTACATGATTCACATTAAGAGGCATTTCACATTTTAATGCGGTATACGAAGATTTTAAGCGCTTAATTTACTATCATAGGAAATATCTACAAGTTGTTTAATAATTGATGAAAATAGAATAATCTGTTCTCTTTTCAGTTAATGTACCAGATTTACAAACATAACATTAATTATTTTGTAGTGACCAATCTCCCGCACCTTGTTTTACGAATTAAGGTACACATAGCCAACTTCAGAGTTATATTTCTTGTTTAAAGATTCATCAAATCAACTGAAAAAAAAAACTGTGCATCAGGCATATAATCTTGTTGACACATAGTGTACTAGAATATCGCTAATTAATAGTCATTGTAGAAAAAAAAATAAAGATCTTGCGCCAATTTCCACGAATTATATCAGCAGTTTACCACCATATATTGCGTTTAATAAAGTGTAATTCCAAACAGATATTATATAAAAAGAAAGTTCATTCTTTAATTAATCTGATCTTTAATAAATTGTGATATTAACTCTGTTTTGTTAGACAAGAAAAAATATTTAACATAACTCGAAATGCACATAAATTGAAATGTACAAGCGCGAGGCGATCAGTACCGCGCGAGCGCCCATCGAGGTAGGATCTGCGTTCGTTTTCCTTGCTGTGACGTCTCGTACGCGGAACGCTTAGATGCAAGTTTATAGTGCGACCACAGAGTTTTGATCATGTCGATATTTTTTTTAAGTAACAGACTATACTTTATTTTTGTTGTCCATAATAGAAGTATTGTTGTCTTGTTAAGTAACTACATCTTTAGTTTCTGTTCATCCATTGTGTTAAAAAAAGGAAACGTCACAATTATGCAGCCTTATACAGCGTTATTGGAAAAATGCTAACAACCTCACAGGGTTGACTTCTTCTTTTTGGTCTGCTAGTTTTTATATTATTCTAGTTTAAATTAGTAACTCACTATAACTTTTGTTTTAGGAGGATTAGATGACAGGCGAATAATTGATTTCCAATATTTTTGGATTCAGTTAATGTCTATAAGTGAACACAGCGATAACTTCAGCTGGAAATTAAACTACCTTCTATTGAAAATTTGTACAAACCAGCCTCTCGGCTTTTCCATCATTTGTACAAACCGGGATACCAGTTAGCGGTCGATAGTCGTATTTACAAATTTACCATAAATCTGCGTAAGTCCGACTTTCAGAATCCAAATGGTTTTCAAAAGGATGCATCCTTGCCCATACAAGAAAAAATCCATATTTTTCTGAGATAACGTATGAAGTAGGAAGTATTTTGAATATTTTGATGAAATCCCTAACCAGCACAAATTACATTTTGGCCCCAAAATATTACGTCATTTCATATTAATATCGTAACTACTTCAACAGTTATAAATCTAGAAAACCGCAATTTTGCATATGTATAAGTCATTTTTCACTCGATATATTTTGCAACACAAACACTTACCGATGCAAATTTGCGTATTAAATAATCTCGTAACTAATTTTAAACTTCTAAACCAAAAATCTAAAATAATAATGGTGTATAAATTACATGTAAATAATAATATCAAAGAAGGACCAAAGCCGTAGGTGGTATAGTTTTTCAGAAAAAATTATTGCTTTCCAATACAGTTTTCCCGCCAAAGTTCTTAAAACAATTGGGTTGTTTTAATTTTGTTACTTTAAAATATTTGGCGTAAAAATCTGTAACAATTCATGGCTAAAGAACAATAGTAAATTATCATATTAAAAGAAGATCGAAGTTCTAGGTGAGTTAGTTACGAAAAAATAGAAATAGCAATTAAATTACTATTTCCCACCATTTTTTTCGTGTGTTCAAACCCCATTTCCAGTATTTTTTTTGTATAAAAAGGTGTATTATCATTTATTTTCTATAGAGGAAATAGTGAGCATAAGAGTATATAGTGAGGATTGCATTGGTACCAAGAAGTATATACATACATACATAAAATCACGCCTCTTTCCCGTAGGGGTAGGCAGAGACCACGGATTTCCACTTACTACGATCCTGACATATCTCTTTCGCTTCATCTATACTCATCAATCCTTTCATACATAAGCGTCGGTTTAGGGTACTTTTGACCTGGCCTTTTTTCAGAACGTCTTCAATCTGATTTCGGAAGTATATATATGTGGATTATAGATTGCATCAAAGATATTCGATTTAAAAACAAAAAAACCTCAAAATCTGTAAATATATATTTACATTTCGCTGTTTGGTCTACTCAAACTAAATGGATGAAAATGTTATTTTTTTAATGGTGTAGGTGATATATTATGGTATGGGAATATGAGGGTGACATGTTAAAGTAATGGAAAACCAAAAACGTCATGGGACGTTTGTGGTTGGTACTAAGTTGTTTTCCGGATGCACAGAAAAATAAACCTCAATCCTATGCATGGTCATTATGACAGACAGTGTTAACGATTGGATATAGATACTGAAGAGTGTGAACGAGGAAAACAGCAATTTTTGGAAAATTTAAAAGAAAGAGCTTTTAGTCCGCAGCTTTTAATCAATGTCGTTACATCAAATATTCATATAATTTTAAGCCGTATAATTTTTTAATTATTTAAGTTTTTTGTTACAATAAATGATTCAAACATATCTATTTTTTATTCATCAAGGATGAAATTTAAATAAAAGTTTCACGATGCAGGTTGACTATTTAATGTACATGCCTACTTCTTTTCTATAACATTAGCAAGTAATCGACAAGAAATTGATTATTTACTCATGCCAATCACACAATTTTTAAATTCGCAACTTAGATTTCTTTATTAATGAGTGCTAGTATCAAAATATGTTACTCACAGTCACGCTATTCCGTCGTCACTTCTTTCGCTTGTGTAAGCGATGCGCTGGCATTTACCTAAACTTCAGTAGCGTGATTTTGTGAAATGGCTCTTAACAAAACATGTATCCACACAATTTCTCATAGATAATTTGTGACTACGTTTCTGAAGTTAAAAATCGTTTCGAAGTATATGTCTATAGTAGGTACTTACATATTGTAACGTCTCAACCTTGAACCAGTAAAGTTTATGAGATATGACATAAAAAAAAAGTATTTTTTTTAAATAATCCACACTTGTTTATCGTGTTTAAGACTCTGGATTCTATCGGTTTATGACCTGCTCATGATAAGATAATAAATATAAAAAAGCCATAAATTAGTGTTATGATAAAAGAAATGCCCAAGAGCTACTCGGATCTTGCTATATCAAGGTGATTTTCAACAAGACAACCTGCGAAAGATTTTTTTCTACCATAGCCCTCTCACCTACTTGTTTTCATTCAGTTTTACCTATCTATAAATTATATCTATCTTTCATCTATGTACAGTCACCTGCAATAAGAAGTATACAATTCGTAATTTTCAAAATAATGTGATGACGCTAAGTTATTAATAATCGAAGTTAACATTAACATGAGTAAAAATATTCATATAATTCTTTGATTTTATGATACTTCTGATTACATAGCGAAAAACAGAACTCTTTGCCACAATTTTGAAAATTACAATGTGTATACTTCGTATTGCAGGCGACTGTACATAAAATGACAATTTTATCAAAAAAACCGACAACCAAGTTAAAATACGCATTATTAGGGATAAATCAAATACTACTCGTCAGATTTCACTCAAATGTAAATGAGAACACAACACAAGCACCAGCTTTCGAATATATAAAAAAATATCAAAGTTGGTAACATCCTGTAAAGATTACAAAATTACAAATGTATTCCGCCGAGCAGGCGTTATTGCAAACATATTAAAATCCTGTAAAAAGGTAACACCCAAAAAAAATACAGTCGTATCAAGAACCTCCTCCCTTTTTAGATGTCGGTTACAAATAGTGTTTTCAGTACCTATTTTTATGTTTAAATAGAGTGTACACAATACTACGAACTATAAACCCATGATATACAGACGGACAGATAACCAGTCTCCATTTTGCGCTTTGGGTACGGAACCCGAAGGTAGGAAGGTTCATAACATATATATATATATATATATATATATATATTTAAATCCCATAGCGTCATAAATGCGGGAAAAATCATAAAATATTAGTGCTAGCCGTGCCCGTGGGGTGCCTGTCTAGAGTGTCACCCCCCCCCCATCTCTACCCGTGTGAGTGTCGTAAGAGGCGACTACGGGTAACACACCAGCTTTCTGAGGAACTGATATCTCACACTGCGATCCCCCAAGCCGCCTGCCAAGCGTGGGGATTATGGCAAACCCAATAATGAAGGAGTCTGTGTTCAGCTGTGGACAATCCGGCTGGTACAGCGCTACAAGCTTTAAAAGTTTTAAAGTTACATTATAGTTTTTATTTTTGTGTATGAATAGATTATTATAAAACTATTGGTAGGTAACTTAGTAACACATTTCTTGGTATCGCGATATGGAGGCTAAGAGTACCACATAAGTATAGACGTTCGAAAAATTCAAAGAACTCAAATACTGAATTTTTAATGATGAAATAAATGCTGATGAATTTTTTTTGTAGTTTTTTTATACAGGGTTATTGGTTAAATGCTAACGACCTCTTAGGGTTGAATTCTGCTAGTCCTTACAAACATTTTGAGATCAACTTTTGTTTATGTGTATTTGACGGAATAAGCACTAGGAACACTTAATGTTAAAAGTCTCTTATGCCTGTAATTTAATATTTCAATTTTTTTATTACTTACCTCGATGTAAATATTCAAAACTCTATTATAAATGAGCGCGGCGCGGTCATGTGTTGCCGCGGCGGCCGCTTAATTTAAAAAATCATCAGGCGTTATGCAATAAAATTTGACACTACCGCGTGAACACATGCATGTAAATATTCTAATGTTTCATTGTTTTTTTTTAGCAATGGGAGTTGTCCCGTCGCCTATCGACTGTTACTTCGTGAACAGAAGTTTGAAAACACTTGCTTTGCGCATGGAACAACACAAGAAATCTTCCCTTGTCATAGCAAAGTGGTTGGAACAGAACCCTTTGATTAAAGAAGTTCTTCACCCAGGTACATAGTTAAAAAAATATTGCTTTTTACCATCTATACCATACCATAATTCCAGACTCCGGCCTGCTACTGAAAATATAATTTATAAAAAAACCCAAAACGGAAACGAACCCAAGGCCTCTGGATTTCAAAGCGCCGCTTTTATACACACACTAACTTGGCAGTAGAAATCAAAATCATAGCAAAAAGTAAATAGTAAAGCGTACTAATTCAACAAGGTGGTAGGTCTCTTTAGCAAGTCTCTTGGTAGGTACCACCCCAGTATAAGATATTCTGCTTCAAAGCATTAGTGTGCAATCACTCTTGTGTTAAGGCGTAAGCGCACTGTAGCAAGTGAAATTGTTGGGCGAACAAGGTGTAAGAAATAAGGCTCTAATATCACGAAGTGACGGGCGCAGTGCAGTGTAATGCGAAACGAGAAAGGTGACACTGCAAATATTATGGACAGTTACCAAGCGGTATCATATCTGTATCTTCACTTCATAAGAAAAAAAACAAAATGTATATATTATTGTACCGCAATATTGCTATAAACACCTAACTACCAGGGTTGTTTGTAAGGAATGCACCTGGATGTATACCGCCGCCATGGCCTTCAACTTCACACCGGGTTAAATGCGTAGGGAATCCTGATAGTGAAATTACAGACACATAATGACAAACGCAAAGTAGTACCGCGCAGATCATCGTGAATGCCCTCCGAAGCAAAGAATCACTCAGTAGTGATGCCACCAGCGGTCACCCATCCAGTCATGGCCGCAGCGGACGTTGCTTAACTCGTTTGATAAAGTAGAGAGATTCGCTAAGAGTGATTCAAGTGTTATAAGTAATTTAAAATAATTGTAGGTCTTCCAAGTCACCCGCAGCACGAGATCGCAAAGAAGCAGATGACAGGACATTCCGGCACGTTCAGCTTCCGTCACATCGGCGGGCTCAAGGAGTCGAGAAAATTTCTCAGTTCTCTGAAAATATTCACCTTGGCCGAAAGTTTAGGAGGATATGAGAGTCTGGCTGAATTACCGTAAGTATTTCGTCAAATATTGTCTACTTATACTACGGTCCTAGTGCGATTTTTTCTCTGTTGAATCAGTGATGGCTCAGTGGCATTGGCTATGGACTTCCGCCCAGCAGGTCCATGGTTCGAATCCAGCCGCGGGCTTGAGCTTCACCGCATGGTGGTAGGGCATTTTGTGAATGCCCGCCTGGCTAGCGACCACCCTCAAGTAGAAAATCTGTCGCCAAGCACCTAACAGTGTGTTCCGGCAGCTGTCCTTGAGAGCCAGTAATTCTAGGTTAACCTGAACGACATCTTCGACCACATCATCACTTACCATCAGGTGATATACTAGTCAAAGTCTAACCTATCGGGAATCACAAAGTAGCAAATTATAAATGATTGTATCAATCGGAAGTTCCGACTTATCGGAATCGGAGCATCGTAACATCCCTAATAAGAACCCATGGGCATGTGTAATGCCGGTCCTACTGGTACGAGTACCAGCGTACCAGTTCTACGTCTTCTGGAATGCTGAATCACGGTCGCCACTCAAGAAACTTCACCTGTCGGTTATAGATTCACTTTAACATGCAATTTCATCGTTTAATAATAACAAATATAATAAGAAAACATTAATTTAATGTCTTAATAAAACACTTAAAAAATAGTGACAATTCCGCCTACTATTCCTGCTAAGCCGACATGACGTCACAAACGCCACGCAGCCAGACCGGAAGAACTTTTGACGCGTTTTACTTCTACACGAAGCATCCTTGACAGACCTCCTGAGGTCTGGGTCTCGATCGAGACGTATGCTTAACAGGAAAATTAGGCAGAATTGTCATATTAATTGAATGTTTTCTTAAAATATTTGTTATTATTAAATATGGATTTCCGCAAAAGTAACGCCTGAATCTATTCATTATCAAGTTCATCGTACTCAGTTTGCTTTTTCGTTACTTGCAGGTCGCTTATGACGCACGCTTCGGTGCCTGAAGAAGAGAGAGCCAAGTTGGGCATCACAGATTCCCTCATCAGAGTTTCAGTCGGACTTGAAGACACGGAAGACCTAATCAAGGATTTGGACGCTGCTTTGAAAGTTACATTTTAATCTACCCTGATCACAAGGTGAATTGGAAGGAGCCCTGAGCTATACAATTTTATAATAAAATTATCTTTGTTCATTGGTAGGTTTGTACTGTGTTTTTTGTGTACGTGCCTTATAATATAGACAGAATTGTGCATATATAAATAATCGTAAGAACTTTACTAGAAGCAATTCATCACTATTAGTAATCACAATTTTATTTACATTTGAATCCCATAGATAAGTGCTAGAATAAAAGGAAAAGTGTCTAAAACTGCATTCTATTGTGTGTTTTATATGAGTAAAAATGGGTACTTATGTTAAGCAATCATTTGCATTAAAAAATAAATTGTAAGTATTTTCAGAATCTCGATGGAAACGATTAGCTTTTTTAAAAAGGTTAATAGGTCTTCTAAGTATATAAACAAATCAATATTCAATCTAAGGGCCTGTTTCAGAATGTTCGAGTAAGTTCCGGTTATACTACCCAGAACAAAAAATAACTGAATGATAAAATTGACAGTTAATATGCAGCGCGTTTCAAGCTTTAACCGATGGATAGGCTATATCGATTACTGTGAAACGCAAAGATAGTGTTTTATTTATTAAATATGTTCTGGGTAGTATAACCGGCACTTACTCGGACATTCTGAAACAGGCCCTAAGTGTAAGTGTTTAATATTCTATTCACTGAGACACAATAGAAACCCATAGACCAAGTAGGGTCAAGTTATTTATTTATACATGTGCATTTTAACTTTTCTTTATCGACATAGTTTTTTAAACTTCACTTAAAAGTGGTTCGCTTAAATTACACAGATATTGTTTAGAAACGGGGGTAATGGTACCATGAAATTCTTTTCAGTTTCTGTTATGTTGGTACATACTAAAATATTGGAAGCTAAAAATAAAAGAATCTTAAGGTAACATGTAACTATAAAATATGTCCCGGTATTCCTTTCTCGATAATGCAGTATTTTACTAACAGATATTGCCTACCTCAGTTTGGATAGTTTTAACAAAATTAATCCTACTTTTGTGATACAATGTTAATGAAAATCTTAAAGATTTTCATTAAATCCTATATATGTATGTCTTATGTAATAATTATATATAATTAATGAATATTGTTCTGAACATTATTTAATTAATAATTTGTTTGTAATTTATTGTATTAAATATTTTTGACGGAAGTTACTTTATATTTATTGAATTTCAGGGAAAACATTCTAATCATGCATTATAGTCCAGTTAGGCAAAGGCTATGAACCCATTTTTAACCAACTTCAAAAAAAGCAGCAGGTTCTCAATTCGTCTGTACTTTTTCTGTGTTTGTTACCTCAGATCTTTTGACTGGGTGAACCAATTTTGACATTTCTTTTTTTATTTGAAAGCTGATGCTTGCCGTGTGGTCACATTTAAATTTCATCAAAATCGGTCTAGTCATTTTTGAATTACACTCCAATAACTGAAAAGGGGTTTCCTATCTTGATGATATAGTAATTGCCAGTGAATTACAATCGATCCCGTATGTAGCAAGGGACACTAAAAAGGGTGAAAATGTTTGTGACCTTAAAATGGAACCGAATTCAACACAAAAAAGGGTTAAATAAGTTATCGAAGTCGGTACCATGCGCACAATATTGTGATAATAGGTACTTTTGAACTATCATGGTACCGACTTCAACAAGTTATTTAACACTTTTGAGTGTTGAATTCGGTATTTTTTTTATCTGTGGCTTAACTGGCTTAGGATGACAACTTGGTGTTTCATGAATACATCAATTTGCCGACCTCCCTGACAACTTCGACCGAGGTACTCGGTTCAGGAATGGAAAAAATTACGCATGGACTTCTTTTATTATGTGGGGGACAAAACCGAACCCGCTGCTGTATGATTCAATCCGGCTCGCAATCGCCGTTGGGTATCATATTTGACATCAAGAACTCCAAATGGCATCAAATTATTTCGAATATTTTCCCGTAGTCTAGTACCAATTGCGCCTTGGTGGACTCATCTTTTTATCAGATAAGTTTCTGTCTATAATGAACATGTATTTTCTTGGTTCAATAAAATATATTGTATTCCTGTTAATTGAAGATTCGACAAAGTCGTAGGTCCATTCGTTCAGAAGATACAGATGAGCAGCTGTAGACACGTGGTCTCCAGCTTACGCGTTGTAATTGGGTCATTACTTTTAAGTAGGGCGTTTAAATTTTTTTGTACCAGTGGCACAAATTATGCTCTAAATCCCTGGCTATATTATATAATCAAATCTTCAGCCGTTTCGTATATACAGCATGTGTCAGCTGGAGACCATAACGTCAGCTAACACACTAATAATCACGCGTAGCGTCGAAGTTTATTTGGCACCTAAATTTTGAGTTGGTATTCATAATTGCATAAAATATGCTCTAAATATTGGCATATCCGAATTAAGATATTTCAATTAAGTAAGCTGGAGAAATACACACTTAAAACTTTCACGACTTGTACACATAGTTATAAGTATTTATCGGGACTTATACGTGATAAATACATGTTTTTATCGCGATAGAGTCCCGTTAAATACTTATACAATACCATATGTATATGATATGATACTGATTCTAAAGTCCTTCCAATATATGCATACATCTTTTTTAAGGTTCCGTACCCAAAAGGTAAAAACGTGACCGTATTACTGAGACTTCGCTGTCTGTCCGTCTGTCACCACGCTGTATCTCAAGAACAGTGATAGCTAGACAGTTGAAATTTTCGCAAATGATGTATTTCTATTGCCGCTTTAATAAGAAATACTAAAAATAAAATAAAATAAATATTTAAAGGGGGCTCCCATACAACAAACTTGTTTTTTTACCGTTTCTTGCTCGATACTAATAACGGTGACAGGTAGACGCTTTAACTATTCCAGAATATTTAGTTTTATGTTCTTGTTAAATATAATTATTTAAAATAAAATGAATAAACCCAGCTTAATCGGACACTGCGAAAAGTGTCTGTAACTTGCAAGATTAGGTTACAGATAATGGCACGAAACCCTTCGTGCGCAATTCCCACTCGCGCACTTGGCCAGTCTTTCAATATTTATTTTTAATATTATTTTTATCATCATCCAACGCTCCTCCCCTTCCCGTAGTACATAATATGTATATAGGTACCTACCGATTCTAAAGTCATTCCATTTTCATACTTTTAATAAAATTACAATGTAAAAAAAATAGAGCATCTTTCGCTGTATTGTACGTAAAGATTGCAATCCAGAAAAACGCATCCGGTAACCCGGCGGATCCGGCATCATTAACATTTACCGGATCCGATGCTATCATTTAATGGCAAAATAATAGAGCTGTTGCAAGAACTTTAAATGCATTGCGCGTGGCGTTCATGTGTGCGAGTTCTTTGTTTGACGCTGAGTCGCACCACTCCACTACTCCAGTACCACCCACAGTCCACAAAGTTCCCCCACATCCGCATCCCGCCACCTACTCAATTCAGTATCATTCGCCTCACTCGTGGAACTCAATGTGTGTTTTTTTTGTTATTATTTATATGTTAATTGATCTTCCTGTTACAGTGAAATCTAGGAAGAATGAGCTACTCGTCACATCGTTAAAATTATAATAGTTACCTACACTACTAGATTTTAATTGTTTGCTCGTTGTATAATCTTAACATTGAATTGGAAATAATGTTGATTTTATATACAGTGTAAACTCCATGAAACGTCAATAACACGACAAACTCCGTAACGCCTCGAAATCAGTTAGATTTTCGGTTTAGCTTGTCTTCCATATTTGGAATTACACCAGCTCAATAACGACAACAATTAAGTTCCAAAATGTTTAAGTTGCCAAAATGAGTAAATTCTGCGCAGCTGTGTACTTCTATTTTATCTTAGCCCGTGATAAACTCGACTGTTGAAATCATGCACCGAACATTCTAAGAATTTTTTTTTATGCCTGATATGTAAGCCTTTGACCACTATCTCACCTGATGGTAAGTGATGATGTGGTCGAAGATGTTGTTCAGGCTAACCTAGAAGTACTGGCTCTCAAGGACAGCTGCCGGAACACACCGTTAGGTGCTTGGCGACAGATTTTCTACGTGAGGGTGGTAGCTAGCCAGGCGGGCATTCGCAAAATGCCCTACCACCATGCTATAACGACTGCCATCCTAAGACAACAACCGGGACCGACGGCTTAACGTGCCCTCCGAAGCACGGAAACGCTCAGTAGTAATGTCACTAGCGGTCACCCATCCAACTCATGACCGCGCGCGACGTTGATTGTTGCCTTTGCTGATCGGTTGAGAACAGCTAAGTAAACTTCGCTACGAGCGCTTCAAAAGAAATCTTCAAGAAATTCTTTCTTTTTTTTACAAATTGGGATTGCTTGCTCACGTAGACTAGTTGACCATGACTAATAAGTTGGAGTCATGGATTATCTATACGTTATAATATTCTTAGATGCTCACAAACTTTTTTCTTCTCTCCATTTAACGACAACTCTCTATAACCCCATAAAATGCACATTCCCTGCAACGTATATATATATATATATATATAGTTTACACTGTACGTATTTGTTTATTTATAGGTATAAAGTTCAACGACAGTTGATTAACTTACTAACAGTTCATATTGAACCGAATAGCGAAAATTACCCTGATTTGATCGATCTGGCCGGACTGAAAATGACGACGGATTGCAATCACTATAATTGTACGTCATTCTCCTGCTTCCCCTTCTCAATATTGATAACATTATCTGATTCTATTATCTTTGAAGTACCAGCATTGAGTCTTACTCGATAAGTATACTAGTCGATCCATCGTTTTGTTGGTGGTTTTTATAAGGTGTGGTGAAATAATTTAATATTCTCAAATCATATAAGGTGAGTGATTAAATTATTTATAAAATTTAAAGGATTTTTTTAAAAGAAAGGGACTAATTATGGTCTTAGCAAAACATAAGTTAACCCACTGTTAAAAGAATTTATGGAACACAATATTTCAATAACTTATTGTTAGAATTCAAATAAAGTTCAAAACAATCCAACGCAAAGGGGCAATGCTGCCAGCATGCTGGGCACGCTGCCAACTGGTAGTGGGCTGGAGCATTTGGACTGTCTGTGAGTCTGCAATGGCCTTTAGATTGCCTAAATTCTTTTGTTATAGTAGTTGTAGGTAGAGTGTTGTTAATAAAAGTACAAAATAAAACTTAAGTACCTATATCAAATTTAATAAATTATCAAATTCGTAAATACATATTAATTCTTTAACAAGCCATGTTAGCCATGAATCACTGTCCACACCGCGTAAGTACAAACACTGGCTCACCCTGTGGTAAACATTGGAGAAATAATAAAAATAGAAACTTTTATAATCATATTACCTATTCATTTCGAAAGCAACATAACTTTTTTTAAATATAATGGAAATCAAGCTATTCACTATATAAGTTTTGGTATAATCAACTCTGATAACCATTGATCAACAATCTTGAACTTGAACTATAACATAATGATAATTACTAAGGCCTTCATATCAGTATTTAACATAAACTCTCATACTTATTAGGTATTAGCGGCCCGCTCCGGCTTCGCACGGGTATAAAATATGTCATCTCCTGAAAAAATGATTAAAATCGATCCAGTAGTTTTGATTTTTTAATTGCTGCCCGTGGCCCGCACGCGTTATATTTAGAGTAAAACAATTCTTCTTTCCCTAAACCATGAAGATTCCCTGCTATCTTTGGAATAGCTAAATTCATACACTACATTTTTACTTACTTACTTTTTAAATTTTCACCTATTTATTTTATTTTTACAACAATTAATAAATTACAGAATGTCTTTATATACAACTTTCACAGATTTCTTATAAGACAATACAAACATGTTTTCTCTAGATGTTACTCTTGAAAGAGCGACATACAGTTGGCCATGTGAAAAACAATCAACACTCAAATCTAAGCCTGCAACGTTGAAGGTTTGACCCTGCGATTTATTAATGGTCATTGCAAAAGATGTCTTTATCGGAAACTGTAAACGTTTAAACTAGAAGGGTAAATCCGATGGTATCAGAGGGATTCGGGGAATCAATACATCTTCTCCGGTACGCCGGCCGGAAACGCCGCAAACGCAAGTTCCGCAATTTTTAAATCTGTAATATCTGCGAAAATTTTCATTTAAATTATATGTAAAGGGCCACATAGATCTATATTAAATCAAAAATCTATTTAAGGTATTTAATTAGATAAGGATTAATGCTGTATTGTTTAAAATCGCTTCGAAAATTAGTCATTAATTGTCGTAAAACATAAATGTCAAAAAAATTTTATTGTGGGATATCCAGAAGAGATAGACATATACCATTTCGAGTTGAGTTTTCTGTAGACTTTTTAAATGTGTACAATACTTAGTACATTATTTTGATAAATCTCGTAGGATTCAGCCTGCATTTGCAATGTAAGCGGAAAAAATGATATTATTTACGACATCACATTAGAAACCTCAAAAATAACAGTATTTTTGCACTATTTAATGGATATTATTATACATATAAACCTTCCTCTTGAATCACTCTATCTATTAAAAAAACCGCATCAAGATCCGTTGCGTAGTTTAAAAGATTTAAGCATACAAAGGGATAAGGGACAGAAAAAGCGACTTTGTTTTATACTATGTAGTGAGTGATGATACTAAATTTTGTTGAATGAATGAATGAATATATATTTGCTAAAGTTTTTACTTCTAGGTTAGCCTGAACAACATCTTCGACCACATCATCACTTACCATCAGGTAAGATAGTGGTCAAAGGCTACCCTATTAAGCACAAAAAAAAACAGTTTTAGGTACAATATTGCAGAGTTGTTATAGCGTTAAAATACAGTTTCAACAAAACTTTACCTAAACGGTGTGCAAATGTTTTGTTACAAAATACAAAACAAAATAATAAAATGTTAATTAAAAAGATCAATGTTGCAATTATGTTTATTTCTATGGAAAATGTGTTGAGATGTATTGGAATATATCGAGCTATAAATATATAGCTTTATATTATAGCTGTCGTTTATGAAACGCTTTATACTCTTGTCAGTACAGCTGATGCAATCTCCATTTCGATCTATTAAAATTTTCGCAGTTTCGTTCATTCAAATTTGCTCACACGATTTTCTGCTATTTCCATACCTTTTATAATCAGTTTTGACAAACACGAACTGTTCCAAATAAATCAATAATTATTTCCAGTTGAACAAATCTAATTTAATCTTTACCTATTAGTCGGTACAATCAAGTCAATATCAGCTTGATAACAGTATATGCAATAAGGACAACCTAAATCTTCGAAATGCACCATTTAAGTAGGTAGGTACTCGTACCTTGGTCTGCCCAAAGGTAAGTAACATCATCAATATTGAGGAGCATTCGCCTCTTTGTTGGTAGTAAGACTCGCTCTAAGCACATGAATAAAGAACCGTAGGTATATTCATGTGCTCTAAGACTCGCTTTGGCAAAATGTAGTAGGTATATTCTACGGAGATGTTACCTTCCCCTACAAAGACATCCAGCTGCTGAAACAGTAATTAGGTACCTAATGTAAACCTAGAACCATAAACGCATAGTCAAACTATTATATAATCTGTGTCTAAGGTGTTCTACGACCCGCACACTGAATACATTACTCACCAATAGAACACCACTAGTATAAATGCATGTCTAACTATTTTCTAATCTGTGTCGCAGGTGTTCTGTAATTTAATAGGTACTTGATTGTTTGCCTGTAGAACACCAAGACGATCGAGTTGGGTGTTCCACCACCGACAAATTAAAAAAATCTGAACTATGGGTTATATCCAGCTGTTCTCGAACCGAACGGTCTGATGCGTGACGATGGTAAAAGACCTGACGGCATGACTCTGGTTCCATGGAAGTTAGGACGGCCCTTAGTGTGGGACGCTACATGCGTAGATACTTTAGCGCCGTCACACCTTTCTGAAACCCACGTGAGGGCTAGCGCCGCGGCTACTTCGGCAGAGCAACTCAAGCGGCGCAAGTATGCTAACCTCGGTATTGGTTACATATTTGAGCTGTTTGGTGTGGAGACGTTGGGTCCGTGGGGACTGGGAGCTCATCGTATTTTCCAAAATTTATCAGAGCGCTTGGTCGATGCGACGCGTGATCAAAATGCTGGCACCTATTTGGCTCAAAGAATAAGCATTGCAATTGAACGGGGCAATGCTGCCAGCATGCTGGGCAACTGATAGTGGGCTAGAGCATTTGGACTGCCTATGAGTCCAAATGCTTTTATTGTAGTAGCTGTAGTATTGTAGTAGCTGTAGTGTTGTATATAGTTTGTAGTATTTGTTTAATAAAGGCATACCACCGGTTAAATAAAAAAATTAAAAAAAAAAAACTATGGGTCGTAGACCGAAAACCGTTGACGTTCCACGGGAGATATTTTTTACCCGTGGAACACCCAGGTGCTCTACGAGGTTCCACGGGCAAGTACCGTTATTTTTCTGTATTTTTACCTCAATCACTTCCTATGTAAAAAGTTAAAAAACTACCAAGTGCGAGTTGGACTAGCACAACGAGGGTTCAGTCAAAATGTACAATAAAATAGATTTTTTTACATACAGGTAGAGGATCCATCGCAGGTCCGATCGACACTTGGCTAGTTTTTATTTTTTGTTGTTATGCAATACATTTTGTATACAAAATCTTTATGTTGTAATTAGCATTTTTACGATAGAACAAAATATATCTATAAATTCGCTGTAATTTTTTTTAACTACTTATTTATGATTTTAAATTATTTTTCCTATGCATGTATATTGCTTCTTCGGGAGATAAAAAATAAAAATATTTTATAGGTACCTTTTTTATTTATCGGTTTTGTTCTGGAACTCCTTATTTAAGGGGTTACATTTTCCCTCTCCTCATAAATAAACTCAAGTTTAGTTGTAAATTACAGGCGAAAGAGACTTTTAACATCACGTGGTACTCGTGCTTATTCCACCAAAAACACCTAAAAAATCAAAAAAATATACCTTCATCATCATACAATATGTTTGTTATGACTAGCAGAAGTCAACCCTAAGAGGTTGTTACCTAAGTATATATTTTTGCCACTTATTTTTCAGTTATTGTTACTTACCAGGCGCTATATGACATTATAATGTAATATGTAAGCTCTCTCCACATTATTAATATTGTGTAAAATCACTATATTTTTTAGGATTATAATAAAATATAGTTCTAATTTGCCACTAGAGAAATGACGATTATTATATTCGTGTTAATTCAGTAGAAGGAATTTAGAAGGTTCAAGTTCAACCAACTGCCAACAGTTCAGTTCAGAGACAATTGGGATCGTCTTAGCGGGAGCACGTAATTGATTCTGCTCCGCAAATATTTTACTGTTTCGCTGGTTAAAAGTTTAAATTTATCGTTTCAAGTTATACCTTTGTTAAGTTAGTGAAATAACGAATTTATTAGTGGTTGTGTGATTTGAATCCGTCAAGAAACAACGGAGATATAACGAAATTATTATTTAAAATAATCGTTCACAACGCGTCGCTTCGGTTGACCGACGCGCGGCCGGCGCGGGAGCTACGGACAAGCTGTGAGTTATCATCACATCACGCGCGACTTGCATGATACTTGCGCCTGCGCTCTGTTGTCACGGGCACGGGCATCGTGCGAGTGGACAGCTTTTCTACGGCAAAACCCTGACGTAATATTTTCTGTTTATTTCTGATTTTATAGTATTTATTTAAGTTACTACATAATACATAAATATGGATAACAGTACAGGTAATGTATCGAGAAGAGGGCAGGCTCGTTTAAGACATATGAGATCGCTATCTGACGAGTCAGTTGACTCTCTAGCCTCTAATTTAAGCACAAGGAGCATGTTTGATTTATCTACTCATACAAAGAATGACGACATTTTGAGGCTTGAAAATGAAGTCGAAGAGTTAAAACAACGGCTGTTTTCCGCTAATGCAGAAATAGACACTTTGATGTTAGAAAATAGTACACTAAAAAAGTTATTTGAAAAAGTAAGTCAGAAAAATGATCAACTGAAAAACATGTACATATCAAGTATGACTACAAAAAGAAACGATATTATTGGGAGCTCTAAATCCTCAAAAAAAAACGGCTAAAAGTAATAGATTTAATTTGCCTGGTCGAAAACTAAATTTAGATTCTGAATGCCAAACTCCAAAATCTCGGATTGAAAAAAGCAATATTGCAAGCCCACAGGAAGCATCTTGTTTAAATCAACAGAAGTCTCAGAAAGAACGCACTCCAACACTGCCGGATACAATACAAGACCAACTACCTAAACAGATCGCGAAGTTCATCGATGAGCTAAACCATTTAAAGTGCCCGCAAAAAAAAACAATCAATAGTTTCTGAGTGCCATAGAAAAACATCAAAGAAGAGCAGTATAATTTTGCTATCTGATAATCGAGGAGAAGCAGTGGTGGTATCAATATTGAAACAGAAACATAATCTTATAATCAAGGAATACAATAGAATACCATCTTTTAGAAAATCTGATGCTATAACCAGTGATGTGTTATCATCTTGTAAAAAAATATGTAAGACTATAACAAAGGACGATAATGTTATTATTATGACTGGTTGTAACGATCCTAATGCACATATTTTATTGACTGAATTGAGGAATGCTATCACAATATTAAAAGAATGTAATATTTTCGTGGTAAATGTATTGTACAGTGATTCTTTAAAAGAAAATCAAGTTAACAATCATATAACACTTCTTGTCAAAGATTTTAAAAATTGCGTCTTTATAGAGACTGGTTCCAATCTTCAAAATATTACGAAAAAATCATACATCATGTAAATGCAGTTCAGTACCATAATACATGTTTATCCTTCTCTAATCCTCGTGCGATAAAAACTGCTCAAGCAAAGAAAGGAACTGTACCTTATGATTTTCAAATAAAGTCGTCCCCCAACGAAATGAATTTATATAAAACTGTACAATCCTGTCGTGTTAAACATTTAATCACAGATTACTTCCCATTCTTGGGAAATAAGACTTATATTCCTCGATCTGAAACCATTTCTACTAGTTTGAATCTTTTTCGAACCTCTAGATAAAATCACAGTCCTACACCAAAATATAGCCGGAGTTTTAAATAAAATACGCAAACTCGAGACTGCCTTAGATGAACTTAAGCAATCAAGCATTAATGTATCCCTAGTCTGTCTCACAGAACATTTTATACCAAAAGGTGAAGAAAATTTTCTTAATGTGGATGGGTATTCTCTAAAAGCTATCTATGTTCGTAAAAATAAGAGGCGCGGGGGATCTTTAATTCTTTGCAAAAACGAATTTGGATGCACTGAAATCAAATTTAATACTGGCGTAGACAAACATTATGAAATTTGCGGGATATAAATTAAAAAGTTAAAAATGAGTGTCATCTGTCACTACAGAATTCCGAAAGGTAATTTAAAAATATATTTTAATAAACTAAAAACTACTTTATCCAAATTGCAACACAAATATGATAATTTTATAATTTGTGGAGACTTAAATATTAATATCAATAAGGAGTCAACGTCTAGTACGAAATCGCTTCGTCTTATGTCTAACTTTGGTATGAGTTACCATATCACAGATCCAACACGGGGAAAAAACTGTATCGATAAAGTTATTAGCAATTTTCGCATGTAACTGCTAGAACTATCAATCTCTATTTGTCCGACCATGATACAGCTCAAGTAGCTATCTTTAATAAAATGACATGCAAAAAGTACTGATTGAATCTTGTTTTAAATACATTAATGACACGAATCTGGATAATTTAAGAATATTTTGTAAATCTATAAGTAGCTTATCTTTCTCTCAAGTATATGATCATCAATTTTTAATGATGCATTTAACGCATTTCATGATTTACTCATACTGTTTCACAAATTATGTTTCCCCATTATCAAAGTTAAAATGACAACAGTACCTAGTAAACGTATTAAAATTACTAAAGGTATTCGAATAAGTTGCAAACCAAACGTAAGCTGTGACTCAGATATTACAGAAATAAGACGTCAGAAACAAAAAAAGATTTCAAACTTTACTCTAATTTATTATAAAAAAAGTGCGTTAATAAAAACAACTTATTAAATAATGTTAAATACATAGCAAATTCGAAGAATCAATGTAAGGCTTCATGGAAAATAGTTAACGAAGAGATGGGAAAGTTTAAACCTAAAGATTACATTGAAAAAAATATTGACAATGGAACAATTCTTTCATCTGGGTCAGATATTGCTAATTCTTTTAATTAATTTTTTTACCGACATAACTAATAATCTGCCTGCATCGAATAGCCAACGTAATCTACTGTCATCAGTGAATTACATGATGAAAAGTAAGTACCTTAAACCAACGTTACCTGATGAAATATATAAAATTATTAAATCATTAAATGACAGCCAATCATCGGGCTATGATGACCTCACAAGAACCTGATAAAAGTTATTTGTCCTTACATTTGTGAGCCACTTTCATATATAATTAATCTTTCTTTAGAGCAAGGGCGTATATCGGATAGGCTTAAGATATCTATAGTGGAGCCACTGTATAAAAAAGATTCCAAACTAAAGAAAGACAATCATAGACATAGATTCAAAAATATTTGAAAAGGCTATGTATAAAAGAACTCTTTCATACCTTAATCACTATAACATCCTCGCGAAAGAACAATATGGTTTTAGAAAAGGCAGATCAACCACCTTAGCTAATTATAATCTTCTTAGCTTGATTTTAAACAAATTAAACAGTAATACGACGTCATGTGGTCTATTTCTCGACCTGAGCAAAGCATTTGATTTTGTTATCACGACATTTTGCTAAATAAACTGTATAGATATGGTATTCGAGATCCTGCTCATAATTGGTTCCTTTCCTATCTAAAAGATGCAGATAACTTGCATCACCCAGTATGACAAAATTACGAATTGATTATGATTTCGATGAACGCGTTAAATTAAATGGGGTCCCTCAAGGTAGCATCATGGGTCCATTGCTTTTTCTTTTATTTATTAATGACTTCCCAAGTACTATCGAACACAGCAGCATTCTCTTTGCCGATGACACGACCGTTTTATTAAAATGTGATACTAAAATAAATATATCGTGTGACATAAACAATTGCCTCAGTAAAATTATGCCATGGTTCATTTAAAAATAAATTTAAATAAAACGAAATTAATACAATTTCAAACTCATCAGCGAATAAAAAATAATATTACTGTAAATTATGAAAATGACATTATTGAACAGGTGACTTATACAAAATTTCTAGGAATAAAATATTGATGCTAATTTATCATGGTTTAATCACATTGACATGATTTGTAACAGGCTGCATAGCATTTCATTTGCACTTAAAAGATTGAAGCGATGCTCTCCTCTGCATTCGGTTCTGGGAGTATATCATGCTTATGTTTGCGCGGTAATTCGTTATGGGATCATTACTTGGGGAAATTCAAAGCACATAAACAAAGTTTTTCAAGCGCAGAAAAATTTGTTCGTGCTGTATATAATCTTAAATGGACTGAATCATGTAAGCCTGTTTTTAAGTCAAATAATTTGTTGACAGTAGTAGGCATATATATATATATATGAATTGGCAAAGTTTGTAAGATCTAACTCTTCCTTGTTTCCCGAATATACTAGCTTAGGTAAGAGGACAGTTACACAAGAACAGCTCAAAATGCCAATTCCTAAACTAGAGCTGTTGAGGAATAACTGCATCTACATGACGCCTCTCATTTACAACGCGATTCCAAAAACTATAACAAAGTTACGTACCTAATTATAAGTTCTACCCGGAGTTAAAAAAGTGGTTGGTTAACGAAAGTTTCTATACAGTTAAGGATTTCATGCAGAAGACTTCTAATCGCTACTACATTTACCACGTTAAATAATTGAACGTATAATTAAGTATTATATTATGACAATAAAAAAAAAATGACGTCGTTATTATTATTAATTCTTAATTGTATATTATATTTAATTGACATTTGCACACCTCGTATGAGGTTGTTTATGGTGAAACTATTTGTACAAACCTACATATTTTATATCTTTTGTACCCGTATTCAAGCAAATAAATGAATTGAATTCAACTTAGAAATTATTTATTATTTGTTTGTAAATCTAATGATTACTAATTAATAATATTCTGTAATTAATCATCTAATTGGCAATAGCCGTAGTAATTATGTAAATAAATAAAAAAAAAATAGTCTGTAAAAAAGTACCGGGAAATGATCAATAATACACAAAATATTAGATTCATCGAAATTTATTTACACCTTCAAAGTATTCTCCTTCAGAAACGATACATTTACGCCAACGAATAATTCAATCATCAAAACATTTTTTAAACGTTTTTTTCCGGAATGGAGTTCAGTTCTCGCCGGGAATTCACTGTAAGCCTTCTGTAACATTTTCAGTGACTCCAAACACGAAATTCCATTGGCGATGCATAATTTCAGATAAACTCTTTTTTCGACGTTTATGTCCATTATGAAATTCGCAATACACACTAGATATAAATGCCTACTTAACTAAAACAGCACTGTATTTAACCTAAATAACAGATACATCTCAACCCCCCGCTATAATTGAAAACAGCCAATCACACAATAACATAAAAAAAATTGAACCATAAAAGGTATCTTTCATTCCCGATACTTTTTTGACTGAACGTAGAACGTAGCCGGCTAGAGCAATCACATATTTGGATTATCACAATATTTTGTTTGGAAAATTAATACACTATTTAAACATATTTTAACTACCACAACAATTAGTTTGGAAAATCTTCAAACTAATTATTGTGGTAATTACAACCTGTGATTACTCCAGGCGGTTATATGTTGGATTAATTAATATAGGTACATACCTAATTATTATTTTATTTTAGTCATGATTTAGCCATTATATTTTTTAACTTTTTATATTAGGAACCGGCTAGAACCCGCGTTATATTTACCGGAAAGATTCCGACCGGTTTCGGACTGTTTTGAAGTATTTCGTCCGGGAGTCACGATTGCGCGTAGCGTCGCTCGTCGCTCGTGATTCCCAGAAAGCGGGTCCTAGCCGGTTCCGAAGTAAAATTATAATTTGTTCCAAATCCTTAATGTCAAGCCTAGTTTTATATTAAGTAGTGAATTTTTGGTAAATTTGAAGCAAGAATGACTTTTAATCGACTTTATCGTGTTAGTTAGAAATCGGACCCTCCAAGAAGGGTCTCTGCGGGATTGGGGCCCTCGGGGAGTAACCCAAACAGTAGTATTTAGATGGACCTATTACCATTACGCCATTCGCTGTGGGAACTTAAGTATTTATACAATTATTAGGATAAGAGTAGGGTAGTAGAGTGCACAGCTAGAAAAGTAATATGTTGGGTACAATATTAGTACCTATTTCTTATTTTGTTATTTTTGGTATCTACATTCAAATATTAGCTAACTAAACAGATTCATTGATTGAATTGTATTTCATAGTACAAAATCACATTGGTAGCTGTTTTGAAGTAGGTACTTTTATGGCGAACGCGTTCTGGTAAACATTCGTTTTAGCAAACATTCGTAATTTTAGGTGATAAAATAGTTAAGGTATTTTTAGGTAGATCATTTCTAATGAATACTGGTAGATATAGTAACGCTTCTCTGTTCAACAGATGACTATCCGTTGGGGCATCGTTACTGCGGGCAAGATCAGCCATGACTTTTGCAACGCAATCAACACGTATCCTGATAAAGGCGATATAGTGCTAGCAGCCGTCGCAGCTAGAAACAAGACGAAAGCTGCAGAGTTTGCAAAACTGCACAATATTCCAAAAGTGTTCGACACGTACCAGGCGCTGGCAGTTAGTGACGCCATTGGTAAACAGCAATAAATTTTTGAAATTTCCAACATAATTATATAATCATTGACTTTTATCAAAGAAGACGAAAAAGTAGATTTTTAGAAATTGAGCAAGTCTTTTACTTATAACTAATCTACTACATACTATCCACTACATCAAACCAATACTTTAGTTTCATGAAGTTTATTATTCTGTTGCTTATAAACTTATTTAAACAGTAGATGGTGCTATAGGTTTTCATGGTAATTAATATAGTATGAGATAAAACAAAATACAGTCATTTGATCCTTAATCTATCCTATCTCAAATCAAGTACCTCGCGAATTATTTACCTTTTAGACGAGACATCGCAGATATGAACTTCCTATAAACTCTATCTAATTTCCAGATGTCGCATACATTGGAGCATTGAACCCTGACCACTACGAACTGACAAAAATGTTCCTCGCAAACGGCAAACACGTGCTCTGCGAGAAGCCATTATGCATGAACTTCAAGCAAGCTCAAAGCTTGATCAACATCGCCAAGAAGAGCAAACTACTCCTAATGGAAGCCGTCTGGTCAAGATTCTCGCCAGCTTATAAAGCAATGGAGGAGGAAATCCAGTCAGGGAAGTTGGGGGATCTAAAATTCGTAGAAGTTACCTTCGGCGTACCCATTGTCACTGTGGACAGACTCAGGTGAGATTGCAGCACATTTATTATGCTTCGGCGTTTCTTCGTTGGTACGACCTCAAATTGTGCCTTCAAGCAGTTATGTGCCACAGCATCAAACTCCTATGATAAATGTTCGGCGTGTTCGGGTGAATCATCACATATGTATGTGATTATTCACCCGAACTGTCGCCAAGCACCTAACGTTAGGTGACGGCTTCCATTAGGAGTAGTTTGCTAGGTGTGTTCCGGCAGCTGTCCTTGAGAGCCAATACTTCTAGGTTAGCCTGAACAACATCTTTGACCACATCATCACTTACCATCAGGTAAGATAGTGGTCAAAGGCTAACCTATCAGACATAAAATTATGCAATCATATCTAATCACATAATTTCACGTAAACATTAACATTAAGTTTAAAAATAAACAAATGTTGATAAAGTATGGATGATACAATCTTTTTTGAGCTAGGTAATGTGATCGTTATATAACATTCTGTCTAAACTTTTGTATCTCAATCTCGAGCGCAAATGGTTACAAATGTATCCTGATGAAGAGAGTGCTGTTTCTAACTCTGCTCTAATTCTACTACAAGAATACATCTTAAATTATTGTAGGCCAACTCAAGATATTTTCCTCTAGATCCAGCGTTATCGTAAAGAGCCATTTCTATTTTGACTAATTTGTCTAATTTCATATAAATAGTGTGAATATTTCTGTAGCCGTAGCATCTTTTTTGAGTGGCTCAGCCGGTGGCCTATATGGCCTCACGCCTCAGGACTTAAAAGATATTTTATCTTTTAGTTCTTGTGAGGTAGTCGAGACACTTCTAAGGTATGTAACGGCTTTGGTTAATTTGATGTTATCGAGTCAGGTCAACAATGAAATTACCGAACTACTGTATGGTGCGAATTTTTGTGCCCGTAATAAAAAAGATTGTAGTATTAAACCTATAGCAGTAGGCACCACCTATCGTCACCTCACAGTCAAAGGTGGTTGTAGAAAAAATATTGCTTTTTAAGTAATCTTTTTCCGCAAGCACTAGGTTCGCCGGGTGATTTTGAGGCTGCTGCACATTCACTTGGCACATTTCTTGATCAACATTGCGGAGATGTGCTTTTGAAGGTAGATTCTTATGAATGTATTTGTTTAGATAGTGGAGCACCCTTTTGACTTAAGTCGAAGATAAAATTCCGGAATTATACCCTTTTCTTTGGCAATATTACGGCACACCGTCAAAATTAACATACCAAATAATGATATATTATCTTCCCTAGGATATCAACAGGGTGATCATCTGAGACCAGCCTTGCCATCCACCTACGTCTCCAATCAAAACTTTTCATATGGTATATAGATTTGTATTGAATGACTTACCAGTACGTATAGAAGACAACGTGGCATTACCAGCTTTTTTGTCTTCTGTACACAGTACACACAAATTAGTATAAAACGTTCTTGCACCATGGGCTCTTTTGATTGTAGCATGTCTGGCTGAGGCCGAAGAGACTGAATACTGAAGACTGACTGAGAGTATTGAATTCCCAAAAATATTCTCAGAAACAGTGGGATTGGCCCCTATGCTAGATAGCACAGAAAGATATTTTAAATACGTATCCTAGCATGGTAGATCGTGCTCGTATTCTCACTGTTTCCGTATGGAAATATGATCTTTCGTTACTGGCGATCCCTTCTTACAATACTGGTAGCCTTATAGCCATTCGCTTTTCGTCCCACTTTTAGCTTACGCTTTGGTGCAAAGTGTTGTGTTGCACATCACTGCCAGTGTAGTAGTATACTGGTTTATCAACTTGGTGACCATAATCTCTCCAGCTCTTGGAGTGCTAGGTAAACTCCCACCAAGCCAGCCTTAACGATGTCATTCGCCGGGATTTTACCAGCAATGTCGAACCGGATAGTCTGATGCGTGACGATGGTAAAAAACCTGACGGCACACCGTCAAATGACTCTGGCTCCGTGGAAGTTAGGGCGGCTCTTAGTGTGGGGCGCTACATGCATAGACACTTAAGCGCAGTCACATCTTTCTGAAACCAAGGTGAGGGCTGGCGCCACGGCTACTTCGGCGAACCAACTCAAGCGGCGCAAGTATGCTTACCTTGGTAGTGGTTACATATTTGAGCAGTTTGGTGTAGAGACGTTGGGTCCGTGAGAACCAGGAGTTCATCATATTTTTCCAAAATTTATCAGAGCGTAGTTGGTCGATGCGACTCGTGATCAAAATGCTAGCACCTATACTGGTAGACCTGGTAGTGGGTTGGAGCATTTGGACTGCCTGTAAGCCTGCAATGACTTGTAGGTTATCTAAATGCTTTGATTGTAGTTACTGTAGTGTTGAATATAGTTAGAAATAATATAGGCATACCGCCGTTTAAAAAAAAAAGATAATAGTTCAATAGTTAAGTTCGGTACCTATATACTTTTAGTTCAAGTATTTCTAACATTATTTATGTACATTTACAATAAAATTTAAGTTCAATACAAAATAACAACATGTACATATACTTACAATTGTGTTATTATAAAGTTAATATGTTATTTTAATTTTGTTTTTACTAAATATCGAAAATACCAAAAATCCCGGTATTTGTTAAATCAAAACCGGTATTAATAAGTCCTTCATTTGGCTCGGTATACCGGTATTTTCGATATCCGGGATCCCGGTTTGCGACCCCTATTTAGTGGTAAGGTACTAAATACATTCAAAAAAATCTATATGATATCGGAATGCTATGGCAAAAGCCGATAAATAAAAATGCGATGTAATACACTATTTTATAACAATAATTTATATTTTTTTTAATTAACATCGGTTCGCTCTGTACCTATATTCTACAGGCTCTACGGGGAATGCTGTCAAGCGCTTTTTGATCTTATACCGGCATCGCGATTCTATCATCGTACCTCGCGTCACCGGTAAAAAGCTCATCCACACATAATCGTCCTGTCCTGGAAGACTCACACAGCTCGATTAATGTGTTCCTTCTTACCGCATACTGGCAAAATGTGGAATGATATTAACGTTTTTCCGCAGAACTACAATATGGATTCCTTCAAAAAGAGCGTTAAAAGAAAGGTCAAAGTCTTACAGGGTGGGCAACGCATTGGTAACGCCTCTAGTGTTGCAAATGTGCATAGGCGACGGTAACCGCTTATTGGAAAACCTGTTGTTACTTAAAACAACGACCTAGCGAAATTAATTGAAAAAATCGTGTGTCCTCCTCGCGGATGTAATTTCCCTTCTAACATCGTGTTAAAATAACAGACAGTGTCAGTAGACATGCTTAACTGAGTAGGTAATAAATAACATGGATGACAGATTACAACCTTATTATTATAAATTATTCCAATACAAAAATTATACAATTTTTCCCATACCTTATTACCCATTAATTATTAAGCAAAGAATCCAATTGACATAAACTTATCATACAAAATAAAAAGTAGCATGTCTAACACAGAGACATTGCTAGGTATAGATACGCAAGTAACTTAAAAACCCATGTTCTTTAGATAAAGGCAAAAGTTATCAAATCTCGCGTATTATAATTATGAGATATTAAGTAACTATTAATTATTGTAGGTACTACTAAGTAGATATATCCATGGTGGTAGGGCGTTTTGCAAATGCCCGCCTGGCTAGCTACCACTCAAGTAGAAAATCTGTCGCCAAGCACCTAACGGCGTGTTCCGGCAGCTGTCCCTGAGAGCCAGTACTTCTAGGTTAGCCTGAACAACATCTTCGACCACGTCATCACTTACCATCAGGTGAGATAGTGGTCAAAGACTAACCTATCAGGCATAAAAAAAAATATATATCTACGGCGCGCAACTGCTGTTGACACTGTCATAATAACTTACTTATGATTCACATACGCTTACCTCAGCCACAGCCTATCTTACATTGTGTTGTGGCTCAGCTATACTTACTAGCTGCGACTCAATTTTACACCCGCGTGGTAATGGATGACGATGATTAGAAGTATCCTTTTTGTAATTCCAGCGCCTCATCCTCCATAACAAATCTCATCGAAATTGGTCCAGCCGTTTGAGCGTGAAGAAATAACAAAAATACACACACAAAACAAAACAAAAATCGCCTTTATAATACATATTAGTTTGATAAGGATCAATTATCTGTTAGTACCAAATATGCATTAGAAGAAATAAATTATATGTTTTATAGTATTTATTGCTCACTATTTTGGCGATAATGGCTTAAACATAAAATATAGATAGATGCTGTCGCGGGCTTTTATGTACCTAGTACAATTTAATTATATAATCATTTCCGTTAAACATTATGTACGTGTGATAGCGGTAAGCCCTTCTCTCTTCAGGAAGGTGGATGGAGGAACATGATCGTGCTCGTAATCTTCTATAATCACCGATTGCATAGAGGTATATTCTATAGACATATTCACGTAAAAAAGCGTTCTAACGATTTGAATAGACGTAAATTTGAGTTCTAATAGACTTTTTCGGAAGACATGTGAAGAAATCTTCCGAAGTCGTGTAGGTACTAAGAGTTAAGACATCTTCAGACATCATATTAGTTAGATACATGTCAATAACCTGTGGGGTGCTGGGCTAGAATGTCACCCCCCAACTCAGAGGACTTAAGAAGCGTCTAAGGGTAACACACCCGAAGGTGGGCAGCAGCACCTTCTGAGGAACTGATATCTCTCACTGTGATCCCCAAGCCGCCTGCCAAGCGTGGGGATTATGGCACCCCCCATATAGGGGGAAGCTGAGTTCAGGAGTGGACTATCCGGCTGATTCGGTATGTCACACAGACGTCACATGACGTTGGGGGATATTATGAAATTAATGACGATTAAATTTCGATTTTGTCACGTGAGACATAAAGTTTGTAAAGATGTGACGTCGTCGTCTATAATGGATAGGTAAGCTAAACTTTTTTCAAGGTATATAACAATTTCTTGCATTAGGTAGTCTGGGTCAAAAACGCGACAGTGTAATTTAAATTTTAACAGCTTACAAAATACTTAGATTACTTATGTGTTCTTTCAGCAAGAAAGAGCTCGGTGGTAGTGCAGTTATGGACATAGGTATCTACACGCTCCAATTCGCACAGTTTATATTCAAAGACGAGCCTAAGAAGGTTACGGCCATTGGGGTACTTAACGAAGATGGAGTGGATATAGTAGACACCATTGTGTTGGAGTATGAAGGAGACAGACGGGCGGTACTCAACGTGAACGCCAAAGTTAAGCTTTGGAACAAGGCGACTGTGTCTGGAACAAAAGGATACGCCACGGTGAGTATACTTTATTGTAAGATATTAAATTATTTTGAAGCAGTGATGGCTCAGTGGCATTGGCTATGGACTGCCGCGCAGCAGGTTCATGGTTCGAATCCCGCCGCGGGCTTGAGCTTCACCGCATGGTGGAAGGGAATTTTGCGAATGCCCGACTAGCTAGCGACCACCCTCAAGTAGAAAATCTGTCGCCAAGCACCTAACGGTGTGTTCCGGCAGCAGTCCTTGAGAGCCAGTTAAATTACAGGCACATGAGACTTAACAACTATGTCTCAAAGTGACGGGCGCAGTGCAATTCGTGACTTGTGACTAAATGCATCTGTTATAGGCAGAGGTTAGTCTCTTGTGCCGTCACAATAACACAAAAAATAAACAATATCACACGAAAGTAGATAACGACGACGGACTGCATACATCCAGATGTCACAAACGTGTCGTTTTGTACCTAGTATTAGGTATTACTTGATGGATGACTTTCGTCGCCAACACTAAGCTGAAGCATAGGTCAGTGGATTAAAGGTTACAAAGGTATATGATAAGATAAGATTAGATGTCTGCTTTTATTTGCGAAAACATGATATACATACAATATATAATAATAACAAGCATGTGGTCTGTGTCAACATGTTTTGCCTGTATTAGGCGTACAAATGTGGTGAGATGGCTATCGTTTACAATAATAAGAATCATATTAATAATAACATTGTAAATTGATTGTTGCAAAACAAATGACGAAAGAAATTATAGAATATAATTATATGTTAATAATGTCATGTTCAAGGTATCAGTAGCAACTAGCAATAAGAAATACATTGTCAATTAAGAATCCCCGTATTGATTTCGAAAGTAGGTAATTAGAGTTAAGATCTCTGAAACATCACGGTAGCCTGTTGTAGAACGGGACCCCTGCAAAAGATGCTATTGCGCAAGACGCTTTTTTTATGCCTAATAGGTTAGCCTTTGACCACTATCTCACCTGATGGTAAGTGATGATGCAGGTGAAGGCTAACCCAGAATTACTGGCTCTCAAGGACATCTGCCGGAACACACCGTTAGGAGTTTGGCGACAGATTTACTTCTTGAGGGTGGTAGCTCGCCAGGCGGGCATTCGCAAAATGCCCTACCACCATGCTATAACGACTGCCATCCTAAGACGACAACCGGGACCGACGGCTTAACGTGCCCTCCGAAGCACGGAAACGCTCAGTAGTAATGTCACTAGCGGTCACCCATCCAACTCATGACCGCGGGCGACGTTGCTTAACTTTGCTGATCGGTTGAGAACAGCTAAGTAAACTTCGCTACAAGCGCTTCGATGTTTTGCCTGTTTTAGGCGTACAAATGTGGTGAGATGGGCATCATTTACAATAATAATAGTAATCAAATTAATAATAACATTGTAAATTGATTGTTGTAACAAAAATAACGAAAGGTTATATATATTAACAATGTCATGTTCAAGGTATCAGTAACTCTAATACTTTCAAAATTGATATAGGGATTCTTAAGGCGAGCTTGCACCTACTTAAGGCGAGCCTGCACCTACTTAAGACATTTTTTAAAATCTGTAACTCGAATAGAATTGAAAATTTAGAATATATAAAATCATTTATATAAAGTTGAACATACTCTCCAGGAACGTACAAAGTCAAAAACGTGTATATGAACAATTTCTTCGATAAAAAAAAAATGACAAACATGACACCATATCGCTACTTAAATCAGGTAGAACTAAAAGATACTATCATGAAACTATGTGGAAGTTTTACCAATGGATAGAGCTTGTTATTTATTAGTAACGTTTAAAGGCACATTTTCAAATTTAGCTATAGTTTTTTAACAAGAAAAAATAAACTACAAATCTAAAGATTCAAGCTATCGCGCAACGCAAGTCATTCAGTACCCGCCTAGGCGTCATCGAGGTAGGACGCGTGTCGTTTTCTCCAGCAAAATTCTCTCCGGCGATTACGAGCTAGAAATATTTATAAACAGAATTATTATTAGCAGAATGGTGACACTGCAACATTTATGGTTATCCGCTGGCGTGAATCTTCCATCAGGCGAGTGTCTTGTACGTCATTTCAAACCATGCCAAATAAAAAAAAATACTTTCTCGATGGCATTGTTTTCACGCGCCACAGTATAAAAAGTACAGTATGGTTTTCTTAACAATTCACTTATTCTAGTTCAGTGAGCTGTAAATAGTGTAGCTGAGCCCGTGGGGTGCCGGGCTATGTCACGCCCCAATTACTAACTGTGGGTGTCGTAAGAGGCAACTAAGGGAAAATACCGGAAAGTGAGCAGCAGTGCCCTCTAAGAAGCTACCTCCCTCCAGTAAAAAATCTGTCGCCAAGCACTTAACGGTATGTGCCGCTATGAGTCCTCCAGAACCAGTAATTTTGCATGGTGGTAGGGTATTTTGCGAATGCCCGCCTGGCTAGCTACTACCCTCAAGTAGAAAATCTGTCACCAAGCACTTAAAGGTATGTGCCGCTATGAGTCCTCTAGAGCTAGTAATTTGGCATGGTGGTAGGGCATTTTGCGAATATCCGCCTGGCTAGCTACCACTATGTGTCAAGTAGAAAATCTGTCGCCAAGCACTTAACGCTATGTGCCGCTATGTGTCCTCTAGAACCAGTTATTTGGCATGGTGGTAGGGCAATTTGCGATTACCAGCCTGGCTAGCTACCTCCCTCAAGTAAAAAATCTGTCGCCAAGCACTTAACGCTATGTGCCGCTATGTATCCTTGAGAACCAGTAATTTTGCATGGTGGTAGGGCATTTTATAAATACCCGCCTGGCTTGCTACCACTATGTGTCAAGTAGAAAATCTGTCGCCAAGCACTTAACGGTATGTGCCGCTATGAGTCCTCCAGAACCAGTAATTTTGTATGGTGGTAGGGTATTTTGCGAATGCCCGCATGGCTAGCTACTACCCTCAAGTAGAAAATCTGTCGCCAAGCACTTAACGGTATGTGCCGCTATGAGTCCTCTAGAACTAGTAATTTTGCATGTTGGTAGGGCAATTTGCGATTACCCGCCTGGCTAGCTCCCACCCTCAAGTAGAAAATCTGTCGCCAAGCACTTAACGCTATGTGCCGCTATGTGTCCTTGAGAACTAGTAGTTGTGCATGGTGGTAGGGCAATTTGCGATTACCAGCCTGGCTAGCTACCTCCCTCAAGTAAAAAATCTGTCGCCAAGCACTTAACGGTATGTGCCGCTATGAGTCCTCTAGATAGAACCAGTAATTTGGCATGGTGGTAGGGCATTTTGCGAATACTCGCCTGGCTAGCTACTACCCTCAAGTTGAAAATCTGTCGCCAAGCACTTAACGGTATGTATTTTAATAGTAATAGTTAAAGGTTATCAACTGTGTTAGTTGCACTATAAGGGAATAGTCACAAGAATATAATAATTGAGTACTGGAATTAGTAGCAGATACCTAAAGTAGATAAACTGTTCTAGTTACACTATGAAGCTGATAGCGTGCGGCTGGGGACATCGACCTGACGAGCGCTGTGCATCTAAAGCGCAGCGCCGCGTAGTGTCCATAGCCTGCAACTCTCGCACGCTAAATTTGCCTACTGTGCAAGTACAAGAGGCCCTTAAGACATTTTTTAAAATCTGTAACTCGAATAGAATTGAAAATTTAGAATATATAAAATCATTTATATAAAGTTGAACATACTCTCCAGGAACGTAAAAAGTCAAAAACGTGATTATGAACAATTTCTTCGATAAAAAAAAATGTCAAACATGACACCATATCGCTACTTAAATCAGGTAGAACTAAAAGATACTATCATGAAACTATGTGGAAGTTTTACCAATGGATAGAGCTTGTTATTTATTAGTAACGTTTAAAGGCACATTTTCAAATTTAGCTATAGTTTTATGTATTTCTTATTGCTAGTTGCAATAAGAAATACATTGTCAATTAAGAATCCCTATATCAATTTTGAAAGTATTAGAGTTAAGATCTCTGAGACATCGCGGTAGCCTGTTGTAGAACAGGACCCATGCAAAAGAGGCTATTGCGCAAGAGCGTTTTTTTATGCCTGATAGGTTAGCCTTTGACCATTATCTCACCTGATGGTAAGTGATGATGTGGTTGAAGGTGTTTTTCAGGCTAACCCAGAATTACTGGCTCTCAAGGACATCTGCTGGAACACACCGTTAGGTGCTTGGCGACAGATTTACTTCTTGAGGGTGGTAGCTCGCCAGGGGGGCATATGCAAAATGCCATACCACCATGCTTGGCTGAATGCAGATTAAGTGTATTACGATACGACACTGTAATTATTAACGATTGATTTAGTAGACACGCAGGATCAGGTCGTGTTATATATGATGTGGTAGGCCAACGTCAAGTTGAAGCTTTGGAACAAGGCAATAGGGTGTCAGTTGTATTGTAGCTACTAGGCAAGAGTTATAACTGCTGACTATAGTACTTTAGTATTACTATATAACTACGTGCATCATCTATCTGTCGTATCCCACTAATATTATGTACAATAAACTTTCTCTTAGAATAAAAAACATTGAAAAAATTACAAAGGTTTCTTTTATTATTACTATTAAGCTAGTCTTTAAGAATCTCACCTGATGTTAAATGGTACGACTCGAAGTTGGAAACTAGAAACTAATCTTCGGATGGGTAATGACTTAGGAAGGACAGCTGCCGGAACGCACCATAAGGTGCTAGGCGAGAAATTTAGATTACTTGAGTATGGTAGCCAGGCGGTCATACACTAAATGCCTACAACCATACACAAATATTTCTGGTCATATGGCCGACCGCTTTCCTGATGGCATGCGCTAATTCTTCTTAGGGATAACAACTAGCAGGTACCTAGATAATAAATAATATTCTTTCTTTGACCTTTTAAGTAGTTACCTACTTCCTACTTGTTGTTTAGTTGGAGGACCCCTTCCACTTCCCGACGGAGTTGATACACGTGAATGGCGAGAGGTCCTCGTTCCCGCTGCATGAGTCGAGCATCCCGTACAACTTCGGCAACAGCGCTGGCCTGGTCTTCGAAGCTCTCGAAGTTAATAGATGCATCAAGGAAGGTCAGCTATAGTACTTTTTATCGAACTTTATTAAACCTAATTAAAGACAACTACTATAAAAAATAGTACATTGTACATCGAGGGGAGAAAACGATGGGAGGGCTTAAAGGCAACTCGAGAACAGAAATAGAACTTTCTCCCGAGTGTTACGTAGTGCTTTATACTACACCTACGAGGAAAATAAAATCATTATAAATTTTCTCGAACTTACCTCGAGACTTCTCAGTCAGTAAGTTCTTTATGACTTCTTGGGCTGCATTTCTTATTTCTGGTGGCGTCATCGTTATAAAATTGTCACTTTCACTATCAGATGAGATTTTGGAAAATTATTCAGAATAATTAAACGCGTACTTTTAAAATATCAATTTAATAATAAGACAAAATTTAACAAAACATATCAAATTGCCGCGCTTTTCTCGTATTGCAAAAAAAGGTTGCCAACCTCTTTTCATTAAAAATCGAGTAAAAATAAAACCACACCTCATTTTTCTAATTATTTGATATAAAACTTTTTGAGATTGTATTTTTTATGTTAGCAGCTAAAAAACAAAAGAACGCTACCAGGGCAGGTATGGATTTTCATACAACATTCCTTCACTGCTACGGAGTGGAGGAATGAAAATCCATATAACTTTCCCCGCCGTATAAGGGTAATATGACGAACTTTATAACATGTTTTGAACGAGTAATGAGACCTTTTCTGAGTGGCTGTGGTATAAATAAAATATCTATATAATGAGTGACCTTACGGATTCTGGGACAGATGGTTATATTTATTTTAAGGTCTTGCTTGGAACTCGGTATTATAGTTGATCTATCATTGTCAAACGTACAAACCTAACTACTACATAGTTATGTCTATGAATATATCAAGGCCATTATGTTCTATATATATAAGAATCAAAGTCCTGACTCACTGACTGGCAGACAACGCACAGCCTAAACCGCTGGCCGCAGAGGATTGATATTTGGAGGGTGTATTCCTCTGTATGCGTAGGGGTGTACTAAGAAGTGATTGTTTGAAATTCAACCCCTAAGGGGGTAAAAATGGGTAATATCGTTTGTATGAAAGACCTTTGTTTTTTAACTTACAGTTCTAAATATTAGTATTCGGATAGAGCATTCAAAATAAAAAAATGATTAGTTTTAAATAAAAGAGAAATAAGATGTAGAGGCTCACAAAATATAGGTATAGTATAGGTACATACAGGGACTATAATACAGAAGGATTACACCACAGAGCGGCTTTATCTTACCACGCCCTAATAGAGCATAGTTCACACAATAAAATTTGTCAGCACTGCTTGTGGTAAAGTAACTTCCCAATGTTCATAACAATACCGAAGTATGTCCGGTAAAGTTTGATTCATGATCATTTGTCATTCCAGGTCTGACAGAATCCCCACGTATGACTCTGAATGATAGCCTCATTCTGGCGAAGCTTGAGGATGCTGTTCGGAAACAAGTCGGCGTGCACTACGACGTTGACGACCAAGAATTCCCTTAACTATGTTTGTATACTTTATACATGACAAATGATTAAAAATATTAATCTGGATATCATACCTGTAGGAGGTATGATATGCAGATACATCATTCGTGACTTTGTAACTTTTCACAATTACTTACTGCAAGTTTAAAAGAGAAATTACCTACTTAAAAGTTTTATATGACAAATAAATACTTACCTATATACCAACTAAAATTGTCCTATTTACTTTTTGTAAGTTGGTAAAGGAGCCTGTGAGTATATCTGTAGATTGTCTGCATATAGGTGGTAGGATGAAGAGAAATGTTGTGAATAATACAAATAATAGAGGAGATAGCACGCCGCCTTGTGGAACGCCTGCTGTTGTGTCACACCACGAAGATAAATTATCTTCAAGGCGTACGCGCTGCCTGCGTCCGTACAGATAACTGTGAAACAATTCGATTGCCGTTGGAGATATGTTTAGTGAGCGAAGTAAACCTAGGAGGATGTCGAAGTTAACCGTGTTAAATGCATTACTGAAATGTAACAGAGTTAGAACAGTGAGTCGACCATTGTCCATACCGAAACGTATGTCATCCGTGATTTTTAATAGAGTCGTGACAGTACTATGCCCTGGTCTAAAACCAGACTGGTACGGATTTAAAAGTTCGTTACAGGAAAGAAATTTACTTACTTGATTGTTATGTTATATTTTATCATTTTTTTCCTAACCTATCAACTTACTTTTTATTCAGTATTAATTTATTTAACAACACTTGCATGCCCATGTAATTGCATAATTGTTAATGAAAATATAGGAATTATATTTGAATTATAAACCTAATTAATATTAAAAAATTCTTACATGATGAAAAAAAAACAAATAAATGATGAATTAATCTTGGTAGTAAAAAATATCATTGAATACATTTATTTTTATTAAAAGTAAAAAATGGATGTTTTTGAGAAACTGTAAAATTTGGATGAACTAGCTGCAGCATTTGAGGAAGAAAATTGTTCGGCCCAGAGATTATTAGAGAGTGGAACTCAAACCTTATTGGCAGTCTACAATGCTCCGAAATCTGTGAAAAGTCTCGATCATCTTCGTTATATGCATTACCTCAAGTCTACAAAACTTAATAAACCTGTGCAGCTTTCAAATATTCCACCAACAAGTGCAGCTGCTCATCAACATTTCAAACGTGTATATTATCAAGTTCAAACTTGGTTAGGGCATGATTTGGAACCCCTTTTTGAGATTGAATTTTTTTACTTACATAAAAAAATTCAATCTCAAAAATTGTTTATATCAAATAATTAGAAAAAAAGAGGTGTGATTTTAATTTGAACTCGATTTTCTATGAAAATATTTGGCATGGCAATTTTTTTGCACTACGAACATTACATACATACATTTTGAACTACGCGCGGTAATTTGTTATGTTTAGTTATTTTTTTTTATTAAATTAACTATTTAACAGTGCGCCTTTAATTATTCTAAATAATTTTCCAAAATGTCATCTCATAGCGAAAGTGACGATTTTATAATGATGACGCCACCAGAAATAAGAAATGCAGTTCAAGAAGTCATAATGAACTTACTGCCTGAGAAGTCTCGAGGTAAGTACGAGAAAACGTATAAGGATTTTATTTTCCTCGTAGGTGTAGTATAAAGCACTATGTATCACTCGGGAGAAAGTTCTATTTCTGTTCGAGAGTTTTACGCGTCGGGCTTAAAGGCAACTCGAGAACGTTTTCTCCCTCGATGTACAAAGTAAAAAAAAAAAAAAAATATAAACGATTTGGTTATCATGAAAAACACCTTTGGTACAAATTTTATAAAGTTTTATTATTACTCAGGTTCATTTCCATGTGCGTGAATTATCATAGGTAAAATATTATTGAATTATTATAGGTAAAATATTATTGAATTACATAGGTTTTACATACATTATAATTAAAATGTTTGTTTGACATCCAAATTTACCAATGACAGGAAAATCGTCTTCTATGCTCTCAAACTTTAGATAATGTGTCTGTCCTCTTTCTGGAGTCCTTGGTACCCGAAAACGCCAAAATTATCGATAACACCTATATATTATATTTAAATAGAAAATGTTGTTAATACTTAGAAATGTATAATTATTACTATTTACATTCTACATTATTATACATTATAATGATATATTACCGTGGGATGCCGGGCTAGAATGTCACCCACCCATCTCTACCACTGGGCGTCATTAAGACGCCTGCTAAACGTGAGGATTATACAACCCCCCCGCCCCCATTATGGGGGAGGCTGTGTTCAGCAGTGGACAATCCGGCTGATACAATATATGATATATTTACTACGTATGTGCGTTTGTCTAAATATTGCTAATACAGCACGTGGCAGCCGGAGAAGGCTCTCACTCTTATAATCACATCGAAGTTTTATTTGGCACCTTTGCCTACCTATATTAATTATTGTTCTAAATATGCTCTAAAAGTTGGCATATTCAGAATTCTATTAATTTCTATTGAGACAGCTGGATACTTACACGACTTACTAATATCAACATTTCGAAATGGGATTTTTGAAATACAAATCAACACAAATACTCCTCAGTCCTTATATACTGATCAGTATTTTATTTACCTACTACTAGTTTCACGGCGCGACGATTGTCTTCACCCGAGCCCAAATGGGATTAAATCAAAAACACTTCTTAGTAAACGGGGATAAATGTAGCCTTATACACTACAGGACCAAACAGTATTTATACCAAATTTTATTAATATACTTTTAGTAGTTACGGACGGATGTTAGGTAACAAACGTAACACAAACTTCCGTTTACTAATATTAGTGATCAGATCACCTACCATATTTTTCACATACTTTATAAGTTTACATGATGCATGATGAAAAACATGTTTCGAAGCAATGATGCCTCAGTGGCATTGGCTATGGCTGGTCCATGGTTATAATCCCGCCGCGGGCTTGAACTTCATCGCATAATGGAAGGGCATTTTGCGAATGCCCGCTTGGCTGGCGACTACCCTCAAGTAGAAAATCTGTCGCCAAGCACCTTACGGAGTGTTCCGGCAGCTGTCCTTGAGAGCAGTAATTCTAGGTTAAGCCTGTTAACACCTTCGACCACATCATCACTTACCATCAGGTGAGATCGTGGTCAAAAGATTACCTACTTAAATTAAAAAAAAGTGTCGTAAAATAAAACAGTAGAAGACACATACATACAATTATGAGCAAAAAACAACATACCATTAAGCGTGTCGAATGTAAACGAGTAAGTAGTTTTCTTTACCTAATATATAAATAAATATAATATATATATAATAGGTACTTCAATTAACTAAACTTTGAATTCACCAAACAAAATTAATTTAAGTGACATCATTCATAAACAACCAATGTACTTGTTTATGAATGATGTCACTGATAAAAATAAAATAGTTTTGGCAAGCACTGTCTGTTCTGCACTGTGCGGTCTCAAAAGAATCTTGAGCATCTCCACATTTGTTTGCTAAGAATGTTTCAGTATATGCTCGATAATGTACTCAAAGAATCTTTATAACACTAAAGTTGCTATAGGTCAATACATGATTAAGTATATAAATTACATGTATGATAAATATTATATGAACCCTTTCTGTTGTACAGAGTAATTTTAATCATAATATTTACTACCTAGTCTAAACTGTCAGCCAAATCGAGTTGTCTAAAGTAATGTCCCACTATACAGATAAGGATATTCAATGGGTTGGCTAATTCTTTTGCATTTTCCGCATTTGGATCAATGTAGGACCTGAAAATAACAAAAATATATATGATTTCAAAATATTATTCAATATTAACTCTTGCGGGACATTCAATTTTTTTGTTTATCTCACACATTTGTATAAAAATAACTAAATAAACTAACTAATTTGTAATAGACACAAAGACTAATATACTAGTTTTTAATGTAAGGGCCGTCCACTAATCAAGTGAGGCTTAAAAAGGGTTTTAGCAAAAATGAATAAATATCACAAGAGGGGAGGGAGGGGAGTGAAGTAAGAAATCACGTGTATTTATTTTTTCTTCAAACGCGCGATTTCTTAACCTAAAACCGGTGTAGTGTGACATTTACTGGCAACGCCAGCCAACGGACGAAGTCCCCGCGAAGAATTCAAAATAAAATAAGATTATACTTTATGCCTGTATTTTGGGTGGGGCGGTTAAAAAATGCTAAAAAAATAACGTGATTGATGGTCGGCCCCTAAGACAAATTAATAAAATGTTTAGTGCCCAACGGAACATAATAATATGGCATGTTGCTTTTTCTTCCACAACCATCGTGGTTGGAATCGTGCTAAAGACCGTATTTAACAAGTGCACCAATCCAGTAAATTTGTCGCCGAACTAAACTTTTGTTTTCAGTGATAAAAAATATAATAACGTGCATTTATTTACCTTTAAACTCTAAAATTAAGGTACTCAAAATATTTTATTATGTGTTTGTTACTAATATTTAGGATTTCTGCAAAGTAACGCCTGAATTTATCACTTGTCAATTGAACTAATAATCATTCTTCACATTATTCTATACACTGTACAGTACAGACGTACCTATGACTATATAATAATAATAATACCTATTTATTGCTACATTAAACTAAACTTTGAATTCATATCGTAAAGTCATATAAACAATATATTTCGTTGGTATGTGTGGAAAAGCTATCTTAGCGCGTTTTGAAACCATCGGTGGCATGGTGACCAACAACGTGGAAAGCTCACAAGAGGCTGAGGGCTCATGTAGTCTGCGGCAGTAGAGCCATAGAACCATTGCGAGGCAGCCCACAGCCATTGCCATAATTTGTTCCAAAAATCTAGTTGAAACTAAAAAACGCGCTGGTAATCTAAATGCCTCATAGTTATTGAAGGATAAATATATATTTTTTTAATCATTCCTTAGTGAATAGTAAGACACAAAAAGTCGATTAAATAAGCCTTTATCATGATTAATAAGTAATGCATTCAAATAATCATATTTTAAAATATTTAGCTACCAGATTTTTTTTTTATTTTCAAAATGATTTTGGATCTATTCACTTTTTATTGTGGGTTGAATCAGAATAGTGACCATTAGTGACCTGACCACAAATGGCAAGTAAACATCTGCGTAATATCTTTTGCCATATACTTGTTCCAACCAGCAAGGTCTAGTTTTTTGCCATGTCGGATATGAAAACAATATAAGTAAGTATACCTTATGGTGGCACATTCTCTAGCTAAATCTCTAATGATGCTTGTAGTGTCAGAAAGGAGTGGCTGCTTGATACATGTTAAAAATGCATATATCCATCTTCCTGAAAATAAGATAACAGAAATATGTAAAATAAAATAAAAATGGCCAAGTGTAAATCAGGTCTGGCTTTTTTAGGTTCCGCATTGCAAGAGCTCATAAGGGAGAAAATATGTTTTTTATTACAGCTTCAAAGCTACAATTACATCGCCGTTTTCATTATTTGTTGGCTAAATAAAGAATATTGCACACAACAGGCTATAAGCACCGAATTTAAGATTCTTGAGTTTTTGAGATAAACCCCGTAACAAAAGTGGTCTAAAATTGACCACTTTTAGGCCTCCCGTTAACATGATAGATGGGGGAATTTTGGCTAAAAAAATATATTTGTAATTAGTATCTGCCCCACTAGAAATTTTGCACGTCTCTATGCCTCCCAACTTCACAGGGAGAAGGCTTGCAACCAACGCATATCATCCATCTCACCATTAAAAACTAAATTTACATATTATATGTACATTTAGGGACAAAACGGCAAAATAGAATAATAGTTAAAACCATATATATCTCGATCGTCAATACGGTTTTCTTCGACATCGGTCGACTGGGGATCTTTTCGTGTATGCCATATGTGGTATACACATATGGCAAGCCTCGCTCAAAATGTATGCATTTTGAGCGAGGCTGTCGAGAAACACTGGGAAGCCAAGAATTGGCGATCACACACAGCGTACCTCAACTGTCTGTACTCTCCGCAACACTTTTATTGCTACACATTAATAACCTGCTTAGACCCGGCATCTTTGGGTATGCAGACGACAGCACAGTTGCGGAAAGGTACTACCTTGGATTACCAAGGGCTAAGAAAAAGGAAAGAGAGACGTTAAGAGAAGGCATGGTTGAGCGTATGCATGAGGCTCTTAAATTTATTTCCGACTGGGGTGACGAAAATTTCGTCAGTTTCAACGCCAACAAGATGCAAGCCTGTCTTTTCTCCGTAAAAAAGAGTTAATTCCTACTTTCCCCACCTTTTCAAGGTGTGTTCACACCCTTGTCAGGCCATTCAGAGCTACTCGTTTTGACCTTAACTAATACCCTCAACTTTGAAGGCTATCTTAAGTCCTAAGGCTAAACTAGCTAGCAAAAAACTCGGCATTCTCAATAATGTTAAGCCGTTTCACACCAGATTAGTTGCTGCAACTGTTTGTATTATATATATACATATATATAAACGATAACGATTCTGTCATTCCGCTGCTTGGCCTCACGGTTATATGGTTATATTACGATGCTGACAATCTGCTAATTTGTTGATTTACCTACTTAGTTGTTTTGCTTAGCAGCTGTTTCGACACGGATAGTATTACTTTCAGCCTGAAGGTGGAGCTGTCAAATAGCTAGTTCACATTAAAGTCATGATATACTTCTGACACCTATTTATGTTTAAATGCAGCTGATTTTTAATAGTATTTATTATCTGAGTGTTGTAGTTAAACAAAATAATTGGGTTAAAATATATCAAGTGAAACTTAAAAAACCAATAATTTGTACCTGATATTTCATCTATGGAATCACCAGGTTTAATTTTTTTCATGAAAGCTGTGAGCACTTCTAATCCTCGGTCAATTTGCATGGCATTAAATCTAAGCAAGTTTGTCACAGTTATTGTTTCATGATCCTCAAAAAATTTTCTCCACCATTTATCCTCATCCTTCTTTATGTGCAACTTTCTTATGTTCTTCGTTTTTGCAGGGTTTGAGAGGATCATTCGAGATATTACATTTCGAATTTCTGAAAATTCAGCAACTTGAATATTTTGCCATTCTTTTGTTGGTTTGAGGTTTTCTGGTGCAGGTGGCATTGGAACCTTAAACATATACAGTGTGAATTATAATTCATTTAATAATAAAACGTATAATGATAGGTTTAGTTTCTTTTATATTACTGTGATGGAACAAGCTCGCTGCCCACCTGACGTTAAGCAGACTAACTCTGCCTATAATAGATGCATTTCATCATAAGTCACGATGAGACGAGACATAGTTGTTAAGTCTCATATGCCTGTAATTTCACTGGCTCTCAAGAACTGCTGCCGGAATACACCGTTATCTGATTGGCGACAGATTTTCTACTTGAGAGTGGTTGCTAGCCAGGCGGGCAATCGCGAAATGTCCTTCCACCATGCGGTGAAATGCGGTATCAAAATTTAAATATTTTCTTTGCGTTTTGTTGCTAGGATGTTGAACTAGTGTACTGGATCATATAATATGATCCAGTACACTACAGACAGTGAAACGGATGAGGAACAGATATAGTTTAAGTGCCCTTTATAATGCACTTAAATTGTTAAAAATGTATATGTTATTTGTCTCATTAATGTCTGAAATGGATATTTTATTTATTATATATAAACAAACAAATATTAAGACTTAACAAAAGTAACTGAAAATGGTTATGTGATTAATTAGTATACTTTTAAGCAGTCAAGTAATATTTTATTGAAATATTTGCAGAAGAGCTTGACTAGGCAACCATAACCAATTGACTAAGTGAACCTATGTTCCTTGAGATCACAACTCGGATGTTACCAATAGTGCCATTTATAACAGAACACTTCCATGCTGAGGGCATGTTAAGTCATCAGTCGTTGTTGCTGTCTTTTGCAAATACCTGCCTGATTAGTTACCTACTATGTTCTTGAGAGTCAAGACAAATTACTTAGCATTCCATAGATTCACGGTGTGGGTGCCAGGTTCATCGCAATGCACAGGCAGAGGCCCCAGGTACAAGTGCCACTAGCCACAGGTGGGACTTGCCATACCAGGAGTAGGTTTAAGGACTTTACAATATCATCAATGTCCATTGCTCGAGGCTCCTCCCTGGCTAACCAAATCTGTTAAGATACTACCAATGCCGCTTTGCACACACATTCTAGGAGGGAAGTTACAGTTACCCCTGGCTGCACCTTCAATAGCATATTAACTAACGAAATATAATTTAAAAAAAAAAACCTATCATATATTTTTAATTTTGTAATGTAATCCGCATAGCAGGTGTTATTGCAAACATAACAATATTAAAAATATTATTTTTAGTTGATTAATTTTTTAAGTCATCACATACAAAGGCTATCAAATGTATTAAAAATATAATTGTTAACAACTTAAATAGATGCTTCAACAAATTACTTTTGAAGGGGAATTTTCCCGATACCTCAAAAATAGCCAAGATCACCCCCATTTTTAAATCAGGTCATAAGACTGATTCTGGTAACTACGGGATTATTTCAATTTTACCAAAATTAATCAAATTTTCAAAAAATTTTACATACATGATTGGTAACATATTTCTCACTCGATCAATCTTATCTCTGATCGTCAATATGGTTTTCGACCTGAAAGCAATACTCTTGCTGCAATAATTGATCTTGTGACAAAAATAAAATCTAACATAGACAACAATAATATAGTGCTGGGCATTTATATTCACCTAAAAAAGCTTTTGACACCGTTAGCCACAACCATTACTTAAAAAACTAAAAAAAAAAAAAAAAATTTGGTATTGAGTGTAGCACACTAAAAATGTTCGAATCATACCTAACAAATAGGTCACAAGTCCTTAAAATGGATAATAGCGGTATAGCAAGTGCAAAATGGTCCGTATCTTGCGGTGTTCCTCAAGGCTCAATTATGGGTCTGCTGCTTTTTCTAATTTATATAAACAATATACATGAACTAGGATTGCATGAAAATATATCGCTGTATGCAGATGACACAACATGTTTATTTTACTTTGGGGCGTCTATTCAAGATATAATGCGTAAGGCACAAGAAGACTGAGTGCCCTATTTTCTTGGTTCCAATATAACCTTCTCACAATAAATACGTCGAAAACATGCTACGTAATTTTTAAGGCCAAAAATAAATTAATTAATTCTCATGATCCCTTAAAAATCAATAATATTGTCTTGCACGAAAAAATTGCGAAACGTATCTTGGACTTAAATTAGACAGCCAATTGACTTGGATTGCGCAGATTGATTGCTTAAAGACCAAACTCTCGTCACTTACTGGATACCTTCGATGCATCATCCATTGTATCCCAAGTCAAATCCGCTACACTATCTATAACTCCCTTGTCAAACCTCATCTACTTTACCTGATTGAAATCTGGGGCAGTGTTTGCAAAACGAAATGTAAATTTAGGGGTAACAATTGCTGTTTTCCAAAGATCAGATAGTACAAAGACAGCAATTTCAAAAAAAGTTGTTTTAGGGAGTGGAAAACTAATGATCATAAAGGGGCTCTAGTACCATACTCAGGTAGGTATGCAATTCAAAGATATGACTTGAGGCTCTTCCTCTGCAATGTGATGGGCCTGGCACCCACTCAGTGAATCAATGTTATAAATAATAAACAATATTTTTAGACATTACTTTAATATTGCAATAAACCACTTTAAAATTTAAAAACATATATATCTAGTGACAATTCTGCCTAATTTTCCTGTAAAACCGCACATCACAAACACCATGCAACCAAACCAGATGACTTTTCAGCGCATTTCAATTCTACAAAAAGTATCCTCAGGAGGTCTGGACTCTTCCGAGTGGACTGATTGTCAGCTTAACAGGAAAATTAGGGGGAATCGACACTGATATATTATTTATGGTTTAAGTATTTTATTAAAACATTAATTTAATATTTACTTAAAATATTTTTGAAGTGTTTGATATTATTACAAATGGATTTACACAAAGTAATGCCTGAATCTATTCATCATCAATGTAATGCTAAGTGATTTGTCTCATTTTACAGTTTACCTTTTTTTCTAGTACTCTTAGAATGACACAATGAGCTACTTAACAAAGCAGAATATACATAAGTAAATCTGTTGTTTAAGGCGTAGCATATCTTTCTTAGTTGTTCTTATCTAATAAACTAAGTTAAGCAACATCCTCTGAGATCATGACTTGAATAGGTGACTGCTAGTCACACTGCTACTGAGCAATTCAGTGCTTTAACCCATTAAGCGCCAAAATAAAACTGCCCGTATTTTTAATACACTCGAGAGCAATGAATCCGGGTCACTTAAAGAATGTTAAAAATCTCGGAAACTAAAAATGATAGGTTAATGCAATAAATTGTATTTAATAGACAATGTAATACTCCTTAAATGAAAGTAAAAAAAATATGAGTCACCATACATTTTATTAACACAAAATTACATAAAGAAAAAAACTGCTGATCTCTCCTTAAAACAAAAATAGGAAACATGAAATTTTTGAACTTTATTACGATTTTCTTGAATTTTAATACTTCGTATTGCCTCCTCGTGCTTCCATTACTGCGTTTACGCGGTTTGGCATGCTGTACACCAAGTTCCTTATACGATTTTGGGGAATATTCTCCCATTCCTCTGTGAGAGCAATTTTGAGCTCACGAAGCGTGATTGGGGGAGGGTTTCGTTGTTTTACGCATCTGCCTAGCTCGTCCCAAGCATGCTCGATCGGGTTGATATCCGGGCTGCGCGCTGGCCACTCCATACGAGTAATGTTCATCTCTTGAAGGTAGTCATTCACAATCCTACCTGTATGAGGTCGGGCATTGTCATGCATAAATATAGCATCCTCACCTAAATTGACCATAAATGGACCAACGTGATCATTGAGGATTTCTTCCACATATCTTACGCTAGTTAAAGAGCCGTTTTCTATGATCACCAGCTCTGTGCGACTTTCAGAAGAAATTCCGGCCCACACAAGTACAGACCCACCACCGTAGGCTACTTTTTCTTCGATGCATGCTTGCTTGAATCTTTCCCCTGGTCTTCGATACACTCTGTGTCTTCCATCGTGCTTGTAGAGCATAAATTTTGATTCGTCGGAGAACATAACTTTTGACCAATCTTCAATACTCCAATTTACGTGGCTCTGGGCATATCTTAGTCTCGAAATACGATGCCCACGCTCCAGTTTAGGGCCGTTTGCAGGTCTAAGGGGTTTTAAGTTAGATTCAGCAAGCCGACGTCTTACTGTCCATGCACTTGGGTTACTTCCTCCGAGGCGTCGAAACTGATTGGTGAGTTCAGTTCCTGTGAGAAAGCGATTTCGAAGCATGGTGTTCACCAAGTATCGGTCTTCTCGTGCTGTGGTACACCTGGTTCTGCCCGTTCCTGGTCTTAGAACTAGTTTCTTCGTAACGTCGGAGAACTCTTTGTACTGTTGACAGCGACACACCGACAGTCCTGGCTGTATCGCGCTGACTCCGGCCGGTTTCCAGCATTGTAAGTATTCTGGTGCATTCTTCAGGCGTAAGCGACATAATTTCAGCTTGAATAATGAATATAGAGCACTATCAACATGGTTTATGTACCCACATAAATGACAGATTACAAACAAAAGCAAAACCAAATGCTGTAATTTCGTAGTTCCATCTTCGAAAGTGGCCCTTTTTCAAATTTGATTTTTTTATGATATAACTTTACAATAACTAAGAAGTTTTAATACCTTCATTTAAGGAGTATTACATTGTCTATTAAATACAATTTATTGCATTAACCTAGCATTTTTAGTTTAGAGATTTTTAGGATTCTTTAAGTGACCCGGATTCATTGCTCTCGAGGTAACTGTTTATTATCGTTATCATATAAGCACAATGAACACTATAGAAGAAAAAAAACTTTTTTTAATTTTATATATATGAAATTAGGGGGCTGTACTCGCACGAGTACAACGGCCACTTAAGGGTGATATTTTTTGAAACATCCTCTTTCTACACGGAAAAAAAAGATCTCTTTGGCCAAGAATTTCAATATTCTTAGAATAATTGTTTAAAATCAAGTAAATATTTGCTTTACATAAGTAAATTATCTTAATCTAAAAAACACTGTATTCTTAAATGAAAAATAATATATTCTTGCATTTAATTCTTGATAGAAGAATAATTTATTGGATCAAGAATATTTATTTATCAAACAAAGAAAATATCTGATTTTGACTGAACAATGTCAAAACTTTATAAATCAAGATAATATTATCTTCTTCCAAGATGATATTTTACTTAATTTGAGACAAATCGATTTTTCTTGGCTGAAGAAATAAAATAACTTTGTTGAAGAAATGTTTACTCATTCTAAGAAACTGACAATTTCGTTTCGAAATCTAGTTATATTTTGTAACTCAAGAACGTTATCATATTTTTAATGAAGACTTGTTGTCTTATTTCAAGAATTTGGTTTACTTGAACCAAATAAATAAGTGTATTTTGGCACAAGATTCAAAATATTCTTCGTCCAAGATTGTGTGTGCTCGATTTGAGAATATGCCAATCTCATTTCAAGAAACAGTTTATTTCAGCTGAAAACTATATAATTACTCAAATTGTTAACAGTTTTTCTCATTCCGAGATGTAAATTTACTTGATCCAAAACATTTCGTGTATTTTGACACGAGATTCAATACATTCTTCGTTCAAGATTGTGTGTGATTTTTGAGAATATCCCAATCTTATTTCAAGAAAAAGTTCATTTCAGCTGAAAACTATATATTTACTCGAATTCTTAACAGTTTTTCTCATTCCAAGATGTTGATTTACTTGATTCAAATAATTTCGTGTATTTTGACACGAGATTCAATACATTCTTTGTTCGAGATAGTGTTGCATGATTTGACAATATGCCAATCTTATTTCAAGAAAGAGTTCATTTCAGCTGAAAACTATATATTAAGGTACCTACTCAAATTCTTAACAATTTTTCTCATTCCAAGATGTTGCTTTACTTGATCCAAATAATTTAGTGTATTTTGACACGAGATTCAAGACATTCTTAATTTGTTCAAGATTGTGTGTGCTTGATTTGAGAATATGACAATCTTATTTCAAAGAAGAATTTATTACAAATTAAACCTTTATAATTTCAAAAGTTAAAAAAGAAAAACTCTTTCCAAGATGTTGATTTACTTGATCCAAATAGTTTCGTGTATTTTGACACCATACCAATCTTATTTAAAAAAAGATTTTATTTCAATATTATTATGTTTGCAATAACGCCTACTCGGTAGATTAAATTACAAAATTACAAACTTACGAGAGAAAAATATGGCCCTTTAGTTAAAGGACGGCAGATATTACCTATTACTTACTTAAATAGGTAATACCTAGTTATAGAGACTATAGATAAAGGTGGTCTGTTGCATCTTTTTTGGAAGCTGGTAAAATAGGACTATTTTAATAGTTGGTAGGTTAGTACGTATTGTACCGACTGTTGTGATCGAGGTTAAAAGATAATTGAGTGAGTGTGGCAGAGGAAGACAGGGCCGCAAAACTGCTTTTCTTGACCCAAGAATGCTAGTCTTCCTCAACCACAAGACTTGAGCTGCACAACAGTTTGTAGTAATAATTTATCTCCGAAGACTGCTTTTCTTGACCCAAGAATGCTTGTCTCAACCTCAAGTCTTGAGGGTGCCAGCAGTGTTGCCAGTGTGGGTTTAAAAAAGTACGTATACAGAAAAGGAGAATGGGTTTAAAAAAATCCTGGCCATGTGCGAGTTGCGCTGTGACGGTATGTCAACTCTCATTAAATTTGATTTTGGGACCAAAACTTCGTGTTTTATTTTATTCATTTAGGTTTCATACAGCTTTAATACACGTAACGTAGGAAAAAGGCAAAACAAATCGGTACTTAAGTACCTACTAAGCTGATAAAGTGGGTTGGGCGAGTAGAACTATGATTCACGATCAGAATTTCATGGTCAGACTTTCTCAAGTTGTGTTGGTCAATTACATGCATAAATATAAATCATTATTTTGTAATTTTGAGTGTTTCTTTAAGAAGTCTTTTTTACCCGACTGAAACTAAAAAGTCTAAAATAAAAAAAACTACAGTCGGGTTTTTTTAATGAATAATTTTATTTTACATCACCATTTTATTTCCAAGTCTTAATTTTTCAGGAAAAACTGAAATATATCTTTGTTATTAATAGTTAATAGTTTGTTGTAAATATTTTAAGATTTCATTGTAAGAATGAAAGTTTTAAGTTTTATGTAACTACGGATTTCTCCCATGAGGTCAGTTTGGTTTCAGACATTTTAATTATTCTAACATACGCTAGAATTTCTCTAAGGATTTGAGATGAGAAGCCAGGCCGTCAAACTTACACATATAAGTATCGTATCTTGAATACTACTGAACTGATTTGCTGAAACTTGCAATATCCCCTAAATTGAATAAAACGAAAGCCGATAAAAAACGGTCACAATCCTACTGACATACACCTATTTAATTTTGTATATATGTTTGGAAGCCTTTATTCATTATTAAAATGTGAATATATTGCAGTTCCAATAATATTACATACGTATACGTGTCGCATTGCAAACCTTCTTTTTTAAGTCGATGTTATTATGTTTAATTAATGAGAGGACATATTTAACCAAACTAAGTGATTCTGAAGCACAACAGAACCCTCAAAACTGCGAATAAAATCGCACATTTGAAAGGGTCTTATTAATTGACCTAGCAGTGTAATTGTGGCGTTTGGCGTTATTAAGTATTTATTGAATCATTGCTCTGAAATCTAATTTGCACAGTTCAAAAGTTTTTTCATTTGAGTCTGATCTTCCTATGGGCATAATGTGCAATATACAAAAATAATAAAATACAAATCAAAAAGACTGATCTTACTTTCAAAGCGCGCTATGTTTGATTGTTGCATGAATTTATTAAGAAAAAAGCTTCGTAGGAAAAAAGGCATAAGTTATGCTTCAATTAGGTTGTGAAAGTAATTTTCTTGTGAAGCTAAGGAAATAACACGAACAGTTAGGTTTTTCAACTCCTTATATAGCTTACAATGCACTTGTGCAGTTTTAGGAACAGGTATATAAAAGTTTAATGCTTATAAATATAGATTTGACTAGGTGTATTTTTATACCTATACATTTATTTAACATATAAAAGAAGTTTATAAACCTACAAATTGTAAAGCTACATAAACATTATACCTCTGTTTCAAAATTGTAGCTTACTAAGGAAAATAACGTAACTTTTGAGTAAGAAGTCCTGGCAGCATTGGAATCTGACTCTTTTCTTTCAGACATTTAAATTTTTGTTATTTTTCGATTGGACGACGCGAAGTGCGCACTATTTGTCTTCGTGTATAAAATAACTATTGTTGGAGTTTAAAAAAATTTGAACTGAAGAACTTCTGATATCCTGGACTTCAGAGAAGATGTTGTAGATAGCTTGGCAGGTAAGTTTTACCATGATCCAAGAAAACATTGTGAAATTACCTACAGTTATTTGTAAAACTCATATTGTGACAAGATCTTCCATTTTATGATACTTAACTAGTTATAATAAGTACAAAATGTGAGATAGTGTTCAAATGCTTATCGACAATAAAAAGCGGCCAAGTGCAAGTCCGGTATCTGTGTATTATGGTTCTGCATTGTATTAACCCGAGAGAAAAACGGTGGGTTTGTTTTATTTAAGTAGTCGGTTAATTCCTGTAACAAATATGAAGATTATGTGACTGCGACTGGTTATTATAATGTAATATTTTACATAAATAATATATATTATATTTGCAATCATACATATACATTATTTTTTCTGAATAAATAGGTTATAGTGATATTTGCTTTCCGAATAGTAGTTAGATTGGTTTTTGGTTTGAAAGAATGGGACATATTATTATCACGACTTTCCCCGTGGTGTGCCGGGTTAGAATTGCACCTCCCCATATCATCCCGTGGGTGTAAGAGGCGACTAAGGGAAAAATACTGGAAAGTGGGCAGCAGCGCCGTCTGCAGAACTACCAACTTACACTGCGATCCCCAAGCCGCCTGCCAAGCGTGGGGATTATGGCAAATACCCCCTCAATAGGGGGGAGAGGCTGTGTTCAGCAGTGGACGATCCGGCTGATACAATACAGTAATATCACGACTGACTTATGTGGCTCTTTGTAGGTGTAGTTCAAACAAATTAATTAAAAAAAACTCAAGTTTTAAATAGAGTTGCCACGGGTACTTGAGTTCTTTTAATACAGTGGCATCTCGGAAAGAGTAGAGCATAAAGCAAAGTAAACCAATCCCTAAAGTATGTCACAATCTATATAGTTAGACATGGTTTGCCTCCAATTCATTTGATAACATTAAAAATCTCGAAGAGCCAGATCTCGAAGAGATATTTTACCTAAAATGTGTGTGAAATGCTCACATGCAGTTGCTTGCAGTATAGTGCCTACCGTCACAGGCAGATGATGGTTTATTTACGAAATTCACTGTTTTTCTTATTTTAGAATTGCATAAAGATGATATAATTTGGCTTAAAATCACTGATGAACCATGGGAAGATTTTATCAACAAATGGAAAAATACCTGCGAACTCCGACTGTTAGTAGAATACAAAACTGCTGGGCCAATATTGCGGGATACTAGAAGTGGTGTTTTGGTAAGTAATCAAAAAACTGTATGTATGACGTCAGAGACTGCCAACCATTCCAAGACGTATCAAACCCCATGATTGTAACAAACACATTTTGCACGGTGGTAGGGCATCTTGCGAATGCCCGCCAGGGTAGCTACCACCTTCAAGTAGAAAATCTGTCATCGCCAAGCACCTAACGGTGTGTTCCAGCAGCTGTCCTTGAGAGCCAGTAATTCTAGGTTAGCATGGACAACATATTCCACTACATCATCACTTACCAACAGGTGAGATAGTGGTCAAAGGCTAATCTATAAGGCTTAATAAATAGCTTAAAACTAATTCTTAAATTAATAGTGGCTAATTCTCTAATTGTTAGTCAACTATTTCAACATGTTGTAATGTAATATTATAAATTATTATTATTATATTTGAGATTAACTTCTGACATCAATAACAATAGTCCCCTATATTGTTTCGTATTGGATTACCTGAGACTAAATAACATCACCTAAACCTGTTATGTTTAAATTATTCTTTTTTTTTTAATGTAATTCATTCTTTCATTATGTTTTTTTTTAATTTTGGGATAACTGTCCTAAATCCATGACTCACTCACTGATGCTGCTCACCTTTTTTCAGATTCATCTAGACTTTGATGCAATACATCCGGGAAGGTCAAATATGTTTCACCTTCTATGGAATGTATTCATTGAAAAGATCACTGAATTAAAAATAAACGTACATTCAAAAGAAGAGATTGCGGCTTTATTCGCATATGTAAACATTGTGTAGAAAAATTGAAAACAAAAGAAATAAAATAATTTTATAATAGCATGTTTTAAGTTCCTCTATTTTAAGATGATAGGTTTTGTACAAATCATTGTAAGTATATGTTGCATGGATATTGTAAAAGCCGGTATGACAAAATGTTACCGTGTTTTTTTGTGTTTGTTTAATTTTCCGAGTGATATGTTATAATAATAGTAATAATAATATTTGAATAGCAATTTCCTGGACACAATCAGGGATATTTATAGACTTTTGGTAGATCAGAACTGACACGGCCCTCGTTAAGTTGTTATTCATAGGTAATTATTATGTTTTTATTGTAATATAATAAATTACAGTGGACCATATATTTATATTTATAGACTTTTGGTAGATCAGAACTGACACGGCCCTCGTTAAGTTGTTATTCATAGGTAATTATTATGTTTTTATTGTAATATAATAAATTACAGTGGACCATATCGATTCTGAGAGAACATCGAGTTAACCAATTAATAAAACGGTAAAATGTTTGCTTTCGTGTACACATAGAGCTATAATACATATATCTACTGATTGTGTCCTGTGAAATTATAATTTAAGTACTAGAAATTGACGTGTGATATTTAATGAAAATTTTCCATTGACATGCCAGTATGTAAATAATAATATTGCAGACTTAACAATATCGTGTAACTTAAATTTACTTTAAATGTGCAATGGCACTTTAACCTTTACTTATAGTCAAGTCTTATATATCTAAGAGATTTAATTTCAATAAATATATGATCCACCTTGTTTTCAAGAAACATTGCATTTAATTTATAGTCCAGTACCTACCTGTACGATTTATGTTTCATACTCAAACATTATAGTCATATATGTAGGCATGTACTATTCTTAGCTAAAAAGGTACACATTAAGGGCATACGTTAATAGTAAAACAATATGTTAAGACATAATAAACACAAAGTATTGTTAGCAGAAGAAGTGATTTTGTATACTTATCTATTTTTTGTGATACAATATGTGTGTGTTTCAGACTATATAATTAATCTTAAGTGATAGTTTTAATATTCTTTTCTAAAAACATATTTGTTTAACTCAAACACCAATATTTTCAGTATTAAATATTAGAAGGTTAATAAAAAAATACATTGTATTAGTATAAAACAATACATTTTTGCCGAATGTATTGTGTTAGTATTAAACACACAAGTCTTTTCTAGAAACAATTATCTGTTGTCTAAGAAAATAAAAGGATTTATCTAGGATCACATTGTTTTTGAATGATGCATACGAGTCTTGTTTGAGAACAAATATCACTTCAGCTAAGAAAAGTAGAGGCTTCACTTAAGTATATATTGTAACGTACTAGCGTATGAAACACACGAGTCTTATCTAGAAACAATTATCTCTTCCTCTAAGAATATTAGAGGCTTCACATAAGATTACGTTGTTTTAGAATGAAACAAACGAGTCTTGTCTGAAAACAAATATCACTTCAGCTAAGAAAAGTAGAGGCTTCACCTAAGATTACATTGTTTTAGAATGAAACATACGAGTCTTGGCTGAAAACAAATATCTCTTCAGCTAAAAGTAGTAGAGGCTTCTTCTAAGATCGCTTTGTGTTAGAATGAGATATAAAAGTCTTGCCTTGAAACAGACAAATCTTAGTCTAAGAATAGTAGAGGCTTCACCTAAGATAACACTCTTTAAGAATGAAACACACGAGTCTTCTCTGAAAACAAATATCTCTTTAGCTAGGAGCAGTCGAGGCTTCTCCTGAGAATGCATTGTGTTGCTATGAAACATACGAGTCTTGCCTAGAAAATTACATCTCTTCGTCCAAGAATAGTAGAGGCTTCACCTAAGAATACGCTGTTTTATTATAAAACATACGAGTCTTGTGTGAAAATAAATATCACTTCAAGTAAGAAAAATAGAGGCTTCACTTAAGATTACATTCTGTTAGTATGAGACAAACGTGTCTTGTCTGAAATTAATTATCTCTTCAGCTATGAATAGTAGAAGCTTCACATAACAATACATTGTTTTAATAAGAGACATACCAGTCTTGTCTAGAAACATATATCTCTTCAGCTAAGAGTAGTATGGTTTCACCTTAGAAAATATTTTCTCAGTATGAAACATGTGAGTCTTGTTTTTAAGATAAAAAATGTTTTTAAATAATAGAATAATTATTGTCTTGGCTGTTTATTCTCTAAATAAGACAAAATACATTCTTAATGCAAATTTTCAAAATTCTTGGTTTAAGAACGAATGTCTTGTAAGAAGACAATAAAACAGAAACAATATTTTACTTATTTCGAGAATATATTGTTTCCGCCCATATATGAAACTACATTTGTCTTGACCAAGTTGATATTGTCTTGATTTAAGATATCTTTTTTTTCCGTGTATGCACAATGTTTTCAAACAGGTCTTGCATTGTCAGCATACTCTTGCATGACAGACTGCACAAAGTAACGTCTTCTGAAGTTGTTAAGGATAGTGTCCTAAGTCATTTGCGCCAATCCTAGCATCATTGAAGACAATAGGTGGAGTTTAAGAAGCGTTAGTAGTAAGCGTTGTTTGGCATATATAATATCTTGCAACACTACATCTAAACAATAACTCCGTAGTCCATATAGTTTTCGTGGCTGACGACATGCAAATGCCAGGCATTTGCTAACGCCTTTTCTACTATAAAGGTGAAAATGACCCAAAACCATTTCTTTCTGTGAATAGCAGTCCTGTAGACTGACCAAGTTCATCCAGCCATAGCTTTTCTAAAAGCGTTTTCACAACTCTGGTGCCACGAGGTTCAATGGTGGAATTAGTAGATTATCACAGTAAAACTGGAACACGTAGCAGTAACCAGTTGAATTAGCTGCTATCCAGTTTTTGTAGCCAAACCGTACAAGTTTTACCCATATAAATTGTTTCGCTGGATGGAGGCCGAAATATTTTACCATAGACTCATCAGTCGAATTATTTTCATATTTTACGCCCTACTCTTTGAATTTTTTCATAAGAATGTCAGCTGAATCTCACAAGTCACACAGAAAAAGTAAGTACTAATAACTATGTTACTCTCCAATGGATAAAAGGGCACAGTGGATCCAGAGGCAACGATGCGGCAGACGAGCTGGCGAAGAGAGGCTCTAACACACGTCCATTAGGACCGGAACCAATAATCCCTTTGCCATTCAGCCTAATACGAGCCTGGATTCGTAACAAAACTAAATTAAAACACCAGGACTACTGGGCAAGTATCACTGATTGCAGGCAGTCAAAGGAGGCTTTCCCGGATCTCAACCCGAGATACTCCAAAAGACTCTGCAACCTAAAACGTGACCAACTCCGACGAGTCGTCGGAATTATCACGGGACACTGCTCACTTAATAAACACCTGTTTACTTTAGGTGTTACAGACAGCCCCCTGTGCCGAGGGTGCATGGAGGCGGAAGAAACGGCCGCGCACATACTCACTGAGTGTGTGAGCGTGGCGCCTCAACGGGCAGAATTCCTCGGGACACCGAGGACCGTCAAGGAGGCCTGCACCGGCGTCAGCGAGCTGCTGGCCTTCCTCGACGACATCGGGTGGCTGGAGTAACGCACGTCACCCGACATCACGCACAATGAGCCGCTTGCAGACGGCATGGGTGCGGAAAACAGCCCGCCTATCAAGTATCAAGTATCAAGTATCAAGTATCACAAGTCACTTTAAGTGTTGAAGAATAAATTGTCTCCTACGCCAAGTTGGAATTTCTTCCTGCGATGTCGTAGTCGTTGCCAACGGTTCCTCATCGCTACTATCGTAGTCACTGATTTGAGCATTATGTATAAATATCTCAATATTCCCAGGAACGTCTTGAGGGAGTGAGGCAGTTACTGTGTCTTCATCAGCCCGTTCCACTTCATTGGTCACGATACATGGCGGTGGTGGTATGATCACGATGATGCCAACTATGATTGAGCCATGATAGTTGGCATCATCGTGATCATACCACCACCGCCAAGTATCGGTTTTCATAGTCACTATCTTCAAATATAGCATGAATAGCTTCTTCTAAGCTTTTGAAGTTATTAAAATCCTTAAAATGTTTGGAAGTCATTCTTTGTAAACTGTAACAAAATATAGATTATTTACTTACGCATGTTGCCGCTGTACTCGAACGAGTACAGCAGTAATTACTATAAGATATTTTGTAAAATAATAATGTTTAAGTAATATTTGCAGGGTTATATTATAATATATAAATTATAGTATAATAACAATTATATAAAAATAATAACAAACAACATGATTTTAATTAAGTTCTGTCAGTAATCATATACATAATGTTCACTTACCTGCAGTAGCGTTTTGTCCTATGTACTTGCAATGCCCCCACTGACAAATTATTAGTTTTACCCCCAAAAATGCTTAATGTTTCAAATACTAGATTACATTAGAATGAAAAACACCGACAATTTTTTTAATATGCATACAAGTATTAAACCTATGACACAAAAATTGCCTGTACTCGTGTGAGTACGGCAGCGCTAAATGGGTTAATGAGCACTTTAAGCGTTGGTGCTTGTTGATGTCTCAGGATAACTGTCTTAAGTCATCACAGTGGTAATCATCACAATGGTAGGTAGGACATTTGGTGAATTGTGTGAATGCCTGCCTTGCTATACCCTCAAGTATATAACCTATGGTTAAGCACTAAATTGTGTGTTACGGCAGCTATCCATGAGAGTTGGTCATTCTTGGTTAGCCTGAACAACATCTTCAACCATATCATCACTTACCATCTGGTGAGATACTGATCAAAGGCTAGCCTATCAGCTGTACCCACATAAAAAAACAGCATTTACCTCATCAAAGAACAAGGATTGATTCCTGTTCAACTGAGTGTAGTCCACGTTACATTTAGTTATTTCTGCTATGTTTTCACGCTCTGCTATCACAGACAGAAGAAACTCTTCTCCAGTCGTAGGCACTTCTCTATGCTTTACGTTATTGAAATCAACCTTATAAAAGGGCATTCGGAGCATATCACCGTCAACATCCATATTATTGAAGTGCACCTTGGCACCACTTTCCATTTTATCGTTCAAAATGTTATCCACCCTTTATGTGCAGTATTTTTAAACACGATAGTCTGAAATCAAATCCACAATCTTCGTTTAACCGTATCTTAATAAATTATTTTATCGCAGTGCCACTTTCAAAATAATTAATGTTTTGTTGGGGTGCGTTCCGAACCTTGGTTAGAGCGCACTCGGAGTGCAACTTTTCACTCTAACGTCGTTCACAACCTTCGAGTAGAGCGTTCGGTTGTCACAACTGGACCGTTCCAAACCTTTGAAGGTTGCAACTTTTTAACCATAAAACGCATGACATGAAATGACTTTGACGTTTATATCGTATTCTATCTGATGCGCTCACCCATATATCTCAAAAAATATAAATACTAATTAAATTCTCAAAATATAAAACTTAAATAAAGATGGAAAACGAATTTGTGATAGTGTTAAATAGCAATTATTATTACTATAATGATGTAAGTCTGTCAATGTCACAATTTGTTTGAGGTTATAAAACAACCGGTCGTTCCATACCTCAGGGTAAGTTGCAAAACAACCAAACAACGAAACAACTACACTCTGAGCCTCTGAACGCACTCTTGTGGTTACACTGGTTTTCTCTTTTCTTATTCTTCTTCTTTATATGGCTTTTAACGTTTTTCTGTCAGTGTCAGATTGTGGCCAATGGCACGGGGCCGTTCAGAACCTCGGTTAGAGCGCACTCCTCAGTTCCAAACCTTGGTTAGAGTGCACTCGGAGTGCAACTTTTCACTCTAACGTCGTCGTTCACAACCTTCGAGTAGAGAGCAACTTTTTAACTATCAAAAACGGTTGAATCTTTAACTGACATGACCTAGACATTTCTTGATGAGAGAATTATAGGCACTCTTTTGTATTTTGCAGGTAACGGTAGTTATTGCTTTTCAAACATCATAAAACTTCTATATACAGGGTGTTTGGTGGTCGGTTGCACAAATTTGAAGACCATTTAGAACATATTCATATATAAAAAAATATAGCGCGATTTCAATTTTTAAGGGGACTTTTACGATTTTAGCACGAAAAACCCAAAATTGGTCAATTAAATGCTAATAACTTTTAACCTAAACAGAAATGTCAGTGTTTTAATATTATTCTAGTAGTCCAATATGTCCCCGATCGTACCAAAGTAGTTTTAAGCTTTATTGTGTCCAAAAAAGTTACGTGTAAAGCATTTAAACTTTACAAAAAAAGAAGGAAAATAAAAAATGTTAATTTTGATGTCATTTAAAAAAATTAAATACCTACAGGTGTTCATACAACTTTCAAAACATGCTTAGTTATTGCTCTTTAATTTGAGGAATCATTTACGTAGCTGTGTCTTAATTTTTTTTAATTAGGGCATCTGAACATTTATTCATTGACCTGATTGAAGTAGTGGTGGTATCACTTGAAAGCTAATAATCTTCACGAAGCATTGCGATTATTACGTGTTCGGTCTTTGATTAGATGTTAGACAGGCTTGCCAGAAGTGGGAAGCGCAATGATTGGTTTAGGAGCAGGCCCCTCATTGTCATACATAAATTGTTAGCAGATTTTCGGGGTTTTCGTAATTCAGAGTAACTAAGCCAGGAAATTATCCTTATTTAATTATAATTTTCATATTACTTTTAAATATTTACTCTACAATATCGGAATTTCCTGTGTGTACGGCAACATCTACTGAGATCTTATGATGGTTGATATGTGTGATAACTATCCCATTCAAAATATAACAAAATGTGAGAAAAAAATTGATGTACTGATTTTACCCCAAGCAAACGCTGATTGTGAAAGAGTGTTCAGCAAAGTTAATTTAGCAAAAACGAATTAAAGTAATGACCTTGCAACTCACTCCATTGACTCCATGTTACTCTCTTGCGATGCAGTAAAGGAGAGTAAATCCAATAACTGCATTGAATTTATATCGTCTGACAACATGTTACGTCGTGTCAATGCTAAGGATGAAGTTCCGATTGGGTGGTTTGCCGAGATCGACGTCCACTTGCTTGAACTTGATTGATATGTCTATAAGATTTTGTAAATATTTTTGTCTCTACTGCATAAAATATTATTACCTACGTATTGCGAATGCCTTTTTATTTGGTGGAAACTCACATCTGTGGCAGGAAATTAAATAAAATTACAGATTTTCACTTTTTTATCTAGGTTTCGAACCCATTTTACATGATTATGGTATTCGCAAGTTTTAAATAGTATTGTTCATATTATCTCGCACAGTTGTTGGACACCAATACCGCCAAAATTATTAAAAATTATGTTTACGTACTCGTGACAAATCCTAATATACCATGGTAATGGTTTATTCAATAAGTAGTGCAGAAATGTATTAGATATTGTAAAAACTCTTCTCCGAATCTAGCGTTTCACGCGATCTAGTAAAATACATATCAGAATTAACAAAAAAATTGAGAACAAGAAAATTTTATAGCCTGCCAAAGACATCAATTATCGCCCTAATTCAAATCATAAAAATATTAAAAAAAACTTGAAACGTAGTATAATTTTAGACACTTAGTAAAATTTTATTTACCATTTCCAAAAAATTTCGAGGTTCTTAATCCAACCCTGGGGTGCGTTCCGAGGCTCAGAGTGTAGTTGTTTGGTTGTTTCGTTGTTTTGCAACTTACCCTGAGGTATGTTTTATAACCTCAAACAAATTGTGACATTGACAGACTTACATCATTATCGTAATAATAATTGCTATTTAACACTATCACAAATTCGTTTTCCATAATATTTATTTAAGTTTTATATTTTGAGAAATGATATTAGTATTTATAATTTTTGAGAATTATGGGTAAGCGCATCAGACAGAATACGATATAAACATCTAAGTCATTTCATGTCACGCGTTTTACGGTTAAAAAGTTGCAACCTTCAAAGGTTTGGAACGGTCCAGTTGTGACAACCGAACGCTCTACTCGAAGGTTGTGAACGACGTTGGAGTGAAAAGTTGCACTCCGAGTGCGCTCTAACCAAGGTTCGGAACGCACCCCAGGGGTGCGTTCCTACGACGTTTATATCGTATTCTGTCTGATGCGCTCACCCATAATTCTCAAAAATTATAAATACTAATATCATTTCTCAAAATATAAAACTTAAATAAATATGGAAAACTAATTATTGATAGTGTTAAATAGAAATTATTATCACGATAATGATGTAAGTCTGTCAATGTCACCTCAGGGTAAGTTGCAAAACAACGGAACAACCAAACAACTACACTCTGAGCCTCTGAACGCACCCCTGTACTGGACATAACTAAATCATAGATTAATAAGAACTAAATTGAATAGACCTATGAAAAGAAAAGTTGGGATTTTAAAAAGATATAAGAAGTGAAGTGTACATACTTGTACATTAAATATATTAATCTAAGACAGAAGTTGTAAACTATCCATTTATGTAAAATGTTTAAACGTGTTCCAGAACGTAAATAGAAAACGAACTATTTCTGTAATTGTCTAACAGATTTAAGTTTGTAACCTGTAGTGGTCTACTGGATATTCCGGCAGCAGCGAGGATATCATTGGTTATGTCTACATCTAGTAATGTTTCACAGTCCACATATTCTCCATCTGAGCCTGAAACTCCACAGGTAAACACATGTGTAAAACAATTTCTAATCGTAGTTACATACTGGGCAGTTCTTTACCAAATTACTGGTAAGTGGTCTTCAATTACTAACATGATCTTCCAACCACATTGTCACTTCAAATGGTGAAGATATCTAACATTTTACTTTACTGCCTACATGAGGATGCTTTTCTGATAATGATTCTTGGCTTGAGAAGTATAAGATTATTCTTCACTACTCACCTCTTATGGGATGTGGGGTGCAATTTTAGTTTGACACCCTGCAGGATTGAAATGTTTAACATGGTTTTTTAAAGAGGTAAACAAGACTTAGTTTTCCTAGTGATTAATGACAAATGCTCTTCCCATTTCAAGCCCTGTGTAATTTTGTCTGTTTGCACTTTGAAGTACATCAGATTGGTGTCACCAGGTTTGTACATATTTTAGATGGGGGTTGCAACTGCCTCTATGCAAATGACTATAACATACATGACACACCCTATAAGTGCCCGATCATGCGATGTGCTGGTACTCGGTGTCATAAAAGTTCTGATGCAAGAATATACCTAGCATAATATAGGAAAAAATATTCGGCATTAATATGGCTATAATACAAGTAGGAATTAATGACTAACTCCTGTCACAGAATAAAATGGACCAAAAGGATCACTCCGCTAAGACGTTTAAATAAATTAGCAACTCTGCTTCGATGCAATATAGAGCAATTCAGAGTTACTAACTACCTAACATTTATATTCACCTACTAGGCGCCTCTCTTTCTAACGTGTAGTTCATATCTCTTCTGACGCGGTAAGTGGGTTAGGGTTGTGATTGTGTGCTCACATGCTATTACAGCTATGTACGTACCAACATATAATATCAATAAATTTTAAAACAATTAAATACATTTCAAATATAAGTACCTCATATTAGCAGAAAACTATTTTAAAATGTACCGGTGTACTCGAATATGTAAAAGGCATAATGTTTGTTCGATCTATTTAGGTACAAGCTTATTTAATCTGCTGCGGCTACTTCGGCGGAGCAACTCAAGCGGCGCAAATATGCTAACCTCGGTATGGGTTACATATTTGAGCCGTTTGGTGTAGAGACGTTGGGTCCGTGGGGACCGGGAGCTCATCGTATTTTCCAAAATCTATCAGAGCGCTTGGTCGATGCGACGCGTGATCAAAATGCTGGCACCTATTTGGCTCAAAGAATAAGCATTGCAATTCAACGGGGCAATGCTGCCAGCATGCTGGGCACGCTGCCAACTGATAGTGGGCTAGAGCATTTGGACTCCCTATGAGTCCAAATGCTTTTATTGTAGTGTTGTATATAGTTTGTAGTATATAGTATATAGCAATAGCTGTAGTGTTGTATATAGTTTGTAGTATTTAGTTAATAAAAGCACATCTGGATTGACTTTTTATTTATTTATAGCTGATAGGCTAAACTTTGGACGCTATGTCACCGGATGGTAAGTGATGATGTGGTGGAAGATATTGTTCAGACTAACCTATTATTATTTTATACTATACTCGGCGTTAGTTTCCATCCTCACATTTTATTATCACTTGGGTAAATAAAAGGAACTCACTGTTATCTCTTGTTCTATATAACAACTGCTGCACTTTACACATTAAGTAAATAACCGCTAATCATACCTATAATCTGTACCCAAGCACCTAACGTTGTTTCAGCAGCTGTGTTTGAGAGGCAGTTTCCTTTATTGGTTTAGCCTGATCAACATTTTCAACCACATCATCACTTATCACAATAGTAACAAATTAGTTAACATTAGAAATACACATAGGTATGCGTACATTTCCTTACCTTTCGATGTCCTTAGGAAGTGAGAAAACATGAGATTCGGATCTTTCTTGTTATTCATGCAGCCAAATGCAATGCACTACCTTGTTGCCCTCATTTCAACCTAACTACTAGCCTTTTTATTCTGTGAAACTATGTACGTTAACAGACTACGGATAGATACGAACACGAAACACCGTGCGTTAGAGCGAGATGACGTGCGTTCCTGGCGGCGCGCGGCAACCCACTGTAGAGTAAACCCGTCTTGTCGCAGCCGCCGATGTACTTGTAGCTATGTACCTAAAGTGCGGAGTGCGTCAGGCCTGCTCCCGTGTTAAACACTCTATTTATTGTGTATGTTATAAAAATCTACCATATATTTTCAACTTTCAACTCCTTCTTAATGTGGTTTCTGCGGGCTTGCCACAATATCGCCAATGTCGCGTGGATAGAGAAAAACAAACGAAGATCTGCTATACTACCTACAATAAATTAGGCCAAACTATTCTAATGGGATATGAGTTGCTGCTGCACTTCACACTTTTTGACTTTACTAATGTACATACATTATTTATTATATTATTTATTAGCGTAGCATACTGGGATATTCTGTGGTGTGCTGCCACACTGAGCTACCTGTAGTACACATATGCATGCTACTATTTCCAGAGAGTCAGAGAAGGCATGGTTGAACATTTTAACTTATCCCTTAGGGCAGTCTCTATTAGGGGTGATGGCTAACTGGTCAAGTTCAATACTAACAAGATCCAGGCGTGTTTGTTCTCTGTTAAAGGGAGACCATTCCAACTGTCTCCAATATACCGTGATGTATCCGTGCAACCTAGACTTAATACCTAATAATCTAACCTAGACCTCCTTGGTGTCACTCTATCGTGGACTCTACATTTTGGCTTGTATGTCGAGTCAAGGCTCAGTTACCTGCAAAAAACTTGGCATCCTCTCAAAAGGGAGATGAAACATCACACCGGAAGAGAAGCTAACTCTGTACAAAGTACAAGTAAGATCTTCTGTTCAGTACTGCTCTCACCTCTCTCTCTCACTGCTCTCTGAGACGGCTCTGCCAAATACCAGCATGGCATGAGGCACTTGAGTTGATTGAGAGACAAGAAGAGGTTAATATGTGATACTAACAAATATTTTAAGTAAACATTAAAGTTATATTTTAATAAAACACTTAATAAATATATCTAGTAACAATTCCGCCTAATTTTCCTGTTAAGCCGACGTGACGTTATAAACGCCACACAGCCAAACCGGAAGAATTTTCGACGCGTTCGCTACTACACGAAGCATCCTCAGGAGGTCTTGACTCTACGAGCGCACGATCGAGAATGAGCGGCCGGCGACACTGTATAGTAAATGTTTTCTAAAAATATTTGTTATTATTAAATGTTGAATTTATTTTATGCAATTCATACACATATATGAGTGCCACATGATTCAAATTTTACGATGATGTTTTGTTTAGTATGACATCATTTGTATTATGATTAAAAGATTCAGGCCTTACCTTACGGAAATCTATAAATAATACTAACAAATATTCAAAAAATATCAATATTAATTTTTATTCATTGTGCGCTTAAAAAGAACTCCGGATGATGCTTCGTCGCGTCAAAAATTCTTCAGGCTGGGCTTCGTTATATGGCGTTTCTGCCGTGGCGTCGGCCAGTAGGGAAAATTAGGCGGAAATGTCTCTTGATTTAACTCCCGATAATATTACTTTTTGGGCTCTCTTCACATAAAAATGGTAAAACGGAGCCCTAATAATGACACACTGTGTAATCTATCTGTCTGTCCGTGGTCTCTAACTTATAAACAGACCTAAAATTTAGATAATTAGTGAAGAATGCTGACCCAAAAAAAACATTGGATTAGAAAATCAATTAAAATATAATTAGGGGACTTTGACAATACACGAGAAGGTAGCCTAAATCAAAACTTTTTTGAACTCCACTCTACTCCTTGCGCGTGTGATGTGATCGTCTAGAATACAATGAGTATTGAACATAATATAATTATTTTTGAAATGAAATTAACGCGAGTTTCACTCATATTAAATAATATAATTAATTTTAATACTTAAAAAAATCGCGGGTAACAAGCGCCTTGGTCGTTTTTTTATTTATGTTCGATTATTTCACTACCTGTAAGAAATTCCTGAAATGCCCCTCCCTGAGCCAGAAGCTGGGTACGCCCATGCGTTTGTCACTGAAGTTTTATTCTTTTTAAGCTTCCATGAAATACACTTCCAGCTAGCTAGCTAGCTGATGGGTTCATAACGGCTAAGCAAACTTCGCTACGAGCGCAAAGAAGCCAGCACTTCCTTAGAAAACTGTTTTGGTAGATATCTTCTTAAAGAAGTATCGGTAGTCCTTTATTGTGGAGCTGCACAAAGAGTGGTTGCAGAATCTTTGACCTATATTATTCTAGCTATCTTTTGGGCTTCTTCTTGTAATTTTTCTTAGAGTTCTGAGTGGATCAGCTAATAGGTCCTTCAAATTCCACGCGAACGATGTCGCTGCTTGGTCAGATAGTTAGAGGTTAAATAGAATAACAATTAAAGTGCAATATATAATAACCTACTTGTCTATTTTCCAGGGTACTGCTCAAAATAGAATCCAGACTTTTGACCAATCATTCAATCATGCTGACCTTGGTCACAGCATAGAACAATCTTTGAAGACGGCACAAAAAGAGATGCACCAGAAAAGAATCCAAACTTTACGAAAAGAACTTGATTACTTAAAGTCTACGGAATGGGAGTTTGAATATGAGAAAGGATTTGTCCAGTAAACAAAATGTTTTCTTATGTTGCGTCTATTATTAATTATTTGCTTTCTCGGGATGAAGGTGACAACGATGAAGAGGAAGATCAATTATTTGAATCTAAACTTGCAGATTTACAAATCGAAGATGCAATAAAGAACAACGTCTTTAACAATGAACATTTTAATGAAATTCCGGACATCACTAAAGATCAGAGTTGTTTTCGTAAAACTGGTAGGTACCTGAATTATTGTTAAATAACGTTATAATAAGTTGTAGGTTATAAAGTTTTTAATCGAAGCAATTGCAATTTTTGAATGAGAATATATTTACTTATCATTGTTACAGCTGATATAGGTACAATGAGGTAGCCTTAAAACATTTTTCTCGTTTACAGGAGTAATCTCTTACATTGATACCAAAGACAACTATGTCTTGATTGATGGTGCTCATTATTTTGATATGTCCTCATGTTCACACAAATTAAATCTGAATGACAAAGTATTATACTTAGCATATCATAAGCAGGACAATCAAGTGGCGATTGTTAGAATACTTCAGAATGAAGGCAACTTTTGGGGAGATGACGATGTTCATGAAGAGATAGTTTTCAATCAAACTGACCACACTCTAATAGGACAAGTTCTGCGCCGAGATGGTCGAGATGTATATATGGCAAACGGAGATATTAAGTTTAACTTGGATGAGGTTGACGGCACGTTTGTGCCGATCGAAGGAGATATGCTCGAGATGAACTGCAAAGTTCGGTCAAATGAAGATACAGATGAAAAACCTACAATTATGTCTTCAGAGGAGGTTGGTTATAACATTAAATTTAAGCATTAAAATAACAATAATAGTGTTATTTTTTATATTTTTAAAGCGCCTACTTCATTCTACTGAACTTCTAGGTTAGCCTGAACAACATCTTCGACCACATCATCACTTACCATCAGGTGAGATAGTGGACAAAGGCTAACCTACCTGGCATAAAAAAAAAAAATAAAAAAAAAACGCGATGCCCCATGTCCACTATGGGGTAGTTTGCCGCGCCCCTCGGTAACTCCTACGTGTTATGGTCTGTAACTATCTTTCATCGAGTTTAAGTTAATGCTATACTGTATCGTGTCGAATTTTATCTAAACCAGTTCATGTTATATATATATATATATATTTATGTTATTGTGACAAGACAAGCCCGAGGCCCACCTGATGTTAAGCGGACTAACCTCTGCCTATAACAGATGCACTTCGTCACAAGTCACGAATTGCACTGCGCCCGTCACCTTGAGACAGTTGTTAAGTCTCATGTGCCTGTAATTTCACTGTCTCTAAAGGACTGCTGCCGGAACACACCGTTAGGTGCTTGGTGACAGATTTTCTACTTGACGGTGGTCGCTAGCCAGGCGGGCATTCGCAAAATGCCCTTCCACCATGCGGTGAAGCTCAAGCCCGCGGCGGGATTCGAACCATGGAACTGCTGCGCGGCAGTCCATAGCCAATGCCACTGAGCTATCACTGCTTCAAAAACTACTACTACTATACTGGTATCGTGTCGAATTTTGTCTATACCAGTTAACGCTATACCGTTTCGTGTCGAATTGTATCTATACCAATTCAGTTTAAGGCGATCACCGTAGTGAAACGCGCACTTTTGGAATCTTCTTTTACTGAAACTATGAGCTCAAAATATGCGAAATAAATATATCGTAATCTTTAGTTCTTTATTTAGTGAGTTAGTTAATTTGTTTTTATTTGAACTTATTAGTTCTTCTGTAATAAATTGTAATCGGCCACCCGTTTTGGACTGTTTTTTTTATTTATTTAAGAGGATTAGTTAAAGTTAGGATAACAATTCTTTTTTTTTTAAATACTAATGCTATACTCTAATGAAGTATCTACTTACTTGTGTTAAAAATATTTTTAAGAATTTTTGGCACAAAATTCCCTGTTCGCAAGTTCGCAATATTTTTTTACCATACGTTAGTTTGCAAGTTATACATTATTGACACCCAATCAAAAACAATATTGGGTTAGTACTTTTCATTATATTGATTTATAAAATCTTTATAATAAGTTCTTTGAGCGAGATGATAAAAGTTTAGACACGGCATTGTTAATTCCTATTTTAGTAGGTACCTAGATTTGTAAGCCGTAGTACAATATTTCATTTTGTTATTTTTAGGGTACTGTACAATTAAACGAGACCCTATTACCAATACCCTAAAGGACTAAGTGATTTTATAGTTATATGATATTGATTATAATTATATTACTAACTAAAAAATCTGCCGCCAAGCACTAAACGGCGTAAGCCGCTAAGTGTCCTTGGGAACCAGTACTTTAGCATGATGATATGACATTTTGCGAATACCCGCGTGACTAGCTACCACCATTAAGTAGAAAATCTGTCGCCAAGCATTTAACGGTATGTGCCGCTATGTGTCCTTGAGAACCTGTAGTTTTGCATGGTGGTAGGGCATTTTGCGATTACCCGCCTGGCTAGCTACCACCCTCAAGTACAAAATCTGTCGCCAAGCACTTAACGGTATGGGCCGCTATGAGTCCTCTATAACCAGTAATTTGGCATGGTGGTAGTCATTTTGCGAATACCCTCCTGGCTAGCTACCATCCTCAAGTAGAAAATCTGTCGCCTAGCACTTAACGCTATGTGCCACTATGTGTCCTTGAGAATCAGTAATTTACCGTTAGGTGCTTGGCGACAGATTTTCTACTTGAGGGTGGTCGCTAGCCAGGCGGGCATTCGCAAAATGGCCTTCCACCATGCGGTGAAGCTCAAGCCCGTGGCGGGATTCGAACCATGGACCTGCGGCACGGCAGTACATAGCCAATGCCACTGAGCCATCACTGCTCCAACAAAATTGTTCACACTGTTCTCCCAGAAAGATTCGAGTACGTAGAAAAAGATGTTTGGGAACAGTACGGTTATCTTTTGTCTTGAGCGTTTATATGGAATTATACTTCTATTCAAATGTTAAACTTATATTGGTTTGTATGATATTTCATACCGCTTAAAAATAAATGCAAGCCGCTAAATTTAATCTCGTTTTAAGGACCCCTCTGAATGAATCTCAGCAATCCATCAACCAATTAAGCTCATACAGGTTCTTACTTGCAATTTATGTTACTATGAAAGAGGTACCTTTCTACCAAATTTCAAGAAGGTATATACAGGTAATCAAAATTTATTGACGGGGAAATATACAGTGCTCAGACCTCCACCTCGCTTAGCTTAGTCTATTAAATATTTCTATACCTACAAGTAATGATATTTTCTTACCCTACAGCGGTTCGCAGTAACTGCAGATAAAAATGTTGTTATATCTACACTTCTGTTCTGCCGCTTCTAATAGTTCACGAAGATCTACAATTTTTGCGATGCTACGCGTGGTACGGCGACTAGTGCCGCCGTGCGAATGAATATTTATAGGAGTTAAAAGTTCACGCCCATTTCTTTTAGCTCCGCCCGAATAAGAAATTATTTTGATTACGGTCTTGGCCTTAAGATACAGACCAATGTCCAAAATTCTATTACGATTTTTTAATTCGCAGGCAAGTCTCAATATAATGCAAAACAGCATACGTAACTGTATATTGTTCAACAGGTACTAAAAGTTATTGCGTTCAGACCTCTAGGAATGAAAATTGCAAATGGAACTATACTAGAATGGGATGGTGAATGTGGCTTATGTGACAAGAAGATTTATTTTAACGCGCAATGTTTACCATCAGGGATTGAACCCAGAATTGGAATGAAGGTAAGTCCATAATAATATTTTTTGAATGAGCGTGATTTTCAATGTGCTTGATGTATCGTCAACCCCGGCAAATGACACAGAATCTTTTGGATATGTATGTTGGAGTAATGCATTTTATTGACGTTTTACTTTATTAATGACATGATACAAATAGTGTGTGATGTGAATAATATATTAATAGATAATAATAGTGTGATGATTAATATTATGTTAAAATTATGATTAATGATAATAATTAATAATTAATTATTAAATCATAATAATTAATTAAAATTATGATTATGATTAATATTATGTTAATATTAAACATTCAAAATGTTTTAAATTAATACTAGTTCTCTCTTTTTTTGTAATTTAATAAATTACAGAAATGACACATTATCACTAAGTAATTAAACAACTTTCAACGGTTTAAATCGCGTATATTTATCATTATTTTTGTCCCGACGATACGTCCGACGATAATTACTAGGTGTACTAATCGCAAAAACCTAAGACAACATTACATTATCACAATTTTGTTACTAACTAGTTGCGCACACGCGGTTTAACACGCGTATTTAATGATGAAAGTATTCTATGTGTTAATCCAAGACCTTATAAATCAATCTATACAAATTGCTTCAGACTTCTGCCGTTTCAGCGTGACGGAATAACTGTTTTACTCACATCTGAAGATGTGTCTATTAACTAATCCTACTAACAAACCTTCGCGTTTACAATATAAGCGTGATTATCGTGGACTAATTAGTCACTTATTAGTAAATAAAGGCATTCCTTAGCTCTTCACTCAATTCGCGGGCCTATACGTACTTCCCATCAATAAAATCTGTCTAATTGACATAGAAAGTGCGAAAAATTAGACACGCCTGGTTTTCATATTGTGTGAAGCGCTTATGTTATCTGCTAGGATATAGGTCTGTGGTAGTTGGTCAATCAACGATCACTAAAATGGCATAATGCTATGTGCATTTGGGCTAAAGATCAAACCAATAAAATATAAAAAAGTACATAAGCATATGCAGGTTAATTGGTAAAATACTAACATCCTCTTCGAGTTGACTTCTGTTAGTCCTAACAAACATTTATGTTCTTTTTTTATCTGTTTGTGACGGAGTAAGCACGAGGACGACCTGATGTTAAAAGTTGCTTGTGCTTAGAATTTATTATTTCATAATTTTTATTACTTCGCTCGATGTAAATATTCAAAACTCTTTTCAAAGGGAGCGCGGTGCGGTCCATTGTTGTCACGGCGCGGCGGCGCACAGTGGTTTCAAAATTGGCCTTCCATACTCATAGAAATCGAAACTCAAAAATTGTTATATATTTTGCTTTAAATAGATTGAGTCCACTATTGGCTATAAAATATTCTGATAACATCCCAAAACAATGGTATGAAAAAAAGAAGAAAAAAAAACCAGAATTTTGCGCGTGTGCTATCTCATATGAACCACCTCAGGGGCATCAATAATCCATACAGAGATAACACTCCCAGTTTGACCGAGCTGCGAGAAAAAACAAGAAATATGATTTTTTCCATACAAAAAAATCTGTTTTTTTTTGGGCGCCATTGTTTTGGGTTTTTATCAGAATATATTATAGCTAATATATATAGTGAACTCAATCTATTTACAGCAAAATATTTCACAATTTTTGAGTTTCGATTTCTATGAGTATGGATGGCCAATTTTCAGACCACTGTGCGGCGGGCGCTCTTAGCTCTGTCGAGTAAGCATTGTCTTTTACTACGGCACACAAAACTTAAACTTGTCATATAGTACTAGAAAAACTTAATTTTTAGAAAAACTTAGGTTTTGATCTCGTAGTAAAAGACAATGCCTGAGCTAAGAAAAAATCAGAAATAATAAATTACAGGCACAATAGACTTTTAACATCCCGTGGTCCTGGTGCTTATTCCGTAACAAAAATAATTAAATAAATGAAACGTTCTACATTTTTTTTTGTTAGGACTAACAAAAGTGAAATCTAAGAGGTTGTTAGCATTTTTCCAACAACTACATATACTAAAAAAAATACAACTAGATAGAGATGACTAAAATTTTGTAAAACGCGCTTTAGGCAATAAATCATAAAATTGTGACCAATAACAAGAACGCTGGCGTTGTTGTGGCCTGAAAATATGAAAATAGCTTTATTTGAAAAAAATCTATGCTATGTTTGTCAGAAATTTTATTTGAGGGATCTGATTATTCGACCATAACCTTCTTTACATGTGTCTTTCTTTTGTTTCTACGATATCTGTTTTTCTCTTGTTTTTAATCAGTATGATTTCGAATTATCCTATCGGCATTTGCATCGTTATGAGTATGAAGTCAATTAATGAAATCTTATTTTTTAACAAAGGCCTTCAAAATGGGTAGTATTAGGCCACATAAAACAAATCATTTATCCCAAATATTTTCTAAAATATTGACTATAAGTACATCAGATCATGCCCAACAAATTAAACTGAATGATTTATCAATATACTAAAAGAACATCAAAAATATTAAATTCATAATACATTTTTACATTATATTAATGATTCACGCTATTTTCCAATAGAAATGACTTAACCTGTGTGGTAAAAACTCCTCTTTAGCGAAAGAAAGTTCTTTCTTTTGTTTCTAAGAATTTTCTCGTTACCGGATATAATTTTGATATTAATTTCTAGTTAAATTTAAAGCCAAAAAGCTATCTACTTGTAACTAATAATAAGTATGCTTTTACCATTTCAGGTCATGATGAAAATCATCGAAAGCTATCAAGGAAAATGTATTCATAGAGCTATACAGTTGCAATTAGTCCTTGAAAATAACCAAAATGGGTTAGTTGAAGTTGGAGACCCTGAAGAATCTACACTGGACTTAGAGTGTGAACAAAAGCTGGAAATCACACATCCCTTGACATTCGACATTGAACTACACCAAAAGCATCAAATAACTCTAAAAGTCACAAACAAAAATGATACTACACATTTCATCAACAAGTGGATAATTCTCAGTAAAAGAAAAGATTCTCAAATTAACGTAAGTCCGACACTTCACCAACCATGCAGATTGCTTCCTGGTCAATCATTCACCTTGACAATTACATGCCAACCTAAATTTTTAGGCAAAGCTAAAGAACAGCTTTTAGTCATGTTTAGAGGTTTCAAAGTTAGGAGAGTCATACATATAAATGTTTATGACAAAAAAATTGCAACCAATAACAATAATTGTTCAGATAGTACGCGAAAAACAGAGTTTGAGAAATATTCGAAAATGAAACAAATCAGAACTCAGAGAAACGATATTGTACAAGGAAGAAAATTAATAAGGGGAGCGAATTTTGTAGCTGTAAGATTAGGACAATTCCCGATACCAGATAGAGTGTGGAATACAGTTTTAGGAGATTCTGAACAGTTGGTGCATACTGTCGATTTCAAAAAGATTCTTGATATGATAGATAATACATTCCCATTTCTGCACCAGGAACTGTCTACCTACAATTACTCTGATATATGGCACACTTTACTGTACATGGAAGAAATCCAGCAAACAATAACCATGAGGGGATATGACATTCCAAAAACGTACTTGATAAAGTGTCAAGAATATCTTAGCCTCGAAGTACCGGGCTTATCAGAAAAGAGACCATCATTGATTATGGGCGATAAAGCTGTAGTACAAGATATTTGGAACAAAGGTGCATCTAAATACGAAGGGTTTATTTACGAAATTAGAGGAAATTGTGTTTTATTGAAATTCAGTCAAGCTTTTCACGAATCATACACTGGGTCTGACGTTTCAGTTGAATTCTATTTTAGCCGAACTCCATTCCGAAGAGCACATAATGCCATCAATTTAGCAATATCTAATCTTGGCCCAGATATATTATTTCCAGGTCGATTAACGACCCGCCCACACCAAGTCACAATAGAAAAGATGAATTCAATTGAATGGGTCAATAAAAACTTAAACAGTTGTCAGAAAGCGGCAGTGATGAACATTCTTCAAGGGGAGTGTCGCCCCAAGCCCTACTGCATATATGGACCACCTGGAACTGGCAAAACTGTTACAGTTGTAGAGACTATACTACAAATACTGACAAATATTCCGCACAGTAGAATTCTGGTGGCTGCGCCATCTAACAGTGCTGCAAACTTGATCACAGAAAGGTTGATAGATTACAAACAAAACAATCCTCATTCGTTAGTCCGTCTTATTGCAAACTATTTATTAAAAAGCGATAACATTCCACCAAAAATAAGGCCTTACTGTGTGACAATAGACATAGCTACGGAGGGCACCTCTATGCCGAGACACGATATTCGTGATGGTATCAATGTGAATTGTCAAAGTACATATATTGGCAGACATCGCGTAACAATTGGCACTTGTAATGCTTTGGGGGCTTTAATACAATTGGGATTTCCAAAAGGCCATTTTACCCACGTGATAGTGGATGAGGCAGGACAGGCTACTGAGCCGGAAATAATGATACCCCTAACTCTTACCGACAAAGAGAATGGCCAATTCATACTTGCTGGAGATCCAATGCAACTAGGCCCTATAGTAAACTCACGTTTTAGTCTAGAATATGGTATGGATGAATCTTATCTATCAAGACTGCTCGAAACTTACCCATACCAGAAGGATTTTACCGCATTCCAAAGTGGGTTTAACGAAAAGCTGGTAACAAAATTGAATAACAATTATAGATCCTTGAAAGAGATATTGACATTACCAAGTCAAATGTTTTATGATGGTAGTCTTCTAGAAATGTTAGACAGAAATCAACCATGGATTGAAAGAGTAATAAATATTACGTCTGAGTTATTTGAAACTGGCGACTCGAGGTCGGGAGGCATTTATGTTCATGGCATTAGAGGTTGCAACACAAGAGCGGAAGATAGCCCATCTTGGTACAACGCACAAGAAGCAACCATGGTGGCATTAACAGTCAGCAAAATTTACAAGAGGAGTGTGTCTCCTGATGATATTGGCATTATTACACCATACATAGCACAGGTACCCAGGTTTTATAATATTTGTACTTTAACCCTTACTTCCTGTTTTTCCTTTATGTATCATAAAATCTATTATGTTCTAAACATATAAAGTTCTTCATTCATCATTAATATTATTTCTTACTACTGCTTGTAACTTACTACAAAAAGAACATTCTCCTAATTGTATGTCCAGGCTACTAAAATGTCACTGTTTTTACTTATTGTAGATCAAATATATCAGAAGTCTATTCGAGGGTATGGGTCTACCTCAGCCGAAGATCGGCACGGTCGAAGAGTTTCAAGGACAAGAGAAACCCATGATTATAATTTCTACTGTGAGATCAACTGAGGCATTAGTGCAGGAAGATATTAAAAATACTTTGGGTTTTGTAAAGAATCCTAAGCGGCTTAACGTTGCTCTAACCAGAGCGCAAGTTGCGGTTATTCTCTTTTGTGATCCGCATCTTCTGTGCACAGATCCATTGTGGTCAAAAGTAGTGTATCAAGCAGTCAAAGAAGACAAGTATATGGGCTGCGACCTGCCAAAGATTGTGAAATTGAATGATGTGTAAAACTTTATACCTGAAGGACCTTGCATTTGGTCCTATTTTGTAATTTAATGTTTTTAATGATCTTATTTGTAATGTAGTTAAGTAAAAAAGACATCCCTAGATTAAGAAATACGGCTTGTCTCCTGGTCCTCATTTTTATTAAAACAATGATAAAATTTGATATAATTTTTGTTTTACTTTTTGTCTACGCTAGAATTTAGTTACGCCTATTTATATTCCCATCTTTATCTTGTATGTCTAGTTTACTCTAAATAACTGAAACAATATCTAAGAGCAAGTTGGACTCGCGTAGAAGAGGGTTCCTTACAGTATCATATCGCGTTACCTAGTTGTTTTTCATAATATCATTGCATTACCTCCTATTTTTTTTATCTGATTCTTAGTTATTTGCTTGTGCTAGATAACGTAATAAAACCCGTCAAGTGGTCTTGGACTCGCACAACGAGGTTTCAGTGCCAATGTACCTACCAAAAAAAAATTAGGCAGTATAGTCGATGATGACGACAAAAATTAAATTTTGTAATATTTATCAGTTCGAGATCACAATCGGGAGTCCGATGCGCATTTTTGTTATTAATAAGTTATGTAGTCAGTTAACATACGCTGTTCAACTCAACGAACAAGGTCGCACGGATGGAGGACAGGGGCCCACGCACCACAGCATGCATACTTTGAACAAAATCTAGGTGCCTATTTTTATTGTATGCCGTGGCTATAATTTTGATAAGTATTACTAAGGTAATGCATGGGTTAAGGAAGTGGTGAGGTGAAAGTTGTTTGCGTTGACGATTTTGACAGTGACGCATATGGTACAGCGTCGTTCTTTTATGGCGGATGACGAGCGCGGATGCTTAGTTGTGTGCTCTGCTTGGTATGATCGAATGATATATAAAAACGCTCCCCAGAGCAAGGTGACCAGGTTTAGCAGGATCCTACGATTTTAACAGGATTGAACTCGCAAGTTTTTTTGCCAATTTTATTATTTTATTTTTGCCAAAATTTGACAATCTTTTGATACACAAACAGTAATCAAAAGTAGTTGAGGAGGTGAAGAACAAAACCTCACTTTTCCACTTTTTTTTATTTTGGAGAAAACAGTAAAATGTAAATAACTAACTAACTTCAACATTTGCAGTTAGTTTTAGTTGTGTCATGTTTAACTAGTGTTTCAGTTGATATTATGTACCAAATGGTTGATTGAAATGATAAGAAGCTTAGCCAATATTTAAAAAACAAATTTGGAAATGTGATGTTTTGATTAAACATATTTGGAAAAGTGTGGTTTTGATAAAGACTTCTGGAAAAGCTAGGTTTTGATATTTACCTAAAAAAAAAGTGTGGTTTTGAAAATGACTAATATTGTACTACTAATATTGTTTATTAATTTTATTTTAGGCTCAAGATAAAATCACTCATTATTTACAATTATTGTTACTAATTATTATTATTATTATTGCACAATCAAATTCTAAATTCTTATACTGTTAGTATCAGCTTCAAGACAATCACACTCTTCATTTGAAAACACTTTTTGGGCCATATTTGCAGTTTTTCTGCAAATTAAGTGCAAGTGGATCAGTATCTGCATACCTGTAACAGGAAAATATGAGTATTAGAGAATATTATTTTGGTTCTTCATAAAATTCCCACTCAAATTGATGTAATACATTACTCACTTGGATGCTGATATTGTATTTCTTGTACGTCCTCGCCGAGGCTTTGTTTTTGTACCACAATTGATTGTTACAACTTCGGCAGTACCGTCTTCATCCATTTCAATATAAATTTACAGAAAAACAGCACTTTATCGATCGAAAAATAAAATTAACCGCCGAATACAGAAATATCCGATTTGAAAATCTTTGGCAACTATATAGGTTTGACAGATAACTTCAGACGTCAAATAATTGAAAAAGTGTTGCCAGACATATGATAAAATAAAACTACAATAAATTATGAAGCAAAAAGTCCAGGCATTTGAATTTTTGTACCTCTATTCTAAACTCAATGTTTTTAAGAGGTTTTGATGCAAGCTTAGTGATACAATTGAAATTTTCTGCTATAAAGTGAGCTTTTGATACAAATCAAGAGACACTGAATTTTTTAGATGGTAATGTGTGGTTTTGATCGAAGCTCTCGATTTGAAATGAAAATTTTTATGAGAAATGAGATGTTTTTGATAAGATTTGACTTATTTGCTTCGATCAATTTATCATTATTTACACATAGCAAAAAAAAAGGGATTTTTTTTTGTAAGTGGAAATGTGAGGTTTTGTTCTTTACCTCCTCAGTTGTGTGCACAATTTGGAAAAAAGGAAGTTAAGTAGCACCAAAATGACGAAATGAATATTTGAAATTATCACTTTTTTCGGTGATAGTTTAGGGGGGTAGAAACGTTTTCTCTCTTTGTATGAAAATTTGAGACTTCATTCCAGTCTTAATATTAGCACTTATATCGAATTGATCATATTTTTTTTATTTTATTAACTACAAATAAGACACCTTAAATAATACTACATTACGCGGGTGTTATTATCATTGTACTCGCAACATGTGGAAGAAAAAAAAGTCGTTTCGATGCACGAAGAATTTTTGGTCTAGTATACAGTGCCGGTTTTAGCACTACCAGCGCCCTGGGCGAGATTTCTACAGCGCCCCCAGCGAGATTGAGTGTGGCATATAGCCACTCAAACTCATGAAAAAAAGTTAAGCAATAGAATTCTACAGAACTCTTTTATATATTTAGAAACCAAAGTCCACGTTTTCCACAATAATTTAATTTTCGAATCACAAAGTTCCTAAGTGTCCATACCTAATAATAAAGACAGAGAGATAAACCTAAAAATAAATATAGAGAGAACCACATTCTGATGGGTATAGTTATCATTCACAAGGTATAGTTTTTCCGGGATCTTTTTTACATTGCAAAACATTAATTATCTACCTACATTGTTTACATTGTAAAAAAAGACCAAGATTTCGAATTCTAATTTACTATACTTGACTTTTTAAATCTTTTATTGAGTGATATTACAAGTCTTCAAAAGGCAGTTGAAAAATTCAACTTAAGTACAATTTCTTTTTAGGGTGCTTACCATTTGAAGTTAGATTCGCTAAAAACGCTAAAAACGATCACACTTCCAAAAAGTTGTTCCACATGGGTGTTGGCGTTATTTTCGCCACAAACGCAACATCTAATGTCAAAAGTGACAGAAGTGGCAATTTTTAGTGGCATTCTTGGCGTTCTTATCCTAAATGGAACAGGGGAGAACAGTTACAAACGATCACTGTGATCACAACCATAGACGCAGAATGTGATCAAAATTATCGAAAATAACGTTATTAGCGTCAAATGGAATATACCTTTAGAGACGTTACTGGCAGTGTTGCCGTTCAACAATTTTAAAAGTCTCTAGCCAGTTAAAGGAAAAGATCGTTCCATAAAAATCCGCTAAATGTCGCTAAAAATCTTATTACATGTATATTACGTTCAAAAAAAGTATCGATTCTCGTTTCGTTTCCCTAATAGAAAATGATGTACTTCATTAAATATTTTCCATGAAGAGAAAATACAACTTATTCTGTCTGTTAATTAACGTGTTTTATATAAAACGTTATTTACTTCTTTATTTTGTAAATAGGTGGCCACACATTTTTTGTTGTAATCAACAATCTCGGTCAACAGAAGCTTATGCATCCCAATTGAACTAATACGGCTGTCATCCCCAGTTCTCAGGTATTCCTTTGCAAAATTGGTTACTTACATCGTCTGGGATATATGGAAAAAAATAGCATACACTAATGTACTTAAGTTGATTTATTACGTTTAACAAGTCAGTATCTTGAATTTCAAAATAAAGATGGTTGCCCTTCTAGTGATATATTGACTCACCTAAAAGTCGTTAGAAGTCATTAAAAAGTTTTTTCTCGCTTAATTATGAATTTTATCCGCTAAACATCCACAAAATCTCCTAGTTCTAGCGACAAAATCCCTAGAACGGCAACACTGGTTACTGGGTTTTCGCGGGCAGTTTCACCAGCATGACGTTTAACACGTTGAATTCATGTTGTGGCTCAATTTTTAGTTAATCAGCTAACTCTCAGTTTAAAAAAATCACCACTAGGTACTTTGATTATTAATTTGTTAGGTATTTATTGTTTTGTGCCCGGTAATGAATGGATAACCTTATATTAGGTATTTGTATATCTAATGGCCATTCAGAAAAAAAAACAGAACAAAAAAAAATCAAGTAGTACCAAAGTTATGGTCTTTTTAATAAACAAACATATTCATTTTGCCAAAGTTTAAGCATCCATATCGTAAAAAAAAAGTACACATGTGACCAATCATTTTAAAATAAAGTGTGCCTAAACCCGGTTTCAAAATGGTATTTGTTTTATTATTTAATTTTTTTTATGTTCTGTTTTTTTTTTCTGTATGGCCATTAGATATACAAATACCTAATTTAAGGTTATCCATTCATTACCGGGCACCCTGCATATTTTCAATGACGGGAAGTCACAAACATTAATAATATAATTGTTCTAGTTCATTACTAAAGAGTAGGTACAGTTAGGCACCATATGTGGAACTGAAATAATAATATGATTTTCAATAAAATATAAGAATTGTATCTTGTAATTGTAATTGTAATTGTATGTAAAAACGATATAGATTTGTAAATTCCCAGTATGTAGTCGTGTCAAAGCTAAGCATTAGATAAAATTGCACTCGGGCCCCAAGATACAGGCCTCGTGCTTAGTTTGGGGTCCACAGAAATTGTGTTTCTGACTATGAATTGTATTTAGTTACTTACACCCTATTTGTTACATGAATGCTTATGACTTCTGAAAAAATAAATATATTGTATTGTATTGTATTGTATTATACCTGAAAGAGAATACTGTTAATGTAAAAAAAAATATATACTCGTAGCAGTAGGTATCTAATTATTGTAATAAAATAAAAACAATAAATAAAAATAAATCTTTTATTATTATTTTTGCCCGACTCGACGAAAATATTTTTTTACTAAAAAAAAAAAACTGAGCCTTGCAGGGTTCAATGGCTTCTGCGGGCTGTTTGTCTTCTCTGTTGACTGTCAAAACATTACCACAGAACAGACAGAGTACTTATTGTTCCGTGAAAATAGTCCTTGCCATATAATATTTTCATCATTTGCTTCTTGTTGCATTCTAATTTATTTTCAGTATATTGGGAATTAGAATGCCTTCACTAAAATAGCAGTGGCGTCTGTGATATTTAAAATTTTACCAGTTCTGAATCTAGATATTTTTTAGTATGGAGTCCGAAAGTATCGTTTTGTGCGAGAATTTGATAAAGTGGTTGCAGACTTTAGATCTCAAAGCTAAACATAGGAGTCCTGCAGGTAAACATTCCATGTATTTTGTATAGATATGATGAGTTTCAAATAACTCTTGAAAACACAAAACAATACTGTAGATATCGCCCACGTATCATTACCTTCTAGTTGCCTACTGCCATCGCAACTTTAGTTTCTAGTGCTCAACGTAAAATGTGTCATCAAATTATAAGTGTTATTCAAAATTAGTTTAACGTTAGCTGTGTGATAAATGTTGGTCAAAATTAGAGAAGTATCAACAACTACCATTTCAAACATCCAATAGATGAAGATCATAGATCAATGTTTATCTGTTGGTAATTAATTCAAATTAACAAATAATTAACACCATGCCATTCCATATCTTATTTAATCACTTAGTCATAGACTCAATCACTTAATCACGCCCTTCCCAGTCCGTCTATCGTCAAAGCGAGCATGATTGAAAAGCTTGTTGTTTCATCTTCAGCACTTGGCATACAACTCTCCCTCAGTCTAGTCTCTAGTCTCACTTCGACCCCTTCACGCCTCATTCCGCCACATGGCTGACAAGCAAATGAGAACGAGATAACATTTAATGAAAAATAGTGTGCGTAAATTTCATAAAACTTGATCCAGGAATTATGTATTCTGCCTTATTGCAGAATACATAATTCCTTATAAGTTTGTAAAATATTTTTTTATCATTTAGAATCTGCATTATATTTACAAGGTTTCTTTCAAAATATGTTCTCTACTGTTACAATTTATGAGTACATTCTGAATGCCCAAAGTTCAGGTAAAATTTGTGCAAAAAAGCAGATTTTTAGAGGCTTATATTGAAGTTGTTTCTCCAAATTTTTTGTTTTCTTAAAAACCTGGATATGGTGCACAAGATATCTATTAGCTTAAAAGTTTCAAGGAAATATCTGTTACAATGCCATAATCACATATAAGGGTTTTATGAAAAGTAAGATGTGTTGGCCGCTCTTAATGGATAACCATTAAGTGATTGAATAACTTATTGCACAAGAAAACAAATAGGTAAGCCTCTAAAATGTACAATAATTTTAAGAGAAATGACTTAAGCATTTTAAATATTGGTAGCATTGGTACACAACTTTTTGAAGCGCTCGTAGCGAAGTTTACTTAGCTGTTCTCAACTGATCAGCAAATTTAAGCAACGTCGCGCGCGGTCATGAGTTAGATGGGTGACCGCTAGTGACATTACTACTGAGCGTTTCCGTGCTTCGGAGGGCATGTTAAGCCGTTGGTCCCGGTTGTTGTCTTAGGATGGCAGTCGTTATAGCATGGTGGTAGGGGCATTCGCATGCCCGCCTGGCTAGCTACCACCCTCAAGTAGAAAATCTGTCGCCAAGCACCTAACGGTGTGTTCCGGCAGCTGTCCTTGAGAGCCAGTACTTCTAGGTTAGCCTGAACAACATCTTCGACCACATCATCACTTACCATCAGGTGAGATAGTGGTCAAAGGCTAAACCTATCAAGAATAAAAAAAAAAAAAAACTTTTCTTTGTCTAGTGCCAGTTAGTAGTTCATCTACATTTCTTTTGCATTATAATTAATACCTTCCTAGTGTTCACAGAATCACTTAAAATGTTTATAAGTAGTTTAAAGTACATTTGTTGATGACTGCCACTACACACTGCCCCTATGGTGGTTAAAGTGATACAATTAGAGCACTAATTTTGGCTCAGTCAAGAGATCCTCGATGGCCCATTGCTTAAGGCCCCAGTTTGTAAAACCTTGGACTTAGTTTTGATTCCTATAAATGGTATAAATATGTTTGAGTTACAAATAAATTTGGTATTATGTTTGTAATCCAGCCTTTGCCGGCCTTTTAACATCTCAAACATCATTTAATGAACTGGCTGGCTCGTGCTTAGGCCATTCATAAAATGTAATTTTTTTATCAATATAACTGTGAATGGAGATATTCAAATTAATATACAGTACAGTAGTCATACAGAGTTAGATTCATAAATCTGTATGTGAAGTCTTTATTATAATTTCAGAACTCTCTGATGGAGTGGCGATAGCAGAAGCTCTAACACAAATTGTACCAGAATTTTTTACTCCGGCGTGGAATTCAAAAATTAAGACAGATGTAGGGCATAATTGGAGATTGAAAGTTAGTAATTTGAAGAAGATATTAGAAGGTGTAGTAGGTAAGTTTGCTTACTTAACTAAATAATATCCCAGGAATTCCTATTTCTGGTAAAATGGTGCTGCTCTTGGCTGTGACTTATATAAAATAGGTACTGTACATGACTGTACCCCGTGGGGTGTCGGGAGATAGAATGTCGCCCCCCTATTTGTTTCCGTAGGTATCATAAGAGGAGACTAAGGCAGAAATACTAGAAGGTGGGCAGTGTAAATTTGCAGTGCCTACTGAGGAACTGTTATTTTATACTGCGATCCCCAAGCCGCCTGCCAAGCATGGGTATATCCTGCCAAGCATGGGCAAATCCCCCTTAGTGGGGCAGGCTGTGTTAAGCAGTGGACAATCCAACTGATATGGTACGGTACATGACTGTACTCTAAACATTGAACAAATCTCGTAGGTACATCAGATCTAAGAAACAAATCACTAACTTAAGTTAAAACACTTATTTCAAGGTGATAAAGTTGCACATTGCTTATATATAAAAAAAATAAGATTGATGTTATTTTCTTAATATCTCTGTGCCTCAAATGAAGATTTATTATTATTAGTATTGTTTGCCTATATTTAATATTACTTTCTGAAAATTTATAAATTATAAAGGTAATTTATAAATTGTGCCCCATTCAATGCTCAGAGGCCCATTTTATATAAAGTAGTATTTTTAATATGTAATACAAATCGATAAACTATGTTTGCAAGCATTAGCGTAACGAAATTGGTTACATGGTGTAGATATCTAAACGGTAACAGGTGTTATGCTTATTAAGACTTCCAATCTTCAAGCTAGGTAATTGCTCTGGTGTCTTTACCCCCCATGGCCAGTCATTATGATTTTCTTTTAACCCTAGGGAGAATCAGCTGTCACCAATTTTAGCTTGCCATAAATTTTTACTTACATAAAAGACTACTGGTTTGACAGTCAGTTAGGAATTGATTCCTGTACAACGAGCATACAAAATATTATTAAATAGCATGCTTTTGGATAAATTTTTAGTACATATTAAATCTTTAGTATTTTAGTACAGTAGCAAACCTATGGACCTTATGGACATGCTCAGAGTGTCTCAATGAACTATGGAGAGAACTTTACTCAGAGTTTCTTTGCGCGGAGAAGGAGGTAATTCGCCTAAGAAACAAAGTCACCAACATTGCTCTCAGAATTTTCAAGTTGAAGTGGCAATGGGCAGGCCCTATTGCTGGACGAACTAATAACCAATGGATGAAAAATGGTTTTCGAGTAGTTACCACACTACGCCAAAAGACGTGGATTTGGTAGGCCTCTCACTAGCTGCACTGATTATCGTCAGAGTCGTGGGGATGTATACAAGACATGTTAAATAACGGATTTTTTTGCGTCCTGTGGGAAAGCTTTTGTTCATCTTCCATCTGATGATGATGAACCTGGCAACTCACACTACTGAATAGAAAGCATGCTTGTTTGCAACTTTTTGGCGGCGTCTTCTAGCTTAGATACTGCAGGCGAATCACCACGTACCCTGATCAATGCCTGATTTTGTATTCGTGCAGACTGAGGTGCATAGGACGCTATGTAATTTTAGGCCTACGGTCCCGATGGGATACTCGGAATGGTTATGAAAATGTGGGCAATAAAATCGATTTCCGCATTGACACGCCCCTTTCATCATTGGAGCTAGTGCAAGTGCCGAAGACATGGAAACCCCCGAATGTGCAGCTTACAGTGCCTTAGAAATACAGTCATGCACAACATTATCATTTTTTATATGTTAAGTTACCGATAGACACGGACTATTCATTTCACTTTCCCTATAGGATTCAATTTGCGTACGCTCCTCAAGTTGCCGTCGAAAAGTTTGGAGATGCGCTCGCTGTATCTGTCAATATATTATATTAAAGTTTCTGACAGGGATACCAGCCTTGTTAGTAAGCTTCCATCATATCGTTTACACGCTCGCTAACGATCTTAGACTTCTGACTCAGTGAGAGAAAAATCGACATGTAAGTCAGTGGTGGTTATTCATACAATCAATGGGCAATTAATACCTGGGTCTTTCAAAAGTCACTGTAATTTTTCTATGTCATTTAAGACTGTACAATTTGTTTCAGATTACCATCAAGACATTTTAAATTTAAGTCTACAGGAATTTGCAAGACCAGATGTTGTGAATATAGCTGAAACGGCAGACCCCGCCGATTTAGGGAGGCTACTTCAACTAGTTCTTAGTAAGTTTGATCTATGTTGCGTCAATATATTTTTTATTTCTGCCCTTACCCTACGCTAAGTTATGTTGCCACAACGTTTTTATAAATTATTGGATCACCAAATTTATTGTCCCGGGCGGGAAACTAATCCGCATTCTCCGATTTTGCCACAACGTGTTCTTGCACTCCACTTTATCAGTTGATTACTGCATTCTACATTATAGCCTGGCCTCACGGGCCCAAATTTAATCAATATGGTGTAATTAAAATGGACAAGATAAGGGATGAGTATATCTGAGGCAGTAGTTGGATCAGTGACACAAGTTGAAGAGTAATAGATTGATATGGTACAGGCATGTCAGAGGAGGGATGGAATCGATATATGCTTTAGTATGAATATATATATGGGTAGAATATGAGGAAGGCTAAAGAAGATGTGGATTGATTGCGTGAAGAAGGATATTATGTTTGCGATAGGTAGTAGGGTTGCCAGATCAAGGTATATCAATTCCTGGACATTTCTGGTGTTGAAGATGAAAATTTTGTTCAAAATTAATAGATAAAATCTGTAACCACACTCTGTAACGGCCGGCATGCGTATGACTCTGAAAACTAAGAAAGAAAGGCAGCCCGGTGAAACATCAAAATGAAGCTACTTTTTTATATGTGTGAAGAAAATAATATATGAAAAACTTATCTGGTTTATGGCATTTTTGATGATATTATTTATATCATCAAAAATGCCATAAACAGAATATACTTACAGCAAAATCTGTTCGTTAAAATACTTCAATATACTGCACAATTTTCATGATTATTATTGTATATTTTTATTTATTGTTGTTAATCATATTTCACATTTTTAAAGATATAAATGTACAAAATATACATGCAGCAAAATCCTGTTATTTTAAAAGCTTCATAATAATACTGGACAGTCACCATGATTATAATCGTATGATTTTTCGCAATTTTTTAAAATTTATTTCACAGTTTTGATAATATAAATATACAAGATATCTCTTACAGCAAAATCTGTTCATACAAAACTTTACAATAATATTGCACAACCCTCACGGTCCTCACATGTAATATTATCAAAACTGCACAGTTTTTTGATATGTTAGTCTATACTAGCTTCTTAACATGTGTGCCAAAATTTCACAAGTGTATATATGTTTCTGTGTTAATATGTTTGTATTTTGTCCACGTATTACTCAGAAACCGGATATCGTTTAATAACCTCTCAACTTAAGAGTCGCTGTAATTTTTATCAAAACCGGTTTAGTAGTTTTCAGGATATGGACTGTTTTAATTTTAAAATATGAGCGTTTCAACTACAATAACTACTGGGCAGATTTGAACGAAATTCGGTAGGTTTTTCACTCATATTATGTAAATAAAAATAAAAGGATCTGGCATAATTTATAATACAAAAATTAGGTGTAACAATTGTCGTGAAGTGTGATTGAAAATTTAACAAACTTATACCCAGTGAAGTTTTGTGAATAATTATTTTAATCTTAATCATAACGAGGAAACATTATTAAAAATGCATTATTAAATAAAAGTAATATACAGAAATTAAACCGACCTTAATATAATCTAATTAACTAAATACGGATAAGAAACACAAAAAAAACATCAAAATCTAAGTAGGTACGTAAACCAACAAATTTTGAGGTCAGCGTCTGTATAAGGCTAATAAAATATAATAGGTATCTAACTCTAATCTAAGCGCGGTCCATCATTGATCGCACCATCACTTAACATCAGGTGAGATAAAGGTTAAGTGCTACCCAGTTCGGTTTAAAAAAAGGGCTTAAAGAGCGGCCAACCCGTTTTACTTTTCATACAAACGTTCGTACGTGATTATGGCGTTATAACAGATCTTTCTATGTAATTTTTGAGCTAATAGGTATTTTGTGTATGTAGGCTTTTATGTTTCTTTCCCCGTGGGGTGCCGGGTTAGAATTGCACCTCCCCATATCATCCCGTGAGTGTCGTAAGAGGCGACTAAGGGAAAAATACAAGAAGCTGGGCAGCAGCGCCTTCTAAAGAACTGCGATCCCCAAGCCGCCTGCCAAGCGTGGGGATTATGGCAAATACCCCTTTTATAGGGGAGGCTGTGTTCAGCAGTGCACGACCCGGCTGATACAGTACAGGCTTTTATGCAAACAAAAAAGTAAAATTTGTAGAAACGACTTCAATATAAGCCAAAAATCTGCTTTTTTGTACAAATTTAACCTGAACTTAGGGCGTTCAGAACGTACTCATAAATTGTAAAAATAGAGAACATATTTTGATAGAAACCTTGCAAATATAATGGAGATTCTAATTGATAAACATTTGTTTGACAAATATGTAAGACTTATTAAAAAAGACGTAATTACTGGACCAAGTTTTATGAAGTTTACGCACAATATTTTTCGTTAAATGTTATCTCGTTCTCACTTGCTTGTTAGCCAAGTGGCGGAAGAAGGAATTCAGGGACGGAGTGAGACGGAGTGTTGAATGCCAAGCGCTGAAGTTGAAAAAAGATGAAACATCAAGCTTTTCACGCTTGCTTTGACGATAGACGGACCGGGAAGGGTCCTCTTAATGATACTTTAGGGCCTGACACTGACCTCAAGAATAGTTGGATTACGTACTATTTAGGTAGGCGCCAAACATACGGGCTCAGTAGAATTCCGGGACAGTAGAGCGAAATTACTGGACACGGGACAAGACGCCCCATTCCGGGACAATCCCGGATTTCCCGGACGTCTGGCAACCTTAATAGGTAGTGATGTTAGTAATTCTAGGTTAGCCTGAACAACATCTTCGACCATCTCATCACTTACTATCACGTGAGATAGTAGTCAAAGGCTAGCCTATCAGCTATAAATAAAAATAGGGATAACAACAGAACAGTATATAGGAAATTCTAACACTGTATTTTGCATTAACGCTTACTAAGGGACCTCTCACCTTTACCGCGGTAGCTCATATTGGCAGAGCATATGCCGGCCCGTCGGTTGAATGTTCACGGCTTCGTATACCGCTCGTGGTTTCAAATTTTGTGCCGGCTCCACTAGCGTGGGATAAGGAAAAAATATGTCACGAATTAAGATTTATGTTATAAATCTCAGTGTGGATTAATTTGTGCTCTGAATTATAACGTCATATTTTATATATTTATTTGAGTTATTGGATTTTTTTATACTTAACCGGGCAGCACTTGACCACTATCCCACCTGATGTTAAGTTATTATGCGATTGATGATGGAGTGCGCTTACCCAGAAGGTCTATTCACTCGCGTTTTGAGGACTTGTGTTTTGAAGATTTGTCTTGTTTTGTTCGTAGGTTGTGCCGTAAATTGCATAAAGAAGGAGGAATACATCACTCGTATAATGGAAATGGAGCTCTCATGTCAAGGTTCCATTATGCAGGCAATACAGGTACATAACAAAATTAGATACGATTGCTTTCTTTTTTTATTACTTGAAGGTTGAATATCAATCCTAGCGAGAAACTCTTGTAGATATCTAACACTACATAATATTTAACTAACTTACTCTTAAGTTAATAGAATCTCACAATGAGTTTTCTTCTTAAGATAGGTGTGTGTATGTGAATAGAGTAAACCGCGGTTGTCGCTATCATGCTCAAAGGGCACGTGCCACTGCTTAGATTATAGTTAGTATTGATTTTGTGCAAGTCAAAATTAAACATGAGTGGAACACATTCAGTTATCGATTCCGCAGTATTTTTGCTACAGTAATATCCACCTTATGTAATAAAGTTTTGCATCAAAAATACATTTAATCTGGTTGTTCTGTAACAGTACATACAACATTATTTATTCTAATTTATTTTTTGCAAATATTACCCTGTTTGTCTTGTAGAACTATACAAGTTGACCAATTTGAAAGTTTTGACATCGAGGCACTAAGACAATAATTGCCAATGTGGTTTTAGAAACGGAACAATCACCAGTCTAGAAATGGAACGTTATTTCTATTGTGCCTCGACCTTGACGTCTTAACCACCTACATCTGAATTAGAAACTAACTATAGTATATTGAATTATACGTGCTGTTTAGCAGTGGATGAACCACAAAACAAAAGTTTCCGAACCCTGATATCCCATTATTGGAATTGATATCTCATTTTGGAACCGGAACCTTTGAATAAACCTCGAAAAAGATTGGAAAGAATCTGGATCTCTTGAGAATTGATAGTTTAGCAGCACTTTATAATGATAATCTCCATGGGAAATAATTATTTGTTATTAGTATTCAAAGTATTGAGTTTGTCTTGCCCTAAATTTCTTTTCACATACTCTATTACATTGGTATACATTTTCAACCTTATTTTGAAGATATATTTTTTCGTCAGTAATTTGAACAAAGTATAAAAAAATTTGATTGAAATTAGATTAAATTTAGATCACTATGAAATTGTCGCATCCAGCACGTTTTGTGGCTTTCGAAAACGAAAACTTTACACGAACAGCCTTGATATTGTGTATCGTGGATTTCCAATACTTTCCATCGTCTATATCGATAGATTGTATCGGAACCTGTTGAAAGTCTAATTCAGAGAATAATCTCTTAGAATCATCTAGAAATTGACAACTGAAAGTAAATGCCGTTGTTATTAAGGCGTTTCACAGAGAGTCATCTGAAATGCTTGAAATTCTTAGGCAATGATTCTTTCCTGTTTCTGTCCAACACCAAGCGCCTGTGAAATGAGCTAATTGACATTCAAACTGTAGTGTATACATAAATTAACGGTACTCAATTAAAAGTTAGCGCCTAATACGCATAATAATTTCATAACTGTACCCATCCGTAACCAATTAGTCTCATGTGTTTTTATATGCAATAATATGTAATTTAGTTCATTCGACCGCATTTTCATGCACTACACTATAATTGCGTAACACAATAATATATGGGCGCAGTATCACTTTGATGTTCTATTGTACTTTGTCACATTAAACAGTTTGGATTATAAGTTAGAAGTAAATAAAAGTTAGTTATGCTACTTACAACGATAAAGTCCTAACATAGTTATATTTTATTTGAGTGACTGTACATCATTGCAGAAACGTATTAAGCTAACATTTCTTAGTTCTTATCCAACATCACTTTCGACAAGTTGCATGCTTGCTGTTTTACGCGGTAAAGAAATTAAGTGTTTTTAGTACTTGATGCTTCATTTTTATGTCCTTGAATAACGTGAAGAAGAGTTTTGTTAGCTGAAAAGCGAATGCCGTTGTCTCGACGCCACTGCGTTGTGTTGTGTGTAAACATTGTTTGTGAACTGTACCAGTATATATGAAGAAATTACAGTAAGTTTTTAAAATGTTATCTACATGTGAGATAATCTGCTTGTATCTTCTAGCGCGTGAATGACAACAGTTTGTGGTAATACTTATTAGCAACAGTGTTCATTTAGCGCTAGAAATCTATGAATAACCGGCGTTTATTGTAATCGTTCTTTTTGCCATTGTGAAGGTCTCTGATGGTACAGAATATAGCTGAAGTCTGTTTACAAATTGAATCTGGTTCTCTTCACCTGTTGAACAGTTCCCCAGGGATGAAAATTAGGCCACTTTTTATAATGCATAAAGTCGTAATAGCTGTCGACTGTTCCTCAAGGATGAATATTAGGTTGCCGACTGTTTACAATGCATAAAGTTATGGACATTATGTCCTTACATAAAATTATTGCAAATATAATCACTATGCAGATAATGTTCAGAAACTTGCTTCTATCTAAATTAAGGTTACGATGCTGTATTCAAATTTAATGACGGCCTTGGACATAAATAACACACACACAAATCAGTAGCAGTAGAACTGTTTGTGATCGAGTTCGTCCAAGGTACATGAGACTTGACAACTTCATTTCTCAGGGTGATGGCTTTAGTGCAGTTCGTTACTTCTGACGAAGCTTATCTGCTATAGGCAGGGGTTACCGCTTAACAACAGGTGGGCCTCGTTTTTGTTCCGTTACTATATATTTAAAAAATATATCAACACTAGCCTTCAGATCCCTGAAGTGGTACGCAAAGGAGTCTAAACACGTTTCGCCGGATGTATTTTGATCCCATGTGATAGGGTGCATGCCTATTCTCCATATACCGAGTACGGATCCTGGCTCCGTACTCTTTCTACAAATTTCCCTACCCAATAATTACCGAATTACGGGGATCAAACCCAGGATCTCAATATTCAAATGTGGCAATATGCAAGTGATCATGGCCTTGTATAAAAAATATATTGTGTTCAAAGGACAGTATACAAAGATGCATTGTGCAAACGTCTGGCTAGCTACCAACCTCGAGTAGGAACATTTTCACCAAGCACCGAACGATTGTCCCGCCAGCTGTCCTTAAGAACCAGTAATTCTAGGTTAGCCTGAACAACATTTACGACCGCATCATCATATACCAACAGGCGATTGTGGTCAAAGGCTTGCCAATCACAAAAAAAAAATGTACTGAATCAGAGCATCCTGTAATATCTGTTATATATTCTGATACTGCACACTTAGTAATAGTCAGAAACTCTCAGAAAGCGCTGTCATATACTGTCTTAAGGCATCTACAAATGCTTAATACATTTTCATGAACAGATTTTTATCATATTACATTTATATTGTTGCAGTAAAAACAGTAATTGTTAAACTTGTACATAATGTCTAAGCCCAAGTTGTTTACGTGTTTTTGAAAATTATAGAAATTTTTATTAAAGAAAAAAATATTCAAATTAGACATTGCGCTTGTATGGAAAATATCTTAATTATTTAAGGATGTACGTGTATAAAAATATAACAATAAGACGCTATCACGAGGTATAAGTTATATCACATTTTCTAAATAAGTTTAGTAAGTTATGTGTACAAAGCTTTCCAATAGTTTTCACAAAACTGATCCCGATTTCACCATCGCAGCCTGTCTTTTACTCCTATGCAGTCAGATGGAATTTCAGCATTTTTCAACGTCATAATAGAAGTCCACGGAGCACGAGAGAAATAACATGATGCGCCTGCACAGTGTAGACGCAAGTTATTATGTAATGGCGAATCCCAAGTCAGTTTAAATGTTTGTGCATCGCAAGTAGGCAAAGTGTAGAACCGATACTGGATATTGAATGTGTCAATTGATCGTAGGAGCTGGAGATACTGACGCTGGGCGGGACCCGCGCGGCGCCGCCTCACCAGGAGCCCACTACGCCGGTCCTCACTGATGCGGACATGAGAGAGGCGCTCGCGCAGCGCTGTCACGAACTTGACACTCAGGTATCTATACTTATAAACTCGTTTTTGCATAGTGATAGAGCATTTCGCGAATGCCCGCCTGGTTAGCGACCACACTCAAGTAGCCTTTGACCACTATCTCACCTGATGGTAAGTGATTATGTGGTCGAAGATGTTGTTCAGACTAACCTAGAATTACTGGCTCTCAAGGACAGCTGCCGGAACACACCGTTAGGTGTTTGGCGGCAGATTTTCTACTTGAGGGTGGTAGCTAGCCAGGCGGGCATTCGCAAATTGCCCTACCACCATGCTATAACGACTGCCATCCTAAGATAACCGGGACCGACGGCTTAACATGCCCTCCGAAGCACGGAAGCGCTCAGTAGTAATGTCACTAGCGGTCACCCATCCAACTCATGACCGCGGGCGACGTTGCTTAACTTTGCTGATCGGTTAAGAACAGCTAAGTAAATCTTCGCTACGAGCGCTTCAAAAAAACGACTGCCAATAAGGGGAGAATATTCTAAATTTGGGTGTATATTTGTTATCCCATGATTTCAATTGTTCTTTATTTGTTGGATATATTATATATCCAACTAACTTAATAATATACCTCCAAGTTGGTCCTATTTAAATTTCATCAACATCGGTCGAGTAGTTTTAAGATACGATCAAATTAATGGAAAAAAAATTTGAGTATCTGAGGGTGATTCAATGGTAATTGCAATACTTGTCCATGTTGAACAGTATTTTAGTCGAGTGAAAATTATGTCAAGAACAATACGCATCACTAAAAAAATCTAAATAAAAATAAAAACAGTACCGACTTTCAACACCGACAATTATGTTATAACTTGTGGAAGTCGGGCCATGATAAAGTGACGTCAGTGTTTTAAATCGGCATGGTACCGACTTCAAGAAGTATTTCAATCTTTTCAGTGTTAGAAGTCGGTTCCGTTTGTTTTTACACGACTGCCCCAAAAATGGGGTGTTATGTTTTCAGGGATCATGTATCTGTATGTATGTATGTTTATGAGTTTCTTTATCCCACCATAACTTCTAAACGGCTTTTAATGTATGAGATATCGTTATATCGATAGATTCCTCTTGATAGAACAAGTGAAACAAGGTACAAGAAAAAAAAATAAAAAAATTACAGGAGGATTTTAGACGCCATTATGCAAGTTTTTTCTTCCAGCGAACCCATCGAGTGGTTTATGAAAATGAATGGCTTTAAAAAACAATTCCATGAATATATATAACTTGCCGTTTTAATTTCAATAGAACGACGAAACTCTCAAAGAAAATCTCTACGAAAATAAATAGTTTGCAGTCGGGTATTTTTTTTAAATTATGTTAAATTTGTTTATATTATTTGTTTACCGACTCGCATAGGTAGAATACGAATAGTAAGAAAATGACCTACTTCTATGTGATTACGGTTTGTGACCAATGTGGCTTAGACATTCTTCTTATACATAGTAATATAATATATTATTCTATAATCTACTTCTAGGTCTATATTAATATAATATACTTCTAGGTTAGCCTGAACAACATCTTCGACCACATCATCACTTACCATCAGGTGAGATAGTGGTCAAAGGCTAAACCTATCAAGCATTAAAAAAAAAAAAACTATATAATAGAATATTTCTGTGTTTGTGTGTGAACTTGAAACCCGATACCGAACCGCATTGATGTTGGCTTATACTACAATATGTTTTGTTTCGTAATATCACATCTATAACAGTGTTATCGAACTTTTTGGCGAGTTTAATATCTTAGCACCGGTTTGTCCAAGAATAGCTTAACCTTTATCTCGTAGATTTGCAATATTGTAATGTAGAATTATAAGGTTGCGTCATCATTTACAAGTTTAAAACCAATTGCAAAATTGGTCTTGTTTGTAGTACAATGCAAGTTGAACTATAGATGTCGCTTCATCCTGATACGATGGTTGAAGAACGAGAGCAAAAATTTGAGTTATGAGTCATTGTGTCATGTTAGTTCAATTGTTTAGAGCATACCCCGGCTAAAGAGCTGGATGGACGCGGGTTCGATTCCCTCACATGACTATAATTTTTTCTTCGTTTGCAATTTTGTAATAGCTTAACCCCGTCTTGTAAGACTCGTAACGTAACATGTTTTTCAAATAAGGTCGAATCAGGCGAACTGTTGTGTCTTTGTACCTGTGAGTTCGAGAATGTTATGCATATAATGTAGTCATTATTTATAAAATAAAACACGCTTTCAATTGACTGTCAACATACATTGTATAAACATAATATGGCAAGGTTATGGCTTAGGTTAATGTATGCTGAACTCATAAAGTAAATCAACTGTCTTCTAATAAAGTCCTATGAATAATTAACTAAAATGTTGTCTAAAATTATAAAAGACACAGATATTTATTCATGGAATATGATCCAGTCAAAATATCAATAGTAAGTAGCAAAAATGGTAAAACTTAGAAAAAAAAATCCGGTGAGCTAAAAATGTGTCTGTAGAATCTTGAAAATATCCTTACTGATCTTATGTCAAAAGTTCCCGGCGATTCTCTTTGTGCTCAAAGTTTTTATTACATATCAAAGGTCATATGAAACAGTTCTTAAAAATATCAAATTAATTTGTGTTTTTATATAATGAAATTTGTAGATTTTTCCATCTAAATTATTCCATTAAATATTTTTCCCGTTTAGTAATTGGAAATAAATGCGTAAAAAGTCGCGTAGGTGTAACTGATGTTTAAGATGACACCTTACTAAAGATTCTCATATCAGGCGCTGCATGTCCAACAAAATCTACGGCTCTTATCTCTTTGCGTGGACTTTGTAATACTTCAATTAATCGAGCAATCTTGATTCAATTATGCATTATCGGATGGCTGAATACATAGAAAACACATAATTAAAACTTTATATTGATAATTCAGACATGAACATCAATTATTTTATAAGAGGGAGAGAGTTTCTTTATCCGAAAATCAGTATCATGCCATTTTAGATACGAGATGAACCATTATCCCTGTATTATTTAGATTACGCAGCTTCACTACACTTAGGGATGCTTAAAGTTTCGAATCATTAATAATGTTGATGATTATACAAATGTGTATTAAACTATAATACTTTTGTAGCTTTACAAATACAGATACGATTTCCTTGGCTCTTACGAATCGCATTCTGTTGGAGACTAATATCTTTTTATCATTCATGTTCGGTAAGTAGGCCGCTGTATTCAACTTAATATGTCGAAGGCAAACCAATTCAATACAACCGCAAGGGCGGTAGGCAACTGCCTTACGAAGGTTAAGTTTTACTATTAAAATATTTAAATTAAGCGAGGGTTTTTTTTTTTTTTTTTTGTTTTTTATGCCAGATATGTTAGCCTTTGACCACTATCTCACCTGTTGGTAAGTGATGATGTGGTCGAAGATGTTGTTCAGGCTAACCTAGAAGTACTGGCTCTCAAGGACAGCTGCCGGAACACACCGTTAGGTGCTTGGCGACAGATTTTCTACTTGAGGGTGGTAGCTAGCCAGGCGGGCATTCGCATAATGCCCTACCACCATTGCTATAAAGACTGCCATCCTAAGACGACAACCGGGACCGACGGCTTAACGTGCCCTCCGAAGCACGGAAACGCTCAGCAGTAATGTCACTAGCGGTCACCCATCCAACTCATGACCGCGCGCGACGTTGCTTTTAAATAAACTTTGCTGATCGGTTGAGAACAGCCAAGTAAACTTCGCTACGAGCGCTTAAATTTTTTTAATTTGGTTGTTGTCAATGTATATATGTATATGTACATATACCAGAATGCATTACTGTCAGTGGGCCCAGCGAATCTATCCTGAGTCATTCGCAATATTCACATGACATATTAGGGATAATACTTAAAAAAATTGTTCGAAACTCCAATAGAAGTATGATGTCCCATACAAACTCTTAATATAGTAGATAACCGTAGCCACAAAATAATATTTCTCCTACCGCCATAAAAAGTGGTGACATTCTAGCCCGGCACCCCACATCTAGTTTATTAACCGTTAATTGTTTATGAAAATCAGGTGACGGAGAGGTTTTAAAAAAAAAACACAAAAAGTTCGAGAATCGAAATAAGTTTTACAATTATTTGTTTCGCCTTTTCTTAACTGGTAAATGTTTTCCTTATTACAGGTTAAAGTCCTTCGAGAAGAGAAGATGACGTTGCTAAGTGAAGTAGCGCGGCTCACCGCGGCGCGGGAAGCCGCAGAAGAGGCCGGTGACACCGAACTTGACGACGCGGGCGCATCCCTAGGGCCAGCTCACGCTGGAACATTAAGATATAGTCATATGAGAGCACAACTTGACGCCTTGAAGGACGAGCTTGATAAAGTTGAATTACAAAGAGATGACCAGAGAGCGAGAGCCGATGCGTTAGAAAGGGAAGTCGCGATGTACAAGTTGAAGAATGAAGAACTTCAAGTAAGTAACCTCAGAGATATAATCTATTCAAGTGTAAGATAAAAGACCTTTCTACTTACTACACCTTTCTTGTTGAACGATGTTTTCATATAGGTACTTCATTATGGATAGCTGATGCATATAAATAAATACATTTGGCAGAGCTTCAGTTTCGCAACCTACACGTATTCTAAAAATACAATGAATTCATATTAAAGTACAAAGAGATCCTCACTGCCTTTTTTTTTGGGGGGAAATGTCTTCGCACTTCTTCACCACCCCCGTGATGGAAGGGCATGTGTGGGAGTTGAACCCACTTTTTAGTGTTGATGCCCCCCGTGAGCAGTCCTCCGCCGAGGAGGGGCAAGATGGGGTCACGTTAGCAGTCACCATCTCACCCCAACGGTAGGCCCAAACCCAACCAGGCCTCCGCCCTGTGAAGGGGCAACCTTGCTCACCAAGGGCGCCCCCTAGACGTCTGGGGCCGTGCAAGCTGGTGGAGAATCCCCCGATACTCCACCACTCCACCCGTGACCTCACTACGGAGAACACCCGTTCGTCTGCTCCGGCGCGGGTCAGCTTGGGCATCGTCATCCTCTCTCCTTCTTTCTGCATCATAACCTATTCACAGAAAGAGACCACCGCCTACCACGATCTCTCTCCACCGAGCATGGCTTTAGATCCTCACTGCCTAGGACAAGAATTATCAAAAATATTAAATATAGTATAGATAGGTATCCAGCACAATTTCAACTATTTGTAAAATTAACTGCCGCACCATAGTAGAAAGAGTGGGGAAGTAGGCCATCTCCGACCCAATTCGCGATATAATTACCTACTATACTTGCCTGTCTCAGGGTTGTTACTTATTTATAATGTGTGTACACTACTCGTATAAGCTAAATTTTAATTCAGTACCTAGAAATAGGTAAGGGCCGGGAAGTTGTATTTTTTACTTGTGTTGTCTGGGTTCAGGTTTAGTGAGGTCGGTTTTATACCTAAACGATGATAACACCTTTCACGAAAAAAAAAATGCCGACTGGCGATACCTATGTGGGTGCGGGGCCAGAGGCGTGCGACGTGGGGCATACCTAATACAACAAAAAAATAAGTAGGCATCACTCATCATCAAGTAAAAATCATAGGTATGCTAGAATAAGTGACTTGCTTACCTTTCCTGTTCAGTAGGTAATCTGAACAAAGACAACTCTGGAATCTATGAATTATTTAGACAGACGAACACACAGCAATAAGTTCTCATGCGATTATCAAACATTTTTCATTTATTTAGCGGTGCCAAAAAGCCGTGATGCGCGAAACTTGTTCGGTGTTAGCCCCGGCTGAGATTATGTTAGAGTGTGGAGCGCGGTGCGTTTGTATGAAGATAACTTACTTCCCACTCCTTCTATTATGGCCGCACTGTGAGACATATCAAATAGGTAACTAAACTTTAACTACTAGGATTAAATTATATCACGTTCTTTGGTTTTGGACGTTCGTAAAAAAACATGAGAATTGTCAATATTGTCTCGTGACAACTCGTGCTCATAAGAATTTTTTCAATACGGTATGTAACCGAATCGAATAAATCAAAATGGATTTGAAGGAATCATCATCCATTACAAAAATATCGGTGCAATATTCGACTTTTTTGTTCTCACTGGAGTTTGAATTTTTGGCGGAATTATCTTATTTTTTTTTTGTAATGTTTGTGTAGACTAATGTATCTAGTATAAATTATATTCTAGAGCGCGGCATCTGAGAACGTGTTACTGAGGGATGAGGTTGATGCCCTCCGCGAGACTGCGGCCAAGGCGGCTGTGCTCGAGGAGTCAGTCGCGTCCTACAAGAAGCGGATGGAAGAACACGTCGACTTGAAGAGGCAGGTATGTTATCCCTCTTAATGTGTCAATGTTCATGTGAAATAGTCAATGTGCCAATATATTTGAAGAATATTTATTTTGAAGCAGTGATGGCTCAGTGGCTTTGGCTATGGACTGCCGCAGCGAGCAGATCCATGGTTTGAATCCCGTTGCTTTAGATTTACCGCATGGTGAAAGGGTATTTTGCGATTGCCCGCCTCGCCAGCTACCACCCTCAAGTAGAAAGTCTGTCGCCAAGCACCTAACGGTGTGTTCCGGCATCAGTCTTTGAGATACAGTGAAATTACAGGCACACATGAGACTTAACAGGTGTCTCAAGGTGAGGGGCGCAGTGCAATTCGTAACTTGTGTTGAAATGCATCTGTTATAGGCAGAGGTTACTCCGCTTCACATCAGGTGGTTCTCGAGCTTATAGGCAGAGGTTAGTCCGCTTAACATCAGGTGATCGAACAATAACATACAAAAAAAACGTTGACTGTGACACCAACACTACATAGATACAGAAGGTCCGCTTCATTTATTTTTTAATATTAAATTATCACCAATCTGGGTCTTAATTATATTCGGATAACTTAATACTATATATATAAACCAATGCAATGTGACAGGCGTTTGCTATCAAAGAATGTGAAACGGAGTAGTAATTTTTAAATTTGTTTGAGTTCTGTAATGGCGAAAAGTAAACTCTTTTTTTTACTTTTATAACATGTGACGGCATTTGTGGACATAGAAATAGCTGTGATGGCCCAATTATTTTAGATTATGGAGTTATATCGTCAAATTCAATAATTTATTTTGCTTGGATTAAATTATTTTTTTGCTGCTTAGCTATGCGCCTGATGTCAGTCACATTTCATAAAAGTTAAAATAAAGGCAAATTTTTAAACATCGTTCTTGGATATATATATGGTGACAAAGGCCATCATTATTTAGTTGATTACAGAAATTAAAATTATTCTGTTTCTTGAATCTTATCAGATTGGTTATATTTACCCTAAATTTCACACTCCTTAGATCTAGAAATAAAAAATAAGACTCAATATCTTTGAAAAAAAATATATATATTGAGTTTGATGACAATGATTTTAATCTCTGTCGGTCTCTGCATGATGTTATTCACTATAGCTTTCTCCGATCTGGTCAAGCAATAACGGCAGATTTCTACTGTGCTGAACTCCGAACAATGATAGAAAAACTAGCAATGAAACTTGATCTTCACCATTCTTATTGCTCCATGTTAAAGCGAGACCTCATACAGCACGAGAAACCGTTTCACTCTACAGGAACTGCTATCAGAAACCTCCATATTCGCCAGACCTTTTTCCAACGGACTACCATTCTTTACGTATTTTGGTCAATTTTCTACGTGCAAACCAACAAAATAATGCCTTTGTTACCATATATGTCCAATAATGACGTTGCCGTATTTAAATTTGTCTTTATTTTGACTTATATGAAAGGTGAATTCAGGCACATAGCTAAGCAGCAAAGAAAAAATCTATCTTGTTCTACAAAACTAGAACATCAGAAGTGACATTGCACTGCGCCTATCACCCTGACACATAAAGTGTTTGAGTCTTATGTGCCTGTAATTTTATCGACAACTACACACCTCTCTCTACACCTGGGAATACAGGACATCATGTTCAGTTTACAAAATGATTGAATTATTTGTAGAGATGGGCCGAACATGGGTTACACCGAACGCAAACATTCGGCCGAACGTTCGGTAAAAGTTTTACCGAACCGAATATTATAACCGAATAGAATGTTCCTTATGTCATCAATACAGGTCTGAACTTGTTCACGAAAAGCGCGTGGATGCGCGGCGGACCCTCTCGCCCGCTCCCCCGTGGCACCGCCGATGTTGACATTGCATCATCTAGCACGTAGTAAAACTACATCGCGTGCACATCAACGAGCACCAGTGCTACTCAACCTACAAATCCTAAAACTTTCTCAAGCACTCAAACCACACTAGATAATAACCACATAAAAATAAAATATAGGACACATTTAACACTCAACTCTTGATCAACCATACACGGCTTAATACCGTAAAAACTTTGAGTACCCCTTTGCCGAATACGAATATTCGGCAAACCTGCCGAATTTGCCGAATACCGAATATAAAACGAATATTCGGTCTACCCCTAATTATTTACTCCATCAGCTAACATACTCTTTAAATCTTGCAAATGAATTCTGTCAGTTTTAAACTATATAGAATTTAAACTACCCTATAAATCGCAATGTGCTGTGGAGTAATAGCGTAGACTGATATATTTTTTAACGCTAATATAGTTTGGCTTTCATTTCACGTATTTTTTAAGCGTTGATGTTATCGAGGATGGTAAACAGGCTGAGCCCAATATTACTGGCTCTTACGGATAGCTGCCGTAACACAACGTTAGGTGCTTGGCGACAGATTTTCCACTTATAGCTAGCCAGGAGATTCGCATAATTCCGAACCACCATTTAATGACAGGGCCATCATTGTTGTTTTGTTACAGGTGAAGTTATTGGAGCGCGCGAACACGGAGCACGTGCAGCGCGCCATCGAGCACGAACAGGCGATGGCGCGTGCAGCCGCCTTGCGCGCGCAACTCGATATATACAAGAAACAGGTACATAGTACGTGCTCCTATACTTTCATATACCCATACACTTCTATATAACTGAGGTAGATATTATGATCTACTTAACTAACGACATTCACAAACTATAAGTTTTTTTCGCATATTATAAGCATATTATAAACAGTACAACGACAATGTCGCCATCGTCAGGAAGAAGTGCATTCAAACGATTGGAAAAATTCTACTATCCAACACACGCTTCTATAGCATACTTGGTAATGCACCAGGAAGGTATTCTGAAGTCCCGATGGAAATTATTGCTTTTCATTCGCAATAATTTGTATAATTTTTAAATTTGTATAAAAGAGCATTTTCGCATGCTAAGAGAAAACTTAGACACCTGTCCATCAGAGTTCGTAAGTTAATATATTTCTTTATTTTTTTATAGATATATCTATATATAACTTCAATATGTTATATAACTTCAATATGTTATATAACTTCAATATGTTATATAACTTCAATATGTTATATAACTTCAATATGTTATAGAACTTTAATATTCAATTGTTTTGCAAATACGTGGTACATGCAAGTCTGTTTCTTGTGTAATGTGTATGACTCGTTTTAAGGTTTGGAAACAGAAGTTGTGGCGTCAAATCCGTCTATCCATAATATATGGCACCAAATTATAGAATAATTTTAAGTTTGGTTTCAATGTAATTTTTTTTAAAAACATGTTCCACTCGGTCCCTAAACATACGGATGCCGATTTTAATCTTACATGCGGTTCACACATTTATGGGACACGCTCCTAGCGCTTATTACTTAGTACACTACTATATCAGCCGGATTGTCCACTGCTGAACAGGCTGTGTTCAGTGTACCCCATTTAGGGGGGTTCTGCCATAGTCCCCACGCTTGGCAGGTGTCTTGGGGATCACAGTGTGAGATATCAGTTCCTCAGAAAGCGCTGCTGCCCACCTTCTTGTATGTATGGTAGAGATGGGGGAGTGACATTCTAGCCCGGCACCCCACGGGCATGCGAATATATTAACTTGTTATTATAAATGTAGAATCCTTCCAGGTGACAGACCTTAACGAACAACTCGATGCAGAAATAGCAAGAGCCAATAAACTGGAGATTGAGAGCAAAAAGCTGAGCAGTCAGGCGGCGTCGTTGCAGAGAGAGCGAGACACGCTATTGCAAGAGAGGGATACACTGCGGGAGACTGTCGATGAACTGCGCTGTTCCACGATTTCTACTATAACTGCAGGTACTTTAAAACTAAACAGAAAAGGAATAATATAAAGTGATAATATTTGTATAAGCTAACTTCCAATCCAAATATATATATATATACATTTTTTTATGTTATTCTGAAGGAGGAAGCTTGAGGCCCACCTGATGTTAAGTGGACTAACCTCTGCCTATAACAGATGCATTTCATCAAAAGTCATGAATTGCAATACGCCCTTCACTTTGAGATGCAGTTGGTAGGTCTCATGTGCCTGTAATTTCACTGGCTCTCAAGGGCTGCTGCCGGAATGTGTTCCGGCAGAAGCAATGATGGCCGAGCGGTAATAGCTGTGGACTGCCGTGCCGCAGTGCCCTGGTTCGATCCCCACCGCCGGCTTGAGCTTCGCCGCATGGTGGAAGGGCATTTTGCGATTGCCCGCCTGGCTAGCTACCACCCTCAAGTAGAAAGTCTGTCGCCAAGCACCGAAAGGTGTGTTCCGGCAGTAGTCCTTGAGAGCCAGTAAAATTACAGGCACAATGGGACTTGACAACTATGTCTCAATGTGACGGGCGCAGTGCAATTCGTGACTTGTGATGAATTGCAACTGTTATAGGCAGAGGTTAGTCCACTTAACATCAGGTGTGCCTCGAGCTTGTTTCATCACAATATCATAAAATAAAGATATTTTTTTAGTCTCATGTGTGGAGAAGCTACTGCCATCTACCGTGCATAGTTTCGGACTCCGGATTGCTACTGAGAATTTATTTGTCAGAAAATTCCAATGACTGCCTGGGTTGGATCGGAGTTCAAACCTAGAAGAACTTCAAAACGATGCTTTCGCCACTTCACCAACGAAGCAGTAATGTTTACAACAACATAATTGTTGTAACAATGATAGCCAAGCCGCAGGTCCATAGTTCGCTCCCAACCGTGGGCTTAAGTTTCACTGTATGTTTGAAGGGCATTCTGTGAATGCACGCCTGTGTAGCTACCACTCTCAAGTAAAAAATCTGTTGCCAAGCACCTATCAGTGCGTTCCGACAGGAGTTTTTGAGAGCCAGTAATAGCCGTCAGGGTGACGGGCGCAGTGCAATTCGTCGTTTGTGTCGCAATGTATCTCTTATAAGCAGAGGTTATCGCTTAACATCAGGTGGGCTTCGTTCTTTTTCCGTCATAATCCCATAATTAAACAACAAATAATGCCCCGAACAGAAAATTCAACATTTTTTTTTTGGTTTTGTTGCTAGATGTAACCCTATTGTATTTGATCACGTAACGCGCGAGATTATGTTGATATTTAATGTATTTCGTTAAATACTTATTGAATTGATAACATTTGTTATGAGTTAACGCAATTTTTAACGGTTTTGGAGGAAACTTAAGGAACGATGTGCATTTGTTTTGAATAACTTTCAAGATAATACGATGGATATAATTGAATTAATTGTTGTTTACAATACAAACAATGTTTACCAAACCTAGTAAAACTACAACTGCGATAAAACAGTACAATTTTGAATTTCCCGCCACACATGGTGGACAATGGTTGGGGTACAACATATGCAGTAATCCGCACAAAAATGGTTAATCCGCATAGCAGGCGTTATTGCAAACCAAACAATATTAAAATTATAAGGTTGCGTCATCATTTACAAGTATAAAACCAATTGCAAAATTGGTCTTGTTTGTAATACAACGCAAGTGGTACTATAGATGTCGCTCCATCCCAATACGATTACTAAAGAACGATAGGAAAGATTTGAGTTATGACGTCATGTCATGTTAGCTCAACCCGGCTCAAGGGGTTGATGGACGCGGGTTCGAATCCCGCACATGACTTAAATTTTTCCTATCGTATATTTGTGATTTTGTAAATATGGTTAAATTACAAAGTTGTTAGACGGTATTAATATTATTAGAGAGCTTACTATTAGTACGTTGTGGTTTGACAGGTGCGAGCGAGAGCAACGTATCTCGGGAGCTGATTCCCAACGATTTGAAGGAGCGGCTCATCCGACTCGAGCACGAAAATAAGCTGTTGCGACAGAACCAGGGCGCTCAGCAGGACCAGGCCTCCGTTCAGGTAAACACTTTTTTTTATGCCTGATATGTTAGCCTTTGACCACTATCTCACCTGATACTGAAAGTACCTAGAAGTACTGGCTCTCAAGGACAGCTGCCGGAACACACCGTTAGGTGCTTGGCGACAGATTTTCTACTTGAGGGTGGTAGCTAGCCAGGCGGGCATTCGCAAAATGCCCTACCACCATGCTATAACGACTGCCATCCTAAGACGACAACCGGGACCGACGACTCAACGTGGCCTCCGAAGCACGGAAACGCTCAGTAGTAATGTCACTAGCGGTCACCCATCCAACTCATGACCGCGGGCGACGTTGCTTAACTTTGCTGATCAGTTGAGAACAGCTAAGTAAACTTCGCTACGAGCGCTTCAAAACTATAGTACATTATGACTAGTCAGGTACGAGCAAGAACAACTGCTAAGCAGTGATGGCTCAGAGGTATGGGCTATCGACTTCTGCGCAGTAGGTCCATGGTTCGAATCTCGCCGCTGGCTTGAGCTTCACTGCATGCTAGAAGACCATTTTGCGAATACCCGCCTGGCTAGCGACTACCCACAAGAAGAAAATCTGTCGCCAAGCACCTAACGTTCTGGTAGCAGTTCTTGAGAGCCAGTAATTGTAGGTTAAGCCTGTTAGCACCTTCGACCACATCATCACTTACCATCAGGTGAGAATGTGGTCAAAGGCTGACCTATCAGCAATAAAAAAAAAACTGCGAGCGATTGTGTACTTGTATTGTACAAATGACCTTTGTATAAAAATTGTAAGTTTTTTCTTTATTAAGCTGTATTTAATCAAAAATAGTTGTCTTTTTTAACGTGTCTCAATGCAAGGTATGGTGCCGGTGTTTTATATGCCGGTTTCTTCACTATTTGCATAAGAACATAAATCAAACACTATGGTTCAAGAGACGAATTTACTTAGCATTCCATGGATTCACCTTGCGGGTGCCGGGTCCATAGCGTTGCAGAGGAAGAGGCCCAAGTCTAGGTGCCTGGGACTTGCAACCCAGTGAGTAAGGTTAAGGGGCCCCTTTATGATGCATCAATGCTCCCTTTCACCGCTCGAAGCTACGGTTGTTCATGACAGGCCAAGGTCTTTTAGTAGGTTGTATAGGGATTTTGCTGGTATATCCCTTGCTCCGACTTCTACAGCATATAAATTAACCACATAACCGTTTTTGACTTTGCAACATGTATGCGTACCAAATCACCGTCTATATTTTCCTTAGATGATTTGAAAACTTCTGAAATGTTGTGTTGTGTATGTTTAGGCATTATTGGAAGACTACGCCGCGCGGTTAGAAAAGCTAAGGACAATGAACAGAGAAGCGAACCAGAAGATAATGCAGTTGGAAGCAATGCAAGACGCGCCACACCAGCGACTTGCATCCGCTGTCGAGGAAAACCAGAGGAAGTGTAAGTTTTAAATGTAGCGTGTTTATTCTTTGCTATCAGTCATATCCAGTCATAACAGTAGATTCAATTTCGATAAATTTTCAAGTACTGTTTTTTTTAGTAAATCAAGAACTTGATACTTTTTATCCTTTACGAAGAAGTTTCCTAATGATCTGATTTAGTAAAATTTTACGCGGTTGAAGTGGCGTATTCCATTTGTGTAAAGAATTTACTATTTTATCCTTTTTTATATTTTTATATACATATATAACTATAGGCTAGTCATTAACCACTATCTTACCTGTTTGTAATTGGTGATGTGGTCGAAGATGTTGTTCAGGCTAACTTAGAATTACTGGCTTTCGAGGACACTGCCGTACTACGAATAGGGCTGCCAATGTTTTTCGGTCGCCAAGCACCTAACGGAGTGTGTTAGGTGCTTGGCGACCGAAAAACATTGGCAGCCCTATTCGTAATACGAACATACATCTTAGAAACTCAATACTTTCGTGAGGGTGACGGTCAAATGTTGGCGTTTTATTTGACGGTTTTTACTTTTTATATCTGAATATGCTTTGCTACTTACTTTATACCATCTTCACAGAAAACTAGTCTAAATCTTTCTTGACTCTATAAATATTGGCGCCTTCGGTCTTTAATTTTCTCCTAGTTAGTAGAAGAGAAAATTAGGGTCTATTATAGCACATATACTAAACTCGACGTTTTGTCCCAGGTACATCGACCGTTGTCACTAGTAAATATTTGAATATATGTTCGCGTAGTTAAAAACGAAGCATTTTATTATTTGTTGTCAAAAAGATAAAATACTTGGGTACATTTCCAGCGCTCCAAGTAGAAGAGCTCCAGAGCACATTAGCGGAAGAGCGACGTCGCTACAGCAAGCTGCAGGAGGCGCTCACGGCGCGTGAAGGCGAGTTGTTAGCTCTTGAAGAACGTTACAAGAAATGCGTCGAGAAAGCCAAGCAGGTTGTCAAATCGCTTGATCCACGAGCCACTGGTATGTGTTGCGAAAGGATCAATAAATGGGCTATCAATAAATCCGAATGGCACAGTGGTAAATTAGAAGGTCCTAAAATTACTCATATTAATGTGAAAGTTAGTTTGTCTTGTAGTATCTTTTTCCTGTGCGTTATTGACGCGTAATCTAGAGATTTATGAAGTTTTGCACCTGGGACAAGGGTCCCAGTGTATCAATCGGTTTAAAATAACTTAACAGCAACCCGTAAATAAATGAAGATTTCTTCTAAGAATCTAAAGGAAAGTGTCTGTTGGCGATTGGGCTTGTGTGAACAATAGTCACGTATTTTACTGCTGATAAGCTAGCCTTTGACCACAATCTCACGTTGGTTATGTTTGTTCGAATATGGTACACAATTTTAAGTTGTATACTGGCCTATAAGGTTATCTGATGGAAAATAACGGTAACTGTTAGGTACTTGCATTTTGTACTGAGGGTGGTAGGCATTCCTTGCGGATACATCCCTAACACCAATTCCTTGCGCAATTTAGAAACTTAATTGTTGCGTACTTCAATCAGTATACCGCCCGTAACATGATGATGATATATTTGCAAAACTTAATGATGATATAAAATGGTGTGTGTAGGTCAACAATCACTATCGGACATCACACTCGGATATTCGCGAGCCGCGGCTGGTACGAGCACAGCCACTGCAACAACAAGCAATAACAAAGAGTGAGTTTTTTTATAGTTTTGTGGGAGAGGCATGCTTAAGCGAGAATAATACACGTTTAAGCTACTTTGGTCTTAGATTTCGAATTTTCATAGAGGTAACAAAAAAATACTTTAGACAAAGCACATAATTATCATGTAGTACAATGTATTCTTTCTAAAATAAGCGTTGCCTCATTATATATAAAATACAATTATTATTGATCTTAGTTATTGCACCTGAGATATTTAAACTCACGAGCATACGCAGTGAGTGAGAACTTTTTTTTTTATGCCTGATAGGTTAGCCTTTGACCACTATCTCACCTGATGGTAAGTGACGATGTGGTCGAAGATGTTGTTCAGGCTAACCTAGAAGTACTGGCTCTCAAGGACAGCTGCCGGAACACACCGTTAGGTGCTTGGCGACAGATTTTGTCCTTGAGGGTGGTAGCTAGCCAGGCGGGCATTCGCAAAATGCCCTACCACTATGCTATAACGACTGCCATCCTAAGACAACAACCGGGACCGACGGCTTAACGTGCCCTCCGAAGCACGGAAACGCTTAGTAGTAATGTCACTAGCGGTCACCCATCCAACTCATGACCGCGGGCGACGTTGCTTAACTTTGCTGATTGGTTGACAACAGCTAAGTAAACTTCGCTACGAGCGCTTCAAAACTTCTATCGTTCGAGGGTGTAACTCTCAGCATTCACCCGAGTTGAACACTAATATGAGGGAATAGAAATAATCTACCTTTGGTAAGTTTTAATTCATTTAGTTCTATACATAAAACCTCTGTTTCTTTTACTTTCAAACTGAATTCGTATGGTTTGTACATTTGGGGACAGCGAGAAGTCGGTAATAGTATTCCCGTTGTCTTGATTACTAACATGTTCTTTTGCCATAGAGTAATAACAGAAATACACTTTCAATTTGATGTATATGTAAATGTACAATAATTACCAATTAACACATGAAGAAACACACATTTTGCAAAAGAGCAGAGTATCAAAAATGTTCCAAATCGGGAACCGTTGTATTCATCGCCTGTCTCACAGCGAGGTGTCAATATTTCTCTTTCTGTTGTTCTCATTAATGGGGACATCGAGAAGTCTGTAATAGTATTCCCATTGTCCTGATTACTAACATGTTCTTTTGCCATACATTAATAACAAAAATACACTTTCTAGGGTGCGTACCATTTGAAGTTAAATTCGCCAAAAACGCTAAAAACGATCACACTCCCAAAAAGTCGTTTCACTTGGGTATTGGCCTTATTTTCGCCATAAACGCTATGAGGCTACTGGAACAGTTTGAATTACCTACATATAATCTAATGTCAAAAGTGACAGAAGTGGCAAATTTTAGTTGTATTCTTAGCGTTCTTATCCTAAATGGAACAGGGGAGAACAGTTACAAACGAATATATTTAAATTAAGTCATGAGTTTGTAAATTTATTTTTGTGGAAATAAGCATTTATTATTATTATTAATTACTATGTGTAATAATCGCGAAAACCTAAGACAACCCTCTTGAAATACCCGATAATTGAATGAACGGTGTCGATGTGTGTTTCCGCAGATGGAGCGGTGGCAGCGGGGCAGTTGGCGGGAGCGGCGGCAGTGGGGCCTGCGGCGGCAGTACAGGCAGCGTGCAGACGGAGCAGCGCCTGTTGGCGTCGGCGTGGTACCAACTAGGCGCGCGTTGCCATCGCGACGCTGTAGACGCGCGACTACGGCTGCTCTCCGCCGGACACTCGTTCCTGGCGCGACAACGGCTTCAACCGGCCAGACCGCGAGCCCCTCCAAGACCAGCTCTAAATCCTGCCCACTGACCTCACTCCTCACACCTCACCGCTACACCTGCAAAGGTCCTGTGCAATAAACATACCCACAAAACCCTTCAGGGCCAGAACGTTGAACAAAATGTTGAACTGTAATGCAGTTGAATTGCCATATTGTTCATTCTGAAAATATTGAATAGGGATAGTGTTGAATCCAGGTTGAATTCCTAAAATGTTGATTCAAGACTGAAAAGTGTGAAAAATGTGTGGATTAGAAACACTCGAGTTAACATTTTCATGGTCCGACTTTGCAAGATATTTTTCATATGTTTCTTTGTTAAAAGTTTGTAAGTTTAATTCTTACTGGATCGTTTGCCCACAATACTGTCATAGCAACACCAGAAAAATGGTCTGACTGGAGCTCCTTAGGAGATTTAAATGCCTATTCTAGTCTGGATATGCAGGGTTGTCCATTAATCTAAGGTTTATAGGTATCAATGTAATATGTATAGGTATGATATAGCAAATGAATTCAGCTACTTACAGACACGATTATTATGATTGTAAATAATGTCATAGTGTGCGTAGTGTGGCACGTGCCTACGATCGCGCACACATACAAGTCGCGTTTGTTACACCCACCCCCCCCTATTAAGTCAAAATACTTGTTTGGTTTGACTTACTGATCACTATAGGTAATAACCAGACTCTACTTTCTTTTATTTTATCATCCACGTAAAGGAAAATTGGACGATATTTTTTTCAAATAATTGATGTTAACTTATAAACTACTTGATCGAAGTTTATGACATTTAAAATGTGACTAAGGCGTACCTAAAACAAAATTATTTTTTCAAATCGGTTCGCAATTGATGAACATAAGATTTAACAGTGAGAAACTTTACAAGAATTCAACAATTTGGGGATTCAACCGGGATTCAACTTTATGTCAATTCATTACTTCGGGAATCAAAATTATGGTATTGTAACACAATTAGATTGCAACATTTTAGGAATTCATTCTGGATCTGAATTTAACGGAACTGAAACTTCATATAATAAAAACGTTCATGTGTTGATATAATTATTGTAAACCAAGAGTCTCTGAACGCTAACTACTTACTGAGAGTCAATATTACGATCGACAATTGTTTTGGCTTCTACTTACTACGTGATATCAATTTATTTACTTGATGTTTTTTAATTTACTCGATGCTAATTTGAAAGCACGCCTTTAGGGCTGGCCCTCTAATCGGGTTTTAAATATATACAATTCGTAATTTTACAAAACCAAAACTTGTTGACAGAATTTTTGAATTATATGCGAGTGTTGGTTAATTTAAGATACCGACTGCAAATCATTTTTCTCTAACTTGAAATTTATTGCAATTCTATGAGGTTTTAACATTATTATTTTTGCATTAACCTGCTGAGCGAATACCCTTAAAAAATTACAACGAAAGGAAAAAATACCAGTTGAGCTATCGTGATGAGTGAGTAGTAGCTCTAATTTATCATTTAGTTCTATATTTCACCATCTTAAAGGGACGGATCGACATCTGCAGCAAACTAAATTGCACTTCAAACAAAACTATTGTAGTAATTAGCTTTAAACTTGTTTACGGTGACGGAAACAAAAAGTACCGGAAGGATTGGAGGAGGCAAAGCCATTCCAATAAATAAGCGACTCTAGCTATCAAGCAATAAAGTTCACTTCAGCTCGCTCAGCTCATACCTAATAATATATTCACGTACAAGGCGTTTCTCTTTCTATCGCATACACACGCATAGCTCTAATCTCTTCTGACGCCGCACGCATCGTAGAATAATCGCGTCGTAGTAGTCGTTCGTAGTTCAAAATCGGGTTCCGTATCAGTAAACAAGTATATCTGATTAAAAAAATTGTTTAGTTTGTAGTTCAATTCAGTTTGGCTGCTGATGTGGCTCCGTCCACGTATGACGATGAAACAATAAGAATGAAATGATAAATTAGTTACGACCCACTTGCCACGGTAGGTGGATTGGCGGAGCATGTCCCGGTTATAGGGATGGATGGTCGCGGGTTCGAATCCCGCTCGTGGTTATATTTTCCTATCGTTGTAATTTTATGAGGTTGTTAAAAATTAAAGTAATTAAAACGACCGATAGATTAGGCGACAATAATTGTACGGTGTTTGTTCGTATATTCGGCGATTTGTAATGGTCCTTCTTTTCCTCGTGTTCCAAGTGTGTACTTCGGTTAAAAGTGCAATTTTGAATACCTTAATTTGTGAATATTAAGGAATGCAAAACGCGTTTATCTTGAAATATTTTTCAATTTCGTGTCTGTAAGTTCTCGTACAACAGCGATAATTCTGTGGAAACTAAAAATTAATAATCAACTTTCCTTAAAAAGATTTTCTGAAGAGATGTATCCTTCTCGCAATTCATTTTGACTTATGTCAGCTGTGCTGGCGCATGCCTACGAATTTATATCAAATAGGTTATTTGACTGTAATTAAATACGTTTGAAAGTTCCAGTGAATATGAGACATATTAATGTTAACAATAACCGGCTGTACTCTCGCGTATTGGTCGAGATTGTTGACATAGATTTCGGGCATATTCTATGTCCTTCATCAGGTTAGTTCTTCGAAGCTGCTTGCGCGGAGTCGTCGCCGTGCTTAGATGCCTGAACCCACCTGATGAAGGGCATCGAATATGCCCGAAACTTAGGTCGACAATCTCGGCTAAAACGCGTGAGTACAGCCGGTTATGTAGAACATTCAATATGTGTGGCCGCACAGAGCATCTTTTCAACCTTATTCAGTGATTCGAAATAAAAATAAAACTATTATTTCGTTGACTTTAGCATTTACGGAGCTTTTATTTAGTAACAGTGCTCTTATACTTGTTAACAAGACTGTATTACCCATAGTTAAAAATATTGCAAACAACCTTTGACTACAGGTACCTCATGTCCGTTACTTACCCATGGCACAACTACGTGACGCTACCAGTCGTGCCATGGGAACTGTTGTGTACCTATATAGTTGTACCTAAAGGAGGTACAACTATGTAGGTATAAATATTATCCCAATGACATAACCAAATGATGCCAGAGGGCCTCTTATGTTACCTTAAATTTCCAAACTTAATTCGCACTACCACATATTACTATAGTAAACTTACATTAGAATTTCAATTTGAGAGCGGGCTGCATGCATTGAATCAAGTCATTTGTGCGATAGAGATAGCGCTATATGAACATTATTGTTTCGTGATGGCCAAGGTACGAATCTTAGTATCAATATTTTAAACTTGTAAATAATAACGTTGGTGTTCCACAATAGTTTTTAAAAGGTGGGAGTTAAGCCCCTGTAGTGTCTGGTGTACCGATTTTCAAGTTTTTTTTATATGCGAAATCTGGTGCTTGTCATGTGGTCCCATTTCAATTTGAGTGAGATTTGACGAGTAGTATTTGTGTTATGCCTAATAATTCGTATTTTATGTTTGAAAAAGATTGTTTTTTTGTTAAAAAAATCTTTTAATGATGTCGTTACTGAAAACTTACCGACTCGTAACGAATTTATTTAGTGCGTTCTTCCGGGAGTAGGTGATTTAAAAACGCTGCTTGATTTTGTTTCTATTATTTACCATAAGTATAGTTATATATACAAATAGAAAACAAATATCAAAATAGGATATTCTGTAAAACATATAGCCCCGTTTTTAGAATTATAAAGGATTGATTATTTATTAAATTATTGATGCAGCGCGCTAATAGATAAAGCAATTCGTCGCTTGAGTTTAGCGTTCCTGATATCACTATACAAACAGGTAACATACATGAAAAAACGCTTCTGTACTTGTAAATAGTCATGCATTTATTTCCATTTGTTCCTTTTTTTTACTTCTAAATCGATTGAGTAAGTAGTTGCGAAAAAATGTATGAGGGCACGAGCAAAATATTTAAATTATGTGCGCTTTGTTCTACGTTTGGTCAGCAAATCAATATAATTACGCTGCTTAAGGACTTTAAGTTTTCCACTTCATAATTAGCTCAAATCCGTCTTATTAACAATATAGGCCTCTCACTTTGAACAGCACTATGAAAAGCTGTCATCCATTGGTATTCATCAGCTCCCTGGTACTTTTTAATGTTTTCGGTGTCGATTTATAGTAGTTAAAATCGCCTTCCTTGTGCACTAAATAACTAAGAATGTTTTTAACTGCTTGAGAAAATAAATGCCTTATCTGTAAAATCCTTTATTTTACTTATATGCTGAAATATTAAGTCAATTAAATAAGGCAATATTACGGCTTTACTTTACATAAATGAGTTTAAAACATATAAATGTTATTAAATCAGCAATATTTTAAAATTTGCGTCAATATAAGCAATAAATGAAACGGATGTACACATCCCAGTTGGGAAAGATTCTGTTAAAATCTGTAGGGGGATTAGTATAGGCCGGTTTTTTATTGTCTTCGTATTATATATACAGGGTGGTGAAATACTAAGCTTACTAAACGGCTAACAGTCTTTCGCTCAACACTGTTATTTGTTGTTGGAGAAATAATAACGATTAAGTTATCTTGAAATTTGAGTATATTGCGTGATACACCACGCACTAACCATTAATATCGATCACAATACTAAATCAGATTATCTTAACAATATTTTAATATAAAACCTGTAACGATTTCAATGGTACTTTATGTTACTTAGATTTTATGTTATTTCAAATTATTTATTCCTTTTGACTAAGATCAAACGATTTAGTTACAATTCATAACATGGACAGATTCTCCAGTATTGCTATATACAAAGTTTATAGACTTACATCGACATCGGACTGCATTGGTAGATCAATCAAAGCTCAAAGACAATCATTACAGTTCTGGTTAGTCACAGCAATGAAATATGTGTATATAAATGCCTACAAACACTTTATAGTGCGTTGATATCGGCTTCTTGATGGGAACATACGAGACTGGGATTCCTAGGGCCGTATTCTAGAATTATAATCAGTCTTGAGTTTTCCTATTGAATTAACAAAACTATGCATACCCAAACATACTCCAACCATCTATTTTAACTCAGTGAAACGTGCTATACAAATTAGATTCTGAGACGAGTTTGAAATAAAGTCTGTAATACAATAGATGCTCAAGGCTAATATATAAGTTCTGGAGATTCAACATCAACGCAGTGATAGACAGACATTAGAAAAATTGCATCACTATAGTTTAGAATGTTTAATTGATCTTGTAATGTGTGTAATCAATAGCTGTCTCTATAGTACAGTTACTATTATTTTTCCTTTAGGTAAATAAAACTGCGCTATTGTCTTAAATGAGTCTACAACGTTTTGATTGTTGTTTGTATCTATTATCAATATATGGGTGCTTACCAAACACCAAAATTTATCTAATTTTTGCGACACACATAGATTCATACTGACTTAGTTAGTTTCAAAGTGAAACAGATTGATTCTCATGTAAGTTAATTAAATTACGCGCGTGACAAAATTCAGTGGTTTTTATAACTATTGGACATGATGCGATGCAGGATTTTTCTGTGTGAATGTTTTGTACAGTAAAGAGTAAGTCACTAACAGCGTTCCGAAATAATCGCGACGAAGGGCACTTAGCCGTTACTGTTAATTGCATTAAATTGAAATTGACAAAAGTCGCAATAGTTATTGCGCACCGTGCGTATTATTTGAGATTCTGCGATACGAGTATAAATATTATTCGTCGGTAAAAAAACGTGCTGCATATCGTAGTGCGAGCTTACCTTAAGTCTATGTATATTTGCAATGTTGATGTTACCCATTTAGATAAGCTCAGTGCGAGTACTTTTGTGTTACTTCATCGATTATAAGCGCTTCATTAAATATTATTTCGTGTGTTCTATTTTATTGCTAAACCAATGCCAAAATATTATTTTATTTCATATTCTATTATATATTATTTATGTTATAAATTAGGTTATATTAAACCAAATCATATAGAGCTTCATAAAGACTATGTCGAATGCAGTAAAAGTGAGATTCCACCGAATTTTAATTTTTTATTGTGACCTAACAATCTTTTATAGCTTCGTTGTTACATTCGTGTTTACTTTAATTTTGCTTAGTATTTAACCATAGCTGGCCGCAAGATGAATTTCGTTTGTTAAATATGAGAATCGTGTTGTGACTTCAATTTACCAAAAGAAGTCGTTCCCAATTGTGCAAGCCACCAAGTGTGGAATCTGGGAATACTTATTAAAATGGTGTTGACAAGTTTTATTCTTTGGAAATACATGACAAAACACGTTGAGTCCAAACGTATGTGATGTGTGGTGTGATATCAAATGAAAGGGATTATGAGCTTGTTCTAAAAATATATTAAGTAAAGGAGTTGGAATCTTTCATATAAAAAACGACTAACAATTTCCTTGTATGAAAATATATGTGTATATATATATATATATACATATAAATGCATCTGTGACTTTAAGAAGCCAAAACGCCGCCCTCATATTTTACAAACGAAAATATTTTCGAAGCATTCATTGTATTATTACCAAATCAAATATATAATCATCTGTTTTAAAACCTACCTTATTGTAAAATAAGTAGGTAAATGCTGTTTTTTGGTTTAATTTTTCTATTTATTACTGTTAACTGTAATAGGTATATAATTGGGAAATAATTGTACATTATATTATTCCGCGATAAATTTGTACCACATTTTCATCACACACATTTATTTGTTTCATAGTTATAATTAAACTAATTTTGTTAAGATTTAACCGAACAAATGTATGACGAGAAACATGACTTATAATGATATAAATATTTGTGTTATGCTCAATTCATACCAAGGCAGGTTCAAAGCGCATCAAAGTTACTTTATACTCTATAAAATGTAGAACATACATGTAATGCTAGAGTCCGTGAGCTTATAATATTACAAAATATTATTGATATTGATATTTTCTACTTATGAAAGAAACGTACGTTTGTGGCGAAAATAAAAAAATAAACAGTGTTCGCTTTTATAGTTAGGTTTGGTTACTATTTCACATTAACATAGAATTCGCGCCATCGGAAAAAATACGGAAAAAATAATGCTTTTATCTTAAATGGCATTAAACGTTCTCGAACATGATTAGATGAATTACCCCTAAAACGTAACGTTAAATATTAAAAGTTACGTATAAAGAACGCACGAAATATAATATATGGCATTTAAATATTCATATTTTAATGTTTTTTTTTTAAATATTCATTGTAAAAGGTAAATAATATTCTAGAAATAGCAATATCTTTAGAACAAGCTGCTCTCGCGTTTCATATGATCAAGTACAATAGTTTCCCTACCTAGCTACAAAATCAATAAAATGTTTAAAGTTTGAATTGCTGCCGAGAACGTAATCGATCTGATCACGGGCTTTGAAGATCGCGGAGAATTTAACTCCTGTATGAATTGAATTTTAGAATTTAAACTAAGTTAAACGAAGCAACGTGTATTTTTTTGTATTTAAATCAGTATTTATGTTATTTTGTTTAACGACATAGCTATAATTTTAGAGCTGTTTCGCTAACTACGACCGTTTCACGAACATGTAACGAGCTACAGATAATCGCTAGGGTTTTTTTATGTACTCTTATCATAAGGAAATATCATCAGGTTAATTATTGTTTGAAAAATCAGTAATTTATTGCATTTACCAGTAGTACGCCAAACAGCTCTGCATATGTTTTTATTTATAATGTTATATATTTTATTATTTTGAGATCATGTTAAATTAGCATCACACTTCGAAATTATGTAGGTAGTTAAGCTATACACACTAGAAGGCTGGGCATGCACTCGTCGCGCGCGTTTTTTTTTGTTTCATAAATTTGTTTGAATTGTAATTCGAGCACCATCTGGACGGATGCGCACGCAGCTCGCCCTCCCAGCCTTCCAGTGCGTGAAAGCCTTTAATCCATTGAAATGAAATGTGATTAAATGTCCCTAACTTTAAGTGTAGACGAACTATAAGAGATAGATTATCGCAGAGGTGCAATTAGTGCAAATTATGTTTATTATTATAAACTATGTTTAGTAAAATGTGATTATTGTTGATAATGATGTTTTGAGATAATATATACATTTTCCTACAATTATGTGTTTTTTTTTAATATGAGAACTTTCGATTTTTTTATTCAGAGATGATAAGGCTGTATAGTCTTTGACCACTATCTCACCTGATGGTAAGTGATGATGTGGTCTAAGATGTTGTTCAGGCTAACCTAGAACTAGATTGGGGCCAAAACTACTTAACTGGATAACCAGTAGTGCCAGAGAACAATGCATAAAGAAATTTGTATCCAGTTGCCAATGAAAATCTATAACTATAGGCATGCGGTACATACCTTATTAATGACTAGAATTTGAAAGTTTGTACCGAACGTAACGTGACTAGATACTTAGAAAGATGATTCTGGTGGCCGAATCGGAAATAACTTACATATTATGCACCACAATGTGACTGTTACTGCCAAATTTCGACCAAACAATGGTAAAAAATTTTTACTATAAAAATATTTAAAACCAGAGAAGTGCTTTCACACTGAGGGTTCCGTGCTAACACATTATAGTTGTATGTCCAGCTTGCTCAATTGAAATTACTTAATTCTGAATATGCCAAAATTTGGAGCATATACCATGACATGACCATGACATGACCATGACATGACCATGACATGACCATGACATGACCATGACATGACCATGACATGACCATGACATGACCATGACATGACCATGACATGACCATGACATGACCATGACATGACCATGACATGACCATGACATGACCATGACATGACCATGACATGACCATGACATGACCATGACATGACCATGAAATGACCATGACATGACCATGACATGACCATGACATGACCATGACATGACCATGACATGACCATGACATGACCATGACATGACCATGACATGACCATGACATGACCATGACATGACCATGACATGACCATGACATGACCATGACATGACCATGACATGACCATGACATGACCATGACATGACCATGACATGACCATGACATGACCATGACATGACCACGACATGACCATGACATGACCACGATATGACCACGACATGACCACGACATGACAACGACATGACCACGACATGACCACGACATGACCACGACATGACCACGACATGAACACGACATGACCATGACATGACCATGACATGACCATGACATGACCATGACATGACCATGACATGACCATGACATGACCATGACATGACCATGACATGACCATGACATGACCATGACATGACCATGACATGACCATGACATGACCATGACATGACCATGACATGACCATGACATGACCATGACATGACCATGACATGACCATGACATGACCATGACATGACCATGACATGACCATGACATGACCATGACATGACCATGACATGACCATGACATGACCATGACATGACCATGACATGACCATGACATGACCATGACATGACCATGACATGACCATGACATGACCATGACATGACCATGACATGACCATGACATGACCATGACATGACCATGACATGACCATGACATGACCATGACATGACCATGACATGACCATGACATGACCATGACATGACCATGACATGACCATGACATGACCATGACATGACCATGACATGACCATGACATGACCATGACATGACCATGACATGACCATGACATGACCATGACATGACCATGACATGACCATGACATGACCATGACATGACCATGACATGACCATGACATGACCATGACATGACCATGACATGACCATGACATGACCATGACATGACCATGACATGACCATGACATGACCATGACATGACCATGACATGACCATGACATGACCATGACATGACCATGACATGACCATGACATGACCATGACATGACCATGACATGACCATGACATGACCATGACATGACCATGACATGACCATGACATGACCATGACATGACCATGACATGACCATGACATGACCATGACATGACCATGACATGACCATGACATGACCATGACATGACCATGACATGACCATGACATGACCATGACATGACCATGACATGACCATGACATGACCATGACATGACCACGACATGACCATGACATGACCATGACATGACAATGACATGACCATGACATGACCATGACATGACCATGACATGACCATGACATGACCATGACATGACCATGACATGACCATGACATGACCATGACATGACCATGACATGACCATGACATGACCATGACATGACCATGACATGACCATGACATGACCATGACATGACCATGACATGACCACGACGTGACCACGACATGACCACGACATGACCATGACATGACCATGACATGACCATGACATGACCATGACATGACCATGACATGACCATGACATGACCATGACATGACCATGACATGACCATGACATGACCATAACATGACTACGACATGACCATGACGTGACCACGACGTGACTACGACATGACCACGACATGACTACGACATGACCACGACATGACAACGACATGACCATGACATGACCACGACATGACCACGGCATGACCACGACATGACCACGACAAAACTACGACATGACCACGATAAAACTACGACATGACTACGACATGACCACGACATGACAACGACATGACCACGACATGACCACGGCATGACCATGACATGACCACGACAAAACTACGACATGACCACGACGTGACCACGACATGACCATGACATGACTACGACATAACCACGATGTGACTACGACATGACCATGACATGACCACGACATGACAACGACATGACCATGACATGACCACGACATGACCACGACGTGACCACGACATGACCACGGCATGACCACGAAAAAACTACGACATGACCACGACGTGACCATGACATGAACACGACATGACCACGACATGACCACGACGTGACGACGACATGACCATGACATGACCACGACATGACCATGACATGATTATGACTTGACCATGACATAACCTAGACGTGACTACGACTTGACCATGACCATGACATGACAACGACATGACTACGACATGACCACGACGTGACCATGACATGTACAATATATTGTATATTTTCTACTTAAATTGTAGTCTAACTCTATTTGGATGTAAAAAAATATCAGTATATATACATATATATTTAAGTATTCGTGACGGAACAAGCCCGAGGCCCACCTGATGTTAAGTGGACTAACCTCTGCCTATAACAGATGCATTTCATCAACGACGAATTGCACTGCGCCCGTCACACTGAGACGTCCAGTTGTTAAGTCTCATGTGCCTGTAATTTTACTGGCTCTCAAGGACAGCTGCCGATCAAAGCTAACTTACCAGAATAAAAAACCTACACAAACGACACTTTTTTAATTTTTTAAATAAATCCTGCTATACGGCTCTAAAGATTTAAAAAAGGTCGGATGGACTTAAGCTTAGGTCCTGGATTATTGGATGTACCTACCTAACTCTTAAAATGTAACTGGATAGGTACACCGGCACGTGCAGTCTGAAACGTAACCCGAACAATTTTGGATACGTTTCGCTTCTTCACGAAGGATTGGGCTCCGTGGACTCTGGGAAATTTAGTGTTATCGATCGATTATTTAACAAAACGCATTTCCACAAAGTATAATTTCCTACCTATGATATGACGCACGAGCAAATTTTTATATTCTTTTCATTTATTCTGCTCCCATGTACTACATCTTACTTCAAAAGGTCTTACGGACTAATATTATAAAGAGAAAAGATTTCTGTTTTTGTAAATATATTACGAATAAACTTAAAAACTACTGCACCGATTTGAATAAATCACCATTAGAATCCTGCATTATCCCTGATATGCTATAGAATATTTTCAAAAACTCAACAAATAGCAGCGACCAACCACCTTATTTATCGGATATGGCCCCAACCGACTTCTTTCTTTTTCCTAAACTCAAATTACCACTTGGTGTCGTGGCACCCGTTTTCATTCGGTAGAAAACATAAAAGAGAATTAACGGCGAGAACTGAACTCAATTCCAGAAAAAGCGTTTAAAAAATGTTTTGATTATTGGGTTACTCGTTGGCATAAGTTTACCTATCGTTTCTGAAGGAGCATATTTTGAAGGTGATAAAATAAATTTGGATGAATAACTAATACTTTGTGAATTATTGATCTTTTCCCGGTATTTCATTGGCAGAGTAGTATTATTAAAAATGAATTAGGTAATAATATCTCTGAGTTATCACAGCAGCGATGAAGATGACTATACTATATAGTGACAGTTCTATTGCTTCAAATGATTAAATATTTTTTATTAATTTATGTAGTTGTTTTATTTGTTCCTTAATTAAAAAATAACTAATTCAATTAATGAAAATCCACGGTGGTATCATCGAGATATTATTACTAACGTATAGAGTCGCTATTCTAAACAATCGTCATGTTCCATTCTGTTAGTAAAAAACTTAAAGCCGCTGCAGCGCTGAAACCATAATTACTGGTGTCTAATTAGACTCTATAGGAACACTGTGCTAGTACGCTTTTAAGGTACAGTTTTCTCGCGCCCCAAAGGTCATAAACGCTGGGAATTTTCGGGCGCTTACGCGTTTCTTCGCTCTCACAGAGTGAACCGACTACAGAAGTGACATACATAGCTAAATACCTAATACGCTTCAATTGCTTTTTAATCAGTAACAATTGAAGCGACCAGAAGGTGGGAAGCAGCGCCTTATAAAGAACTGTAATTTTACACTGCGATCCCCAAGACGCTTGCCAATAACGGGGGATGCCTGTGTTCAACGGTGAACGTTATAGCTGTTAACGATGGTTCATGATATTAATGTTTTAGATAAATAAAACTGAGGAGTAAATTGTCAAGCGTGAGTTACGAAAATTAAAGGTAATCCAAATGCTCCCGCCCACAATCAGTTGGCCAAGTCCAAATCGGTCCAGCCGTTTGGAAGTTACGATGATAAACGGAAAGAATTTTTACCTGTGCCAAACTTTTTTCGTCGAGAGTAAAAAATAGGTAATTAACTCAATGTTGCTATTTACGTTGTCAATGTTGACATATCTGTCCACTTAATCTATGAATTTCACTACGTGAACATGGCTGCCTACGCTGTGCCGTGAAGCATGGCCTTGTGCGATTACAAATCGACAAAATAATAATGTAATAGGGCGTGTTTAATTCCAAAATCTGAATTTATTTGTGAAAATTGATTCCGTCGCTTTTATTTGTTCTTTCCGAATGGTTTTTGCAGTATCTTAAGACGCAGGATGGCATTATAAATAAGCAATTTTTGAACGAAATGCGCGTGTAATCTCTACGAGTGCCCAGTAGCGAGTGGGTGAGAAGATGCCGGCCGGCTTCTTTGCACTGTACAACTATGCTTGTTTGAGATTTCGCGTCTAGTATATATACGTCAATGGGTGGTATCGGTTTTAGCCGAAGTCGGATTTCAAATTTGCATTATAGGCTTTGTCTAGCGTTTTTCTTTTTTTATAAAGGTTAAGCAGTGACCTGCTTTAAAACATCTATTCTTCTTCTTCTTAAATGGCTGTTATCATTGCTTTGACGATATACTGCCAATGTCTTGTCTGTGTGGCCAGTGTACGGTATAAGAAAATAAAAATTTAACGGTCTAAATATCTCAGCAAGTGTATTGAATATTAATTAGTAGAAAATATATGAAATATAAAAGTTAAGGGAAAGTATGTTACAACTTAATCTTATAAGATTTTACAAAATTACTTAAAACATAAATAAAAGGAGTGAAAACAAGTGATAGGAGAAATTTAAAGTGCACAGGGCGAGGGATATTAGAATTTATAATATCATATAAAGAATAAGAAAGTTTCGGACAATTGAAAAAGATATGAGTACCTTCCTCTAGGCCACATTTACAAATAGAGTGATCTCTGACCCTAATTTTAGCAAGAAAAACCGGAGAACAGACATGACCTAAACGTGAACAGATTATTATTGAAGTACACACTTTATCAACTTTTTTAAATTTGAAAAAACAAGTTTTTTCAAATTTAAAAAAGAATTTTAATTTAGAAGGAATTTGCGGTTGAATATCACCAAAAAATCTTAACTTTGATATATTTTGATCTATCCCAAAGAGTTTGCCAGTTATTTATCAACTCTTTTTGCTAGAATACGTAAATCCCTAGCAAAGTATTTCGAATAATCATCAAGGCAGTTACAATGGCTTGCTTAGCCAAATTGTTAACAGTTTCATTTCCTTCAATACCGCAATGTCCAGAAATCCACGCTAAAACTACATTCACTCCAGAAGAGTGACACTTGTATAATATTTTTCTAATTTCCAAGTTAGTCCAAAGCATGTCTTTAGAGCGGAATGGAAATTTAGATATATCTTGTAAACAACTTAGAGAATCCGAAAATATTATAGATTAATTTATTTTATGTGGTTCGACATATTTAACCGCTTCTAAAAGAGCAACCGATTCACCTGAGTACGAGGATGAACAAGGAGGACATCAATTATTCAAAATTATCTTATATTTAGGAATCCAAACAGCTGAACCAACAAAACTGTCATCATTTAACTTTGATGCATCCGTATAAATGGGTATCCAATACGACCAATGACGATTTAAATTATCCTGAAAAATCTTATCAGCACCAGGATAATTTTTGTTAATACCAAAATATAAGAGAATGTTTGGTCGAAAAATTAAACTTTCATATGAAACATTAAACAAAGGATGAACTGAACTCTGAAATAAAGAGTAAGATAAAATCTATCCTTACTATGAAGCTAAAACTGACAGATGTCAAAAGTGATCTATAATATTGGCCCTACTGTAAGTAATAATTTATTGCGATGGCAATTAATTTTCATGCACACAGTTGTTATCAATTTACCATGTGAATTGTCATTTTGAAAATGATGGTGTACGAGCGTTAATCATTGCTCCAAGACAGGTATATGTATATGAATCACCGTAAAACAGGTGTTTACCTACTCGATGGCATGTACCTACCTATTTCCGTGTCTAATTGCCATTACCCACCACTTTGGCAGTTGGCACCAGACTCCGCTATATCGGGGCGTTGCGGTTACTCGATGATATGCCGTGGTACCGTGTGCACCATCTATGGGGCGGATGTCATGCTGTGTAACGTTGTACCATGACAAGACCATGACATGACCACGACATGACCACGACATGACAACGACATAACCATGACATGACCACGACATGACCACGAAATGACTAAGACATGACCACGACGTGACCATGACATTTTCACGATGTGACCATGACATGATTACCACATGACCATGACATGACCACGACATGACCACGACATGACCACGACATGACCACGACATGACCACGACATAACCATGATATGACCATGACATGACCACGACGTGATCTCGACGTGACCACGACATGACCACGACGTGACCACGACATGACCATGACATGACCATGACATGAACACGACATGACCACGACATGACCATGACATGACCATGACATGACCATGACATGACAACGACATGACCACGACATAACCACGACATGACCATGACATGACCACGACATGACCATGACGTGACCACAACATGACCATGACATGACCACGACATGATTACGATGTGACCACAACATGACCATGACATGACCACGACATGACCATGAAATGACCATAACATGATTATGACATGACCACGACATAACCTAGACGTGACTACGACTTGACCATGACCACGACATGACCACGACGTGACCACAACATGACCATGACATGACCACGACATGACTACGACGTGACCACGACTTGACCACGACATGACCATGAAATGACCATGACATGATTATGACATGACCACGACATAACCTAGACGTGACTACGACTTGACCATGACCATGATATGACCATGACATGACCATGACACGACCATGACATAACCACGAAATGACCACGACATGACCACGACATGACCATGAAATGACCAAGACATGACCACGACATGACCACGACATGACCATGAAATGACCATGACATGATTATGACATGACCACGACATAACCTAGACGTGACTACGACTTTACCATGACCATGATATGACCATGACATGACCATGACACGACCACGACATGACCACGACATGACAACGACATGAGCACGACATGACCACGACATGACCACGACATGACAACGACATGACACGACGTGACCACGACATGACCATGACATGACCAAGACATGAACACGACATGACCACGACATGACCACGACATGACTATGACATGACCACGACATGACCACGACATGACCACGACATGACCATGACCTGACCACGAAATGACCGCGACATGACCACAACATGACCACGACATGACCACGACATAACCATGATATGACCATGATTTGACTATGACATGACCACGACATGACCATGACATGACCATGACATGACCATGACATGACCATGACATGACCATGACATGACCATGACATGACCATGACATGACCATGACATGACCATGACATGACCATGACATGACCATGACATGACCATGACATGACCATGACATGACCATGACATGACCATGACATGACCATGACATGACCATGACATGACCATGACATGACCATGACATGACCATGACATGACCATGACATGACCATGACATGACCATGACATGACCATGACATGACCATGACATGACCATGACATGACCATGACATGACCATGACATGACCATGACATGACCATGACATGACCATGACATGACCATGACATGACCATGACATGACCATGACATGACCATGACATGACCATGACATGACCATGACATGACCATGACATGACCATGACATGACCATGACATGACCATGACATGACCATGACATGACCATGACATGACCATGACATGACCATGACATGACCATGACATGACCATGACATGACCATGACATGACCATGACATGACCATGACATGACCATGACATGACCATGACATGACCATGACATGACCATGACATGACCATGACATGACCATGACATGACCATGACATGACCATGACATGACCATGACATGACCATGACATGACCATGACATGACTATGACATGACCATGACATGACCATGACATGACCATGACATGACCATGACATAACCATGACATGACCATGACACGACCACGACATGACCACGGCATGACCACGACATGACCACGACAAAACTACGACATGACCACGACATGACCACGACAAAACTACGACATGACTACGACATGACCACGACATGACAACGACATGACCATGACATGACCACGGCATGACCATGACATGACCACGACAAAACTACGACATGACCACGACGTGACCACGACATGACCATGACATGACTACGACATAACCACGATGTGACTACGACATGACCATGACATGACTACGACATAACCACGATGTGACTACGACATGACCATGACATGACCACGACATGACAACGACATGACCATGACATGACCACGACATGACCACGACGTGACCACGACATGACCACGGCATGACCACGAAAAAACTACGACATGACCACGACGTGACCATGACACGAACACGACATGACCACGACATGACTACGACATGACCACGACATGACCACGACGTGACCACGACATGACCATGACATGACCACGACATGACCATGACATGATTATGACTTGACCATGACATAACCTAGACGTGACTACGACTTGACCATGACCATGACATGACAACGACATGACTACGACATGACCACGACGTGACCATGACATGTACAATATATTGTATATTTTCTACTTAAATTGTAGTCTAACTCTATTTGGATGTAAAAAAATATCAGTATATATACATATATATTTAAGTATTCGTGACGGAACAAGCCCGAGGCCCACCTTCATGGATCAAATCCTTTATGGATACCACCCGGCTCCGGGGGGAGCAGGGTGGTTATGTGGGAGTCCTCGCCTGAGGGGCCTTACTACCCCCACGGGGGGGTAGTAAGTGAGGTTACCCACTAAAAACCCGGGATGAGCAGTCTGCCGCCTAGTCGGGGCGAGATGGGGTAGCGTTAGCAATCACCATCTCGCCCCGGCGGTTGGCCCGTCACCGGTGACGGGCCCCGGCCAAGGGAGGGATGACCCAGCTCATTAGGGCCATCCCCCAGACGTGTGGGATCGTGCAAGCCAGTGGAGAATCCCCCGACTCTCCACCGATGATCCGCACAACACTAGGATAGAGCGAGAAGGCGCCCGAATCGCCTTCTCCTTCCACCAGTTCGTCTACGCCGGAGCGGGTCTGCGAGGACGTCGTCCTCCCTCGCCCGCTCCGCAGTCTCTTTCTGCGCCATCACCTCTTCGCAGAAAGAGACCACCGCCTGCCACGATCCGTCGCTGCCGAGCATAGCATTAACCACGCTCGGCAGCGACAGATCTGCGCCTATGACCGCTGTGAGGGCGCGCCGCATGGGACTCCACGCGGCGCACTCCTCCAGCGTGTGGAGCGCCGTGTCTTCTGGCGCTCCACACTCGTGACAGGCGGGGGTCGCCTCACGTCTTGCGATGTGATGCAGGTACTTGCCGAAGCATCCATGCCCGGAAAGCACCTGCACCAACCGGAAGGTGAGCGACCCGAATCGCCGCCCTACCCACCTCCGAAGGACCGGGCGAATGGCATCCACCGTCCTCTGTCCAGGGACCGGTGGAGCCAGGTCCTCCATCCACCGCCGCGACAGGGCGCGCGCCTGCCGTCGCATGCGCGTGACCTCCTCCCACGCTGGAGGCTCCCCGCGGGATCTCCTCGCCGCCACGAAGTGGTAAACTTCGGCGAGGATCTCCGCTTGGAGCTCCCAGGGGGGATCACCGGCCAACACGCATCCCGCCGTCCAGGACACCGTCCGGTACCCGCGTATCGCCCTCGTCGCGATGACCCGCTGCGGACGACGCAGCAGGGCCTTATTGGCGCGACCGAGGGCGTCCACCCAGACAGGTGCCCCGTACAAGGCCATACTCCGGATCACTCCGGAGTACAGGCGACGACATGTGGCGCTCGGGCCGCCCACGTTGGGCAGCAGCCTCCCAAGGGCGGCTGCGGCGCCTATGACTTTTGGGGCCAGTTGAGTAAAGTGGGCCCCAAAAGTCCACCGCCCGTCCAGGATGAGACCCAGGTACCTCATCTGGGTCCCAACCCGGACCAGGACCCCGTCCAGGTCTATCCTCGTTCCTGGAGGGGGTCCCCCCCGAGGCCCATGGAACATTAGGGCCTCGGTCTTGGAGAGGGCGACCTCCAGCCCCAGGGCACGTATGCGGCCGACCACGAGTGTTGTGGCCACCGTGGCCCGCCGCACCGTCTCCCCGAGGTCCCTCCCCTTGACTACGACTAGGGTGTCATCCGCGTAGCACGCAACCCGCATACTTGCGGGAAACGTGCCGCGGAGCACCCAGTCGTAGCCAATGTTCCACAGGAGCGGTCCCAACACCGACCCCTGTGGAACCCCGCAGGACACGCGACGTCGCCTCAGACCGTCGCGTCCCTCCACCAGGACGTCGCGGTCCCGGAGGTAGTCGGCCAACAGCCCACGCAGATACAGGGGCACTCCGTGATAGCGGAGCGCCTCCCGTATTGTCCCGTGCGGTAGGCTGTTGAAGGCGTTGGCAATGTCAAGCGAGACAGCCAACGCCTTTTCCCCCCCGCCGACTGCGTCCTGCGTCCACCCCTTGATCCAGAGCAGGGCGTCTATCGTTGACCGCCCTGCCCTGAATCCGAACTGGGCCTCTGAAAGGTCAGGCCCAGTTCCCCCCAGGTGCCGGATGACACGGGAAGCCACTATTCTCTCCAGTAGCTTCGCCGTGTCATCCAGCAGCACGATTGGCCTGTATGCGGCGGGCGAGTCTGCGTCTCGCCCTTCCTTCCGCAACAGGCACAATCGCCCGTCCTTCCAGAGCTTCGGGAACTGACCCGACGTGAGGCACGCGTCGAACAGTTCCCGAAGCTGACCGCCCATCTCCCTAAGGGCGATCCTGAGGACCCGCCCGGGAATCCCGTCTGGTCCCGGGGCAGTCTTCTTGCCTCTCAGGCGAAAGACTGCTGCCTCCATCTCCACCTCTGAAATAGGCGGAATGGAGGCTGGGTCCTCCTCCTCCTGGAAGGACGGGGTGGCCATCGGTGGAGGGTGTAGTGGGGGTCGCTGTCGGGGAATAGACCCCCCAGCACCCTCTCCAGGAGCTCTGGCTCCAGGGACTCCGCGATAGGGGGCGCTCTGCCCCGGAACTTATTCCGGGCAGACTTGTACGGGCGCCCCCATGGGTCCCTGTCGAGGCCCTCCAGCTGCTCGCTCCAGCCGAGGGCCTTAGCCCGGCCGATGGCCAGCTTCAGCTCCTGTTTGGCTGCCTTCACATCACCATACAGGAGCCGCTCGGCCGCCAGCTGCTCCGCCGGCAGCTGGTCGTCCGTCCGGCCGTGACGGCGCCTCCTACAGTGATAGTAGAGGCGCCGCGTCTCCGAGCATCGCGGTCGGAGATCCTCTATCTCCGAGCACCACCAGTAAACTTGGCGGCGCTCGGGGTGGCGTCGGGACCTTGGCATGGCGGCGTCGCAGACGGCCGTCACCGCCTCCCGGAACCGGCTCGCCGCGACGGCCACCTCCGGGTGCATGGGGCCGGCAACCCACGACTGCACCATAGCCGCCTCTTCAGCCAGCTCGGCATCGAGGCGACCAATCGCCCAGCGCGGGAAGAGTGCCCCATCCACGCGCCGAGTCCCTCCTTGGTGGGAGGTGGCGATCTCGAACCGTATGTAGTTGTGGTCCGAGAGAGTCGCCACCTCCGCCACCACTCTCCAGGCCTGGACACGTGCTGCGACTTCCCGGGTGGCGAACGAAACGTCCACCACAGACCCCCCGTTGTGTCGCACGCACGTGTGGACTGACCCTCTGTTGAGCAGGGTCAGCCCTGCGGCAACCGCCCACTCCCTGACAATCTCCCCGCGAGTGTCAGTGGAGGGGTTGCCCCAGGCCTGGGCCTTGGCGTTCAGGTCCCCCATGAGGAGGACCTGACGTGGCGCCTGCCTTCTCACCGCCGCGGCCAGGAGGTCTAGATGAACCTCCAGCTCCGCGACGGTTCTATTGGGGGAGAAATATGTGCCGACTACCGCATACCTCTCCCACTTGGCCACCACGTACCCCGAACCCCTCTCTGACACTGAGAGGGGGGGACCGCCACCGGCACGTCCAATTATGGCTACGGAGCCGTCCAGATCCCCAGCCCAGTAGGGATGGGACTGGGGAATGTAGTAGGGCTCCGCAGCGACCGCCAAATCAATCCGCCACTGCGCCAGGGACTGCATTAGCAAATCCTGAGCCCTGACGCAGTGGTTTAAGTTCGTCTGGAGGAGGTTGTGTTGTCCGACTTGATCCATATCAATCGGACGTTACAACCTCCATGCTCGCCGCGCGGCGAACAGCCTCAGGAGCGGCTCTGGCGGCCGGTCGGGGGATGGCCGGGGTCCTGGCGGCCTGTCCCTTCGTCTTTGGGGGGACACAGTTTTGTCCCCCCATCCTGTGCTCGGCAGGTCGCCCCGACTCTGCGCATATCGCGCAGTGCGGGGCCCTCCTCTGGCAGCTCGCCGCCTTGTGGCCTGCGCCTCCGCAGCGGAAGCACAGGTCCCCCCTGTCTGCCGACGAGGGACACTGGGGGCGCGTATGCCCAAGTCCCATGCACTTGAAGCAGCGCATAGGACGCGCCGCCAGTGCCACCACTCGCACCGAGCTCCACCCCACCAACAGCCTGCCCTGTGCCAGCACCACTTTGGCTACTGGAATCGGGCAGGAAACCAGGGAGGAGCCGGTCCCGCCGTAGCTGCGACGTATCTCCCCGACTTTGACGTGGAGTACGTCGCAGCCGCCCACCTTGGTGACCGCCGCCGCCACTTTCTCCTTTGTGGCGGCGTCGTCCAGGCCCGTCACGTGCAAATCCACGGACTTTACGGGCCTCGCGACGTTGGCCACCTCGGACAGGACACCGCGGAGCTTCTCCGCGAGCCTGTCCGCTTTGTCGCTGCTTTGGGAGCCAGGAATTTCGAGCATCCTGGCTCCCGTGGCCGTCTGGCGGAAGTGGATCCGGTCGATACCCAATCCTTGGAGATCGACCTTCTCCTGCGCCGTCTCAATGATGGCGCTGTATGTAACGCCCTTTTCCGCGGCTTCGGGCTGCAGCGTCAGCACTACAGCCGCGGATTTGGACGTTTTTAGCGCCTTTGCCTTCTTGGGCCCGGCGGCAGCTGAAGCCTTCTTTGTTTTAGGCTTCACGGCGGAGGGGGGGGCACGAGCTGCTGGGACAGGAGCGGGAGCGGGCGTTGCTGGGGAGGAGGATTTGCCCTTCCCCTTGCCTTTCCCCTTTCTTACTACTGTTGCCCAGGAGGTTTCCGCCTTGGCAACAGCAGTCGGAGTCGTTTTCGGGCTGATGGGAGCCGAAGTCGAGGGGGGGGCAATGGGAGCCGCAGTCAAGGGGGTAGCGGCAGCCTGCGAGGCCTGGCCAACCCGCTTTCGAGGGGTCGGTTTCGGGGGTGGGGGGGCAACCGCTGCTGCAGCCTTCTTGGCGTCCGCTCGGAGAGGCGGGCGAAGGACCGGCGCTGGCAGGAGGCGATCCTCGATACCAGCGAGTCGGGCATTGAGCATTTGCCCGAACGTGGTGGTCAAGGACCGCGTCATATTCTCAACTAGATCTGCCCCCAGTACAACAGCAGGGGGGGCTGGCGTCTCGGCGGCAGCGGCTGCTGCAGCAGCAGACGTAGCGGCAGCCGCCTCAGTCTTGGCCTCCGTGAAGCCACGACGCAGCGCCTTCACCTCTGCCTTGGAGGCCTCCATTTCGAGGCGCAGGCGACTGTTTTCGGCTCTTAGCCGCCGCGTCTCTTCGGCCTCACTCCTGCAGGCCAGGGCGTCGACTACCTCCCTCAGGGTCGACGCAGACCTCTTCAGGCGAGCAACGAACTCGCCTTTTAGGTTGCCAGACTTTTTGGCAACCTCCAAGATGCAGGCGAGCATCCCTCCTGCTTGAGCCCTCAGCTCTTGGGCGTTTAACGTGCTGAGGTCAGCGAACCCGGAAAGACAATCGGAATCACTTCCGGTGTCGAGCAGACTTCCGGCGGCCACAGCGGCCTGCCCCTTTTTGAACTTCCTGCTCTGCAGGACCTCCGCCAGCTCCTCCACCAGTGGCTTTGGCGGTGGCTTCAAAAACTCCTCTCTTGTGGGGCCTGCTTTGGTGCCCTTCGACCTTCCTCTCCGCGCCGTATTGACCTTGGCGGCCGTTGTTCCCTCGGTCTCGGTATCCGACTCTAGGTAGCCGGGTGCATAGAACGAGGAGTAGGGCCGTTTCCTCCGGCTGTCACCCTCGTCACCCGACTCCTCAAACACGGACTCCACGTCCGACCTCCTATCGTCCCCCATGGAGACCTCCGACGGATCCCGCGAAGGACCCGGTGGAGTTTGGCCCTGAGAAGGGCCGTTTTTTCGACTCTCAGAAGAAGTACCGATCGAGCGGTCTTCAGGCATAGCTTTGGTAAATTTACCTTTCGCGTCTCTGTTCACTTTCGACATGGGCACTGATTTAGACATAAGAAATAATTATAAGATATAATTATTATTCGTGACCATAAGCAAAATTTGGGGGGGAATGGACAGGCTTCATTCTTTCTACTCAAGCCTCCGGAAGTTTAGAGTTCAGAAGACTGACAATACCTTGGAGGTATTTTCCCGAAGTCTAAGGATACACTTATCATCGGGGTTTTGGAACTAGTCCAGCCAGTTTGTCCCCGCCTCCAATAACGTGAGTTATCGGAACAGGGGTCACTACCAAATAAAAGACAGCGGTTATTTTCGATTATGTAACAATATGTTTGACGGTAGTAGGCGCTGGTGTTTGCCAGTTAGAGGGGTCCCTATTTTAACACACACACCGCCAAACTGTTTTTCATCTACTCATAAACATGACAAATTATCTGTAGCCTTGCCTTAAAACTACAATTTATACACCGTAAGTCTATTTTGTCATCTGTCTTACAGAGGTACTAAGCACCTTAGCACGTATAATACAGATGACAAACAGTTAAATACGGCCCCGGTCTGTACCGAGCATTTTACAATTTTGTTACTAATAAGGGGTTAAATAGCCCTGTGAACTAAAATATATACACATATAATATTAATATATACAGAGACAATATATACATATACATACACATATAGATAACAATACACGCGGCGCCTGACGGTGTTCTGTTGCGTTTATTTCGGAAGGAAATAAACCAATAACAGGCAGCACCACGGGAAGGTAACCGTCAGACTTGCCTTGGGGATCATCACGACCTGCGCTCTCCCCCAAGACCCTTGCCTCCTTACCCATCCGGGATGAGTAAGGAAGGCCTGAGTTTATCCAAAACAAGCAGCGCGAGGCATGCAAGCTAGGCAAAGCAACTATTAATGGATAAACCCAGACCCGCCCGCCCGAGGCCCACCTGATGTTAAGTGGACTAACCTCTGCTATAACAGATGCATTTCATCAACGACGAATTGCACTGCGCCCGTCACACTGAGACGTCCAGTTGTTAAGTCTCATGTGCCTGTAATTTTACTGGCTCTCAAGGACAGCTGCCGGAACAGTGTGCGTGTGGACTGAGTGACCACATTTTTTTTTTGTTTATTTTTGTTAAGTTAGTAACTTCAAGATTTAGTAAAAGTCATAATATAATTTGTAAAATGTGAATTGTAATTTGTAATGAATTAATAATAAAGTTATGACTCTTAAACTATGGTCTCTCAGTTCACACACTCAAAATTCCAAATCTGCGTTAATACATAACTTATAGTCACATATTGTATACAGATATTTAGTAAAACATATTTTAAAGTGTTTAGAAGATAATTAAAGAATAGAACAAACCACAACGTGGAAACTAAAATTGCAAATTACAAAGTTCTTCCTGGTGTCACTGAGAGACCACTTATAAAACACATATACTTTATTAATTATGCCACAAAAACTATATATTTTAACTGCTAACTTTAGTAAAAGTTACATGTAAATTTGTAAAAGTAAAATAAGAGCACCGTTTTTGGCTACTAGTAAAATTAACATTTAATTGTGGTCACTCAGTTCACACATGGTGAATATGTAAATTAATTGAAAGTTCATGAATTATAAGTAGTAGATTAAAATTAAATATATCAGTATTTAGTAAATATTTTTTACTGCAAGGATGTGTGTTTTTATCATGTATTGATTGCTCTTAAGACAAGATAACTGCTATTCAATATGATCTATAAAATGTATGAAGTAGGGTGACCACACTGACAATTTACTATGCAAGTGATTTAGTAATACAATTTGGGTTTTTCTTAACCCGTGATAATATTTTGCATCACTTTACTGTTTTACAATGTGTAAAACCAATGCTATTAGCAATAATTATTCGTATTTTAACACTTCTTTGTAAGTTTTAAGATTTTTGTGCTATTTTCCTAATGGCGCCAAATTTCAGGTATTTTTTTTATTTTTATGGCTTTTGTGTTCGTGTTCTTACTGTCGTTGTCTAATAGCTGTTTTTTTTCATCCTTGACATTTTCAACAGACTTGGGAAATTAGGGTAATAGTTAGACACATATTTTTGTAAAATTATAGAACCTACTTACTAACATAATTATAGTGATGTATTAGGGCCTCCATACAAATATAAGTACCTACCTGTCTACGAGAATTTATAGGTGTATTCAATTTTTGTATGTATGTTTGTCCATGCATTTCTCCACAACTATGTGACGATTTTTAATGGTATTCACTTATAGGGAACAGTGCAAGTTTCATTAAAATCGGTTCAGTATCGAACAGAATATTGAGATCCACCTTTGTAGCGATATGATACCGACTTTCGTAATTTTACGCTCTTTAGTATAAGAAGCCGGTTTTATTTTATATTTTATTCCATATATCATTTTATCGTAATATTGAATTCAGTGAGTATAATTCGTAGTATTTAAACAACTTTAAATGGTTTAAATCGCGTATATTTATCATTATATTTGTCCCGACGTTCAAACACTTAGCAGTGATCGTGGTCACGGGGTGACTAATTTGATAAAAATAATGATAAGTATACGCGATTTAAACCGTTTAAAGTTGTTTAATTACAATGTGTAATAATCGCGAAAACCTAATTTAAACAATTTTTAACATTAGAGTCTAATTCGGTTATATTTGCTTTGTCGTTATAATTTTTCTTATTAAACTTGAGAAAGAAAGTTTCGCGTCATTAATTTGTTTCAAATAGGTATTCGGTGCTCGCGCGTTTGATTTGTTTTTTTTTTACTACACATACCGACGCAGCGACGACGGTACCTACAGTGTTCAAAATGGTCACTAAGTTTTTCATACTATATTTTCGAATAATCTCGTAGAGTGCATAAAGGCACTATATTACATGTTCCAAATTCAAATCTCATTACTGCCCTCCAAAACATCTAGTGGAAGATTTAGGCGGGAAAGAGTACGAGAAGAAAAGTCAATTTTGGGGACTTTGTATTTTTTACTGAAACTAGTGTTCCTTTGAGTTTTGATATGTACAATTATGATGTAGAATGATTCATTGAGTGTTCATTATCGTGCACAAGTGTAAGCAAGTACTACAACGTAGAAAACATAACTTTTGGTGATTTCTTCTGAGCTCCATGAAAAATTCCTGTAAAATTTCCACCACTTCAAGAAGGCATGAATGACTCACCTTTGTCTTGACCACAATATTTTACTAAGCTCTGATTTTGACTTAACCTACTTTGTACTTGAAAATATCTGTAAAACTGTTATTTCTAAAACATGACACTGGCTAAATATACACATGTATATATATATATACAATTCATATATATATATACACCGTGTCCCAAAATTCAACGATAAGCCGGCATCGGTGCATGGACCTACTCATGACTACTCGGGAAAAAATAAAAAAAAAATTATAACTCTTTTTTTTTTTAATTACAGAGACTTTTATAAAGTTGCGCCAACTTTTAATAAAACTTGCCATGGTAGTGTCCATACTAAAACGAAAGTGCATAGAATGTTAAAATCTATGAAAATTATAAGAAAAATTTTTTTTTTACTGATTTTTGTAAAATAACTACAGACTTTCTGTAATTTTAAAAATTTATAAAAGTCTCTGTAATTAATAAAAAAAAACAGTTATAATTTTTTTTTTATTTTTTCCCCGAGTAGTCATGAGTAGGTCCATGCACCGATGCCGGCTTATCGTTGAATTTTGGGACACGGTGTATATATATATATATATATATATATATATATATATATATACAATTCATATATATATATATATAGAATTGTGAATATACGTGAATTTCATCAGTTTTATAACAGGTATTAGTGTGTGTGATGTCACGTGGTGAAATTTATTTATGCCATTATTAAAAACGTCATCAACGTATTTACAGAACCGCCAGGTTCTGAGTAATGAAATACTTAGCGTAAATAAGCTTAATAACTCAAATTAATTTTCATTGTGTGGTCACCCTACTACATAAATTGTATTGAAAATATTAAATAGCAATTATCTGATCTTAAGAGCAATCAATACATGATAAAAACACACATCCTTGTAGTAAAAAAGATTTACTAAATACTGATATATATAATTTTAATCTATTACTTCTAATTCAAGAACTTTCAATTAATTTACATATTCACCATGTGTGAACTGAGTGACCACAATTAAATGTAAATTTTACTAAAGTAGCCAAAAACGGTGCTCTTATTTTACTTTTACAAATTTACATGTAACTTTTACTAAAGTTAGCAGTTAAAATATATAGTTTTTGTGGCATAATTAATAAAGTATATGTGTTTTATAAGTGGTCTCTGAGTGACACCAGGAAGAACTTTGTAATTTGCAATTTTAGTTTCCACGTTGTGGTTTGTTATCTTCTAAACACTTTCAAATATGTTTTACTAAATATCTGTATACAATACGTGACTATAAGTTATGTATTTACGCAGATTTGGAATTTTGAGTGTGTGAACTGGGAGACCATAGTTTAAGAGTCATAACTTTATTATTAATTCATTACAAATTACAATTCACATTTTACAAATTATATTATGACTTTTACTAAATCTTGAAGTTACTAACTTAACAAAAATAAACAAAAAAAAAATGTGGTCACTCAGTCCACACGTACACCCGGAACACTCCGTTAGGTGCTTGGCGACAGATTTTCTACTTGAGGGTGGCAGCTAGCCAGGTGGGCATTCACAAAATGCCTTTCCGCCATGCGGCTAAGCTCAAGCTGCGGCGGGATTCGAACCATGGGGCTGCTGCACGGCAGTCTATAGCCAATGCCACTGAGCCATCACTGTGTCAGACATATTTTATGTATTGTGTCTTTTGAGCCGCAAACAAACAAATCGGCACCTAACTATCAATCATATTAAAAGATCATAGACGGGTTAATAAATAAATATAAATGAATAAAATATATACCAAAGAAATAAAACATTACAATCGATTTCATAATTTAATTAGTTACTGAGATCACAAGCCACTTAAAATTTTATTATTATCACAAAAACAAACTACTCTGAAACATCACTCAATAATTTCATCAATTAATTACTTAGATTCTAAGTAATTGTCCTAAGTCATAAAACAAGAAAAATGTTACATGCGAATAAAAATATAAGTAATTATATACTCATAAATAAATTCCAAAATATAAAGTTAAAACATGGACAAATATTTGGGATACAAATTACAATTCAATCCATTCTGATAATAGTCTACTAGCTATTTTACAAGCATGTGTTTACTATAAGGGCCTGTTTCAGAATGTTCGAGTAAGTTCCGGTTATACTACCTAGAACATTTTTAATAAATAAAACACTATCTTTGCGTTTCACAGTCATCGATTTAGCCTATCCATCGGTTGCATGTTAACTGTCATTTTTATCATTCAGTTATTTTATGTTCTGGGTAGTATAACCGGAACTTACTCGAACATTCTGAAAGAGGCCCTTAGTGTCGCTTTTATTTTCTTTAAATTACATTATGCATAACATAACATTAGAATGAACGTTTAAATCGGCCAGTGTTCCGCTTCATAACTACCATGGTTCACGTAACGACTGATAATTACCAATGTAAATGTGTTTGCTGTTAATCATATCAGTTCTAACAACGCCTTAGGCATAGTATAATTTTCTTTTTACTACATTTTTACATTGCTATCGAATCGCTTCCTTTCCTGAAGTCGAAAATAATATAGCTATGACATCGTTGGATTGAAACCGTAGCAATGACAGTGCTGTAGCCCGCTCAGCACGTTTCAATGAAAGCACCGTTCATTGCGGTCTTGATTTTAATGAAGTAGTAAATAACTCTTGTACCGCATCCTCTCCATCATTATGTTGTAGGTAGTATTGTGCTGGGAGTGCAGTAAAAATAACTGGATCACTGAATAACATTTTGCTTTCCTTACTAGTTTTACAATTTAGATACAGTGTTAGGTGGCTAAGGCGATACCTAAGGCGTTGCGCAGACTGCATTCTCGATTCTACCACTTATCCTAACGTATTATCTAATAAACTGTGTATATAGGCAACTAGTCAAAGTCTTCGTCTGAGTCCGTCTTGAGCAGCACGCTGTCAGATCCAGAGCCAGGATCGCTGTCCACAGCAATTTCACTGTAGACAAATAAGTAATATCATAAAATCATCTGAAAGAACAATAAGCTTTTGTAGAAAATCACTTATGTACGAGAAATGTTTGAATCTCGACAGATACGTCGTTGTATTGAATTTACGAAGACAAATACTGTCGTTTCCCGTGGGGTGCCGGGCTAGCATGTCATCCCCCCATCTCTGCCCGTGGGTGTCGTAAGAGGCGACTAAGGGTAACGCAGAGAAGGTGGGCAGCAGCGCTTTCTGAGTAACTGATATCTCACACTGCGATATCCAAGACACCTGCCAAGTGTGGGGATTATGGCAAACCCCTCCATAATGAGGGAGGCTGTGTTCAGCAGTGGACGATCCGGCTGATAGAGTACAGTACAGTACTGTCGTAATATGTGGTTTGATTCGCATTAGAATATTATAGGGTGGTACTAATCCTGATTAGTTAAATCGCTTTATCCCTTAATTCAGTAGCAATGCAACAGTGTTATACGAGGAAATACTGTATTCCAAACGAAACATATGAATAGAATAAGGACAAGGTTTAACAATTGCCTGTTTTGCGTTTCTTCTCAATAAAATACTGAAATTGTTACAACCAATGAAACATCCAAAAATAAAAATAGACTGAAGTTATATTATTATAAGTTAACAACTGTGCGTACTTTAAGTAACTGTCTGCCTAAATCAAAGTCATGGTCTATGCATGCGCCTGATATCTAAAAGTTTCATTAAAACTGTACCAAAAGTTAAGCTTCTGCTAATATTAGGTTCCAAACAACTTTTTAGAAGAATATATAGGTACCTAGTTATGCCACGGATAAAAACATTGAAATGAATTTTAATGTTATTTAAAAAAAAAAACAATCAAAATTTATGAAATTTTGTATGCATATTGCAGAGCCTACTAACTATGCTTCTAGTTTACTAGTTTTTCGATTTATTATTTATTTTATCCCATAAATGTCAAAATAACAATCCCATATAAAACGATTTTTGGATTTATTTTTGGCAAACTGGAAGAATAGATATTAGGCTCAAGGATATACATGAAAAGTTTCACCGAGTTTGAGCACTTAGTACTTATTTAAAATATGACGAAACTACGTTTGTATGAAAAGCGCCACGAGCTGGTGTTTGGTCCAGAATTAAGCATGGTATCGATTTATCTGTTCATTATCTAGGCTTGTAGTGTAACATATTTATTTATATAATTGACTTGAGAGTTATGAGACTCGAAACATTTTCACATAAACTTAAAAACTTTATTATCTTTTTGAAAATCGATACAAGCCCAGGTAATGACGAGATGTACCGGTATCATGCTTATTTCTAGACTTAAGACTTCAGATAAGGGAGTGATGATTATCCTTCCACGTTTATATGGATAAGTGACCGGCCAGTTTAACCTTAAGCTCATAAATCAAATATGATCAATTAGTTTATATGTGGTTACTTGTTAATTTGCGCAACATTTAAATATATTTAGTTATTTATGTATTATTGGCTATTAATTATTATAGTTCCGTGTGTAAGTCACTAAACAACAATCTGATTGTAGTGTTGTAGCGAAGTATCACACCGAATGTCGTAAAGTTAAATGAAAAGCGACTGAACACGGTTAGCTTTACAAAATCGATCCATGCCCGATAAACTTGCCTGTTTCCCTCCGCGCCGTCCAGTTTTATTTCAACGATATTTCTGTTGAAATAAATATAAGTTTATGTAAATAGTGGCTGGGCCAGTTTTTAGGGTTTCGTACCCGAAGGGCAAAATGGGACGTCGCGGTCTGTTCGTTTATAGCTCGTAAATAGAATGCGTAACATCAATGTTTGAGGTTTTTAACCTATATTTTATGTTGAATGACGAGCCAACGATGAATATAATAATAATAATAATACCTCAATGGGCTCTCGCTAGACCGTTGGATCAAGGGTCAGATGCAAAAGGCAGTGATATTCGACACAACAAGCATTATCCGGAGGTTCCTCTCTCTGCAGCCCTAACCACACCGGTAGCTTGAGCCCTGCCCCGCTACCGGCGGTACCCTAGTTTTAAGTAGTTAAACTAGTTTTAATATTTGTTTATATACTTATATTGTAAAAAAAATTAAATTAGGTTAGAAAATATATAACGAGAATAATAATAATTTTATTTGGAACTATAACACGATTTAGGTAAATTAGGTACCTATTTAGGATTAGGTAAACACATCAGAATAGGTATTGAATCAGAAGTTTAATGGAATTATTTTCAGTGGGGCCCTATACATAAGATGTTAACCGAAAAACATCTTATGTATCGGCCCCCAATAGGGTGTCAACGTCGTATACAGCTCATTAAATAGATTACAAATATAAAATTATAATCTAAAAAAAAATAGATAGTGGCCGCCAAGTTCTAAAATATAGACAATCTTGTTATGAGGTCTATCTCAAAAACTAAATAAAACTAGGCATCAGAAACTTCGTGGCTTTATGTATTTCCTACTATATGCATAAACCAACAAATACTGAAACCGCAAAAAAAAAATGCAAAAAAAAGGAGTTCTGAAATGGGAAATCCTAAAAGAGGCCAATCTATTACTGAGCCAGTTTTTTTAAAGGCTGTGCAATGCGAAACTCTTAAGGGTGAACTGGCCGGCCCGTTCACCATACAAACGTGGTAGGGTGATCACTCCCTTATTTGAGGATGTAGGTCCAAAACAAAGCATAATACCGATTGATCTCGTCATTATCTAGGCTTGTATGATGCCGAAATTTTAATGAGATAATTAACTTGGGAATTATGAGCTTCGAAACATTTCGATATAACATTTTCGAGGCTCATAACTTTCAACTTAATTATCTTTTTAAAATTTTGGCATCATACAAGCCTAGATAATGACGAGATCAATGGGTATTATGCTTAATTCTGGACCTAAAATCTCAAATAAGGGAGTGATCACCCTACGGCGTTTGTATGGAGAAGCGACCGGCCAGTTCAACCTTAAATAGCGAGGCGCGACTTGCTCTGGCTTGTATTTTATATACCCCTGACAGGAAAAGAAGGTGTTATAAATTTGAAATCGAATCACACTCTCTCTCTGTTTACACGGTGTGTGCATGTGTCGTGACATTGTACTCATAAATGGCAATACCGATTTCTACACTTTTTATTAGACTATATAGAAAATGTACACAAATTCCTCCGAGTCCTAAAAAATATACTGCTCGAAAAGTGCTATTATACTCTTGAAGAATTTTTTAAGGATGCCTCGATTGTGGAATAGATCGTTCCCTTCCGCTACACATTGCTATACCCTATTAGGGTCATTATGTACCCTTGCACCTAATTTTGGTTTGTTTATATAAGTCATGTAAACCGCATTTGTATGTACTAATGATTGCAATAAATGATTGAGTATTGAGTATTGACTATATTTATTCTTCTATACTTATTTATTTGTTCGATTCAAATCTAGTGATGGCTTTTTGTAAGTACGATCGTATATATACACGAATTTTAAACTGCACCTAAATTCCATGTGCCAACATCTCTTCAGCTAGTTTCTTATATTTCGTGTCAGCATAGAATAAATAAGTGTATGTACTTACGAAAGAATAATAATTAATAAATATAGCTACCCGTTCAGGTCCTTCGTGAGTTGTATGTCGACGTTGGTGGCGCTCTCGTTGAGACCGTTCAAGGCTTCGCAGAAGTCGCTCCCTACGTTTTGCAGGTGCTGCGTATTTAGGTGGAAGCCCTGTCAAATAATATAAAATTAAAAATAATAACTTCAACAAAATATCTTCTCATTATCAAGGCACGCTTGGAACACGTCACGCTACTGAACTAAAATACTCTTCAACGCGTTTCGCTTCTTCACAAAGCATCGTTGATTAGAAAGCAGCAGTAATTATAATAACTAATAAACACTAAAAACAAAATGACATTATGTTTTTTTAATGTAATATGACTTTTTACTATTATTAAGTACTATACACTCCAGACTCGTAGTCCGTACTCTTATTAGTTTTTTTTTTGTTACATTTAATCTTTTTAACTTCACTAAACGAGATCATGCTCCAACTTATCGATATTCTTCATGAACGGAAGTTATGCTAAATTATTTAAGTTAGTTAAAATACCTTAAAGCTAAAGTGAGTCTATAGGTACTTATATATGTATATATTTCCATTTTTTTCTTCAAGAAAAAATAAAAGAAAGTAATATGACTTGAAGATGAAGACTATGAAGAACTACAGCAGGCTTGGGTCGCCGCCGGGCTTATGGTGATGGATTGGGTGCCGAGCTAGCTAGAATAGCAGCCACTTCATCTCTTTCTGTGGGTGCGGTGAAAAATAAAAGACAGGTAAACTGACATGGCTGTCTATATGAAGCTTTATATACAAAAAAAATATTCAAACCGTGGAGTGCGGTTGGTGATACAGATCCCTGTTAGATTTCGATAAATGAACATGACTGTAATACTACATCAGCTGGATTGTTCACTGCTGAACACAGCCTCCCCCATTAAGGGGGGGTTTAGCATAATCCCCACGCTTGGCAGGCGTCTTGGGGATCGTAGTTTGAGATATCAGTTCCTCAGAAGGCGCTGCTGCCCACCTTGCGGTTTTCACCTTACGACACCCACTAATAGCGAGGGGGGTGATATTCTACCCCGGCACCCCAAGGGACTCTGTAATAACCGCAATAAATCTGGAATTGTATCATTGCAACCCATCATGATTCCCAATGCATGCATTCACATTATATTACAATGGGTGGCTTCAGGCTATTGGCTGTCGTATTGAATTAACCTTTCTACGACTATTCAACTATACACAACGATAAGCCATTTGAAATCGGTGTCTATTATGTTTGTAAACGTTCGACAGTCACGCAAGTTTCAATTGCGACGCGATTCATTAATTAATTAAACAGCACGCACGGCTTTCTTGTATCTAGTGTGTAATCTATGGCACTGCGATGTCTTGCTGCGTATCTATATACTACGTAGATAAGCTCTACTGCAGATTTGTTACATCTCCGACCCTTATCATCCCCATCTACCGGGCGAGCCAGCCTCGACACCGCTAGATGTATTACCCCACATATATCCTGTACTAAGTATCGTTATCATTAATCTCGCGATAAGCCGTCATTTCTAATTGGTATATAAGTAAGACGGGACGTATTAATAATATCAAAAGACTTCAGAAATATCAGTGGAAAATATTGGTAATGTTATGCGTAGGCGCATTTTATACTTGCATCTGATATAAATAAAAATGATAAACGCGTTACATTTAGAGACACACGACTACTATCTGAGGAGCTCATTCAATTTAATGGCCGCATAGAGCTCGGAATGTTTCAAAGAGTTTGCTTCATTGAAAGGTGTAATTTAATTGACATGGGTGTAAAGCGAGGCCACCCTGGCGCTGGAGGCATATTATGTGAGTTGTTGGAAGGTCTAATGTACGGCTTGTAAGAGCGCTCATTGTGCTAGGTGTGGTCTTCGTATTTACTGATAATAGCTTGTTTGCATAAAAGTAACCTCGTAAAGATTTACTATCGAAAAGATTCAATGGGGCCGTATGTCTTGTTTTTGACAGAGGGGTACATGACACTACGAGGTCCGTATTTAATATTTACTGTTTATTGAGATATATTTTTTGTTGTACCTACTAACAGATCTAACAGTAAAAGGTCAAATTTGATTGAAGCCTTTAAGTCGTTTTTCTCAGTGCGCACTATGATGGTTCAAAAGAACACAATATTATCCGCATGGTTTTGACAAGTTATATCACATATTTGAGTGTTAAACGCGTTGGCATTTTTTGGTAAAAAAAAAACACCCTTTTTAGTGACCCTTGCTACTTTTATTGTCATTACTATATCATCAAGACTTTTCAGTTATTGGAGTGTAACTCAAAAACGGCTTGACCCATTTTGATGAAATTTAAATGGGACCACACAGCAACCCTACGATATATATTATGGTAACATAGACAATGTAGAAAATAGTTTTACTATTAAGTTGCCGGCCGCTGCCATTTCGTTGTGAATTGCCGCTTATGGATTCATAATCAAAATTCCTCACTCGACAGTAAAATGAACACGCTGCATTATCAGACTCTCACCTTGAAGGGCCCTCGGTCGAAGCCGCAAAAAGACGCCTCCATGGTGTAGGAGCGCGTGACTCCAAGGTGTCTCCACACCGTGACCCGGGCAGTGCTCTCCCGTTCTCGCTCCACTCGGAATGAACACGAGCCCAGAGCGAACGCGGGAGATATCCGGTGCATTAGAGCTGGCAGCATCTGAACACCAGCGAACAATTTTATTGTAGAGGCTGAGAATTTTGAGACAATTGTAGATTTTTTTATAAACGAAACTTTCGACCACATCATCACTTACCATCGGGTGAGATTATGGTTAAAAGCTATCAGCAATAAAAAAAAAGATTATTGCAGTAGTATAAGTGAAGACTTTTTTCCTAAAATAAGATCATGCATTTTAAACAAAATCAAATTCAATGCATCCGCCGGATTCGTATATTATTTTTTTCGTTTTATGCGTGGATTCTTCTTTATCAAGAATATGGGAATTACGAATATAAATGTATAAAAACCACTTCATAAACCATTAAAAAAACTATTGAGTGTGGAAAGAATAGGTAAATAATTTGACAACAGTTGTATCTGGCGAATGTACCTATGTCTGGCGAATGTTTTCCAAATCGACGTTCCATATAACATGTTTTGTGTAATTATTTTCCAAGTGTTTATCATACCTTATTCTTTTACAAATGTCATGTAGTACACACACATTTTAGAACAGAATACAATAATTACAAAATCACAAATATACGATAGAAAAAAATTAAGTCAAGTGCGGGATAAAATGACAGGAAAAAAAATATTCCTATCGTATATATGTGATTTTGTAATGTAATCCGCATAGCAGGCGTTATTGCAAACCGAACAATTTTAAAATGAATATAATAATTCCGTGTTTTCTAGTCACTTCTATCATATTGGAGGTTCGTTTTCATAAAGAGTACTTCAGGTCATACAGAATACTCTTATTGGGATTAAAACACGCACTATCAACGCCTCCAGAACAGATATGGAGGAATGTAGAGAAATGCGCACGGTCATGCGACTTTATAATAATGCCTTTTTTATCACATCTATTCAAAAAGAGATGATTGGTTTTTTTATGTTATTGTGACGAAACAAGCTCGAGACCCACCTGATGTTAAGCGGACTAACCTCTGCCTATAACAGATGCATTTCGTCACAAGTCACGAAATGCACTGTGCCCGTCACCTTGAGACATAGTTGTGAAGTCTCATGTGCCTGTAATTTCACTGGCTCTCAAGGACTGCTGCCGGAACATACCGTTAGGTTCCCAAATACGATGATTCCCATCCCAATACGATGGTTAAAGAACGATAGGAAAGATTTGAGTTATGACGTCATGTCATGTTATCTCAATTGGTTAGAGCATACCCCAGCTCAAGGGGTGGATGGACGCGGGTTCGAATCCCGCACATAACTTAAAATTTTTCCTATCGATATATTTGTGATTTTGTAATGTATTCTGCATAGCAGGCGTTATTGCAAACTTTGTTGCAATGCCCGCCTGCCTAGCGACCACCCTCAAGTAGAAAATCTGTCGCCAAGCACCTGTAGGTGTTTTTTTTTGACCACCCTCAAGTAGAAAATCTGTCGCCAAGCACCTGTAGGTGTTTTTTTTGTAATATTGTTATATTAAAAAAAAAAACACCTACAGGTGCTTGGCGACAGATTTTCTACTTGAGGGTGGTCGCTAGCCAGGCGGGCATTCGTATAATGCCCTTCCACCATGCGGTGAAGCTGAAGCCCACGGCGGGATTGCCGTGGGCTTCAGCTTGTAGTTATAATAAAAGTATATTTAATAATAACTCCAGATAATATTGTATATTACACTAAAAATGTATAATCAATCTGTTACCTGCAAAACCCCGTGATCATTACTTGGAAGTATTTCACAATTTCATCCTTTGGGAAAACGCAACTTTTTCAGAATAAATCCAAATATGAAAAATCTTTAGTCAATGATTTGTATTATTATTTTTGCAAAGTCGCATGCTTCGCGGGGTACATTACAAAGTTACGAGAATTCTGCGCATGACTTTTCGTTGAAATTTTGTAAAAAAATCTTTAGTCTATTTTATAAACAATATATTCTCTTTGGAGTAAATACTCTATGCTCACTATGTTCTCATTTAAAGGGCGATAAAAAGTAGAGTTTATAGCAAAATTATATTCCTGTGCCGTCTTTTGAATCTTTTTCTAAAGCTTAGAAATATTATATAGATTTTTTTCCTTTTTTCGACTTTAGAATCAACCGCTCCAGTCTGGATTCAAAGTAGCGCCATCGCCATAAAAATATTATATTACTCTCGTGTGATAGGTACAATGTACTATTATAATTTATAACTTTTTATGTATTCGTAGGTACTCTAGTACTTAGGTAGGTAGGTACGTAGGTGGTTTAAAATTGTTTTAATCTTTATTCTCTAGACGGGGACGTACACGGTTAGAGTAAATGGTATAGGAACACGGTCGCTATTAAAAACCAATATAGACAGCGACATTGGGACAGTAGAACATTAAAATTTGAAACAGTGGAGTAGCTAGCACATAACATAGTCCGTTATAATTACCGTTTTAATGCCGTTTACTCTAACCGGGGTTGCGTACATAAATAAAAGCTGATATATTATAACATATCTTTGTCTAATATCTTAGATAATTAACTTATTTCTATTAAGAATAAGCATTGCAATTCAACAATGGGGCAATGCTGCCAGCATGCTGGGCACGCTGCCAACTGGTAGTGGGCTAGAGCATTTAGACTGCCTATGAGTCTGCAATGGCTTATAGGGATCTAAATGCTTTTACTGTAGTAGCTGTAGTGTTGTATATAGTTCGTAGTATTTTGTTAAAAAAGGCATTTTTTTTTAATTACTTGTCAATAATGAATTAATATAGTTAAAGGTAAAACAAATGCAATGACAAAATAGTACATTGTACACGGAGGGGACAAAACGAGAAATAGAACTTTCTTCCGAGTGATACATAGTGCTTTATACTACACCTACGAGGAAAATAAAATCATTATAAGTGTTCTCGTATTTGTCCCGAGACTTCTCAGGAAGCAAGTTCTTCTTGAGCTGTATTTTTTATTTCTGGTGTCGTCATCATTATAAAATCGCCACTTTCACTATCGGATGACATTTAGGAAAATTATGTAGAACAATTAAAAGCATACTGTTAAATTATCAATTTAGTAAAACACAAAAATTAACAAAACACACTGTCTAGCTTTTTTTTTGTTGGCCTGAAAAAGGTTGTCAACCTCCTTTCATTGAACATCGTGTACATAAAAATCCCATCTCTTTTTTATAATTACTAGATATAAAACTTTTTTGATATATTGACGTTTGTATTTGTATACCACACCCACTCAGAAATGGTCTCATTACTCGTTCAAAAACATGTTATAAAGTTCGTCATTTTTCCCTTATAAATGTACGAGAGGGAAAGTTATATGGATTTTCATTCCTTCACTCCGTAGCAGTGAAGGAATGTTGTATGAAAATCCATACCTGCTCTGGTAGCGTTCTTTTGTTTTTTAGCTGCTAACAAAAAAAAAATACAATCTCAAAAAGGTCAAATCTCAAATAATTAGAAAAAAGAGGTGTGATTTTTATTTTTTACTTATTTTCAATGAAAGGAGGTTGGCAACCTTTTTTTTGCAATGCGTGAAAAAAAAAACGCGGCAATTTGTTATATTTGGTTAAATTTTGTCTTTTATTAAATTGATATTTTAAAACTACGCGTTTCATTATTCTAAATAATTTTCCAAAATCTCATCTGACAGTGAAAGTGACAATTTTATAATGATGACGCCACCAGAAATAAGAAGTGCAACTCAAGAAGTCATAAAGAACTTACTGCCTGAGAAGTCCCGAGATAAGTACGAGAAACTTAAAATGATTTTATTTTTCTCGTAGGTGTAGTATAAAGCACTGTGTATCACTCGGGAGAAAGTTCGATGTACAATGTACTATTTTATGTTCGCAGCTAAAAAAACGAAAGAACGCTAGCGGGGCAGCTATGGATTTTCATACAACATTCCTCCACTGCTACGGAGGGCAGGAATGAAATTCCATATAACTTTTGCAGTCGCACATTTATATGGGAGATATGACGAACTTTATAACACGCTTTTAAACGAGAAATGAGGGCACTTTCTGAGTGGGTGTGAATAAATAAATGTAATAATAATTGTTAATATCTATGATTCACAAAAATATTGAAGAATAGAAAGTACCATATGGTAATTAACTACAAATTTCCTTTGGAAGCCAGTGTATCGTGTAAAGCAAATAAAAGGATTTCATATTCACTAGTATCGTATTAAGAAGAGTTATTCTGCTATCGTAACTAGTTACAAACCTCCGGTTTCAGTCGCGGCAGAAGGCTATTTTATTGTTCATCTGTTATACTTACTAGATACTTGACGGGCTCGTCCTGCAGCAGACGGTCGTTGCTGCACCAGCTCTCAGCGGCGGCACACCCGTAGAAGAACACGTTCTTTTTGCGCGAATGGCCGTGGTAGTCGCAGTAGACTAACGGAGGCTTCTTCCACACGCGCACCAGGTATTCAATCAAACCCTACGTTGAAAAAGTACGATTGTATAATCACAGAAATCTGAGGTAAAATCTTTTTTCTTTTATATACCTGGTAAATAGGCTTTTGTTAATTTTTTGTCGTCTTTCAATGATATGTAGCAAAATTTCCCACTAGCTGGTAACTCCTTGTAAGGATATTTTGGGAGTGCTAGGTAAATATACCTACTTATAGATGGGTACACTGTCTACTTATTATACTATTATTGATATCATATTGGAATCTGTACAATATGTGCCAGTAATTTTAGTAAAACTGCTAACTCAGTGCTGACTCAATGCCCTCTCTCGGCACTTGACCTAAAACTTATCATGAAGTGAGTGGCCTGCTGGTTTTATCATTCTATTGCACTTAAAGTTACATTGTGAGGAATTCTTCTTTCTTCAGAGCGGAGCGCCAATCAAAATACTGTACAATTAAATCTACTATCACAGTATAACTCCCTGAAAGTACTTTGCTACTATACCTAGGGCGATGCAGTTATCTCTCTGACATAACCAATATCTTGAACCAATACAGAGTTAACATACTCGTACGTGGTAGGTAATGGTAAATATATGCCTATGCGAAGCGGTTTCGTAGCGGATGCAGAGGAATGCTACAAATCGGAGCCGGGAGCATTTCAACCCGTTCGCTCCCTCAGATTAAACATTTGAGTGGTAATATGACCGTGTAACGTTACTTCACCTTGGTATGGTAAATAGAAGGATGCAGAACGGGACTGGGTTTGCACCACCGTCGGTTTAAATCTTCATTAGTCAGACCGCATCGATGGCTGTAACAAGAAATGTCAATTTACATGTGGAGATTAACAAGGAAATCTTGTGAGCTACAATTTAGTTTCGATAACAGGCTGGACGTGTCCATTGAATTGAATCGACACGACGCGTACGCGGTTTCCGTGTGTAAGTCTCATATTGCTATTTTATTATCAAAGGTAAGAGTACCACGGAGAGCGCATATTTACAACTTTATACATGCATGGCTTTAATACTGGCGGTTGTTTTATTATAACGACGAACGTGTCTCTGACTACAATAGTCTAGATTTACGCGTGCGCATGTAATGTGGATGTACATAAATGTATAGATTCATTTGCTCTTAGTCTGGAAATACTGCATATCTACATCATCCGTTGTACTTCACTGTATTCATGCCTAACAAAAGCAGTTTACTACAAAAAACTAGTCACACTGCCTCGTCTTTTTATATATGATATCTAAGCACGTAAGCCTAAGGAATTCGTAGCGTGCCAAGGGATAAGATTAAGGGAGATTATGGGGTTGAACTGTAGTTCCGCGGGTGGTGTGTTGTGAGAGCATGCGCATGCGCGTGTTAATGCGCAAGAGCACGCGTCTCTGCGTTCTTATGCCCCAACGTGCGCGGGCGGCGGCGCTCTCAATGTCTCATTTTCAACGAATTCCCGTTTTATATTCTAAGCACTACATGTTTTAAATCACCCCTGTTTTATTAATAAGCTATAAACATGACGTGGATATAAAGCTGTCTTCCGGAATGGGAATTACTTTTTGCTTGCTGTTATTCTTTTGTTTAAAGCTTTTATGACATATATACTTGTCTGACTCACGATACATGTAGTGGTGTTATTGTCATGATATAAAGAGGTAGACTATTGGTCACACATTTAAAATTGGATAATTTAACTTTATAACCGATACGTTACCTAATTACAATAAAAATCGCCGTTAACTACTTGATATAACGGGTCGTTATATGAATATCACACTCGTATGTCGTTCTCGACCTCTGGTGTTAAAAGGGCACTAAGCAAAAAAGCAATATCAGGTTATTTTTATTGAAAAAAAAAGTAACGTAAATCTATGGGTTTGCGACTAATATCAAGATTCAAAATAATTCTGGCATATTCATACCGTCCCCTATGAAGGTTATAATAATATTAAGGGCACAAAATTCGCATCTGATTCACAGCTGGTCCAATCCACGGTTCCCAATAAAACCGAGAAACGCACTTTCGATTCCGTATAAATGTTAGGATGGCGTGTGTTTGCTTTAAATTTAAATATAAAATGTCATAAAAAATACCTAAAATGTACTATTTAGTGCATATGATTAATTTAATTGTTCATATTTCAACAACGAGACATCACAATATCAAAGCTACCTGCTATTCTGATTTCAGAAACTCGAGTGAACCATGACGTTGTAAAAACATTTGAATTACACGAAAACAATTATTAATAGTACATTTACGAAATAATCAAACAATTATTTCGTAAATGTACCATTCAAATATGTATTGTGAGTTTATCTGTACATTTTTCAATAGGTACTTACCTGGAAAACACCATGCTAAAAAGCAGAATGGCGGGTATACACTAAGTTGAATTGTGGGTACCTATATTTTAACCGCATGATTAACAAAGAAATGTACCTCATATGAAAACAAAGCATTCAGTAGTTCACGAGAAATTATTCAAATGAAAATACCGACTAACTAAAAACAAAAACACTAAAAACTTCCACTAGTTCCGCAACCAAACTACAGCTAAGTACTAGAGGGGTTTTTGTTCTTTAACATTATTTATTACGTTCTATGACAATTAATTTTATAGATTAGTTTAAAAAAATCCATACAAGAAATGAAAACTGCAACATCAACTGTCACTTTGACAGCTGTCACATCTAAGGCCTTTCTTCAGAGTTAATCCAATAGCAAAATTAATATTTATGCTTTTCATCGGAATTATTCCGATATATTAATTTTATTATTATTTGTAACATCAATGAAGCAGTTTAATTGATTGCCACTCTAGTGCAGTGGAAAGAGAGGGATACTTGAATTCTTCGTCCACCCACCGGATTGTCCAGTGGGTAGACGGGGCATCGCCCATAAAAATCTATAAAATTTCAATACTGCACCATTGTGCATTGTTTGTACTATTGCGATGGCAAATGTGTCCGAAATATATTTGACAGTTTGAGATATCCAAGAGTGAATTTTATCAAAGTCGGGTAGGCTGGGTTTGACCACAGTTAACATAAATAACTACGTAGAAATTAAATGAGATATAAATCATAAAATTGTGATAGAATTTTATAGTTTCTGCTATATACATATATATATATGTATATAATTACAGTTATAGGACGATTGAAGACTTATAGGTATATCCTACTTAAGCAGTCACTTTTTAGCGTTTGTACAGTATCTCTCGCTTTTGTATTATTGCTGGTCTAGTCTAACCAAACATAGGTGTTTGTAGCCTCTAACTATACATAGACTCATTGCCGATCGATGAAACATATTCTCCATCAGTGTGTCCATCAGTGGCATAGGGGGTGGGGCCATAGGCTGGGCGACGCGAGGAGCGGCGCGTGGAATAAGGGCAGGAGGTGCCGGGGGTGCCGCGCGGACCGGGGCCGGTGCGCGGGCAGGGGCCGCTGTACGGGCGAGGACGGGTGCGCGGGCCGGGGCGCGAGTGGGAGCGATGGTTTTAACCATGCTCGGTGGCTTTGACCACGCGTTTCTAGCTGGTAGAGGAGCGGGAGTCACCTGTGAGGCAGGTGCTACTGTCAGCTTAGGGCTGACCCGCTGGTACCTATCATAGGTGGGACGGGGAGGTGGCGGAGGTCTCCTTTCCGTTGCCACCCTGCGGTTTGTGCGTGGCGCCCTCGGGCAACCGCGGTAGTTGGCGGTATGCCCCTGGGTGCCGCACAGAACGCAGCTGGGTGGGTCGGGTGAGTCCCTCGTACGTGACACATAGCACATCTTTTCTTCATCTTTTTATAGTATCTGCTGACTCTCTTCCCCTTCCAGTCGTTGGTCCCACATTCCAGCTAGCCATTTTCAATCTTATCTACTTCTTGGATTTGCAATTTTCTTTGCATTCGTCTCCAAAGCAGTAACTCCATCATTGCCACAGGCTTAGGGTGCGTATCCACCAGAGAAGTAGTTCTTTTACCCAGTATACCTACTTCTCTCCCCACTGCTTTGACATGTTTGTAATTTGGCTTGATGGGTTTTATTGTCCAAGACTTGCACCCGTATTAGTATTAGAAGGAGGCATATGTTAAATAGTTTCCCATTTGGCAATGGGCTGGTGGACGGGGGTCCACCCACTGAGCTTTCCCACAACATAATCAAAGTAGACTACAGAAGGAAAAAAATCAGTAACAACTTGGTATCCCAAAAACTAAAAAAGGCTCGATAACTTAAAGGATAGGACGATAAGAGTAGTGAAATAAATGGATGAGACTAGCCAGAATGAGAGATGATAGTAAAAAATTAAACTATTCTTTTGGAGATATTTTTACTCTTACACAGCACATCTTCCTCACACATCAGGATGTGAAGCCTTAATGGCCGGTAACGCATCCTTGACCAGTGTTAACTTGCCACCAGGTGAGCCTGCTCATTTTCCCTCCTTTTACCATATAAAATGCAACTGCGCGCCTTGTGAGTACGCTTTAGCATTACCACCACTATATTATTCATGTCATGGCATATCCATGTTGCTTGCCCTAAATCTTTGCACATCACTCACCTGCTTGATAACAACCTTTCTTTGGAAGGCCTTCGCTGGCCTATTACGCCAGATAGTAGGAGCCCCGTTGTATACGCTTAATGTGTAACACACCAAACTAACGTCCATTTGAGTACCTTTCTAGCGGCATTCTGCACATTTATTTCTTTAGCTGCCTTTACGGTCATACATTGTAGTCCTTTAATTCTTCACTGGTCAAAGATTACTACAACAGCAATAAAATGTTCACATACTGTAAGTACTGTATTAGCCGGATTGTCCACTGCTGAACACAGCCTTCCCCATTAGAGAGGGATTTGCAATAATCCCAACGCGTGGCAGGCGTCTTGGAGATCGCAGTTTAAGATATCACTTCCTCAGAAGGAGCTGCTATCCACTTTCTAATATTTTACCTCTACACAAACACAGCTTTACAATAGTTGGATAATATTCTAATCCAGCACCCCACGAGTAATAAAATGTTCACATAGCATTTGCTAAATCACCGCAATTACAAGCTAAAATACGGTACTCTTTACTTTATTTTATTTCTTTCTAATGGATAGTTACCAGACACATTTTCTATTATTGCTACTGAGTCCATTAGAGAAACAACAACGTTTACAATTGTGTCATTATGTACAGCTACATGAAGTTTAGTGCGTCTGCAATCTACGACAATTCAGAACGACTCGCCGTTATTAAAGGGCAATTCTTATGATGTACGTGCTTCCGACATTATTCCCTAAGGTACGTAACGGCGCAAACAAAGCGCTCATCACGATTAACTGTGTACCGCCATTTACTCACAAAACGCTGTTACATAACCATTGGTTCCTATTGTTTACAAATTTAACAGTTAAACTAAAAGCCCCGAAACTTCTTCCAGGGGACAAAATTTGAATTCACACCTCACAGATCACGATAACCAAAAAGCGGTGCAGAAAACATCGACAAATTATCATCGAGATAAGAGCCCCGTTTCGTGCGCTCGACGACTTTAATGATGGGGTCAATTTTATCGGAATTTGATAATTCGTTAATTCGTATGATTTAAGGGTTGGCTTCGTCGCAACTCGCATGTCTATTTGCGATTCTGCGGATCGGAGGTGCACTTTTTTCCTGGAGCGGTGTGTGGAGTGAGTCCAATTAGTGATGAGATGAAGGCGCATCATTAGCGTGCGCAGAGCGCGAGGAACAGTGCGAGCGAGGTCCTCGACTCGGCTGGCGGGCGGCGGTGGCGGCAGGCTGCCGGCCCTGGCCGCGGCCTTCGCCACCCGACCGGTTGCGCATCTTTTACTTTAATCAAGGAGAAAAATAAGCTCCGGTCGCGCATACCCGAACAACCGAGAAGTTGCACTCCGCTGTGTTTTATGGTGAGTGGTTGCGGGACTCGGCCGGCAAACACGGTTGCTACATAAACAACTAATCCTATTATCTAACTATACAGGCAAAATTCCTACTTGTTACGTGTGAGCAGAAATTACAATGAGATAGACAAGAGACTTAGCCTGGACTTATTTTTCACAAGCATTACATCGGTTAGGCAACTGTTGAGTAGAGAGTTCTTCGACTAACTGTTTGAATTTAATTAATATTTTTACTAAGTTGTATACTAGTGTTCATTATTTGTGTGTTATTTATAAGCTATCTATCCGTGAGGAACTATAATTGGTTATCTGTTGTTATATATAAGATATTTGTAATACTGTTGGTCTGCCTATGAAATAAATAAATAAATAATTTATTCTAGTTTCTAAGGAAATACCTTTTGTATCGCATTAGACGACTTCCAGACTAATATACAATATCTATTTACATCACACTAACATCATTTAGGTACAAATGTGAAGAGCTTGTTACTACTTACCTCCCTCTAAAACAGGTTCATGGATTTCGATTAAATTAGGTACGTCGATTCCGTAGGATTTTGATTAAAACATTAGGGGGTTACTAGTAATTTCCAAAGGAGAATAATAGAAGCTTTTAAGTACAGATTATTATAAGAATAGTACAATTGGTGGCTTTCTTACACGACTGCCCAAAAAAAGGAGTGTTATGTTTTAAATGTACATGTATGTATGTATGTATGTTTGTGAGTTTCTTTATTCCTACATAACTTCTAAACGGCTTACCCGTTGTGTAAGTCTAGTAATTACCCGTCGTATGTTGTAATGTATGATATATCGTTAGATTCGTATTAATAGCGCAAGTTACACTAGGTATACAAAAAAGGCAAATTGACGGATTAACACGAAATATTGTGCGATAAAAATGATTTTTTTCTTTCAAACCCATCGAGTGGGGTATCAAAATGAAGGTATTTGAAAAAGATTCCATAAATATATATATCATGCAGTTTTAATATCAATGGAACGATAAAACGTTTAACGAAAGTAAATAATTTGCTGTCGGGTTTTTACTTATTCAATTAATTTATACTTGATTTTAGGGAAATATCTCCATTTGTATATAAGTAAATATTATAAAATACGTAGCATAATATTTTATTGTGCCTACATATACAATAATCAGGATCTTAAATTTTATAGTCGAATAATTTATCCGTTACAACTATTGGCCAACATGAGAACAAAACAATTAATTAGGTAAGGATTAGATAATGCCAGTACGTAAAAAGTCACTAAGGTTCAAGAAGACCAGCTAGTGCTGCTTGTACAATTGAAGTTCCTGACCTGCAGGAACCTTTAGAATTTAGTAAGAAGCGCGGCTGGTTCAAGGGTCCGCTGGTCTATTTATAGCCCAACGATGGTATCGCAGCGGCGCGCGGCGGCCGCGGCCGTGCCCGTCGCCCGTCCGCGCCCGTCGCCCGTCCGCGCTAGGTGCCTCGCCATACCCGCCCTCCGTGCTTCGTGCTCCCCGAGCATAACGTTCACCCGACAAAATAGACCAAAATAAACACCGGCCATTTTATATTTATTCCACCTATTTATATCATACGAGCAGACCCATTGTTTTAGCTTCAACTGGAATGCATAGCTGGCGGGCGAATCCAGTCCAGACCTGAGATACTTATTCGTTAAAATTATCAAAATGCACCGAGATTAATACGAGAATACTTGGGTAAGCATATAAACGGCTACAGTCTAAAAATAGCAACCATTGAATCGACGTAAGTAAATGGATATTATTATAGAGGATTGAAAATGTCAGGTAAGCTCGAAGTAAGCGTCACGCTCATCCGTATGCCGATAGCGAAGCCAGCTTCCGGCGGACGACGACGCCCGCGAAGACAAACTCGACCGTGTACTCCTCTCTAAGGATAGAATAAAACAGTGATTGTATCGAGAGGTTTGCTTAGAAGCTCGGGTTATGTGGCGCACATGAATACTACTGCAGGATTTGCTAACCACCTCCACCGCCGCCGTCGCCGCCGCCGTGTCGATATCTCAGTATGCCCGGCCAGCACCGGACACGATGCGAGTTATTTACGATAGTCGCGACACAATCGGCCGGTGCCGGCTTATCCGGTGCACCACGACAATAACATGACGTGTCTATCTTTATTAAATAACGTCCTTTGAAATTAACACACGTGCCCAGCTTGTATTTATAGAGACGTTGAATCATTCGCGAGGGACGAGGCGACTCGTCGCGGTGCGGCGCGGCTGCAACATTCGTTAAGAATGTCGTCGATCCCTCGGCGTCTGTAATGTAGGTGCTAATTTATTGTCCTTGCTGTACCGTCTCGCCCATTGCGCGTATCTTTAGATAGGCGGATGGTTACATTATAGTTCAGGACCCTGGATCCCGGCGCGGCTTGCCCTAGAAGTCACGAAGCGCTGGTCAGGTCGCCCGGCGGAGTAACGGTGCTCGCTCCGCTAATTGATTTTATTTGCCGGGTGTTCCGGAAGGATTTGCTACAGGACGGTTCATTGACACGATTTTTCTTGGCGACACTACTAACTGTCGGAATGCAGTCACTATTAGCCGCAAGAGTTTGTACTTTCTTGAAAGGATTACTGCATGCATTTTTTTGTAGTTCAATCTTTTTTCTGATAGCTAGGATATTTTATACCAGATCTAAGCTGCGAAATAACTCTAATGAACAGCGGCTGCAACACACTTGTAATAGCTTGGCGATAGATTTTCTTCTACAGCAAGACAGACGACCATTAAAATGCCCTACGCTAGGCAACCGGCACTCTTCGGTGGCCCGGTGCTATTGTTTCTTCTTACTTGGTACAGTTATCAAAACAATTCGCAAATATAATAAAAAAATAACAGAATACATATTACCACGCTTTTGTATCCCCGAAGAGGTAGGCAATAGATCTAAAATTGTATTTTTTTTTATGCTTGATAAGTTACCCTTTGACCACTATCTCACCTGATGGTAAGTGATGATGTGGTCGAAGATGTTGTTCAGGCTAATCTAGAAGCACTGGCATTAACGCCGCTAAGCGAATAAGCTTACAACATTACAACGAAAGTTAAAAGTTGAACCGAGAACGGGATACGAACCCAAAGCCCTCCATTTGACGTAACTATCTTGAGGAGAGGAAGCGACATCTATCAGCAAAGTGAATTGAACATAACGTGTTCGTACTCCGCTAAACTTTTTCCTTACAAACGTACAAGTGTTCAAACTCGATTAAATTTTGCATGCATATCACTGAGCCTAATATCTTTGTTTCTGTTTTGCCAGTTTTTCGATTTATTATTGATTATTATTGAAACGAATAATTCTCATACAAAACGATTTCCCGTTTTTTTTAGAATACCTACTTAAGTTTACGGAAATCTGGCAAACCAGAAGCATAAATAATAGGCTCAAGAACATGCATGCTAAATTTCACTGAGTTTGAACATTTGTTATTTACAATATGACGAAACTACGTTTGTATGGAAAACGCTACAAGCACTCTAGACTTTAATGATATACCTATTTTTTCAGAAAAACATCTCACAAGTGTTTTGATATTAAAATAATAATTGGCTTTCACGGAGACTCTGTTAAAAGCTCTAGTTCTTATAGTTGTTTTTTTAATTTGTTTTATGCTTGCGAATCAGTATAATATTGTAGTGTTTGATGTGTAAAGTTTATTTTCATTGTTTGCATTGTTTGTACGTAGGTATTAGAGATCGATATAAGCTCATAATTCTCATTCCTGAACAAGAGTCCAGCCCGCCAAAACAAGAATTCAGCAGGTTCTCAATAGGGAAGTCAAGTTAGTTCTACCTAGATGGCTCGAAGTGATTGATATATAGAAAAGGTCAATTTCTACGAAAACATTTGTAATTTTTTTGATATGTATGTAGCACACAAATCTACACTAATACTCCACGATGCTATAGAATAGATTATTTATAGGCCAATTGCACTATTAAATAGCATTAATAATAAAACATACAAGGTTTAGTACCACAAACTATAATTTTTCTAGAAAATAATATTTTAATTAAGAAACACGATATGGATTTAGAAGGGACAAATATACCGCTACCGCGGCACTACAACAGTTCATTGATGACTTATTTTTTATCTTAACGAAAGAAAACAAGTTGCTGAATGTATTGACAATGCGTTTGATACCTTGGTTTTACAGCGGCTTGTTTCGTACTATGGAAGAATATGACAACAGATAAGAGGCCATGTAAATTATTAGTAGAATATTTAAATGGCAGACAAAGTTGTGATACATATGAAACATAGTGTAGAAGCAATATTAAATATGTGCGTCCTATATGGGCCAATAGGATACATAAAAACGTGATCAATAAATTAAAATTGTTATGTCATTAAATAAACTATTATGTATGTTAGTCTAAGGTATACATTTTATAGGCCTGTGTTATTTATAATGAGAAAAGTTAATGGTTTATTATTGCCATAATCATAACAAATATTGTCACTCACCTCAAAAGCTACATGTACGCATATAATATGTATTTATTATACGGAAAAGGAAATAAAAAATAAATAAAAATAGAAGCATTTTAATAATATTCTTAAATGGGCACATGACATGAAACTAATTATAAATAAAACAAAGTGTATTACAATATATTCCCAGCAGAATAAAAAACAGACATGCATCGATATGCATACTCTTATAACTCTTTTCATAATAATGTTTCTCAGTGTGATTGTCCATATATAGAAGAAGTAACACAGATCAATTATTCAAGCTTTACAATTGATAACAATATTTCATGGAAAGTTGGCTCCAAAATGTTGGCTCCAAGCTTAGAATAATGTTAGGGAAATTTTATCAACTACCTAATATGCTTAACGGTGGCACCCTGTTTATCACGTGCTGGTCGATGCAAATACCAGTTATCTACCGGACTTGGTTGCTACGGGCTCACAACGCCAACAAGCAACTAGTTAAAAACCAACAACTTAGAATAATTAAACTAAACTTTTGTAAAATCCTGGCGAAAAGTTAAACATTTATTATTCTTACCACAATTTTTAGATGATACATTTAATCCTTTCAAAATATTTTATAGATGACCCCGTAAACTAGAAAGCTCCAACTTGAATTGCAATATAAGGATATGAAAAACTATGGAAAACGTCCGAGGAAATGGATAGTGCATAGATTATGTAAGATATGTGCCAGAAAACTATAAAAAACAATTTAAAACTAGAGATAAGTAGATTTAAGATAGTTTTGAAGAAAATGCTGTTACGTTTAAACATTTTTTTCTTTCTCTAACAGCTATTTTTCATTTATAATATTAATATAATTTTCACTTCTCAAGCCCGTAAAATTTTGTTTAAGAGCCATTTCACAAAATCACGCTACTGAAGTTTAGGTAAATGCCAGCGCATCGCTTACACAAGCGAAAGAAGTGACGACGGAATAGCGTGACTGTGAGTAAAATATTTTGATACTAGCACTCATTAATAAAGAAATGTAAGTTGCAAATTTAAAAATTGTGTGATTGGCATGAGTAAATAATCAATTTCTTGTCGATTACTTGCTAATGTTATAGAAAAGAAGTAGGCATGTACATATTTATGAATGAAATTCTATTGTTATCATTATCGCAGATATCAATGGGTTAAATAGTCAACCTACATCGTGAATCGTATATTTACATTTCATCTTTGATGAATAAAAAATAGATATGTTTGAATCATTTATTGCAACAATAAACTTTAATAATAAAAAAATATACAGCTTAAAATTATATAAATATTTGACGTAACGGGATTGATTAAAAGCTGCGGACTAAAAGCTCTTTCTTTTAAATTTTCCAAAAATTGCTATTTTCCTCGTTCACACTCTTCAGTATCTATATCCAGTCGTTAACACTGTCTGCTATAATGACCATGCATAGGATTGAGGTTTATTTTTCTGTGCATCCGGAAAACAACTAAGTACCAACCACAAACGTCCCATGACGTTTTTGGTTTTCCATTACTTAAACAAGTCACCCTCATATTCCCATACCACAATATATCACCTATACCATTAAAAAAATAACATTTTCATCCATTTAGTTTGAGTAGACCAAACAGCGAAATGTAAATATATATTTACAGATTTTGAGGTTTTTTTGTTTTATAATCGAATATCTTTGATGCAATCTATAACCAACGTATATACTTCTTGATACTAATGCCATCCTCACTATATACTCTTATGCTCACTATTTCCTCTATTGAAAATAAATGATAATACACCTCTTTATAAAAAAAATTACTGGAAATGGGGTTTGAACACACGACAAAAATGGTGGGAAATAGTAATTTAATTGCTATTTTAATTTTTTTGTAACTAACTCACCTAAAACTTCGATTCTTCTTTTAATATGATAATTTACTAATGTTCTTTAGCCATGAATTGTTACAGATTTTTACGCCAAATATTTTAAAGTAACAAGATTAAAACAACCCAATTGTTTTAAGAACTTTGGCGGGAAAACTGTATTGGAGAGCAATATTTTTTTCTGAAAAACTATACCACCTACGGCTTTGGTCCTTCTTTGATATTATTATTTACATGTAATTTATACACCTGTATTATTTCAGATTTTTTGGTTTTGAAGTTTAAAATTAGTTACGAGATTATTTAATACGCAAATTTGCATCGGTAAGTGTTTGCGTTGCAAAATCTATCGAGTGAAAAATGACTTATACATATGCAAAATTGCGGTTTTCTAGGTTTATAACTGTTGACGTAGTTACGAGATTTATATGAAATGACGTAATATTTTGGGGCCAAAATGTAATTTTTGCTGGTTTCAGATTTCATCAAAATATTCAAAATACTTCCGTTATCTCAGAAAAATATGGATTTTTCTTGTATGGGCAAGGATGCATCCTTTTGAAAACCATTTGTATTATGAAAGTCGGACTTACGCAGATTTTATGGTAAATTTGTAAATACGACTATCGACCGCTAACTGGTATCCCGGTTTGTACAAATGAGGAAGGTAGTTTAATTTCCAGCTGAAGTTATCGCTGTGTTCACTTATAGACATAAACTGAATCCAAAAGTATTGGAAATCAATTATTCGCCTGCCATCTTATCCTCCTAAAACAAAAGTTATAGTGAGTTACTAATTTAAACTAGAATAATATAAAAACTAGCAGACCAAAAAGAAGAAGTCAACCCTCTGAGGTTGTTAGCATTTTTCCAATAACGCTGTATAAGGCTGCATAATTGTGACGTTTCCTTTTTTTAACACAATGGATGAACAGAAACTAAAGATGTAGTTACTTAACAAGACAACAATACTTATATTATGGACAACAAATATAGAGTATAGTTTGTTACTTAAAAAAATAAAGACATGATCAAAACTCTGTGGTCGCACTATAAACTTGCGTCTAAGCGTTCCGCGTACGAAACGTCAGAGCAAGGCAAAACGAACACAGGTCCTACCTCGATGGGCGCTCGCGCGGTACTGATCGCCTCGCGCTTGTACATTTCAATTTATAAGCATTTCGAGTTATATTAAATATTTTTTCTTGTCTAACAAAACAGAGTTAATATCACAATTTATTGAAGATCAGATTAATAAAAGAATGGACTTTCTTTTCATATAATATTTGTTTGGAATTACACTTTATTAAACACAATATATCGTGGTAAACTGCTGATATAATTCGTGGAAATTGGCGCAAGATCTTTATTTTTTTTCTACAATGACGATTAACTATCGATATTCTAGTACACTATGTGTCAACAGGATTATATGCCTGATGCACAGTTTTTTTTTAGTTAATTTGATGAATATTTATACAAGAGATAGAACTCTGAAGTTGGCTATGTGTACTTTAAATCGTAAAACAAGGTGCGGGAGATTGGTCACTACAAAATAATTAATGTTATGTTTGTAAATCTGGTACATTAACTGAAAAGAGAACAGATTATTCTTTTTTTATCAATTATTAAACAACTTGTAGATATTTCCTATGATAGTAAATTAAGCGCTTAAAATCTTCGTATACCGCATTAAAATGTAAAATGCCTCTTAAGCCTGATGTATGCGGACTAAAAAGGGCCTTTTTAAGCCCTGGTGCATAAAAGCCTGAAAAGAGGTACAGTTTTTAATATATTTTATGTTACACGTTTTCTAGGGTCTTTAATAATCCCCATAGATTAGGGGTATTATTAAATAAGTTGTTTTTTGGAAACAATGTCAGTCAAATATAACATTGAAATAATACCAATTTTAATTTTATTCAAATATACTTACATGTATTGTGTTACTAACAATACGAGTATCAAAGTATAATTTCTTGGAATGAAGTTGAAGTGAAAATCCAAATGTAAAACTCTTGCATAATATCCATTTTAGGCTCCCCTTACACCAGCCCTCGCTTTTGGCTCAGGCTGTTAGACTAGGGCTAGGATTACTTGTTTTATGCACACGTTGAAAAATATACTATTTGACTTCCCATGCTCGTAAAGCTCTTGTTTATGCCGGGTGTAAGCGGTTAGTCCGCTTACGGCTTTTTAAGTTTTAGAGTGTTTCTCTCTCTCTGCTCTGTTATCAGCACACGTTCTTAAAAAAAAACAAATCTGGGTGATTTATAATGTCCCTGTTCTATTAGTATATTATTCAAGACCCAGGAAACTTCTTACATCACTACATAGTATAAAACAATGTCACTTCTCGCTGTCTGTCTGTCCCCATATATGCTTAGATCTTTACAACTACGCAACCGATTTTGATGAGTTTTTTTTAGATAGATAGAGTGATTGAAGAGGAAGTTTTATATGTATAATTAATAATCAAATAAACTTACCCTTACGTGAAGTTCAATCACAATTATGTGAACAGCTTCATTCGACGCGATTTTTAAAGTTTACACCGTGCAAGGCTAACGCGTCGGGATGCTACTACACAATGTAAACTTTAAAAATCGCAAAGAATGAAGCTGTGAAACATAATACATGCATAATATAATAGAGAAACACTGACAATTTTAGAGGTTTCCATGTGATGTCGTAAACAAACACATTTTTTTGCGCTTACATTGCAAACGCTCTGGCTGAACCCTACGAGATAGATCAAAATAATGTACTACAGTATTGTACACCTTAAATAGGTCTACAAAAAAGTCCAGGATGGTATATCTATCTCTTAGGGAGAACCCACAAAAACCATTTTTATCCTTTACTTTTAACGAGAAATAATGGCTTACTTACGAAGCGATTTTAGGCAATACATTAGGCAATATAGCATTATCCAATTAAGTAACTTAAAAACATTGTGCATTTAATTTAAATCAATATGGCCTTTACAAGCATTAGATTTTTCGTTGTGCGTTGAGTGTTTCTCACATGACCAATTACATGTCGCTATTTCAAGAGGAACCTTTAAAGAAAACATGTTTGTATTGTCTAATAACATAAAAGCTGTGAACGTTGTAAATAAAGACATTCTGTACTATATTTAGTATCAGTTTTCAATAAGAACACATTGCAATTGCTCATTATTGAACAAAAATGAACTGGCATCGTAGTAGATAGAACACACGTTGCGTTTAGTATTGTCTACTGTTACGGATGTAAAGAAAAAAAGGTACTTAATATAATTTTAATATTGTTATAAATTATTATTGTTATAATAACGCCTGCTTAGCGAATTACATTACAAAATTACAAATATACGAGAGGAAAAATTTTAATCCCGCACATGACTTAATTTTTTCCTCTCGTATATATTTGTAGTTTTGTAAGGTATATACCTAATATTAGCTATATACCCATGTATATATTATTAATATAAATACATAGATAAATATATATTACAAAACTGTACAATTTTGTCATTGCAAAATTGCATTTTATACATTTTATTACAAGGTACCTATGACAATGACGCAACTTGTGACAATTTCATAATTGGAATGTTTTTAATGTGAAACTAACTAATTCGATACCTGGCCTCTTGGACTTGTATATATTTACTCAATTAGGTACATACCTCATTAAAACATTATTTATAACCAGTCAGAGGCGCCCTTTCTGTCGTGAGATGACGGTGATCAGGACTTCCGATTAACCTGAGATAAACCCAGTCAAGCTACCGTAGCGGTGCCGTTGCCGCGTCTTATTGAATGCCGCTACTACGGTGCACTTCCGCATTGACTTGATTGATTTGGGCATTGTGCTCCGTGACGTGCGCCTAAGAACATTGTGCGCTAAGTTCAAAATGCGAATGCTGTTGTCAGGTCTATGTACAACAATTAATACGTGAATAATGCTACAAACTTCTTAAAAACTGAGCATCAAGACATTCCGTTTTGAAATAGCGACTAAATGGCGCTGCGGCTGGAGGTCGAGAGGATGAGCAGGTAATAGACGGTCGGCGAGTGCCACAGAGGGCACGCAGAGTGCATTATTTACATAATAGCGAGGACCGGGCGGCCTTGGCGCATCGGCCGCCTTCTCACAACTTTCCTCTCAGTTTGCTTACATTTACAGGCACATATTATATTAGCTTCTATCGACATAGAAAGCATCGTAACATTCGTAATGAATCATCGAAGTGAGCCAGCTTGGAATGGCGGTTCAAGTTGAGCACTGACGCGATGACTCGTTGCAGAGTGTCGTTGACTCCGATCCATCCGACAATTACATTACAATGATGCAATGTAAAAGGTAGAGCGTGAACTATTCGCACGGGACAACGACGACGGCGCGGCGTGCTTTGTGACTTGCGTGCGACTGTAGGGTAGGCTGAGGAGAAGTAGTCTACGCAGAGGCGTAGGCTGGCGCGGTGCGTACGTTGCCCGGGGCAGCGGCGGTGTGCAAAGTGGCGCCGCGCCGCCGCCGCCTCTGCGACCCGCTATTATAAGGATCACCATCGTAATTCATTAGACCGACTCTGTACACCTCACGTTATTTATGACTGTTAGCTTTTGTGTAAGAACACTTTCTTCGCAGACGCATTCATTGTTGCTATTTGCCTCAAAGCCTGCGCGAGTGCTAAATAATGAGGACATCTGAATAGAGCATCCCAGGTCAAGGCTTAGCTACCATACAATGTTTCTTTCAACAGCCTTTTAGAGGATTAGCTGCTTATATTCTTTAGGTTTATAACTACGCTGTTGTTTATGAGAACCGGCGTGCATTTTATTCTTTAATACCTAGTATTATCAACAACTTTACCAAATAGGGGCCAAATTAATAATTATTAAAATAAGTTTAGCCAGGTATAGGTACTACATATTCCATAGTTAGAATTTGAATAATATGTAAGGACCTCAATGAAGGAATAATTTTAATCGTTTTTTTAGGGAGAAGCAGAAAACAACCAATGTTTCATTATAGCTATCACAAAAAGTTCTTTGTTGACAAAATTTTCGTTAGTACTGTTAGCGTGGCTACCTTCTGAAGATGACCGTTGCCATTGAGCATTAGTGATTTTAAAATAATGACAGAAAACATGTTTTCAAACATTTATATTGCTAACAACTTAAAACAACTAAAAACCAATAATAAAATTTCTAATACAAATTTACCGGTTCTGTTACATTCTTTGAAATCTAACATGTGTGTGAATAGTACATGTACAACAATTTACCAATGGGCCCCAAACTAGGCGAAGCTTGTATCTTGGTAACCCAGATTTTTGGAATGAAATTTTAGAAATATTTTTTCCGTTATATAGGTATATATTATGTCAACTGGTTGGGCTAATTTTCCTGTTCGATTACATATAGCGTATAATTGTGTCAACGTTTCTTTTAGTATGAACTGTCAGGCGCGATTTTGTGCAACATAGAATATTCCGAAATGTTTTAAGGGAAGTTTAGTCCTAGATTTTGTATGGAAGGCGAATATTTTAAATACCAAGTTTTGAAATAGCTGACGTTTTGCATGCATGTCCTTGGACTTACCCACAACGCATCTGGTTTGCCATGCAGTTTTCTGTAAAGTTACGTATTTACAAAAAATTTCGGGTATATTTAGTATGATAAAGATAATTTTGTTACGATTTTGAAGATTTTTTGCATCTCGGATAATCGATAGGAAATTTCTGGAAAATTTGGTGACAAGTGTTGTAGTTGCCACTACTGCACCAAGTAAGCATATTAAAAAAAATACTGTATACATCACATTTATTTTTTTATTCTTTACTAATAAGAGGTTGCATACATAATTGTAAAGTTGTATTATTACCAAGAAAAAGTACCCATGGTCCACCAGGTGAACTGAGGTGAACTACCGGCAAGAAAATGTGAACTAACGGCAAGAAAATGTGCCCGTGGTCCACCTACGTAAATTGAATAGGTAAATCACGACCCAGCCCGTAAATAAAATAGTGCGATATTTTGTCAACACAAGACTATTTTATTTTTAGAGCGCTGAATCTAAATCACATAATATGTAATATTTATTCCCCAAAGAGGAGGCTTTGAGGAATAAAGACGTGACGATATGTTTGTATAAACAATTTGAAACCCTGCGTGTGTATGTTCGTTACTGCTCTAAACGCTTTTTTGATTCTGGGTATATATTTTAGAGTTCTAGATTAAGACACGATACACTTTTTAACTCGATTTACTATAAGCAGTTCTAGTTGGGGCGCGACCTAACCGATTTTCGTTCAGAATAAGTCACGGCCGAAACCTTCTCTATGTATGTATGTCATGCAATGGAAATCGGGACTATATGAATAAAATAAATATAATCATTACAAATAAAATCTACTGTTTTTAGTCAGTCATTGCTAAGCTTAATACTGTCACTTGAAAATCATGAATACATAATGTCAAGCGTCACTTGTAAGATGTTTTTCAACACACTTGCTTATAAAGATGCTCTAATTTCACTGCAATTAGACACCTGTAATCAAACTGACTTTTTTCATTGCTATTATTCAAAGTGGGTAATAGAGTTCTTTTTTATAATATTGGTTGAGTTCCTTTGTTCTTAAAAAAGTTTCGATACAAAAATGATCGTGTTCAATAGTACAAATAAATTAATGTACTTATCTATTGTTTGCTCATTTCCTAGAACTTCGTATTTCAATAGACAATTTCAACTTGGACGTGTTTAGTAAATTAAAATGTTACTCAAATGTAACTATTTTCTCTGTATCAACGAAAACTATAAGCTCCCCATTTTGTACGTGGCTAAAACGTTATCCGCGAAAAGCCAAAAAAATAAACCTCGTTTTCGTCGGTTGAAAATATAGTCATTTATTGATTAAGATCTCTACAAGTATTAGTTATGAAGAATATGATTTATGTTGTACACCGCCTGATAAAAGAAGATGTGAAGCCCTTAACGTTATGGAAAGTTTACTACCAAGTGACTCCAAGGAAAAATGATTTTTTGATATTATTTTCTTCACAAGTGTGTTGAAAAACGTCGTATGGTACACGTGTGTATTGATGAATACCGTCCTCGGCTCTTAAGACCCTCACCTAACGGCTCGGGTATCGATGGGCCTTAGCGGTGAACATCAACATTACACACTTGCACCATAATGTACTAATTCTTAACCAAAGTATATAACGTCCCCTAAAGACTTACAAAAGACAAATAATAGATAAAAACCTATAAACATGTTTGCGTACTAAGTACTCCTTTTGAACATTAAATGGACGGGAAGTAGTTAACTGAAAACGAAGATTTTAGTTTCCATTCGCGAGACTTTATATCATTTTTTTACATTTGATTCATAATTTAAGTGGACGGAAACTAAAAACTAGGTTAAGTACTGAGGTTCATATACAATTGACATGCATTGACATTTTACTATCTTAGATAATTGTGAAGCTTAATCAAATCTGACCAGTTTGTATCCGTTTTTTTTCGGGTGAACGACTACTGACTTTTGCAAGAAAATGTATTATCCGTCCACTTTAAATATATTCGAAAACTTGTAAAAACATAAAATACACAAGTTTCGGTGGGTTCGTTATATTTTAATAAATCTTACAAACAATTCAGAATATAGAAAAGTGCTAAACACAATGAAGTATCTTATATATCTTAAATAAGATATTTCATTATTTATTAAAATATTATAATATCTTAGGTACTTGTTTCGTACACACATTTTTTGGCAACTCCGACTGCGTTTTCACGTAATAAAAACAAGGTTTCAACTTACGATGATTTTATTTAATATCTACTTATTTAGGTAGTAAATTGATATGAGTACTTGTTGTTTAACTATTAGGATACTAAAAAGTATCAGCATGTCTCATTTATCTAGATCTGAAATGCTATTATTTAAATCAACTCCGTCCATTGGACGGTAAGTATAGGTGGACAGGAAACTATCAAAATAACCATACTGCACTGAGAAAAACGACTTAAAGGCTTAAATCAAATTTGACCTTTTACCGTTGAATTGTAAATACGTAAGATGAATTCACAACTCTTAAGATGATTTTCACCAATCAATAAAAATGTACCATGTTTTATAATAAACACAACCGTCAAAAACGCCTTCCGTAAAGTATTTTCAGAATTGAACTTGTTATACGATAATAATTGCAGTATTGACCATAAAATATACCTTACTTTTACGGCGGTTTATATACGGTGATTATCACTTTAACGTACGACTTAATCAGCCTCATCGAAAAGTCAATATTTAGGAAAGACCACAAAATACACCTTAAATGAAGACGAAAAGAAACATTCGGCTTCACTGACCTCGTTTAGCGCCTTCTAGTTGGAAGGCGTTTTTGTTTGTATCTACGTTTGGTCGGGTTTTCGCCTTATACCATATAAATTGGCCGTCATTAGGGCGCTTTTGACTTTAGATTTTTCTCAGTGTGTCTGACCAAAAAATGTAACCTAAACATTACGATTTAGATTTATTTTATTCGAAGTCATCCCTACCAAAATATTCTCTTTGTGAGTTAGATTATAGACTGATTATCTTTTATCAATATTTATAATCATACATTTTAAAGTCATCGTATAAAATTGGTACGATTCTCATTATAAGTAAAACTAAATTTTATTTTCGAACGATGACATCCAGACAGAAAAGATCATAAAAGTCTTTCCATGCTCTGTTTTTGCATTAGCTTTGCCTAATTGGCTGAACTTTAACAATCTGCGTTAGAAATTAATTATTGAGTGAAGCAGGCGGTCTGACGAGCAGCGGGAGGCGTCAGCGTTGGAACCCACTCCACTTCCCGGAAGGTTCTGACTTGTATTTTAATTGCAGCGTTGATATTCTTATCCTCCTTCAATATAATAACTCAAGACGAGATCTACGCCTTGCGTATATTCCCTTACACTTGACTATAACAGTTTACGAGTACGTGTTCGCGCAATACTTGCGGAAACGAATCGTTTCGTTTCAAACTTAACAACCATCGATTCACAACTATCATTTATCACGTGGTATACATTTACAGCTGAATTTTATCGCTTGATGTATGTGAGAACTTAGCTTTGAAATATTAATCTGTTGAATGTGTGCAGTAGGTACACGCATTCATGTGGAAAGTGCGGTGTGAAAGCAATCCCGGAGGAATCCGGAAGCGAAACGGAGCAACTATAATTTGTGCAATTGAGTTTTAGTTACGCTGCTGCACCGTTTTTATACGGCATGAAGCAATCGTAAGTTTCCTCGTGCGATCCCATTGTATAACTTATATTAAGTTACAGTACCTACTATGAGCTGGTCCTACTGTTACTGAACTTAATAAAAATCTTCGATAATTTCAACAAACTATAACGTATATCATGCAAAGAAATGGGTTTTAATTGGTTGTAACCACATAAAATTAATAAACATGAAATATAATATATTGAAAGTATTTTAACACAAGGACATATTCCATTTCCTGTGATTGATTTTTCAATAATAAATACACTCCGACTGTGTAAAACAAACACCAGTCGAGAGGTCAATATTGTGTGAGTAAACATCGATAACAAAGAACCGCACAACTGACTATGGTTGTTTAACATGACTCTCAAACAAAACAATCTATAACACATAAAAGTCCTATATTTCTCAATTTACTTATTTGCTACAGAATTATGTCCTCTATTCCGTACCAAAACAGCTCGTTATTTTGAGATATTTGTAGGATATTTCGTGAGAAAGCGGCGATTGACGACGCCGATCAGCCATCGAGATTGGATTTACGATATCTCAAAATCACGTTCGTAACCTTGAACTTGTGAGAACGAATATAACTCCTTCGAATATAATATAAGAAGTCACATTATGTCATATGAGACTTTTGACCTCTTGGGTATATTAGGAATATCTAATGCGTCTCTGCGTATAAGCTTAGGTTTGATAGTTCCTGTAATAGTGTGACACGTTTATCATTATACGAGTACTAACTTAATTCTCTTCTTCTTGTATTTATTCTTTGCTAAGTAATATCGGCACAGTATTGTTTCCCTCCAAGTCTATTCCATTATCTGTCATCTCAGTAATAGTCTAAGATCCCGCTGCAGGATTGGTGTGCTCATCGACTTTTTGTTTAAAACCAAATTTTTATGTTTATTTATAGTTAAGAGTATATATATTTACTGGGGTGCCTATCAAAATTAGGCCGCCATTATTTTTAATTAAATTATTTTTAATTGATTTTTGGTAAAAAATTTCGTTTATTTATTTTTTAAATAAAATAACGTCTACATCACGGTAATTAATATGAAGATTCTAAAAAATCACGGTTGCCGTTGCGCACCTGGCCGCACCTCTTTGCAGCCAGGTGTAAACAGGTATGATTTCGATAAATTTATACGTTTATAACCTATTTTTATTAATTATATGTCAAATTGAAGCTAATTTTTTTCTATTAATTATCATATAAAGTTGCTTAATTAAATCTGGCCGCAAATAAGGGTTACTGGCTGTTAAAGATAATTAATATTTAAGGTAGAGTGAAAGAGAGTTAGCGCGTAACATCATTTGTCAGACGAGGACAGCGATTGCCGTCTGTGCGACGCTTTTAAGCCATTGCGCCTGCGTCGAATGTTAGTGTTCTCAACTGAACAGATGCAGCATTTTTATTCTAACATAAAAACCACGCTGTTTTGGAGTTCGTAATAAACAAAGTTTTCCCCTCGTGAGTACAATCTGTCCACCTCCTATGACACAATCGTCCAAACTGCTCACGTTTTTTTATCCCGCGACGCCCCGTAACGTTTTTTTGTAGTACTAAGTAGTTTTCCATTACCTAAACATGTCACCCTAACATCCCCATACCCCAATATATTACCTATACCATACAAAAAATAACATTTTCATACATTTAGTTTGAGTGGATCAAACAGCGAATAAAAATATATTTTTCCAGATTTTGAGGTATTTTGTTTTTTAATCGAGTTTATTTGTGGCAGTCTCCAATCAACATATAAACTTCTTGGTACCAATGCAATCCTCATCATATTCTCTTTACGGGAAAAGAAATGAAAATAGACCTTTTCATGGAAAATTTTACAGGAAAATGGGTTTGAACAGACGACGAAAATGGCGGGAAACGGCATTTTTTATATATTTTAATTTGCTTAAATGTTTAATTAATATGTAACAGACAATTAAATACTTGAATAAAATCTAATAAAATTTTTAAAAAATACTTTCGCAATAAAATTTTCTTTTACTTAAGTCACCTTGGTTTTATTTTTTTATTTTTTAAATTAATATTAAATATCGACGTTCTAATTAGCAAATTATCTAACTCCATTTTAGAGAATCTTTTATTTGTACGAAAAAAACAATTACTTCAAAATTTATTATCATTTTAAAAAACCATTTAATATCCTTTATATCTAATAGAGATATAATATATAAGTTTAAATCATTCAAATAATTTGTAATTGGATTATTGCTTCATCAAAATGTTAAAAAAATTACCCTCTAAAAAATAAGGAGTTAGAAAAATTGCTAACTAGACCGTCGATATATCAAATCAATATTAATTTTTTGTTGCAATTTTTAAATTTGTCATTTTGAAAAAAATTACATATTTTTTGGAGTATTTATTATAAGTCGTCTCTATTACTCCCCGGTGGTTGAGAACACTAACATTCGATGCATGCGCAATGGCTTAAAAGCGTCGCACAGACGGCAATCGCTGTCCTCGTCTGACAAATGATGTTACGCGCTAACTCTCTTTCACTCTACCTTAAATATTAATTATCTTTAACAGCCAGTAACCCTTATTTGCGGCCAGATTTAATTAAGCAACTTTATATGATAATTAATAGAAAAAAATTAGCTTCAATTTGACATATAATTAATAAAAATAGGTTATAAACGTATAAATTTATCGAAATCATACCTGTTTACACCTGGCTGCAAAGAGGTGCGGCCAGGTGCGCAACGGCAACCGTGATTTTTTAGAATCTTCATATTAATTACCGTGATGTAGACGTTATTTTATTTAAAAAATAAATAAACGAAATTTTTTACCAAAAATCAATTAAAAATAATTTAATTACAAATAATGGCGGCCAAATTTTGATAGGCACCCTAGTAAATATATATACTCTTAACTATAAATAAACATAAAAATTTGGTTTTAAACAAAAAGTCGATGAGCACACCAATCCTGCAGCGGGATCTCGTACTATAAGTACAAATTACATCATACACCTTTCATATACTTAAATATCATTCTACCTATATCTTCTTCGACTTTCCCAGTGTATCTATATCTGTCCCTTTTTCCTGCCTGTTCCACACTCTTCAACTTTTGTGTTCTATATTCTGTGCTGGAGCTACTAATCGAGCTTCCTCTAGTATACGAATTCCTAATACTGTCTATTCTATAAGTTACTTTGTTCCCCAAATGTAAGATACATTACGAATGACCTTATGAGTGACTTAATAGTCTCAGTAAACTCGCTGTTTCATCTTTATTAATGTTGCCGCTATCGCTATGTATCATTGAACCATAATAATAAAAATTGGAATAGACTGGTAGGATACCATTAAAGGCTATCTGAAAAAAACTGGATGTATATCAACAAAGTCCACAGGTGATCAGTTTTCATTTTACTGATCTACACCTAATATTATAAAGAGGAAAGATTTGTATTTTTGTATGAAACGAATAAACTTAAAACTACAGGACCGATTAGAAAAATTCGTTCACCATTAGAATCCGACATTATCCCTGGTGGTCATAGATAATTTATTGAAAATTTAGTTTTTGTAAATTTTATTGAATACCCTTGCGAACCGGGAGCGGGTGAAGACTAGCGAGTCTTCAATATATTGTTATCGCCTATGTACCCTCATCTCATTCTGAATCTCTTGAGGTAAACGATCCTTCGCCAGGTTGAAGAACATTACAGCATTTATTCGTATTTTTCACATATTTAACGAAGTGCAAATAGGGCCCGTAAAAATTGTACTGGGTCAACTATTCTCTAATTTGTCTCATTACCACCTTTTGTCAAATCTTCATATAAACGATACTTAAAACATAAAAGTGTTTTAATAACTAAATGAATAAAGTTTGAATGTGTACAACGAAATATTTACTACACAATTATGAACTACTTAAATACGTATAACAAACTAATATTCCCGTTTTTAAACATTAAAATAACTAGTGGTTTTGTGTCCTCAAGTACTCCTGACTGAAATAAGATTATTTTGACATTTTCAACGCCTATATCACCGTCGCTTCAAAACAAAAAACCATAAACTGAATCAAGATAAAAATTTCGTGATACGGGATATTTTTAATCGCTTTCAGTCTTTAAATTAAAATAACACAAAGCGTGTTTGAGATATCATTAAAATGTCCTCATCCGAAATGGGCAATTTTCCATAACTCATAGAGTTATGGAACATGACAATATTTTTTCCTCTCCTTGCTGTAATGTTATAATTTAATGAGAGCAGAATGCGTCATTGCGAAAATGAAAATATTTTAATGACAAGGTTGCCTCGTCACTAACAAGTTTAAAGCTAATTGCAAAACTTAGTCTTGTTTGTAGTAAAACGTAATGTAATTGAACTTTTAGGTGTCGTTCCATCCCCATACGATGGTTAAGAACCAAAGGACAAAATAGAGTCATATACCATGTTGACTTACCGTTTGGCGCGGGTTTGAATCCCGCACATGACTATATTTTTTCCCTCTCGTTGTAATATTGTACAACGAAATAATTTTATTATATCTGATAAAATAAGATTTCAAAACGTGCCTTGGAGCTCGTTAAAGATATAATATCTGATTTGCTAACCCAGAATGTAATAATTATTGAGTTATGATGATTCCCCCCAGCCCTTTCCCCGCTCTCCATCTCAAGGGCTAATTGTATGCTGGTTGTGATCGATTAAAGCGGTGGGAAGATTCGGTTCATTGATTACAATATGTATGCGTGGCATTGACCGTAAGAATTATTTTTAGCATACTACGTTGTCCTCCGCCTCGAGCCACAAGAACGACCGCGCTGCACTAATTGCAACACGCAACATAATAATGAGGATAACTTCCTTGTAAATTGCTTAAGTGTAACTCAAAAATCACTTCAAGCATATAAATGTCACTCAAAATTTCCCGTAATACCCATTACTGTTGTAATTTTGGCACTACAATTGTGGGTTTACAATTTGCATGTTTTCGAAACACATGTGTCATCCGAGTATTGATTTCAATATTCGTGATGGGTTGTCGGATATGGGTTCGTCGTGGAAATTATAGGAGCGAGGTATAGCGGAGGCTTCGGCCCACACCAACGCGCCTGACATCTATAGGCTGGCCGCCGCCGCCGTATACCCCGCCAATTATAACGGGATACGCTCTTGCCTCCTACCTTTAGGAAGTCTAGGTTTAAATATCATGTAGCATGTAGCTTCGAACTCTACGCAGTAATTGCCTAAACACGCAGTCTCGGGTCGAACGAAGGCGCATGGCGCGGTATCGTCGGCGGCGCCGGGTGGCAGCGACGCGAATCAATATAACGTTATCCTGACGCTTATCGCTGCAGCAGATAATATTGATACCTCTCGGTTTGCGGGGAACGAGGCACTTTATTCTAATGTAGGTAACTCAGAACAGTACTGAAGTCAGCGTTATTTATTGTGTTTAACTTATATGTTACGAACTTTTGAGATCAAACTTATTTTACTGAACTTTATTAATTGACCTTATTCGATTCTCTTTAAACCCATAATAACACATGTGAGGAATAGTTGACAGACACGCCAGTGGCATTTTTTAATATACTTAAATGATATATACAATACGTAAGGTATACATATAGATAGATACGAACCTCACTTACACGAGCATTTGATAATGCCCTCAAATAAACCTTATCAAAGACCTGGATAATATTGTATGAAGCTAGTTTCCGTTCTAGTCTAACCTGATACTATTTTCGACCATATCATCGCTTACCAACAGGTTACATTGTGGTCAAATCTAGCGATTCTTATTTATAAATTTCGACTACGTTAGCATACTCATTTTATGGCTCCACTTGAGTCGGAACGAAGTTCCCAAATTACACTTCAAACCGGTACCGGCATCAACGTACCAAAAAGGTTGGAAAAAATTGCGAAATGATATTAATCAAGTCGTCTTAAAACGAGCTCAAGTACATGACCCGACTGATCCTGAGTCCCGATAAGATCCTTTTGATCACAATCTTCTGAATTTGATTAAAATATAAATATGGCATATAAAGAGTAATCAAACAATTTTATATGCCCATGTTGTCTCGCAAATATTACGAGAACAAAAAGAAGTATCTTTTATAATTAGTTACAACATTTTTGCAATTCGTTTTGTAGATTTTACGGCTTCTACAACTTTGTGGATAGACGCTAAATTACACATATGCAAGCAAAAAAGGGGTAAGGAATTGAGATTTTCGTTCGTTAACCTTGCTTATTTGACTCATCGCATCACGCTATTAAATTAACTATTAATTTCATCACATCGTTTTCAAGAACCTTTTATTTTTAATGTAAGTAGTTGAACAATCTAACTATGGAACTTCAACGTCAACTTGGGTACTATATACTGTATCAGCCGGATTGTCCACTGCTGAACACAGCCTCTCCCACTAAGAGGGATTTGCTATAATCCCCACGATTGGCCGGAGTCTTGGGGTTCGTAGTTAAGATATAAGTAAGAACTAACAAGGCGCTGCTGCCCATGCACCTTTCTGTATTTTTCTCTAAGTCGCCTCTTATGACACTTACGGGAAGAGACGGGGGACCCGGGGAGGGGATGACATTATATTCACCCCCGTGGGGTGCTGGCTGTACTACATATTTCTTAATATTGTAAATGTTTTACAAACAAATGTTTCACATTAAACACGTTTCTCAAAACCTAATTGAAAATGCAATGTCTGTAAGTATGTCCAGGTCTAATTCCAGGTCAAACAACCTAGTTACTGAACAAAAATATGCTCAGAAAATTTGTCTGCCCGTCTGTTCAATTCATTGGTTGCGATGGAATTAATTTGGACAGTAAAATAACTTACAGACTATTTCCATGTAAATTTGTATGTCTAGCAAGAACATAATTATTATTTTCATCGCACAGCTCTAGGGGAAAATGTCCCACCATTTCACAGCTTCGTGCTCGCAAATCTACTTGGGTATCTTCTCCCACACATTATTGCGTATGAGGAAAGAGCTTCAGGACTGGCCCTCTGGTTTTAGTGGTGGCTAGTCTATCCCCATTTCGACGGGGACGTCTTTTTTTTTCGGTCTTTGAAATGACTTCATGGTTTTACCGTCTAGTGTGCATTATATGCCCTGGCGATCAGGTCACGCCAGGTTATCCTTGCTCTTGGCAATCCTAAAGGACCTCACACAACTCTCATGGACGAGCAGACGGAAGATGAGTGATGTAAGAGAAAAAATCTACTACATTTTCGTAGCCTTGCTGAGCGCAGCGTTCTTATTGGCGTTTTTTAGGGTTCCGTACCTCAAAAAGAAAAAAACGGAACAATTTTATTATCAAGCTCATATTATCAAGCTGAAATTCTTATTAAATACTCAGGTATTACTGTCCCTTGGAACTGTGAAATAATCAAATTTCTAAGCCAATGCAATCAAAAGATATAGCCGTTTATGTCGCAAATTTTCGACGCTCGCAAGGGAATCAAAATCTACAGGAAACTTCCCGTGAAGTTAGAATCTTGATATTTGGTACGAAGCAACGTCATATAGCATATATAAAGAAAAAACAAAACTTGCAAATAGCACTAGTTACATCATAATTCTAATAAACATATTTTTCAGTTCCTCGCACATATCTGGGGGTGGCCGCAGCCTTATCTTGGTGTTTTTTTTAATTTTATTTATTGCTAATAGGCTAGTCTTTAACCACTATCTATCACTATCGCCTGATGGTAAGTGATGATGTGGTCGAAGATGTTGTTCAGGTTAACCTAGAATTACTGGCTCTCAAAGACAGCTGCCGGAACACACCGTGAGGTGCTTCGTGACAAGTTTTCTACTTAGAGGCGGTAGCTAACCAGGCGGGCATTCGCAAAATGCCCTACCACCATATTACTAGTGGCTCTCGGAGCTGTAAACCTCGCGAGTCTGCCCTTGAATAGCTTACAATTGAATAAAGGTTATAAAAATAAATAAGGCGCACGTGGTTGGGGGAATGGGTCACAAAATCCAAAAATCAAAGTTACAAATTACGTTATTTTTTAAAAAAAAATTATGTTATTGTGACGGAATAAGCTCGAGGCCCACCTGATGTTAAGCGGACCAACCTCTGCCACAGGTGCATTTCGTCACGAGTCACGAATTGCACTGCGCCCGTCACCTTGAGACATAGTTCTTAAGTCTCATGTGCTTGTAATTTCACTGGCTCTCAAGGACTGCTGTCGGAACACACCATTAGGTGCTTGGGGACAGATTTTCTACTTGAATGGTGGAAGGACTATGCGGTGAAGCTCAAGCCCGCGGTGGGATTCGAACCATGGACCTTGATATGGAATTAATTTGATGTGACACAGGTCATTTTCGTATCTTCATTATCTTTTACCTTCTTACTCATACAAAAATGAAGGAGTACGGGGCGCACCCCTTCGTTGCACACCTCCCGCTACGATTGCATTTATTTCGGCCCACGACCAAGATTAGTATGATATTTATTTGTTTACTATTAATATTTATTCGTTGTAATTATATTATACTGTATTAAGTACCGCAAGCTTTAAATAGATAAATGTAGCAAACAAAAGCTATATGGGTACGGGCTAGTAATGGGCATGGTAGTTATAGCCAATAGTATTGGTTATTGGTATATGTCTTCTATAGTATGGGTCAACAAAAACCATTAGATATATTTACATATTTCAAAAGCTGATGAAATTTTCTTATAATTTGATATAACACAGGAAATCGGCGTTTTATTCATTCTTTACCACGCCAGCTCCTTTAAGTTTATCGTATGAATACTTTGTGCTAACAAAAAAAGCATGTAAAGTTTTTGAAAATTTTTCGATTTGGCAGATATAGTTTAAATCTCATATCTCCGTCATTTTGAAAAATGTACAAACATTTCATCGATAAAAAAATGTGTGTTAATTTTCAATCCTGCTCACAAAATATCACGAGAATCGGTTGAGAACCGTAGAGGAGAACAATCGGATACACGGAAGCATTTTTGTGTAAGCTGAAGCAGACACGCTTCGCTCGCACTACCTGCTCGCTCGGTCAATAATGACTGCCAACATAAGACAACCAGCGGAACCGAAAGCTTCTCGTGCCCTCTGAAGCACGGCTGCGCTCAGTAGTAATGTCACTAACGGTCACCCATCCAAGTCATGACTGCGGCGGCCGTTGCTTAACGTAGCTGATTGGTTAAGAACGACTAAGTAAATTACGACAGCTTCAAAAGCGTTCTATGATAGCTACTTTATTCGTAGATTATAGCGCAATAATTTTGTAGATTAGAAAATTGAATAGCTACGCCATTATAACGTGTTGACTATGTGGAGCAAGTCACGAAGCAGAGGAGCACTTTGGTTATGCTACTCGCGACCACAATTATTACATGGTTGATTTGCTCTTCTAAGAACGTGATCGCTCTATTCAATGTACTTTCGTACTTTGGTAGATAAATACAAAAGAAAGATCGTTTTACACATTATTTTGTATTTTATTGGTCTGTACGAGATATAATAAAGAAAGAACAAAAACTGAGTGGGTACGCGCTGCAAATAAATATGCACTTTTGTGTAGTTACCTTGGTTTTTTTTTATATGTTGAGTATCGTTGAAAATTTTTGGACTAGAAATTCAATTACTTAAAATAATTTCTAATACATGAGAAGGTAGCCGAGCATGTGGGGTATCACCGTATAGAGATCATTAGGTAAAGTAGAATTATAATTTTTATGTAACGCTATCTTATAAAACAAATAAATGAGGGCTGTCAAAGTTGTAAATTTTAGACAATCGAATTCTATCTCAAATACTTGACTAGTTGAAAATCTAAAAATGTTGTGTATTATGTATGTATCATATCCTCTATTGAACCACCAAATGCTGAAAATGCCGATTAATCATGTAGACTTGAAGCTGTAATCAAAACCAAAAAACTTCTTTTAAGGGCTATTGCAATGCGGAACCCTAATCGACTTACACATGGTCAGTTTTATTTAGTTTGTGCTATGAAAAGGATTGTGTAATTGCTATTCGTAAAGTAATATGTTACAGAAGTTGTAAAGAATATAGTTACAGTCTTCAATAATGAATGGAGATTCCACCGCTTGGATCTACGAATAATATTGTTATTTGGCTTGTATAGTATCCGTCAATCCATTATTTATCTCGTCCACGGTTCATAGACACTAGCGTAGCTACTGAAAGAGTACTTAAAAGTGGGTTTTGGATTTGGGCAACGCTAGGACAGAGCGTCTTACGATGCGGAGATTGCTACTGATTTTTACCCTACTGATCACAGTGCATTGAATATTCACTTCTCGGTTGTCGTTGACTCAACCTCAGTTTTAGTTTTACAATCAGGGCATAAATACCCCTTCCTGGATGGCAATTTCTTGATTCTTCAAGAAATTGCCATCCAGGAAGGGGCTTTCGTCACGAAGAGATCTTACTTTTCCATATCGACAAGCCGCTGTCGCCTTTATTTACGCTGCCCATATCCAAATGGCACCACTCTCAACTCATCAGCATTCTGTGTTCCTCTCTGTGATCTTTGAGTTGATGTCCCCCAATAACAACGGTGAAGGATGTTTCGGATGACTGTATAGCTTTAGATATGATCTCATACATATCTTCTACACTTCATCGTCTGAGCGTGTCGAGATCGGTGGGTAAAGGACTTTGGTATGACCTTCAGCGAATACCGTTTGGTGATTCTGAGTATGAGATACGCTACCCTGCCCGACACACTTTCTGCTTTTTCAATGTTGTTAACAAGGGATATCCGGACGAAAAACCTAACACCACCTTAGGATTTTCGTTGACCCTCCCGGTATTTCAGACTGCCGATGATTAAATAGTTGAGGACGGTTATCGGGCTTCTTCTGGCTAACCCCCTGCTCTACCATTACCTGGCCAGCTACTGGGCCAAAAATAAAGTAGCAGCCGGGGCCAGGCCGAGGGCAATTCGTGTTATAAATAAGGCCCCTAAACCCCACTCTTTGCAGGCATCTTAGGGATCACAGTTAAAATGGTGTTATTTTCTAGAAGTCGCTTCTGCCTAAAGGTGGCGGAATGTGACCTTTATTTTTCTCTTAGTCTATTACCGATCTATATTTTGATAAATAACACAACAGTAAACATACATGTTATATACCTTTCCGGTTTTCCCGCTGAAACACCGATGGCTTTGTTACGTGTCTTAATTTTGAAGTCTGAAGGAATGCTACAACGTTTTATAAATGTCAAAAATAATTCAATATCATTTTATCCTATAAAAAACAAACATCACTTTTTTATGGTTTTTATACATTATTAAATAACTCGACAACCAAAGACTTTGCCTATTTATTTTACGGGTTCACATTACCGGTAAGTATGAATAACAAAATAATAACGTACAATAAAATTTTATACGAAGAATCAAAGGCAAAGAATAAATTTATTGTATAAGCTGTATGCAAATGCTGAACCGTGGCATTTCGTATGCAACGTAACGATCATGCCATATCCCGAATGTTACTCAGGGACGTTCCGAGGCGCGCCGGGGCGCACACGTAATATTTTATTTTTCTTGTCCATTGCTATCGCGGTTGACTATTACATGGTTATTTTTAAAGCCATATTTAAAGATAACAAGTGGAGTTTTTATCGTAATCGTGGCAATCAGAGTACAAGGCTATGCAGCCGCGCGGTGACGCGACCACCGGGGTTGAACGCGCATAACTTTATGAAATATTAGAATAATTATCCTACACCAGATAGCTGTCGAACAAAATAATTTCATACGTACATTGTTCCATTACAGGCATAAAAGGAACAATGAACAACCTTAACCCCTTAACGCATACAAATCCATTTATGGCTTCTAAAGTTTGTTAATTTGTTTATACTTCGAAACTTAAGAAACGATTTAGTTATAGTAAAATAAATTGTATCATAAGAAGTGGTTATTTGTGAAACGAAACGAATATTTTTTGTCTGTGATAACTCATTAGTCCCAAAAATATTTGAGGTTATTTCGTAGTGGGGCCGGCAAGTTAAGTGCACGTCTGAGTGCAACTTTTTTCAGTAAAAAAGCAAAGGCAATAAAGTAATTATGATATTCAAAAAAATATGTTTTCTATCCTTTGAATCATCGACTACAATAACATTAAGTTAATTTTGTAAATAGTTTTGTTTTTGTATGATTTTGGACCTGTTTTTTGAAAACTCCAAATATGGCTTGGTATGCGTTCCCGTCAAAATACTGCCCATCAAATATGGCTTCCCATGCACTTAGGCGACTTTATTATGCTTTTCAGTAATAGACCCTGCACGCTGTTATGGTAGTTACAATCACGTAAATACTATATCTACTAGGTGATGATTCTTGAGTGATGATGACCTTGCTTCCGATTCTGACCTAGAATACGAACCTCCCACTACCCGTTCACCCAAGAGAACATGGCTTTTGTGCAGGGTGAACAACAATAGTTATAGGCCACTTTTTGATTTTAAGCTTGCAGTTTCTGAACATATGCATAAAGTAGTAAAAGTATACACAGACAAAAAAACGGGGTCTTCCAGCCAGCCTTCTAGAAACACCGACGACGACAGGAGCTGTAACTCCATCGAGTCAAGTTTGCAGTCCATCTGGGCGAGCTATCAATCCGTCCTGTATGCCCGAATCTCTAGTATCTTCGAAAAAAGCCCCGAAAAGCACCAGCCAGACATCAAAATCTGCCGTTGACGTCGGTACGGATCGACGGCATCGATCACTTTCCCATTTCGCGTCAAAAACGATCGGCATTTGTGTCAGAACTGCTCAAAGTTACGCAGTTACACAAATGTGAAAAATATGATGTCTTCTTGTGCTATAATGATAAGCACAACTGCTTTAAATATTTTCACAAAAAGTAACAGCTATGCATACAAAGCCAGATATGACTTACTTGATTTTCACTTGAATGCATACGAGTCCAGATATGGCTCTTGCATTTACTTTCATGAATAATAATGAAAAAAATATTTTTATGCCTGAGTTATGTTCAACAATGATAAATAAACAATACATACTTGTAAACGAAAAAAAATAAACGAAACGAATATTTTTTGTCTGAAAAAGTTTCATGCGTCTGAACCAATTTTCAAAACACTTTTTCCAATCCACCTCAGACACCTCCTTCACAGCCTGATCAAACGCAGCTAACGCATCTTCCGGCGATAAAATCTGCTTCATATAACGTTCATTTTAGTTTTTTGGGAATGAAAAGATATCACACGGTGCTAAATCAAGGCTGTAAGGAGGTTACTAAAAACCAGTTTTACAAGTTACTAATTTTGTAATTAGGTTTAAACTTGATGACGCAACCCTATAATTTCAATATTTTTATTTGTGCAATAACGCATGCTCTGCGAGTTACATTACAAAATCATGAGAGGAAAAATTATAGTCATGTACGGTATTCGAACCCGCGCCACCCCTATAGTGGGGCATGTTCTGAACGTTTAAACTAATATGACACTTGACTCATATTAAAAATATAAAATGTTAAAATACCATTAGCTAGTTATTCGCAAAATGACCTACCGCCAAGTCAAGGTGTTTAGAATATTTTTTTATGCTAAACACATTTGATATTTAAAATCTATTGGACTATTTTGGCAGCTGTTGATCAAAATAATATATTTTATACAAACCATACCATAACCGTATATAAGTGGTCTTCTAGCAAGTCAAGTGAATGAGTACCTCTCTAGTTACAATTGAGTAGGTACCGTTTTGTCTTATGTGATCACCATAATCTGAACGTGATTAGTTCCTAACGAGATAACTATTCACTCAGTGATTTAACTTATCAGTTTCAGTTATTTGACACCTTGTTGGACATATAAATCACCAATCGGCGGCAGCAGTATGTGAAAAGTAAAAACGATATATAAAAGATGTTTTCAACACCCTTGCTCGTAAAGTGAGCGTTATTATATCGTTCTTAGGGCCATAAACCGAACTATAACACCCTCGTGCATAATAATAATAAACACTAGTGCGTAATAGAAATATCCCTACAAAGATAAGTTAGTACCTAACTGCAAATTATATGCGAGTAAACAGAGCATTTTCAATTTAACCGGGTAATACAGATTTGTAACATCAAAGAGGTTTAGTTGTAATAAACCATAATACATTTGCCGCGCGCAAAAAAAAAAACTTGCGCGCTATTTTCCATAATTTTCGTATGTTGTTTATATCGAATTTGTGCAATATATATATTTTTCCCTCGCAAGGGTGTTGAAAAAGTGCGTATGAAACTCGTGAGCAACTTGCTCATTATACACTCGGCTGATTTACGCCCTCGCCTACGGTTCGGGCTGCAACACACAGCCTCGTGTGTAATGAGCAACTTAGCTAACTTGTATCATAATCTACTATTATAATAAATCAGATTCCCAAGTGGTAGCTAAGATGTAAAACAAGGAAAAAATATAACAATATTCTTTGTTTGTATTGATTGGTGTAATTTTTTTTATGAAGTTCGTATATTATTATAATAATAATAGCTCTTTATTTCAGACTCTGTGATCCATATACAATGTTAAGAGAAAACAATAAAAAATACATATACAAAATTCAATATCAACAAAATTAAAAAAAAAACATAATAAAAGCAAAAAATATTAACTTACTGTTACTTACAATAGCAACCCAGTGCTTATACGTTGCAGTCTGCATAAGTCTATCGGCCAAACTTCTAATGATAACATTTTTACACATGTCAACCCTTGACATGACTTTTGCGATGTATAGCGTTAAATGAGTCTACACGGGACACAGTGAACATTTCAGACGCACTGCAATACCATTTCAGGCCCATAAGATGCCTGAAAATGTTATTGTATGCCACACGTATCTCGTGATGCGCTATATTAAGATATATTATAATAAGATCATTTTGAAAAGTATTGATACATAAGTGCACCACTTTACCTTGTAATCCACACGAATAAAGCCGTGTACGAGACATCTAGTTGGCTGCATAAATAAAAGAGTCCTCGCGATTCTCGGATAATTTTACAGTTACACACGTTTATCTAACCAAGCGGTTTTTCCTTGGATACCGCTAATGCCGTTATATCCCTTACAGACAGGTGAACATTTTTTAGGTAACATCTAAGCAGTGTATGATCACTACTGACATCAAATCAGCTATTAAATCAAAGAAAACAAGAAATGCTAGAACATCCAAAGGAATGTGTTCTTTTGTATACAAACAAAGTGAGTTTATTATAAGACTAATTTAATATTCTCAGTAGAGCTCTCCCAGTCGCATGATTGGCGCATTAATAGTTTTGTTTGAGCGGCTTGCGCGCGGTTACTATTGCTATTATTCAAAACATCGGAGTCATGTACCCGTTCAATTAAATACTATTCGAGCGGGCTAGTCTTCAGATAAAAAAACAAAATGTTTGTATCGCTCGAATCCATATACTTTTTCTTCTTTTGCAGCTATTAAAGTAATGCTTTGACCTTTTTTTTTTAACGAAAATAAACCGTGAATTTAATTTTATCGTCTCGTATCTCCGTCGGACGTAACTCATCGGATGTAAAACAATACTGATAGGTATCGCTCGGACGCGATTAAAAAAGAAATGTGAAACGTTTCTGCAGGCTCTAGAGTAATTCAACTTTCGCATGGTTCATTTTAAGTGCAGTGTCTTGTATGCGAGTGCCAATGAGATGTGGTGCCTAATAAAAACGTTTATGTAGACATTCTTTCCTGGCGAAGGCTATATTTATTATGAGCATGCATGTGATTATAAGATGTCTCAGGTACGGGTGTGTCAAAGCTGGGAGGAAGGTATGCGTGCGATGCAAATAGCGTCTCAACAATTAACGTTGCTTTCAGAGCAACATGCTTATGCGATAATGCGGCGGTTGCTTTCAACTGTCTCATTAAATGCTTTTATTTAAGAAATCTTCTAATGTTGAGCTAATATATACTTAGGAATAGTTCATTTATTTAAGTACATATAATTTACACGTCAATGCAATTATCTATTATGAACTATCAGAAAATGAAAGCAAACCTATAAATCACATAAAATTGTCTTTGAAATACACAAATTTTTAATAATTAAGTATAAAAATTTAATAAACTTTGTGGATATAGTATGGGTTATTTGGCCAATCGAAAATGTTGAATGCATCCAATATCGTAATGCAAACATAGTGCCGTTGCAGTCGACTTCTTGCCCTGATCAAAATATGTTTGAAATTAACGCAAGATCAAGTACCTGTTAACTTGTTTTATAAGATAGCTTTGGGATAAGAATAACTGCAGTGGGATAGGTAGTTACAATATGTTTTATAACAATATTTATTTTGTATTTATGTAGATGATGATGATGATAAGTAATAAAGTTTTGATCACAAACTTTGTATTTGAAACTTTTTTGTAACATTTATACTAAATTAGCATAAAACACCACAATTAAGCATGAAAGTCAACTTTTAGGACTGTCATTCGTAGGTGTTACATAAATTTAGATTTTAGTAGGAACAGAATAAGAACTACCATAGTTAAGATTTTTTTTCTTTAAGAATATTAAGATTAGGAATTCTTAACTCCTTACAAGTGTCGAATCTGTGTGTACAGAGTCGACACAATATTCTTATTTATTCGATTCTTAACTACAATATACATTGTAGTTAAGAATCGTGGAAGAAGACATTCCTAATGACTCATAATTTTCTTTTTTCTACTTATATCTTGGTCCAAGCAGGTATGTAACACAATATTACCTTATATCACACATCACTGATATAACAGTATTTATTAACTGCGAAGAACACTTGTTCTACAACAGTGTAACAATGAAGATGAAGTGAAAACTTTCTTATCTGATTGACAAAACATTGTTTGTGTAATATGTAGGTGAGCCAAAAATGTATGAGTAGAAATACAACTCATAAGAGGTCACTAGTTTGTCACATGAAGTCGAATGTTAGAACATAAAAATATATTGATAAAAATAAGTAAAAAAGAATGTGCAGAGGGTTTTTTGAAGATCAACCCAAAAAAGTGAAGAGGGAGTACAAAGTTTGTATGTTTTTTTTGTTGTGATTGCCACATTAGATGGAATGTTAGCACACACAATGGAATGAAGCTTCAATTATGTATAAAAAACTAACTTTATTAGCTCAATGGTAGTACGTAACACGTATGACGTACCAAAAATTATAATTAATGATGTGAGAAACGATAAGAGGAATTCCAACGCCTAAGGGGTGAACGGGATTACAAAATTTGTATGGAAATTTTATTGCAAATTAGATTGAATGTTTACATATAAAACTTCAATACAATAATGATGTGTAACTTTAATGTGATTTTAGAAAGTTCAACTCCTAAAGGGGTGAGAACGAGTTTCGATCTTAATATAAAAAAAATACTGTATTGGCGTATAATCGTACGCGAGAATAGCATTTTTGTGAAAAGTCGATATTTTTGGGATATTAATAGTAATTATACTTTCTAAACACATGAACACAAGTTCATCTGTGGACATATTTTTATATCTACCACTCGCGAGAATAGCATTTTTGTGAAAAGTCGATATTTTTGGGATATTAATAGTAATTATACTTTCTAAACACATGAACACAAGTTCATCTGTGGACATATTTTTATATCTACCACTCGCGAGAATAGCATTTTTGTGAAAAGTCGATATTTTTGGGATATTAATAGTAATTATACTTTCTAAACACATGAACACAAGTTCATCTGTGGACATATTTTTATATCTACCACTCGCGAGAATAGCATTTTTGTGAAAAGTCGATATTTTTGGGATATTAATAGTAATTATACTTTCTAAACACATGAACACAAGTTCATCTGTGGACATATTTTTATATCTACCACTCGCGAGAATAGCATTTTTGTGAAAAGTCGATATTTTTGGGATATTAATAGTAATTATACTTTCTAAACACATGAACACAAGTTCATCTGTGGACATATTTTTATATCTACCACTCGCGAGAATAGCATTTTTGTGAAAAGACGATATTTTTGGGATATTAATAGTAATTATACTTTCTAAACACATGAACACAAGTTCATCTGTGGACATATTTTTATATCTACCACTCGCGAGAATAGCATTTTTGTGAAAAGTCGATATTTTTGGGATATTAATAGTAATTATACTTTCTAAACACATGAACACAAGTTCATCTGTGGACATATTTTTATATCTACCACTCGCGAGAATAGCATTTTTATGAAAAGTCGATATTTTTGGGATATTAATAGTAATTATACTTTCTAAACACATGAACACAAGTTCATCTGTGGACATATTTTTATATCTACCACTCGCGACAATAGCATTTTTGTGAAAAGTCGATATTTTTGGGATATTAATAGTCTATAGGTGACACGGGATAAATATCAAGAATCGATAAATTTATCCCAATTTTGAGAATTGCCCCCCTGTAGGCCTGCAATGCCCTTTGGGTTGAATAATTTTAATCGCAATTGCCATAGACCCGTGTCGGGCAGAATGCTTTACTAAAAAGTATAGACAAAATATGTATGAACTTTAGCAGTATGCGCCTCTACCGGCATATTTTAATTCAGCGTATATGATAAAATGCTTAAGAATCTATATCTTTACTTATAATAAAACTGTAACAGGTCCAATTCTGTATATGGAAGATATTTTGAAAAAAATATTTGAGAGCAATCTGTAGCTGTAGCTTTTTATTTTTTGTCTTTCTGTCTGTCTATCTGTATCCCGGCCGCGCATCACTTCAAAACTACTGAATGGAATTCAATGAAACTAAACACAATTTGTGTTCGTACTACGAAGAAGGTATACTTTTTATCCCAAAATTCAGCACGGTTCCCTCGGGAAAGGGTATGAAAATGTACACATAGTTGTAATATCCGATTTCAATTATTATTTTCTTGTTAGAATAGTGACGAGTGAGCCCAGCACCCCACGGGCATTCCTGCACCCCACGGGCATTTCGGCACCCTACAGGCAGCCCGGCACATAACAAGCAGCCCAGCACCCCACGAGCATCCCAGCACCCCACGGGCAGCCCAGCACCCTTATTTAGTTTTGCAAGCTTGCTAATATAAAACTCTAAAATCTGGAACATTCGCCACAATCAGTTTTGTTAACTATCTATCTTTTGCCGGATACATTTTGGAGACAGCGCAATGGAAGTGCACAATCTAATATATATTCGTTCTACCGCCAAACAAGGAGAACCTCGGCAAAAAGACACCGTTTTAAAATCGAAATTCCAAAGAAACGCACAAAGTACTTTGCTTCAACATTTATTGCGCGAACCGCGAAGGAGCTCTCGTATTCTGGAAAAAACAACCCGGGAGTTTTTAAACCCAGAGTAAAAAACTCATTTCTGAGCTATGCTTTACTAAGAGTGCTTCACCAAAGACCATAGCGTTGCTTAATATGAGATAAACAGTGCTCAAATGTGAATAATTAATCGGCAGGTACGGCAAGCGCGAACGAAGACGCAGGTACAGCTAGTTATGAATATATGAATTAATCTAATGTATTATGTTTAATGTTTGATCAATATTGTGATGAAAAAATGATAGCATATAATACAATAACTGGAGGATTGGTGTACATAGTTTAACTTAGGTTCGATCTATACGACGCAGCGACGCGCGCGTTGATGTCTTTTGTATCATCAAGCGAGAGTCATCATTAACTGAATATATTCTATACAATATTATAAAAACGTGTGATTCATGTTTACTTACGTCGTTAAAATAACGAAATAAGATTATTGTGGGTAGTATATGGTTAAGATATATGCCGTATGATATTTTTGTTTAAAAAATAATAGTTTGGATTTGACAGTTACAATCATGGAAAACTAGCTTAGTCGTTTGAGCACCCTCAAACGACTGGAGAAGTAAAATAAAATACAAACACACTTAAAAACATTTGCCTTTATAATATTAGTTTGATAAGGATCAATTTGCCAGTACTAAATATACGTCAGAAGTAAATTATCAATTTGTCTAGTATTTATTTATGGTTCACTATTTTGGCGATAACGGCTCACACATAAAATATATGCTGTCACGAGATTTGTAGGATAATTTAAGATAAACATTTCTGTTATACATTATATTTGTGTGATACTAAAGGTTTTTGTAGCGCAAGCCAGAAAAGGTCGCAAATGGCAGAATTGTTTCTACTTACTTGACACTTATCTTTATATTTTGGACAATTGACACAATATCTTTATAAATTATAAAGTTCAAAGTTGTTCAAAGTTCAAAGTTGTTTATTACTTTCATGAGTACATTTGATGAATACAATATTTAACAGAACATACTTGAAACCCATTTGGGCATAGCATCATTTTATATAGCCTTTGTGTTATTCTGAAGCTATATTATTGTTCCGTTTCTTCAAAATCCATTCATTAGTTTTTGCGTGAAAGAGTAACAAACATCCATACATACATCCATACTTACAAACTTTCGTGTAATAATATTAGTAAGGATGTACTAGGTAATGCAATTTAATGTTACTCAGTTTTGTGTCCCACGTTAATATGACAAATATAAAAGATAGTTTAACTATCAGTTTGTCAGTCGGTTGTCTTTGTGTTTATTATTTCTTCACGCCTGAATTACTGATGATTGCGATGAATTTTGGATTGATTCAACTTGGAATATTTATAGATCCGGAATGATTAGAAAAAATAAGTTTTCAGACACTACTGCAAGTCAACATATTTTATACACATCAAAAGTGCCTAGGGATCATATATATTTTGAACTATAAAAAATATTCAATTATTATTTACCAAATCCATTCAGACTGGTTTTTTTATTTAATTCCTATGTTTAAGTTAACAAAGAATCCTTACATTATGTATGAATAAAGAACTTTTTTTTTTGAAATTTGCAGAAATGTAACCTATGTTAATGTCGTCAATTGAATGGCAGAAAAAACGGTAAAGAACAGGATTTTTGCTATGTTTATTGTAAAATTATATTAATTAATAATTTATGTTTCTACTACCATTTACACTCAGCGATTTGGCATGATTAAAATCAATTAAAAAACAAAAGTCCACGTTCTTTATAACAAGTTAAAAAGCTGTTGTGGGGTATACGCGGCATCCATACTTGGCAGAGCTCTTCTTTGTAGCATATCCCATGCATGTTCAATGGGGTTGAGGTCTGGCGATTGAGCAGGCCATGGCAGAACGTTGATGCGAGCAAAGAAAGAAAGAGTGCGAGTTACGAGTCTAGCCCTGTGTGGACGTGCATTATCGTGCATTAGACGAAACGAATTACCCAAACGGCTTCGCAAAGAGATGATCATTTCAGAAACAATACTCTCCGCATAAATCTGAGAATTGAGGTTGCCCCTGATCCAAATGAGATCTGTTCTTCCACCGATCCAAATACCGGCCCAAACTATTAGTGTTCATCCACCATATAGGTGTATTTCTTGACAGAATTTTAAACGTTCTTGACGTCCAGAGCTTCTCCAAACACGAGTACGTCTTGTATCAAGCCGCATACCGAAGCTTGTCAGAAAAGCACACGAATAAAACCTACTTGAAAACCTACTTGATCCCTACTTGAAAATCCAATACTTGAAAACGTACTTGATCCCTAGGCACTCTTGATGAGTGTATTAGCAGATATACGCCAACGCAGTTGTTTGTGCTCATTAGTACCTACTCAGCTTGTTGTGCTGAACGTTCTAACAATAAGTTTTAATGTGAAATACTGCATAATTCTATGTTCTGACACTGAACGCTAGAGCCAAGGATGTAAATTGACATAGTATTTTTCCATTCATTTTTCTGGAATAAGAAACACTCAATAATATATTTTTGTAAAATGTATCTTAGAATAAACGGCAAAACTTAGCGAGAAAAATAAAAAAAGAAGTCGTTAACCTAATTCTAATAAAATAAAATATACTCCCAAAAATTATCCTCATTTAAGTATGTGTATGTACCTACTTTATTTTTATATAGGTATCTAGAACTTAATTTACTCCAAACTTGATGAAAATTTAAAGACAATCAATCAAAGACAAAATTTAATGAGTTTTTTAATCAGCCAAAGGGATATTGTGTTATATCGCCACGCCTGTATACGTCGCGAGTCGCGACTCCGAAAGATTGGCCAGAGCAGAGGTATGATAAGCATCATCCACAATTCATTTATACAGCCCTTACAATATAACATTCGTTCTCCTGTAATCTCTTTACTGTTACTGAGCATGCCCTATAGCAATGGGTTGATCCGGGGTAAAAACTGAAAACACAAGACCTCTGGTTTGGACGTAACGCTGAAGTATAAAATCAACATTTTTGACAGCTTATGCTAAATAAATAATAAAAAAATATGTACACTAATTATATGCTATCTTATATTTAGTTATATAAAAAGTTGCTCGACATCACCATGATGTAGCAATTGTTGTGTAAAAACTTACAGCTTTTTTCCATAAGTTAAATCATATATTATTAAAGTTATAATTTAAGGTTAAAATAGTAATCAATGACAAAGTTAGTATTTTTCGAAAATAAATCTTTTAGGTAACACCACGATATTTGTCGTTGATTGCATATAAAAATAGCGCATGTTGAGTTGTGCTAACATTTTAATTGTTCAAAATAGGCATGCAATTGCTGGTATGCTTTCGTAGCCAGTCCTAATTTATTTAATTGCTTCGTTGTGTTGCGAGTACGATGCTGAATGAGCGATACAACAAAGGCGCACCCTTGAGTGTGCCGCGATATCACGAGCCGAGAAAAAACTACGACAACGTCGACATCCCTTCGGACAAGCGAAGAATTTGCGTCGATCGCAATAAGAACAAATTGAGAGCGAACTATTGTGCGGTACGATTTGCCGAGATAACTCCCGTGTCGAGGAGCGTGGGCGCCGCGGATGGCCCGCCGCCGGACGTCCGCGGCCTACGGCACTGCACCACTATCCGACAAACTCTATTTCTAGCTGCGTTTACATTTCTGGGTAAGTTAACTTCGGTTAGAGGATGCCGCGAGGGCTGTAGCAGTGTATGTGGTGTTAGAATTGTAAATCGGTATAGCGGTCCCGGCAAGTGGTGCGCGCGGGACGCGTCTCAGTTATAAGGAGGGGTCCAGAGCTGCGCGCGCTCAGTGTGCCCGTGTCCCGTGTTAGAGCGCTCCTGTGCCCGCGTGCTACTTCTCCCGAAAACTCCTCACGCGCAACATGCAGCTCGTATTAGCCACCTGTCTCGTGATCCTCGCAGCAACCATCCGCCCTGTTCCAGGTATGTTCACTGCTTTAATTTTTAATAGGTTAATTAGGTCGATCTAACTATTATTGTCGTTAAATTGTCATCAACATCAATTGTATTCTTCGTTATGATCTACATAAAGGACATAAGGTATGACCTACGTATCGCATGTTATTTGACCCAGGGATTAATACAAAATATTATAATCAATAAAAACTTGATATTTAGAGAACTTACATAACTTGCATAGAACAGGTAGAGTTAAGTGGTAAACCAAAGTAATATTGGAAATAATGTCTGTAAGACAGCCGTCCAAAAAGAGTAATGTTTTTAGGGTTTATCTATGGAAGTGAATTTCTTTATTTCATCATAACTTTTAAATCTACAGATTTGGGTGTATGGGGAATCGTTAAAATCATTACATCACCATGAGTGACACTGGTGACCGGCTCTTAACTTTTTAGCTGGGCCGTAATGATAGTCAGTTTCATTTTTAATAATTTTGCTTGTTTTAGTAGGTACTTGTCTGTGAATAATATAAGGATATTATGTTTATCATAATTTCAAATAGCCAAAATTAACAACCATGTTTTTTTTATTAGAAAGCAATGTTAAGCTTAACTAATAAATATTAAGTAAATGTACGTGTCAATTTCAATGCTAAACATTGCTATATTTATAACCTTTAAAATTACTAATACTTTTATAATGTTACCTTATTAAAAGCTTACTCTGGTTTTTAATTAGAAACAAGCAAAAGAGAGGAACAAAAGTCTTGAATGCAAAGAAAGCATTGAAGATGTTGCCGCAAGGCGACTGTAGGATGCTATTCTATTGCATTTCTATTAGCTCTATAAGCAAAAACTAGTCTTACTTCGTTTTAATAAGGATTAAAATGATGATTTTCTTTGGAACATGTACTACGGTGACTGTTGTGACCTGAGGGTCTTCGACCTTCATTGTTCAGCTTTCATTAGAGTACAATGGCTGTTTTACCACACCATCACCCTTACCAACATAAGATTTATCCTCTAAATTATTTTTAAATTCATTACAATCAAATAGTTCATATAGAATATGCTCAATTTATTATATCTACTTAATACATTAATCAAAAGTTTTAAGATTCATAATTGTGAATTTGAACATAAAATAGTGTTTTTACGAATTAACCTTGTAAACATACGAGTATATAAAATTCTCGCAATGGTACAAAAATTAACACATTATCAAAACACGTATAAAAAGAAATGTGCGAAACAGCATGTCAAAAAAATAAGTATTGGCCATTAAATACTGGATATGAACGCGTTGTGCGTTTATTAACAGGGGTTGCGATACCTTACTAAGTCCAAGATAGTTTTAACAGTTTATGTAGTAAAGGGCCCGTAGCAAGGAAGAGCACACGTTTCATCGAGGGCTTGCTATGTTGACTCAAGTGCGCACCGGACAACAGGTAACAAGGAACAATGCGAGGACAAAAAAAAGACAAGCCAGTGCATCCTCTTCCCGTAAGAAATATAAATATAATAATTCCAATTAAACTTTACCTCAATTAAAATTTACCTCAAACAATCTAATATAAATCTTTCTAGAGATTTAATATAAAAAAAACAGTATCAAGAGTATATCAAAAATCCAGAACAGTTTTGAAGCAAAGCAGTTTTTATTAAAGATACCGTTTCCAAAAAACTTGAATAACTGGTCGATAAAATGTTATATCATAAAATGTTATCTACAATTAGATGGTTGAAACATTCAAAATGTTTTTGCCCAAGTATAATGACCAAGTTCAGACTGCAAATGCACAATTGGCGTCGTTCTCGGAAAGTGTTTATCCAATGTCAACGACATCTGTTCGCGTAGAACTCGCCATTTATCGGAACACCGCGAATTACCTCATCAAGGATCACTTAGAGAATGTGACGAGGGAGCGTTGATTTATACCAATCAGGTTCGTAGGAAATGATTCCGCTAATGAGGCGTGTCTAGGGCTACCGGGCAGGTTATCGATTGGCAAAAACTGTCCAACGGAAGTCTGCTGAGAAAAAATCCAGAGGGGGTGCGGAGGGGACGGCGACAGATGCTAGGTTCATCGGCCCTCGCCTAGAAGCCGCGTGACAGGACATCTAGCATGGTGCGATGCGACTACTTCCATGGAATAATATTACGGGTTGTCGAGTCCGCATCCTCACTCGCGGTACTGTTGGATACACGGTACCGTAAACGCCGCGAGCTTCTGCAAGAATTTCTTATAAAGTCAGAAGAAAAATGTTGCTTTTTACGTTTCTACATTGAGAGAACATCGATGTAATCGCTGTATTTGCATAAAGTAGCTTTGTAGGCGCGCTTCTGGTTATCACCATAACGTATATATAAAGTCATACTGACTGGTAATATACTTTTTCTGACACTGGCGAAGTAAAACAAAGGACAGGCGAAGTGAAATAGGTACAGGTTGCATTCTATGGCTAGCCAAAATAGCAATTTACATGAATCCGATGATGTTGGCAAGCAGTAATAGCTAAGAAAATGCAATGTATACCAAATGGAGACAATATGTTAAAACTGCATACACTCTGTATGTATATTTGGTAATTTTTATAATGAGGATCAAAATTTAATCTACGACATTATAGCTATCGTAAGCAAAGATCCTAGGTACGTGCGGTACACTGAAAGTTTTGCGTAAATCAAATGTATAACAATGATATAAATATGGATATATTATAAAGGTAAATATTTACTGTCTTTCAACGTATCCTCCATTGTATTTTAAATATTTTTTTCATTCGTTCAAACTATTTTTGTAAACTAGAGGACCATTGCTCATATTGCGTGCTGGTTGAAAGCTATCACGGACTCTTCTGGTCCTGTCAATGTCATGACAATTGATATGAGACAAATCTAAGATTTTTGCGGAACTAAAAAAAAACGTATGGTACTCTGTCTAGGTTATATGCGGGATGAGTCACGAGCTCTACCTTTTCAGAAAAAAAAAATAACTTTTTTGATTTCTGAAAATTTTATTTTGTTTTAATGTGCACCGAAGAATTGTCATGGTGCAGCAGGGTGTGAATTTTTGATCGTTTTGAACTTTTTCACTGCGCAAAAATATGGTGGTGTTGACTCGAGAAACATGGCCACGATCAAATTCTGCACAACAACTATTACGTCTTACGCTGCTTAAATGAGGTGCTTCGCTCCCAAAGCATTTTGTAGACGAGCAGTGCAGTATTCCGGTCACCTTTAATATCACAAAAATCATTGCCTAAAAAATATACATATTTAAATGTGACTAAAATTTTTCGAAATACAACTTGTGAACTTGAAAACAATTATTGACAATCGACCCCCCGCCAAAAAGTATTTTAATCAATGAATGAGTTTATGATGTTTGAAACAATAGGACATTCGAAATTTACATATTGATTCGTGGCTAAAATATTTTCGAACTTCAACTTGTGAACTTGAAAACAATTATGGACTCGCGACTTCCCGGCAAAGACTATTTTAATCAATAAATGAGTTTGTGATGTTAAAAACAATATGACATTCGAAATTTATACTTTATGAGTCTCCATGTGCGCGGAACTATGTCATTATTTAGATCCAATGCTGACGAAAACTACATTTAATTAGTTTCCTGTATATATCCTGGTTTTAGCAAACTGGGTAGTACTATAATGTTTAATTTTAATAATATTAGAAAATTATTTGTCTGCTGAATTCATTCACTATTCAATTCATTTATGTGTGCTTAGTTGCTAAGGTATAGTTCGAAAACCGAAGCACAGTTTGGAAACAGTAATTGTAAACATATTTTTTCCTAAATAATAGTTTATATAAAATTTATAAAACCATTGTAATATTTTATTGATAGTTATGTGATATATATATTTTTTTGGATCAATAGATCAGATCATCAACAGATCGCCTATGCATGTAAATAGTCATCCATATGTTTGCATATTTTGTATTTTTTTATTAAGAAACCAGTGCGTTTTGGAAAATAACTCTTCAATTAAATGAATAGTTATTGATTACAAATTAAATATTTCCCACAAAAGCTATTTTATTTTTATTTGCCGTTATTTCGGCTTCAAGGCTCAATTTCTTAAGGATCAAAGAAATAGTATATCTTAAACTATAATGGCTCTTTCACAACGATTTATTTATTATATCTATGGGATATCTATAAATAAATATCGATAAAATATCCGGTTTGGTCTTTCTACCAGCTTAGAACTCTTAACCAATGTTTGATCAAATCACTGGCTGATTCCGTTAAATCAAACGATGATATTTTGGCATTTTTGAATCTCCGACAAGGCGAATGCTTATTGAAGTTAAAATCCTCTGATACAAAAAAGCTATTAAGAAACTTTGAATACAGTTTATAAACCAATTCAATTTTTCCATTTAATACATTTCGTGAATTCTAATTAATTGATTAATTGACTAACCCTGGCCGTCTTTTTTTCACCTCGAGTATTGGGTTTCTCGGGTATGTTGATTTGCATTGTTGGGTTAATTATGTTCGCTCTACATTTCCAAGACAAGGAGGAAGTAGTAAATTGCATTCAGTAGCATGTTTAATCAACAGTTCATGAACAAGTCGCCCGAATAAGCCACGTTGTGTCAACTAATGAATGTTTATAAACATGGCTTCTTCAGGCCATGTTGTGATCATTTGCATTCCTATTCCGTGTGAATCATGATTATTTGATGTTTCTACCATTCTAGGATTGAAATAACACTCATGAATGTGCCGGCATAAGTTCGGGTGAAAAAACATTTGAATCGGAAGTCTAAGTATTTATTTCTAACACAAAATAGGCCATCTCAAATATTTTTACTAGAAAATCATTTTATAGTTGACTCGTTTAACCCGAGTAAACGCGCGCAAAAGGTGATGGCTGATAGGTATTTAAGCCGAAGTTAGAATGGGTTTTATGTATGAGTTTTAAACTCAGCTTTTGACTTAAATTGCGTGGAAATGAAACTTTGATATGGTATGTAAGTAATATCTCTTGAAGTCTGGGTCATCATTACCCCTGATTTATGGGTATTATGAAAGATATATGCAAATTTTAAGCATTTAATGTATTACAAACAGAGCTTCTGATGATTCATGAACAATCTCAAATAAATAATAATACAAATTAATAAAAATCACACTTGTGTTAAATAAGCAGTCTTTCATGCACTAGCAAGAGCATAAAAAGCCAATTTAGTGCGCTTACACTGAGCATAAACAAGAACTTTACAAGCATAAGAAGTGCAAAAAAGATTGCCATAAACCTTTATTAGGTAAGTTTGTCAGAATTGTGTGATTTAAGGGCGATTTAATGTAACAGATATTGCTGTAACGAACGCACAACATTGCAATTTTGAATTCGAGTTGGTAATTAAGCGATTGTTTTCATATTTTGCGTGGGTAGGTATATAAAATTTCTTGAGATTATTTTCTATTCGATAGCATCCATAGAGATCTAGACCTTTAGTTTCTGTGATCTGTGATAGCATCAATCCTTACGTAGGTATATAGCAAATATGATTTTCCAATATCGATAAAACTTATCTAGAACGCATAGGATCTTAAAGTTGATTCATGATTTCAACGGTCTTAATTTGCAGCTATGATTTCCTATACCTAGATATAGGTAAAGATCATAGTTACAACAAAATGCTAACTGATATAGGATTATTTTTTGTGTCTAATATACACCGTTACATCAAGATTTCTCATCATTTATGTATTGTGTTATGATTTCGAAATATGTTTTTAATCTTACATATCCAGAAAACTTAATGCAGAAAAGTTTTCTGGATATGTATGTAGATTAAAAACATATTACGAATACTATTTATTAATTTTGAAATTAAATAGTGAAGTCAAATCTTTTATTCGAACCCTACTTTAAGGATTTGAATATCGTTAAACTTAATCATCGACATATATAATAAAGCAACAAAAAAAGATGCCATAACAGTCCAGATAATTTTGATATATTCTAAAGAAATATATATGGAAATTGTAAATAATCATTAATACAGATTAATATACTAAAGCACGGGATGCCGAAAGCACCTAAGTGTTATTTATTGTTATCTTCACATTTTTCTCTTTTGTGGGTCGTAATATTTTAAAAGTAATACGACAAGGGCACCAGCTGGGATGGCTGTATCAAATTACGACAACTCGAGAATTTTATGATTTGATAAAAAAATCAACGTCTAAAAAATTCTCATTCTCTCTCTCTCTCTCTCTGCGCAGGTTTAACTTCTCGATAGAGATTAAAATATTTAATAGCTTTTGTTATAACTTTAAGACTGGCCGTGTAAAAGCAACCACGACATTTTTTTAACCTTTTAATGTCTGCTGGTTTAGACTAGGTAGTTATTTTGATATCGTATCTCAGATTATTACAAATTAAGTTAATGTTTTATTTCTGTTTACCCTGTTTTGGATGCAGATACAATACAATTAGGACAGTATATTTTAATAACACTTAAATCGTGAAATTTAATTTTTTTATCATTCTTTTATATTATGGACACTAATATAATTTAAATGAAGTTATTTGTTTCATATCTTGTTTTAAGCTCCTTTTAAAACATGAGCAATAACGAGTATAATCCCACTGTGCCTGGTTCTTTGAAATCTAAATTGACGTGAATAATCTCATACCATAGTTATGACGTTACCTAGTTAATCAAAATATTAAATAATTTTAATACACCATCTAAAAGTTATCAAAAAAATGCCGACAAAATGACTAACAGATTACATTCGCGAGTGCTTGCGACGAAAATTAAGAAACAATCGTCTCGTAAGTAAGAGAGCCGCGCCCGAGCCGCCCCGCACCACAGTCGAACCAAATCATCTCGAACCCTTTTTTGCTTTCCGATCGTTATCCGACCGCGAACATCCCGATAATGTTCCCACGCCTGTCGACGATCCAAATCGTACAATAGACGATAAAATTGCGCTTATTACTGTCTTAAATTGATTTAAATTATTTGGGAGCACATTTGGTAATAATAATATACACGAGTACGATTAGCTTGGAATAGTTTCAACAGTTTAGATTTTGTGATTGCGTCGATCGAAGATGATTATGGTTCATCGACTCTGTCGGCGGCGGCGGCGGCGGTCTGTTGCGTTAAACAATCGGCAGTTTTTTGTTGTAGTATAAATGTTTCGACATTGAACTTGCGATGTGACCGTGAAATAAACCTTGTGTAATAAGTTTAATGCGATGGAGTGGCTTGCGGATATTCGCGTGATGTAATGCGGTTTACGCGGTGCATTGCGCTCTTGCATATAACGTTCCATCAATACCACCATACCCGCGTGCCCTCACAGTTATACTGTATGTGCGGCCACTGCGCTGGCGCCAATTGAAGGTTTATAATGAGTTCAAACTCTTTAGTCACACTCAAATTTCAGCTTAAACCGTAATAAATTGTCGGAGCAAACGGTACTGAAAATCTGTATCAATGGGCTCAAAGTGTCACTCACGGAAGTTAATTCCTAAATGAAAAATAAAGAAAAATATGAAATTGCAAGCTTACTAAGCAATGATGCCCATAAGTAAATTGGCCAGCAAAATAGGTACGAAAGCTTTTCTGCGTTGGAATAGAGTATTTTTAAAGGCCTACCTGTTTAGGTACCTCCGTCAAGTATTTATATTAATTTCAACCTTCTACACATCCAAATAACTAAATGCCAAATGACACAGTAATCAAAATCTAGCCTGCCAGCCAAAGTGAAAGAATAACTTGAAATATTTACACAAAATAGTATATATTTATATCTAATATTTAAGATATAAGTACCTTTGGTGTAACTGTTACTGTGGTTTCAATTAAGTATGCATATAAAAGATAAAAAACAAAATAGTTTATTATTTTGCTCGGACTTAGGTAGGTAGGTAATTTATATTAAAATTTTATTCAAAAAAATGAGTCGGTTCCTCGAATTTATAAGCAATCGGGGTAGTAGGCGCTCACCTTCCACTAATAGTTAGTATTTTAGAATAGGCGTGCTAAATATAAAACTATATGTTCCACATGTACACAGATTTTTTGCGTAATAAAATGCTTCTAAAACATGTTATTCGTCTCTTTATCTCCACTTAATATATATTTTTTAATTGTTAACTGCGTTTGTAGTCTTTTTCTCTTTAAAAGCGTAGAGAGCAACCCGCTATATTAGGAACACATGCGTCTCTTCCCGTTCGCTGTACAAAAAAACTGATAGTTGGATAATTTCGTTTGGTATGTCTATTGGCGAATGCCATTCTCTTGGTATCACTTCTTGTCCCGACAGTTTGTGACGTCTATAAGGCGCATTTATAAATTCAACAATAGACCAGTATACGTATTATATATTAAGTTGAAAAAATGAAATTATTATTAGAAGACCAGAATTAAATAAAATAAAATAATATTATTTCTTTAAAAAGTAATTCTTCTCATATATAATTATTCTGGTAAAGTGAAGATTCCAAGAAAAATCTTAGTTCTTATAGTGTTACATTAAATTATCGTCGTACGACGTCGTTAACAAATATGATAGCTGGTAATATGATATTTTGTTTTCCGCTAAGCCTGTTTTTTTTTTATCGAAACGACGAAGACCAGGACTAATTCCTCACCTTAAGAATGTGTAATTGCTTAAAATGTGGAAACGGAAATATTTTTTCATTTTATTTCTATCACTTACCGCGTCTTATACGCGCATGGTCACTATTATTAATATAATAAGAGATATTTTATTAATAATAGTGACCATGCGCGTATAATACGCGGTAAGTGATAGAAATAAAATGAAAAAATATTTCCGTTTCCACATTTTAAGCAATTACACATTCTTAAGGTGAGACACATCATTAGCAGGAAGGGGAATTGTTTAAATAATAGCTCCTTGAATAGTTCCAAAGGTGCTCTGGCCACTGGGATAATTTAAAGTTTTGTAGTCCCCAGCAGGAGAGCTCCCTAGCAGTCGCTATATTTAGACACAAGACCAGTTTTATAAATTGCAAGTGTATATGTATTCTGCCCGAGCCTAGTTACAGCAGAAGCCGTTAATGATATGCAAATCATTCAACGAGTACTATAATCAAGGCAAATATTGACCTTTACTTAGCAATCGTTGCATGAAGAAAAGCTTCAATTATGTTGTCATTGAAGGGTGCAGAATTGTTAATGCTTCGCGGAGTTACCGATACAGAACTTGATGGGGCGTGATTAGCTAGTTTTTATATCATAAAGCAAGTAACATTTAATTGCACACAGTAACGTGAAGGGATCAAGAATACTTACACGCAACTAGCATTTCATCCCAGTTCACGTTGTGGCGAAAAGTAATTTTATTTTAATGCACTCAAAATTTTGTTCATTTAGTCGAAAATTATGGTTATGTTTACATTGCCAGAGTAAGTGAGTTGGTATCAAGAGATGATTATGAATTTACATGGAACATATGAGATATACGTAAGATTAGATTGGTAAATGAGACGAAAGTAATGATTTCGGAAACTAACAAAAGATTATTTAGGAGGAAAAGCAAGTATGAAAGTGATATTAAAAGGAGAGCGAGTACTAGAAATCAAGAGAATTTACCTTAATGTTCATTTACGTGTTCACAACTTCGTTCTACATGCATAGAAGAGTTACTAATGATTTAGCGGAATGCCAGAAAAGGGATCGTAACTTGTGTGGATATACATTGTACATAGGTACATATATTACACTTTGAATGATGTAGTGGGACACAGCGAGATAAGAAAGCAAAGCATTAGAGGAATGAAGATATAGTAACGTTAGTCTATATATATATGCTGGGATGGTTTTGACCAAACTGGTTGGACATAGAAAGGATGGATGAAAAGAGATTGACAATATAAGTAGGTTAACTAAGCAAGTGTGAATAGAACAGTTGGAAGGGGAAAACCTCATCGAATGTATTCTAACCGAGTAGAGAAATTCTAAAAAAAGGGCTTCCTTGTACCCATATCAGACGGAGAATAAGATGATAGTGAAGGAGGCCATAAAGGTATCTGTCTCCAATACATAGTCTTTGCATGCTCTTGAAAACAGATAGGGTGTATATTTTTGTTTCGCAAATGCCTAGAATAATGTATTGATTGTCTCAATTTCTGTAGTATTCATTGAAAGCAATATCTAAAATGTCCATCGTTATACTCTACCTGCAGTAAATAACCACAATCGAGTAAAATGATCATTAATATAATAACGTCTGGGATTACAGAATGGTGAATTTGAAAATGAATTTAGGATATTGTGTACATTTCTTGTGATACCTCAGAAACAACACAAATGTGTCAAAGTTAAAAAATGAAAAGAGAGAGAAGAATAGCAAGTGATACATTATAGTTTTACACTTTTATTTCTATTCAGAACGTTGTAAGTATTATTTATTCGTAATATAATCACAATGTTAACAGCTCTAATTGACAGAATACTAAAAACCATTGTAGAAGGAAGCTCGCATTAAAATCAATTACATCTATAAAATGTTACCATAAAAATGTCTAACCACAACGACGATACTCATACATTTAGTGTCCATGTAACATGTTATGATGAATAAAAGGAAATCACTATTATTACTGTAGACGTGAGTCTACAAGATGGCTTTTAAACGAATTCTAATGAGGGACAATGTCCGCTCTAAGCGGTTGTCTGATATAACATGACAAAAGTAACTAGACATTATCACTGAATGAACATTATCACAGTAGGAGCTCAGGTTACCTTGGTCTCGTAAGTAAAGAAGCGTGCTTAGTGTGCGCAATGAAGCGTTACATCTGCTCACTTCCGAGTGGAGACAGGTTGATAGTTGATTGACTGATGCTATCCGAAGTGCGGGTTACGCTCAATGAATACGTTAGGTGATCGATCAAAGATGACTCATTACATCACCATCAGTTTGAATTATCGATGCAGTCTTCAAAACAATTTATTTTACTTGAATAAGGACTTTGAATAAAATGCAAGGAAAAAGTTGTGATGCTTGTACTTTCTAACAAAATTAATCTATGATACTGTTTTGTGTCGCAAGGATGCACTCTTGAATTCAATGTTTTTATAGTGTTATCGAAGCATAGAAGTTTACAAAGATGTTCTTACTAATGATTATCATAATGACAAAAGTCCGTATTTCTGTACACTTTTTTACCTCACGTTCTCGTTTATAATACTTAATACTTCAAACCAAAGTCAACTATCGTTCACATAAATACTACTTTAGTGCTTACTAGATGCTTCATGCTTAGAACCATTAGTAGCGAAAAGTCGCAAGAGGGTCAATAAGTTTAAATTATTGTTTTCCGTTACATATAAGGGGTCGCAATTTTGCAATGAGTCATCAAGTTGAAATTTACGGTGGACGTGATTATACTTAGTTGTAGTGCGTGCCATGACATTCGCAATAGCAGCCAGCATTTTGGCGTGTGGTCCGTTACACTTCCACGTCCATCCACGTCCGGTGGATGAGCCCGCTGCACCGGATATGTAGCACAGATTGCGCAGTACACTCATCCTTATTATCTAAGGTTGTTCAGAAAAGTAAATATGAGGTCAAACGTCATAACATATTTGGCAAAACGTGGATGATTCGATAGCTTAGTCTATCCTTTCGAGGAATTTTCGGCATAGAACATATAATAATATGGTTTCGGAGTCATGTTATGGCACAGAGTATACTATCGTCTCCCGGTAAATTTCCAGAAAGCGAAGAATTTTTACGGGCCATATATTCCGTTCACGCTAGGTGTAATAAGAAAAAAGATACTGTTTCATACGACATAACATAAAAGGGCACAGCACGTCTCTGTGGATGTACTTGTTCCATATTTTGTATAATTTAACAAGCGCGGGAAGCGCAACTAGCTCTCCTCGCGCTCTGTCTAGTACCCAGGTATAATTTTTAGGTATTATAGCCTAGCAGTGACGTCAGGTTATTAAAATGTCGCGAAGACTACATCGATGCTGTGATCTGCATCCTGACGACATCGTGGTCAATTCCGATTGACTTTAGGATTCACTGACACTTTTTTCCTACCCAAACTTAAGTGGATAATGTAACTTTATTCAGATTCAAGATGCATACCAAACAATATGCCCCTGAGTAGCGTTTACTAACGTGTTGCTAGTAGCAACACGTTAGTAAAGTCTAGCAACTTCTTAGACGTTTTGTTTCTGACATGTAACAATGGGCCAGCTCGTTATTATCACGCCGGGAGGGACGTTTTTATACTCCGGATTGTCCAGACTGATAATATATTGTCAGAAAGAAAAAACCTGGAACTTTGTAGACGGTTATGAAAAACGACGATTTTAATATGTATAAAAAAAAGTCATAAAAAACGGCCAAGTGCGAGTCCAGCCACGATCTATTAGGGTTCGTACGGTAACAAGCCGTGAAAGAACAAATATTTTTCGGTCATAAATAATATTTTAAACTACTTCCTGAATCGGCATTTTCAGTATTATTACATGTATATTCTATACCATTTATTACCAAATTCTAGAACACGAATTTTTTCCAGATACATTTTATGTACCTACTTATTTTCCACGGCGTTCCACATAAAATAATTTAACCAAATTTCTAATTTATTATTTGGTTTTGCGTGACCAATTTGTGCATGGTTTTCTTTCACTGCGAGAGTCTCGTAAGCGAATGACACAGTCGATTGGCAGTATTTATGAAATTTATTTGAGTACAAAAAAATGAAAACCTATATTGTAACTACGGCTAAAATTATGTTTTTTTTTTCAGTGGTGAAAACAAAACACATTTTGAACGTTGAAGTCGGGTCTATGCACACGATAATGAGTTAAGGATAAAAAAAACGTCAGTGCTTAGTGTTGTACTACTAAGTTTATTTTTTCCGTTTTGAAGATTAAGAGAAAATATGCTGTGGCAGATGCCAGACGCACGAGTGATCCTGTAATAATGTTTCTTAACGGTTATTCTGATCTGACAATGAGTGTCATCATGTCATCAATCTTGGTCAGAATTAAATAATATTCCAGGACCTGCTAGGATCAAGTAAATTTCAGCGGCTATATATACTGTTCTGCTGGCAGCTAAAGGACTAGTTAGTTCACATTAACAGAGCATTTCCCGACCCTAAGAACGGATGGTCGCGCTTTCTTATCCCCTCGAGGTGCCGACATTTCTCAATTTTGTCATGTTGTAATGAGATAGTTTAAAAGCCACGGAATGCATGGTAATAGTAAATACGCAAGAACCTTATTTTGAAATTCACAGCGATCGTTTTGCCTAATATTGATTCGCATACTAACAAGACGTTACTGATGATTGTTTTTACTTGAGTTAATCTCGAAATCTTTAAAATGTCATGTACGTCGACTAAACCTTGGCATAGGGTAGCAGAGGAGAAATAATAACAGGATTAGGCATGTTAGGAAGTGCCAAAAAAAAGAGTGCCGACGCCCATATACTAAACACTTATCAAAACTTTATAGATGAACATTATGTATCTCGATTGTGGTCACGTTAATATTTTACTGGAGATGTAGGTACCTAGCAGAGTGCACTAGACTACAAAAAACGTGATCCACATCTAGACATGATCGATTTCTTTAAACTACTACCGAAAACCTTTTCAGGAAGAACATGTACTATACGTCCTTAAATATTATATTAATTGAAAAATATAATATATTGTAGGTACGTCGATTTTAGACGGTCACTAATGAACTTGGAATGTCGGTCGAAAGATCGCACAGAGGTACCATTCATCACAAGTTTTTTCTGCATATCCAATTTAAACAGACAATGGGCTGCAATTCAGTTTTCACAATACAGGGTTCATTCATCTCAACATAAGAGACAAAAGGTATTTCATGATTGACAGAACACAAAGTTACGGTGATAAATTGTCCTAGCTATTAAACTGATAGCTAAATGCGAACTACACATAAAAAAAGTTTATAAGAAGTAGCACCGAGTGAGTAACATCGTTTATGCATGAGGCTGCATTATGCATGGAATCCAATTGTAGATCCTTGAGTCTGTAATGGACGAGAGGAGTGGGTAACTTGCGATTTAACGATTCTAAGGATTCTGTTCACAATAGAATATCTCAATAAGTGCTTTTAAAGCAATGCATCCTTATAAAGCTTTGTGCTTACGTCGTTCGTTTCCTTATTTAGTCGTGATCGTTGTTACCATAATGCTCTAAGGGTTACCGTGTACATTTAATGTTATTTCAAAATGTTTTATAGGTGAAATTAAAGACGTTACTATTGTTACTAGCATTCGAAGGAATTTCTTCCTTCTGTAATACATATGCTATATTATACTGAGATAAATATGCGTGAGGCTGAATAATGCGGTAATTGTTACAACTAAAAATTCACATCTCCACTGATCGTTTCAATAAAACAAAGGATTTAATTAAATGTTACTAATTGCTGTCGTGACGGATGAATAAACATCGCGGTAAAGATGCTAATCCCCATTTCCTCTAGGAATGGTTTCAGTTGCGCTGGTTCACAATAAAACTACGATTCGCGCGTCACGGCTTGGCGAGTTTAAACAACTCCAAGGCATCCAAGGTACAAGTTGAATGTCGTTGTTTATACATTGTTAATGGACTAAAGTCTTCTTTTTGTTCGTTAGTTTCAGTCGTGCTCTCGTTTATGGCGATAGTCGTGGGGATGCATTCAAGAGCTTCGTGCTCAGGCGAGCGTGCGCGTGCGATCCCGTCTATGTAGTAAAGGGATGACACCTACTGCACACTTAAATTCTATTTTTAACTCTTTAATATTGACAGATCATCGACCGGTTCTTTTAATAGTGTCTCTATACTGGTACGCGAAGGCAATACATTACTGTAGGCGCCACACCATATCCGGCAACCATAAATATTTATGAAATTAACCGTCAATGTCAAAGGATATATGAATAATCTCCCAAGTCATCAAACAGCATATTATAGCCAGTTAATGTATTATTAAAATGATAATGAGTTTGATAGGTACATACCATCTAACAAAGACGTTTCACGTAGTTGTGGTAGTAGTGTAGCTTTCATTTCCAAATTAGGGAACCATAAATTTAGCGGTCAACCGAAACACATGGAGTGAGTATATGCATGATTAAGCACGCCACACGACCGGTGGTGGTGGTCTGACCGCAAACTCTTTGTCTTGTATGTATTCCACGTTTACGCAATGTAAATGCAACAGGCGTAGTAAAATAAATGTGCGAATACAAATAATAAAACAACCATCTGTAGGCGCCTTGTAGATATAATGTAAATGTTTAATGAATCTGATATGCGTAAATGTAAATAGGGTCCTTGCGAGTTTTAACGTTCGTAATAATGTTGTTGATACAGCGATAATTTAGGTACTTGTATGTTCACGAGATGTTTTAAAGCGGTTGTGGATGTGGAGGCGTCGATCTCATACAAGTCGCATTAAGCGAGATGAGTGATCGAGGGGCACGCCAACCTCGGGGTCATATTAATTCCGACGCTGGGATCTACACTCATTTGTCAAATCCCAAACTGAAATAATATTTAATGAAAATTTAAGCACTAACAATATCAATGATGTTATAATATTAAGGCTTTAATTTTTTATCTATCACCTTTCAGCATAAATGTAGTTATTATACATACATGTATTTGATATAAGTTGCTCAATAAAGTTATATCTCTTTGTTCCAGCTCAAAGGATAACGACTATCCAGTTAGATGGCGTGCAATATTTTATCTCACGGATGAACCCCTACAGCCCAGAGCTAAACTATTTCCTCGCATATCAGTACTGCAGGTAAGACGCAATCTCCTGAAAGTCATTCGATGTCATGTTCGTGTCGAACACACGGCGTGGGACCGGAGATAGTATCCACCATCGCGTCGTGACTAGGAATAACCTTATCTGCGGCGTCGTGTCGGCGATCCTGAACAACTCCTAGCATAACTACATTCAGATCGGCATTAACAGCGATACTTCGGCTCGTTTCGACGCCTCGCGACCAGGAAGTATAGGCACATTTACATTGCCGTTAGGATTTCTGGGAAATCTCCAGAACAATATCGCCATCTTAGTGAACCATTTCCGCGAGCTGTTCCCACTATTAAATAACCTGCTTACAAAGGGTCAGCCATTATTGCACATGCATTCATAGTCGTAAATCAGAAAAGCTATTTCCCAATCGTAAAATAAGCGCACCGTGATTCAAATTTCAATATTCACAAGTAGACCGCGCTCTGCTCTTGATTCTGCGTGAACAAGTTACAGTTGGTTGTTGCATTTCTTGGATATAAAGGTATTCACAAACGAGAAAATAATGATGCTATCCTGCCATGAACCGGCATAACCCATCGAAGAGAAGGTACCTCTAAGGCGGTGCCATATTCTGCGATCTAGATCCCGCCACGTGCAAGCCGAGATTGCAGTGAGAGGTCACTAGCCTCGTTGCTCGGTCATCAAGTCCTACCGCGTCTTTGTCACGACCCATTTACAGTTTCAATTGTTAACGATGCCACAACGATTCGTTCCATAATATTCTTTGTTGTCATAAAATTGTCCCAAAAAATCGATTAAGACTGAATTAAAATTATGTCGATATGACACCGATTCGTCATTTGCGAGAGCGTTCCGGGTTGCGAGGCTGGGCGTAGCGTGACAAGGTGTCATGGTCGGGCGTCGCAAAGAGGTAATACCGTACCCGTGGATAATTTACAAACAGCTCCCTGAGCGTGTTATATACGGTTGCTTCCTCGCAGCGACAAAAACCCACTAACGGTATCGATGCGGTGAGTATGCGATCCGAAACGGTCATTTGCAACTTTTTGCTGGGTCACATCAACCAGCTTATCGATACAATTGCGACCAATAATCGAAAAAATATAAAATTCCAAGTTCACATTAATGTGTTTGCACTTAACGAAACTGAATATGCTAATGATATATATTTACTTTCATGAGAATACATGCATTTTAAATTGGATTCTAAAGTAGAACGGACGAAAATGTCTAGACAAAAAAGAACACTTGACGCCAAAGGAATGCTAAAGGTTCGTAATGGGCACAAACGAAATATTTTCAGAAGCTCATGTTGAATTCAAGTGGCGTATAATTTATAATGTTTTAATTCATCGTAAAAAATGACACGGCGTGTTTGGATTCTTAATGAAGTGCAAGCCTTTCATCAGTTGACATAAAGAGAGCGTTCTGAATAACAAAAAGTAATTTATTGCAATTTACTCAGGGACACTCCGAGTTCTATTAACTTCCTGGACAAACACAACAATTACGAGTCCCACGCTCAACTTTTCAACTCGTTGACCGTCCCCTTTTGCATCTTAAGGTGTATTGATGCTCACGCTACGAGTTACTTGGCACTATACTATTTATCTCTTATCTATATGCTTCGATAGATTGAGAAATGTATGAATTATATAATAGCTTATAGCAGGTTCTTCAATGTAATTGTTACGACGAAACAATAGCTATATAACATTACAAAATTACAATTATACGAGAGAAAAAATTTAAATCATGTGCGGGATACATTTTTCCTCTCGTATATTTGTAATTTTGTAATGTAATCCGCATAGCAGGCGTTATTTACAATTTACAATTCATTTATTTATTATTATGCACACAATACAATACAGTTACATGTTGTCATTCTTAACTTTATTACAAGTGTAACACTACATTGTAGTATTTTGGCAGTTAAATGACATGCAGAGCCCACACTAAGAAAAAACCTTGTGTCGTGGGACTGCTTCCTTCTATAACACATTTAAGATTGTAGTAAACATAACAATAATAAAAGCTATATAACTCTATTATATATGACAATTTATTAAGGTTGGCAGTTTGTGGAACTACATATACTATATATATATATATATATATATATATAAATTTTCCTGGCTCTCAAGGAATGCTGTCGGAACATACTGTTCGGTGCTTGGCAACAGATTTTCTACTTGAGGATGGTATCTAGCCAGGCAGGCATTCGCAAAATGCCCTACCACCATGCATTGAAACTCAAGCCGGCGGCGGGGTACGACCGCACATAGCTATAACCGTTTGGATGTCATTGTGTTCCATTCCCTAAAAAAAAGACAGTATAAATAGAAGATGCCCGCCTGGCTAGCGACCACCCTCAAGTAGAAAGTCTGTCGCCAAGCACCGAAAGGTGTGTTCCGGCAGTAGTCCTTGAGAGCCAGTGAAATTACAGGCACAATGAGACTTAACAACTATGTCTCAATGGGACGGGCGCAGTGCAATTCATGAGTCATGAATTGCAACTGTTATAGGCAGAGGTTAGTCCACTTAACATCAGGTGGGCCTCGAGCTTGTTCCGTCACAATAACATAAAAAAAAAGATAATGTTTTTTTATTAATTTAAATGAAATGGTAAAAGCCTTCACAATAATGAAGTAAATCAATATCATCTTCGTTTGTATGGAGAAGTGACCGCTCATTTCAACGTTTATATGTGTAAGACTATGTCGTTAAAACCACGATTCTTAATATAAATTTAATTTCTATTCTGTAGATACAAACTAACTACAAGCATATTATCATGTTGTTACAAGACGTTATTGCAAAGGGCCTCGTTTATGCGATGTCATCGACGTCTTTAATCCCTCAGAGTTTTCTGAACTTAGATCAGGAATGCAGTCCCGCCTTGGCAAGGCCACGGGCAGTCTTTAGCGAATAAATTGCCTCGAGATAGTCCCGACAAACTGGCTCCACACTACATGGTATTAGATGGTACGCCAGTAAATAGCTGTATACGATTAGCCGGCGTAGTCATTTAGATAAATCGCGTTTACTTACACTGGTAAGGTTCATAATTAATAACCTTATATTAGTCGCGCTGTATCATTTTAACGAGGTATAAACTTGTGGTAAGTTGAGTATTATGTATTGAGTTGTTGAAATAAGTATTATGTCTTTTTCAGATCGTTAGGTCTGCAATTGGCATCGTTTGAAACGAAGGAAAAAGCAGATTCAATAACGACATACTTAACGAATGCAGGTGAGACTCAGAAGTTTTATAGTCACATAAGATACTACTTATTTAATACTCTATTCTACGATTATAAAATTGGCACAGAAATTATTTGCACGTCTCAAATAATCCTTATAACTCGATCTGGTTGGATCATGCACCAGTGACTGAGACTTTCCTATTTGAATATGTCCCCTTTATTTTGAAAGCTGCATATGCGCAGAAACTACAAAAATCAATGAAATTATTAAACAACAAAACCTCATTAACATGTGGATTATGATTTGCATACCTACTCTCTCTTCGAGAAGGTCGATCCGTGTTCTAGCAGTGGAAACGTGATATCGCATTAAAAATCATTACCGATCCGGATTTCTTTCCATCAAATGGTAGGCTAAAGTAGCAAAACCCTTCCATATCATAGGTGTCGTAAAATTTAACTATTAGTGATAAACTGAAGCCGTTTAAAGGTCTCTTCTGCATTTCTGACAATACTTTCATTGTCTCACCTAAAACTAAAGATTAAATTTCGTCCTTGTTAAAAAGACTTAAAGCGCATCTGTCACGTTTTCAATTACAAATTGAACATTGAAATATTACGAACGTAAGCAGCAAGCACATTTGGTGCTGTTTTCGTGCGTGGTACTGCTTGTGTAAATGATTGATAACAAATATTCGATGGTAAAAGTTGTCGTTTATGCAACCAGCAAATATTATTAAAATTTTGTTTTATAGGTTTGGATCTCTATTGCACCAACTAATAATCAAATTAATGTGCATATAAAAAAGCCTTTGTAGGCAGACACTGTAAGCTCTGCACCCCAGATTCGTCTAGATAATTTTGTGTAAGCGAAGAGAAGATGGCATGCAATCCTATACCCAAAACATAATGCAATCTCTGGATTGTATTATAAGCAATTTTTATCCATGCCCATATTGATGTCATCATTATTCGATTCCAGGCTACAATAAATATGACTTCTGGACGTCGGGCAATAACCTCGGCACGGACATGTATCTGTGGATGAGCACGGGTCTGCCTTTCAACGCCACCTTCAACTATATGCGACGACTACCCATGGACGCGCCAAGCCAGCGTCCCGAAGACAGCATCGACCCCCTGGATGTCCCTCAAGGAAGCACTGCCCCACAACGCACAGCACGACACGGGTACATATTCTACCTAATCTATTAATCATCTTCTACTCCTGGTGCAATCCCCATTTCTATTAGTTATCAATCAACTCTCTTAGTCGTCCGGTTCCAGTTCCTTTAGTACCTACATAAAACGTTACCTATGCAAACATCACTGCATAGTGTTTGTAAGGTCGCGATAAAATAATGTTAAATATTTAGAGTTGTTTAATTACTAAATTACTTTAATACTTATTTGCAAATTTTAACAGCACAAATTTTGTTACTCGGATGTTAATATAACCCGCGGTATTATTTTTAACCATCTTCAAATCATAAATTGTAAATATTATTGAAGACGCGGACATGGAAGTATTGTCTAAAAAATTTCGTTAAGTGATTGATTGCTTCGCATTAGATAGTGCTTGAAATCATATATAAAAATTATTGCGATAGCTAAAACAGATTTCAAAAAATCAGACCTTATATTTAAAGGATAGTGTCATCGTAGAGCATTCTTAACAAACGTAGCTTCGCCATATAGGTACCTGATATTTTAAGTTCCAAGTGTTCAAACTCAGTTATATGTTGTATGTATTATTTATGCTTCAGGTTTGCCAGTGTTTCGTTTTATTGTTTATTTTATCTCTTTATAGAAAGATAATAATTCCCATACACAATGATTTTTCTAAATATTTACATTTGCAAAACACAATTTTAAGGAAATCTAGCAAAACATAGATATTAGTTTCTTGGAAACTAATTCAAAAACTACACCAAGCTTGAACACTTGGTACTTATTCGAAATACGACGAAATTACGATTGTACGGAAAACACTATGAAGACACTTCCTTCACCTAATACGTGAAGCTTTTAATTTTATTTGTATTGACAATTTGTAACGGAAGTGTTGGAAGGGGAAGATCTAGGCAAACGTTCCGAAATCAGATTGAAGAGGTTCTGAATAAAAGCCAGGTCAGGAGTACGCTAAACCGACGCTCATGTATTGATGAGTTTAGATGAAGCGAAAGAGGTATGTAAGGATCGTAGTAAGTGGAAATCTGTGGTCTCTGCCTACCCCTAAGGAAAAGAGGCGTGATTTTATGTATGTATGTATGTATGACAATTTAATTCATAATTTTTATCGTTAATCAAGGTATATAAAAATAAACATGTTTACGATTAGACATCTATGCTAGATAGAGTCAAGGAGACAACATTAATATTACGATATCGTGCAACGTGCATTAAGTAAATCTTGGGAAACAGGAAGCTTACATTATATAGAGTTGAGATAGTCAGTAAAAAGTGTCCATTCATTCCGGGTATCAAGTTCCCATCCCTTTATTACGACCTAATCACGGGGGTTTTCTGGAAAATTGCCGGTTACACCTTGTTCCCACGATACGCTCCGTTGGCTAATTCGCTTCGAAAATAGCTCACATCATATAAATAATGAATGCTCATTTCCTTGCACCGGTTTTGCGACGTAGCTACATAGCATGTAGTGATCAGAACTAGTTTGTATTCCAGAACGGAGCACGTGATGACAAACGGATGCGTGTCGCTCAAGGCGCCCACGTTCCACTGGGAGCCCCAACATTGCGGAGAGATCAAGGACTTCATCTGCGAACAGACCCGCTGCTACTACTACAACTACGGCTCCATCCCCGTCTCCTCGGCGCAGGGGTAATGCCAGGTGAGATGCCAGCCAACTCCGGAGGCCCGATCCCCGTAATGCCGCGCGCACTTATTCCATCAATTGTACTTAGAACTTTTTCATGGGCTCCAAATACTTGTGTATGGGACGACAAGATATTTGGTTATTCATTATCTGTGTAGTAGACCACGAGGGTAGTATGTGCTAACACTGTATTCATTCCAAGTGTGAACCTTGGTTTAGTTGACGTAAAGCGCGCGGGCCCGCGGGACCTGGCCTCTGCGCAACCCAACCACCAAACAAGAGCCCTACACCCAGCAGACAAATGTTTGGCATTAACTAAATATTACCAATTTATTTATATATGTTCACAAACTCTTCTAAATTTGTAAAATTATTTGGTGGGTGGGTGAAGGGGGCTTTGCTTGGTATCTCTTGTGAAGTGATACACTCTGTGTATAACTAAATCCTTACTTTTAACCTTACTCTTAAGATTGTTTATCTAACATTGTTTAATCAACCTTTAAGCTATATCAGATATTTTTACTTTGGTTGTTTACGCTTCTAAATCACTACTCACTAAGAATAAATTATAAAAAAATTAGACTACGATCCACATGCACGCCTTAAATATTAGGAACAATACTGCTGTCATATGAAATAGGACATGGTGTTAAAAGTCATTAAATTAATGTTTTCTCACTGCCATTATAACACGCAAAGTGGGGTCTGCTCTTAAATTCAAATGATATAAGGAAGCCCTTGCATACTACTTACTTTTGATTGTCATTTAATAGTATTTTTTTTAACAAAATTAGCAATGTAGTCACTAACACAGAATAATAAATCTTGTTTTGTCTAAGCTTATCAAATAACACGTATCCAAAAAACGAAAAACTGGCGACAATGAACTGCCCAGAAATGTTTCTTTAAAATACTAAAATTTTAATCGATATGTTAAACAGGGGACAATTATGAATATAACTAGATCATTTTCTCGTCTTGAATGGACCATAGTATCTAAAAAACAAAAATTAACAAGATATAAAATAGTCATGTTTGATTTCTTTTTAGATCCAATGTTTTGCAAATGTAGAGACTGTGATGAAAAAAGAATGGTTGTGGCATAAACTTATTAACCATAAACTCCTTAAAAATATTATCAAAAAACATCTGAATCGCTGTTAAATCGTCCGACCATTCTTTTTTGCACGCTCTCTAGTATATAACGTGTAAGCGGCTCTCTAACACGAGGGTCGTATTATGTTGAACAGGAAGCCTCTATCGCTGACCACCACGACGACCGCCCACCCGCTAACATCGTCGTCGCCGCCGCCGCCACTCTCCGAACACCTGCCGACCCACTTCACCCTCAACGACCTGATCAAGCTGCGCCCCTCGTCACTCGACGGTCTGCAGTCGCCGCATTTGAAGACGAGCGCGTTGTTGAAAGTACCGCCGCAGATCGACTCGCACTACTCTCGTGCGGCAGACGCGAACGTGCATGAGGAGCCTCAGCATGAGGAGAAGGAGACAGCGACGCAGGGCCCCTACGAGGACGAAGATGGCATGGTGGGCGACGACCCCGCAGCCTACCTGAGCCACGAGGCGGCCGCCGCTGACGACGGGCCCTCCACCGCCGAACCGGACGCTACAGAGCACTCCGTCCACGCCAGCGGTATGCTGGCTCCACCCAAATACTGAACGCGTCCGTTTCAGCGGTGAAACATTTCTCCGAGACGATTTGCTATTGACTCTACCAAAAGTATTATTTTCACTACATAGGCGTTTAGACTGTTCTAAATAGGAGATCGCTATCGAGGGCACGACTCCTATATTTTATTTTGCATGTATGTAAATGAGATTTTTAAAATCGTAGTTTTTTAGTGCTTATCGACAGTTATGGGGACTTCGAAGGTTTATGTAAGGGGCAGTATTTAATTAAAGCCTCGAAGGTGCTGGCGACTCGCCTCTGCGACTTGCCTCCGTCTTCGTTATGTTGAATATCACAAAGCTTAGTAATATTCCACGATATTTAGGTACCTAAACTTCGCTAAGGTAGTTAAGCCAGATGTCAGATCTCCGGTGTTTTCGTATAGATCGTAAATATTATGTATTAATGTAACTTAAGAAAATTTCGAGGACTCGTTGTCGGGACATATCATTGAAGTAATGTCTTAAAAAATAGTGTTTATACGTGTCGTAGTTAAGTTATATTTAAGTCGGAACTCTGATAGTGAAGTGAATAAAAAAGTTAAAAGTTTAAATAACGTTGTTTAAATGACGAAACATTTGCAGAACCAGTATTGTGCTGCTTTGAAGAATGTGGAAACAAGTAGGTAATTACATAGAAAATTTTAAGGAACATCAGATATTAAAACTAAACTGAACTTTTAGATCAAGGCAATGCACCTTGCATCATTCTTGTTTTAATGTAAGGCGCTGCTGCCCACCTCCTGTTATTTTTCCTTTCGTCGCCACTTACAACTTCTGCAGTAAAGGTGCAATTCTAGCTAGGCATGTCACGCGGTCTCATTGAATATTGCTTTCAATATAAAACACTTTTGGAATTAGTCCAGTTGTTTGAGATCTATGATGCCTGATGACGCAAATGATTGAATTATGCATACAAACACACGGACACACCCTCACAAACACAAGGTGTGAAACTTATTACACCCTTCTGTCGTCGGGGGTAGATAAGTATACAAGAACATATTCGTTTCAATGCACGCAAATAATTTTTAACCCTTGTCTACCATTGCCTGTTCTTCAAATTTGAAGAATTGTACTGATTTCATACGTGTTTTTTTGCATACTTACCTGATGTGGTAGAAGATGGCAAAAACGTTTATCCAAGAATGGGAAACTGGCTCACATGACGGCTGCACAGGAACACATTTAAGTGCTTGGTGTCGAATTTTCTACTTAAGAGTAACAGCCGAAGGTCGAGCGGAACAGATACGTAAAATGCTCTACCAAAAGCTTAAGCCTGTAACGTATTCCAACCACAGACCTTCTGCGCAACAGTCCATAGCCATCTACTAAAAACGTATTTTTTTTTATGCCTGATAGGTTAGCCTTTGACCACTATCTCACCTGATGGTAAGTGATGATGTGGTCGAAGATGTTGTTCAGGCTAACCTAGAAGTACTGGCTCTCAAGGACAGCTGCCGGAACACACCGTTAGGTGCTTGGCGACAGATTTTCTACTTGAGGGTGGTAGCTAGCTAGGCGGGCATTTGCAAAATGTCCTACCACCATGCTATAACGACTGCCATCCTAAGACGACAACCGGGACCGACGACTTAACGTGCCCTCCGAAGCACGGAAACTGTTGAAAATAGATTTATTACTTGTAATTTCATAGTCTATGATTAGTAACTAAGCAACGGTTGTTAGAAAATTTTCCTATTGACTGATGTAATGTTCTTCTACAAATAAAATACGTTTACAGCTTTATCACAAGATTTTAATATCCTATTGGCCTTTTACTGCGCTGCTCCCAGCCCATGTCCATCAGGTTATGGGCCCAGCCATAGCCAAGTGATAAAGGTATTAAATTACAGACATGCAGAGTCCAAATTTTACAAAGTTGTCCGGCCAGTCCAACTATGGGACTTGGGCATTTGCCATGGAGATGTTCCTGATTGACTGTGACCTATGGGACTGCATACAAGGTACTGTAACCGAAGTAAACGATTCGACAAAGAAGCGGGATGCTAAAGCTCGATCAAAAATTTGTCTAATGTGTGCTGAGAGTATTTATCCTCTTATAGTAAACGCACAAACAGCCCAAGAGACGTGGATAGCCCTAAAAAATGCATATGCAGACAGTGGATTGACACGGAGGTTGTCGCTACTACGAAAATTATTCAGCATTAAATTAAATGACTACCCGAACATGGAGGTTTATTGTACAGAAATACAAGCGACTCAGCAAGCCCTACAGGCTATAAAGGCAGGTTTAGAAGATGAATTTATTGGAATTATAATGTTAGCTGGACTTCCAGAAACATACAATCCATTAGTAATGGCTTTAGAGCATTCAAGTGTCAAAATCACATCAAGTAGCGTTGTGGCTGCCCTATTGAAGGAGGGCCAACGCAAGGTACATGATAATGGTGATTCTGTCTTAATGTCAAAGACAAATAAGGAGCCTATGAAGAATAAGAAGGTGATAATATGCCATTTTTGTAATAAAAGGGGGCATTTCAAGTGGCAATGTAAGCAGTACCAGGAATCCAAGAAGGGAAGAAATACTGCGGCTACTGCAGGACCATCTATAGGAGAAAGCAGCATGAGTTGTGCAGAGACAGCTGGCATTGCTAGACAGTCAAGTGAGTGGATTCTTGATTCTGGTGCGTCATCGCACATGACTTCTAAAAGAGATTTGTTGACAGATGTTAAAAACGCCCAACGTTGCATCAGTACAGCTGGTAGTGAAAATGTTGTTTCCATTTTACAAGGGAACATGAAAACAACTGTAAATAACAACGGACGACATGTCAACATAAATTTTAGAGATGTTTTGTATGTACCAGAAATTTTGATGAATTTACTATCTGTAAGTAAAATTGCTGCACATGGTCATATTGTTATTTTTGATAAAAAATCTTGTAGAGTTTTTAAAACAGAAGATGTTTCTTTACATGTAGGTAGGGCGTTGTTAACAGCATCAGTTAAAAACGGGCTCTATGTTTTAGATCAAAATATTGATAAGGCAATGGTTGTTCTTGATGACAGGGTGAAGATGAGTGCACACGAACTATGGCACCGGAGGCTTGGTCATCTTTCCAGAGTACAAATGCGTAAGTTGAAACCATTAGTACATGGACTTAACTTTGGAGCGGAGAACACTGAGCCATGCGGAGCATGCTGTAAAGGGAAACAATGCGTAAAGAAATTCCCAAAAGGAAAAGCGAACAGAGCCAAGGAGCTTTTGGAGATAATCCACACCGACCTAGCAGGACCTATGGAAGAAGTGACATGGGGTGGAGGTAAATATTGCCTAATTTTTGTTGATGATTATAGTAGAAAAGTTTTTGGCTATTTACTGAAATCTAAAACTGAGGTACTCGGTAAATTCAAAGAATTTAAGGTCTTGGTGGAAAATGAGACGAACAAGAAGATAAAATGTCTCAGAAGCGATAACGGGACTGAATATACTGGAAACGAATTCCAAACGTATTTGAAAGAAAATGGAATACGTCATAAGACGAGTGTAGCTCACACTCCTCAGCAAAATGGAGTAGCGGAACGCACTATCCGCACTATTGTTGAGAAAGCGAGGTGCATGCTTCAAGATGCGAAATTGCATAAGCGTTTTTGGGGTGAGGCAGTCAACACAGCCATATACCTAAAAAATAGGTCACCTTCAATGGCAATTTCAACTGTACCTGAAGAGATATGGACAGGAAAGAAACAAGATGTGTCTCATTTAAAGATTTTCGGAAGCAAGGCACACGTTTTAATAAAGGGCAATACAAGAAAGAAATTTGATTCTAAGTCTACTGAAATGATTATGGTTGGCTACAGTGAGAATCAAAAAGGATACAGATTTGTAGATAACATAAATAATGTGAGGCGAGTAACTGTTGCTAGAGATGTTGTATTTGTGGAAGGAGTGTCGTCCAACACTGAAATGTCAGATGAACAAACACCTCAAACCGTAGATATCTCAGAAATCCTAGCAAATAGACCTGAACCAGTAGGAAGTATAATCCCAACTGAATTTCACGAAATTGAATGTTCAGAACGGGAACAGGTCAGCATAGAGAGGGAACAGGAGAGTTCAGAGAGAGATGGAGAAGAAATAGACGATGCTGATGATTTCCAGGACTCGATAGATATAGGTTTAGATCAGCAATTAATAAATGAACATAGTATTACTAATTCAAATGATACTGAAATTGAAGAAGAGCCTGAAATTCGTGAAATCGTAAGTGATCGCCGGTATCCACTACGGGAAAGACGCCGAAAGGAAGAAAAAGACATGGTCTATAACTTTCATGTTTCGGACGATCCAGACCCGCAATCCTTACAAGATGCTATGGACAGGACTGATAAAGAGTTGTGGTTTTCAGCTATGGTGGATGAATATAATTCTAACGAAAATGAAACTTGGGATATTGTAAATCGACCATTGGACAAAAATGTTGTTAAATGCAAATGGGTCTTCAAACTAAAAGTTGGAGCAAATGGTACAGTGCAGCGTCATAAAGCTCGATTGGTGGCACGAGGCTATTCTCAGAAGTATGGAGAAGATTATTTTGAGACATTTGCCCCAGTTGTTAAATTGTCTTCCATACGTCTTTTGCTCGGACTTGCAGCTGAAATGAATTTGGATATTCACCACATTGACGTCACAACAGCGTTCCTAAATGGTGACCTCAATGAAGATATTTACATGGAACAACCTCCGATGTTTATAAAGAAAGTTGATGAAGGAAAAGTATGTAAGCTCAAGAAGGCCATATACGGATTAAAACAAGCGGCTCGTTCATGGAATGTTAAAGTACATGCACACATTATAGAAATTGGTTTTACAAGATCCAAATATGATCCTTGCGTTTACATAAAGAAAAGTAAAGAAGTTTTTATAGTTATTGGTCTATATGTTGACGATTTTTACATATTTACAAATAATGCTAGTGAAGCTTTACATTTAAAGAATGAACTTGGTAAAGTTTTTAAAATTAAAGACTTAGGTGAAGCCAAAGAGTGTCTAGGAATGAGCATTGTGAGAAACCGTCAAGAGGGGGAAATTTACCTAGATCAACGAAACTACACAAGGAAATTGTTGCAAAAATTTGGAATGGAAGAATGCAAACCAGTTGGAACTCCAATGGAATGTAATCTGAAACTTGCTAAAGGGAGTAATACAGAGAATACTAGATATCAAGAAATAATTGGATCTCTAATGTATCTGTCTACTTGTACGAGGCCAGACATATCTTTTGCTGTCAGTTATCTAAGCCAATTTAATTGTTACAATGATAACATGCATATGGCAGCATTGAAACGTGTGTTACGGTATCTCAAAGGTACAATGGATTATGCCCTTTGTTACAAGAAAATGAACAAGCCTCTGGTCGCGTATGCTGATGCAAATTGGGGTACCAATTCGGACGGCCATTCATTTTCTGGTTACTGCTTAGTTTTTGCTGGTGCTGTAATTTCGTGGCATGCTCGCAAACAGCAATGTGTTGCGTTAAGTACTGCTGAAGCAGAATTCATTGCTCTCTGTGAAGCTGCTAAGGAAATTGTTTTTATAAAAGGGATTTTTAATGAGTTGTGTACAAATAGTAAGCCTGTAACTGTGTACAGTGATAGTCAAAGTGCTAGCAAGATGATTTACAATCCAGTCACTCATAAGAGAAGTAAGCATATAAATATAAAGTACAATTATGTTAAAGAGTTAGCTGAGGCAAAGGAAATAATTATAGATTACTGTGAAACTAGTTCCATGCCTGCTGATGCTTTAACAAAATCTGTAAACAGGGTTAAACATAATTTTTGTTTTAACTATATGGGATTACAAAGACTATAAACTTAAGTGGGGGTGTTGAAAATAGATTTATTACTTGTAATTTCATAGTCTATGATTAGTAACTAAGCAACGGTTGTTAGAAAATTTTCCTATTGACTGATGTAATGTTCTTCTACAAATAAAATACGTTTACAGCTTTATCACAAGATTTTAATATCCTATTGGCCTTTTACTGCGCTGCTCCCAGCCCATGTCCATCAGAAACGCTCAGTAGTAATATCACTAGCGGTCACCCATCCAACTCATTACCGCGGGCGACGTCGATTAACTTTGCTGATCGGTTGAGAACAGCTAAGTAAACTTAGCTAGGAGCGCTTCAAAACTACAACTTGTGAGATGTTCCACCAATTGACACAAAATTCAGCACATTATTCCACACAGGTTCAAAACCTCTCAAGCGTTCTCATAGGAATTCTGGTTTGAACAATAGTAATTTGAATAATAAATTAGATATATTCGCTTCCACTTTAGAAGAGACGTCGTAAGTAGATGTTGATTCTCCATAGCAATTTCAGCAATTTCTCAGCAGCTTAAAATTGAGAACTAAGTACATCACGACGATATTCCTGTCACACTTAGAACAAACCTTTTTATGTTATTGTGACGGAACAAGCTCGAGGCCCACCTAATCAAGCGAACTAATCTCTGCCTATAACAGATGAATTTGATTACAAGTCACGACCGTCACTTTCAGACATAGTTGTTAAGTCTCATGTGCCTGTAATTTCACTGGCTGGACGAAACTCACACTGCAATCAAAATTCTGAACAAAAATATTCCGCTCTCATTGGAGTTTTTTTTTTAACTACTACTAACCTCTGCCTATAACAGTTGCAATTCATGACAACTCACGAATTGCACTGCGCCCGTCACATTGAGACATAGTTGTTATTTTGTTTTGTTGTCTCATTGTACCTGTAATTACACTGGCCCTCAAGGACTACTGCCGGAACACACCTTTCGGTGCTTGGCGACAGACTTTCTACTTGAAGGTGGTCGCTAGCCAGGCTGGCATTCGCAAAATGCCCTTCCACCATGCGGTGAAACTCAAGCTCTGGGCGGGATTCGAACCATGGACCTGCTGCGCGGCAGTCCATAGCCAATGCCACTGAGCCATCACTGCTTCTTAAGTAACTTAAGCACAAAGACAGTAGTATTATAACTTACCAGCCATTGATGACTCCCTCGACGTTGAGCATGGGCACGATCTTGAACACGTACTTGGCTCGGAGCGCGGCGGCGGCCGACGACTCCCCGACGATGTACGAGAGCGTCCCGTCCATCACCCAGCTCGCGTTGCTCTCACCAGGGTGCACTCGGGCACTCAGGAATACTATCTCCCGATCCTGGACATCAAATTTAAATTATCTACCTGATGAAAAAAGTTTTGGATTTGACTATCTTACCTATATTATATTGTATCAGCCGAATTGTCTACTGCTGAAACCAGCCTCCTCCAACAAGGGGGTTTCCATAATGTCTACTGATTACATGCTACTTTGGGATCGCAGTCTAAGATGTAAGTGTGTCTCTAGTTAATTTTACCCTTAGTCGCCTGATACGACACCCAAGGGAAGCGATTAGTGGCAGTGACATTCTAGCCCAGCACCCCATGGACCATTAGCTCTTAAGGACATCACAGCTAGCTCATCGGAAGGTGGTTGAAAACTGATTCCAATTGAAGATCATAGCCAGTGAGGCAAGCATACAAGCTGATCTATCATGTTTTAAACTATGAAAAGCTCAATTATGTGGATTTAAAACCAATAAAAGAACTTATTTCTATAAATTTCAAAGCAATCCAAATTGATAATATAAATTTCTTTCTATTTGATTGTCACTGCATCAAATTACCATGATAGTTTATGCCTGGAAAAATAGATTGTAATACCAGACGAGTTTCTTGTAATACCGACTGAATTCGGAGACAACGTCACAATAGATATGGATAAAATGTGAGTGCTACTATAAAAAAATAGTAGTCACTCTAAGCGATGTGCAAAATTAATTATAATACCCCCGATCTATGGGTATTATTAAAGACCCCGACAAACTTCGTCAACGAAACATATTACAAACTGATTACCTAACCACGATTGAAAAGAACATAATAATTTTTAAGCACTTGTGCTAAAAAACCGGGCATAAAAGCATAAAAAGCCATTTAAATCCGCTTACACTAGGCATAAACAAATTTGACGAGCATGAGAAGTGAAAAATCTATTTATACGTTTTTTGGGTACTCCGGGCTTTTTTGGATTTCTTTAGACCATTCTTGTCGACCAGTAAGTATAACTAATACCATTTTACATTATTCTTACCAACTTATTGTATTGTTGAAAGAAGAGCAGATTGCTCACCTTGGTCTGAATGTATTTGGGCTTGTTGCAACAACATATTAATATAGGTATCGAATAAGAGCTGCTGTAACTGTAAATCCAACCTTATTGAATTTTGTATATTTGTACAAAAACGAAAGCTTTTAAGTATTAATTTAGATTGTATATTATCAGACCGTTGATTGTAAAGTTGTTAGTAGGTACTACCCAACTAAAATACAACTAGTATCAGACTCTTAATAAAAAAATAGAAAAAGCGATGGAAATATCCATCTACACTAATGTTATAAAGAGAAGAGATTTTTAGATATTTGTATTTTTGTATGCAATATACTTAAAAACTACTGGACCGCTTTGGATGAAATTTATTATGGAAATAGTTTGAGACCCGGGGAAGGACATGGGATAGTTTTTATTCAACTGCGCAAACACGCAAAAAGAGGATAATGGTTTTGCGTCACAGCAGACATAATATGATAGCTATGTCTACATATACAGCTAGTAAGGCATAAAAAAAATTAAACGTACAACAATAGGGTTAGTTGGAGAGTCGTCAGCTGATATTGTGAGCAGGGGCACTTCGTTGTTGTTCAGTGAGTAGCACAAGGGTTCCACTCGTAGGTAAGCTCCTGCCGGCATTTGTATACTCCATTGCCAAATTCTTGTCTGTGGAAAATGAGATTTTATATAGACATTCAATAGAAATGTTAACAAAACATAAAAGTTTATATTTATTGTAATTTTGCCATAAGGAATGAATTACTAATAAAAGCTAATCACTGTTGAGAAGCAGCGCGGTGATAGAGCTAAATTTATGTTAAACGCTTGAGCTGAATAGTATAGATAACTTGTAAAAACTTAAACACTCGAAGGGGGAAAATATATCGTGAAATATATCATGTTTTCGTGAACTATATACGTTAAGCCTATCTTCATTCAAGCGCAGCTTTAAATCGTGGCTCGTCGAGAAGGCGTTCTATAGCGTTGACGAATATGTGTAAAACATCGTATAATATCATATCATATCATATATTTACTTAATTTAATTTATATAAATAAGTTTAAATACTTTATTATAATTGAAATTATAACTCTTTTATGTTATAATTATAAATTTGTGACACGTAATATTCTTACCAATAAATTGATTATTCAGATTATTCTCACAGACATGAGATAATAGTTCTTAAGCAATAATTAAATCCTGGGACTGATCTGTTTGCTTACATGTGAGACGGAACAGGAATCGCATGCAATGATAACCGCAGGACGAATTCTTGCTTAAGAAGTGAACTATGCCTAAGCACAAATTGTATATACTGTTGCAAGTACAGTAGTAGATAATCTTCACAGTGCCAGTTTTTCTAAGTTTATCTAAGTTGCTTACATTTTCGTGCGATCTTGTTGGATTTTAGCTCGTAAGGCTTGATTTTAATCTATCTGTGGCGGCGCATCACTAGATGCTACGCACATCCCTAGAAAAGTCGTCCAGGCGACCGAAGGATGCGGTGCGATCTTTGGACTGTACATATATTGTTTATGAGGAGTAAACTGGAGTGAGAGAGTTTAAAGGATATCGGCATTTTTATTCACTAAGAAGCATACAACACATTCGCTTCCTCATATCAAACCTCTTTGAAATTATAACTATATTGCGCGCGGAACTAGTTGTTTAGCCTTAGGTGGCGACAGGAGTGGCGAGGGGGCGGGTTACCTACTGCTCGCAACGCACACACGCACTTTAGACAGTGATGCAGTGCCGGTTTTAGCACTACGAGCACCCTGGGCGAGATTTCTACAGCGCCACTCATATGAAAAAGAGTCAAGATATATGTATAATTAAATAACCAATATTTGAGAAAAATCAAATAAAATTACCATTTAAGCCTTTCTCCTTTACCCACTAACAACCGTTTCTTGTATAGTAATGAATATTTGGAACTGCTTTCCATCCATTTGGAAACAATTGTAGTAAATAAAATGTTTTTGTGTAACAAGCAGCAGGTGGAGCGGGCTGCCCCTTTATATCGGGCGCCCTGGGCGGTCGCCCCACCGCGCCCTACCCTAACGCCGGTACTGCAGTGATGACCAAAGTTTAGAACATATAATAATACCAAAGCAAGCATCCCCGCCTCTCCACCGCTCACATACCTAGTTACCATACCTAAGGCGCGGCCTACTAGTTCCGCGCGCACTATAGATTGGTAATGGAAATGGAATTTATGTTATTCGAACTCTTTTAATGTAATCTTCCTATAACATGCATAGAGTTATTTACATTTAAACTCTATTGGAGAATTTGTAACGTTGCGCCTAGCGCCGTTACTTCATCAATACTTAAAAAAAATATTAACTTAAGTGGATAATTTTAAGCGGTTTTTTTAAAGCATATTTTAAGTTTATGATTATTATCTATTGAGATAATGGTGCTCGGCGCAATGTTACAAATTCTATTTAGGCTGCAGTTCAAACAACTGTTAAAAGTTAAAACGATTGAACCGTGCAGAAGTTATCATAACACATAAAAATATACACTGAAATGCACCATTGGAAACTAAGTTTTGCACTATTTTTTTGAACCAGTGATGGCTCAGTGGCATTGGCTATGGTCTGCCGCGCAGCAGGTCCATGGTTCGGATCCGGCCGCGGGCTTGAGCTTCACCACATGGTGGAAGGGAATGCCCACCTGCCTAGCGAACACTTTCAAGTAGAAAATCTGTCTCCAAGCACCTTCCGGCAGCAGTCCCTGAGAGCAAGTGAAATTACAGCCACATGAGATTTAACAAAAATATGTCTCAAGGTGATGGGCGTAGTGCAATTCGTGACTTGTGATGAAATGCATCTGTTATAGGCAGAGGTTAGTCCGCTTAACATGATATTTTTTTTTTGATAATAACTTCGTGTATTTATTTTCTTACCATCATCATAGAGTAAGTGAAAGGGTAATGGTAGGCCAGGTAGCACACATCATTACTGTGCGGGAACTCAATGTTGAACGTCACTGTGAGGTAGCACTTATTGTGGTTCTTTTGGTTCGCGTAGTGGTAGCTGTTGCGGTAGTAGCAGATGTCTGAACCGGCCCGCACCCACCCTGAAATGTTAGAAAACTCATAAAAAGCTAATAGCTCCCTGATGATGTTTCCTTGTCGAGCAGCAAATCGAGCGAATGTGACATGGCCGGACACAATGGCAATGGATTGCTGATAATACGATCTTCGGTTTGAATCTATCACAGCATGGTGCTAAAGCATTCCGTATACTTGCCTATCAGCTACCATTCTCATAGAAAATATTTGACCTACTATATATCGAGATGTTTTTTTTTTTTATGCATGATAGGTTTGCCTTTGACCACTATCTCACCTGATGATAAGTGATGATGTGGTCGAAGATATTGTTCAGGCTAACCTATAAGTACTGGCTCTCAAGGACAGCTGCCGGAACACACCGTTAGGTGCTTGGCGACAGATTTTTCTACTTGAGGGTGGTAGCTAGCCAGACGGGCATTCGCAAAATGCCCTACCACCATGCTTTTGTTCAGAAGCTGTCACGGAGAGCTAGTCTCTAGTCTAAGCCAACTTGTTTCCATCTTCGACAGCATCATCATACTTAACATCAATTAAGAGTGTTTTCAAAGTCTATTAAGTGTTTTTTATTACTTTTGAGCTCTCAATATTTCGGCACTGTTGCAAGCGCAATGATCACGTGTAAACTGAAGTCTATGCGAGTGGATGGTCTGCACTAAGAGCAGACGAACCGGTCTACCCTCTTCCTTGTACGTTTATTGGCAAGGCGATTCTAATACCTATTGTTACTGTCACTCACACCACTATTTAAATTTCGATATCAAAAAGCAAAGATATCAGATCGTGAACTATTTGTAACACTTCTTCGGCTCTTGCATAGGTTAACCACTGGATTCCATGTTGTCGGCAGTGGAAGCCCATGGTAATGTTGCTTCCCTATTGAAGTTCCGATACTTTGTTATTGTTATCGCTTCCCTTACCATTCTCGGTATGTAGTGGCGTTCTGTTGAGAGTACCTGTGGGTTGTGTAATATAATCCAGTGGTTAGAACCAGACTCCCGAAGGTGTTAAGCTATGGCAGATTTTTCAATATTATTATATTTTACCTTATATACTCCTTAATACGACGTGAAATTGTTCGCTTTGTCTGACCGATGTAGGACTCACCACAGCTACAATTGACATTGTACACACTAGACTTTTCCAAAGGAAAGTTATCCTTCGGTGAACGCAGCATATGAGCAACTTTTTTGAAAGGGGTGAAGATAGTTTTTATATAGTACTTGTTTAGAATATTTAAGATCTTATCAGTCACTCCTTTTACCTATGGCATATAAGCTGGTTTTCTTTCAACATTGTATTTCTTGGTCTAATTGCCATTATGACGCATTGGTGTGTATTTCACTTTGTACCCATTATCCAGGAGGACAAAATTATAATATCGAGGAGCAAAATATCGAGAGCTACAAAAACACGGTAAATACCGTTTCTAATAATAACTATAGTGTAAATTACCTTGAGACTTTAAAAACTCATATTTCAGTATTTTGTTGTTTTAATAGAGGATAGTACTTGGTATACCATAATTCCAGATTCTTAATTAGTTAAGTTTTTAAAATAGATCCCCTTGTCTTCACGTCAACGTTCTACACAAAATATCCAAATTTCAGGTTAGTGACTCTTTGCTTTTACGAGCTTGAAACATGTGTCGATAAGATCATGATTTGCTTTTTGGATATGGAAAACTAACAACTGTCATGGTTATGTTGCAGATATGTAATTGTATGTCAGTTTATTGTATTTCTTTTTTATTCTTGATAAGTTAGCCTTTGACCACTATCTCATCTGATGGTAAGTGATGATGTGGTCGAAGGTGTTATTCAGGCTAACCTATAGAGTTATTGGCTTTCAAGGACAGCTGCCGGAACACACAGTTAGGTGATTGGCGACAGATTTTCTACTTGAGGGTGGTGGTTAGCCAGGCGGACATTCGCAAAATGCCCTACCATCATGCTATAACAACTGCCATCCTAAGACGCCAACCGGGACCGACGGCTTAACGTGCCCTCCGAAGCACGGAAGCGCTCAGTAGTAATGTCACTAGCGATCGCCCATCCAACTTATGACCACGGCGGACGTTGCTTAACTTTGCTGATCGTTTAAGAACAGCTAAACAAACTTCGCTACGAGCGCTTCTGTATCAGCCGGATCGTCCACTGCTGAACACATCCTCTCCCAGAAAACGTATTTGATATGCCACACGCTTGGCAAGCGGTATGGGGATCGCATTGTGAGGGGTAAGGACAAAAATAATACGATTAGGATATTTTAGTGCTAAGAGTTACCAACCTGGCTTTCCCATTACAGCTTCCTTAACAGAATACAAGACAGGTTTCATGCCGAAGTTAAATTGGCTATCGGACTTCTCGCAGTTGACGATGTTGAAGACGTAGGGTCTCCCGTGCTGCATGTTGCGGACTTCGAAGTAGAACCATTGGTGGCGTTTGGTTGAGTTTACGTCGGGCATGAGGATCAGCTCGTATTCTCTTGGACCTACCTAAAGTATAAAATACAAATAAATAGTCAACGAAACAAATAAAAATCTCGCTCGGGTCATCGTCATCCAAGTAGTAGTGTGGTTGTGAATGTGCTGATGAAGGGTGGTGGTGCGAATCGTTAAGAGAAATCAAATGAGTAACCACAAATATATATAAAATATTCTAGGAAAAATAAAATTAATATTTTAATAAAACACTTAAAAGATAATAAAAAATATGTCTAGCACAATTCCGCATAATTTTCCTGTTAAACCGACGTGACGTAAAAAATGCCACGCAGCTAAACCGAAAGAATTTTAGACGCGTTTCGTTTCTACACCAAGCATCCTTAGGAGGTCTTGACTCTTCGAGCGCATGATGGAAGAGTCAAGAACATAAATTATTTAGTTAAAATTGTAATTTAATGTTTTTTTAGAATATATTTGTAATTATATAAATATGGATTTCCGCAAAGTTACGCCTGAATCTATTCATTCAATATCTAATGAGCCTAAACCGGAGCCTAAACAGGAAGTGTATACTAACTGTTCTGTTAGTATAATAACAGAAGTTCTGTTACAGAACTTCTGAAGTCTATCATCAAACCAGAATCATGGCACTATTATTGTATTGCCATCAGAACTACACACAATAACCAAGTTTCACGATGATAAAAGACTCGGAAGCGGGTGAAATTCAGTTCAGGTTTTTTCATACAGATCGTATTAATCAAAGCGTGTTCACATTATATTATCCAGGTTGGTGTTATAATCCGGCCGCACGATATAAAGGGCGAGAGGGGTTTTGATGAAAGGGTAGGATGGCGTTTGTCTTTTCCAGTGAAGGAGCAAGTGAGAAAACCTTCGATCCAAAAGTACCCCAAACTTTAACTCCAGTCGATTTCATTGTGCATAGTTTTTCACAGAAAGATCTTAGAAGATATTATAGAAAGGCTCCATGCAAAGTGTCACGTTGCCGAAATCAAACAAAGCGACATATAAATTTTGAAGATTGGGAATTAAACCTTGTTTTCATAAACATTTTCGCAAATTATCCTGTGTTCAAGTAACTGTTATAAGCTTTAAGCACTAGGGAGGACTTAGTTACAAATAGCAAAAAAATATAATAATAGCAAAGTCACATATAGGTGCGACGATGAGTGAAACGAGGAGGAGCGTTGCAAAACTATGGTCGTCCCCAATTGACAGTAGTTTATTTTTTTTGCTAAAGTTAGGTTATAATTTAAAATATATTGTCCCGCCCCCCATTGATTATTCTTGCGGCCGGTTTCTAACTTTCACTGCTACAGATTGTCTTCGAGAGATCATGTTAGTTTAATCTCCGATATTTTAGGACATAAGTACCTGCATATCCTCGAAGAGGTACCTAGATACTGATAGCGGATGCATCATTTCACCAGTTATGATATAGGCCTCGTGTAATAGGGTGAGCAGTTCATAGACTGCTATTGAATATTTATTTTGAGTAAAACTAAAATATCGCGCAACTGGCAATCAAACCCAGTACCACCTACCTGATTTTTGGGCTTTTTTGGTGGTGTTTAATTTTTTTGTTCAAAAGTAGACGTCTTCCATCTGATGATGATAATGATGATGACGAGGTCTGTTAATGTGTTTCTTACGAATTTTTTTGAAGCAATAATAGACGAGAGAGCTATGTACGCGCAGCAGGTCCATGGTTTGATCCTCACTGCCAGCTTAAGCTTCACCGAATGGTGGAAGGGCATTATGCAAATGCTCGCCGACTAGCTACCACTGTCAAGTAGCAAATCGGTCGCCAATCACCTAACAGTATGTTCCGGTAGCAGTCTTTGAAAGCCAATAAATTACAGTCAGATGAGACTTAAAAACCGTATGTATGACGTCTTAGCTGCCGCAGTGGTCGATATCGTCCATTTCTATTGTAATTTCTATAATTATATTTATCTACGATGCGCATAGGTTAAGGGTGATGGGCGCAGTGCATGTAATCACTTGAAGTAAAACTTCACGTGACGAAATGCGTCTGTTATAGGCAAACGTTTCCGCTTAATACTAGGTTCCTAATCCGCCTAATAAAGGCATTTTTTAATTATTTGACTTATTTATACTTGCTAGTCTACTTGCCCATTATTCTGACGCAAGTCAATATTATTTTTTAAATAATAAAAAAATAACTTACTTGAATAGCTTTCCTCAAATTGCCAGATTCAAATCGAGACTCGAAAGAGAGCCGCGACGGAAAAGTATTCACTTTTGTTATTTCTTGTTCATCCGTGTTGTGTAAGAAAATGCTCTCAGCACTGAAACCAATGATTTTATAACATACAATATAGGTCACTGTATATCCAAAAGAAATATTATTAGAATATTGAAAATAAAAAACAGCTTTTATACAGGATATAGTGTCTTTAGATAAACAAGAACCTCATATCGTTTTAAGGGTTCCGTACCAAAAGGGACCTTATCATTAAGCCTCCGCTATACTTTTGAAGCAATGATGGTCAAGCGGTAATAGCTATGGACGTGCCGACTATCGTGCCGCAGGTCCTTGGTTCGGTCCCCACCGCCGGCTTGAGCTTCACCGCATGATGAAAGAGCATTTTGCGATTGCTCGCCCGGCTAGCTACCACTCTCAAGTAGAAAATCTGTCGCCAAGCACCTAAGGTTTGTTCCGGTAGCAGTCCTTGAGAGCCAGTGAAATTACAGGCACATGAGACTTAACAACTATGTATCCAAGTGATGGGAGCAGTGCAATTCGTGACTTGTGATGAAATGCATCGGCAGAGTTTAGTCCGCTTAACATCATGTGGGCCTCGAGCTTGTTCCGATACAATAACATAAAAAATATCCGTTGGTCCGTTTGACCTTTACAGGTTTTACCTTAACCTTTACCTTTTCTGTATCTTTGGAGCCGCAGTAAGAGGCCGATTGAAATATTCGCAGAATATTTATGAGTATGGCGGATAACCTAGATAATAAAATACTAACTATAATAACAAAAAGTAAAAAAAAAGGGATTCTCATACAGGAAACGTGTTTTATATCGTACTTTGTTTTCCACTATCGTAAAAACAGTAATAAATACACACGTCAAACTCGAGATGATTAACATACAATATATTACGTAAAACAAACATAGTAACAAGTAGCCAATGGTCCCCTTGAAAAGAGTTTAGAATATTTACATCGAGCTAAGTAATAAATATATGAAATATTACATTACACGCACAAGAGACTTTTAACATCAGGTGGTCCTCGTGCTTATTCCGTCAAATACACAGAAACAAACCCAAAAAAATACATCTCTAAATGTTTGTAAGGACTAGCAGATGGCAACCCTAAGAGGTTGTTAGCCTTTTACCAATAACACTGTATAAAAACCTTCCAGTAGGTATGCAAGGCTTACAAGTGTCCTAAAACATTTTTTTACAGAAGGGTTGACAAATTACCTTTTTTGTGAAGTGTCAGTATTACCGCCAGTAGTAGCGTTTGATGATCCCGTGATTTGATCCAGGTCAAATACTACTTCATTCATATACGCTTCAGGATTTATAGCTCTATCCACACACGAAAGAAGCTTTAATCTGGAAATATCAAGTATAATACTGTAAAATATCATCAAAGTATTAATTAGGTACTTATGACAATATTAAAAATACCTATTAAAACATTTAAAGGTACTAGGATAAAATGCTCAGATACTTATTAAAATAATACCGAACTGTACTGTATCAGCCGGATAGTTTCTCTGCTGAACACAGCTTCCCCCAATCTGGAGGGGTTTGCCATAATCCCCACGCTTGGCATGCGGCTTGGGGATCGCAGTGTGAGATATCAGTACCACAGAGAGTGCTGTTGCCCACCTTCTGGCGTGTTACCCAGTTTGTGTAAGAGTCGTTTCTTACGACACCTACGGGTAAATATGGGGGAGAGGGTGACATTCTAGCCCGACACCCCACGGGCGCCATTAATTTACATTATGATACGATATCTTGTTCCACCGTGATACATCTTTTTTAGTGGAAAACTGGTACATATAAACAATGTTAGAGAATTTATAACGTCAATGACAAACTGCACTGTTCGCCCTGAGACGTAAAGTTGTTATGTAACATGTGTCAGTAATTTCACCGGCTACCCGATACCCTTCAACATAGTAACGCAAACATTACTGCTGGACGGTAGAAATAGGTATGGTGGGGTACTTCAGCAGTTTGTTACCAGAAATCTGTCGCTAAGCATTCATTTAGTCATTTTGCATTCCCCTTAATGTATGGATATTTAAATTTATATCTGTATTTACCATAAAAAAATATACTCTACTGTACTGTAACAGCGGACTCGTCCACTGTAGAACACAGCCTCCCCTATTAAGGGGGAGGCTGCTTGGGAATCGCAGTGTAAGATGGCAATTCTTTAGAAGGTGCTGCTGTCCACCTTCCTGCATTTTCCCTTTAGTCGCCTCTCACAAAACCTTAGGATCTATATTATAGGGCCATATTGATCTATATTAAATAAGCGCAAAAATGTGTTTATTTACGACATCGCATTAGAAACCTCTAAAATGATCAGTGTTTCTCTACTTTATTATGCATATATTATACATATACCTTCCTCTTGAATCACTCTATCTATGTAAAACATCACGCATCAAATCATCCGTTGCGTAGTGTTAAAGGTCCAAGCATATATAGGGACAGACAGCGGGAAGCAACTTTGTTTTAAAATATGTACTCGAATGTCTGTCTTGTATATCTGTACCTAACTAATATTGGTCCTACCTATATGATATCAAATTCTTTTAACCAAAATTTTTGCCTTATTTTGTTTCATAATACTCGTCTCAATTTTATTGGAAAAGAAAAAATCATGCATATAAGGATATACCTGCCACAGATATCAGAATACTAGAAAATAAGGTAACATACATAATTATGTAGTTAATATAAGTACCTAGATATTAAAAAAATATATAAGTGGGCACTCAGTAAAAGAATTAAACCACAAGGTGGGATATTATTCGAATCCCAATCATAGCACAAATATTTACCTACTTTCGTTATAATATTGCTACATGATTGGATTAGTTAGCGTTAGTAAAAAAAATACATAAAAAACTGTATTGTTTGGTTAACCAATGTTCAATGGTTAACCAAACATTTACAAAACATAAAACAATTCATATAACATTTATCATATACAATTTGTAAGTGATTAAACGCATCATATAGAAAAAGAAGTGCTAAAAACCTTTTATCCATCTCATCAAGCTTTATTGAGCGCATTTTATAAAGTAGGTCGAAGATATATTTAGAATGGATTAAAGATTGTAACAGTGAGATCTCTTATAAATAATTAATTACATAGTTTATTACCTGCATGCAACTCGTTCCATTTTATTTAACGGCTCGGGTTGATTGCAACTTTGACCCCCTCTCATGTCAGGGTATGCCACCTTTACGAACGGTATAACGCTCCTTACTCTAGACGCTATAGTGGCATAGACGGCGTCAAAAGAACTATACTTAGAAATATCTTTGTGGATTTTACACGACGAACACGATGTTGTAGCTGAAATATCATTATTCAGTATTAAATTAATATAATTATTAAATAAATTATTGCTTTTTTTATTGCTGATAGGTATGCCTTTGACCACAATCTCACCTAATGGTAAGTGATGATGTGGTCGAAGGTGTTAACAGACTTAACCTAGATAGCTGCTGGAACACATTGATTGGTCCTTGGCGACAGATTTTCTACTTGAGGGTGGTAGCCAGGCGGGCATTTGCAAAATGACCTTCCACCATGCTGTGAAGCTCAAGCCCGCGGCGGGATTCGAACCATGGACCTGCTGAGTGGCAGTGCATAGCCAATGCCACTGACCCATCACTGCTTTAATGCCACTGAGCCATCACTGCTTCAATGTCACTGAGCATTAACATAAGGTGGCGATACGAAAACTTTATGTTAAGCTACTGCCCAGATGCATAACAAATGTAGACCATTCGATACAATTCAGATTTTTCAGTCGTATATATGTATTTTATATTACGTTCGCCACCTCAGATCAAAGATCTTCTAGGCGAAGTAGCAAAAACTAAGTATAATAAATATCCAGAAAATAATAATTTACACTGTAGCTATTTATATTTTTATTCCCTTACAAGAAAAAGAAAAACTATTTTGGTACCAAAACATTTCTTGATAGTGTCGTAGAAAAGCGCGTATCTAGCAAGTAAAATTTTTCTATGAGCCACTTTTATTTTTATCTAAATATCAAGCACCACCGTGTTCTAATCGAAAATCACATTTACACTTTTTAAGGGCACAACATTTCTCACCTCGAGTGGAAATCGAACCCTTGTTCCCCGATTTTACGCACCGCCTTAACCACTGGGTTATCAAGGATCACGCGATTGAGCCGAAATTTTGCGCTCAAAATGTATTACTTAAATCGTCATAGGGGACGGTCAGGTAGGTTCGATTCCCATTCGAGGTGAGAAATGTAGTGCTCCAAATAGTAGATTATGTTACAAGTGAGCTAAGTCGCTTATTATACACGAGGCTGTGAGTTGCAGCCCGAGCCGTAGGCGAGGGCGTAAATCAGCCGAGTGTATAATGAGCAAGTTGCTCGCGAGTTTCATATGAACTTTTTCAACACCCTTGCGAAGAAAAAAATATATACTCGTATTGCACAAATGCGATACAAACAACATAGGAAAATTATGGAAAGAGCGAGCAAGTTTTTTTATTTTGCGCGCGGCAAATGCATGATGGTTGATTACATATAAACCTCTTTGATGTTACAAATCTATATTACACGGTTAAATTGCAAATGCTCTGTTTACTCGCATATAATTTGCAATTAGGTACTAAATTAACTTTGTAGGGATAAATTACCTGATTAAATTGAAAATGTTCTGTTTACTCGCATATAATTTGCAGTTAGATACTAACTTAACTTTGTGGAGATAACTCTATTACGCACTAGTGTATAATATTATTATGCACGAGGATGTTATAGTTCGGTTTATGGCCGATATAATAAAGTAATTATATAAGAACGATATAATAATCAAAAATACATATATTTCTCACTTTACGAGCAAGCGTGTTGAAAAAAAATGTTAATGTGGTGCAACCACTTTGATATTGAAAATATATAGGTATCAAAGAAAGAGGTAAATGTATCTATTAGATAAATTAATAAGATCTCTGCTAACCTAACGAGAAAGATATTCATAATTTAATAAGAAGTCGGGTGCCCTAAGTTATTTCACATTATTAAGTTTTGGTATGGCTAATTAAGTATCATTAAGGATGGTTTCAATCTATTATAAATGTCTCATTTTCTATAAAATGGAATAAAATATAGGCCTGTATATTTTCCTAATGGAAATGTTGTGTATATTTAACCATTTAAAATATCAAACAGAAACATGTGAAGATCACGCAATCAATCTTATGACGGTGGATGACAAACGATCTTGAAATGGCTGACAAGGTTTATGAATACGAATAATCAAATGCGTATACTCAACAAAATAAAATAAGAACAAATATGCTTACAGGAACTTTCATGGATTCTATGATATCCCATCATAAACGATGACGATTGTAATGGCCCTGTTACATCATAGTCAGTGTTACCCAAAACAGTAGAGAGTGATAGAGTAATCGAAGATGGCACTGGTCGGTTGACGCTTGATTGTGACACGAGAAAATCCTCCAAAATTGATCCTCGCGAATTGGATCTACTCTTTACTAGCCTGACTTGTTTGTTGTAGGAACCGAATTCTTTGAAATAAATAAAGTATCTGAAAGCAAAAAGAACGTATAAGCCAAGGCCCAGTTTTTATATAGACTTTAATTAACTAGAATACTTATCAACACTTCGTACTTTTTTAAGTCTTCTAAATCTCTCTCATTAGGATTAAACCACAATACACTTTGTAGGCTTTCGCCACTTTTTCCATGCATTTTATTAAAGTCATTTGTTTCTTCAGTTTCGTTTTTATTGGCAAGTTCATCAAAATCCATGTCAGGAAATTCATCAATACCATCAAGATCTGGATCTGGACCAACATCGTCTTCATCATCGTCAGAATTTATTGTTTTAGAATCAGAATTTACTCCATCTTCATCGTCATGACATGGCCATGATGTATTGGTACCTGAAATAATTGAACTATATTATTAACGTTTAATAATAACAAATATTTTCAAAATATTTTACGAAAACATCAAATTAATATTTTAATAAAACACTTAAAAAATATAAAAATATACCTAGTGACAATTCCGAATAATTTTCCTGCTAAGCCGACGTAACGTCACAAACGTCACGCAGCCAAACCGGAAGAGTTTTCGACGCGTTTCGATTCTACACGAAGAATTTCGAGAATTTCTCGATCGTGCGCTCGAAGAGTCAAGACCTCCTGAGGATGCTTCGTGTAGAAGCGAAACGCGTCGAAAATTCTTCCGGTTTGGCTGCGTGACGTTTGTGACGTCACGTTGGCTTAGCAGGAAAATTAGGCGGAATTGTCACTAGATATATTTTTATATTTTTTAAGTGTTTTATTAAAATATTAATTTGATGTTTTCGTAAAATATTTTGAAAATATTTGTTATTATTAAATATGGATTTCCACAAAGTAACGCCTGAATCTATTCATTATTAACGTTTATCTGGCGTATTTCTTTTCTACATCTCCATGCGTACATCCTCACACATTCATACATAGCTTCTTCTCATCTATCATGCTTTTCTTCATTCTGTAATTTAATGTCACACCAACTTGCTTTGGAGAACCATGGCTTTGATATATAATCTTGGCCAGGTATAGTTATTAAGTTACCAAAGCATATTTAGGGTAGATTCTATTTTTTTTGATTTTGTATGGTAAAGTTACCTTTCAAGATAGGATTAAGATTGAACATAGCAGGACTGGATGCAGTAACAGGTAACGCTTGATGTTTCAAACATAGCGTGATGACGGAACACACTCTGGCCAGCAGTCCATCGAACTCTGGCTCATCGGGGCATTGGAAGCAGAATCTGTGCAATATTTGGACATGCTTTTTCGTACATAGCGCTCTACGTCCGGCCTCTGAAATATAACATGGTTTGTTGAAAATATAAATAATAGTATTTTTTGTGTTCTTAACATTACTGATAGTCTAAATTGTAGATAAATATCACATATTTTGGGAAAAAAGATACCATATGTCAGAGCGTAACCGATATTTTTAAAATAAATTCATATGAAAGTGAGCTTTAAAGAACGGAAAATATCTTACATTGTACTGTACAACATGGTAGCTCCATAATAATAATTTCTAATTATTATGTAGCAAATAAATCAATT